>CANTUS010000015.1:50712500-51962500 GCA_947683365.1 Euphorbia pulcherrima
CAGATCTTGCAATTGTTTCTCAATCTACACATCATCCACGGTTTCTCTTATGACTTGGGCCAGGTTCCTCAAGGTTTCCTGAATTGGTGTCTTCTTCTTATCCCCTAAAGCATAATATGGCGTATATTGACTCAGTGAGGGTATCGATAGATTTGTCTGCTTCAGTCCTAGATGGGTGACTGTCCACCATTTTCTTGAAGCACTTTTCTGCTTCTATGGTAACTTCATAACTCTCAAGAATGGTCATGTATGCTTCCATGAATGCTATCTTATGGAGGTGGGGATATAGTCCAAATATGAATCGATCGGCTAATTCCTTCTCATGAGGTTTTCTTTTAAGAGCTACTAGGACTGTTAATCATCTCTAGAAATAGACATGGATAGGTTCCCCACTCCATTGCCTGATAGCTATAAGATAGAATATGGACGATTCTTCCTTTGCTTTCTTGGCTTCTAGTATGCGCTTCCATACCTCGTCTTCCTCTAACCCTGAGCTAATCATTGCTATTCCTTCTCCTCTTCACCTGGGTTCACAAACCTTCCCTATATCAATTAGTACCATGAGAGCTTTGAGGAGGGCTTCACATACTTTTATCGGGTGACCTGAGCTGACATGATACATGCAGAAATTGCCCTTTTCTTTAGGCTTTGATCGAACATACGGCCAGAGATGATCAATCAATCCATACTTTTTCATCTTTTCCAAGAGCTTAAATAAAGGAGTTTCCAAAGGTGAGATGTCATTGAGAGTTATAGGGTGAATCCTTTAATCGTGAACCATACCATAGGATAAACCCATGTAATAAGGGAGGGTTGTCCCCTTTGGCATGACCCTGATGATGGTAAACTGACTCGAATCCTTGCTGCGGTGAACTTGTAACATAGCCTCTTGATGAAGCAGGCCGGACCCATTACTCACTGTGAGGAGCTTTAGGTTCGCTGGCTGAATAGACGGACCGAATTGAGCCATAAGATGAACTAGGAGTGAGGAAGTTTGCCAAATCTTGAACCAAGGTAGTAACCAAAAGATCAGTACATGCATGGGATGGGGTATGCATGAATGATGCATAATAATGCATGGTAGGGTTAATTACAAGGGAATGTAATACAACACATGCGAAGCGATTTATTCCGTCCTTATTTCTTCTGCTAGTTCTGAGGGTATTCTTCCTTAGTATAATCTCACACAGAAATAGGGGTACCTATAAGGTAAAATTCTATCGCTTTCAATAAGAATGGTGTAGGGACATATCAAAAGTTAATGTAGAAGGTTCCTATCATATCAACCCTCCTTTAGAGGGAGATGGCAATGAGTGCTCCACCCACTAGAGTGTCCCCAATTCCTAGTGGGAATAGGTGACATAATTTTTGTGAAAAAAATAGGGCAACTTAACCTAGCGCTAAAAGAAGAGTGCATCTAACTAAAGAGAGAAGGAGATGAGAAGATAGAGTGTAATAAATTTCCCAAATGATGAAGAAGAAAACGAGTTGAATTAAGTAAATGATTTTCAGTGCTCATCTTAGTCTTTTAAGCTTTTAAAACAAACAAAAATTTTGCAAGTTAAAAGATTATATACCCAATAGAGTGGGCACTATGAGGTGTCGATGACGGGTGGGTCTCCCTTGGTACCTTGGTGAGAGGTAAGGCCCACTAGGGGTTGGTTGGATTTAGGCGTGATGAAACCATTTAGTTCAAGTTTGCACATTTTGGCCAATTTTATGAATAAAAAAATTGAGACCCAAATCTTGATACAAATGATAGAGTCGCCACCCAAGTTGTCTACTTGGGAAAGAGTTTTGGTACGATTCCCATTGGGCAAGAGACACATACCTTTTGGATCAGAGATTCAGTTATCGGATGAGTCAGTTATTTCTCATTTAGTTAATTCAAAATTATATTCACCGCACAAAACTGTTTTGTTTTGATCATTTGGGGAATTATTACAGAAATCCTATCTTTCTACACTCTTTCACACTCATTACATGCGTTTAAAGTTTACAATAAAACACAATCAATAAATGGGGGAATAAAAATTACAACCGGGGGAAAATGAGAGAATCGCAAGAGAACCTATACATTTGTTCTAAGTTATAAAATAAAATAAGAACAAATTCTCTTGTATCCACAAAGATTAGCACAATTTATGGCACATCATAAGTCAGTATTTTGTTAGAGAAAATTTGATTATGTTAGTGTGGCGGTTTTGCGATCGATAGTGCCTGGACAACTTCTAGGATTGGAGAGAAACAACGAGTCTTTAACTTATTTTATTATAAAAACACATTTTAACTTTTGTGGGTTGGTTTATCGAATTATTAGTGAAAATGATCGCAAGGCAAATGGTGAGTTGATTGATTTTACCAACTAAAAAGGGAACTATGGGTTCTGGCAGGGGGCCGGTACCCGTACGAGTGGGGTGGGACCCGTACTGCTAATGGGGAGGACCGTTACGGGTGTGGAGGGACCCGTACGGGTCCTGTCTATTCCCGGGCAAAAACTATTTTTAATTTAACAAGTTGATTTAAGGAGGAGAAACAAAATAAAAATGGGATTTCCTTACATATGAGTATAGCACTCCAATTTAATATCCTTAAGGAGATAAGGCGCCAAGAAGGCTCATTTGGGTTAGGACCAAACCCAAAACTGGAATAAAAGAACAGATAGAATTGAATAGACAGAGGATAATAATAAAGTGACTGAGATGTGAGTCTCTTTGAAACTCAGGAGTGTACCTTTACTTCATGAATCCACTTTGAGTCAATCCCTTTGCTGTGAGAGAGTCTAGCCAAAGTAGATGATGGAATGATGATCTTAGGACTATTTAGGCGAGTATTTTGGTGAACAAAACCTCCCCCAAATCCTAATAAACAAAGATAGGAATGAATAAAATGTGGACAAAACCTCAAGCGACGGGTTTTCTTCCTATTTTACACCTGCTGTACCTCAACTATACCCTTTTTATAACTATAAAAACTGCCAGAATTTTTATATAATATCTTTTCTCTATTGTATGTGTTGTCTGTGAGGAGGTGAAGAAAGGCCTCTATTTATGGGGGGGAATTAGGTCTGAACGCAATAAATCGCATTCATGACTTGATTTCACCCATACCAGCAGGCAGCACCCGTACGTGTCCCTAAGGGAAGACTAGGTCTCTGTTGGAAAACAATAATCCGGAAGAATTAATTCCAGAACAATCTGGATCAAGTTTGAAGAAAACAAAAACCATAGAAATAAAGTCTTATGGAAGCATCTAGTCCAAAACAAGTCATTAGGACATATATTGAAGACCACAAATACCTAAGCATATAATGGAAGCATCCCCTTAAAGTTTGTAAAGGAAACAAATTTTGAACCACTTAAGAACAGCATCCGGAAGAAGAACTGGTTAAAATGGCATCCAGATACAACAAGACAAATTCATCCGGAAGATACAGTTATCAAGATAGACTTTTCCCTCCACCTTTTGGTCTAAAAGTCAAAGATCTCTTTCCCTTATACAAGACAAAATGATAGTTTGCACACTTTTTAGGAAATGACAAAAGGATTGACATAGGAAAGAGAAAACGTAACAACCTTTTCTACCTAGACCAATAGTAAAGGCGAGTGAAGCACACACTCCGGATTTCTAATATAAAAGTTGGTGGATCACAATAATATAAGAAAATGATCACTGACATCATTTAGGTCTCAATCCCAAGGATTCAACGGGACACTTAATTAGTCTAACGGAATGATCAATAGATCCGGAAGTGCCACATATTACCTGATCAACGGTGAAGATTTAATTCAACTTCAATGACTCACAACGGCTATATTTATGACATAAGCCTATAAAAGAGAAACTTCACAAGTTGAAAATGTGCTGGTTGTTTTGAGAAAGCATACACTGGAGAATTCGCTAATACAATCAGTGACATAATCCCCCCAAGAATCAAACAATTCCAAATCAGTTTGTAAGGATTCCCAAGTGAGTTATAAACTTGAGGAAATCTAAAACCAAAATCTTTGAGAAAAACAAAGTGTAATATCTCATACTTAGGTGAGTAGTGAGATTGGGATCTAGCTTAGAGTTAGTGCTTTAAGTGGAACTCCCTATAGGACTCAACTTAGGATTGGGTAGAAATCTAATTGTTATATCATGCAAAAGACAAGAGGACTCAGCTAGGAGTTGGTGCTTCTAGTGGTATATCCAACATCCGGAAGGGGTTATCATCCTAAGAAAAATTGTAAGGCTTGTGTTGGTCCCTCTGTGTACACTAAATGAGTCAGAGGAAGGGAGCATGAGACACTCAAAGATTTGCAAACTTTTTCACGATAATTAAGACTTGACTGAGTGAGGTCAGCTGGCTGAGTTAAAAGACAGATAATGTAATTAAGTAAAGGACACAGAGATTTTTATACTGGCAACTTGTGCTTACATCTAGTCCTGAGAGAGTATCTCGACATTAATCCACTATTCTCAACTCATTTACCCTAGGAGGAGAAGCCTTTCATAAATTGCCCAATTACAGTAAGTACCCTTCAAACTGCAATCGCTCACCCGCTGACTAGAATACCCTCTTCTATTAGCAACTCACAATAAGTCTAAACAAGTGTTGGACTCAACTTATAGAAATGTTGATCTAGTTAAAAATGATCTAATATTACAATTGACTGATCTAATCTACTCTCTCTTGTTTAAAGCAGATTCTCGTTGAGTTGAGCTTTCGTTCTTGAATTCCTTTTAAATCTTGTAAATTGATAGAGTTTTTGCATCTAGGAAATTCAGGTGTAATCACCAAGTTCTAATGCTTGCCTTCTTGCTCCTTTTATAGTTGGATTGAGAAAGTAGCCGTTGAACTTATCTTGGCATCTTTTGAAATAGACAGCTCAGTAATTCACCCATTGCTACTTCAAATCAATCCATTAAGAGTTAGAATTGCACCATTGTGAAATACATTTCAATCCGTTACATTGAAATTCGAGTTCCAATTTGAGTCCTTTGTCATTTGATGCCATTCTTCCATCAGAGGGAAGTCACACTGGCTTGCCACCTGTCTTTATCCCATTCCCTCTTGTTTTCTGACGTGTTGTAGAGTGCGCGATACAAGGTTGGTACATCTGCAAAATTGATCGAAGTGGCAATTGACTTGTTGCACCTTTGCATTGGAAAACTTTTTCATTTTCTTCATAATTTTCAGTCTTGTGCAGGCATTAATTCTTTTTGTCTTTGTCTCATTAATGTTCCTGTAAAAAGCAACACTAAAAGCTAAGATACCTTTCTACCTTAAATTGTAAGGTCAGTAGCGTTGATAGACTTAAAGTAACTCAACTGAAATAATAATAAAAATGCACACAGCTGAAACAAAATATAAACATCAAGTGCTAAGTGAATAATACCAAGTCGGCGACTAAGTATGTACTCAGCCCAAAGTAAATGCTAACTACCCCATAATTCTTGAATCCTCTGAGTTCAGCATTCCTCAGTACTTCTCATATATTTATGCAAATGATCAGAGCATATATATATATACAGCAGAAAATATATGAAGTTAAGCAAATCTTAACTTAGAACAAAAATAGTAATCTTTCATTAATTAATAACTTAAGTACAGATAACAATGAGTTAGTTTATACTAAGTTTTACAATTCAGAACTAACGATTACACAAATTATATTCTAATACTTTGGCATAGGCGGGGCTCCCAAGTTGGCTCTTCTTTCCTTATAAACCTGTTGATCCCATCTGGATTTCTTTTCTTTGGGTAGCGCTATCTCCTTGCCTTTCCTCTTTCTTGTCTCATTGTATTTTCTCTGAATGCGCTCCATATCCTTAGATAGATTATAAGAAAATTCAGCAATCCTCTATTCTCTCTCCTTTTCCTCCTTTTCATGCTCCTCGTGATATTTCTCCCCAACTGCCATTGCATCCAAAATGGCTTGAGTTTGATGATCAAATAAGCTCAGAGACTCTTCAAAGGTTTCAAGCTTTCCATAGAAATTGGTTGAAAATTCTACATAAGTAGCTCATATATTTCCTGTGATATTGCTTCTTGCTCTCTAAAAAAGGTGAATAGTCCTACCAAAGCGCGGGAATGAGACAAATTGACCTGATATTGAGCATTTAAACCTTCTTTGGATATTTGGGTGAGACTAGCCAGAGCCTTTGCTTGATTATTTTCTCTTAGAATTCGCTCTAGGATTAGAGTGCTCCCGATGTGAGTAGTGACTTCATCATGGATTTTGTTTATAGCTTTTCCACCACTGATAACATGTGCTAGAACTTTCTTGATTTGGTCTCTGATATGACCAAGTTTCTAGTGAAGGGTTGGCTCTAGTTTAGCATCTGCCATGATAATATCACTGACCATAGTATCTGAAATATTAAGCCTCTTTAAGGCATTAAGCACTCCCTCCGAGTCCTTAACTCCTTATAGCATATCCTCCTTCACTTTCCTTATCTCGGTGTGTAACCCATGATGCTTGGAGCATTCAGTCCATCTACAACTTCATTCAATTGAGTTATGTTCTCATCATTCTCCTTGCTCAGAATGCTATAACCATCTAGCACCTTCAACATAGCCTCAAGTAAGGGATTAAACTTATCAATCATTGAGTTGCAAAAATCCCTTTCATCATAAAGCACTTTGTAGTTACTCTCATAGATCTTAGACATTTTCTTCTTGAGCTCTGCTACTTCCATCTTCAAACTAGTTGCCTGCCTACTTGCAATAGATAATAAAGGCAGAGCATGGGATACTATTACCTCCACCAAGGAAAATTGCATAGGTACTGATTTAACATGGGCCTTCATCTCCTCAACAACCTCTATAAAACCTTGGACTGGCTCCACAGCCTTTGCAATCTTCCTTAGAACTTCCTCAGTAATCAATGATTTTGCTATCTTAGTATCGATCTCATCATATGTCCTCAGTCTTGGAAACCTTTCTCTTCCTATTCTCCTTATGTCTCCTAATAATTTAGCATTTGGATTGAATTGGGGTTGAGGTTAAGGTTATTAGGGTGGTTGTTGTTGTTGTGGCTGTTCAGGAATCTCCTCAATGATTGGAGGTCTTCTGACTGGTGGAGGTCATTCCAAATATAAAATTTCTCGCACTGGAGATCCTATAGGGGGAAGGTATAGGATGATGGCTGTTTGGTCAGAGAGTCGGTTGATTTGGCTGGAATTGGATATGGATGGTGTTTGGCTTCCTGGTAGGGGTAAGGTAGAGATTGGTGTAGGTGAGAGAGGTGTTTGGGTGGATGTGTTTGGGAAAGAAAAGAATTTAGCTTCCTTCTCCTCTTCTATAGCACCTTCAACAATGGACTCGCTGACCTGAGTTATAGAATCCTCAGTCAGCTGAGCTCCATGCTCAACTACATCTACTTCCTCAATCTCTTGAGGAGTCATCTCTCTCCTCTTGTCTTCTTTAACTTCCTTAGAGGATCTTGTCTTCTTTGGGACAACAAATGGAATTGAGCTCGCTGAGCTCCCTTGATTTTCTCTCTTTGAGTCTTTCCTAACCTCCTTCTTACTCCCTTTCTTTCCTTCTTCTTCTTTTTCAGCTCTAAGCTTAGCAATCCTCTCAAGCTCCTTAGCCACAAAGGCATCCAAAGTCAGATCCTCTTTATGAGGCTGGATAGGCTTCATCTCCATTATGGCCTTTGGATCCTTCATTTTCACTTCTCCTGTTTTCAGCTTGATGTACTTTGTATTAGCAGGCCTCTCATTAGCTTTGAGTCCATGAAAGTGAGATTGTTTAGGATTCTGGACTCAATCACTTTCATTTTAATGTTGCTTTTAGCAGCACATCCTTCCATGTCAATCTCATAAGCTCTGCATATCTCCATCACCAAATGTCCATACACCAGATTCTTATTTACCTTTAAAAATCTATGCAAAATCGCCACTGGCCAATTAATGCTCATCCCATAGGTCAGAGCATAGACGAATACCCTCTCAAATTTGGAATAGCTTCCAGCTAAGCCAGTCTTGGGCAGTAATACCTTGGTCACAAGCTCATGAGCTTGTTTCCCTTCCTTAGAACTATAGAAGCGATAAGTTCACTAGCTTTGTAGTCATGAGGAACTTCATAATCAATGGAGATATCAGCATGATCTTCATCATTGATAACTCGTAGCTTCAGCCCTCTTTACTTCATTCCCAGAAGTCCAGCAATTAGCTTAGGGGTGGCATAGACTTTTTGCTTCATCATGGTGGTGACTAAAAGATCCTTCTGACCTTCCACCATGTGAATTCCACTGTAGAATCTATCCACAATCTCCTCATAGAATCCATTGGGGAGTTTAAAGAATCCTCTCAAGTGGTGCTGATGCGCCCACTTCCCAAACTTCTCATCACTACAGAAACTCAACAAATCTACAGTGCTTGGGTTTTCTACATCTGTTTTCTCCATGAAACACAACTTTGTCAGAATATACTTGGTTTTAGTGGGAATTCTGAGCTCTTCTATCCTGTCCATACTAATTCCCAACTGAGCTACATGATCTCTGGTAGTAACCCAGTTAGTATCCTTCTTATTTCTTACAAACAAATTAGAATTCCTCCCTGATGTGCTTGTCATAGTGACTTTTCTTTGAGAATAATAGAGATTTTTAGGGATTTAGGAAGAAAATTGTAGAGAAAGGAATTTTGGTAAAGTAACCTTTCCTCTTTCTGAATTTCTCCCTAAATAGCCAAAAACTCTTTGCATAAACCTGAAAAGCTACATGTACAACTCATAATCCATGGTCTAAAGATTCAACGGTTAGATTGCATAACGTATATCGTAGGATTAATGAAGGCAAAAAACACGGGATAACGGCTCTAAATATGGATTATTTCATAGCTTGCTACCATTTCTATGAAGTTTAAATTTGGAAGATAACCGGTGACAATTAATGATGTGTCCAAAATTCAAGCGCAAAAGAATTACTTAACCTAATTCACTGAAGCTTAGAGTGTGCCCTAGCTTAGTCAGCTCTAGAATAGGTCAATGTGAGATGTATTTCTTCAAATTGGATTGGACATTATGATCAGCTATCTTAGCATGTTGAATTGATCCTTTCTAATAGGCTTATTAAATATGTCAGCTCGCTATTCTTCAGTTGGAATGTATGTGAGCTTGAGTTCTCCTTTTAGCATATGATCCCTTATGAAGTGATGTCTAATATTGACATGCTTCATCCTACCATGTTAAACTGGATTCTTTGATAGGTCAATTGCACTCTTATTGTCACTTATGACTTCAAGACAATTCAACTTTATACCATAATCGTCCAGTTGCTGGTCGATCCATAGCAGTTGTGCTACACAACTTCTTATAGCCATGTACTCAACCTCATATGTACTCAGAGCTATAGAAGCCTGGTTCTTGCTATACCATGTTACTAGACAGTCACCAAGGAAATGACATCCTCTTGTGGTGCTTTTCCTTTCAAGTTTATATCTTCCATAGTCATCATTTGTTTATCCTCTCATAGTGAAGACTGCATTACTTAGATAACACAAAGCTGCATCAATAGAGCCTAGCAAATGCCTGAGAATTCTCTTAACAGTAGCTAAGTGAGATTCTCTGGGGTTAACTTGATATCTTGCATAGTAAATACAACATATTGAATGTCAGGCCTACTAGCAGTTAAGTAAAGTAGAGAACCAATAATACCTCTGGAGAGCTTACTCTCTATAGGTTTACCTTCCTCATCTTTACTTAGAATAGTATCAGTGGCCATAGGTGTTGACATTGGCTTGGCTTTATCCATGTCAAACTTCTTGAGTACTTCCTTGGCATACTTAGCTTGCCTAATAAAGATCCCATCATTACCTTGCTTGATTTGTAAACCAAGAAAGAAGTTAAGCTCTCCCATCATTGACATTTCAAATTCTATCTTCATCTGCTGACTAAACTATTTGCATAACTTTTCATCAGTTGCTCCAAAAATGATGTCATCCACATATATTTGGACTAGAAACACATATTGATGCCTCTTCTTGATAAACAGAGTTGTATCTACTTTTCCTTTGACATAACCTTTACTGATAAAAAAGTTAGTCAGTCTCTCAAACTAAGCTCTTGGAGCCTATTTCAGTCCATATAGATCTTTCTTCAACTTGAAGACATGATTTGGATATTTAGGGTCTTCAAAGCCTAAGTGGTTGTCTAACATAGACTTCTTCTTGAATATAACCATTAAGAAAAGCACTCTTAGCATCCATTTGAAATAACTTGAAGTTCATATGGGATGCAAAAGCACAAAGAATTCTTATGGCTTCAAGTCTTGCTACTAGTGCAAAAGTTTCTCTATAATCTATGCCTTCTTGTTGATTATAGCCTTGGGCAATCAGTCTGGCTTTGTTTCTGACAACATTACCAGCTTCATCTAGCTTATTTTAGAAAACCCATTTGGTGCCTATAATTGACTTTCCTTTGGGTTACTCCATAAAATCCGAAACTTCATTTCTTCTGTATTGGTCTAGCTCTTCTTGCATTGCAATCATCCAGTTGTCATCAAACTCAGAATCTTCAAACTTCCTTGGTTCAATCAATGATACAAATGTTGAATGGCTCATCATTCTGTTAAGCTGACCACTAGTCAGCACTGGATTTTGCACACTATTAAGAATCTTGTCAACTGGGTGATCTCTCCTTGCTCTAACTTCTTTTGGTAGATCAGAATTAACTCGTTGAGCTACAGTCATTGGTTGAGCATCCACATCATCACGAAAGTTGATTGACTGCACGAAGTTAACTTCATTTTCTTCTTTCTCTTGTACTGGGTCAGGAATAACTATGGGCTGACTGACTGATCTACTGACTTGTTCCTTTTCTCTTCAATCATCACTGGCTTATCTACCTACATTGTTAGTTTCATTGAATCTACATGCATTGACTCCTCAAAGGTACCAGTCCTCTTGACATACACTTTGTATGCCCTACTGTATGTTGAGTGACCCAGAAAGATTCCTTTATCAGCCTTGGGGTCAAATTTAGCCAATTGGTCTTTAATGTCTAATATGAAGCATCTACAGCCAAAGGCCTTGAGATGATAAACCTTGGGCTTGCGCCCTTTCCAAAGTTCATAAGGAGTTTTGTTCAAGATGGGGTGAACTAAAACCCTATTTAGAATGTAATAAGTTGTGTTAACAGCTTCTCCTTAGAAATACTTTGGTAGATTGTTATCACTCAGCATAGAACAACCCATCTCTGCAATAATGCGATTCTTTATCTCAATAACCCCATTCTGATGAGGTGTATGGGGGGCAGAAAAATGGTGGTCAATACCATGCTTGGAACGAAACTTCTCAAGTTGCTTGTTTTTGAATTCCCTGCCATGGTCATTGCGGATTCTATTAATTATAAAGTCTTTTTCATTCATGATTTGGGTAGCCAACCTAGAGAATGATTCAAATGTCTCATCTTTGCTAGCTAGCAAGACAATCTAAGTGAACATGGTCAGGTCATCTACAACCACAAGGGTGTATTTCATTCCACCTAGACTTGTTAGCACAACAGGCCCAAACAAATCCATGTGTAGAAGATCAAGGGGAGGAGAAGAAGATATATCAACTATGGATTTAAAGGTCTTTCTAAATTGTTTCCCAAGTTGGCATGCTGAGTAGAGTCTATCTTTATCAAAGGCTAGATTGGGTAAACCCTTAACAAGTTCATTTCTAGCTAATTTGGACAGATTGGTCGTATTGCTCTGTCCTAACCCTCTGTGCCATAGCCATAAATTCTCCTCCTTAGAAACTAAGCATATAATATCATTAGAGTCAAGGATAAATCAAACGTATAAACATTATTAATTCTAGGAGTATAAAGAATAGTTTGGTCAGAGTTACCATCAATGACTGAGCAGCCCGTTGAGTCAAATATTACTTTTCTGCCTTTGTCACACAGTTAAGAAATGCTTAGCAAATCAAACTTAAGGCCTTTCACCAGAGACGCATTATCAATTAAATGATTCACTCCTGTAGTGCCATTACCAATAATCTTTCCTTTCTTGTTATCTCCAAAACTGACACTTCCATTTCTTCTTCGCTCCAATGTGATAAGTTGCTTTTCATCACCTATTCTATGCCTCCAGCATCCACTATCCAAATACTACATTCTACTATCATTAGTGGATCTCAGGCTCACCTAAAAAATAATCAAGTTTTCTTAGGTACCCATGCCTTTTCTAGCTGGGTCCTCCTTTGTTCATAGTGGTCATTCTTGACCTGTCAAACACATCATAGTAACTATTTTTGTGCCTACACATGACTGTAGCATTTCCTGGCTTACCATAAAAACTACAAGTGGCCTTAGGATTAGGCCTACTCACTTTACTCTTTTGAGAAACCTTCTCGGAGTGTTGAGTGCAGTTACTCTTAGTATTCCTGCTAGGTTGAGGAGGAACCCGCACCTTTTTCAAAGCTGTTAATTTAGCAGCTACCTCATCCAATCTATTAGTGAGCTTGCTATTATATCCATTTTGGTAACTCAGCTTTTTCCATCAGGTATAAGATATCAAGTGATGTAGAATAATTAACATCTTCTATATCATCACACCTTCTCTGAAGTATTTTGATGTATTTGGTTGACTTCTTAGCCACATTAATGACATCATTAGGTAAAGTGGCAAGATCATCAGAAGACAAAGGGAGTTCAGAATTTACCTCAGAGTTATTTCCTTTGTCTTTGCTTTGGTCAGTTGATTGTCTGGCAGTGGAAGTAGTTGGTTGGTCAGCTGACTCTGAGCAAACTAGATCATCCTTAGCCATGAGAAACACATTGGCAAAGTCATGTGCCTCTTCATCTAAGGATGATGACTCTTGTTCAAAGTTACTCCAAGTAGCAGCAAGGGCCTTCTTACTCTTCTTCTTCTTGAACTTATCCTTCTTAGCCTTAGGATGGCTCGACTGAATATACCCCTTCTCACCACATTCAAAGCATTTGATGTCTTTGTTATGCTCTGTGTTGAATTCCTTTTGTGGTCTATCAACTGCTCCATTCTTATACTTGCCTATCTTCCTGAACTTTTGAAAGTTCTTCTCTTTACCCAGATATCTTCTAAAATTCTTGGTCGTTAGAGTATCTCTTCATTTCTATCCTCTGGATATCCTTCCATAGAGGAATCTTCTTCTTCTCCATTATCATCAGCTTTTAGAACAACAGCTCTGCTTGAGCTTTCTTTCTCTTTGGACCTATGATTATTGGACTCATCTTCATATTATTTTAAAGACATCTCATGAATCAGCAGAGTTCTAATCATCTCATCAAACTTATGGGTCTTCAAATCATGAGCCTCTTTAATAGTACTCTTCTTGGCTTCCCAATCTTGAATCAAGCTACTAAGAATCTTCTTGATAGTCTCTCCTTCTGTGAAGGTCTTGCCAAGTCTTTTTAGCTCATTGACTATATTAATGAACCTGGTGTTCATGTTAAAAATATCCTCCTTGGGCTTCATGTTAAACCATTCATAATCCCTTATAAGGATATTGATCTTGGACTCCTTCTCTTTGTCAGTACCTTCATAAGTTACTTCCAACTTCTTCCAAATCTCTTTGGCTGCCTCGCATCCTGAAACGCGATTAAACTCAGTAGTATCAAGAACACAACAAAGATAGTTGATAGCAGCTGCATTCTCTTTAAGTCTAGCAAATCATTATTATCCCATTCAGTGGAGTACTTATCAATAGTAACTCCATTCTTCATATACGATGGAACATATGGCCCTTCTACAACGGACATCCAAACATTCATACTCTGGGACTGAATGAAATTAGTCATTCTATTCTTCCAATAAGTATAATGCTCTCCATTGAACATTAGAGGCCTGGTAACTTACATGCCTTCAGGGGCAGAATATAAGCTTGAGCCCTTCCACTGGATTCTCCTTTGTACACCATGGTCTTTGTCTCAAAGATTATGAAATCTGTGGAATGAGAACTACTCTACTACCTCTTGTTGGCCCCTATGTGTACATTCATTGATTCAGCGGCGGGGGGGGGGGGGGGGGGTGGGGGTGGGTGAATGACTCACTCAAATATTTGTAAAACTTTTATGAGATAATTAAGACTCAGCTGAGTTAAAAGACAAATAATGCGATTAAGTAAAGGACATAAACATTTTTATACTGGTTCGGCAACCTATGCTTACATCCAGTCCAAAGAGTGTGTCTCAACTTTAATCCACTAATCTCAAATCCTTTACCCTGGGCGGAGAAGCCTTTCACAAATTGCCCAATTATAGTAAGTACCTTCAAACTGTAATCGCTCACCCACTGACTAGAATACCCTCTTCTATCAGCAACTCACAGTAAGTCTAAGTAAGAGTTGGAATCAACTTATAGAAACGGTGATCCAGTTACAAGTGATCTAATAGTACAATTGATTGATCTAATCTATTCTCTCTAGTTCAAAGCAGATTCTCATTGAGTTGAGCTTTCTTTCTTGAATTCCTTTTAAAGCTTGTAAATTGATAGAGTTTTTGCTTCTAGGAAATTCATGTGTAATCACCAAGTTCTAACGCTTGCCTTCTTGCTCCTTTTATAGTTGGATTGCAAAAGTAGCCATTGAACTTATCTTGGCATCTTCTAAAATTGGCTGCTCAGTAATTCACCCATTGTTTCTTTAAATCAATCTATTAAGAGATAGAATTGCTCCGTTGATAAATACATTTCATTCCGTCAGATTGAAATTCAAGCTCCACTTTGAGTCCTTTGTCGTTTGATGCCAGTCTTCCTTCAGAGAGAACTCAAGCTGGCTTGCCACGTGTCTTCATCCTATTCCCTCTGGTTTTCTAACATGTTGTAGAGTGCGCAATACAAGGTTGGTAGATCTGCAAAATTACCTAAAGTGGCAATTGACTTATTGCAGCTTTGCATTGGAAGACTGTCATTTTCTTCATAATTTTGAGTCTTGTCAAGGAATTAATTCTTTTTGTCTTTGTCTCATTAATGTTCCTATAAAAAGCAACACTAAAAGTTAAGATACCTTTCTTCCTTAAATTATAAGGTCAGTAGCATTGATAGACTTAAAGTAACTCAGCTGAAACGATAAAACTAAATGCACATAGCTAAAACAAAATCTAGACATCAAGTGCTGAGTGAATAATACCAAGTCAACGACTAAGTAAGTACTCAGCCCAGAAACCACTCAGAGTTAAACTAAATAGCTAGGTCAGTAGAGACTTGAAATTTTACCCTTGAATTTACTAACTCCCTTAAAATCATAGACTATTTATTTGAACAACATTTTTGATTTAATTAACACAAACTGAACTTAATTGTTATGATCAAAACTTAAGCACTATTGAGTAAACCACTGAGTTAGTCCAAACTTGTGCTTGGTTCAATAGCTTGATTCCTACCAGTTAGAGAGGAATCCACTAGTGAAAAGCTTAGAGGAAGGAAACTCCGGGGACTAGAGTATACGGGGCCGAACCAGGATAAAATTACAATGTTTGATTTTCTAACTCTTTACATTATTCCATAACATTTCATATTTGCATCATCTGGATCCTTTATATACGGAACATAATCAAACAAGCTACACAAGACTTTTAAAGTCTGCTTATTTCCATGAAAAAGGGTTATTCACCCCCCTTTGACCTCATTTAGATCCTCACAGGGACCAACAAGTGGTATCAGAGTAAGTGCTCAAAACTAGGGATCTAACAATCTCGAGCTAAAGGTCTAAAGTTTTATCCAAGAATCAAAATGAGTTTCCAAAACTCACAACTCCATCCTGAGGGTATGTCTGTTACCCATCCTCCACTCTTCACCGATGAACACTACACATTCTGGAAGAATCGGATGAAGAACTTCATTCAAGCACAAAACTTGATGGCATGGATGGCCATCAAAGATGGCCCATATGAGCTCGTTCACGAAGTAGAGGGTCTGACTACCCGCAAGCTCTCAAGTTTATGGGATGAAAATGATTATAAAAAATTGCATGAAAATGAAAATGCTTTTAATATGCTTCATTATGCTCTTAGTGCAGCTGAGTTCAACAGAATATCCAGATGCGAGACTGTGCAAGAAATCTAGCAGGAGCTGGAAGTGACCTATGAAGGAACAAACAAGGTCAAAGAAGTGGAAATTGATATGCTATGACAAAAGCTAGAATCCTTCAAGATGGAGCCCAAAGAATCAGTTACTAGCATGAATACTAGATACACCAATCTAGTAAATAAGATGAAAAGGCTTTGGAAGGAGATCTCAGAAGTAGATATGGTCAAGAAAATACTCCGTAGTCACACCAAGGAATGGGACAGCAAGAAAATTGCCATTGAGGAAGCTCATGACTTAAACTTCTATAGTTATGATGAACTCATTGGTAATCTCCTAACTCAAGAGTTATCCTTGGAGAGATATAGCCAACAAGAGAAAAATCCTAAAGAAAGTAAGAAGGCCACTACGCTCAAGGCAGATTCCGCAGAATCAACCTCCTTCAGATCTGATAAACTACCAAAGGAATCTAATTACAGCAAAGAAGATATGGCTGTGCTGGCTAAATATTTTGATAGATTCCTAAAGAAGAAAGATAGAAGGAGATCCAAGAGGTATGAATCAAAAACATTAAAGGATGGCACTTCAAGAAGGGACAAGCCAAGAAAGGCTTTGGAAGAAAAGAAAGATCCCGAGAAAGATACTTCTTGCTTTGAATGTTGAGAAAAAGGGCACTTTAGAACCAAATGCCACAAGCCAAAAAGAGACAAGAAATATAAGATGAAAGCTATGGTGGCCACATGGAGCAATAGTGAAGAAAGTAGCAGTTCATCTTCCACAAAAGAAGAAGAAATAGCTAATTGTGCGTTCATAGCACTGACAGATCCGGAAGAAGATCAATTCGGAAGAAATTCACCTAATCCAGAAACTGAGCAAATTGAGGAATCAGAATTAGAGATAGATACCACTGAGGTAAACTCTCATTTTGTTTCTACCTTGATCTTGCTAGAGCTTTAAGGGTGGTGATCCATAATGTGAGGGAAAACACCAAAGCCATAGAATCCCTACAAAGGCAAGTTCTAGAGCTCGTTGAGGATGCTGAAGCAATGTCACAAGATACCAATCTGATAAGGACCATAAAACATATGGATATGGTTGATGAAAATTTCCTAAGGAGTCAAGTGGAGATCTTAAGTGCTAATTGGATAGGGTTAGATAGGGAGATAATCTTAATGAAGGAGGGATCCGGAAGGAAATCAAATCAAAGGAATCCAGTGCCCACAAATCAAAAAGAATAGAAAGTTAGCAGGCAACCTCAAGCACAGAGATTCACAGTTGCTCAATAGGGGAAAGCTAAGGTTGTTTCAAATGAGCAACCTCTCAAGCAAAGAAAGAATCATAAAGCAAAAATTGCACCTGCAACCAGCTTCCGGATACACATTGGGTAGACAAGTATACAAGCAGCCGGATACATTGGAAATTATGGAAAGGAGGATCCTAAAAAGATCCAGAAGAAGAATGAGCAGAGCAGACCCATCTCTGAGTGTAGGTTTTGTGTTAAAATTAAACATATCACTAAATTATGTAGATTGAAAAATTGTTCTTATCATGTTTATCTTGGGCCTAAAATGGTTGATAACCCGAGAGGACCCAAATCTGATTGGGTACCTAAACCCACTTGATCCATTTTGCAGGAATGCCTTAGATCCATAGTAGATTAATATATATGGTACATTAATAGTGGATGCTCAACGCATAAGACTGGTGATGAGAAAGCCCTCATCACTTTAATCCAAAAGAGACGTGAAAAAGTAAGCTTTAGAGACAACCAAAAGGGACAGATCATTGGACATGGAACCATTGGATCTGAAATAAAGATAGAAGATGTGTCACTAGTTGATGGACTAAAGTTCAACTTTCTAAGTGTAGCACAACTCTGTGATAAAGGAAGGAAAATCACCTTTGATTCCGGAGGATGCTAAATCTATGATTGTAAGTCAAATCAACTCATTCTTTATGCACCTAGAGTAAATAATGTTTATTGTGTTAACATTAAAAATGAGAAAAAGAATATATGATTGGTGTCTAAGGAAGAAGAATCATGGCGATGGCATCGGAGGTTGGGACATGTAAGCATGAGCCTTCTGCCCAAATTAGCTAAAAAGGAACTGATTGTGGGTTTGCCTAAGGCAGCTTTTGATAAGGATCACATATGCGCTGCTTGCCAATTAGGTAAACAACATAAAAAAAGCTTCCCTTCTAACTCATACATACCACCCAAAAGAGTTCTTGAACTCTTATATATTGATCTCTTTGGTCCAATCAAACCAGTGAGTTTAGGTAGAAGAGAATACACCATGGTCATAGTGGATGATTATTCTCGCTATACCTGGGTTGCTTTGCTAGCTAACAAAGATGAAGCCTTTGACCAATTCTCAAAAATATTCATCCGGATAGAAGTAGAAGAGGGCATAAGCATTGCACGCATCCGGAGTGATGATGGAGGAGAGTTCAAAAATAAGCATTTTACTAAATTTTGTGACTCCAAGGGCATTGAGCACAACTTTTCTACTCCTCACACACCTTAGCAAAATTGGGTTATTGAAAGGAAAAATAGAACCTTAGTTGAGATGGCCCGAACAATGCTAGGTAAGAATAACTTGCCTAAGTATTATTGAGGAGAGATCGTAAACACCGCATGCTACATCATTATTAGAGCTCTCATTAGAAAGACCATAGAAAAGACCCCATATGAAATCTGGAAGGGAAGGAAACCCAAAATTGGGTACTTCAAAGCTGTTGGATGTAGATGTTACATCTTGAATGATAGAGAGCAACTAGGAAAATTTGATCCTAAATCTGATGAAGCAATCCTCCTTGGCTACTCAAAGCATAGCAAAGCTTACAAAGTCTATAACAAATGAACCCAAATAGTAATAAAGTCAATACATGTATATTTCGATGAGACTAACCATGCAATAAAAATAAGCACCAATCCGGAAGACTTAACTCCAGAAATAAAAAATACTAAAGAAAAAGAGGAAGTGCAAACTCCGGATTCCTTTAAAATCAAGAAATACAAGGAAGAAGATGAAGGAATTAATTTCAATACAGGAGGACCAAAAGAAAATCTAAATCAACCTGAGATTAATTTCTTCGATAATCAAGAAGTGGAAATTAAAGTAGAAGAGGAACAAGTTCTAGTACAACATGAAGATTTGCAAAGAGAAGTCCGAACTCATAGGGATCATCCATTTGAAGCTATCTTGGACAATGTCCACAATCCAGTTAGAACCAGAGGACAACTCAATAGGATGATGAGCCATGCTATTTTTTTCTCTCTCATTGAGCCAAAGAAATTTCAAGATGTAGAAGGACATGAAAGCTGGATGATGGCAATGCAAGAAGAGCTGGATCAGTTCACTAGAAATGATGTCTGGGATCTAGTACCACTTCCAGAAGGAAAATCAATCATAGGCACCAAATGGGTATTTCAGAATAAACTAGATGAATCTTGTGTGGTGGTTTGAAATAAGGCAAGATTGGTTACCCAAGGCTACAATCAATAAGAAGGCATTGACTTTGAAGAAACTTTTGCAACAGTAGCAAGATTAAAGGCAATTCGGATTCTATGTGCTTTTGCATCATTTACGGGATTCACATTATTCCAAATGGAAGTGAAAAGTGAATTTCACAATGGATTTATTTAGGAAGAGGTTTATGTCAGGCAACCACCTAGATTTGAAGACTCAAAACATCTGGATCAAGTGTACAAGCTGAAGAAAGCCCTCTATGGATTGAAGCAAGCACCAAGAGCTTGGTATGAAAGACTCACTTCATTCCTCATTTCGAAGGGATATATCTGGGGCAAGGCAGATACAACCCTTTTCATCAAGAAGAAGAAGGGGGATGTTATTATAGTCCAGATCTATGTAGATAACATCATCTTTGGAGAAACAAATGAAAAGATGTGTGAAGAATTCAGCACTCAAATGCAGAAGGAATTTGAGATGTCCTTGATGGGAGAATTGAATTTCTTCCTTGGTTTACAAATCAAGCAAAGTCTGGATGGGATTTTCATCAACCAACCCAAGTATACTAAGGAAATTCTAAAGAAGTTTAAAATGGATAAGAGCAAACCTATGTCCACTCCAATGGGATCATATATAGTTCCCTTAAAGGATTGTGAAGGAGAAGATGTAGATCAGAAGCTTTACAGAGGAATGCTTCACTTCTATACTTGACATACACTATGTAGTTTGCTACCGTGCAAGATATCAATCCAATCCTAAGGATTCACATCTCAAAGTAGCAAAGAGAATCCTTAGATATCTCCTAGGAACCACTGAATTTGGGTTATGGTATCCTAGTAATGGAAACTTCACACTCCAAGGCTTCACTAATGTAGATTATGACAGAGACACTCTTGAAAGAAAGAGTACATCCGGAGGCTATCACTTTTTAGGAGATTGCTTGGTATCATGGTATAGCAAGAACCAAACTTTAGTTGCATTATCAACTACTAAAGCAGAATATATGGCAACAGGAAGTTGTGTAGCTCAACTCCTACGGATCAAGCAGCAGTTGGAAGATTATGGAGTTCAATCCATATGTGTGGATGTAATGTGCGACCATAAAAGTGCCATTGATGTGTCGAAAAATCAAGTGCTTCATAGTAGGATGAAGCATGTTAATGTCAGACACCATTTCATCCGGGATCATATAATGAAGAAGGATGTTGCACTAGTCTACATTCCAACATATGAACAAAGGGCAGATATCTTTACTAAGCCATTAAGTAAAGATAAATTCAATAGGCTAAGGGAGTCAATTGGAATGTCTAATCCAATTTGAAGAAGAATCTGGAAGACAATCAGGGATTAACTTGGCCATTTATAAGTCCAGAAGTCAGGAAGAAAAGAAGAAATAAAGTTGACACTAGATCTGGAGAAAAGACTGCCAGCTCAGCGGACAGAAAAGACAAATGGCAGTAAAAGCGCATAAAAAGTAACTATACACATTTTGAATTTCAAACGTTTATTGGCCATTACACGCGCGGCAAAAAAACTGTCATTTTACAAAATAAACCATTCCAATTCTTGGATTTTGACACCATCCTCCTCTCTCCTCAAAATTAATTGCCACCTCACCAATCTAGTTAAAGTTAATTGAGTTTGACTTACCATTATACCACCACTTTAGGAATTCTATAAAAACGACCCAAAATCTCTCTTCTTCTTCACGCAAGTAATATTCTACTATTACTCTGCAAATTTCTCTCTGGAAACCTTAAAACTTCAAATCTATTCAAAATTCTCCCAAATGGCATCTACTCAACTCACTCCTCCTCCTCCCAGATACAGCTTTAATGAATATGATCTTAAAGATGAAGATTTCATCCCTTTGAAATTAAAGAATCCTGACTTTGTCGTACCAACAGACTATTTGGGAGATAACTTTCTCTTTGACACAGATCCCTACTCATAGCTTCTAAAGGATCAACACCTTATGGATTTCCTAAAAATCAAATGTCCCATATATCCGGAGTATGTCAAGGAATTCTATGATAATTTCAGAGTACACTGCTAATATGATGCTCTTAGAACCACTATTCAAGGAAAAGTCATCATTATAACACCATAATTCTTTGTAGACAATCTCAACATGAAGAATGATGGAGTTCAATTGAAGAATGTTGAGGATGAACTCCTGGGGATGAACTAAAGGTGCCAACAAGGCTTATATTGGTTAGGACCAGACCCAAAACAGGAATAAAAGAATAGATAGAATTGAATAGATAGAGGATAATAATGAAGTGACTGAGATGTGAGTCTCTTTGAAACTCAGGAGCGTACCTTTATAGCGTGAATCCACTTTGATGTGATACCTTTGCTGTGAGAGAGTCTAGCCAAAGTAGATGATGGAATGATGATCTTAGGACTATTTAGAAGAGTATTTGTATGGACAGAACCTCCCCCAAATCCTAATAAATGAAGCTAGGAATTAATAAAATGTGGACAAAACCTTAAGAGATGGGTTTTCACCCTATTTTATACCTCAACTATACACTTTTTATAACTATAAAAACTACTAGAATTTGTATATAATATCTTTTCTCTATTGTATGTGATGTCTATGAAAAGAGGTGAAGAAAGGCCTCTATTTATAGGGGGAAATTAGGTCCAAACTCAATAAATGGCATTTATGACCTGATTTCTCCCTTACCACCAGGCAGCACCTGTACGGGTTCTTAAGGGCAAACTAGGTCTCTGTTGCAAAACAATAATCTAGAAGAACTAATTCTAGAAGAATTCGGATCAAGTTTGAAGAAAACAAAAACCATAGAAACAAAGTCTTAAGGAATAAACCACGTAATCTCCTTAATCCAAAATGGAAGCATCCGGTCCAAAATAAGTCATCAGGACATATATTAAAGACCACAAATACCTAAGTACATAATGGGAGCAGCCGGTTAAAGTTTAGAAAAGAAACAAACTTTAAACCACTCAAGAATAGTATCCAGAAGAAGAACTAGTTGAAATAGCATCCGGATACAACAAGACAAATTCATCCGGAAGATACAGTTATCAAGATAAAGGGAAAAGTTTCAAAAATAACCTTTTAGTCTAAAAGTCAAAGATCCTTTTCCCTTGTGTAAGACAAAATGACAGCTTGAACACTTTTTAGGAAAGGGTAAAAGGACTAACACATGAAAGAGAAAAGGAAACAACCTTTTCTACCTAGACCAATAGGAAAGGCGTGAGAAGGACACACTCTGAAATTCTGGCATAAAAGTTAGTGGAGTGCAAAAATACAAGAAAATGATCGCTGACAACTTTCAGGCCTCAATCATAAGGATTCAATGGGACATTTAATCAGTCTAACGGATTGATCAATGGATCCAAATGCACAACATATTACCTGATCAACCGTGAAGATTCAATTCAACTTCAATAACTCACAACGAGTACCCTTATAACAGAAGCCTATAAAAGAGAAACTTCACAAGTTGAGAAGGTGCTGATTGTTTTGAGAAAGCATACACTAGAGAATTCACTATTACAATTAGTGATATAATCCCTCCAAGAATCAAACAATTCCAAATCAGTTTGTAAGGATTCCTAAGTGAGTTATCAACATGAGGAAATCCAAAACTAAAATCTATGAGAAAAACAAAGTGTAATATCTCATACTTGGGTGAGTAGTGAGATTGGGATTTTGCTTAGAGTTGGGGCTTTAAGTGGAACTCCCTGTGGGACTCAGCTTAGGTTTGGGTAGAAATTTAAGTGGTATATCCTGCAAAATACAAGAGGACTCAGCTAGGAGTTGGTGCTTCTAGTGGTATATCCTACATCCGGAAGAGGTTACCATCAAGAGATGAATTGTAAGGCTTTATTCCTGCTAGTTGGAAAGGAATCCGCTAGTTAAAAGCTCGAAGGAAGGAAACTCTAGGGACTAGAGTAGGTGGGACCAAACCACGATAAAATTACTATGTTTGATTTTCTGATTCTTTACATTATTGCATAACATTTCATTTTTGCATCATTCGGATCCTTTATATCTAGAACATAATCAAACATGCTACAAAGGACTTTTCAAAGTCTTCCTATTTCTGCGAAAAAGGGTCATTCACCCCCCTTTGATCTCATTTAGACCCTCACAAGGACCAACAGTCTCCAAACTTTGGCCAAACTCAACTCTGCTACAGTAGGAACACCTCTAATGAATAACACCTATAAAAGATTGCATTATCTAGCTCTCATCATTGATTAATGAGAAGGACCGTTAAAATCAAGTGCTCACAGTGCCACTACTTCTAGTTATATAGAATTCAGGCTGTCGCTAAAGTTGACCTAATGAAATATCTATGTCATTCGCTAACTTTAGCCGGTAAGCTTTCAAGATGGTTAATGTTGCTTTCCAAGTTTGATATTGAGTACATCACCAAGAAAGTTATCAAAGGCAGTGCAGTTGCAGAATTTTTGGTAAACCAAGCTCTCAAATCTAACTATGTTGAAAACTTGGGCCATCCCAATGAACAGCTAGCTATGATTGATGTCGCACAGCCAGTATGGACTATGTATTTTGATGGTACCGTGAACATATTTGGAGCAAGCCTCGGCATTATTTTCTTCACACCCAATAATGAAGTCACCCCTTTTTCTAAGTGGTTGGAATTTTTTACCACCAACAACAGAGCCAAATACAAGGCTTGCCTATTTGGTCTTAAAGCCCTGTTGCTTGTGGGGGTGAAGCACATTTCTGTGATTGAGGATTCAGCTTTGGTAATCTATCAAATTGTGGGGGATTGGGACATAAAAGAAGATTCGCTCCAGCTTTATGTTCATGTTGTTTGGGCTCTGTCAACTAAGTTCGATACGTGTCTCTATCAGCATGTTCCTTAAGATGAAAATCAGATGGTCGATTCATTAGCCATGCTGGCTTTAATATGGGAAGGTCCTCAGTGCCAACCCATTTGCCCTCTGATCCTTGTTTCTATGAAGGTTCCTTACCATTTGCGCAACATTGCCTAGGTCTTCACAATCAGTGATGAACCCTGCTGGTATTCAGACATTATGCAATTTCTCAGTCATGGCCAGTACCTTGAGAATGTTATAGATTTCGATTGAACTACCCTACGCAAGATGGCCTTTCAGTTTAGAATCATCGATCAAACAAACTTCCGATAGTTTACTACTCTATTGCTTGACTGAATTGAAGGCACATCGGGTGGTGAGTTAGCATCATGTGCGTGATTATGGACCGCACATGAATGGATTAGCATTAACGAAGAAGACGTAGCGAATGGGATATTTTTGGTTAACTTTGATCGCTGATTGAGTCTTTGAGGTCAAGAGGTGCCATCAGTGTCAGACTTATGGTGATATCCAGCACCTTTCGCCTACCGAGCTTCATAATATGTCCACTCCTGATATAATTGGTGAGATTTGGCCATCTTCAACTAATGGTCACTGCTTCATCATCGTGGCAGTGGATTATTTCTTAAAATAGGTGGAACCCAAATCTTTCACCAGTTTACCGCCAAGAAAATCACCAAATTTATAGAAAAACACATCTTCGCTCGGTACAGTCTGCCTCATCACATTAAGTCAGACACTGGGGTTCAGTTTCAAGGGGCAACCGCCGATTTGATTGAGAAGTATGGTATTGAGCATCATAGATCTTCACCCTACCATCCTCAAGCCAATTGTGCGATCGAAGTGGCTAACAAGTCTATTAAGAAGATCCTTTCTAAGACCATCGCAGGTTACTGAGATTGGGCTGACAAATTACCATTCACTCTTTAGGGGTACTAAACAAGTAATAGGACTCCTACAAGTTAGACTCCTTTCTCTTTGGTCTACGGCATTGAAGTGGTCCTACTGATTGAAATCGAGATGAAGTCTTTGTGAGTGTCACTTAAACCCAAACTTGAAGAGACCGAATGGACAAGGATGAGGTTCAAACAACTGAACACTATAGACAAGTAGCGCCTAAAAGCCTTGGATAGTCTCTAAATGTATCAGCATTGCATGGCAAGAGCTTACAACAGTCGGGGTTAAACATCATAGATGTCCATTAAGAGCCGGTGACTTGGTTCTGAAGCAAGTAAAGCCTACCAACACTAATCCAAGGGGTAAGTTCTGGCCGAATTAGGAAGGAAATTATGTGATTAAGAAAGTTCTCGGTAAAGGCAGAATGAAAATTATGGATATGGATGGCAACGAATTCACAAACCCTATCAATCAGGATTGGCTGAAGCGTTATCATATCTAATCGAAAAGAATTTAACCTAGAAAAGCTGCCCATAAAAAATATATATAAATAAATCACCCAGTGAGTTGTCCTCTATTGCTCGGGGAAAAATTAGGGTGTATCCTACTATTTGGTATTCTATAAACCATTCAGGCAAAAGTTAGAATGCAAAAATACCCCGCTAGACTAAAAATCCGAAAAGGATGGTCTAGGCAAAAGTTAGGGTAAAAGTGAGCAATGAGAGTGTGTTGGCTAGAAAACCTTTCCAAGCTAGTTAACACCAGAGTTTGAGTTAGTAGAAATGGTTATCACCATTATGTACTCAGGCTTAATTCAATTAACTAAAATGTCACTTTACTGAGCGCTTATGTTTGTGTACAAATGAATATACTGGGCCCTAAAGGAGAAATGTTGTAGATGAGTTTAATTCGTGATGCCATTCCTTTCAAATATTTGAATAACCAAAAAAATTATGATAAAGAGGCATAAATTCTGATAGAATAAAAATATCTAAGTCTATGCAAAAGCCAGGAAAAGCCCGTTAGATTGAAAACTCGAAAAGTGCGGTCCAGGCAAAAATTAGGACATGAAAGCAAAATATAAATATGTCTGATGGGCCCAACACAATGTTCAGGTCTATGCAAAAGTAAAGACAAATAAATGTAAAGAAATATGATCATCATCAATCACCCCGAGGTGCCTGCGCCCTTATTATCATCATCATCATAATCGGAATCACAATATCGAGCCATCCTCTCCCCGATTGTGGAAGGATAAGGATCGAGTCGCTCCTATTTGCATCTCCACACATGCCACGCTTGCTAATGCTCCTCTCGTCTCCAGTACCTATGGATATTGCAAAGCCATCCTCGGTAGGTACCAACAGTTGTGATAGCACCTAATCAGTCATAATCTAGAGAATCATATCTTGCTCGGCATCCCCATACCTCTCTAGCATAATCAAGGAATTTAGCTGTGAATAGTTGGGACGTGAAGTCTTCCAGATGGAGTGGGACTCTCTATCGACATCCCCACTACCGGCACAAGCGATAAGGCACATAATGTGCAAACTACTATAACCTTGTGAGCTGAATGCAACCACCGCTAGTATCTACCAGCACGTTAGTGATCCTCCACCAGCGAAAGACCTAGTGAATATCTGTGTTAGCTCACCCCTCTATGACCCTCGTCTAGGCCTCGTAAGTTAAGGTGTCATGATTAGTAATGACATGGGCCCTCTCATGATAATTCTTGGGCTGATACTTTCTCGGATCCCCCCAAGGCTTCCAAATCAAAGCTAGCTTCTCCAAGAGCCAAACCTGCATATCAGTTTTAGATTTGGAGTTAGTTTCAGTTTCAGATTTAGATTCAAATTCAGAGTCAATTTTGGTTTTAGATTCAATTTAGTTTTAAATTTGGATTTAGTTCAGTGTTAGTTTTAGTTTTAGATTCAGATTTAGTCTAAAATTCAGATTCAGATTCAGTTAGTTTCGATTTCAAATTCAATTTCATATTCAGATTCACAATTCAGTTGGAAGAATACTTGTAGTATGGAGAAATGATCCTGGATGATATCAGGGTCGACAGCACCCTTATCTAGATGAAGCAGGGTCTTAGATAGCCCTATGAACAATAGAGAAATACCCTCTGAGATAGGTCTAATGATCGAAAACAACCAAAATGGGGCAACAGCGCCAACTCCGTAAATGAACTCAGCCATTAGCAGCAAGGCCACCATAATGTGTAATCTAGGGGCAGCTATGCTCCAGTCGGGCACCCTACTAAGATTGAATCCCGAGGATCTGGGAATCTGAGAAAGGAATGTCATAGGGGAGTCTAGGTTCCACAACCCAGTCAATCGATCCTCGTCCCAAAAAATCACCTCTGGAATAGCAAGTACCCCATGAGGGCAAGTCACCCCAAGGATGGCATGAAACTCCTCCACATCGGACATAGCTCAAAATCTGAAAAGCAGAACATGTGATCCATTATGTCCTAAAAGGAGAACACTGTATGAAGGAAGGTCACATCCACTGGCCTATTAGCGATGTATCAAAGCCCCACCAGTCCAAAATCCTCCAGCTTCGCCTAATTAGGGCTCTCTAAAGTCCTCAAGAAGTGCCTCAGTTGAACACTGTGTCTCGCAATTAGTAGTCTCTATCTACTAATTGCCTGTCAAATAAGATCACGCTATTATTGATTCTTGCAAATTCGGATGGGTGTAGAGATTAGATAGATTTTTTCTAGTCAAGCATCTACCGTGCCTAGCATTCATCTAGCGAGCAAGCAAAGTAATCAACAATGCAATCAAATAAGCAATCACATCAGTCACACTAGAATAAAACAACAAAGATATCTAGTCACCAATGTATCAGGTGAACACTGAATGCAGTAAATGAACAAGTTAAAGTAAGATAATGGAGTGGTCATCTAGTCTGCTCTCCACACTCGGCATTAAGATAAGCGCTGATATTTTCGTCCTCTTCTTCTCAGCGTTAAGGTGTAGGCATACTCCCAATATCTGGCCTAAGGGGAGGAGCTGCCCCTACAAGCTATGCCATGGAGACATCCTACATGTCAAATGAAGACCTATAAGACCCAAGGACCCTCATATCAAAAATGATGTCCTCAAACCCGTGTGTGTCGCCACTCCTTGTAGTTTGGAGTCCATCTCTCTGACTCTTCACTCCTCGAAGGCAATTGCGTAGGCCCTCCATGTCTTAAGACAGGTCTACATATCGTGCCCCATCCTGTGCTATCTAGCTCTAATAGTCTGCTATCTCTCGTGTCACCTAGCTCTAGTAATCTGCTAGCTCGCATTGAAACCTCATCTGCTCTTTGTGTTTAGCGTGACATCTTTCTTGCTCTATCGCGATGGAAGCCTGCAAGTGTGAGCAACCAAGGAAGAATCAGCCCAATAAATCATGCATCCATTCATGCATACATGCATACTTCAAACAAATAGTTTGTCTATCCTATTTCGATTTATTGCAGGCAAAAAGATAAACTTATTATCTGACTCATGGAATCCTGGGCAATCAGCAGGCCTCTCATGCCGTAATATCTCCAAGCCATGAGTTTGATCTCAAAAATAGGTACCTATATGATCAAACACAAAGGTAGAACCAACTGATCACCACAGTCAGACAATAGAAAATAAAGATTAACAAAGTGAGTAAGGTTGGCACTCTTACGTGCGTGGTCTTCAGTGGAATGTAATATAGGGGCGCCCATGACTCCCCGATGGGCCTTTCCTCTCAAACTCCCAGTTGACACATCAGCGAGAATGAGGTCTCCAACTAGTTCATTATAATCTTGTCGACTTTACCCTATGAGGAGGCTACCCGGATAGGTGGAGTTGGCCCCACGAAAATAGTCTTGGGATTAGTAGCATATAATTGAGAGGACTCTCTAGGTACCTCAGTGCTATGATCAGAACCTCCTCTCCTCTTCTTGCGAATCCTCTAAAACCATAAAAAGAAAAGCGACATCTGATAAATAAGGTAAACCTGAAATGATAAGAGTGGCATAAAGCATTAATTTAATTTAGGAAAGGTTAGAGGAATATACCCCCTTATGCTGACCCTGATGAAGGACGGTTGGATTGATGCTCAATTCGGCATCACCAGTGTCACCATACTCCATAGCAGCTCCTCCACTATCATCCTATAAAGGAGGCTCACCGTCATCATCATCGGAGATGAAGCGCCTCATATGAGCGGCATAGTCTTATCCAACCAAAGACATACTAAAGCAGTCACCCTCTATAAACCGGGCCTGTGCATTAGTAGGCATGAGATGAGGCCAGAAAACACCAATTGGCTAATCAGGGGGAGACCTCCTCCGAGTCTTAATGCTCGTCCTCCACTGATAAACCCGCTCTCTAAAATACCACTCCTAGGAAAATGGTCACTCCATAATAAACCGACATCCAGCCATCGTGCACCAAGCATGCTTGATCTGACGGTAATGGGATAATCTCCTCTATGGCTCAGTAACAAGCTGGAAGGAACACCACAATAACTCACTATAAGTATCCTCCCATTTGTCCATACAGTTTTAAACTAATGGTTTAAAAATGAGCAGGAAATAATGTTACCCAATGGCGTCTAAGTTAGCTCAAATACACCCGGTACTGGACACGTCCATCATCAATCTCTAGCTGAAACCACCTGCACATCCAGTGAGCGATAGCATATGACCTGGGGGGCCATCGTGTGTCGAGCATAGGCTAGGGTACTATCAAATGCTCGAACGCCCACATCTACAAAGACAGAAAAATGATAGGATCAGTAAGTCAAAAGGGCATCATGGTCAATATTAAGGAAATAAGGTTGCTCACTAAAACCCACAGCTGCCTAGACTTGAACTCGACGACTCTCCCTCGAGCTGAGCAGTCAAGTGCATTATAAATTTGTCCTAGGATGGCCCTCAGCCAATTTCACTTCTTCAACTCAATCAGAACCTCCAAGACGCATAGCAACCCCAGGATAACTCTACTCAACGAGGAAGGAAAGAAAAGGCATGTCAGTAATATCAGAACGAGTGACCGCAGATGCTGGTGAAGGTAGTTCTTGCTAATATTGCTCTCCCATGTCCAATAATCATGTATCTCACTTTACCATCGGTCGATACTAGAATGCCTAATAATCTCTCTATCCGAGCGAGAGCGGCCAGCTTAGCGCGAAATTGCTCCAAATAGTTGTTAAAATGGATAACTCGCCCCTCCCAAGGTAGCTCGGTCATGGGTACTATGTCCGAGGGGGTAATGGTCATCTCACCGATAGGCAAATGGACTGTATGCGTAGTCTAGCTCCACCGCTCGACCAAGCAAGCCATAATAGTCAGACTCATCGGTTGATAGTTCAACTACAATGCCCCCAATATCCGGTCGAACCCCATATCCCAGATAGCCTGAACTAATGAGTAATTTTGAGTCAACTCAGCTCGGGTTTTAATGCCACTCCACCAATCCACACACCGTTAAAGTGGTCCTAGTTGTTGAAATTTTAATGGCTGCAAAATAAAATCCAAAAAATAAGAAATTGTCGGTAAAAGTTTGCAAAATAAGAGAAAAGCTCAAATTTCAGCATCAAGACAAGCTCAGATTTAACTTTTGACCACAAAATTGGACTCAGTGTGAAAAACGGAGCAAGAATATGTCCTTTAGGAATTTTTCTGGCCTTCCTAGACGGCCGGACACAGTGGTGGCAGCCGCCAGCCACCGGCGCTCCCGTCAGCGGCTCAACCAACCCGATGGCGCATTGACTACTACTGTGGTAGTGGTTGAACTACTGCTACAGTGGTTGACCTATCGTCGGGGTAATTTAGCTAACGCCGGTGACCAGTTCTTCCCCAAAAATCTAAAAGTCCAATTTTTACTCCCATTTTTTGCTCAAATTTGACCCAAAATTCAACTGAATTAATTCTAAAACACCACTAGATCTATCCTACATGCATTTAACCATCCTATTTCATCCAAATTCAAACATAAAACTCCACGAGAAATCGAGGTTGGGTTCATGGAATAATGGCTGGATTTTCCAATTAAAGCAAAGCAAAATTCAGGTTTTATTGGTTTACATGATGCATATATGCATGATCATCTCGATGTGTGAGAATATGGACTTGAGAGGTCAGTGTGTAACCCATGTAGGTATCGAAATCTCAAAGACTGTATGACCAAGGAACCGCACACATCCGTAGTCCCCTCCGGTAGTGAATCGAGAGGAATCACATATGGCTTTCTCTCTCCTCTCTTAGCATACTTGTTTTTAAGATGTGAAAAATGAAATGGAGAGAAGAAAGAATTGAATAAATAGAGGTATGAAAAGAAAGAAAAATGGTGGATAATTTTTATTATCCTTGGCATGTATTTTTAAAATTCTCCAAGGGGCAAAAGTTGGTGATTGACAATTCTTCCCGACTACCGGATATTTCTAACTCAGCTTATTTAATATTCCACCCTTTTTTATTGTTAATTGATGGGGCAAAAATTTTTGTCTCAATAAAATCAATTATGCAATAGAAAAGCGGGCATGTTTGACATATGCTAACTGCTTAAAATTTCATTCTTGACAGGCTTGTTGACGGCGATCCCAAAAAAACAACTAGTCAAGAATTTCCCAATTTAAAAATCGATCCTGATCAATCTGTTGATGGTGCGTCCCCAAACTGCCAGTAGACAAGAAACATAGGTCTTTGACTTTTATAGGTCCATTGATGATGCATCCCATTACCGTCCGTAAACAACTGACTCAAAGAATTTTCTACCCCCAATAGGTCCGATGATGCATCCAATAATCGTCCGTAGACAACCGACTCGAGGTTCCATTGTTTCATGTATGGCCATCTATCCCTCGCTCTTTCATGAGATCACATTTGACCCGACAAATGGCGATCTCACAGAGGCAGCTTATAAGCGTGGGCTTTTTTGGTGTCCCGTGGAAAGATGATAAATTTTCTCTCTGACCTTTTGAGGGCCACTTGTTCTATTCTTTCAGAGTCAAATCGCTTTTGGTATGTTTTCTGTGGACGATTTAGGACTTTAATCACATCATTTTCCACCACCAGTTAAAGATAAAAATAATATAAATTCATAAAGTCATAAAAATAAAATAAATAAAATAAAATAAAAAATGTTAGGTTTTCCCCCTCCTTGCTAGAGCCGCCGCTAGATATGCCGCAGGCGGTGGCTCTGCCGGGGTACGGTGAACCGCGCCCTCACGCGGCTCGGCACCCGTAGCCACAATGTTGCCACATCGCTGAATCACGCCCTTGGGTCGGTGAACTAGGCCCTGGCGCATTCACCGAGCCTGTGACAGTGATTGAGATTCAACCGCTGCACGGGTCCCTAGGTTCGTCGCCAGTTCATCTTTCTCTCTCTAAAATGAATAATTTCAATTTTTCCGGGAAATTTAACATTTCTAAGGACTAATTGGGTTATTTGGAGTGAGTAAAGTCTATATAGACCCATTAAATCACCTGATTAAGGACTTTTTGCAAACTTAAAGATTGAAATTCACATTTAGAGTTCTTAGCATTTTTAGAGAGAGAAAGCTCCATAAAGCCATGGAAATCTGATTAATTCAGATTCCTAAGCGTTATTAGGCTTTATCTTTTAGTCTAAATACTAAAATCAATTAGAAATCGTAAGTTAAAATGGGCTTAAATAGGATTTAGGGACTTTTTCTTAAACAATTACGAAAATCCGTCACTGAGTTCGCCACTAATTTCGTCACTTTTTCATCGGATTTTCGTCACAAATTCGTCTCAAAGCTTGCCAAACGTCTGGTTCGAGTCTCAAAACATGGATTCACGGCCTGGAGGTAACAAAACTGAGTTCCAATCCGTTTTAATTAATTTATTTAATTATTTTGCTACACTTGGTTGTTCTTGGGTCTTCTACCCGTTTTCTTTCGGTATTTTTGCAAACATCCTTCCCGGTGTTTTTGAGTTCCTTCTTGCCCGAAAGCCAAAAAATCAAAGTTGTTTAATCATTTTAAGTCCAGATCTACTACAATATCGTGGGAATCGGCTTAAAACTTTGGTAATCTTGAAAGTTTGGGTGTAAAACTATCGATTTTGGTCCGTTTGGCATTTTTCCTGCATGACTGCACTGGTGGTCATCCAACCACTGTGATGGCAGCAGTCACCGCTGCAACAGTAGTGGTTGAACTGCCAATGCAGCGGTTGGACGGCCAATGTAGCGAGCAAACTGGCAAAAATGCCAGAAGGTCCATGTTTTGAGTTTGTGGCCCTATTTTATCATTTTCTTGCTTTTTGACCCTGATTTTCACCCAAAAAATTTCTAATAAATCATAAATAATCTAAAATTAATTAAAATAAATTTTAACCTGCTTGAATTATTTTATTAATCATTTAACTAGTTAAATGTCAATTTAATGACTTAAATTGGCTTTTTCACCAAATAAATCCTTAATAAATCTTTTTATCCTAAATAAAAATCCAAATATATTCTATGAATATATTAATTAATTTTAGGGTTGTTTAGTTTATTTAATTAATTATTAGGTTGTTTAGATATTTATTTAATGACTTAATAACGAGTTTTTAATCCCGAAAATTGCCAAAAAATGGTTTTCTCCTCTTTTAATTTAATTTTCTGTCTTATATTTGTTTATGCATAATTGTGATTGTTTATTCATGATTCACTATTTTTGGAGTTGTTTCGGGGTTGGCAAGCTTGGTTGTGACCCGATTTCGGTCTCTCTTTATTTGCTTTATTTATCCATTCTTTTACTTTTCCCGCATTAGAAAAATGTATAGGTATTTGTAAAGCCATGTAATAATTAATTTATCTGCTTTATTTACTGCTTTCTGCATGCTGCACTGTGTGATGTACGGATCTTATAACCAAAAACTCTAATTAGGAGGATTTAAATCATATAAGAACTAAAGTCGCCTTTATTAAAACGTAAATGATTTGATTTAATAAATGAAAAGTAAGCAACATATTCGAACTTGGAATCTCTATTTTAAGGTACGGTCTAACCACCCAGTGGGAATATCATACCCGAATTCCAGGTAGAGCTAAACTGGGTGGCGACTTTGTCTTAAAATATGAGATTTTGGGTCTCGTATCTTCTAACACTTAAACTGGACTAAAATTCAACTTCAACATCGCTTTTATCAGTCTATTTTTCTTCACGCCCTCTAAAATGAGGATTAATCCTTCAGCTCGCTTTGCTGCCCTTATTTTTCTACGCCCTTAAGGGTCGAGAAAAGGTCATTCGCTCACATATAGGTTGGAGGTTTATCTTCCTCTCTTCCTTGGGCTTATTCGTTCTTGCCCACATCGCTGACGGAGCAGTCTCAACTATTCCTCTGACCTTCCGAACACTGCTTTTCTCCTGCCCTTCTTTCTTCTGCCTTATAGCTTTCTCTTCATCCTAGGTTTCGTCAAAGGTCAACTTCTTGAAATTCTTCTCCAAAATTTCCTTCCCTTGAACTAACTTGACTTCGGACAGATTTATCCCCTTTTCAAGGAGTATTTTGGTAATGACCATGCCATGGGTGTATTTATAATGCTTCATAAAGTGCATGATCAGAATAGGCATGTTTAAGACTCTGCTCTCCACCCAATGCTGAAGACCACAACGTTGAAAGGAAGATGCAGTGGTGAGTAATCCTTTCAAGATTAAGACAAACTTTGCTAGTACAAATTGCAACAATCTGGGGGTCTTTTGCTAATAAGTAGAGAACTTATCTCTAAAATATCGTTCCAAAAGCCATAGTTTAGGATCATACTTGACCTTGAGCTCGTCGTCATCATTTCTCAAAAGAACTCCAACATTTTTCATCTAGAAGTGAGTCTCAAAGAACTCAGGAGTGATTGTTATCACTTTTCCTTGAACCTTTGTCCGGAGGGCATCAAAATAGTAGTGGACCATAAGGTTATCATAAAATTCTAGTACAAGGTCTGGATAGGTGGGGTGGTTCATCATGAGGAAGACCTCAACATGTTGATCTTTTAGAAGTTGGGAGTAGAATTCAGTGCTGAGCAAGAAATTGTTGCCCAAATAGTCTAAGGGAACTATTACATCTGGGCTTTTGAGTTTGAGAGGGATAAAATCCCCATTCTTGAGATTAGAATTTTTAAAGATGTTTCTTAGAGGAGGAATGGTTTGGGTTTAGGTATTTACCTTTTGAGAGTTTGAGAAAGGATTTTGGAATTTTAGGGTTTCTGAAAGTAAAATAGCGGAGTAACAATAGATTAGTTGCTCGCGTGAAGATGAAGAAGGATTTTGGGGGCTTTTATAGAGTTTTCATGGCAAAGGTAGAATGGTAATCTGGATGTAGTTAAAGTTAATTAGATCAATGATGTCCCAGTTAAATTTGAGGAGAGAGGTAAGTGGCGTTTAAACTGGAGAATTGGAACAGTTTAATTTTAAAATAGTTATGTCTTTTTATCATGTGTGTACTCCCCAATAAATGTTTGAAATTCAAAATGTGTACAGTTACCTTTTTGCACTTTTAATACCATATGTCACTCTTGTCTGCTGAGCTGGCAATATTCCTTCCGGATCCAGAGCCAAATTACTTTTCTTCATTCTCTTGAATTTTTTGTCTGTAGAAGATCTAAATTAACTATTGTTTGTCTTCTAGATCTTTCTTTAAATTGGATTTGACATTCCAATTGCCTCCCTTAGCTTGTTAAATTGATCTTTACTTAGTGGCTTAGTAAAGATATATGTCCTTTGCTCATTTTTTGGAATGTACACCAAGGTGACATCCTTCTTCATTACATGATCCTGGATGAAATGATGTCTGATATTGACATGCTTCATCCTGCTATGTAGTACTAGATTCTTTGACACATCAATTGCACATTTGTCATCACACGTAACATCCACACATCCTACATGAATACCATAATCTTCCAATTGTTGCTTGATCCACGGGAGTTGAGCAACATAACTTCTAGCAGCAATATATTCAACTTCTGTGGTTGATAATGCTACTGAAGTTTACTTCTTGTTGTACTATGATACTAAGCATTCTCCAAGAAAATGGCAGCCTTCGGATGTACTTTTTCTCTCAAGGGTATCTCTACCATAGTCTGCATTAGTGTAACCTTGCAAAGTGAAATTTCCATTACTAGGATACCATAGGCCAATTTTAGTGGTTCTTAGAAGATATCTAAGAACTCTCTTCACTGCCTTGAGATGTGAATCCCTTAGATTGGCTTGATATCTCGTGCAGTAGCAAACTTTATAACGTATGTTAGGTCTGCTAATCATCCCTCTATAAAGCTTTTGGTCTACTTCTTCTCCTTCACAGTCCTTTGAAAGGACTGTATCTAATCCCATGGGGGTCGACATTGGCTTACTTTTATCCATCTCAAACTTCTTTAGAATCTCCCTGGTGTATTTGGATTGGTTTATGAAAATCCCAGTTGGGCTCTATTTGATTTAAAGACCAAGGAAGAAGTTGAGTTCTCCCATCATTGACATCTCAAATTCCTTCACCATTTAAGAGATGAATTCTTCACACATCCTTTCATCCAGTGCTCCAAAAATGATGTCAGCCACATAGATTTGGACAAGAATGACATCACCTTTCTTCTTTTTGATGAAGAGGGTTGTGTCTACTTTGCCCCGGATGTAACCCTTGGATATGAGAAATAAAGGGAGTCTCTCATACCAAGCTCTTGGTGCATGCTTCAATCCATAGAGTGCCTTCTTCAACTTGTACACATGCTCTAGATGCTTTGAATCTTCACATCCAGGTGGTTGCTTGACATATATTTCCTCTTGAATTACTCTTATGAATGCACTTTTGACATCCATTTGGAATAAGATGAATCCCATGAATGACGTAAAAGCACATAGTATCCAGATTGCCTCCAATCTTGCTATTGGAGCAAATGTTTCCTCAAAGTCAATCCCTTCTTGCTAGTTGTAGCCTTGAGTAACCAGTCTTGCTTTGTTTCTCACCATGACTTTGGATTCATCTACCTTGTTCTAGAATACCCATTTGGTGACAATAATTGACTTTCCTCTCGGTGGAGGTACTAGATCCCAGACATCATTTCTAGTGAACTGATCTAGCTCTTCCTGCATAGCCATCATCCAACTTTCATCTCCCTCTACATCTTAAAACTTCTTTAGTTTTATGAGTGAGACAAAATCAGTATGACTCATTATTCAATTGAGTTGTCCTCTGGTTCTAACTAGATTTTGAACATTATCCAAAATAGGTTCCATTGGATGATTCCTTTATGCCCTCGTTTCCCTTTGAAGATCTTTATGCAATTTTGGAACTTGCTCTACTAATGCATCTAGTTCCTCGTCTTGTCCTTAGCCATCATTGAAATCAATTTCAGCATTCAAGGGATTGTTTGGAAGATGATGTTGGTTAAAATTGATTGGCTCATCATGTTCCTTATACTTCTTGATCTGAAAGGGATCTTGAGCCTTCACTGGTTCTGCTTAATCCGGAGTTGTCTCATCTAGATCTTGGCTTTTCTTTCCTGCATGGTTAGTCTCATCAAGATCTTCATGTATTGACTCTACCACAGTTTATGTTCTTTTGTTATATACCTTGTAAGCTTTGCTATGTGTTGAGTAGCCAAGGAAAATTGCTTCATCAAATTTAGGATCAAATTTTCCTAGTTGCTCTCTATCATTTAGAATGTAGCATTTACATCCAAAGGCTTTGAAGTACCCAATCTTTGGTTTCCTTCCCTTCCAGATTTCATATGGGGTCTTGTCTATGGTCTTTCTAATGAGAGCTCTATTTAAAATATAACATGCAGTGTTTACGGCCTCACCCCAAAAGTATTTAGGCAATCTATTCTCATTTAGCATTGTTTGAGCCATTTCAACTATTGTTTTGTTTTTCCTTTCAACAAACCCATTCTATTGATGTGTATGAGGAGCAGAGAAGTTGTGCTCAATTCCCTTGGATTTACATAATTCAACAAAATGCTTATTTTTGAATTCTCCTCCAATATCACTTCAGATGCGTGCACTGCTTATGCCCTATTCTACTTTTATCCGGATGAATATTTTTTAAAAATGGCTAAAGGCTTCATTTTTGCTAGCTAGCAAAGCAACCCAGGTATAGTGAGAATAATCATCCACTATGACCATAATGTATTCTCTTCTACAAAAGGGAAACTTTTTCTATGTTGTTTACCTAATTGAAATGCAGTGTAAATGTGATCCTTATAAAAAGCAACCTATGGCAAACTCACAACCAATTCCTTTTTGGCTAGTTTGGACACGAGGTTCATGTTTACATGTCCCAACCTCCGATGCCAAAACCATGATTCTTCTTCTTAAGACACCAAGCATATATTCTTTTTCTCATTTTTAATATTGACATAATAGACGTTGTTTACTCTAGGTGCATAAGGAATGAGTTGATTTGACTTACTATCAATGATTGAGCAACCTTTAGAGTCAAAGATGACTTTTCTTCCTTTATCACAGAGTTGTCTAACACTCAGCAGGTTAAACTTCAGTCCATCAACTAGTGAGACATCTTCTATCTTTAATTTATATCCATTGGTTCCATGTCCAATGATCTGGCCCTTTTGATTATCTCCAAAGCTCACTTTTCCACCTTTCTTCCAAATTAACATGATGAAGGCTTTCTCATCACCGCTCATGTGCCTTAAGCATCCACTATCAATGTACCTTGTTTGTTGATCTTCTATGGATCTAAGGCATACTTGTAAAATAGATCAAATGGGTTTGGGTACCCAATCAGATATGGGTCCTCTCGGGTTATCAATCATTTTAGGCCAAGGATAAATATCATAATAACCATTTTTAAATCTACACATTTTAGTCGTATGGTTATTTGCTCCACAAAACTTGCACCCAGTGACTGGATTGTTCTGCTTAAGCTTCTCCTAAATCTTTTGGAGATCCTTCTTCCTATAATCTCCGGAATACCCTACTTTGGCTAGATCCAGACTGGATTGTTTGGTTTGGATCTGGTAGTTGACTGGAGGGGCAACTTTTACTTTGTAGTTTTTCTTTTTCTTAGTGGGTTGCTCATCATAGACCACTTTAGCCTTGAGTAGTTATGTATCTCTGAGTTTGAGTTCTTCGTCTCAGTGGAGCATTGTGTTTTTAAGCTTGAGGCTGCTTTTGGGATTTCTTTTGTCTTGAGGTTTCCGGATTCCTTCCGGAACATGGATTTGAATCTCTTCTTTGCTTTGGAGATTCTAGTTTTCTTCTGGATGCCTCCTTCATCAGAGCTACCTCCCTATCTAACCCAGTTACATTTACATTTAGTATCTACACTTGATTTCTCAGGAATTTTTCTTCAACAAGATCAATGTGCTTTGTGGCTCTTATTAGATTGACATCTTATGCTAATGCTTCAGCATCTTTAGCAAGTTTCATTACTTGTCTTTGAAGGGATTTGATAGCCTTCATGTTCTTCCTCACATTATTGATTACAATCCCTGAATATCTACCAAGGTCAAGGTTAGATACAGAATTTGAGTGAGAGTTTACCTCAGAACTTGCTATCTCAAATTCTAATTCTTCAATTTGCTCAGTGACTTGATTTGATGAGTTTCTTCCATATTGCTCTACTTCTGGATCAGCTAGTGCCATAAATGCACAATTTGCAGTTTCTTCTTCTTCTTCTGTTGAAGATGAGCTACTGCTTTCTTCACTATTGTTCCATGTGGCCACCATTGCCTTCTTCTTATATCTTTTTTCCTTTTTAAGCTTGGGACATTTGGATCTAAAATGTCCTTTGTCTCTGCATTCAAAATAGGCTGATTCTTTTTCTGGATCTTTCCTATCTTCCGGAGCTTTTCTTAGCTTGTCCCTTCTACAGGAGCCTTTTTCTAGGTTAAAAGGGTAGTTGCCTTTTTCTCTTTCCAAGTCAGATATTTGTCCTTTTGTGAAATGCGAGCAAGCTATCACTTTTCCATTCTTCAATGCAAAAGGGATTTTGACATCAGACCAATATGGAGGGAAATATGATTTTCAAATAATTTCCCTTTGTCTTGATAATTGAGTCTTCCGATTGTTCTTCAGATTCAATTTATCCAGATGCTCTTCAATCAGTCTTCTTCTTCCGGATGTGGTTTTTGAGAGGTTAAAAGTTTGTTTCCTTTCCAAACTTTAACCAGATGCTTTCCTTGTGGACTTAAAGATTTTGTTTACTTCAAACCTGATCCGGACTGTATTTGATATGATTCTTCCGGATAATTATTTCTCAACTGGGCAATTAGAGATTTCTTTGAACCTAAAAGCTTATTATCTAAAGCTATAATTTGAAGCTTTTTCATGAAAGCTGGTTTTTGGTGTTCCATGACAACTATCATATAAAAAATTAAGAGAAATTGTCAAGAACTTACGTGTCTTACTAAAATATTTACAAGTTCACCAGCAAGTTAAAACTAATTAAATATCTATATTCCTTTTCTAATCTATTTACATTTCAGCTCTTTTTCCCCTTTTTCTTTGAATTTTCTTTCTTATTTTTCATTTATCTCCCAAACCTTTTATTTTTTCGACATGTCGCCTTGGAAATTTTTGTTCGTCTTATTTTTATCTTTGAAATGGTATTCACTGTGACATTTTCAAAATTTTTTATGTAGTATTTATGTAGTGGCTATCTAGTAGATCAGTATTAGATATCTAGTAGATATCTAGTATATCTTAATTTTAACTTTTTTTATGGAATCTAATGAATTCTAACATATATTTAATAGCTATATAATAGATGTGTATATGATGATTTCACAAATTATAAATAGATCCGCATCTTTTTTATGATGATTATTTTATAAAATATAATATCTAGTAAAGATCTAGTAGATCACTGTTAGATGTCTAGTAAATATCTACTATATCATAATTTTAACATATTTTATTGGAATTTAATGACATCTATCATATATTTAGTAGATTTATAATAGATCCGTATCTTTTTTTACGATGAGTATTTTATAAAAAAGTAACATTTAGTAGATATCTAATAGATATCTAGTAAATATTTAGTAGTATGGTATCTTACTATTTTTAAATTGGACTGTAACTTTATAATAAGTTTCCCCTGTCTTGGATTTTTTATAGATTGTTTTGGCATTGACCAAATTACTTTGATTTCTGTGGGCATTTTTATAAGAAGTTCAAAAATTGACGTGCACATGTGGATGTACAGATGGGCTAGAAAAGTAAGAAAAAGCATCTGAAGCGCACATCAAAACGGGCCATATAAGGTTGTCATGTAATACTCCTAGTAAAACTAAAAAAAAATTCTAATCGCCTCTCTACTTCTCTCTTTTTTTTCTTCCTTAAAAAAAGATTTAACTTTGACGAGGAAGAATACATTAGAGTAGGGATGTCAATAGGACGGGAAATACCTGAAAATAGTTACATTCATACTGATGTAGGAAGGGAATAATCGAAAATTTTCACACGCATGAGCGATGATGAGTGAAATTTAAACCATGGTAAGAAAACGTGGGCGGGTGTGGGTGGAACAATTTCCGCACCGTTGAGTAACCCGCACCGCAACCGAATAAATCTCCGAACAAAAATACACACAGAATATAGATAAGATTTAATTGAATAACGCATATAATTCATTAAAAAATCATCTTTTAAACACTTGTATATTCAAGTTTTATTGACGAAAAACAATAAAAATAATAACACAATTAATTTAAGCCTTAAATCCTATAGATATCAAAAAAATAACAGTTAATTACAAAAGTTAGAAAATTAGTTAGTTAGTTTGAAATTGTATTCTTGTGTATTTTCTATTATTAGTTCACTAACTAAGCCAAGCTAGAATAACAAAGACTTTTCTCATTGTATTACTTAGTTAATATGAATGAACTCTCTAAATTCTTTTATAATGCGGTTTATGTTCTTTGATTCTATCTTTTAGTATCCTTGATAAACATGAAGTTTATCAAAATTTGATCAAATTGAATTATATGGATACATAAAAAAAGAGAAAATTTGTAATTGGTTGGATTACTAATTTTTTTATATAATTTCATTAATAGGTTAAGATTCAATTTTATATATCTAAACTTTAATGTATGTTCAAATGTTGGCTCTGATCATTAATAAATATGAGAACACACCTAAAGTTTTGTGAAATTTATTGGTGGGCGGAGATTCTCCGAAAACCGCACGCACCCGTGTAAGTGAGGAATGAGTGCAAAAATACCCGAAACACTAATTAGGGACTCCCCAAAACCACAACCGAAAAGTATTGGGTGCGGAATGGGGATTGAGCTATCCGCACCGTTGACATCCCTACGTTTGAGTACTTACAGTTGTGGATCTCTAACAATGTGAGATGGATCTTAAGAAAATATAGGTTTTAGAGTTATTATTCTTTTTTAATTTCTTTATGTTATTTTCTTGGTCTTGTGACAAATTTTTTCTATTTCTCAATATGGAGAGACTACGGTTTTTTTTACTCCGATAGGATATATTGTTTCATTTATCTAGTCTATGACGATGTATCAATCAAGATGTATCCAAAGTTTATTATATATGAAATTATCCTTTGTTTGTAAAAAAAATATTTGTCATGTGAAAATAAATTCCTTTCTAATTTGAATAATTGCCTTATAAAGGAATCAATAAAATATCTAATATTTTGTTTCCAAATATGGATCGCATTTAACATTGATCGCGTGTAACGAATCTATCTTTTCTTAACTTGCTGCTAACTTTACATGCCCTGTATGAACGCACCACAATCACAATAGATCGCGTTTTATAGAAAAGTCACTCTTCTCAATTCTCTCATATAATCAATCCAACGATCTAGTCTAGGTTTTATTTTGTTTTTCGATTCAATCTTTGTTCTTCATTCTCAAGTTTAAATTTGATTTCACATTCAAATCAATTTGATTTCATCTGTGATCTTCGTTCTCAATTTTAGATTTGATTTCTAATTCAAATCTGTTTTTCATTCGCGATTTCTTTACTCTACAACGATCCAGATTTGGAATCAAATTTTAGAATTCAAATTTCATCTGTGTTCTTCATTCTCGATTTCATCTATGTTCTTCGTTCTCGATTTCATATTTGATTTGTGATTCAAATATGGTCTTCTTTCTCCATTCAATGTAGGCAGCGCTTGGCAAACTTGCATATTTTTCTACCTGTTATGCATCTAATATAGACCTACTACATATCTCTTACATATGTGTTATATATCTGCTACAAGTCTAATACAAGTGTTTATAAGGATGTAAAAGACTTGTATTAGTATGGTATCAGATAAGAAATACGAATGAAGTGTTTCTTTGAGTTTGATACATATCTAATACATGTTATATATGATGTATGCCCTAGAGGCACTTAGGGCGATATATCTTAGTTAGATTTATTTGTACAAACAAAGTTATATTAATTAAGGCATTCTTTTGTTATATCAATGACTGTGAAAATATATTATGACTGGTTTGGAATATATTCATTGATGTGTTTGCAAAAGTCCGTGACATAATCATAGCACGTATTGCAAGGGCATAGTGGGACTATATTGGTGAGAACCGGTTCGTGTGCAATTATGATTTGTCTAAATATCCCTAGTCATAGTATCATCAAGACTGGACATTGATGAATACGGATAGACTAGAATGTGTCATCATACCTCTTAAATCTGATTTAGAGTATCATATCTCCAGTGCTAGAGGGTGGTATCATGGGTTAACACATGGATGTATTCAGAGAAATACATTACAGACCGCTATGAGACAACACTCGATAATCTATATTACATGTTGGTGTTTTATCGTCTCATTGCAATAGGAATACGAATATCCTTAGACCTAAGATACTAGTTACCTTGTTCAGATGTTGCTATACTTTGGGTCATACCTAAGCGTTCTATAGATTGGATGATACGGATGATTATGAGTATAGTTGATGTCTGTCTGTTGGTAAGCTGAGTAGTCAAGAACGAATCTATCAGTCGGTTATAGTAATATGAGGGAGATGTACCTTGGCCACTTGTTGGAAGTGACACACTCGTAAACCTCTGATCAGAGTATGAGTTGATAGGATGAGATCCTGATCAACACATTAAATGGCTGAGTGGTGTACTTTTATAGCAAGACTAAATACTGGGGTAGCTATTAAAGCTACTAGTGGACTAACACTTAAACCGAGTCCTAGAAACCAGATGGTACTTAATAGTTGATAGAAGGAGTAAATTGTTTTGATACTATTGTAGAATCGATATTAAGTCTTAATGCACCTGACATTCTGAATGTTGAGAGGTCATATGCCCTATGCTAGAGAGCCACTATAACCGATTAAAGTCATCAGAGTCCACAACGGTCTAGAGCTCCGAGTCAGTCAATTTCTCAAAGGAATTGAGCTAGGTTAAACTTTTGACAGCTTTATACTACGAGATCCTATAAGGTCTCACACTTTGAGTCACAATCGAGCACTTTAAAGAACAGTTAGACTAGGTCTAATCTAGAAGAGCAAAGATATATGGTTAGACCATTATATTGGTTAGACCAATATTCACTGGTTGGATCGGTGAACCTGTTAATAATAAGGAGGTTAAAATTTAAAAAGGAATTTTGGAACTAGAACTTAGTGAGATGTATTAATATTAGATATTAAATAAATCTGTGCGAGTGGGCTTATAAATGTATTGTGGGATAGTACATAGATAGGCCTGCATATGGGCCACATGGCAGTACTATTTTTGAATAGTGCTGCTCATGGCCCATGAGGTACATACAAGCGAGCTACAAGAAGCAGCCCATAATGTACGTTGCGCAAGCCCAAAAGGCTGCACAGGCGCGCAACCCTTGCGCACCATGCATAAGACTACATGCATGGTGCTAGCCTTATAGGCTTGCACTCCTGCATAAGCCCACAAGGAACTGCTGGCCGAAAGGCCACCAGTCTCCCTGTCCAACTAGGAGCTTGCTCCCTAAGCAAGCTTCTAGTGTTTGAGTTGTTGCCCAACTCTGTCAAGGTTATTAATTAACCTTTTTGCCCTTTTTATTTTAATTCTGATTAGTTGAGGTTAGGGACTTCATTATCTTTTGATTATTTCCTAACCACTATAAATAGAAGCCTCCTCCTTCATTATTTTTCATCCTAAATTTCATACTCCTTCTCTTGCTCTCTTATTCTCTTAGTTGTTCTAGTTCTCATAAGTAATCCATTGAAAGACGTATCTACTTTGAACAAAAAACTAAGGGAATTTCTTCTAGAATAAATTAGTAGGGTAGATCTAGTTGTCTTCTGCTTATTTATCGATACTCCATTTCTAGAAGGTTTTGGTCGGTGGTGTGCGTGTGGACTATTTATAGAGGGCTTCTACTTTATAGCTTGTGCACATAGCTGAAAGGGTTCTTTCTGCCGACTTCAGGATTCACACTTCAAATTGTAAGTGGTTAAATTATTATTATTTCCTTTTATTAAGTGTTTATAACTTAGAATAATTTTAGACTAGTAATATTGTCAATGCTGCCATGCTAAGAAGACCCTTAGACTTTAGATTAAATTTTGAAATTCTGATGTGCCTACTTAGATGTTCAAACCTACAAATCTAGACCAATAGTGGTATCATGAGCCTGCCTAATACGATTGTATGATTGACTGAAAATATGCTAGGTTTGATTTTTTATAAAATATTTTTGAGTATGCTATGCCATGCCCAGGAATTTATTTCTTGCAATAGAAAATGTTGTGATAGCTAGATTAAGTGTTGCTTAAACTTAGTCAGGGTAGTTATCTAAGAATTAACATGTGTTTTACTTGAAATTGTAAATGCTTTAATTTTTGAATTAAGTGGAATAATTCTTAAATTAGAAAAGAACTAAATCTTTAATTTAATTAGTCTATGGTTAACTAAGTCAGAAGGGCCCGTGTATGTTATAGAAAGGATTGGACATGGTTGCTCATTTACTTCAATGGGGCCTCTCCTACCAGGGAATTTGCATCGATTCTAGATTCTAATTACCAAATGGACTATTTTGAATTAATTGATTTCTAGTATAATGAATTGGATTCATTATATGGTTTTACAAATGAAAGTTAAAATTGTTAAACTAAAACTTATAAACATAGGAGCAAGAACTTCAATAATGAACCCCCTTGTTTTGTTTTGCATGTTATATGGAGTCTTGGCATTATGGAATAATTATGAATTACCAGTGGAGCATGACCCCTAGGTTGGACCTACTAATTCCTTATAGCCCGAAATTAGTTATAGTTTCATAATCATATCTATGTATAAGTCCTAGATTAGGCGAGACCTATTGCACCAATAAATCCCCATTAAAATATTAAGACAAAATTAGCCTTCTAAAAAATCGAATATGTGATTCTAGGCCTTTTCATCGAATGAACCTATTCATATGATTTGAATTAGGGTTAAGTCTTAACCAAACTGGGTTAGTTGTCCGTAATATCGGAGCTAATAACAGGCTGGAGGCATAATTTGAGGAGTCATATAATCGGTTATACACGTCCATTGGTTGGAACTCAAATGGATTAGCACTTGTATTAGATGCAAATGGACTAGATCCAACTATAACTATTTAAGTTAGCTTGACTCGCTATAGCGAGTGTTAGCTTAAATGAGTTATAGATGCTACCTACTAAGGAGAATGGTTAGACCATGTTTCCCGAAAGACAATAGAAATGGGTTATTATGTTTTCAAACAAACCTTAGTAGGAAAATGTATTTAATTAAAAGATCTTAAATTAAATGCATGTACAAGAACTAAGTCTAAAGCAATAATTCTTTTCTTATATCTATGTTGAATATGACTACAAACATAAACCTTCGCCCAATTCTCGACAAGAAATTAATTGGATGTAATTTTGACACATGGTTTGAGGCTCTTAGAGAGGATTTAAAGAAAAATGATCTAGACTATGTTCTGGATCATCCAAACCAATTGGACCAAATTTTGATGCATCCGATAAATAGAAGGAAGCATACAAAAAGCACAGGAAGGATGTGTATATAGTATCTTTAGTGATACTAGAAACCATGTCTTCCAAGCTTATAAGGAAACATTTGGACATGGACTTGGAGTCTATTTTGATTCATCTTAAAGCATATAGAGAAAGCATCAAGCTTGAGATAGCTAAAATTGCAAAATTCTTTGGAACTACTGTTGAAGCAAATGATGACATCTTTTTATCTGAATATTGCATAAAATACTTGGAGTATTCTAAACGTATGGTTCAGATAGGAGTCAAGGAAGACTCTGGATTGGAAATCGATTTTATGATAGACCATAAATAAGAAAACTATTCACCTTTTGTGAATGACTATCGAATGTCCAGAAAGTCTCTTAAAACTTCAAAGTTTATGAGTAAACTTTGAAATTTTGAAAGAGAGCATTTTGCCAAAAATTCCAAAACTCCTAAAGATAGGACAAAAGGAAATTTAAAAGTCAACAAGAAAAGTGTCAGAAGAAAAATCAGAAACGAGAAAACAATTACTGAGAATGTCTATTTTCAATGCGGTAGGACCGATCAATGGAAGAAAGACTGTGTTTCTGCATGTTTTGAGCATGAGAAGACAAAGCTTAAAGATGCTTATACTTTAGGTATGTTCATGATTGAAAAATTCACTACAATTCCTTATGAGTCTACATGGGTATTAGATACTGGATGTGGTACTCATATTTGTACTTCTGTGTAGGGGTTATAGAACTGTAGAAGGCTGGCTAAAGGAGAGTTGGACCTACAAGAAGGAAAAGGAGCACGGGTTGCTGCATCTACTGCAGGAACATATAGTCTTAAGTTGCCAAGTGGCCTAGTTTTAAAATTAAATATATACTATTATATTCTGGTTGTGACTAAGAATATTATTTCTATTGCAAGTTTAGCAGCAAAAGGATTTGAAGTTTTGTTTAATGATAAAGATTGTCAAATTCACAAAAATGGTGTTCTTTATGGAAATTAAATTTTGATTTATGGCATATATGTTTTAAATACTAAAGCTGAAAATTTTAATATGAATGATGCTGAGAAATAGAAATTAGATAAGGACAAATCATCCTACTTATGGCATTATCGTTTAGGCCACATAAATGAAACCCGCTTAACTAAGTTATACAAAGGAGGTAACTTGGGCCCAATAGACTGGGAGTCTTATGGGGCATTCGAACCCTATTTATTAGGTAAAATGACAAAGAAACCCTTCAAAGGAAAAGGGCAATGTGCCACAGGTACATAGGAAATAATACACAGAGTTGTATGTGGTTAAATAAATGTACAAATACATGGAGGATTCATCTACTTCATAGCTTTTATCAATGATTACTCACGGTATGGGTATTTGTACCTTATGAGGCACAAATCTGTTAGTTTTGAAAGATTCAGAGACTGTAAGAATAAAGTTGAGAAATAGCTTGGAAAGAATATTAAGGCACTACGGTCAGACCGAGATGGAGAATATTTAAGTTAAGAGTTTCAAGATTATCTAAGGGATAATGAAATATTATCCCAATGGACCCCTCCGTATACTACTCAACACAATGGTGCATCTAAGACGAGGAATAGAACATTGTTAGACATGGTTTGATCCACGATGAGCCAAGCAAGTCTCAGTAAATCCTTTTGGGGATACGCACTTGAGAGCGTAGTTTATATACTAAATCGAGTGCCCTCAAAATTTGTTCATACAACACCATACAAAAGGTGTTATGGTAAGAAACCCTCTCTTTCTCTCTTTCTCACTTGAGAGTTTGGGGATGTCCTGCCTATGTTAAAAGGATAGTGTCAGATAAGCTGGGAGCTAGAGCTGACAAATGCTTGTTCATTGGTTATCCTAAAGAGACAATGGGATACACCTTTTATGATCCTAAGGAACATAAGTTGTTTATTTCTAAGACCGCTCAATTCCTTGAGAAGGAACACTTGCTTGCAAAAGCTAGTGGGAGCGTCCTTTAACTTGATGTTTAGGTAGGCAAAAAAGATAATCAACTAATAATTCCTACACCTGATACATAAGAAAATGTGATCAAGGAACAACCTGTTACACAACAAACATTGAATAGATCTAGTAGGGCTCCCAACGATCCTAAAAGATACGGATTTTTCATCACGGATGATAAACAAATCTTTCTAGAGGAGGACGATGAACCTAAGACCTACAAGGAAGCAATGGAGAGCTCAAACTTTGATAAATGGTTAAAAGCCATGAAATCAGAAATAAATTCCATGTATGAAAGCCAAGTATGGGAATTGGTTGATGAATCGGATAAGGTTAGACCCATAGGTTGAAAATGGGTTTCAAGAAGAAAACCGACATGGATGGTAATATAATTACATATAAGGCAAGGTTGGTGGCAAAGGGTTATAGTCAAAGAGAAGGTATTGACTATGACGAAACCTTTTCACCAATAGCCATACTTAAATCCATAAGGATACTCTTGGCCATTGCTACTCATTATGATTATGAGATCAGGTAGATGGATGTGAAAAATGCTTTCCTAAATGGAAACTTGGATCAAGATGTATGTATGAGACAACCTGAGGGTTTTACATCTTAGAATGGCTTTAAAGCTATGCAAACTACAAAGACCATTTACGGACTCAAGCAAACATCTAGGATTTGGAATATAAGGTTTGATGATACAATCAAAGAGTTAGATTTTATATCAAACGCTTATGAACCTTGTGTGTACAAGAAGGTTAGTGGAAGTGCAGTCATTTTCCTTGTGCTATATGTTGATGACATATTGCTAATAAGAAATGACATTTCTTTTCTTCAAATGGTTAAGTCGTGGTTTTCAAGAAAGTTCTCCATGAAGGACCTTGGAGAGGCAGCATTTATACTAGGTATAAAGATCTATAGAGATTGATCTAAGATGTTGCTAGGTCTTTCACAAGATACATACATAGATAAGGTATTGACTACGTTCAACCTTAAACAATCAAGAAAGGGTTATCTTCCTATGTTTTATGATTTTAACCTTTCTAAATCTGAGTGTCCAGGGACACAAGATGAGAGATTATGCATGAGTAGAATATCCTATACATCTGTAATAGGATCTATCATATATGCTATGGCATGTACATGGCCAGATGTCTCACATATGTTGAGCATCACAAGCAGATTTCAATCTAACCCAGGTGAGAAGCACTAGATGGCTATCAAGAAAATCCTTATGTACTTGAGAAGGAATAAGGAAATGTTCTTAGTATATGGAGGAGGTGGTCTCTTAGTAAAGCGATTCACTGATGCGAGTTTTCAATCTGATAAAGATGACTATAAGTCACAGTCAAGTTACATGTTTATGTTAAATAAAGGGGCAGTTGTTTGGAAAAGTTCTAAATAGGATACATCTCTCGATTCAATCACTAAATCTGAGTACATTACTACTTCAAAAGCAGCAAAACAAGCTATCTGGATATATAGATTTATTAGTGATCTCGGTGTGGTCTAATAGTGAGGATCATATAGTATTAAATTATGATAACACTAGGGCTATTTCTCAGCCAAAAGAACCTCGGTCTCATCAGTGAAATGGACATGTACACAGAAAATATCATATAGTTCAAGATGTGATAAGGAATAAGGATATACAAATGGAATATATACCCATAGATCAGAACCTGGTGGATGGTCTGACTAAGCCTTTAACATAGATTAAGCATGACCAGCATGTCAATAGTTATGGCTTATGGCAAGTAGCTAATTGGCTCTAGTGCAAGTGGGAGATTGTTAGACATGATGTATAGCTTGGAGGCAATTAGGGCGATGTATCTTAGTTAGTTTTATTTATACGAACAAAGTTATATTAATAAAGGCATTCTTTTATTATATCAATGGCTATGAAAATATATTATGATTGGTTTAGAATATAATTATTAATGTGTTTGCAAAAGTCCATGACATAATCATAGCACGTATTGCAAGGGCATAGTGGGACTATATTGGTGAGAACTGGTTCGTGTGTAATTATGATTTGTCTAAATATCCCTAGTCATAGAATCATCAAGACTGGACATTAATGAATATGGATAGACTAGAATGTGTCATCATATCTCTTGAATCTGATTCAGAATAGCATATCTCTAGTGCTAGAGGGTGGTATCATGGGTTAACACATGGATGTATTTAGAGAAATACATTGGAGACCGCTATGAGACAACACTCGGTAATCTATATTATGCGTTGGTATTTTATCATCTCAATTCAATAGCAATACGAATATCCTTAGACCTGAGATACTAATTACCTTGTTTAGATGTTGCTATACTTTGGGTTATACCTAAGCTTTCTATAGACTTGATGATACAGATGATTACGGGTATAGTTAATGTATGTCCGTTGGTAAGCTGAGTAGTCAAGAAGGAATCTATCACTCCGCTATAACAATATAAGGGAGATGTACCTTGGCCACTTGTTGGAAGTAACATACTCGTAAACCTCTGATCAGAGTATGAGTTGGTAGGATAAGATCCTAATTAACACATTAAATGGTTGAGTGGTGTACTTTTGTAGCAAGACTAAATACTAGGGTAGCTATTAAAGCTACTAGTTGACTAACACTTAGATTGAGTCCTAGAAACCAAATAGTACTTAACAATTAATAGAAGTAGCGAATAGTATTTATACTACTGCAGAACCGGGATTAAGTCATAATGCACGTGACATTCTGAGTATTAAGGGGTCATATGTCCTATGCTAAAGAGCCACTATAACTGATCGAAGTCATCAGAGTCCACAACGGTCTGGGACTCTGTGCCAGTCAATTCCTAAAAGGAATTCAGCAAGGTTAAACTTTTGACGACTCGATATTACGAGATCCTATAAGGTCACACACTTTGAGTTATGACTGAGCCATTTAAAGAACCATTAGACTAGATCTAATCTAGAAGAGTGAAGATATATGGTTAGACCATAATATTGGTTAGACCAATGTTCACTGGTTGGATTAGTGAACCTGTTAAATAATGAGGTTAAAATAAATAAAGGGATTTTGGAATTAGAACTTAGCGAGATTTGTTAATATTAGATATTAAATAAATCTATACGAGTGGGCCTATAAATGTACTGTGGGATAGTACATAGATAGGCCTGCATATGGCCCACATGGCAGTACTATTTAGAACAATCATGCACATGACCCATAGAGCACACCCAAGTAGGCTCCAAGAAGCAGCTCGCAATGAACGCTGCACAAGCCCAAAGGGTTGCGCAGGCGCGCAACCCTTATGGGGTTACGCGGCATGTAGCACAGCCCATGCGTACACACCATGCACATGCCTGCATGCATTGTATAAGTATTGTGGGCTTGCATGCCTGCGCAATCCCATAAGGCACTACTGGCTGAATGGCCACCAGTCTCCCAGTCCAACTAGGAGCTTGCTCCCTAAGCAAGCTCCTAGTGTTTGAGTTGTTTCCCATCTCTATCAAGGTTATTAATTAACCTTTTTCCCTTTTTATTTTAATTCTTATTAGTTGAGGTTAGGGACTTTAATGTATTTTGATTATTTCCTAACCACTATAAATAGAAGCCTCCTTCTTCATTATTTTTCATCCTAAATTTCATACTCCTTCTCTTGCTTTCTTATTCTCTTAGTTGTTCTGGTTCTCATAAGTAATCCGTCGAAAGACATATTTACTTCTAGAATAAATTAGTAGGGAAGATCTAGCTGTCTTCCACTTATTTATCATTACTCCCTTTATAGAAGGTTTTGGTCGGTGGTGCTTGTGTGGACTATTCATAGAGGGCTTCTACTTTAGAGTATGTGCATATAGCTAAAGGGGTTCTTTCTTCTGACTTCGGGATTCATGCTTCAACTGTTAAGTGCTTAAATTATTATTAGGTCCTTTTAATAAGTGTTTATGAACTAGAATAATTTTAGACTAGTAATATTATCAATCATGACATGCTTAGGAGATCCGTGGACTTTAGATTAAATTTTGAAACTTCACCATGCTTTCTTAGCATGTTCAAACCTCCAAATCTGGACCAACAATACATACCTACTACATATATATTGCATATTTGTTTTATATTTGATACAGGTTTAATATAAGTTTTTGATGAATATATAATAGGAGTGTAACAATATTGAATCAAATAGTACTACTAATGAAGTGTTTGGCATAATCTTTATGACTTGTATCTATTACAATTCTAATACAAACCTGTTACTAAGTCTGTTACAAGACTAGTATATATCTGTTACTAGTGTTAGATGAATAAAATAATAAATTTTCATTAGATTTAATTTACATTGGATTATTATTGAAGTGTTTAGCACTATTTATCAGTTATTAATGTTTTACAAGTTTGTTGTATATATGTTACAAACCTAATACAAGTTTATTACATGTATGTTACAATTCTGTTACAAATCTGTTATATATCTGTTACAAATCTATTACGAACCTCATACGAATTTGGAGTTCTGCAAGAGCATAAGAAAGTTATGAACAACGTATGAAAAATATGGAGGGCATATGAAGGTTATTAAAAAAACATGTCAGGGGCTTTAGGTAATTGAGCTAAACTTGGGCCAAAATTATTTTACCCAAATGGGCCGAATCTGACAAATTCCCAAAAAATTAAGGGGCTTTTACATAATTGGGCTAAAAAACATAAAAATATTTCAGCTCAAAGTTTGACATATAACATGAAGAGAAGAAATAGGGGAAAATTTTTCAAACATACGTTGCACTGAAAAACAATTCTAAACCTTCTCTCCCACTTCTCTCTAACGCGATTTCAGAATTAAAAAATCTGCAAAACCTTTCAAATCTTCTGTGAAAAATGGTTTCATCTCCTTCAAGTACTGAAAATCGATCTCATAACTCTTCCATCAAACTCCATATTCTTTGATCCACCACTATGGAGACAAAACAAGATTAAAAAAGGTAAGAAAAATGAAAACCTAACTTCAGTTTGTTGTTTTTGTTGTTTCATGTTTCTCTTTCTTCTTTGTTGTTTTTGCTAATTTTAGATTTAATGGTTGCTTTTAATAGCTTATTTCTGGTATACTGAATATGAGCTTTGGTTTTGTGTCTTTAATTCTAAATTTTGATAATAATCGTTGGGTTTAGATAAATTTTGGAGTTTTTTATGTTAAATATATTGCAGATCAATTTTTTTTAGCTATCTAAAATGATAAATCGTTTAGTTTGAGGAAAATCTCATGTGAAAGTGTGCAGATGAGGTGTTTATAAAAATGTCTGAATGATAATTGGTAAAAATAATGAACAATAGAAATCAAATAGATGCATGATAGACATCAAATATATACCTACTATATATATCATATGAAACTGAAACTGTCTTGATCTATATATCAGATATTCAATACGAGAAACAAGGTTTCAAAAATTAGTTCTTCACTTTGTTACCATTGTTGATTGATTTTGAAACGAGAGGAAAGTTGATATCTCTGCACTTTTTTGAAGGTTATGACGATGATGATAATACCTGGGTTCTTTTGCATGCTTGAATTTACTAATTTGAACCAAACTGGATTCTGGATCCATACCAGGAGCTTATTTTAATTCCAATTTTGGATTAGGAGTTTCATGGTTGATTTTTACTTGTGTTTTTTTTAGGAATTGCATAAAGGGATTCATTTAACTGTGTTCAATTCTTCAAACATTGCATTGCCACTGCTGGATAGGTTTCTTTAAAAGTTTGAAAAGAATTTCAGCACTATGTCATTTGTTTTTAGCAATCTAAGAGTTGCCAGTTTTTGGATAGGTTTATTACATCTTCTTCATCAAAATATCTTATTATAATACTGATATTATGTTTACAAAATATTTTATAGTAATTGCAGTATCTTTATGCTAAGCTTTTTGGAGTACATGATTGAGCAAAAACCAATCCTATATCAGTTTGATGTCCAAATCCATAGAAGACGGTTGGCTAGATTTAAGCTTATACAGGAATGGAAGGGAATATCTATAAACCAAACTTGAGACCCATGAGTAGTATATCAACAGAATAGACAGTCCGTAGAGATAGTTCTGATGATCAATAATGTTTGAATTCTGGAAATCTTGTGTAGTTAAAGATATAATTAATTGAAATTTATGTCTGTTTGAACATACTTAAACTTTAATAGTTATGATACTGTGTTTGCCAATCAAAAATCTTTTATCTTTTAGCATAATATCTTATCTATTTTATAATTCAATTGGAGAACTACGATAGTTATAGCCATATTCTACATACCAAAAATCAATAACTAAATCAGCAATAACTGATATTGTATGTAATAATCAGACATCTAACAGTTTACCAATAGACATTTGATAAAAATACAATAGATATCCGAGATTAATCCAATAAACAACTGATGAAACAACTAGAATATAATAACAAAATACTATAGACAACCAATGTATATCACTTATTCCAACGAAAAAAGAAACAGTAACTAAAAAGGGTCAATATTCAATATACGAAATATCAGAAAACAATCTATTAAAATTCTAAATGCCAATTGAAAATACACAAGTCAATATGTACTTGTACAAATGTCTAATATCAACTTCAAAATAAGTCACAATTGAAATTTAAAATATGCTTGTACATATGTCTAATATTAGTTTCAAAATAGATTTTCTGATAAAATTCTAGTAAATGTTTTGTAGATGTCCAATAGATATCCAATATATGTCTAGTAGATATCCAATAGATGTTTGGTAGATGTCTAGTGAATACTCCAAAAAAAATTTTTGAGCTAACTCGATGCTACTAACCACTTCCTGAAAAGTCCATCCTAGAAGACCAACAATCGATGTTGTTGCTGGTGACTCAAACATTGCTGTAAATAAAAATGAACCATGCCATATATCAGCAACAATGAAAAAATTACAAATTACATTGTAGGTTTCTAAGATTCAAGACTAATTGAAGAAGTAGTAACTAATTCACTATGGAAATAAACATTAAAACTGATAGCAAATCTTTGCAATCAATCACCAAAACTATTTGTGATATAATTTAATGTCATATCATATATGCTGAAACTCAAATAGAATTGTAGTGTTCTTCCATTTAAATTAGAAGCATACCATTAACAAGTACTGATTAAAGGATTCTTCACTTAAAACCAAAATTAGGCTGAAGTTCAATAACATAAAAAAATATGATATTCAACAACATGACATATATCTAATAGACATCAAACAGAATCAGGGTAGATAACTAATATATGTCTAATGGAACCTGCTAATAGCTGCAAAGAAGCCAATCACCATTTAGTAGATACTATTAGATATGATGTATGCCCTTAAGGCAATTAGGGCAATATATATTAATTATGTAATAGTAAGAATATTTTGTTTAATTAATAAAGGCATTTAATCTTTTGTTTATATCAATGTGCTTATAAATATATTATAGCTGGTTAAAATATGTTCATTGATGTATGTATACAAAAGTCCTTGACGTATCATAGCATGAAGTCAGATAAATTATAGTTGGACTATATTTAGTGAGACCTGCTTTATGTGTAATTATGATTATGTCTAAACTATCCCTAGTCATAGTTTCATCAAGAAAGGATATTGATGAAGCAGAAAGACTAGCATGTGGACAACTTTCTTGGAAAGGGTCCAAGCAGTCGATCTTCTAAGGACTGAAGGTGGTGCCTTAAGTTTGACACATGGATATATTTGGGACATATATTGGAGACCGCAGTAAGATAAACACTTGGAGTATATATCAATGTGTTAGTGTTTATCTTCATACAATAAGCTTTGCGAATATCCTCATACTTGAGATACTATATACATTGTGTGGTACTATTGCTATACTTTGGGTCATTCCCACACACTCATTAATTTAGGGTGTCACTGGTGATTACGGGTATAGTGATAACAGCACGATGGTAAGCTAAGTAGTCGGAAAGGATCCATCGCTCTTAATATATTAAGGAGTTATACCTGGATCCTTGTTGAAGTGATGATTGCTATAAACCTCTAATCAGAGTATATGTTTGATAGAAATAGTTTCTAGTCAAACACACTATGGTAAAAGGTAGTATACTTCGGTAACAAGTTAATAATTACGATAGCTTGGAGTAACCTTGCTATTAGTGGGTTAACACTTTAACCGAACCCTATAAACTAGATGGTACTATCATAAAATAATGGAAGGACTTCATCATACTGGACAACTATTGCATTAAGTCATAAGCATAAATGACATTCCGAGTAATGGGGGATGGTAGACCCTTGCCAGAGGCATACTACAGTCTTTTAAGGTAATCGAGTTCTATTCACGGTCTAGAACCTCGAGCCACTGGTTCGATTTGAACAAGGGTTGTTTAAGCCTTAACAGCTCAATACTTTGGGATCCTATAAGGTCACACACATTGGACCTTCATCGGACTAAGTAAAGAACTAATAGATTCATTCTATTATGTAAATATAATATAATAATAATTGGATTATTATTTAAATGGTTAAAAATGATTAGATCATTTTTGGATAAACCAAGGAATTTATTTTTGACCGGTAACAAATTTATTAAGGTTATAAAATAAATATTTATTTGAAAGGTATTATAAGGGAATTTTGCCTTGGCAAGTTAAATTAGACCGAGGGTACAAAATATATTTTGTACAGGCTCAGGTGCACGAAAGTGCAATGAAAGGTACGCGAGCAATGTTGGGCGTTGCTTGCGGCAGCCCATGAAAATGGGTTGCCCAAAGGCGTGTCATGAGCTGGGATTGCGGCATGGGCTGTGAGACCCAACTCGTGTACAAGGCAAGCCCACATGGGCTTGTCTTGCAGCAAACACATAGCATGCAAAGCAAGCTATGTGGGCGGGCTATGCCTACGGGTCATAGTGACACGTGGGCATAACCCATGTTGAACATGCCACATCAGAAATGGGGGAGCAATTTTGCTCCCCCAAGCCTATAAATAGGCACTTAATTCACCCCTTTCAACTCGCACCAAGCTCAAGCATAAATCCCAAGTTAAGATTCGCAAAGATAAATCTCTCAGGTATTTGGGCAAGTTCTTTTAGAGGGGCTTGATTTTATTCGAGCACCTCTAGTCTATATTTTTAGGTGGGGCTTCTGGAGTGGTTTAGCAACTACTCGAGGCTCCTTAGTTCTACCTCTTGGGAGATTTTTGTTGGTGGGGTTCATTTGGATACTCATAGAGGCTATCCTACACTTGGAGGCTTGTGCAAGGAGGATCTGCTAAAGCACACTTCAACTGGTAAGTTTTCTTTCTTTCTCTTTTAATTATTAGGTCTTTTTCTTGAAGCATTTTTTAGACTTAATAATTATGATTAGGTTGTTTTTGCATGCTTAGTTTATTTTATGCTTAGGCTATAACTTAGAGTTATAATATGCTTAGGTTATAGCTTACAGTTATAACATGCTTAGTATAAAATATATATGTTAGGATATAATTTAGAATTATGGTATGCCTAGCATATGCATGCTAACCTAGGTAGATAATTATTTAGTTAAGGTTTTATTTAATTTATATGGAACTAATAGGAGTTTCTGGGGACAGGGACAAAATTTTCAATTTCTGCCGTACCTGTTATGCATGTTTAAATTGACTGTCAGTTTCCAACAGTGGTATCAGAGCCTGCCTATTTAGTGAATAATTAAGTTAAAAGCAAACTAAATTCTATTTTCTAAATGAAATGATTTATTGTTTGTTTAATTATTTGGAATAATATATATGAACTTGTGTTTTCATTTCAAGGCTAGAAAATGGTTGTGAATAATTTTGAATAAGTCTGCTCAACTTACTCAAATTATACAAGTTTCAATAATTTATATAAATTACATGGGTTATAGATGCTTCCAATTTATATGAATTGAAAGAATGAAATTTATTAGTTCAAGAGAATCCATTGATCTTCGAGCTTATGCTCGTATTTGTTCTGGCTATGGATTGCACTTGGTGTCTACTCACTTCAAGGGCACTTCTCCTACCTGAGAACCTATATCGGTGCAGCTTGAATTGACCAACAAGGGGATTAAATATGGACTAATTTATTTCTAGTATATAAGATGATTCTTATATATGTTTCTATAACAACGTAAAAATTAAATTTATTGAATAAAAGCTTAAAGGAGATGCAATATAAATATAACAAATAAAAGTGTTAATTATTTTGTATATAATCTAGGTTGATGGAATAATTATAATAAAGAGCTTGAACCCCCCTAAGGTTGGACCTTATAAATTAATTCTCAAATTCCCTGAATTAATATATATTATTATAAATATGTCCATCTGATAAAATCTAGATTGGGTGAGACGTTTAACACCAATAAAATCCCAAAGTAAATATATTAAGGCAAGTTATAGTCTTCCTTACTCAAATTTATAATACGGTCTCCTTGGGCTATCAAAGTGTTGCACAAAGCTTTCTTTCTAGTCCACATTGATTGGTTGTAAAGTTTGGGATAGGTCTGCCTTAACGGAACTGGGGTAGTCCACCATAAAATTGGGGGCTATACCCAAATCTAAGACATATTCAAGGAGATGCTAATATAAGAGTACACGTTCCTTGGGATTAGGGAACTTGAATGAATTAGCAATTGCATGCGATGCAAATGGAATGGGATTCCAACTATAACTTACTATTGTTACTTGACTCATAAAATTGGGGGTCATAATAGACTAGTTATAGATGCTACCTACTAGGAAATTTAGCTGGGCTAAAATTCCCAAATTCAAAAGAATGGACTATTGTAAATTTTGAAGAAAATAGTATGACAAATGTATTTAATTAAAAGACCTTATATTAAATGCATGTACTAAAAAATAATATGTGAACTCTTTTTCTCATCTTATATCTTAGGTAGAAAATGACTTCCAATGTTAATCTCCGTATGTTACTTGACACCAAACTAATTGGCTCAAACTTTTCTAATTGGTTCCAAGCTATGAGAATAATTCTCATATCCAAGGGAATCGCCTTTGTTTTAAATGAAATTTTCCCTATTGAACCTGATTTTGAGGATCATGTGGAACATGATGCCTGGTTAAAGCATAGGAAAGATTGTGAGACTGCCATGTGTGTCATGTTAGGGTCCATGAATCCTGAGCTTCAAAAACAACTTGAGAACATGGCCTTAGAGGACATGGTTCCCCATCTTGATGAGCTCTTTTCTGAGTGAGAAAGGACAGAGATGTATGAGACCTCCGAGCTCCTTTTTCAAACCAAGATGCAGGTTGGCACCTCTGCCTCTCAGCATGTACTGAAACTCTTGGGATACCTTGAGAATGAAATTAGAGATGAATCATGACTTAAGTGTTAACCTTGTATTGATGTCCTTAATAGATAGTTACTTAGGCTTCGTGACTAACTATTACATAAACAAGATTAATTCTACTATCCCTGAATTAATCAATATGCTAAAGACAATAGAAACTCAGATCAAGAAAGATCAGAAACCACTACTGTTGGTCCAAAAAGGTAGGGCTTCTAAGAAAAAGAAGCAGGCATTGGGTGCCAAGAAAAGAATCAGAAAAAAGAAGAAAGAAAAGAACACATCTAAGTATGCATGCTTCCAGTGTGGGAAATCGGGACATTGGAAGAGGGATTTTAAAGCTCCTACTTCTGAACATTTGAAGAAGAAGCCTGCAGAGGCATCTACTTCAGTTATGTTTATGATTGAAAACTATGCTACTTTTCCTCGTGAATCCACTTGGGTATTAGATACTAGTTGTGGTTCTCATTGTGCAGGGACTAAGGAATAGTAAAAGACTTACAAAAGGGGAGATGGACCTGCATGTGGGAAATGGAGGCCGAGTTGCTGCATTAGCCATATGAAGCTTTAATCTTATTTTGCCAAGTGGACTTGTTTTAGTTTTGAATAATTTTTATTACATTCCGAGTGTTACTAAGAATATTGTATCTGTTGCATGTTTAGTGACAGAAGGATTTGAAATTTTAGTTTCAAATAATAATTGTCAGATTCGCTTAAATAATATTCTTTATGGTTATGGGATGTTGGATGGTGGCATTTATACTCTTGATACTAAAACAGAAGTTTTTAATATGAACAATGTAAACAAAGTTAAATTAGATAATAAGAATTCCTTCTACTTATGGCATTGTTGTTTAGGCCACATAAACAAAGATATCTTAACCAAGTTGCATAAGAGTGGAGACTTGGTCCTAATAGACATGGAGTCTTATAGTGATTACGAACCTTGTTTAAGAGGAAAAATGACAAAGTTACCCTTTCAAGGAAAGGGTGAACGAGCACGAGTACATTGGAACTTATACATATTGATGTATATGGTCCAATGAGTGTTCAGGCAATAGAAGGATACTCCTACTTCACAACCTTTATTGATGATTATTCACGATACGCTTATTTGTACTTGATGAAGCACAAGTCTGAGATTTTTGAAAAATTCAAACTATTCAGAACTGAAGTGGAGAAATAGCTTGAGAAAAGAATTAAAGCACTTTGATCAAATTGAGGAGGAGAATACTTAAGTCAGGAGTTTTAGGATTATCTAAAGGAAAATGGGGATAGTTCCCCAGTGGACCCCTCCTTATACGCCCAACACAATAAAGTGTTAGAAAGAAGGAATTGAACTTTATTAGATATGGTTCGGTCCATGATGAACCATGTAGATCTCAGTAAATCCTTTAAGGGATATGCACTAGAGAGTGTGGTTTATGTATTGATTTAGAGTACCCTCTAAATCAATTGATTTTACACCTTACGAAGATGGTGTAATAAAAAACCATCTCTAAGTCACTTAAGAGTATGGGGCTGTCTTACTATGGTAAAGAGGATAGCGTCAGATAGCCTAAACACCAAATCTAACAAGTGTCTGTTCATTGGATATCTAAAGGAAACTATTGGATATCTATTTTACCAAACCAAAGCACAGAAGGTATTTGTGTCACCAAATGCTCACTTTTTGGAAAAAGAACACTTACTTGCAAAAGTTAGTAGGAGCAGTATTAAACTAGAAGTTCAAGAGGAAGAAACAAACAATCAACTGATTGACCCCATTCTAGATACACAAGAAAGTGAGATCCAAGAACAACCTGTCGGAACACAAGCATTGCAAAGATTAGGTCATATCCATAAAGGTCCCGATAGATATGGTTTTATCATCACTGATGATAAGGAATTGTATCTCTTAGAGGATGATGAACCAAGGATATATGATGAGGCAATGAAAAGCTCAGATTTTGATAAATGGCTAAAAGCCATTAAATTGGAAATGGATTCCATATATAAGAACCAAGTTTGGAATTCGGGTGCAAATGGGTCTTCAAGAAGAGGACTGACATGGATGGTAATGTAATTACCTATAAAGCAAGGTTGGTTGCAAAAGGTTATAGTCAACGTGAAGATATCGACTATGATGAAACTTTCCCACCAATAGCCATGCTTAAATCCATAAGAATACTCCTTGCCATTGTTGTTCATTATGATTATGAGATCTGGCAGATGGATATTAAAATAGCATTCCTGAATGGGGATTTAGATCGGGATGTGTATATGGCACAACCTGAGGGTTTTAGATCTCAGAATGGCTTGAAGGTATGCAAGCTACAAAGGTCCATTTATGGACTTAAGCAGGCATCCAAGAGTTGGAATATAAGGTTTGATCAGATAATCCGCGAACTAGATTTGTGTCCAAACATTAATGAGCCTTGTGTTTATAAGAAGGTTAGTGGGAGTGCAATTGTTTTCTTAGTATTATATGTCGATGACATTCTACTAACAGGAAATGATATTTCTCTTCTTTAAAATGTTAAAGTATGGTTGTCAAGAAAATTCTCCATGAAAGACCTTGGTGAAGCAGCATTTATACTAGGTGTAAAGATCTATAGGGATAGATCTAAGAGGCTGTTAGGTCTTTCTCGAAGTACATATATAGACAAGGTATTGAATAGGTTCAACCTTGAGCATTCGAAGAAAGGTTATCTCCCGATGAGAAAGGGGTTTAACCTATCTAAGGCTGACTGTCCGAAGACAACTCAGGAGAGAATGTGCATGAAGGATATACCCTATGCATCCGTGATAGGATCCATCATGTATTCTATGATATGTACTAGGCTAGATGTCTCTTAAGCTTTGAGCTTTACAAGTAGATATCAGTCAGATCTAGGTGAAAAGCACTGGATGGTGGTCAAGGCAATTCTTAAGTACTTGAGAAGGACTAAGGATGAGTTCTTGATATTTGGAGAAGGTGACCTCACAAGTAGAGGTTACACTGATGCAAGTTTTAAATCTAACAAGGATGACTTTAAGTCTCAATCAGGTTTTGTGTATGTGTTAAATGGAGGGGCGGTACACTGGAAGAGTACCAAGCAAGAAACTATTGCTGATTCAACCACAGAATTTGAATACATTGCTGCATGCGAAGCAGCAAAAGAAGCTATCTGGTTAAAGGGATTTATTAGTAATCTCAGTGCGGTGCCTGAGACTATTGATCCAATTACTTTATATTATGATAACAAAGGTGCCATAGCTCAGGCAAAGGAGCCACGGTCTCATAAAAAAAATAGACATGTATCTAGAAAGTATCATATAATCAGGAAGATTATTCATGCTAAGATAATAAGACTAGAATATGTACCCACTGATCAAAACCTCGCGGATGGTCTGACGAAGCCATTGACTCAAGTCAAATATGACTAGCATGTTAAATCATATGGATTAAGACATATGGCTAACTGGCCTTAGTGCAAGTGAGAGTTTGTTGGATATGATGTACACCCTTAAGGCAATTAGGATGATATATCTTAATTATGTAATAGTACAAATATTTTGTTTAATTAATAAAGGCATTTAATCTTTTGTTTGTATTGATGTGCTTAAAAATACATTATAGATGGTTAAAATATACTCATTGTTGTATGTACACAAAAGTCCTTGACATATCATAGTATGAAGTCAGAGAAATTATAGTTGGACTATATTTAGTGAGACCTGCTTAATGCGCAATTATGATTATGTCTAAACTATCCCTAGTCATAGTTTCATCAAGAAAGAATACTGATGAAGCAGAAAGACTAGCATGTGGTCAACTTTCTTGGAAAGGGTCCAAGCAATCAATCTCCTAAGGACTGAAGGTGGTGCCTTGTTTGACACATGGATATATATGGGAGATATATTAGAGACCGTAGTAAGATAAACACTTGGTGTGTATATCAATGTGTTAGTATTTATCTTCATGCAATAAGCTTTGCGAATATCCTCATACTTGAGATACTAGTTACCTTGTGTGGTATTATTGCTATACTTTGGGTCATTCCCACACACACATTAATTTAGGGTTCACTGGTGATTATGGGTATAGTGATGACAACATGTTGGTAAGCTAAGTAGTCAGAAAGGATCCATCACTCCGGATATATTAAGGAGTTATACCTAGCCGCTTGTTGAAGTGATGATTGTTATAAACCTCTAATCAGAGTCTGTGTTTGATAGAAATAGTTTCTAGTCAAACACACAATGATAAAAGGCAATATACTTCGGTAACAAGTTAATAACTGGGATAGCTTGGAGCAACCTTCCTATTACTTGGTTAACGCTTTAACCAAACCCTATAAACTAGATGGTACTAATATTAAAGAATGGAAGGAGTTCAACGCATTGGACAACTATTGTATTAACTGGGATTAAGTCATAAGCATAAACAACGTTCCTAGTAATGGGGGATGGTAGCCCTTGCTAGAGGCGTACTATAGTCATTTAAGGTAATCGAGCTCTATTCACAGTCTAGAACCTCGAGCCAATGGTTCCATTAGAACAAGGGTTGGGTAAGCCTTAACAGCTCAATACTTTGGGATCCTATAAGGTTACACACATTGGACCTTCATCGGACTAAGTAAAGAACTAATGGATTCATTCTATTATGAAAATATAATATAATAATAATTGGATTATTATTTAAATGGTTAAAAATGATTAGGTCATTTTTGGATAAACCAAGGAATTTATTTTTGACTGGTAACTAATTTATTAGGGTTATAAAATAAATATTTATTTGAAACACATTAAAAGGGAATTTTGCCTTGGCAAGTTAAATTGGAAACAGGGTAAAATATATATCTTGTACAGGCTCAAGTGCGTGAAAGTACACCAAAAGGTGCGGGAGCAATGCTGGGCATTGCTCGCTGCAGCCCATGAAAATGGGTTGCCTAATGGCGTAGCCTAAAGGCCCGCCGTGAGGCCCAGCTCGTGTGCAAGGCAAGCTCATATGGGCTTGCCTTGTGGCAAACACACAATATGCAAAGCACGCTGTGTAGGCGGGCTATGCTCACTGGTCATAGTGACCTGTGGGCATATCCCGCGTAGGACGTACATTTTTGCACATCCCACATCAAAATGGGAGAGCATTTTTGCTCCCCCAAGCCTATAAATCGGCACTCAATTCACCCCTTTCAAATTGAACCATGCTCAAGCATAAATCCCAAGTTGAGATTCGTAAAGATAAATCTCTCGGGTATTTGAGCAAGTTCTTTTTTATGGGCTTGATTTTATTCAAGCACCTCTAGTCAATATTTTCGGGTGGGGCTTCTGGAATGGTCTAGCAACTACTCAAGGCTCATTAGTTCTACCTATCAGGAGGTTTTGGTTGGTGGGGTTGGTGTGGATACTCATGGAGGCTATCTTACACTTGGAGGCTTGTGCAAGGAGGTTCTTTCTCTTTTAGTTATTAGGTCTTTTTCTTGAAGCATTATTTAGATAATAATTATGCTTAGGTTGTTTTTGCATGCTTAGTTTATTTTATGCTTAGGTTATAGCTTAGAGTTATAATATGTTTAGTATAAAATATATATGCTAGGATATAATTTAGAATTATTGTATGCCTGGCCTATGCATGCTAACCTAGGTAGAGAATTATTTAGTTAAGGCTTTATTTAATTTATATGCATCTAATAGGAGTTCCTGGGGACAGGGATAAAATTTTGAATTTCCGCCGTGCCTGTTATGCATGTTCAAATTGACTGTCAATTCCCAACAAATTCATAGTAAACAATTGATAGATATCTAATAGAAATCTAATGGAAATACCACATAAAAAATCAATGAATTGTAAAACACTGAACAAAAGCAAAAACAAAACATAAAAACCGATTACCTTCAACATCACTAAAAACAATAAAGATTGTTGTCGCACACAAAAAAAAACTCAGGTTTGAGCATGCTTCGAGCAAAAATAGAGCAAAATCCCACACCTGAAACTCAAAGTAGCAAGATCAAGCCAAGAGAAACTACAACACGAACTAACATAAAAATTCCATTAAAGCTGTCAAAACTAAGATATATCACCAATCTATTGGATATCTACAAGATGTTTATTGGATATCTATTATATTTCTAGCAGATTCCAAACCAACATGATTATAATTCAGAGGCTAACCAATACCGATCTCAACCTTAATTTGGAATGCAAGCATGCTTTTCAACACCAAAATTGCTTGCTCCACCAGCAGCCTAATTAAATTGGCCATTAATAACAAAACAACTACCTTAGCGTTTTTTCAAACACATGGTGTGCACTTCAATTTCTGCAAAATGATTTCATAAAAAACTGTCAAAACTAAGATACATTATATATCTATTGGATATATATCAGATTTTTATTGGATATCTTTCAGATGTCTAACAGATTCAAAGTCAACGTGATTATAATTTAGAACAGTAACCAACAACGGTGTCAGCCTTAATTTGGAATACAATTCAACACTAAAATTGCTTGCTCCACTAGCATATTAATTAAATTGGTCATTAATAACAAAATAACTACCTTAGCATTTTATCAAACACATAGTGTGCACTTCAATTTTAACAAATAGAATGTAAAAAAATACAAAATGAACTACAAATCCTCCATTAGAGATAATAGAATGAACTAAAAATCTCGAAATCAAACAAATCAGCTAAAATAAAAACATAAAAATCACGAAAACATCTTGAATTTAGGATTTAGAGAACAAAAACGAAAACAGAGATACAAAATAGCAAACATAACGATCAACAATCCCAAAAATATAAAAGGAGATGAATCAATCAGAATAAATTTTTAGAAAACGAAATCGAAAAAGTGCCAAAACAGCTTCAATTAACAAATCTACAAACCTGGCAAAAAGAAGTGCCAAAAAAATCGAAATAACGGTGCCCGAAAAGTAACAAAATGAGAAGAAGTTAGCAATCATGCCAAACCAGATCGCAACAACGAAGAACAGGAGAGGAAGAAGAAGAGAGAAAAATAGTTAATCGATGTATATATACATAGTATATCTATAAAAGAATGTTAAAAAAATAAAAGTAACAAATAAATACATGTTGTAAGCGGACGACCTTTTTCCCACCTGTGTGAGATGCGTAGCACGGGGGTTGGAAAATAATGAGCACTATAAAGTGCGCTTTGGGAGAATCCTTATTTTAGTCGTGATAAAAATAATGGTGGAGAAAGTGATGTTGAAGTTGAATTTAAGTCCAATTTACGTGTCATGGGATACGAGCCTTGAAATCCCATTTTTTAAGATAGAGTCGCCACCCGGTTAGGTCCATCTGGAATTTGGGTACGATATTCCCACCGGGTGGTTCGACCGTACCTTAAAATAGAGATCCAAGTTTAGATGATGTTGCTTACTTTTCAATTTTTAAATCAATTCGTTTACATTTTAACAAACGTGACTTCTATTCTTATGTGATTTAAATCCGGTTAATATTTGGAGTTTTTGGTTTATATGCCATACATCATGTAAAAGGAGGAAATAAAGCAAATAAATAATTATTACGGGGCTTTACAAATACCTATACATTTTTCTAATGCAAAAAAGTAAATAAAGCAGGTAAATAAATAAAAGGGCGAAACCGGATCTTGACCGAACTTACCAACACGGACTCGGCTCCAAACGTGATAGAATATATGCGAGAATAACCACAAATAAATAGAAAATAAACACCTAACTATGGAGAAAACATATTTTTGGATTTTTCGGGACTAAAACACAATTTTGGGGTATTTAAATGGACATCTAAACAACCTAATAATCAATAAAAAAAGACTAAGCAACCTAAAATAAATAAAGAAAATTCCATAAAATATTTTGGGATTTTTTATTAGTATAAAAAGATTTATTTAGATTTATTTAGTGAAAACCCCATTTTTAAGCCATTAAATGAAGATTTGACCAATTAAATAATTAATAAAATTTAAAATAGGTAAAAAATTAATTTAAAAAATAATTATAGAATATAAAAAATATTTCAGAAATTTTTTGGGTGAAAATCGGAGCCAAAAACGCAAGAAAACGATAAAAAGGGCCAAAAAATACAAAACAGGGGCTTTTGGCATTTTTACCAATCCAGATGCATTTGGAGCATCTCAAGACCCACCGGAGCATGCGGCTCTTAAAAACATCAAGAAGTCCGAAATAACAACTAAGAACGGCCAAATAATGAACAAATATTGAATAAAAAGTATATTGGAACTCAGTTTTGTTACCTAGAGGCCGTGAATCCACGTTTTGAGACACGAATCGGTCGTTCGGCAAGCTTTGTGACGAATTTGACACGAAATCCGACGAAACAATGACGAAAATAATGACGAATTTAGCGACTAAATTTAGCGATTTTTTAGGGAAAAGTCTCTAAATCCTATTTATGCTCGTTTTAACTTAAGATTTCTAATTAATTTTAGTGATTAAGCTAAATAACCCATAAGAATATAGATTAACCAGATTTCTCAAGTTTTAAATGGTTTTCTCTCTCTAAAGCCTTAAGCAATTCTAAATATCGAATTAAGCTTTCAATTTGGCCAAAAGTCCTAAATCAGGTGATTTAATGGGTTTATATAGACCTAACTCACTCCAAATAACTCAGTTAGTCCCTAGAAATGCAAAGATTCCTAGAAAAATCGAGTAAAATCAAATTTGGAGAGAGAAAGAAGGATTGGCGACGGACAGCCAGAACCCTCGCAGCGTCTCAGGCCGAGATGCTGCAACGGCAGATTCTCACCGCGCTCCGGTGCTGTGAGAAGCTGCGCGCATCTTATGCGCCCCCACCGTGGCTCGCCCCCCCACCGAAGAGTCTCGGCGCTCTATCGGCGGCATCACCGCGGACGGCGAGGCTGGTGAGAGCAGGGCAGAGATCTTTTTCAATTTTTTTTATTTATTTTTTTATATTTTAATATATATTAATTATTTTTGGATATATATTTTATTTGGTAATATCAAAGCACCTATTTTAGTTAACCGATTAAAGGGAACCGAATGGTTAAAATCCCAACTTCATAACGAGAATACTTGCCAAACGTGATTCGACTCTGAAATAATAGGATAACAGGCCAAATATTAGGTCCGAGCAAAACGTCATCATCATTCCACGGGTCACCAAAAAGCTCGTGCTCAAAGGCCGCCCCTCGTGAGATTATCATTTGATGGGTCAAGTGATTTCACGAAAAAGCAAGGGATAGAAGGTTGTACCTGAGTCACGAATTCCTAAGCTGATTGTCTACTAGGACTACCATCAACAGATCTTTCAAGAGGAATAAAATAGGGTAAATGGTTATTCTCGGCATGGTTGTCTATGGATGGTACAGGGATGCATCATCAACGGACTAGTCAAGGATAAAAAAAATTCTTTGAGTCAGTTGTCTTTAGACTATACGGGGATGCATCATCAACGGACCTCTCAAAGTCAAAAATCTTGAGTTAGTTGTTTACTGGCGGTTTGGGAAAGCACCATCAACAGATTTATCAAGACGGAATTCTTCTGAGCCATGAAATTCTGAATCGATTGTTTTCTGGGTTTGCCATCGACAGACCTATCAAGAATAAAAATCGAGAAGTTAGCATCTGATAAATTTGTTCACCTTTTTATTGCTTAATTGATTTTGTGAAAACAAAAATTTTTGCCCCTTCAATTAACAATAAAAAGGGTAAAACATAAAATAACTGAGATATAGAGGTATCCGGGAGCCGAAACAAAATAACCGATCGGAGGGCTTTCCCCCTTGCTGAAAGGAATATTCCAAAGAATATGCCAAAGTAAAAGAATATATTTCTTTCCTTTCTTTATATATATTCTTCTTTCTTACTCCTTCTTATCCATTCCACATTTTACTAAAGAGAAGATGTATGCCAAGAGAAGAGATAGGAATCCTTATGGGATTGCCTATGATTCACAAACTGATAGTCAACATGGATTACGAACGTGCCCGATCCCTTGGGCATACTGCCTTAGAGACACCGATACTTGCATGGGTTATACACCGACCTCCCAAGTCCGGATATTTACACAACGAGAAAAACACGCTTACGTGTGCCAGGTAAACTATCAAAACCTGAGCTTAGTTTCATTTTTTTCTTTTGGAACAACCATTATTATGCCATAAAGCCGAACTTGAATTTTGGATTTTTGAGGCTTGAACATTTGGTGAAATCAAGTGTATAAAAATATGTAGATCATGTTAATTGGTGTTTTGGAACTGAATTGGTTGGATTTTGGACCGAACTTGAACTGAAAGGGGCTGAAACCGCAATTTTTGGATTTTTAGGGAAGATCCGGCCAGATGCTGGCATCACAGCATCACGCCTGCCACCGGGGCGTCTCGCCACTTGCGGTGGCGCTGGTGGCTAGCGGTGGCTCGCCTCTGGGGAGGCCTAGAAAAAAAAAATTCGGGGAGCACTTTCCCACTCTCATTTTTGCAGTGATTTCGAATTTGCGGTCAAAAACTGGATCTGAGACTATCTACATGCTGAAATTTGAACTTTTTTTTGATTTTGCAAGCTTTAACCGATAGAAATTATTTTTTGGACATATTTTGCAGCTGGTCGAGGTTAAGCTATGGGGTCGCTTCAACGATGCGCGGATTGGTAGTACAATATTAAAACCCAACCCATGGCATTGCATGATGATTCGATTATTCAATCCATTCGGGACCTAGGATTAGAGCGGATGTTGGATGCATTGCCAATGAATAACCGATCGATGAGCCCCACTATTCTAGCTAGCTTGGTCGAGCATTGGAGTGAGACCAGGCATACTTTCCATTGATAATGGGCAAGCTGACAATCACTCTATCGGATATAGTTGCTATGATCGAGCTACCTTAGAAGGACCGAGTCATACACTTTGATGTTTATTAAGAGGGTTTCCGCACAGAGCCAGCTTCCCTGACCCAAATATCGAGCATACTTGGGGTCCCCGTGGTGGCTGAAGGAGTGGTGTGGTACATTCAACTATATGGTCGCTGGATTAAGGCGACTGATATTAGTAGGGATTATTTTGATCAGGATTTACGATCATTCCTTGTGACATTACTGACATGTCTCTTCTTTCCTTCCGGCTCGAGTTGAGTCACTCTTGGAATGCTATATGCCTTAGAGAGACCGACTGATTTCAAGATGTGGAACTGGCCAAGAGCCATCCTCGGGCAGATATATTATGCACTTGACTGATCGATCCAAGGGGGGACTAATGCATTCAAGGCCTCACAGCTATGGGTTTTAGTGAGTGGTTTTATCTTTTGGTATTAGCCACATTGCTTATTTGGTTTACTGAAGCCTTCAATTTCATGTCTTTGCAGATGTGGGCATTTGAGCATATGATAGTTCCTCCCCCCACACTCGATGCAAGACCGCCCCTAGGGTCACATGGTATCGCTCGTTGGATGTACGAGTGGTCTGAGGTGGAGCTAGTAGATGCACGCGCATGGTATCGGGAGTATTTGTGACACCTCAGATGCCATTGGGTAATGTTATTTCCTACGAATTCTTACCCATTAGTTCAAACTGTATGGATAAATGAGAGGATACTTATAGTGATTTATTATGATGCCTTTTTCAACTTGTTGCCGAACCATGGAAGAGGTTGTCCTACTACTAAGACATCAAGAATATTTGGCGCATGGTGGATGGATGTTGGTTTGTCTTATAGTGCCCCTCCTCCCAGGAGTGGTATTTTGGGGAGCAAGTCAGTAGGTGGAGGATGAGAACCACGGCTTAGAGGAGGGATCCCATTGATGTGCTAGTTGGGGTTTGCTAGCCCCATCTCATTCTAGCTAGCATACGAGCTCAGATTCTGGCTGGCAATAGCTATAGGGTGCCTTCGATCAGCCGAGATTATATTGATTTTCAGAGACACCTCATTCCAGAATGCCCAAGGAAGACCAGGACCGTCGTTCCTTGGGACTTTAAATTCGGGGATAATGACATAGTGACCAAGGGTAGCGAGGGATTCGATAGCGGTGATGATGATGATGATGATGATGATGAGCTTCCCTCAGAGGATGATGAGGGAGGAGATGCTGCAAGACACGACGATGTCAGAGATGCTGATTATAAGCACGGGCTTTTTTGGTGACCCTTGGAACGATGATGACTTGTTACTTTGACCTCATACGGTCTAGTTGTTCTATTCTTTGAAGGTCGAATCGCATTTGGCTAGTACATTTTTTATGATTTCGGACCTTTTACGGTGCTTAAATATCATTCGCATGCATTTAGGATTAGCCATTTCCTTTTGCTCGCGCGCAGTAATTTGTTTCACGATTTTCTATAAGATCTGAACATTTTCAGCGAGTCTTATTTACATTGTTGGATTTTTTACTCTCCGACATTTTTGAAATGTCAAGAATCACCTTGATCATATAACCATAGTGGAAGATATAAGCATTGGAAGTAGAAACCCTAAATTTGCCCCAATTGCCCTAATGAAACCCTACCGAAACCCTAATTACCCAAAACCCCACCTAAACCCTAATTAACATAAACCAAACCCTAACCCTAACTACCTAAACCCTAGAAAACCCCTTTAGCCCCCTTTTACTGCCACCACCGCCGCCAACAGTGTCGGCGGGGGCAGTCTACCCTCTAACGACGGTGGCTGCAACTCTTGGCAACCACCGCCGCAGTGGTGGCGTTCACCGCCACCCTTTGTGGTGGTGAACGCCACCGGGGTGGCCAACCCCATTGCGGCCACCCCCCGATCGCTGCCCCTATGGCGGTCACCGCCGTGACGGTGGCGGTGGGCATGGCACAGCCTATTTTAGGCCGTGCCACCTCATTCTCTCTCTCCTCTTGCGATTCAGCTACGTATTTTTTCCAAAAATTTGCCTAAGTTGGTCGATTTTTGGGTATGGGAGTATTTAAACCAATCCAAGAGAGAGGTTAGAGGACTTCTTTCAAGATATAGAATTTAGAAATCACTTTTGAGAGAAAAATCAAGAACCAGAGAGAAAGGGAAGAACTAGAGAGAGAAAGCTTAAGAAAAGCATAGAATCCGGGTTTAATCCTCTCTAATCTTGATTCTTAGTTGTTCTTAGGCTTGATCTCGTAGCTAAAATACTAAAATCAGTTAGAAATCATAGGTTAAAACAGATTAAATAGGGTTTTAGAGACTTTTCCTCAAATACCACCCAAACAATCTGTCACTATTTTCATCCGTATTTTGTCGCCATTCCGTCAGAAAATCATCAAAAGCTTGCTAAAAGTCCGATTCGAGTCTCCCAAGTTAGATTCACGGCCTAGAGGTAACAAAACTGAGTTCCCTTGATCTTTTACTTCATTTATTGTCTTTTGTTGTTGTTTTTGCTGCTTTTGGTTTTGTTTCTTGGTTTTTTCCTTGGTGTTCTTGGAAAACCGTCGGAAAAAAATCTGACCTCTATAGGGATAGCCTTCACCTCTACCCCTATAGCCTTCACCGCTATCACTATAGCGGCCAAGGCTATAGCTATGGAGGTGAACTACACTCCTATAGAGGTCCCGTTATTTCTTACGATGTTTGGGTATTTATTTACCCAAATCCATAAAATCAACATTATTTTAGTGTTTTAAGTCTAGATTTATTAAAATATAGGTTACGACTTAAAACTTCAATGATTTCGAGTTTATGGATGCAAAAACACCGATATCCCCCCTAAAGATGGTTTGGTTGGGCCAAGGCTATAGTGGCAGCCTTATCCGCTACCGCTATAGCCTTCACCGCTGCCACAATAGCGGCCAAGGCTATAGCAGTGGTGGTCAGGGTTGTCACAAAAGCACTTTGCCGCTAAAAGCTGTTTCTAGCCCTTTTTCGTCGTTTTCTTGCGTTTTTTACCTCGATTTCAACCCAAAAAATTTCTAAAAGATCATGAATAATCTGAAAACTGATTTTTATTATTTTATTCTATTTTTAGATTTTATTTTTATTTTTATGTTTATTTGATTTAATATGCATTTTAATGGCTTAAAAATTGTGTTTTTAATTAAATAAATCTAAATAAATTGTCTCCACCAACTAAAAAATCCAAAAATATTCTGAATATATTAAATCTGATTTTAGGATATTTAGTTAATTTATTTTACCTTTTTAGGTTGCTTAGATAGTTAATTAATACCCAAAAATTATATTTTTGTCCCGAAAAATCCAAAAATATGTTTTCTTCATGCTATGTGTTTATTTTCCGCATTTCTTTATTTATGCTTTATTTGTGATTATTCCCATATATCTATTGCCTCGTTTGGAGCCGGGTTTGAGTCAATAAGCTCGGTTAAAACCCGGTTTTGCTCGTTTATTTATTTATCGCTTTTATTTATTTTCGTGCATTATAAAAAATGTATAGGTATTCGTAAAGCCTTGTAATGATTTTATTTTCTTGCTTTGTTTATTTATCGCTTTCCGTGTGATGTATGGCATATAAACCGAAAACACCGAACAATAATCGGATTAAATCACATAAGAACTAAGGTCACATTTATTAAAATATAATCGGCTTGATTTAAAAATTGGAAAGTAAGCAACATCATCTGAACCTAGAATCTCTGTTTTAAGGTACGGTCCAACCAACTGGTGGGAATATCGTACCCAAATCCCCGGTGGAGCTTAACCAGGTTGTGAATCTATCTTAAAATACAGGATTCTAAGTCTCGTATCCCTTAACCCATTAATCGGACTAAATTTCAACTTCAACATCGCTTCCATTATCCATTTTCAATACACTAAAATAAGGATCATCCCTTAGCATGCTTCACAGTGCTCGTTGTTTCTCCGCCCCATGCCAAAGAGCATTAAAGCTTACCATGCGGGCGGGGCGATCGGGGGTTGTCGGCTCATAGTGGCGACTCTACTAGGGATCTTCCTTTAACTTAAATTTTGACAAATCGTTCTCGTATTCTCCTTTGGTTAAAGGATTTTAATGATGTGCCTAAATCATTTTTAAATCAATGTGTTGTTTCTTATGCCTTTTTATCCACCGCTTAGTTAGATTCTAAGTTTTACGGTGCCATTTTTATCACCCCCGTGAAGCTCACTTGTATACCTCATGCCCGCCAGGAATTACGGATATTTATGGGTGGAACACGCATTTCAACCAACTTGTAATTCCCGCGGTCGCACTAATTTGAGGAATGGTTGAGTTACACGGAATCAAGGTAAAAGAGACCCTTCTATAGTGTCGTTCACGACACCAGCAGTTTGAGACTATGGACCGCGATAAATCTAGCCATAGCAACTTCCCCGTAGGCTCACCGGAATAATCTAGATTTAGGTCGTATACTCTCTTGCAGTTTCTTGGCAATAGAGTTAACCCCAGGCTACAAATTGGTGTTACGCAGGAGTCATAGGGTTGGAAGAAGTTTATTTGCTTTCGTGTGCTACTTGTGTTGTACCCAGGCATCTGCACTTCATACATAGGCCGCCTGTGGCTGACCTTTATTTTTGATTTTTGCTTGCCCCTATTATCCCCTCACTTGAAGGGGGAATTTCATAAAATGCCTGAGATCATTTGAGTCCCGATGACCTGCACCTAGTTCGCTAGGCATAGCGAGGAATTTTTACATCTCACGTATTTTGGGGATTAAGCTTCGCATCATAAGCTCTTCTGCTCTCTACCTCTCTAAACTACCCATATGTATAGCATTCATCATTCGAGTTATTATATGATCATCCATCTCATTCATGGTTCGATTCGAGCTGATCATCTTCCAGTTTAATCAGTTAAGCCAAGGCACCACTACCTTCAGATTCGATCATCAGCTAGTTCGTTGTCCTGTAGGTCTGAATTCATTGTCAAGCTCAGTTTAGGAATCTGTTTCTTTCTGCTATATTTGATTTGCCGCCAAGGAATAGGGTTCCATCTGAGGGTTCTTCTTCTCCTCCTTTCCTCCCTCCTAATCAGGGTCAGTCTCCTTTGAGTTCTGAGATTGCCAATGCTTTATCAGCATTTCTCCAATTCGATCAATTCCGAGATGCAATTTAGGGGCAAATCCAAGATTCAGTCTGCGCAGTTTTGGAAGAGAAAGGAACTGTCCAAAGTATTCTGATGATCAGTATTCAAGCTCGGGGATAACCAGAGATCAATCAAAGTGGGTCAGTTCAAGTTTCGTTATTTCAGGCTTAGTCTTTTGTTCAACCAATTCAACGGATTCAGTGTGTAAAAAAGACTACTCAGCCCCTGCCTATCCCATTTCAGTCTCCCATGCTTGCTTATCTAACCCAAGCTCTATACCATACCTTCAAGCCTGGTTTCGCACCAGTACGAGCTAGCTTCCGCTAACCCTAATAACCTCGGATCATTTTCAGCCGGCTCGGTCAATTTCTCCTATCTAGTCCCGATCTGGTCTATTCAAACTGGATCAGAATCTATCTCAACCTCAAATGCCTCTAAAGTCCTATCTTCCAACTCCTCCTTAGTTTATTATTGCTCTGAGGGGGGCTGCTTACCCGCAAAACCCTTTCAATGCTAATCTGCATGTTAACTCTCTAGTCGAGCCCTCATCTATTGATTCACCATTCCAGTTTAGCACACCCCATCCCTCTAGCGACTAGGTCATGAAACCTCTGGGCATGACACCTGAAATTGAAGCTCTCGTGCATCAGTTAGCGCCTCATTCATCTAGTGACCAGGTTGTGCGATCCCCGGGCATGATGCCCGAAATGAAGGCTCTACTGCATAAGTTCCTACTCTTTAGTTCTAAAGAGAGTCAAAAAGCAAAGCTTAAAGTGTGTGAAGGACCTCAGGCTGCCCTATCATGGGCCGAGGTAAAGAAGAAGCTTTCACAAGCTAGTGAGTTGAATCTCGGGCCATTGCCTCAGGATCGGATGATTGCTCAGGCAATAGTTGTAGTAGCTCCCAGAGATAACCCGGAGAATGTTACAGGTCCGTGGAAATTACCCCTTAGTATAATCTTAACCACCTCCAGGTAGCGCGGCCTCCTCAAAACCATTCACGAGCATAGGCCCCCTAAAGAGGAGGAGAAGCATAACTTTTGTGCGTATCATGTGAAAGAGGACACCGCACTAACGAATGTTAGAGATTGATTCAAGACGTCAACCATTTAGTGAGGGAAGGAAAGATAGTTGAGCCCGAAAAAGCACTTAACCGCCAGGATTCACCTCCGCTTTTTGGCTCACCAAAGGGAGTTAGGGGTCCGCAAGATATCATTAGAGCCATCTTTTCTAAAGGCAAGAATCTCGCGAGGCCTATAGTGAATGAAGCAGATAAGTCAAGTCATTAGCCAAGCGCATGAAAGTTTCAGATCTCAACTTGGACGATGCGCTAATCGAAATTGCCAAGGATGCCTAATCTACCAGCGCCGCAACTCAAGACCCTCCCCCTGTGGAGGATGCCTATCTATCTATTATATAATATTCTTTTCCTAGTATCTAGATGTGAACAATTATGCCTTCAAGGCACTAAAATTTAATGAAAGACTCTCTCTTGTTGCTTATCTATTTGATGTTTCACCTGATTTCATTACAAGCATAATGTGTTCAGTATTCATGACATTTCTTTAACTAAAATAAGTTTGAGTACAGATGATAGTCTAGAATGGTAACCACTTTCTAATGACCTAACCTCTAAGAGAAAATGAGAGATAATGAGTGCTTAAAGATCATGATAACGCTTTCACCTAGTCATGCCTAGACACCCAGGGTTCGTCATCGGATTCCCAAGGATTTCATCTCCATGCCTGAAACATGAGAAGAAGCTCATCCCTTCTTTGGATAGATCCAATATGTCAATCGGGCCATCATCAGCCTCGCAGCTATATGCAAACTATCGAAGAAGTGTCAGCCGAATGTAGAGGAAGAGCATCGCCGGATCATCTTCAACAGAGTTGTAGCTTATCTTTTCTTTGCCCACCCATTCTCAAATTTCCCACCCCCATGCAACATTGCCTTTCCCTAATACCCCATCTCTTCCACCTCTCCAAACCTTCCCTGTTTGTCTCCTCCTTGGCCATTCTCGATGAGGGGGACAAATATGATCGGCAAGATTTGACCCTCATCAGCATAGGGGGAAGCCGACCCTTTTCACCGACATTACTGTTGAGAAGACGGCCAAGTTCCTCGAGAAACGCATCCTTGCATGGCATAGCCTACCCCATTGCATCATCCTAATAATTGGGGTTTCAATCCTAAGGGGCCATCCTGATCAATAAGAAATTTTAAGTCCGAGCCCCATAGATCTTCTTCGCACTGCCCAAGAGCTAGTGGGACAACCGAAGTCCTTAAGAGTCGTATTGAACCCAGCATCAAAGAGACCCCCACGGACTAAGGCACAGCCTGAGCAGCTTAAACGGTCTTCAGATATATCAAAAACGCATAGCGAGGCAGAACAACAACCGCGTCAAGCATCGAGTATCTGTCAAAGGCTAATAACCTGATTTTAAAGCAGGCAAACCCAACCAGCACTGACCCAATGGGGAAGTTCCGACTGAATTAGGAAAGACCTTAAGTAATCAAAATGATACCCAGTTCTAGGGGCATGAAGATTTTGGATGGTAATGAGTTCATAAATCCTATCAATCATATCAGGTCAAAGCGTTATCGTATATATCCAAAAGAATCATATCCAAAAAAGCGGCACATAAAAAGCATATATAAATCAATCACCTGATGAACGGTCCTCTACTGCTCGGGCAAAAATTAGGGTGTATCCCGCTGATCGGTATTCTACAAATCGATCAGGCAAAAGTTAGGGTGCAAGAATAGCCCGCTAGACTGAAAATCCAAAAAAGGGTGGTCTAGGCAAAATTCAGGGTAAAGTGAGCTACGAGAGTGTGTTGGCTAGAAAACCTTTATGGGCTAGTTAACACCAGAGTTTGGGTCAATAGAAATGGTTATCATCATCATGTACTCAAACTTACTTCATTTGATTTAAATGGCATTTTACTGAATTCTTTATGTTTGTGCTTAAATGAATATATTGGGCCCAAAAGGTGAAATGTTGCAAGTAAGTCGAACGTAGGGATCTGTGCAGTCAACCCAATTCCTCAGAAGAAAAACAAAAGCAAAGATAAAAGGCAAAAATCCTAATGGACTGAAAAGAATCAAGGTCTATGCAAAAGCCGGGATAGTTCGCTGGATTGAAAACCCGAAAAGGGTGGTCCAGGCAAAAATTAGAACATAAGGGCAAAAATAAGCAAGTCTGATGGGCCAAACAAAATGTCTAGGTCTATGCAAAAATTAAGACAATTAGAACAAAGATTACCGATTGCCATCAATCACATCGAGATATCTGCATCATCGCCATCAGCATCAGAATGCATGAATATGTTCGCCAGTCTACTAGATTTGAAGGACTCAAATTTGTCCTCCGCCCATGTCTGCTTAAGTCTTGACCGCAACCGAGCATCTTGATTCCACAGTATCCTAACATTCTAAAACCATCCTTGGTAGAATTCATTGGTAGTGATAGCGTCCAGCCATTTCTCATCCAGAAACTTGAATTTTGCTTCATGCTCCCACATATCCCCGATTCGCTCAATTCGATAATCGTTTATGCAAGCAAGAGGGTGTGCAGAAAAATGATGATCCTCCGCCAGGGGCATTCTTGTTTCGCCTATGCTGCAAGGCACTTCCGTACATTCTTTTCCCTGGTCAAGTATCTATTGCGCCTAGCATCCATCTAGCAAATAAGCAAAGCAACCAAAGTAATCAACGAAAGTAACCAATCACATCAGTCAAACCAAATAAAGCAACTAAAGTATCAAATCCCCAATATCTCAAGTGAATGCCAAAATACATCAAGAAAAGAAAAGATAGTCATCAAAGTATCTGAAGGGTAGAGAGAGATTGCAAAGTATATCGATCTAGCCTCTGTCAATCCTCCCCATCATAATCAAATCAGATGTATCCTACCCCGTCGTCATCCTTGCTCCGTTCACCCTCCGTGGTGTCCCCCGCAAGAGTGCGAGATGATACGGGCACAGATGAAAACTCAGGGCAAGCCGCAGATAGCGTGAAAGATATCTTCCTCATCCCTGTAGCACCATGAGTATGTCCCGAGGATCGGAATCACCTTGCATCAGCCATGAAACCCCGACCATCTCCTCCCATATCAGCACCTGCACCTCAGCCTTGCCCCCTGAGTTGGGCCTCAAGATCATCCCTCCGAATCCACAGTCTCTGAGCCTGGACACCGATCTACGCCATCTCCCGAGCATGTGAGGCCCTCTCCTCTACATACTGAGCTCTCTCGAAAGCAATCTGGCCTTGATATTCCACTAGCTCCCACTCAGCGTGCACTCGACCCTCCTTGCTAGCCCGAACCCCGTCTTGCTCCATAGCAATGAAAACGTGCACATCAGCAATCACGAAAATGATCAGCTCCAGTAAATCATGCATCATGCATACATTTATAATATTCATATATGTTATCGTGTTTGTTTCTTACAAGAAATGATGAAAGAAATCAATTACCCCAGAAATGGAATCCTGGGCTAGGACCATGTCCCTCATCAAAAAATTTCCTCGAGCTATGCGCTCGGCCTCATAGGCAAGCACCTGCAAATTAGAAACAAAATCAGATCGATCACCACAGCCAAGCAATAGTCTATCATAATCAGAAAAGTGCTTACATATGTAGTACTAGGAGGAGTGAAGAAGATGGGCATGGTAGTCTCCTCGGTACACTTAACCTCGTGCACCCCTAGCCGGCTCAAAACCCGTAGCTCTCACTCCATGGCGTTCCCCAGGACCCCCTGGATAAATTCATGGGGTAGAATCCCACTAGAGTAAGGTATCTCCATGGAAGACATCTCGGACCGAAGCTATGGCCCCTGTGAAGTGTCTCCCAGGCCACTACAACTGGCACCACTGGTCCCTCTCCTCTTCTTATGAGAAGCCTGAAAAAGAGCAAGTAAAATGTTAGTCAAGCAGTGAGACAATAGAAAGTCGAAGTGCATCCTCGGTAGTCAAGTTGTACCTTCTTCTATCGGGGTAAGAAAACTCCGGGACCAGTAAGATCCTCAGCATCGAAAGGCACGCCATCCTGATCCATGGCTATGCCACCACCCTTACCATTTGAGAGGGGCTCAGCATCATCATCATCATCCCCGCCAAACCCGTCACTACCCTCGGTCACCATGCCATCATCTCTAAAATCCTCATGCTTATCAACTAGGGTCAATCTCTGGCAGGAAGGGATAAGCCGATAGAGGTGAGCGGCATAGTCTCATCCAAGTGAGGACACTCTCTCCTAGTCACCGTCCATGTATCTCACCTGATCTCTCACGGGCATAAGGTAGGGCCAGAATGTACCCACTAGCACATCGGACGAGACTCTCCTCTATAGGGTAACGCTAGTCCTCCACCTCCGGATCCGCTCCCCGAAGTACCACTCTAGGCTCCGGGGGTACTCTAGCACAAAGTAGCAGCCATCAACCCTATATCAACAATTAGCTCCTCCCCGAATCTCTCTGATGTGGTCATAGTATGGCAGGCTCCTCTATGGCTCCTCGATGAGATAAAAAATAACAACAAATCACTGTAAGTAACTCTCCTTTTATCCATACAGTTTCAGACTAAACGCTTAAAATAAATGTGCAGGAATAGATTCTATTACCCAGTGCCAGGCGAAGCTGCCTCAGATAATCCCTATACCAAGCATACTCGTCGTGTCCTTATCCTTCTACCCTACCATCCACCGGGCTATATAGTGGGAATCGTTCGGGGGCTGACCGTCTAACCTAGGCAGTGGGACAACTCTATAAGTGTATGCCTATACCTGCAAAAGAATGATAAAGTTAGTGCACAGTCAATATAATTATTTTAGATTTTCTGATGGGTGGAATTCTTAACCTAAATCTAAAAGGCCCCGGCCTTGAACTCGTCGATGTCCTTGCGGGTCGAGCAGTCAAGGGCAAAATACATCTGTCCAACTATAGCCCAAGGCCAGTTCCACTCCCAAAAAGTGGACATGTCCTCAAGAGCACTAAGTAAGCCCATGGTAACCACGCTCAAGGAAGTAGGAAAGAATAGGGTGGTGAGCATTGAGATGATAAAGGATCTCAAATACTAAGTCAGCCGGTCGCCCCTGATATCGGTCTCCTGGGTCTAATATGTCTCAAGTATGGCATACTTGAGCCTCTCTTTCCTTTGGGGAGAGACCCCCAAGGAGCACCTCTACTCGAGCCTAGGAAGCTGGTCGGTCGTGGAAGCGGTTGAGATATAAATCAAAATGAATCAGTCGCCCTCCCCATCAGAATCCTATCATTGTTGCTACATCGAAAGGGGTGATAGTCAGCTCCCCGATCAGTAAGTGAAATGTATGGGTTGTCTTGCTCCATCTCTTAACCAAGCATGCCATAGTCGTCTGGCTCATGGGCTTATGCCCCGTCGGCAAAGCCTCAAGTAATGGCACCAAACCCGTGTCCATAATCGCCTCGACCAACGAGAAATCTTGGGTTGCCCGTGCCCTAGCTTTTATCTTAATCCACCACTTGGTACACCGGGTCATAGACCCCATCGTCTAGCAAAGATGAGTCTGCAAAATTTTAAATGTCAAGAATAAGTACCGAAAAAAGGCAAAGCAGAAGTTAATTATGCAAATTAAATAAAGAAAGCCAATTTTTAGCCCCTAGATCACCTCGGAACTGTATTTCAACATCAAAATCGGATTTAGGATAAACAATCAGCCTGGGTAGCACTCCCCGAGAATTTTTTCAGGATCACCGGCGATGGCTTCACCGTCGCCACCGTCTCAGCATCGTTCACCGCTGCCATGATGGCGTTCACTGCTATAGCAATAGCGGTGACCAATGCCCCTATAGCGGTGGCGGCGGCATCGGCGTTAAACCGCCCCCCTGGCGTCCCTTTCTCCCTAAAATCCAAAATTTACCCTGAATCTCGGTCAAAATCAAGCCAAATCAGTCCCTAAACAATCTTAAAGTAGTTCTAAACCCTATTTATCAATAATTTCATCAACAATCCAAGCCTAAATGCCTAAGAATTCAAGGCCACTTGAAGCGTCGAGGCAAGCCCACTCAAATCCGTATACATCCGGGGTTATGAGTAAGGAGTATACCCTAAATACTTGTCTTCTCGACAAAGTCCATACGCTTGGGCGACTGAAAGAGAGCGCAAATTGTGGCTAGTCACGCACAAAGAGCTACGGTCAATCCCACTGGATCCTTTCTTGATCATTTTGGCTCGACAACTCAAAGAAACCGAGCATGTTCATGGTTGTATGGAATGGGAGTCAAAGAATGCAAATGGAAAGAAGAGAAAGAATGGAAATGGAATAAAGAAAAGTTGCAGAATTTGAAATACAAAAGGGAAAAGAAAGAAAAAAAAGAAAAGGAATGTATTCCTTTTTGTCTTTTATTAGATAGAATATTCTCTAGAATATTCCTTTTCACAAGGAGCAAAGCTCTTCCATTGGTTATTTCTTTCTGAACCCCGGATATCCCTAAACTCAATTTATATTTCATATTCCATTGTTATTGCTTAATTGAAGGGGCAAAAATTTTTGTTCTACAAAATCAATTAAGCAATAAAAAATGCAATTTATATGGCTTACTAATGGTTCAATACTACCTTGACAAGTACAATGTACGGCGATCCTTTCGGGGCATCTCTCTGTAACCTCCCAAATCTCCAGGGGCACCTCGATGCAACATACCGATCCGAGAATCCAAAACCTCAAAGCCCAAGCCCATGCTTGGCAAAACCCTCAAAAGCCCAAGCCCGTGCTTGGAAAAACCCTAAAAAGCCCAAGCCCGTGCTTGGTAAAACCCTCAATAGCCCAAGCCCGTGCTTGTTAAAACCCTCAAAAGCCCAACCCCATACTTGTCAAAACCTTAAAAGCCCAAGCCTATGCTTAGCAAACCTTAAAAGCCCAAGCTCGTGCTTGGTAAAACCCCAAAAGCCCAAGCTTGTGCTTGGCAAACCCTCAAAAGCCCAAGCCCATGCTTCACAAACCTTAAAAGCCCAAGCCCGAGCTTGGCAAAACCCAAAAAAGCACAAGCCCATGCTTGGCAAACCACAAGTCTCTCTTAACAGGTATACCAAATTAAAACATTCAAGTCAGAATTTCATTCTTGATAAGTCTGTTGATGGCAATCCTAGAAGACAACCGGTTCAAGAATCCGCGTGTCAGGTATAACCCTCTATCCCTTGCTCTTTCGTGAGATCACACTTGGCTCACCAAGTGGTAATCTCCCGAGGGACAGCATATGAGCACGAGCTTTTCGGTGACCCTTAGAACGATGATGACTTGCTGCTCTGCCTCGTATGGTCTAGTTGTTCTATACTTTGAAGGTCGAATCGTGTTTAGCAAGTACATTTTTTATGATTTTGGACCTTTGGCGGCAATTAAAATATCATTTGCATGCATTTAGGATTAGCCATTTCCTTTCGCTCACATGCAGTAATTTGTTTCGCAATTTTCTATAAGGTTCGAACATTTTCAGCGAGTCTTATTTATATCGTTAGATTCTTGACTCTCCAAGATTTCCGAAATCCTAAGAATCGCCTTAATCGGATAACCGTAGTGGAAGATATAAGCATTGGAAGTAGAAACCCTAAATCTGCCCTAATTGCCCTAATGAAGCCCTACCTAAACCCTAATTACCCAAAACCCTACCTAAACCCTAATTAACCTCAACCAAACCCTAACCCTAATTACCTAAACCCTAGGAAACCCCTTTAGCCCCCTTTTGCAACAACCACCATCGGCGGCGGCGGTAGTGGCATCCTGTCCTTCGGCGATGGTGGCCGCCACTCTTGTGGCAGCCACCACCGCCATGGTGGCGTTCACCGCCACCCTTTGCGGCGGAGAATGCCACTGGGGTGGCCATCCCCATTGTGGCCACCCCCCGCCATTATGGCAGCCACCACCACCACTATAGTGGCGGTGGAGGCTGCTGTCATGGCGATGGCCGCTGCCCCTATGGCGGTCACCATCGTGACGGTGGCGGTGGGCAGGCCGTGCCACCTCGTTCTCTCTCTCCTCTTGCGATTCGGCCACGTATTTTTCCCGAAAATTTGCCCAAGTTGGTGGATTTTTGTATGTGAGAGTATTTAAACCAATCTAAGAGAGAGGTTAGAGGACTTCTCTCCAGATTTAGAATTTAGAAATCACTTTTGAGGGAAAAATCAAGAACAAGAGAGAGAAAGGGAAGAACTACAGAGAGAAAGCTTAAGAAAAGCATAGAATCTGGGTTTAGTCCTCTCTAATCTCGATTCTTTGTTGTTCTTAGGCTTGATCTTGTAGCTAAAACACTAAAATCAGTTAGAAATCATAGGTTAAAACGGATTAAATAGGGTTTTAGAGACTTTTCCTCAAATACCACCCAAATAATCCATCACTATTTTCGTCGCTATTTTCGTCGCTATTTTCGTCGCCATTCCGTTGGACAATCATCAAAAGCTTGCCAAACATCCGATTCGAGTCTCCCGAGTTAGATTCACGGCCTAGAGGTAACAAAATTGAGTTCCCTTGATCTTTTACTTCATTTATTGTCTTTTGTTGTTGTTTTTGCTACTTTTGGTTTTGTTTCTTGGTTTTTTCCTTGGTGTTCTTGGAAAACCGTCAGAAAATAATCCCACCTCTATAGGGATAGCCTCCACCTCTACCCCTATCACTATAGCGGCCAAGGCTATAGCTATGGAGGTGAACCCCACCCCTATAGAGGTCCCGTTATTTCTTATGATTTTTGGGTATTTATTTACCTAAATCCATAAAATCAACATTATTTGAGTGTTTTAAGTCTAGATCCATTGAAATATAGTTGATTACGACTTAAACCTTCAATGATTTCGAGTTTATGGATGCAAAAACATCGGTATCCCCCTAAAAAAGGTTTGGCGGGCCCAAGGCTATAGTGACAGCCTTGACCACCACCGCTATAGCCTTCACCGCTGTAACAATAGCGGCCAAGGCTATAGCAGTGACGGTCAGGGTTGTTACCAAAGCCATTTGCCGCTAAAAGCTGTTTTTAGCCCTTTTTCGTCATTTTCTTGCATTTTTTACCCCGATTTCAACCAGAAAAATTTCTGAAAGATCATGAATAATCTTAAACTATTTTTTTCTATTTTTAGATTTTATTTTTATTTTTATTTTTATTTGATTTAATATGCATTTTAATGGCTTAAAAATTGTATTTTTAACTAAATAAATCTTAATAAATTATCTCCATCAACTAAAAAATCCAAAAATATTCTGAATATATTAAATCTGATTTTACGATGTTTAGTTAATTTAGTTCACCTTTTTAGGTTGCTTAGATAGTTAATTAATACCCTAAAATTATGTTTTTGTCCCGAAAAATCCAAATATATGTTTTCTTCATGCTATGTGTTTATTTTCTGCATTTCTTTATTTATGCTTTATTTGTGATCATTCCCATATATCTGTTGCCTCGTTTGGAACTGGGTTCGAGTCGGTAAGCTTTGGTTAAAACTCGGTTTCGCCCATTTATTTATTTATCACTTTTATTTATTTTTGTGCATTAGAAAAAATGTATAGGTATTCATAAAGCCTTGTAATAATTTTATTTTCTTGCTTTGTTTATTTATCGCTTTCCGCATGATGTATATAAATTGAAAACACCGAACAATAATCGAATTAAATCGCATAAGAACTACGGTCACCTTTATTAAAATATAATCGACTTGATTTAAAAATTGAAAAGTAAGCAACATCATCCGAACCTAGAATCTCTATTTTAAGGTAAGGTCCAACCAACCGATGGGAATATCGTACCCAAATTCCCAGTGGAGCTTAACCGGGTGGCGACTTGATCTTAAAATATGGGATTCTAAGTCCCGTATCCCTTAACCCATTAGTCGGACTAAATTTCAACTTCAACATCGCTTCCATTATCCATTTTCATCACGCTAAAAAAAGGATCATCCCTTAGCACGCTTCACAGCGCTCGTTGTTTCTCTGCCCCATCTCGAAGAGCATTAAAGCTTACCGTGAGAGTGGAGGGATTGGGGGTCATCGGCTCACACTAATTCAGGTTTTGATCCGAATGTCCTTTACCAGGGGCAACGGAGCAGGGTAATCCCTTAAATCCCATACAAACACAGCAAACATCTCTCCAATTACTTTGCTTATCTGATGCCATATTTCCTTTTTGTGATTTTAAGGAGCCCGCAGGAAGAGAAGGGGAGGCCCCATTGCCAGTATAGAGGGACTTGGAGAGCCTTCCCAGCGATGCACTACCGACCCAAAGATTATTTCCATGGAGCCGGTCCCGCCTACCCGAGTAGCTCCTTTTCTAGGCAGAGTTGACGAGATCATGTTGAATCAGCTAGAGAACTCATTCTCACTGATGTATCGGCCAGGGGTTCTCGAGGAGATGCCTATCAGGGAGTCGAGGGTGCCCTTATACTATGTTTTATAGGACACTACATATGTAAGAATGCCAACTTAAACATTTTACTAGACCCTACTTGCTGATCTCTGATCGGGCTAATCGATTGGTTCTGCCTTTATACTGGATTACACAGGTACCAATTTTTGAGATCGAGCATATGTCTCAGGGATATTATGGCACGAGGGATCTGTTGCTTGCATAGGATTCTATGAACTAGGTAATGACTTTCTTTCACTCATACAATAAAATAGAGAAAGATATATGAAATATTTGTCAGAATTATGCATGTATGAATGAATGCATGACTGAGCTGGCTTATTCTCCTTTTGATTGTCCATTTTTGCAGGCTTTTGTCATGATGGAGCATGATAGTTGCCATGCTGAGCATGAGGAGCGAGTGAGGGTGGAACCGGGCTAGCAAATTACCTTAGCCAGATAGCTAGCTACCAGAGCTGGAGAGACTAGGATGAGGTGCGACTCACAGCCCTGACCCGAGATATAGAAAGCTTAAGCGATTGCCTTCATGTTATGGAGAGCTAGAGGGATGGATTTTAGGCCTAGCTCCAGGATTATGAACACGCAAGGGGCGGAGGTACACCTAAGCTCGATGATGTCTTAGTTGATACGGGAGTCACCGAGCCTTTCAGACCTATGGCAGCTATGCTGGTGGATTCTATGGAGCAGCTTGCGGGGGCAATCTTCCTACCAGCGCCAGGCATTAGGAGGAGGCCCACTACTCCATGCGGTGAGGAGGTGGATGATGATGTTAGTCACTATTTCAACACCAAGCATGGAGGCCAAACCTGATGATCACTATCTCATCCTGCCTTATTTTGCTCATTTGCTTTATTTTGCTGACTTTGATGACTATCTAATGCGTGATTTGATACTTTGGTTTTTTATCTGATGTGATTGCTTTGATTGCTTTGAGTTGCTTACTCGCTAGATGGATGCTAGGAGCGATAGATGGTTGCCTAGGAGCAAACTGATTAATGCTTACAATCATCTGAATTAATGATAGTGATCCTATTTGACAGGCGATTAGCAGATAGAGATTACTGATGGAGATGCACAATGCTAGGCTGAGGCAATTTTTGCACACTTTAGCGAGCACTGATTGGGAGAGGTCGGAGGCTTTTGGATTGGCGGGGCTTTGATATATTGCTAGCAAGTCGGTGAATGTGGCCTTCCTTTATACAGCATTCCTCTACTGGGACTCGATGGACCATGTGTTTTGCTTCTTGGGCTTTGAGCTGAGTCCGATGGTGGAGGAGTATCATGCTATTCTCATGGTGATCTGCACTTACGGGATGCAATTTGCCATGTCGGAGGTGCATTTTAGGGCTGATGATCAGCTGGCCGGGTTATGGAACCTGCATGCCCCTACTACTTTTCTTTCCCAGACTCCTATGTCACCGAGATTCAATCTCAATAGGGTACTTGATTGGTGCATAACCACTCTTAGGATGCACATTTCTTATCCTTTTATGGTGGCTCTACTGCTTATGGCCGAGTTTATCTATGGAGTTGGTGTCGTTGCCCCATTTTGGCTAGTTTCAATCATTGGACATGTCTCAGAGGGCATCTCTCCATTATTTATAGGGTTAGCTGAGACCTTATTTCATCTGGAAAGAGCTGTCGGAGATCCTAACCTTATTGGGGACCACTTCTCCATACTCCAGGTATTCCTCTAACCGATTTCGAACCCAAAACTAAATCTGAAACTGAAACTGAAATTGATACTGAATCTAAATCGGAAACTGAATCTAAATCCGAAACTGAAACTGAATCTGTAACTAAAACTGAATATAAATCTAAAACTGAAACTAACTCTGAATCTGAATATGAATCTGAAACTGAATCTGAAACTGACTCTGAATTTAATGCTGCTGGTTTGGCTCTTAGAGAATCTAACTTTACTCTAGGATTCTTGGAGTGATCCGAGACGATACGGGCCTAGGAATTATCATGGGAAGGCCTGCATTACTGCTAACCATGATAACCTGACAGCTGCTGATGGGACGGCGATCATGGAGGGTCTATTCAATGAAGACATTCACTAGGTCTGCCGTTGGTAGGAGATCTCTAATGTTCTGGTGGACATCGATGGAGGTAAGGTTCAGCTTGTAGGGCTACGGTACTTTGTGCATTACTCACCTTATCGCTTGTATCAACAGTAGGGGCGACTACAGAGGATCCCACTGCACTTGGATGATTTCGAGGCCGGGCCATTCTCAACCCTTCTTCTTGATCATGCTAGAGAGGTTTACGCACGCTGAGTGAGCTACGAGACCTTAGATTACAACCGGTTAGATGTTATCACTACTGATGGATTCTACCAAGGATGGCTTCGACATGTTGGGAGACTATGGAGTCGGGCAAAATGCCTGCTCACATGGTTCGAGTTGAGAGATAGGTAGGTGGGATGCAATCCTTTATCAGCGGAGGAGAAACTAGTTCGAGCTTTTGACTACGACTACAATGATGATGATGAGGATGATGAGGATGATGAGAGTGCGGGACCCTCTGGGTGATTGATGATGATCACATTATCTTTATTTTCATTTGTCTTCACTTTTGTATAGGCCCAAACATTGTGTCAGGCCTTTCAGACTTTTCTTTATTGCTTTTATGTCCTAACTTTTGCCTGGACCGCCCTTTCGGGTTTTCAATCCGGCGGACTTTTCGGCTTTTACATAGACCTAGATGTTTATAGCCTGTCAAAATTCATGCTTCTTTATTATATATCTTTTTTTTTTATTTGGTGTGCAAGTATTTGAGTTAAGTGATATCCCAAATTCAACTTACCTGCAACATTTTTCCTTTTAGGGTCCAATATATTCATTTGCACATAAATATAAGAGCTCAGTAAAAGTGGCATTTCCATTAATTGAATTAAGCTTGAGTACATAATGATGATAACCATTTCTACCGAACTCAAACTCTGGTGTTAACTAGCCTATGAAGGTCTTCTAGCCAACAAACTCTCATGACTCACTTTTACCCTAACTTGTGCCTAAACTGTCCTTTTCAGATTTTCAGTCCAGTAGGCTATTCTTGCACCCTAACTTTTTCCTGATTGGTTTGTAGAGTACCAAACAGCGTTATACACCCTAATTTTAGCCTGAGCAGTAGAAGACCACTCATCGAGTGATTTATTCTATTTATTTTTTATGTCCCGCTTTTCTAGATTTGATTCTTTTGATTTAGATATGATAATGCTTTAACCAATCCTGATTGATAAGGTTCGTGAACTCATTACCATCCATATCCATGATTTTCATTCCGTCTTTATCTAGAACCTTCTTAATCATATAAGGCCCCTTCCCAATTCGGTCAAAACTTCCCCCTTGGATCAGAGTTGGTAGGCTTCACTTGCTTTAGGACCAAGTCACCGGCTTTCAACAGGCATCGGAGATGCCTGACTCGACTGTTGTAAGCTCTTTCCATACATTGCTAATATATTTGAAGGCTATCCAAGGCTTTTAGGCATTGCTCGTTCATGTATTCAGTTGCTCGAACCTTGCTCTTGCCCATTCGGTCTCCTCAAGTTTAGATTCAAGTGCCACTCATAGAGACTTCATCTCAATTTCAACTAGTAAGATTGCTTCCATACCGTAAACCAAAGAGAAGGGGGTTTGACTTGTAGGAGCTCTGATGCTTTTTTGGTACCCCCAAAGAGCAAACGGTAACTTATCAGCCCAATCTTGGTAACTAGCTATGGTCTCAAAAAGGATCTTCTTAATGGACTTGTTAGCTGCTTCCATTGCACCGTTGGCCTAAGGACGGTAGGGTGAAGATCTATGATGTTCAATACCATATTTATCGATCAACTATGCGGTTGTCCCTTGGAACTAAACCCCATTATCTGATATAATGTGATGAGGGAGACCATACCAAGCAAAAATGTGCTTTTCAATGAACTTGGCCATCTTCTTGGTGATAATACTAGTGTACGATTCGGCTTCCACCCATTATGAGAAATAGTCCACCGCCGCAATGATGAAGCGGTGACCATTAATTGACGATGGCTGAATCTCATCAATTATATCTATCCCCCATGCCGAGAATGGCCAAGGAGTAGATAAATTGTGAAGTTCGATGGGTGGAATATGTTGAATATCTCCGTAAATCTACATTGGTGACACCTTTTTACCTCGGAGACACAATCGACGATCAAAGTTAACCAAAAGTACCCCATTCATTGAATTTTCTTAGCTAAATCCAGGCCATTCATGTGTAGTCCACAATCACCTGCATGAACTTCACCTACAACCTAACGGGCTTCAGATTTAGTCAAGCAGCAGAGCAATAAACCATCAAAAGTGCGCTTGAAGAGATTATTGTCGATGATTCTGAATTGGAAGGCCAACTTTCACAGAGTTGCTCGATAGGATTCTGTAGCATTCCCAAGATATTGACCATTTCGGAGAAATTCTACAATGTCTGAATAGCAGCATGGCTCATCACTGATGGTGAATACTTGGGCAATGTTGCATGAATGGTAAGGAACCTTCACGGAAACTAAGATCAGAGGGCAAATGGATTGGCGCTGAGGACCTTCCCACATCGAAGCCAGGGTAGCTAATGAATCAGCCATCTAATTTTCATCTCGAGGGACATGCTGATAGAGACATGTCTTAAACTTAGTGGATAAATCCCAAACGGCATTGTCATAAGGACGAAGGGACTCTTCCTTGATATCCTAATCCCCCACGACCTAACATATTATCAAAGCCAAATCCCTGATCACAGAAAAATGCTTTGCCCCTACAAGTAATAGCGCTTCAAGACCAAATAGACAAGCTTCATATTCAGCCCCATTATCAGTAGTGGGAAACTCCAATTGCTTAGATAAAGGGATAACTTCATTATCAGGTGTGAAAATGATAAATCCAAGGCTCACTCCGAATCTGTTCATGGCACCATCAAAATACATAGTCCATATGGGTTTTACGACATCAATCGTAGCTAATTGCTCATACAGAAAGTCCAAGTTCTTGACATAATTCGATTCAAGAGATTGGTTTGCAAAATATTCTGCAACTGCTCTACCTTTGATAACCTTCTTTGTGACATACTCAATATCAAACTCGAAAAGCAACAGCAACCATCTTGACAACTTCCTAGCTAAAGTTGACTATTGGAAAAGATATTTTATTAGGTCAACCTTAGCCACGGCCAGAACCCTATATGACTGGAAGTAGTGGCGCAACTCCTTAGTTAACCAAACCATGGCAGCACACATCTTTTGAATGATCAAATAATGAGTTTTGTAATCCAAAAGTTTCTTGATTAAGTAGTACACTGCATACTCACGCTTACTATCATCTGCCTGAACCAACATTGCCCCTATGGCAAAATCATCGATAGCCAAGTACAAGATCAATGGCTTGCCAGGGGTAGGGGGTTGGAGAATGGGTGGATGAACAAGGTAGGCCTTGATTTTGTCAAAAGCGGTCTGACAATGCTCATCCCACACAATCGGCTAGCTCTACCTTAATAGCTTAAAGATTGGCTCACAAATGGTGGTGAGGCGAGAAATGAACCTGCTGACATGCTGAATAGAACCAAGGAAAGACCGGATTTCTTTTTCTGTCTTCAGAGAGGGCATATCCCTGATCGATTTAATTTTGTCTGGATCCATTTCAATCTCTCTTTTACTGACCATATGACCCAAAAGCTTTCCTATAAGTTATATTTCTCAATGCGAGTCATAAACTTATCCAAAACCACAGGGTGCTCTTCTCTGGTAGCAGACTTAACCAATATGTCATCCATGTAGACCTCTACTTCTTTGTGGATCATGTCATACAAAAGAGTGGTGACAGCATGCTGATAGGTTGCCCCAGCGTTTTTCAGACCAAACGGCATAACTAGATAGCAGAACACTCCCCATTCTGTGATAAAAGTTGTCTTAACCTTATCGATTATGTGTAATAGAATCTAATTGTGTCCCGAGAACCCGTCCATGAATGAGTACATTGAGGCCCTGGCAGCGCTGTCAATTAGCTAATCAATGATAGGTAGAGGAAACTCATCTTTCGGCAAAGCCTTGTTTAGATCTCAGTAGTCCACACAAACCCTTACTCTTCCATCCTTCTTCAGAACTGGGAAAATATTGGATAACCAGGTCGGATACTCAATGACTTCAACATACTTAGCCTCAATCATGTTAGCAACTTCTGCTAACCTAGTCAGCCTACTCCGATCTCATTCTTCAAAATTTCTGCTTGACAGGATGGAATCTAGGATCGCCTGGAATGCGATGCTTAGCAATATGGCGATCGACACCAAGCATGTCCATATGTGACCAAGCAAAAGCGTTTACATGATCTTTTAGTACTTTAATTATCTCACTTTTTATCTCAGGGATTAAGTCATTAGAAAGGGTTACAATTTTAGGGTTATCATCTGTACTCAAGTTTATTTCAATTAGAGAAATGTCATGAATACCTAACACATTATGCTTATGATTAACTAAATGCATGGGCTTGTTGGGTAAAACATCAAGCAAATAAGCAAAATCAAAATCTTTCATTGAATTAAAGGCCCTATAGGCTAAATTGTTCTCATAAAAAATGCTGGAAATATTAAAAGTTACATCATCATAGATAGAGGCATCCTCCACAGGCGGAGGGTCTTGAGCAGCTGCTTCAGCAGAGTTGACACCCTCGATAGGTTCCATGAGCAGGTCATCCAGATCGTGATCCAAGGCTTTCACTTGATTGGCAGACAGCATACCTTCTTCAGTAGTAAGAGATCGGGCAAGCTTCTTCAAGGCTTCAGCTAAAGGATTGGCTTCTTCGCTCTTCTTCCACTTCTTCTTAAGTAGAACAAATATAGCTTTTTACATAGCTAAATAACCCATAAGAATATAGATTAACCAGATTTCTCAAGTTTTAAATGGTTTTCTCTCTCTAAAGCCTTAAGCAATTCTAAATATTGAATTAAGCTTTCAATTTGGCCAAAAGTCCTAAATCAGGTGATTTAATGGGTTTATATAGACCTAACTCACTCCAAATAACTCAGTTAGTCCCTAGAAATGCAAAGGTACCTAGAAAAATAGAGTAAAATCAAATTTGGAGAGAGAAAGAAGGAATGGCGACGGACAGCCAGAACCCTCACAGCGTCTCAGGCCGAGATGCTGCAACGACAGATTCTCACCGCGCTCCGGTGCTGTGAGAAGCTGTGCGCATCTTATGCGCCCCCACCGTGTCTCGCCCCCCCACCGAAGAGTCTCGGCGCTCTATCGGCGGCATCACCGCGAACGGCGATGCTGGTGAGGGCAGGGCAGAGATCTTTTTCAATTTTTTTTATTTATTTTTTTATATTTTAATATATATTAATTATTTTTGGATATATATTTTATTTGGTAATTTCAAAGCACCTATTTTAGTTAACCGGTTAAAGGGAACCGAATGGTTAAAATCCCAACTTCATAACGAGAATACTTGCCAAACGCGATTCGACTCTGAAATAATAGGATAACAGACCAAATATTAGGTCCGAGCAAAACGTCATCATCATTCCACGGGTCACCAAAAAGCTCGTGCTCAAAGGCCGCCCCTCGTGAGATTATCATTTGATGGGTCAAGTGATTTCACGAAAAAGCAAGGGATAGAAGGTTATACCTGAGTCACGAATTCCTAAGCTGATTGTCTACTAGGACTGCCATCAACAGATCTTTCAAGAGGAATAAAATAGGGTAAATGGTTATTCTCGGTATGGTTGTCTATGGATGGTACAGGGATGCATCATCAACAGACTAGTCAAGGATAAAAAAAATTCTTTGAGTCAGTTGTCTTTGGACTATATGGGGATGCATCATCAACGGACCTCTCAAAGTCAAAAATCTTGAGTTAGTTGTTTACTGGCGGTTTGGGAAAGCACCATCAACAGACTTATCAAGACGGAATTCTTCTGAGCCATGAAATTCTGAATCGATTGTTTTCTGGGTTTGCCATCGACAGACCTATCAAGAATAAAAATCGAGAAGTTAGCATCTGATAAATTTGTTCACCTTTTTATTGCTTAATTGATTTTGTGAAAACAAAACTTTTTGCCCCTTCAATTAACAATAAAAAGGGTAAAACATAAAATAACTGAGATATAGAGGTATCCGGGAGCCGAAACGAAATAACCGATCGGAGGGCTTTCCCCCTTGCTGAAAGGAATATTCCAAAGAATATTCCAAAGTAAAAGAATATATTTCTTTCCTTTCTTTATATATATTCTTCTTTCTTACTCCTTCTTATCCATTCCACATTTTACTAAAGAGAAGATGTATGCCAAGAGAAGAGATAGGAATCCTTATGGGATTGCCTATGATTCACAAACTGATAGTCAACATGGATTACGAACGTGCCCGGTCCCTTGGGCATACTGCCTTAGAGACACCGATACTTACATGGGTTATACACCGACCTCCCAAGTCCGGATATTTACACAACGAGAAAAACACGCTTACGTGTGCCAGGTAAACTATCAAAACCTGAGCTTAGTTTCATTTTTTTCTTTTGGAACAACCATTATTATGCCATAAACCCGAACTTGAATTTTGGATTTTTGAGGCTTGAACATTTGGTGAAATCAGGTGTATAAAAATATGTAGATCATGTTAATTGGTGTTTTGGAATTGAATTGGTTGGATTTTGGACCGAACTTGAACTGAAAGGGGCTGAAACTGCAATTTTTTGATTTTTAGGGAAGATCCGGCCAGATGCTGCCATCACAGCATCACGCCTGCCACCGGGGTGTCTCACCACTTGCGGCGGCACTGGTGGCTAGCGGTGGCTCGCCTCTGGGGAGGCCTAGAAAAAAAAAATTCGGGGAGCACTTTCCCACTCTCATTTTTGCGGTGATTCCGAATTTGCGGTCAAAAACTGGATCTGAGACTATCTACATGTTGAAATTTGAACTTTTTTTTGATTTTGCAAGCTTTAACCGATAGAAATTATTTTTTGGACTTATTTTGCAACTGGTCGAGGTTAAGCCATGGGGTCGCTTCAATGATGCGCGGATTGGTAGCACGATATTAAAACCCAACCCATGGCGTTGCACGATGATTCGATTATTCAATCCATTCGGGATCTAGGATTAGAGCGGATGTTGGATGCATTGCCGATGAATAATCGATCGATGAGCCCCACCATTCTAGCTAGCTTGGTCGAGCGTTGGAGCGAGACCAGGCATACTTTCCATTGATAATGGGCAAGCTGACAATCACTCTGTCGGATATAGTTGCTATGATCGAGCTACCTTAGAAGGACCGAGTCATACACTTTGATGTTTATTAAGAGGGTTTCCGCACAGAGCCAGCTTCCCTGACCCAGATATCGAGCATACTTGGGGTCCCTGTGGTGGCTGAAGGAGTGGTGTGGTACATTCAACTGTATGATCGCTGGATTAAGGCGACTGATATTAGCAGGGATTATTTTGATCAGTATTTACGATCATTCCTTGTGATATTACTGACATGTCTCTTCTTTCCTTCCGGCTCGAGTTGAGTCACTCTTGGAATGCTATATGCCTTAGAGAGACCGACTGATTTCAAGATGTGGAACTGGCCAAGAGCCATCCTCGGGCAGATATATTATGCACTTGACTGATCGATCCAAGGGGGGACTAATGCATTCAAGGCCTCACAGCTATGGGTTTTAGTGAGTGGTTTTATCTTTTGGTATTAGCCACATTGCTTATTTGGTTTACTGAAGCCTTCATTTTCATGTCTTTGCAGATGTGGGCATTTGAGCATATGATAGTTCCTCCCCCCACACTCGATGCAAGACTGCCCCTAGGGTCACATGCTATCGCTAGTTGGATGTATGAGTGGTCTGAGGTGGAGCTAGTAGATGCACGCGCATGGTATCGGGAGTATTTACGACACCTTAGATGCCATTGGGTAATGTTATTTCCTGCGAATTCTTACCCATTAGTTCAAACTGTATGGATAAATGAGAGGATACTTATAGTGATTTATTATGATGCCTTTTTCAACTTGTTGCCGAACCATGGAAGAGGTTGTCCTACTACTAAGACATCAAGAATATTTGGCGCATGGTGGATGTATGTTGGTTTGTCTTAGAGTGCCCCTCCTCACAGGAGTGGTATTTTGGGGAGCAAGTCCGTCGGTGGAGGATGAGAACCACGGCTTAGAGGAGGGATCCCAATGATGTGCTAGTTGGGGTTTTCTAGCCCCATCTCATTCTAGCTAGCATACGAGCTCAGTTTCTAGCTGGCAATAGCTACAGGGTGCCTTCGATCAGCCGAGATTATATTGATTTTTAGAGACACCTCATTCCAGAATGCCCAAGGAAGACCAGGACCGATGTTCCTTGGGACTTTAAATTCGAGGATAATGACATAGTGACCAAGGGTAGCGAGGGATTTGATAGCGGTGATGATGATGATGATGATGATGAGCTTCCCTCAGAGGATGATGAGGGAGGAGATGCTGCAAGACACGACGATGTCAGAGATGCTGATTGTAAGCACGGGCTTTTTCGGTGACCCTTGGAACGATGATGACTTGTTACTTTGACCTCATATGGTCTAGTTGTTCTATTCTTTGAAGGTCGTATCGCATTTGGCTAGTACATTTTTTATGATTTCGGACCTTTTGCGATGCTTAAATATTATTCGCATGCATTTAGGATTAGCCATTTCCTTTTGCTCGCGCGCAGTAATTTGTTTCACGATTTTCTATAAGATCTGAACATTTTTAGCCAGTCTTATTTACATTGTTGGATTTTTTACTCTCCGACATTTTTGAAATGTCAAGAATCACCTTGATCATATAACCATAGTGGAAGATATAAGCATTGGAAGTAGAAACCCTAAATTTGCCCCAATTGCCCTAATGAAACCCTACCTAAACCCTAATTACCCAAAACCCACCCTAATTAACATAAACCAAACCCTAACCCTAACTACCTAAACCCTAGAAAACCCCTTTAGGCCCCTTTTACTGCCACCACCGCCGCCGACAGTGTCGGCCGGGGCAGTCTGCCCTCTAACAACGGTGGCTGCAACTCTTGGCAGCCACCGCTGCAGTGGTGGCGTTCACCGCCGCAGTGGTGGTGTTCACCACCACCCTTTGTGGTGGTGAACGCCACCGGGGTGGCCAACCCCATTGCGGCCACCCCCCGATCGCTGCCCCTATGGCGGTCACCGCCGTGACGGTGACGGTGGGCATGGCACAGCCTATTTTAGGCCGTGCCACCGCATTCTCTCTCTCCTCTTACGATTCGGCTACGTATTTTTTCTGAAAATTTGCCTAAGTTGGTTGATTTTTGTGTATGAGAGTATTTAAACCAATCCAAGAGAGAGGTTAGTGGACTTCTTTCAAGATATAGAATTTAGAAATCACTTTTGAGAGAAAAATCAAGAACAAGAGAGAAAGGGAAGAACTAGAGAGAGAAAGCTTAAGAAAAGCATAGAATCCGGGTTTAATCCTCTCTAATCTTGATTCTTAGTTGTTCTTAGGCTTGATCTCGTAGCTAAAATACTAAAATCAGTTAGAAATCATAGGTTAAAACAGATTAAATAGGGTTTTAGAGACTTTTCCTCAAATACCACCCAAACAATCTGTCACTATTTTCATCCGTATTTTGTCGCCATTCCGTCGGAAAATCATCAAAAGCTTGCTAAAAGTCCGATTCGAGTCTCCCAAGTTAGATTCACGGCCTGGAGGTAACAAAATTGAGTTCCCTTGATCTTTTACTTCATTTATTGTCTTTTGTTGTTGTTTTTGCTGCTTTAGGTTTTGTTTCTTGGTTTTTTCCTTGGTGTTCTTGGAAAACCGTCGGAAAATAATCTGACCTCTATAGGGATAGCCTTCACCTCTACCCCTATAGCCTTCACCGCTATCACTATAGCGGCCAAGGCTATAGCTATGGAGGTGAACTACACTCCTATAGAGGTCCCGTTATTTCTTACGATGTTTGGGTATTTATTTACCCAAATCCATAAAATCAACATTATTTTAGTGTTTTAAGTCTAGATTTATTGAAATATAGGTTACGACTTAAAACTTCAATGATTTCGAGTTTATGGATGCAAAAACACCGATATCCCCCCTAAAGATGGTTTGGCTGGGCCAAGGCTATAGTGGCAGCCTTATCCGCTACCGCTATAGCCTTCACCGCTGCCACAATAGCGGCCAAGGATATAGCAGTGGCGGTCAGGGTTGTCACAAAAGCACTTTGCCGCTAAAAGCTGTTTCTAGCCCTTTTTCGCCGTTTTCTTGCGTTTTTTACCTCGATTTCAACCCAAAAAATTTCTAAAAGATCATGAATAATCTGAAAACTGATTTTTATTATTTTATTCTATTTTTAGATTTTATTTTTATTTTTATTTTTATTTGATTTAATATGCATTTTAATGGCTTAAAAATTGTGTTTTTAATTAAATAAATCTAAATAAATTGTCTCCACCAACTAAAAAATCCAAAAATATTCTGAATATATTAAATCTGATTTTAGGATATTTAGTTAATTTATTTTACCTTTTTAGGTTGCTTAGATAGTTAATTAATACCCAAAAATTATATTTTTGTCCCGAAAAATCAAAAAATATGTTTTCTTCATGCTATGTGTTTATTTTCCGCATTTCTTTATTTATGCTTTATTTGTGATTATTCCCATATATCTATTGCCTCGTTTGGAGCCGGGTTTGAGTCAATAAGCTCGGTTAAAACCCGGTTTTGCCCGTTTATTTATTTATCGCTTTTATTTATTTTCGTGCATTATAAAAAATGTATAGGTATTCGTAAAGCCTTGTAATGATTTTATTTTCTTGCTTTGTTTATTTATCGCTTTCCGTGTGATGTATGGCATATAAACCGAAAACACCGAACAATAATCGGATTAAATCACATAAGAACTAAGGTCACATTTATTAAAATATAATCGGCTTGATTTAAAAATTGGAAAGTAAGCAACATCATCTGAACCTAGAATCTCTGTTTTAAGGTACGGTCCAACCAACTGGTGGGAATATCGTACCCAAATCCCCGGTGGAGCTTAACCAGGTTGTGACTCTATCTTAAAATATAGGATTCTAAGTCTCGTTTCCCTTAACCCATTAATCGGACTAAATTTCAACTTCAACATCACTTCCATTATCCATTTTCAATACGCTAAAATAAGTATCATCCCTTAGCATGCTTCACAGTGCTCGTTGTTTCTCCGCCCCATGCCAAAGAGCATTAAAGCTTACCATGCGGGAGGGGCGATCGGGGGTTGTCGGCTCATAGTGGCGACTCTACTAGGGATCTTCCTTTAACTTAAATTTTGACAAATCGTTCTCGTATTCTCCTTTGGTTAAAGGATTTTAATGATGTGTCTAAATCATTTTTAAATCAATGTGTTGTTTCTTATGCCTTTTTATCCACCGCTTAGTTAGATTCTAAGTTTTACGGTGCCATTTTTATCACCCCCGTGAAGCTCACTTGTATACCTCATGCCCGCCAGGAATTACGGATATTTATAGGTGGAACACGCATTTCAACCAACTTGTAATTCCCGCGGTCGCTCTAATTTGAGGAATGGTTGAGTTACACGGAATCAAGGTAAAAGAGACCCTTCTATAGTGTCGTTCACGACACCAGCAGTTTGAGACTATGGACCGCGATAAATCTAGCCATAGCAACTTCCCCGTAGGCTCACCGGAATAATCTAGATTTAGGTCGTATACTCTCTTGCAGTTTCTTGGCAATAGAGTTAACCCCAGGCTACAAATTGGTGTTACACAGGAGTCATAGGGTTGGAAGAAGTTTATTTGCTTTCGTGTGCTACTTGTGTTGTACCCAGGCATCTGCACTTCATACATAGGCCGCCTGTGGCTGACCTTTATTTTTGATTTTTGCTTGCCCCTATTATCCCCTCACTTGAAGGGGGAATTTCATAAAATGCCTGAGATCATTTGAGTCCCGATGACCTGCACGTAGTTCGCTAGGCATAGCGAGGAATTTTTACATCTCACGTATTTTGGGGATTAAGCTTCGCATCATAAGCTCTTCTGCTCTCTACCTCTCTAAACTACCCATATGTATAGCATTCATCATTCGAGTTATTATATGATCATCCATCTCATTCATGGTTCGATTCGAGCTGATCATCTTCCAGTTTAATCAGTTAAGCCAAGGCACCACTACCTTCAGATTCGATCATCAGCTAGTTCGTTGTCCTGTAGGTCTGAATTCATTGTCAAGCTCAGTTTAGGAATCTGTTTCTTTCTACTATATTTGATTTACCGCCAAGGAATAGGGTTCCATCTGAGGGTTCTTCTTCTCCTCCTTTCCTCCCTCCTAATCAGGGTCAGTCTCCTTTGAGTTCTAAGATTGCCAATGCTTTATCAGCATTTCTCCAATTCGATCAATTCCGAGATGCAATTTAGGGGCAAATCCAAGATTCGGTCTGCACAGTTTTGGAAGAGAAAGGAACTGTCCAAAGGATTCCGATGATCAGTATTCAAGCTCGGGGATAACCAGAGATCAATCAAAGTGGGTCAGTTCAAGTTTCATCATTTCAGGCTTAGTCTTTTGTTCAACCAATTCAACGGATTCAGTGTGTAAAAAAGACTACTCAGCCCCTGCCTATCCCATTTCAGTCTCCCATGCTTGCTTATCTAACCCAAGCTCTATACCATACCTTCAAGCCTGGTTTCGCACCAGTACGAGCCAGCTTCCGCTAACCCTAATAACCTCGGATCATTTTCAGTCGGCTCGGTCAATTTCTCCTATCTAGTCCCAATCTGGTCTATTCAAACTGGATCAGAATCTATCTCAACCTCAAATGCCTCTAAAGTCCTATCTTCCAACTCCTCCTTAGTTTATTATTGCTCTGAGGGGGGCTGCTGACCCGCAAAACCCTTTCAATGCTAATCTGCATGTTAACTCTCTAGTCGAGCCCTCATCTAGTGATTCACCATTCCAGTTTAGCACACCCCATCCCTCTAGCGACTAGGTCATGAAACCTCTGGGCATGACACCTGAAATTGAAGCTCTCGTGCATCAGTTAGCGCCTCATTCATCTAGTGACCAGGTTGTGCGATCCCCGGGCATGATGCCCGAAATGAAGGCTCTACTCCATAAGTTCCTACTCTTTAGTTCTAAAGAGAGTCAAAAAGCAAAGCTTAAAGAGTGTGAAGGACCTCAGGCTGCCCCATCATGGGCCGAGGTAAAGAAGAAGCTTTCACAAGCCAGTGAGTTGAATCTCGGGCCATTGCCTCAGGATCGGATGATTGCTCAGGCAATAGTTGTAGTAGCTCCCAGAGATAACCTGGAGAATGTTACAGGTCCGTGGAAATTACCCCTCAGTATAATCTTAACCACCTCCAGGTAGCGCGGCCTCCTCAAAACCATTCACGAGCATAGGCCCCCTAAAGAGGAGGAGAAGCATAACTTTTGTGCGTATCATGTGAAAGATGACACCGCACTAACGAATGTTAGAGATTGATTCAAGACGTCAACCATTTAGTGAGGGAAGGAAAGATAGTTGAGCCCGAAAAAGCACTTAACCGCCAGGATTCACCTCCGCTTTTTGGCTCACCAAAGTGAGTTAGGGGTCCGCAAGATATCATTAGAGCCATCTTTTCTAAAGGCAAGAATCTCGCGAGGCCTATAGTGAATGAAGCAGATAAGTCATTAGCCAAGCGCATGAAAGTTTCAGATCTCGACTTGGACGATGCGCTAATCGAAATTGCCAAGGATGCCTAATCTACCAGCGCCGCAACTCAAGACCCTCCCCCTGTGGAGGATGCCTATCTATCTATTATAAAATATTCTTTTCCTAGTATCTAGATGTGAACAATTATGCCTTCAAGGCACTAAAATTTAATGAAAGACTCTCTCTTGTTGCTTATCTATTTGATGTTTCACCTGATTTCATTACAAGCATAATGTGTTCAGTATTCATGACATTTCTTTAACTAAAATAAGTTTGAGTACAGATGATAGTCTAGAATGGTAACCACTTTCTAATGACCTAACCTCTAAGAGAAAATGAGAGATAATGAGTGCTTAAAGATCATGATAACGCTTTCACCTAGTCATGCCTAGACACCCAGGGTTCGTCATCGGATTCCCAAGGATTTCATCTCCATGCTTGAAACATGAAAAGAAGCTCATCCCTTCTTTGGATAGATCCAATATGTCAATCGGGCCATCACCGGCCTCGCAGCTATATGCAAACTATCGAAGAAGTGTCAGCCGAATGTAGAGGAAGAGCATCGCCGGATCATCTTCAATAGAGTTGTAGCTTATCTTTTCTTTGCCCACCCATTCTCAAATTTCCCACCCCCATGCAACATTGCCTTTCCCTAATACCCCATCTCTTCCACCTCTCCAAACCTTCCCTGTTTCTCTCCTCCTTGGCCATTCTCGATGAGGGGGACAAATATGATCGGCAAGATTTGACCCTCATCAGTATAGGGGGAAGCCGACCCTTTTCACCGACATTACTGTTGAGAAGACGGCCAAGTTCCTCGAGAAACGCATCCTTGCATGGCATAGCCTACCCCATTACATCATCCTAATAATTGGGGTTTCAATCCTAAGGGGCCATCCTGATCAATTAGAAATTTTAAGTCCGAGCCCCATAGATCTTCATCGCACTGCCCAAGAGCTAGTGGGACAACCGAAGTCCTTAAGAGTCATATTGAACCCAGCATCAAAGAGACCCCCACGGACTAAGGCACAGCCTGAGCAGCTTAAACGGTCTTCAGATATATCAAAAGCGCATAGCGAGGCAGAACAACAACCGCGTCAAGCATCGAGTATCTGTCAAAGGCTAATAACCTGATTTTAAAGCAGGCAAAGCCAACCAGCACTGACCCAATGGGGAAGTTCCGACTGAATTAGGAAAGACCTTAAGTAATCAAAATGATACCCAGTTCCAGGGGCATGAAGATTTTGGATGGTAATGAGTTCATAAATCCTATCAATCATATTAGGTCGAAGTGTTATCGTATATATCCGAAAGAATCATATCCAAAAAAGCGGCACATAAAAAGCATATATAAATCAATCACCTGATGAACGGTCCTTTACTGCTCGGGCAAAAATTAGGGTGTATCCCGCTGATCGGTATTCTACAAATCGATCAGGCAAAAGTTAGGGTGCAAGAATAGCCCGCTAGACTGAAAATCCAAAAAAGGGTGGTCTAGGCAAAATTCAGGGTAAAGTGAGCTACGAGAGTGTGTTGGCTAGAAAACCTTTATGGGCTAGTTAACACCAGAGTTTGGGTCAATAGAAATGGTTATCATCATCATGTACTCAAACTTACTTCATTTGATTTAAATGGCATTTTACTGAATTCTTTATGTTTGTGCTTAAATGAATATATTGGGCCCAAAAGGTGAAATATTGCAAGTAAGTCGAACGTAGGGATCTGTGCAGTCAACCCAATTCCTCAGAAGAAAAACAAAAGCAAAGATAAAAGGCAAAAATCCTAATGGACTGAAAAGAATCAAGGTCTATGCAAAAGCCGGGATAGTTCGCTAGATTGAAAACCCGAAAAGGGTGGTCCAGGCAAAAATTAGAACATAAGGGCAAAAATAAGCAAGTCTGATGGGCCAAACAAAATGTCTAGGTCTATGCAAAAATTAAGACAATTAGAACAAAGATTACCGACTGCCATCAATCACATCGAGATATCTGCATCATCGCCATCAACATCAGAATGCATGAATATGTTCGCCAGTCTACTAGATTTGAAGGACTCAAATTTTTCCTCCGCCCATGTCTGCTTAAGTCTTGACCGCAACCGAGCATCTTGATTCCACAGTATCCTAACATTCTAAAACCATCCTTGGTAGAATTCATTGGTAGTGATAGCGTCCAGCCATTTCTCATCCAGAAACTTGAATTTTGCTTCATGCCCCCATATATCCCCGATTCGCTCAATTCGATAATCGTTTATGCAAGCAAGAGGGTGTGTAGAAAAATGATGATCCTCCGCCAGGGGCATTCTTGTTTCGCCTATGCTGCAAGGCACTTCCGTACATTCTTTTCCCTGGTCAAGTATCTATTGCGCCTAGCATCCATCTAGCAAATAAGCAAAGCAACCAAAGTAATCAACGAAAGTAACCAATCACATCAGTCAAACCAAATAAAGCAACTAAAGTATCAAATCCCCAATATCTCAAGTGAATGCCAAAATACATCAAGAAAAGAAAAGATAGTCATCAAAGTATCTGAAGGGTAGAGAGAGATTGCAAAGTGTATCGATCTAGCCTCTGTCAATCCTCCCCATCATAATCAAATCAGATGTATCCTGCCCCGTCGTCATCCTTGCTCCGTTCACCCTCCGTGGTGTCCCCCGCAAGAGTGCGAGATGATACGGGCACAGATGAAAACTCAGGGTGAGCCGCAGATAGCGTGAAAGATATCTTCCTCATCCCTGTAGCACCATGAGTATGTCCCGAGGATCGGAATCACCTTGCATCAGCCATAAAACCCCGACCATCTCCTCCCGCATCAGCACCTGCACCTCAGCCTTGCCCCCTGAGTTGGGCCTCAAGATCATCCCTCCGAATCCACAGTCTCTGAGCCTGGACACTGATCTACGCCATCTCCCGAGCATGTGAGGCCCTCTCCTCTACATGCTGAGCTCTCTCGAAAGCAATCTGGCCTTGATATTCCACTAGCTCCCACTCAGCGCGCACTCGACCCTCCTTGCTAGCCCGAACCCCATCTTGCTCTATAGCAATGAAAATGTGCACATCAGCAATCACGAAAATGATCAGCTCCAGTAAATCATGCATCATGCATACATTTATAATATTCATATATGTTATCGTGTTTGTTTCTTGCAAGAAATGATGAAAGAAATCAATTACCCCGGAAATGGAATCCTGGGCTAGGACCATGTCCCTCATCAAAAAATTTCCTCGAGCTATGCGCTCGGCCTCATAGGCAAGCACCTGCAAATTAGAAACAAAATCAGATCGATCACCACAGCCAAGCAATAGTCTATCATAATCAGAAAAGTGCTTACATATGTAGTACTGGGAGGAGTGAAGAAGATGGGCATGGTAGTCTCCTCGGTACACTTAACCTCGTGCACCCCTAGCCGGCTCAAAACCCGTAGCTCTCACTCCATGGCGTTCCCCAGGACCCCCTGGATAAATTCATGGGGTAGAATCCCACTAGAGTAAGGTATCTCCATGGAAGACATCTCGGACTGGAGCTATGGCCCCTGTGAAGTATCTCCCAGGCCACTACAACTGGCACCACTGGTCCCTCTCCTCTTCTTAGGAGAAGCCTGAAAAAGAGCAAGTAAAATGTTAGTCAAGCAGTGAGACAATAGAAAGTCGAAGTGCATCCTCGGTAGTCAAGTTGTACCTTCTTCTATCGGGGTAAGAAAACTCCGGGACCAGCAAGATCCTCAGCATCGAAAGGCACGCCATCCTGATCCATGGCTATGCCACCACCCTTACCATTTGAGAGGGGCTCAGCATCATCATCATCATCCCCGCCAAACCCGTCACTACCCTCGGTCACCATGCCAACATCTCTAAAATCCTCATGCTTATCAACTAGGGTCAATCTCTGGCAGGAAGGGATAAGCCGATAGAGGTGAGCGGCATAGTCTCATCCAAGTGAGGACACTCTCTCCTAGTCACCGTCCATGTATCTCACCTGATCTCTAACGGGCATAAGGTAGGGCCAGAATGTACCCACTAGCACATCGGACGAGACTCTCCTCTATAGGGTAACGCTAGTCCTCCACCTCCGGATCCGCTCCCCGAAGTACCACTCTAGGCTCCGGGGGTACTCTAGCACAAAGTAGCAGCCATCAACCCTGTATCCACAATTAGCACCTCCTCGGATCTCTCTGATGTGGTCATAGTATGGCAGGCTCCTCCATGGCTCCTCGATGAGATAAAAAATAACAACAAATCACTGTAAGTAACTCTCCTTTTATCCATACAGTTTCAGACTAAACGCTTAAAATAAATGTGCAGGAATAGATTCTATTACCCAGTGCCAGGCGAAGCTGCCTCAGATAATCCCTATACCAAGCATGCTCGTCGTGTCCTTATCCTTCTACCCTACCATCCACCGGGCTATATAGTGGGAATCGTTCGGGGGCTGACCGTCTAACCTAGGCAGTGGGACAACTCTATAAGTGTATGCCTATACCTGCAAAAGAATGATAAAGTTAGTGTACAGTCAATATAATTATTTTAGATTTTCTGATGGGTGGAATTCTTAACCTAAATCTAAAAGGCCCCGGCCTTGAACTCGTCGATGTCCTTGCGGGTCGAGCAGTCAAGGGCAACATACATCTGTCCAACTATAGCCCAAGGCCAGTTCCACTCCCAAAAAGTGGACATGTCCTCAAGAGCACTAAGTAAGCCCATGGTAACCACGCTCAAGGAAGTAGGAAAGAATAGGGTGGTGAGCAATGAGATGATAAAGGATCTCAAATACTAAGTCAGCCGGTCGCCCCTGATATCGGTCTCCTGGGTCAAATATGTCTCAAGTGTGGCATACTTGAGCCTCTCTTTCCTTTGGGGAGAGACCCCCAAGGAGCGCCTCTACTCGAGCCTAGGAAGCTGGTCGGTCGTGGAAGCGGTTGAGATATAAATCAAAATGTATCAGTCGCCCTCCCCATCGGAATCCCATCATTGTTGCTACATCGAAAGGGGTGATAGTCAGCTCCCCGACCGGTAAGTGAAATGTATGGGTTGTCTTGCTCCATCTCTTAACCAAGCATGCCATAGTCGTCTGGCTCATGGGCTTATGCCCCGTCGGCAAAGCCTCAAGTAATGGCACCAAACCCGTGTCCATAATCGCCTCGACCAACGAGAAATCTTGGGTTGCCCGTGCCCTAGCTTTTATCTTAATCCACCACTTGGTACACCGGGTCATAGACCCCATCGTCTAGCAAAGATGAGTCTGCAAAATTTTAAATGTCAAGAATAAGTACCGAAAAAAGGCAAAGCAGAAGTTAATTATGCAAATTAAATAAAGAAAGCCAATTTTTAGCCCCTAGATCACCTCGGAACTGTATTTCAACATCAAAATCGGATTTAGGATAAAAAATCAGCCTGGGTAGCACTCCCCGAGAATTTTTTCAGGCTCACCGGCGATGGCTTCACCTTCACCACCGTCTTAGCATCGTTCACCGCTGCCATGATGGCGTTCACTGCTATAGCAATAGCGGTGACCAATGCCCCTATAGCAGTGGCGGCGGCATCGGCCTTAAACCGCCCCCCTGGCGTCCCTTTCTCCCTAAAATCCAAAATTTACCCTGAATCTCGGTCAAAATCAATCCAAATCAGTCCCTAAACAATCTTAAAGTAGTTCTAAACCCTATTTATCAATAATTTCATCAACAATCCAAGCCTAAATGCCTAAGAATTCAAGGCCACTTGAAGCATCGAGGCATGCCCACTCAAATCCGTATACATCCGGGGTTATGAGTAAGGAGTATACCCTAAATACTTGTCTTCTCGACAAAGTCCATACGCTTGGGCGACTGAAAGAGAGCGCAAATTGTGGCTAGTCATGCGCAAAGAGCTACGGTCAATCCCACTGGATCCTTTCTTGTTCATTTTGGCTCGACAACTCAAAGAAACCGAGCATGTTCATGGTTGTATGGAATGGGAGTCAAAGAATGCAAATGGAAAGAAGAGAAAAAATGGAAATGGAATAAAGAAAAGTTGCAGTACAAAAGGGAAAAGAAAGAAAAAAAAGAAAAGGAATATATTCCTTTTTGTCTTTTATTAGATAGAATATTCTCTAGAATATTCCTTTTCACAAGGAGCAAAGCTCTTCCATTGGTTATTTCTTTCTGAACCCCGGATATCCCTAAACTCAATTTATATTTCATATTCCATTGTTATTGCTTAATTGAAGGGGCAAAAATTTTTGTTCTACAAAATCAATTAAGCAATAAAAAATGCAATTTATATGGCTTACTAATGGTTCAATACTACCTTGACAAGTACAATGTACGGCGATCCTTTCGGGGCATCTCTCTGTAACCTCCCAAATCTCCAGGGGCACCTCGATGCAACATATCGATCCGAGAATCCAAAACCTCAAAGCCCAAGCCCATGCTTGGCAAAACCCTCAAAAGCCCAAGCCCGTGCTTGGAAAAACCCTAAAAAGCTCAAGCACGTGCTTGGTAAAACCCTCAATAGCCCAAGCCCGTGCTTGTTAAAACCCTCAAAAGCCCAACCCCATACTTGGCAAAACCTCAAAAGCCCAAGCCCATGCTTAGCAAACCTTAAAAGCCCAAGCTCGTGCTTGGTAAAACCCCAAAAGCCCAAGCTTGTGCTTGGCAAACCCTCAAAAGCCCAAGCCCTTGCTTCACAAACCTTAAAAGCCCAAGCTCGAGCTTGGCAAAACCCAAAAAAGCCCAAGCCCATGCTTGGCAAACCATAAGTCTCTCTTAACAGGTATACCAAATTAAAACATTCAAGTCAGAATTTCATTCTTGATAAGTCTGTTGATGGCAATCCTAGAAGACAACCGGTTCAATAATCCGCGTGTCAGGTATAACCCTCTATCCCTTGCTCTTTCGTGAGATCACACTTGGCTCACCAAGTGGTAATCTCCCGAGGGACAGCATATGAGCACGAGCTTTTAGGTGACCCTTAGATCGATGATGACTTGCTGCTCTGCCTCGTATGGTCTAGTTGTTCTATACTTTGAAGGTCGAATCGTGTTTAGCAAGTACATTTTTTATGATTTTGGACCTTTGGCGGCAATTAAAATATCATTTGCATGCATTTAGGATTAGCCGTTTCCTTTCGCTCACATGCAGTAATTTGTTTCACAATTTTCTATAAGGTTCGAACATTTTCAGCGAGTCTTATTTATATCGTTAGATTCTTGACTCTCCAAGATTTCCGAAATCCTAAGAATCGCCTTAATCGGATAACCGTAGTGGAAGATATAAGCATTGGAAGTAGAAACCCTAAATCTGCCCTAATTGCCCTAATGAAACCCTACCTAAACCCTAATTACCCAAAACCCTACCTAAACCCTAATTAACCTCAACCAAACCCTAACCCTAATTACCTAAACCCTAGGAAACCCCTTTAGCCCCCTTTTGCTACAACCACCATCGGCGGCGGCGGCAGTGGCATCCTGTCCTTCGGCGATGGTGGCCGCCACTCTTGTGGCAGCCACCACCGCCATGGTGGCGTTCACCGCCACCCTTTGCGGCGGAGAATGCCACTGGGGTGGCCATCCCCATTGTGGCCACCCCCCGCCATTATGGCAGACACCACCACCACTATAGTGGCGGTGGAGGCTGCTGTCATGGCGATGGCCGCTGCCCCTATGGCGGTCACCATCGTGACGGTGGCGGTGGGCAGGCCGTGCCACCTCGTTCTCTCTCCCCTCTTGCGATTCGGCCACGTATTTTTCCCGAAAATTTGCCCAAGTCGGTGGATTTTTGTGTGTGAGAGTATTTAAACCAATCTAAGAGAGAGGTTAGAGGACTTCTCTCCAGATTTATAATTTAGAAATCACTTTTGAGGGAAAAATCAAGAACAAGAGAGAGAAAGGGAAGAACTACAGAGAGAAAGCTTAAGAAAAGCATAGAATCTGGGTTTAGTCCTCTCTAATCTCGATTCTTTGTTGTTCTTAGGCTTGATCTTGTAGCTAAAACACTAAAATCAGTTAGAAATCATAGGTTAAAACGGATTAAATAGGGTTTTAGAGACTTTTCCTCAAATACCACCCAAATAATCCATCACTATTTTCGTCGCTATTTTCATCGCCATTCCGTTGGACAATCATCAAAAGCTTGCCAAACATCCGATTCGAGTCTCCCGAGTTAGATTCACGGCCTCGAGGTAACAAAATTGAGTTCCCTTGATCTTTTACTTCATTTTTTGTCTTTTGTTGTTGTTTTTGCTACTTTTGGTTTTGTTTCTTGGTTTTTTCCTTGGTGTTCTTGGAAAACCGTCGGAAAATAATCCCACCTCTATAGGGATAGCCTCCACCTCTGCCCCTATCACTATAGCGGCCAAGGCTATAGCTATGGAGGTGAACCCCACCCCTATAGAGGTCCCGTTATTTCTTATGATTTTTGGGTATTTATTTACCTAAATCCATAAAATCAACATTATTTGAGTGTTTTAAGTCTAGATCTATTGAAATATAGTTGATTACGACTTAAACCTTCAATGATTTTGAGTTTATGGATGCAAAAACATCGGTATCCCCCCTAAAAAAGGTTTGGCGGGCCCAAGGCTATAGTGACAGCCTTGACCACCACCGCTATAGCCTTCACCGCTATAACAATAGCGGCCAAGGCTATAGCAGTGACGGTCAGGGTTGTTACCAAAGCCATTTGCCGCTAAAAGCTGTTTTTAGCCCTTTTTCGTCATTTTCTTGCGTTTTTTACCCCGATTTCAACTAGAAAAATTTCTGAAAGATCATGAATAATCTTAAACTATTTTTTTCTATTTTTAGATTTTATTTTTATTTTTATTTTTATTTGATTTAATATGCATTTTAATGGCTTAAAAATTGTATTTTTAACTAAATAAATCTTAATAAATTGTCTCCATCAACTAAAAAATCCAAAAATATTCTGAATATATTAAATCTGATTTTACGATGTTTAATTAATTTAGTTCACCTTTTTAGGTTGCTTAGATAGTTAATTAATACCCTAAAATTATGTTTTTGTCCCGAAAAATCCAAAAATATGTTTTTTTCATGCTATGTGTTTATTTTCTGCATTTCTTTATTTATGCTTTATTTGTGATCATTCCCATATATCTGTTGCCTCGTTTGGAACTGGGTTTGAGTCGGTAAGCTTTGGTTAAAACTTGGTTTCGCCCATTTATTTATTTATCACTTTTATTTATTTTCGTGCATTAGAAAAAATGTATAGGTATTCGTAAAGCCTTGTAATAATTTTATTTTCTTGCTTTGTTTATTTATCGCTTTCCGCATGATGTATATAAATTGAAAACACCGAACAATAATCGAATTAAATCGCATAAGAACTACGGTCACCTTTATTAAAATATAATCGACTTGATTTAAAAATTGAAAAGTAAGCAACATCATCCGAACCTAGAATCTCTATTTTAAGGTAAGGTCCAACCAACCGATGGGAATATCGTACCCAAATTCCCAGTGGAGCTTAACCGGGTGGTGACTTGATCTTAAAATATGGGATTCTAAGTCCCATATCCCTTAACCCATTAGTCGGACTAAATTTCAACTTCAACATCGCTTCCATTATCCATTTTCATCACGCTAAAATAAGGATCATCCCTTAGCACGCTTCACAGCGCTCTTTGTTTCTCCGCCCCATCTCGAAGAGCATTAAAGCTTACCGTGAGAGCGGGGGGTTGGGGTCATCGGCTCACACTAATTCAGGTTTTGATCCGAATGTCCTTTACCAGGGGCAACGGAGCAGGGTAATCCCTTAAATCCCATACAAACACAGCAAACATCTCTCCAATTACTTTGCTTATCTGATGCCATATTCCCTTTTTGTGATTTTAAGGAGCCCGCAGGAAGAGAAGGGGAGGCCCCATTGCCAGTATAGAGGGACTTGGAGAGCCTTCCTAGCGATGCACTACCGACCCAAAGATTGTTTCCATGGAGCCGATCCCGCCTACCCGAGTAGCTCCTTTGCTAGGCAGAGTTGACGAGATCATGTTGAATCAGCTAGAGAACTCATTCTCACTGATGTATCGGCCAGGGGTTCTCGAGGAGATGCCTATCAGGGAGTCGAGGGTGCCCTTATACTATGTTTTATAGGACACTACATATGTAAGAATACCAACTTAAACATTTTACTAGACCCTACTTGCTGATCTCTGATCGGGCTAATCGGTTGGTTCTGCCTTTATACTGGATTACACAGGTACCCATTTTCGAGATCGAGCATATGTCTCAGGGATATTATGGCACAAGGGATCTGCTGCTTGCATAGGATTCTATGAACTAGGTAATGACTTTCTTTCACTCATACAATAAAATAGAGAAAGATATATGAAATATTTGTCAGAATTATGCATGTATGAATGAATGCATGACTGAGCTGGCTGATTCTCCTTTTGATTGTCCATTTTTGCAGGCTTTTGTCATGATGGAGCATGATAGATGCCATGCTGAGCATGAGGAGCGAGTGAGGGTGGAACCGGGCTAGCAAATTACCTTAGCCAGATAGCTAGCTACCAGAGCTGGAGAGACTAGGATGAGGTGCGACTCACAGCCCTGACCCGAGATATAGATAGCTTAAGCGATTGCCTTCATGTTATGGAGAGCTAGAGGGATGGATTTCAGGCCTAGCTCCAGGATTATGAACACACAAGGGGCGGAGGTACACCTAAGCTCGATGATGTCTTAGTTGATACTGGAGTCACCGAGCCTTTCAGACCTATGGCAGCTATGCTGGTGGATTCTATGGAGCAGCTTGCGGGGGCAATCTTCCTACCAGCGCCAGGCATTAGGAGGAGGCCCACTACTCTATGCGGCGAGGAGGTGGATGACGATGTTAGTCACTATTTCAACACCAAGCATGGAGGCCAAACCTGATGATCACTATCTCATCCTGCCTTATTTTGCTCATTTCCTTTATTTTGCTGACTTTGATGACTATCTAATGCGTGATTTGATACTTTGGTTTTATCTGATGTGATTGCTTTGATTGCTTTGAGTTGCTTACTCGCTAGATGGTTGCTAGGAGTGATAGATGGTTGCCTAGGAGCAAATTGATTAATGCTTACAATCATCTGAATTAATGATAGTGACCCTATTTGACAGGCGATTAGCAGACAAAGATTACTGATGGAGATGCACAATGCTAGGCTGAGGCAATTTTTGCACACTTTAGCGAGCACTGATTGGGAGAGGTTGGAGGCTTTTGGATTGGCGGGGCTTTGATATATTGCTAGCAAGTCGGTGAATGTGGCCTTCCTTTATGCAGCATTCCTCTACTGGGACTCGATGGACCATGTGTTTTGCTTCTTGGGCTTTGAGCTGAGCCCGATGGTGGAGGAGTATCATGCTATTCTCATGGTGATCTGCACTTACGGGATGCGATTTGCCATGTCGGAGGTGCATTTTAGGGCCGATGATCAGCTGACCGGGTTATGCAACCTGCATGCCCCTACTACTTTTCTTTCCCAGACTCCTATGTCACCGAGATTCAATCTCAATAGGGTACTTGATTGGTGCATAACCACTCTTAGGATGCACATTTCTTATCCTTTTATGGTGGCTCTACTGCTTATGGCCGAGTTTATCTATGGAGTTGGTGTCGTTGCCCCGTTTTGGCTAGTTTCAATCATTGGACATGTCTCGGAGGGCATCTCTCCATTATTTATAAGGTTAGCTGAGACCTTATTTCATCTGGAAAGAGCTGTCGGAGATCCTAACCTCATTGGGGACCACTTCTCCATACTCCAGGTATTCCTCTAACCGATTTCGAACCCAAAACTAAATCTGAAACTGAAACTGAAATTGATACTGAATCTAAATCGGAAACTGAATCTAAATCCGAAACTGAAACTGAATCTGTAACTAAAACTGAATCTAAATCTAAAACTGAAACTAACTCTGAATCTGAATCTGAATCTGAAACTGAATCTGAAACTGACTCTGAATTTAATGCTGCAGGTTTGGCTCTTAGAGAAGCTAACTTTACTCTAGGATTCTTGGAGTGATCCAAGACGATACGGGCCTAGGAATTATCATGGGAAGGTCCGCATTACTGCTAACCATGATAACCTGACAGCTGCTGATGGGACGGCGATCATGGAGGGTCTATTCAATGAAGACATTCACTAGGTCTGCCGTTGGTAGGAGATCTCTAATGTTCTGGTGGACATCGATGGAGGTAAGGTTCAGCTTGTAGGGCTACGGTACTTTGTGCATTACTCACCTTATCGCTTGTATCAACAGTGGGGGCGACTACAGAGGATCCCACTACACTTGGATGATTTCAAGGCCGGGCCATTCACAACCCATCTTCTTGATCATGCTAGAGAGGTTTACACACGCTGAGTGAGCTATGAGACCTTAGATTACAACCGGTTAGATGTTATCACTACCGATGGATTCTACCAAGGATGGCTTCGACATGTTGGGAGATTGTGGAGTCGGGCAAAGTGCCTGCTCACGTGGTTTGAGTAGAGAGATAGGCAGGTGGGATGCAATCCTTTATCAGCGGAGGAGAAACTAGTTCGAGCTTTCGACTACGACTACAATAATGATGATGAGGATGATGAGGATGATGAGGATGATGAGAGTGCGGGACCCTCTGGGTGATTGATGATGATCACATTATCTTTATTTTCATTTGTCTTCACTTTTGTATAGGCCCAAACATTGTGTCAGGCCTATCAGACTTTTCTTTATTGCTTTTATGTCCTAACTTTTGCCTGGACCGCCCTTTCGGGTTTTCAATCCGGCGGACTTTCCGGCTTTTACATAGACCTAGATGTTTGCAGCCTGTCAAAATTCATGCTTCTTTATTATATATCTTTTTTTTTTTATTTGGTGTGCAAGTATTTGAGTTAAGTGACATCCCAAATTCAACTTACCTGCAACATTTTTCCTTTTAGGGTCCAATATATACATTTGCACACAAACATAAGAGCTCAGTAAAAGTGGCATTTCCATTAATTGAATTAAGCTTGAGTACATAATGATGATAACCATTTCTACCGAACTCAAACTCTGGTGTTAACTAGCCTGTGAAGGTCTTCTAGCCAACAAACTCTCATGACTCACTTTTACCCTAACTTGTGCCTAAACTGTCCTTTTCAAATTTTCAGTCCAGTGGGCTATTCTTGCACCCTAACTTTTGCCTGATTGGTTTGTAGAGTACCAAACAGCGTTATACACCCTAATTTTAGCCTGAGCAGTAGAAGACCACTCATCGAGTGATTTATTCTATTTATTTTTTATATCCCGCTTTTCTAGATTTGATTCTTTTGATTTAGATATGATAATGCTTTAACCGATCCTGATTGATAGGGTTCGTGAACTCATTACCATCCAAATCCATGATTTTCATTCCGTCTTTATCGAGAACCTTCTTAATTATATAAGGCCCCTTCCCAATTCGGTCAAAACTTCCCCCTTGGATCAGAGTTGGTAGGCTTCACTTGCTTTAGGACCAAGTCACCGGCTTTCAACGGGCATCGGAGATGCCTGACTCGACTGTTGTAAGCTCTTTCCATACATTGCTAATATATTTGGAGGCTATCCAAGGCTTTTAGGCATTGCTCGTTCATGTATTCAGTTGCTCAAACCTTGCTCTTGCCCATTCGGTCTCCTCAAGTTTAGATTCAAGTGCCACTCATAGAGACTTCATCTCAATTTCAACTAGTAAGATTGCTTCCATACTGTAAACCAAAGAGAAGGGGGGTTTGACTTGTAGGAGCTCTGATGCTTTTTTGGTACCCCCAAAGAGCAAACGGTAACTTATCAGCCCAATCTTGGTAACTAGCTATGGTCTTAAAAAGGATCTTCTTAATGGACTTGTTAGCTGCTTCCATTGCACCGTTGGCCTAAGGACGGTAGGGTGAAGATCTATGATGTTCAATACCATATTTATCGATCAACTATGCGGTTGTCCCTTGGAACTAAACCCCATTATCTGATATAATGTGATGAGGGAGACCATACCAAGCAAAAATGTGCTTTTCAATGAACTTGGCCATCTTCTTGGTGATAATACTAGTGTGCGATTCGGCTTCCACCCATTATGAGAAATAGTCCACCGCCGCAATGATGAAGCGGTGACCATTAATTGACGATGGCTGAATCTCATCAATTATATCTATCCCCCATGCCGAGAATGGCCAAGGAGTAGATAAATTGTGAAGTTCGATGGGTGGAATATGTTGAATATCTCTGTAAATCTACATTGGTGACACCTTTTTACCTCGGAGACACAATCGACGATCAGAGTTAACCAAAAGTACCCCATTCATTGAATTTTCTTAGCTAAATCCAGGCCATTCATGTGTAGTCCACAATCACCTGCATGAACTTCACCTACAACCTAACGGGCTTCAGATTTAGTCAAGCAGCAGAGCAATAAACCATCAAAAGTGCTTGAAGAGATCATTGTCGATGATTCTGAATTGGAAGGCCAACTTTCACAGAGTTGCTCGATAGGATTCTGTAGCATTCCCAAGATATTGACCATTCCGGAGAAATTGTACAATGTCTGAATAGCAGCATGGCTCATCACTGATGGTGAATACTTGGGCAATGTTGCATGAATGGTAAGGAACCTTCACGGAAACTAAGATCAGAGGGCAAATGGATTGGCGCTGAGGACCTTCCCACATCGAAGCCAGGGTAGCTAATGAATCAGCCATCTAATTTTCATCTCGAGGGACATACTGATAGAGACATGTCTTAAACTTAGTGGATAAATCCCAAACGGCATTGTCATAAGGATGAAGGGACTCTTCCTTGATATCCTAATCCCCCACAACCTAACATATTATCAAAGCCAAATCCCTGATCACAGAAAAATGCTTTGCCCCTACAAGTAATAGCGCTTCAAGACCAAATAGACAAGCTTTATATTCAGCCCCATTATCAGTAGTGGGAAACTCCAATTGCTTAGATAAAGGGATAACTTCATTATCAGGTGTGAAAAAGATAAATCCAAGGCTCACTCCGAATCTGTTCATGGCACCATCAAAATACATAGTCCATATGGGTTTTTCGACATCAATCATAGCTAATTGCTCATCCAAAAAGTCCAAGTTCTTGACATAATTGGATTCAAGAGCTTGGTTTGCAAAATATTCTGCAACTGCTCTACCTTTGATAACCTTCTTTGTGACATACTCAATATCAAACTCGGAAAGCAACAGCAACCATCTTGACAACTTCCTAGCTAAAGTTGACTATTGGAAAAGATATTTCATTAGGTCAACCTTAGCCACGGCCAGAACCCTATATGACTGGAAGTAGTGGCGCAACTCCTTAGTTAACCAAACCATGGCAGCACACATCTTTTGAATGATCAAATAATGAGTTTTGTAATCCAAAAGTTTCTTGATTAAGTAGTACACTGCATACTCACGCTTACTATCATCTTCCTGAACCAACATTGCCCCTATGGCAAAATCATCGATAGCCAAGTACAAGATCAATGGCTTGCCAGGGGTAGGGGGTTGGAGAATGGGTGGATGAACAAGGTAGGCCTTGATTTTGTCAAAAGCGGTCTGACAATGCTCATCCCACACAATCGGCTAGCTCTTCCTTAATAGCTTAAAGATTGGCTCACAAATGGTGGTGAGGCGAGAAATGAACCTGCTAACATGCTGAATAGAACCAAGGAAAGACCGGATTTCTTTTTCTGTCTTTAGAGAAGGCATATCCCTGATCGATTTAATTTTGTCTGGATCCATTTCAATCTCTCTTTTACTGACCATATGACCCAAAAGCTTTCCTATAAGTTATATTTCTCAATGCGAGTCATAAACTTATCCAAAACCACCGGGTGCTCTTCTCTGGTAGCAGACTTAACCAATATGTCATCCACGTAGACCTCTACTTCTTTGTGGATCATGTCATACAAAAGAGTGGTGACAGCGTGCTGATAGGTTGCCCCAGCGTTTTTCAGACCAAACGGCGTAACTAGATAGCAGAACACTCCCCATTCTGTGATAAAAGTTGTCTTAACCTTATTGATTATGTCTAATAGAATCTAATTGTATCCCAAGAACCCGTCCATGAATGAGTACATTGAGGCCCTGGCAGCGCTGTCAATTAGCTAATCAATGATAGGTAGAGGAAACTTATCTTTCGGCAAAGCCTTGTTTAGATCTCAGTAGTCCACACAAACCCTTACTCTTCCATCCTTCTTCAGAATTGGGAAAATATTGGATAACCAGGTCGGATACTCAATGACTTCAACATGCTTAGCCTCAATCATGTTAGCAACTTTTGCTAACCTAGTCAGCCTACTCCGATCTCGTTCTTCAAAATTTCTGCTTGACAGGATGGAATCTAGGATCGCCTGGAATGCGATGCTTAGCAATATGGCGATCGACACCAAGCATGTCCATATGTGACCAAGCAAAAGCGTTTACATGATCTTTTAGTACTTTAATTATCTCACTTTTTATCTCAGGGATTAAGTCATTAGAAAGGGTTACCATTTTAGGGTTATCATCTGTACTCAAGTTTATTTCAATTAGAGAAATGTCATGAATACCTAACACATTATGCTTATGATTAACTAAATGCATGGGCTTGTTGGGTAAAACATCAAGCAAATAAGCAAAATCAAAATCTTTCATTGAATTAAAGGCCCTATAGGCTAAATTGTTCTCATCAAAAATGCTGGAAATATTAAAAGTTACATCATCATAGATAGAGGCATCCTCCACAGGCGGAGGGTCTTGAGCAGCTGCTTCAGCAGAGTTGACACCCTCGATAGGTTCCATGAGCAGGTCATCCAGATCGTGATCCAAGGCTTTCACTTGATTGGCAGACAGCATACCTTCTTCAGTAGTAAGAGATCGGGCAAGCTTCTTCAAGGCTTCAGCTAAAGGATTGGCTTCTTCGCTCTTCTTCCACTTCTTCTTAAGTAGAACAAACATAGCTTTTGACATAGCAGCCACAACATCTTCAATCTTTAGGTCCATATGCTTCTCTTCAGCTAAATCAGAAAGCAGCTTCCCCTTGTCTTTCTTATCGGATGTGACAATAGATATTGGCTTGATCGGGTTCTCCCCCTTCTCAATAAATTAGTTCTTCTCAAAGTCATACACATCCCTGAAGTTCTCAAAACCTCGCCAAATCTGACCGCCATGCTCAACAGGTTCAGTTTCCCCCTTGTAGACACTCTTCCCTTAAACCTCGTAAATAGTCACCATGTTGCAGTATACCCGGTGAACGCGCCCATAAACCTTCCTCGAGGTGTACCCACTACCTACCCTCTTTGGATGCTTTTTGATTGGGATAGGATCAACTATTCCACCAAGGCATTTGCCTAAACATTGACCCTGCACATGGCCATGCCTCTTCATTATCTTCCTTGCTGTAGTTGAGTAATGCTTGTAACAAGGGGCTTTAGGCTTCCTGCCACTGACAACAGCCATACGAAACCTAGATTCCTCCTTGGCTTTTATGATGGCCATAACCGAGGCTTGACCAACTTCAATAACCTTAATCTTTCCATCTTTCCCTACGGCTTTAATCTTTTGATGGAACGTCGACAAGATCGCCACAAAGAAAAGCCAGGGTCGGCCTAGAAGAAAATAATAGGTGATGGGAATATCAATGATAGTGAACTAGACCTTGGCAGAAATCTCCCCCGTAATCACTTTAGCTTCAAACACACCAACCACACCCCTCTTTGAATCATCATAGGCATGGATAATAGTGTTAGATTTCTCAAGCATTTCTTCGGATAAACCCAAATGAGGAAGAACTTTTAGAGGGCACAGATTCAAGGAGGAACCATCATCAACCATAATGCATGGGATAGTTCTGTCGAGGACTTGGGCATGGATGAATAAGGCTCAGTTATGACCGTGCCCCTTGGGCGGGAGATCTTGATTGGAGAACATTATCGGATCATTTCCTCTCTCGAGTGGTATTCCTTTCCCTACCAGGTTGCACATCTCAATAATAGAAGTTTTAGGCATCGCTTTGAGCTCCAGAAGACTTTTAATTAGATCCCTATGGTAATCATTAGAACCAAGAACTAACTACCAAATGCTAAAATAGGCTTAAGTTGTCTTCAATTGAGTAATCAGAGGATCAATATCAGGACTTTTTTCAAATTGAGGAGACGACGCCAATGGCTTAGCTACATTCTTAATGGGGCTCGTGATTGGATCATTCTTAATATGGAGACAATTACCCTTAGGCTGGTACACCTGGCCGCTATGGGTGATATGTAGAATTCCATCAATCGATATGCTCTTGGTGGTCGGGGTTTCAAATGGATAGGGTGGCTCCTCATAAACCAATGATGAGTCCTAAAGCTTATACTCATCAACATTGAAAGCCTAAAAATCTTCATCAGAATACTCTCCCTTCAGAACATAATCATCAACATTAAACAGTGCTGTTTTAACCATTTCCACATCTTCGGTTTTGGTCTCCTCTTCTAGCCCCATTTCTTCAATTTCCATGGAGCTTACCACAGGGTTAAACTGCGATATCATATCGAATACAAAGTTCAAAGGGAGACCCAGAGCCGATAATCATTATGAATTCCACGGATATCATTTCCAGAACAGACTCTTCCTTAACGCCAAAACTGATTATAGAGACCTTGCCCCCAAAATTAGGCAAAGGATTTTCCATAGTGCTCGGCTTCCTAGCCAGCTCAGCCATCTTTCCTTCCTTGACCATACGAGCGATAGTGGAAGCTAGAGTCCTACAATGATCAGTCTAATGCCCCTTCTGTACCTGAAACTTGCAAAAATTCCCCTTTTCATACGGTCGAGGAGCCCTGACATCACGCAGAGGTTTCAACTGGCCCACTTCATACATCTTAGCAAATATGACTCTAAGGGGCAATTTCCATGGGGATACAAATGATTGCTGAGAAGGAGGAGGAGAAGCAGCTTGAACTGCGGATACTTCCTCTTGAGCCACAGTTTGCACCGCAGGTGACTTACCCTTAGCTGGAGCTGGCATAATTTCACTTGATTCATTCTTCTTAAACCATGGCCAGTTCCCACTCAGCTTGCTTGCCTTTTCTTTCTCCTCCCGATGCTCAATTTTGTTGGCTTTTTCAAAAACTTTCTGATAGGATTTGAAAGAGTTAGTTTCCATTTCTTTCCGGAGAATCAGGAGAGCCTAGTCAAGCAACTTTGGGATCATTTCTTTCAGACTAAGCTTTTGCTTTAACAGAACCTGAGTGGCCATCCACCTATTGAAATATGACTTAAAGGATTCACCTTACTTTTGTTTGACTGCCTCAAGATGCTGAATGATGGTTTCCATTATAGAATTGAAACCATAGTGGGCAATTAATGCTTCAGATAGGAGTTTCCAATCTAGGATTGTTGACTCTGGGAGAGTATTGTGCCATTCAAGAGTAGGCCCTGATAGGGTACATAGGAATAACTTAGCCAGAACTTTATCCCCAATCTTCTGGACATACATAATTCGTTCATACATCACTGTGAGCAGACGACGTTTTACGCGATGGCTGCGAGGTCGGGCCAGAGGATCGGTTCTCCTGAAAATAATGGGGGTGAGTGATGTGATTGGAAAATGGTTTTGCATATTTTAATGCTCAAAAGATATGAGATCAAAATCCCATACTTAAAATAGAGTCGCCACCCGGTTCAGCCCAATCTGGAAATTTTGGTACAATTTTCCCACCGGGTGGTTGGACCATACCTTAAGTAGAGATTCCGAGTTCGGATGATGTTATCTATTTTTCATTAGGCCAAGTTAAAATATTTCATTCTTTCTTATTCGGTTTAATCCATCCTATTTACTTGTGTTTTTGGTTATTATGTTGTTTTTGTGTTTATCAAGCAATTAAAATGATAAAAATTATTACAGTCATCCAAAAATAAGTGTGGAAAGTAAAATCATTGCAAGGCTTCCAAATCCTATACATTTTTCAATGCGATAAATGAAATACTCGAAGGCCTAACATACATCTACCTGCAGACCATGGTTAGCACAAATACGGTACGTCGTACGAGATATATCATGAATCACGTATAGTTAGCAAACCAAACAAGACCCGAGTTAGTATGGATATGGCATATTTCATTTGCAATATTATAAAGCCCGATTAGATGGCTAAAATAATGTTTGAGCAGCGTTTGCGGGAAAAATCCATTTTTAATCAAATTTTGGACTCAATCGTTGTTTTATCCAGATTATTAGTGAAAATGTCTCACGATATGGGGTGAGGTCTATTTCAGGAGGTTTTGGACCTCCATCATTACACTGTGTATCCTAGCTTCATAAAATAAACTAGGTCAAAAATGAATGAAATAAAACTGCTGTCCAGAAGTTCATATCACGGTGACATGACTGATGCTGCCGGCGACATCAATGATGTCGCTAGAGGCATCAGTTGTGTAGGCAGGTTACATGGCTTTGTGAGTACTATAAAGAAAGGGTCCTACAAGAAAGTGAGGTCCCTAGGGAATGTAATGCCGCTAGCGGTATCAGTGATGTCTCTAGCGACATGAGTGATACCGTCGGCGACATCAGATGTCTCCGGCGACTTCAATTTCTTGCAACAGCAGCAGGCAATAGTCAAAAACGATCGAAACCCCAAAAATGAACACAAATCAACAAGAATTAGCCCAAACTAGAAATATTAATGCCAAAGAGCTATGAGACTTAGAATTTTTACCTCGGGGTCATGAATCCACCTCTTCGTGAACCAAGGAACACCTTTGGGGAGCTTTTAACGATGATTTAGTAGTAAATTTAAGAGTTTTAAGTCTATAAATCAATTTTAACTTGAAGATCTACTAATTTTAAGCTCACAATCAGAGAGTTCAAAGAGGAAAAACCAGGAACAATGGATCAGAATCCTTTTTCCTACCTTCTCTAATTCTTATCTCACTAAAATCTATCTTCTCACTCTAGAATTAAGTTTCCCCTCCTCCTTCTCCTTCTTTTCTCCTCGCCTTTTTGAAAGCCTAAGGTGTGCTTTTATAGGCAAATTGGGGTGGCCTTCGAGACATTTTTTACTAGTTCCACCGAAAGTGGCAAAAAGGCTAGTCAAAGGAAGAAAAACATGTTGTCTGTGTAGAAGCCCGTTTTGGGCCATGCCGCCGGCGACATGGTGATACCATCGGTGATATGGTGATACCGCCGGTGATATGGTCGATGCTGCCAGCGGTATCAGCTTTCTGCAAGTCGACAGCTAGCAGGCCCACAAGCCCAAAAAGCTTCCAAAAGTGGTCAAAAAGTGGGATTTTTGAATTTTAATTATATTTTAAAGATTTGATTAATTTGGGTGTAAATCATCAGTTCAAACTCCTATCGGACGAGTTATCGATCACACTGAACTAGATTCTTCCAAGTATAAAGTTTGCGAGGAATGTTATATTGGTAATAAAAATTCTAAAGAGAACTTTTATTTTAAGGTATTCAAATCGGGTATACATCATCATCATCTCGCGAGAGGAACTGCAAAATCCCGTGCTCATAGGCTGCCCCTTAGGGGATCACTGCTGCCACATGTCAGTATGATCGCATGAAAGAGCAAGGGATAGGAATGATACCTAATGGATGACTAGTTTGCCCCTTGGTGGGACCTCTGCTTTATGGAAAGGATGCCCCTTGGTCGGACTTAAGCTTCGCGGAGGAACTGCCCCTTGGTCGGACTTATGCTTTATGGATTGGTTGCTTTAAGGAGAGATTGCCCCTTTGTCGGACTTATGCTTTGTTGTCCCTTGGTCAGACTTGAGCTTTCGGGGAGAGATTGATCCTTGGTTGGACTTATGCTTTGTGGATTGGTTACCCTTTGGTCTGAGCTTTATGGAGAGATTGACCCTTGGTCAGACTTATGCTTTGTGGATTGGTTGCCCTTTGGTCGGACTTAAGCTTTGCGGAGAGATTTCCCTTGGTCGAACTTATGATTTGTGGATTGGCAGAGTGGAGTTCTGAAAGCAGCATGTAGGGGGTCACACTGTGATTCTAGAGGGGTGAACCCAAAAGGCAACATATACGGGGTCATACCGGGACTTTTGGTTGGCGTTCTAGGGATAAACCCAAAGGGTTATACATACAGGTACTGTATCAGGGACCTTCAGTTGTGTTCTAGGGGTGAACCCAAAGGGTGATACATATAGAGACTGTATCAGGGACCTTTAGTTGGCATTCTAGGGGTGAACCCAAAGGGTGATACATGCGGAGGCTATATCAGGGACCTTTAGTTGGCATTCTAGGGGTAAACCAAAAGGGTGATACATACAAAGACTGTATCAGGGACCTTTAGTTGGCATTCTGGGGTTGAACCCAAAGGGTGATACTTATAGAGACTATATCAGGGACCTTCAGTTAGCGTTCTAGGGGAGAACCCAAAGGGTGATACGTATAGAGACTACATTAGGGACCTTCAGTTGGCGTTCTGGGGGTGAACCCACAGGGTGATACGTATAGAGACTGTATTAGGGACCTTCAGTTGGCATTCTAGGGGTGAACCCAAAGGGTGATATGTACAGAGATTGTATCAGGGACCTTCAATTGCCATTCTGGGGGTGGACCTAAAGGGTGATACATACAGAGACTATATCAAGGACCTTTAGTTGGAGTTCTAGGGGTGAACCCAAAGGGTGATACATATAGAGACTGTATTAAGGACCTTCACTTGGCATTCTGGGGGTGAGCTGAAAGGGTGATACGTATAGAGACTGTATCAGGGACCTTTAGTTGGCATTCTGGGGGTGAACCCTAAGGGTGATATGTACAGAGACTGTATCAGGGACCTTCAGTTAGCGTTCTGAGGGTGAACCCAATTGGTGATACATATAGAGACTGTATTAGGGACCTTCAGTTGGTGTTCTAGGGGTGAACCCAAAGGGTGATACATACAAAGACTATATCGGGTTTGCGGTCGTGGCTTTTGTGCCTGCAAAAAGTAGGGTGAGAACAAGATTAGACAGATTTTAGATGACATTTTTTCTACTTGATCGATTTTGTGAAAGAAAAATATTTTTGCCCCTTCGATCAATAGTAAGAATGTAATAGTAAAAAGTATAAGGTTTTAGAAGTCCGGGGATGCTGGGGCTAGAGCCGGGATTTCACCGAGAATGGATGAAAAAAGGCATGGAGAGGGTTGATATCGCCGGCGATATGGATGATGTCGCTAATGGTATGGAATTATGTTGCCAGCAATGCGAGTGCCATGTGGCAGATTTGGCTGGTTAAACAAATTCAAAATTCAAATCGGTGGTGGTCATGTCGCCGGCGATATGACTGATATCGCTGGCGGTATGGACTGATGCCTCCGACAACATGGATCGGGCAGTTTCAGATAAATTAAAACTCCTCGAATTCTGCATGGCAGTTTAAAAGGAAGCAAGACTCTCTTCCTTCCCCATTCTGCAGAAACCGTACCCCCCTTTTGCTCCATTCTTCTCCAAATCTTTCGCTTTCTTCCCTATTCCAATCACGAAGAGAATTGCAAAGGCTTTCAAGGGCAAAACCATTAAGGCTAGGGAGAGCCTGCTGGATTCTTCCATCGAAGGGTTGAAACTTCTCTCGATTCCTATTGCTTATGGCTTGAAGGAGACAGCCAAGATGTACGGGTACGGGATCAATTCCCCTATCACCAACCTGAGCCTGGAGAAGGAGAAACATCTTTCCTACGTCTAGGTAATCCTGCAAAATTTAAAATTCTTCTTTTTTGGTTTTGTTTCGATTCACCCTTAGGCTCGAAATCATGCCATGATAGGTGCTTATTGACTTGCCCTTTGGGATTTTCAAAAGTGCGGACTCTAAGAAACTGGAGAAATTCAGGCTTCCTCTTTTTTTTGAACCACCCTTTTGGATTTTCAACCCAGCAGACTTATTTCGACTTTTGCATGGACTTAGATGTTTTCAGTTTATCTAAATTTTTGAAAAGAAACACTGATGAGTTCAGAGCATATTCGATCAAGCTTACTTACGATGCCTCCTTCTATTGGTCGATAGGAATTCATACAATCATAAGTACAGAGGTTTCAGTATAAAAGACACTTTTATCGAGTGAATTTAATTTGAGTACAAGATGTTGGCAATCATTTCCATTAATCTAACTCCTGGTGTTAACTAGCCTTTATAGATTTTCAAGTTAACATCTCACTGTTTTTCTCTCCTGCCCTAATTTTTGTCTGAACCGCCCTTTTTAAGTTTTCAGTTCAGCGGGCGATATTATCTTATCCCCTAATTTTTGCATGGCCGATTTTCAGGATACCGACCGTTGGGTGTCATCCTAATTTTTATCCGATCATTAAAAGACAGAAAGGCCGGTGATTATCATATTTTTTTGTGCTGCTTTTCTGATTTATTTCTTTTGTTTAGACCTGATAATGCTTAAGCATGTCCTGGTTGACTAGGTCGATGAACTCGCTCTTGGTTATGACTTTGATAGCCCTGCTCATTCGGTATCATCCTTGGCCATACGACAACCTTCTCAATTTGATCTGAACTTTTTATTAACATCGGTGTCGGAAGGTTCCAGATGCTTTAATGTCGGGTCTATGACTCTTGGCGAGGGTATTAGGATCAGACTTGATGTTGTATGCTCGGTTGTGCCCTTGCAGATTCTCCAAGGTTCTTAGTGTCCATTCGGTTTTTGCCTGGATCACCCGACTCATTCTGACCTTCAAAGTTACATCGGGTAACCTTGCTTTGACTCTGATTGGCCACATTACAAGGAGCTTAGTTTGTGGGAGTTTTGGCGCTTCCATAAAGCCTTCTTGGTTAGTTTGATTAACGTTTTGACTGTTATTCCGATTGCTTCTTTAGTCTGCAATTTGTATAGCCCTTCCTGGTTAGGCATGAATTGGCCCTTTATACCAGTGGTGGAGGGTTTTGACCAAGTGATATTCAGTTTGGGGGGCCTTTTACTTGGTGCCTTTGAAAGGTGAAATGGTAGCTCGTTTCGCCGGTTTACTTGGAAAGCTGGTCGTGACTTCAATTGTGCACTTATCTTTGTGGCTTGTGGGGTAAAGTTGCTTGCTCTCATACTTTATGCTCTTGGCGGTGGTTGCCCCTGATCTTTGTCGCTCGAGGGGTTTGATGTGGGTTAATTTGTGCTAGGTGAAGATGTGTTTCTTTGCGAGTTTGGTCATTTCCTTGGCGATGACATTGGTGTAAGATTTGGCTAAGGTGTTTATTTAATGGAGATTGGGTTTCATCAATTGTTTATACACCCATGCCAAGAATGGCTAAGGAGCGGAGATGTATGGGATAAGGTTTGAATAAAAGGGGAAGGGGTGGGTGGGTTAAAATGTATGCCGTGATTTTCCATTTCAGGGAACCAATTGATACTTCTTTGGTAGCTTAAAGGTGTACTGTTACAGGGTTGCTGAGTTAATTTTGGAAGAGAATTGTGGTGTTCAATAATATGACTATTGATCTGGGTACCAAGCAAAAGCATTATTGTGGTCTTTAAGCACTTTATTATCTAACACGTGTTTGACAGGAGTTAAATTATTGGATTTGATCACCAAATAAGAAACTTCATTTGTACTTAAATTAATTTCATATAGTAAAATATCCTGAATACTGGAAGCATCATGCGTATGCTCATATGAATGTGTGGATCAAATGGAAGAATTAGGACGTAAGTGAGAAAAATAGAAGCTGCTCGTGGAGCTCAAAGTTTGGTAGCAAACAGATCTAATGAAAAACCATCAACCTCCACAGGTGGAGGGCTTCGCAAGATCATGCTTTTGGGTGGGAATTGATTGGGAGTGAAGTGTTCGGGGCCTTCTCTTGGGCAAAACGAGGGCGGCTACACTGGACAGCAGCCATTGTCGGAAAAGCTTGGATGGCTATTGCCTGGGCATCATCGTTTTTTCTAAGCCAAACATTTTCCATTCTCCTATCTCGCTTAAATCTGGCCCTCTAAGCCTCATTGTCAAGGTACATTTTCCTCTCTCTATCGGGCTTATCCTTGGAACCGACAACCCTAGTGAGCATATATAGCCCATTTGCTCGTTTAAGTGTACCAAAAACGAGCATACTTACCTGGTCGACGAGCTTTGTGGCCCTAGGCATTCTATCCGGGTTGGCTATCTTTCTCTCTTTCACCTGACGATATATAGCTCGGGCAAGGGTTTGGCATTCATTCATGTGATGTCCCCACTAGGCATGATACTAATAAAAGTTTCCCTTCTCGTCTCCCATTGGGTTTTCGTACTCACGAAGGGGTTCGATGAGACCATCTCTTCTTAATCTGGTGAAACTCATATTGAGGGGAAAAACCCACGGGCTTACAATGTCAGCTGGGATAGGTTCCCAAGAGGCTTTTTAGCTCCCCTCGACTTGAGATGGCAACACTCCTAGCCCATTATAGCCTTCTGCCTGGCATGTATTAGAACCCTTGGAGACTCAATCGCTATTTCCTTGGGGTTCCCTTTCCTTTTGACATGCCGGCACTAGTTAGTGCAAGAAAGCTTCCACCTCATGTGTCATGTCTCGAGGTTGTATGAGTTGGCCGTTTGCTGTTTGATGCATGGCATCAGGTGTCATGCCCGGAGATCACGTGACCTAGTCGTGGCTTCCTAACTGATTGTAGGGATAAGGAGTTGGTTGATCAAGTTGGGGACTAGCCATCAGGTCATTGCCAAAAAGGTTTGCCTGGTAGGTTATCCCCTGAGGTGCCGTGTTAAAAGACGGTGGCGGCATTACTGGTTGGGTTGGTCCTCTAAGGAAAGCTGAGATTTGCTGGGTGAGCTCGTTAGGGAATGGTAGGAGGATTGAGTTTTGGGCCATATACCTTGGGCTAGGAGGTAATAAAGAGAAAGTTGGCTGAGTCATAGAAGTTTGGTAGCATTGGAATAGACTAGGCTAGGGCCGAGTCTGAACTAACAGGATGGGAAGCTCAGTAAACTGCATTGGTTGCGCTCTTGTTGGACAAAATGGAACATAATCTGAACCATTTCGAATAAATTCATTCTGATACTGGGGCTGACAGTTCAATTCTAAAATCCAACAGGCGTTCTCGCTTGCTAGGGCTTGCCTGAAAAATAACTATACTATTGTCCGGATTTGTTCCAGAATAGCATTGTGGAAGAGATCTGAACATATGAATTGGGTCATGGTGGTGGTGATTTCTGACCCAATAGACAAAGGGTGATCTGCTGCTTCTGAGGTGGGGGAAGACTAGTCTGTTCTCTAGGCGAGGCAGAGTTGTCATTGCGGGGAAGAGACATGGCCAGTTGTGAAGGTCTGGATTCAGGAGGAGGACTGTTTAGGATCATGAACCGTGGGTCAGGCCATGAATGGGTTGTAAATGGTATGGATGGTATGCATGCTTTTTTTTGGAAGCACGTGGATGTGGTTAGAGATAATGCAATGGCTTATCCCTCCAACATACGTGGGACATTTGTATCTCACATCATATATAGTGATATATGATAATGCAACGGAGGCACAAGAGAAGTCCTACGTATGTTGCTAAATTTCTTCCATGGGCAGAAGTAGTAAGGGTAAGTTGATTCATTTTTTGTTCTTGAAGCTGATGTATGATCACGAGGTACATAGTACGCAAATTGTCCCTCTTCAAACCTTATGACTCCTGCACAACACCTTTTTGGAAGGATGAAGTTTGACTTCTTCACCGGTAATGGTGAGAGAAGTGTGTCCCAAATGTTTTATTTGTTCTGGTGATCCTAAAGGAATGATGTGCTAAGGCTTTTTCTAGTGCGGCTTTGGTATAGGGTTGTTGATGTAGAAGGTTCTCGTTTACCTTGATTCCACATTACTCAACCACTCCCTAAATAGGTACGATCGCAGGAGTTTACGTGTTGGTTAAAATGAGTGATCAACCCACTAGGCATCCTCAATTCCAACAGGGCATGAGTGATACTTTCGTGAGCTTCTCGGGTAAAATGGAGCACCTAAAAATTACTGAACTATCTACACGCGTACTGATAAAACGTTATAAAAAAGAATGGAGTTTTAATTTGGCTAATGATTTCAACACATCATCAAAAATCCTTTAAACTATATGAAAAGATAAGTTCAAGTTTAAAGAGATAAGTCCCCAGCAGAGTCGCCACTTTGAGCGGACGACATTTTATGCGACAGCTGCAAGGCTGGGCCGGAGGATCGGTTCTCCTGAAAATAATGGGGGTAAGTGATGTGATTGGAAAATGGTTTTGCATATTTTAATGCTCAAAAGATACGAGATTGAAATCCCATACTTAAAATAGGGTTGCCACCCGACTCAACTCAACCGGGAAATTTTGGTACAATTTTCCCATCGGGTGGTTGAACCATACCTTAAGTAGAGATTCCTATTTCAGATGATGTTATCTATTTTTCACTAGGTCAAGTTAAAATATTTCATTCTTTCTTAATCGGTTTAATCCATCCTATTTACTTGTCTTTTCAGTTATTATGTTGTTTTTACGTTTATCTAGCAATCAAAACAATAAAAATTATTACAGTCATCCAAAAATAAGTGCAGAAAGTAAAATCATTATAAGGCTTCCAAATCCTATACATTTTTCTATGCGATAAATGAAATACACGAAGGTCTAACATACATCTACCTGCAGAAGATGGTTAGCACAGATACGGCACGTCGTATGAGATATATCACGAATCATGTATAGTTAGCAAACCAAACAAGAGCTGAGTTAGTGCGGATATGGCATATTTTATTTACAATATTATAAAGCCCGATTGGATGGCTAAAATGAGGTTTGAGTGGTGTTTGCGGGAAAATTCCATTTTTAACGAAATTTTGGACCCAATCGTTGTTTTATCTAGATTATTAGTGAAAATGCCTCATGGTATGGGGTAATGTCTGTTTTTAGGAGATTTTGGACCTCCATCATTCACTGTGTATCCTAGCTTCAGAAAATAAACTAGGTCAGAAATGAACGAAATAAAACTGTTGCCTAGAAGTTCATGTCGCCGGTGACATTACTAATGCCACCGACGACATCAATGATGTCGCCAGAGGCATCAGTTTCATAGACAGGTTACATGGCTTTCTGAGTACCATAAAGAAAGGGTCCTATAAGAAAGTGAGGTCCCTGGGGAATGTGATGCCGCTAGCGGTATCAGTGATGTCGCTAGCAACATGAGTGATACCGCTAGCGACATCACATGTCTCCGACGACTTTAATTTCTTACAGCAACAGCAAGCAACAGTAAAAAATGATCGAAAGCCCGTAAATAAACACAAATCAATAAGAATCAGCACAAACTAGCAATATTAATGCCAAAGAGCTATGAGACTCGGAATTTTTACCTCAGGGTTGTGAACCCACCTTTTCATGAACCAAGGAACACCTTCGGGGAGCTTGTAACGATGATTTAGTAGTAAATTTAAGAGTTTTAAGTCTCTAAATCCTATTAAATTGATTTTAACTTGAAGATCTACAGATTTTAATCTCACAATTAGAGAGTTCAAAGAAGAAAAACCAGGAAAAATGGATCAGAATCCTTTTTCCTACCTTCTCTAATTCTTATCTCACTAAAATCTATCTTCTCACTCTGGAATTAAGTTTCCCTTCCTCCTCCTCATTCTTTTCTCCTCCCCTTTTCAAAAGCCTAAGGTGTGTTTTATAGGCAAATTGGGGTGGTCTTCGAGACCTTTTTGACCAGTTCCACCGAAAGTACCAAAAAGGCTGGTCAAAGGAAGAAAAAGATGTTGTTTGTGCAGAAGCCCATTTTGGGCCATGCCGCCGGTGACATGGTGATGCCGCCGGCGACATGGTGATACCGCTGGTGACATGGCTGATGCCGCCAGTCGCATCAGCTTCCTGAAAACGACAGCTAGTTGGCTCTCAAGCCCAAAAACTGCCAAAAGTGGTCAAAAAGTGGGATTTTTGAATTTTAATTATATTTTAGAGATTTGATTAATTTGGGTGTAAATCATTGGTTCAAGCTCCTACCGAACGCGTTATTGATCACACCGAACTGGGTTCTACCAAGTATAAAGTTTGCAAGGAATGTTATATTGGTAATAAAAATTCTAAAGAGAACTTTTATTTTGAGGTATTAAAATCGGGTACACGTCATCATCATCTTGCGAGAGGGACTACAAAATCCCATGCTCACAGGCTGTCCTTCGGGGGATCACTGCTACCATATATTAGTATGATCGCACAAAAGAGCAAGGGATAGGAATGATGCCTGATGGATGACTTGTTTGCCCCTTGGTCGAACTTGTGCTTTATGGAAAAGATACCCCTTGGTCGGACTTAAGCTTCGTAGAGGAACTGCCCCTTGATTAGACGTATGCTTTATGGATTGGTTGCTTTACAGAGAGATTGCCCCTTAGTCGGACTTATGCTTTATTGTCCCTTGGTCAGACTTGAGCTTTGCGGAGAGATTGCCCCTTGTTTGGACTTATGCTTTGTGGATTGGTTGCCCTTTAGATTGAGCTTTGCAGAGAGATTGCCCCTTGGTCAGGCTTATGCTTTATGGATTGGTTGCCCTTTGGTCGGACTTATTCTTTGCAGAGAGATTATCCATTGGTCGGACTTATGCTTTGTGGATTGGCGGAGAGTAGTTCTGAAAGCAGCATGTAGGGGGTCACGCTGCGATCCTGGAGGGGTGAACCCAAAAGGTGACATATACGGGGATATGTCGGGACTTTTAGTTAGCATTCTGGGGATGAACCTAGAGGGTGGTATATACAGGGACTATATCAGGGACCTTCAGTTGGCATTCTAGGGGTGAACCTAAAGGGTGATACGTACAAAGACTGTATCAGGGACCTTCTGTTGGCTTTCTGGGGGTGAACCCAAAAGGTGATATGTATGGAGACTGTGTTAAGGACCTTCAATTGGCATTCTAGGGGTGAACCAAAACGGTGAAACATATAGAGAATGTATCGGGGACCTTTAGTTGGCGTTATAGGGGTGAACCATAAGGGTGATACATACAGAGACTGTATCAGAGACCTTTAGTTGGCGTTCTGGGGGTGAACCCAAAGGGTTGATATGTACAGAGACTGTATCAGGGGCCTTCAGTTGGCATTCTAGGGGTGAACCCAAAGGGTGATACGTACAGAGACTGCATTAGGGACCTTTAGTTGGCGTTCTAGGGGTGAACCCAAAGGGTGATACGTATAAAGACTGTATTAGGGACCTTCAGTTGGCATTCTTGGGGTGAACCCAAAGGGTGATACGTACAGAGACTGTATTAGGGACCTTCAGTTGGCATTCTGGGGGTGAACCCAAAGGGTGATATGTATAGACACTATATTAGGGACCTTCAATTGGCATTCTAGGGGTGAACCCAAAGGGTGATATGTACAGAGACTGTATCAGGGACCTTTAGTTGGGGTTCTAGGGGTGAACCCAAAGGGTGATACGTATAGAGATAGTATTAGGGACCTTCAGTTGGCGTTCTGGGGGTGAACCTAAAGAGTGATACATGTAGAGACTATATCATGGACCACTGGGGGTGAACCCAAAGGGTGATACGTACAGAGACTATATCAGGGACCTTCAGTAGGAGTTCTAGGGGTGAACCCAAAGGGTGATACATACAGAGACTATATCATGGACCTTCAGTTGGCATTCTATGGGTGAACCCAAAGGGTGATACATATAAAGACTGTATCGGGTTTGCGGTCGTGGCTTTTGTGCCTGTAAAAGTAGGATGCGAACAAGATTAGATAGATTTTGGATGACGTTTTTACTGCTTGATCAATTTTGTGAAACTAAAATATTTTTGCCCCTTCGATCAATAGTAAGAATGTGATAGTAAAAAGTACAAGGGTTTAAAAGTCCGGGGATGCTAGGGATTGAGCTAGCATTTCACCGAGGATGGCTGAAAAAAGGCATGGAGAGGGTTGATATCATCGGTGACATGGATGATATTGCTGGCGGTATGGAATTATGTCGCCAGTGATGTGAGTGCCGCATGGCAGCTTTGACTGGTCAAACAAATTCAAAATTCAAATCGGTGGAGGTGATGTCATAGGCTATATGACTGATATCGCTGGCGGTATGGACTGATGCCACCGCCGATATGGATCGGGCAATTTTAGATAAATTAAAACTCCTCGAATTCTGTGTGGTAGTTTAAAAGGATGCAAGACTCTCTTCCTTCCCCATTCTGTAGAAACCGCACCCCCCTTTTGCTCCATTCTTCTCCAAATCTTTCGCTTTCTTCCCTATTCCAATCATGAAGAGAATTGCAAAGGCTTTCAAGGGCAAATCCATTAAGGCTAGGGAGAGCCTGTCGGATTCTTTTGTCGAGGGGCTGAAACTTCTCTTGGTTCCTATTGCTTATGGCTTAAAGGAACATCTTTCCTATGTCCAGGTAATCCTGCAAAACTCGAAATTCTTCTTTTTTGGTTGAGTTTCAACTCGGCCTTAGGCTCAAAATTATGCCATAATAGTAGTTATAAGCGTGAAACAGACTGATTGTGAACTGACATTGCCTGTTGTAGGTTCGATTTTTACTGTCCCTAGGGTTAGGATTCGATTAATTATGATTTTTATGGTTTTGGCGCGATGGATGCAATTTTTTGGGCAAAACAGGTTCTGCCCACAGGTTGTGATATCGCCGGCGGCATGAGTGTTGTCGCCAGCAGCATCAGGCCTTGCAAAACGGGCTAGGAAGGCGTAATGCCATTTCTACTTAAGGCAATGCCACCAGCGATATCATCCATACCGCCAGCGGTATGGATGTTGTTACCGATGACATCACTTCTAGGAGAAGCGACATTAGCAGCCTTCCAGCAGGTATCAGCGATGAGAAAATAAATAGGGACTTATCTATTTTGCTTCTGATTTTTGCAGCCGCATGGACCGACCTATACTGGAGGTATGGGCACCATTGGCGAGTGGTAGCACCATATTTCGGAGAAGGATCCTAAACTTATGCTAGCCATCAACGAGATGGGCTTTGGGGACTTGGCCTGAATGATGCCGATGTTAATGCCAAAGCTCTCCCATTCGACTATGATAGCTCTTATAGAGAGGTGGTCTGAAACCACTCATACCTTTCACTTCTCATTTGAGGAAGTGACAATCTCGCCCTCTGATGTTGTAGCTATGACCGGGCTCCTTTGGATGGACGAGGTCATTCATTTTGACACCTACATGGACAAATATCACACCGAGAGGCCCGTGGTAAGGCGAGTGAAGGAGTTATTTGGTTTGAAGCCTGTCTCAGGGCGGCTATCTTATGGTGAGCTACACCAACACTAGACTAAAGTTGATGTGGTGTCGGAAGATGATAGGGATGCATGCGTCCCATCCTTCATGGTTTCCTTGTTTACCATGCTATTTTTCCCAGTTTCGGGGAGCAAGATTAATTATGGGCTAATATCCGCCGTGGAGGATGTGGCGAGCGTCAGGAAGAAGAATTGGTCGCAGGCCATCCTAGCATAGATGTATCATGCGCTAGGTGCGGGCGCTCGAAAGAAGGGAAAGGCCCTCCGTCTTTGCCATCTGCTACTTCAGGTGTACCTTCCTTGGAAGCATTTTACTTGATTGCGCATGTCTCATTTACTATGGATTTTTTTTGAACTGATTAATTATTACTTGTGCAGGCCTGGGCTTTTGAGCACCAGATCCTCCCGCCGATTGAGTTCAAGAAGACCTTGCCACCGGGCTCCCATTTTCTCGCCCGCTGGTGCGGGGGTATTGGCGGGAAGGCCAAGTATCCTACCAAGTACAGGGAGTTCCTGAGGAGTGTGCGACTGAGCTCGGTATGCGATCTTTTGGTTTGGTCCATGTTTCACACTCAGAACAAAACATTAGTAAATAAAAAGCATTTATGAATTTACATATACTTACATCGGTTGTTTTGGTTGATTGTTGGTGCAGCTTGTCCTAGACCCGTTTGACGGGGTGGAGAACCTGCTGAAAGTTGTGAGGGTCAGGAAGGAGGTGCATGACCATCGGTTTATCGTAGAGGGCCCCTTATCCCAACAGTGGTACTTGGGGGCTCCGGGGCTGGAGGCTTGTCCCTATCGTCGATAGACCGATGCCCGCCAATCCTCCCAAAGGCTTATGGTGGCCCTATTTGTTGATTACATCCGCGGCTGACCGAGTCGATTATATCGAGGGGAATGGCCGGGTTATTTCGAGCTTTCAGGGCTCCTACGACCGGCACCTGTAGCGCCTACTCCCCCTGTGCCCCCGCATCCAGAGGAATGATACAATTGAGTACCATAATGAGCAAAGGCTATAGGAGGAGAAGAGGCAACTCAAAGGGATAGTGGATGTTAAAGAGGAGGAAGAAGAAGAGGAGGAGGAGGCTGAGATAGAGGTAGAAGACAACGTTGATATCGAGCCTGAGGGGGAGGACGAGATAGGTGTTGATGTAGCCGGCGAGAGTGTGCTGATGTCCCAGGAGCACCGCTCTTTTGAGTTATGATTGCATTTATGTGCATGATTTGCAATTGTTTGGGTTAGGAATGTCGCTTATGTGTGTTTTTTGTGCTTTTCAGGAACTTGCGAGGAAGAGAGGTTGGGACAACCAGAGTGAGACGCAGTACTAAAGTGTACCGGAGGGTATAAATTTTGTCGAGGGGCGTCTGGTCAACCTGATGAAAACCCAGTTCCTGTTGATGAATTCCCAAGGCGAGCTCCACCCTAGGAATATAGGCTCGAGCCATCATGCTCCAATCTTAATGCCAGAGAGAACTACTTACGTAAGGCTTGAGAACATGATAATTGCCTCCTTGCTTACCCTTGGATGCGGGTGCTTATTGACTTACCCTTAGGATTTTTCAGGTTACACGGAGCCATGTGGAGCAATTGGGAGAGAACAATAGCACTCTACGGGATACACTTATTGGACAATCGCTGCTTGTTCAAGTACATTCCCTATTATGACATGCCAAAAATAAGATAAGATGCATGTATGGATGCTATGAATGAAGTGCCTTATTGACATTTTCCCTGGTTTGTAGGATTACTTGGCCCTTTCCCTATCGGATGCCGATGCAGCCTGGCATAGATATGAGGAGGAGACTATAGAACTCTGACGCTAAATGAGCGACCTTGAGGGTCAGCTGGAGGCTACTATTTAGGAGCGAAGGAGCAACCAAAACTTGGAACGCGCGCACCCCGGTAGCACCAGTCGTAGAGGAGTGAAGATATCCGTCGGCCGACGTCCGTTTGCTATGGTTGAGGAGTCTAGCAGCGTTCCGATGACTGAGGGGAGAGAGGAGGATAAGGTTGATGATTGGCTAATGAGCCCTGAGGATGTTTCATCTCGCCCGACCTGCAGTGGTGGGCATGCCTAGATTATGCTTTCATTTCGCTTTTTATTTTGAATTTTGGTTTGTACCCTCGATACATTGGGGTTTGAATAATTTGGATTGTTGTTTGCTTTGGTAGGCTGGAATATTTGAATGGTTTGTGCCTTCGAGCTTTCATTGAATAAAATGGATTCGCACCCGTACCAGATTTCAAAAATGGATTACAGGGTTGTTTACTGGTTTTGTATAGGTCCGACATGATGAAATTGCTTCTGATGCCGCCGGGAAAATTAATTCCATGCCACTGGCAGCATGATTCATATCGCTCAAACTCCATCAGCTAAAATAATATAGATAGTGCTACCCAAAGTTCATATCACCGGCGGCATCGATTGATACCACCTAAACTGGTTCATATCGCCAGTGATATCACTCATATCACAGGCTGCATCACTACCCAGAAATCTGATTCCAGCTATTCTGTCAATTCCTGCCATAATAACCCACAACCAACACCCACTGGGTTTTCTACAAAGTCTGGGGAATTCGGACTAGAAAAAACTAGAGAAATTCGGGCTTCCTCTATTTTTTTGGACCGCCCATTCGGATTTTCAACCCAGCAGACTTATTCCGACTTTTGCATAGACTTAGATGTTTTCAGTTTATCCGGATTTTGAAAAGAAACACTGATGAGTTTGGAGCATCTTCAATCAAGCTTACTTAGGATGTTTCCTTCTCTTGGTTGACAGGCATTCATACAATCATAAGCACAGAGGTTTCAGTATAAAAGACACTTTTATCAAGTGAATTTAATTTAAGTACAAGATGTTGGCAATCATTTCCATTAATCAAACTCCTGGTGTTAACCAGCCTTTATAGATTTTCAAGTTAACATCTTACTGTTTTTCTCTCGTGCCCTAATTTTTGTCTGAACCGCCCTTTTCGGGTTTTCAGTTCAGCGGGCGCTATTGACTTATCCTTAATTTTTGCACGACTGATTTGCAGGATACTGACCATCGGGTATCACCCTAATTTTTGTCCGATCAGTAAAAGACTGAAAGGTGGATGATTATCGTACTTGTTATTTTTTTTGTGCCACTTTTCTGATTTATTTCTTTTGTTCAGACCTGATAATGCTTAAGCCTGTCCTGGTTGACTAGGTCGATGAACTCGCTCTTAGTTATGACTTTGATAGCCCTATTCATTCGGTATCGTCCTTGGCCATACGACAACCTTCTCAATTTGATCTAAACTTTTTATTAACGTTGGTGCCGATAGGTTCTAGATGCTTCATTGTTGGGCCTATGACTCTTGGTGAGGGTATTAGGATCTGACTTGTTGTTGTGTGCTCGGTTGTGCCCTTGCAAATTCTCCAAGGTTCTTAGTGTCCGTTCGGTTTTCTCCTGGATCACCCCGATTCATTCTGACCTTCAAAGTTACATTGGGTAACCTTGTTTTATTCTGATTGGCCACATTGCAAGGAGCTTACTTTATGGGAGTTTTGGCGCTTACACAGAGCCTTCTTAGTTGGTTTGATTGCCATTCTGATTATTATTCCAATTGCTCCTTTAGTCTATGATTTGTACAGCCCTTCCTGGTTAGGCCTGAATTTGCCCTTTGTACCAGTGGTGGAGGGTTTTGACCAAGTGACATTCGATTCGGGGGGCCTTTTACTTGCTGCCTTTGAAAGGTGAAATGGTAGCTTTTTTCATCGATTTACTTGGAAAGCTAGTCGCGACTTCAGTTGTGCGCTTATCTTTGTGGCTTGTGGGTTAAAGGTGGTTGCTCTCATACTTTATCCTCTTGGCGATTGTTGCCCCCTGATCTTTGTCGCTCGAGGGGTTTGATGTGGGTTAATTTGTGCTAGGTGAAGATGTGTTTCTTTACAAGTTTGGTCATTTCCTTGGCGGTGACATTGGTGTAAGATTCAGCTATGGTGTTTATTTGATGGAGATTGGGTTTCATCAATTGCTTATACCCCCATGCCAAGAATGGCCAAGGAGCAGAGATGTATGGGATAAGGTTTGAAAAAAGGGGAAGGGGTGGGTGGTTGTAAATGTATGCCGTGATTTTCCATTTCAGGGAACCAGTTGATACTTCTTTGGTAGCTTGAAGGTGTACGGTTGTGGGGTTGCTGAGTTAATTATGGAAGAGACCCGTGGTGTTCAATAATATGACTATTGATCTGGGGACCAAGCAAAAGCATTATATGGTCTTTAAGCACTTTATTATCTAACATGTGTTTGACAGGAGTTAAATTATTGGATTTGATTACCAAATAAGAAACTTCATTTATACTTAAATTAATTTCATACAGTAAAATATCGTGAATACTGGAAGCATCATGCGTATGCTCATATGAATGCGTGGATCAAATGGTAGGATCATGACATAAGTAAGAAAAATAGAAGTTGCTCGTGGAGCTCAAAGTTTGGTAGCAAATAGATCTAATGAAAAATCATCAACCACCATAGGCGGAGGGCTTTGCAAGATCATGCTTTTGGGTGGGAATTGATCAGAATGAAGTGTTGGGAGCCTTCTCTAGGGCAAAAGGAGGGTGATTAAACTGGACTGCAGCCTTTGTCAGAAAAGCTTGGATGGTTGTTGCCTGGATATCATCATTTTTTCCAAGCCAAACATTTTCCATTCTCCCAGCTCGCTTAAATCTGGCCCTCATAGCCTCGTTGTCAAGCTACATTTTCCTCTTTCTATTAGCCTTATCATTGGAACCGACAACCCTAGTGAGCTTATATGGCCCATTTGCTCGTTTAAGTGTACCAAAAACTGGCATACTTGCCTAGTCGATGAGCTTTTTAACCTTAGGCATTCTATCCAGCTTGGCTATCTTTACCTCTTTCACCAGACGATATATAGCTCGAGCCAAGGTTTGGCATTCATTCGTGTGATATCCCCACTGGGCATGACACCCACAAAAGTTTCCCTTCTCATCTCCTGTTGGGGTTTTGTACTCACGAAGGGGTTCAATAAGACCATCTCTTCTTAATCTGATGAAAATCATATTGAGGGGTAAAACCCAGGGGTTTACAATATCAGTTGGGATACGTTCCTGAGAGGCTTTTTGGCTCCCCTTGACCTGAGATGGCAACTCTCCTAGCCCATTATAGCCTTTTGTCTGGCGAGTATTAGAACCCTTGAAGACTCGATCGCTATTTCCTTGGGGTTCCCTTTCCTTTCGACATGCCGGCACTAGTTGGGGCAAGAAAGCTTCCACCTCATGTGTCATGTCCCGAGGATGTATGAGTTGGCCATTGGCTATCTGATGCATGGCTTTAGGTGTCATGCCCGAAGATCGCGTGACCTAGTCGTGGCTTCCCTACTGACTGTAGGGATAAGGCGTTGGTTGATCAAGTTGGGGACCAGCCATTAGATCATTGCCAAATAGGTTTGGCTGGTAGGTCATCCCCTGAGGTGCCTTGTCAAAAGATGGTGGCGGCATTGCTGGTTGGGTTGGTCCTCTAGGGAGAGCTGAGATTTACTGGGTGAGCTCATCGGGGAATGGTAGGAGGATTGAGTTTGGGTCATATGCCTTAGGCTTGGAGGTAATAAAGAGAAAGTTGGCTGAGTCATGGAAGTCTGGTGGCTTTGGAATAGACTAGGCTAGGGCCGAGTCTGAACTGACTGGATGGGAAGCTGAGTAAACTGCATTGGTTGTGCTCTTATTGGACAGAACGAAACATGATCTGAACCATTTCAAATAAATTCATTCTAGTACTGGGGCCGATAGTCTGATTCTGAAATCCAACCGGTTTTCTTGCTTGCTAAGGCTTGTCTGACAAACAATTGTATTGTTATCTGGATTTGTTCTTGAATAGTATTGTGGAAGATATCTGAACAGATAAATTGGGTCACGATGGCGGTGATTTATGACCCAATAGATGGAGGGTGAGCTGCTGCTTCTGAGGTGGAGGGAAGACTAGTCTCTTCTCAAGGCGAGGCAGAGTTGTCATTACAAGGAAGAGACATGGCTGGTTGTGAAGGTCTGGATTCGGGAGGAAGACTATTTAGGATCATACACCATTGGTCAGGCCATAAATGGGTTGCAAATGGTATGGATGGTATGCATGCTTTTTGTTTTTCTAGAAGCGGTGCATGATATGTATGGCTGCACGTAGATGTGGTTAGAGATGATGCGATGGCTTATCCCTCCAACATACATGGGACGTTTGTATCTCACGTCAGACATAGTGATATGTGATGATGCAACGAAGGGATAAGAGAAGTCCACCGTATGTTGCTAAATTTCTTCCATGGGCAGAAGTAGTAAGGGTAAGTTGATTCATTTTTAGCTCTTGAAGCCGATGTATGATCACGAAGTACATAGTACGCAAATCATCCCTCTTCCAACCTTATGACTCTCGCGCAACACCTTTTTTGAAGGATGAAGTTTGACTTCTTCACAGGTAATGGCGAGAGAAGTGAGTCCCAAATGTTTTATTACTTCTGGTGATCCTAAAGGAATGACGTGCTAAGGCTTTTTCTAGCGCGGCTTTGGTATAGGTTTGTTGATGTAGAAGGTTCTCATTTACCTTGATTCCACGTTACTCAACCACTCCCCAAATAGGTGCGATCGCTAAAGTTTATGTGTTGGTTAAAACGAGTGATCCACCCACTAGGCATCCTCAATTCCAATAGGGCATGAGTGATACTTTCGTGAGCTTCTCAGGTAAAATGGGGAACCTAAAAATTATCGAATTATCTACACGCGTAAGGATAAAATGTCATAAAAAAGAATGGAGTTTTAATTTGGCCAATGATTTTAATACATCATGAAAAATTCTTTAAACTTTATGAAAAGATAAGTTTAAGTTTAAAGAGATCAGTCCTCAACAGAGTCGCCTCTATAAGCGGACGACATTTTATGCAATGGCTGTGAGGCTAGGCCAGAGGATCGATTCTCCTGAAAATAATGGGGGTGAGTGATGTGATTGGAAAATAGTTTTGCATATTTTGATGCTCAAAAGATACGAGATTGAAATCCCGTACTTAAAATAGAGTCGCCACCAGATTCAGCTCAACCGGGAAATTTTGGTACAATCTTCTCACCGGGTGGTTGGACCATACCTTAAGTAAAGATTCCAAGTTCGGATGACGTTATCTATTTTTCATTAGGCCAAGTTAAAATATTTCATTCTTTCTTAATCGGTTTAATCCATCCTATTTACTTATGTTTTCGGTTATTAAGTTGTTTTCGCATTTATCAAGCAATCAAAACGATAAAAATTATTATAGTCATCCAAAAATAAGTGCGGAAAGTAAAATCATTACAAGGCTTCCAAATCCTATACATTTTTCTATGCAATAACTGAAATACCAAAAGGCCTAACATACATCTACCTGCAGAAGATGGTTAGCACAAATATGGCACATCGTACGAGATATATCACGAATCATGTATAGTTACCAAACCAAACAAGACCCGAGTTAGTGTGGATATGGCATATTTCATTTACAGTATTATAAAGCCCGATTGGATAGCTAAAATGAGGTTTGAGCGGCGTTTGCGGGAAATTTCCATTTTTAACCAAATTTTGGACCCGATCGTTGTTTTAGCCAGATTATTAGTGAAAATGCCTCATGGTATGGGGTGAGGTCTGTTTTCAGGAGGTTTTGGACCTCCATCGTTGCAATGTGTATCCTAGCTTTAGAAAATAAACTAGATCAGAAATGAATGAAATAAAACCGCTGTCTAGAAGTTCATATTGCCGGCGACATGACTGATGCCGCCGGTGACATCAATGATGTCGCTAGAGGCATCAGCTTCGTAGGCAGGTTACATGGCTTTTTGAGTACCATAAAGAAAGGGTCCTACAAGAAAGTAAGGTCCCTGGGAAATGTGATGTCGCTAGCGGTATCAGTGATGTCTCTAGCGATATGAGTGATACCGCCGGTGACATTACATGTCTCCGGCGACTTCAATTTCTTGCAGCAGCAGCAGCAGGCAACAATCAAAAATGATCGAAAACCCAAAAATGAAAACAAATCAACAAGAATCAGCATAAACTAGCAATATTAATGCTAAAGAGCTATGAGACTCAGAATTTTTACCTCGGGGTCGTGAATCCACCTCTTCGTGAACCAAGGAACACCTTTGGGGAGCTTGTAACGATGATTTAGTAGTAAATTTAAGAGTTTTAAGTCTCTAAATCCTATTAAATTGATTTTAACTTGAAGATCTATTGATTTTAAGCTCAGAATCAGAGAGTTCAAACAAGAAAAACCAGGAAAAGTGGATCAAAATCCTTTTTCCTACCTTCTCTAATTCTTATCTCACTAAAATCTATCTTCTCACTCTGGAATTAAGTTTCCCTTCCTCCTCCTCCTTCTTTTCTCCTCCCCTCTTTGAAAGCCTAAGGTGTGTTTTTATAGGCAAATTGGGGTGGTCTTCGAGACCTTTTTTAGCAGTTCCACCGAAAGTGGCAAAAAGGCTGGTCAAAGGAAGAAAAAGATGTTGTCTGTGCAGAAGCCCGTTTTGGGCTATGCCACCGGCGACATGGTGATACCGCCGGTGACATTGCTGATGCCGCCAGCGACATCAGCTTTCTGCAAGCCGACAGCCAGCAGGCCCACAAGCCCAAAAAGCTGCCAAAAGTGGTCAAAAAGTGGGATTTTTGAATTTTAATTATATTTTAGAGATTTGATTAATTTGGGTGTAAATCATCGGTTCAAGCTCCACCGGATGCGTTATCGATCACGCCGAAATGGATTCTGCCAAGTATAAAGTTTGCGAGGAACGTTATATTGGTAATAAAAATTCTAAAGAGAACTTTTATTTTGAGGTATTAAAATCGGGTACACGTCATCATCGTCTCGCGAGAGGGACTGCAAAATCCCGTGCTCACAATCACAATGTAGGACTTGGAAGGACCCTCACCAGAATAAGCTTCCATTTGGGGCATTGAAAAATTCTTGGGTACCCAATCATCATCTCTCACCTCTTCTTTATCTTCATTCTTATTCAGAAACTGCCTAAAGAAAGCCGCCATTTCAGGTGTCACGCTAGGAGGCTGCGTGACCTGGTCGCATGGTGTCACACCCGAAGGCTGTGTGACCTGGTTGTTGAGCATCAAGGATGTTCTGAATTAAAATGATGAAGGAGTCAAGATCTTGATTTGGGGGCAAGCAAAGGGGTTCTGAGGGTAAGTAGTTTCGCATGGGGTAACCACAAAATTGGGAGGAGAAGGCGCAAAAGGTGTTGGCAGCGTCGGAGAGATGATGAATCCGCTGGAAGGAACAACCATTTGACGAGTAAAACCCCCTGAGAAAGTAGAGAATATAGGAGCTTGGTTTATAGGCCTTGAATGTATAGGAGGAGGAAAGCCAAAGGTCGGTAGAATAAATGACGAGGGTGGTTGAGAAGAACTCTGACCAAACTAAAACTAGCTCTATTGGATAGGTCAGATAGGCGGAAGCGGTGGGACTGAAAATTAATTCTAAACCGATGGAGACTGACTAGACATATTCTGAACGATCTCTCCCTAAGCTTGAACTATAGGCCCCACTGGCCTCTGAATCTCTCTCTCCTCCCTAAGAGCTGATAGGACTTGCTCTTGAATGGTGGCCTGAAATAAATCTAATTGTAAGAGCATGGTCATGGCATTGGCTAACTCAGAACCCAACTGCGACTGACCCTGACCCTGATTCTGATGAGGCAGGGAAGGAGAAGGGGAAGGAGTACTCTCCTGAGGTGCATCATTCAAATACAGATCAGACATGGTTGAAATAACGAATTCTAACACTGAACTCACTGGCCGGCCAACCTAACGGCGATCTAGTCGCAACCAAAGAGGACTACGGCGATAAGGATGTCTCGACCTAGCTAGAGAAACTGAAAGATGATCAGCCCGAATCAAACAATGAATGAGATGGATGATTACATAAATATTCGAATGATGAATGCCATATATACTAGGGTGGTTTAGAGGGGTAGAGAGCAGAAGAGCTTATGATGTGAAGCTTAACCCCAAAATATGTGAGATGTACGAATTCCTTGCTATGCCTAGCGAACCATATATGGGTAGTCGAGACTCAAATGATCTCAGGCATTTTGTTAAATTCCCCCTTCAAGCAAGGGGAGAGTAGAGGTAAGCGAAAACCAAAAATAAAGGTCGGCCACAAGCGGCTTATGCATAAAGTACGTATGTATAAGCACAACACAAGTAGCACACAAAATCAAATAAATCTCTTACAACCTTATAACTCTTGTGCAACACCAATTTGGATTCTGGGGTTAACTCTAGCGCCAGGGAACGGCAAGAGAGTATGCGACTTAAATCTAAATTATTTTGGTGGACCTAAGGGGAAGTTGCTACGGTTAGATTTATTGTGGTTCATTGTCTCAAACCGCTAGTATCGTGGAACAATACTGTAGAAGGGTCTCATTTACCTTGATTCCATGTAACTCAACCACTCCTCAAATGAGTGCAATCACGGGAATCACACGTTGGTTGAAACGAGTGTTCCACCCATAAATATCCCCAACTCCTGGCGGGCATGACGTATAAAAGTGAGCTTCATGGGGGTGAAATAATGGCACCTAAAAACTTAGAATCTAACTAAAGGGGTATTCAAAAGATATAAGAAATAAAGCATTGATTTAAAAATGATTTAGGCACATCATCAAAATCCTTTAAACAAATTTCAAAAATGAAAGTGATTTTCAAGTTTTAAGTTAAAAGGAAATTCCCTAGCAGAGTCGCCACTGTGAGTGGATGACCTTTTTTCCCACCCATGAGGACCGCGTGAGATGCGTAGCATTGGGGTTGAAAAATAACGAGCGCTGTGAAGCTTGCTTTGGGAGAATCCTTATTTTAGACGTGATAAAAATAGTGGTGGAGAAAGCGATGTTAAAGTTAAATTTAAGTCCAATTTATGTGTCAAGGGATACGAGACTTGAAATCTCGCATTTTAAGATAGAGACACCACTTGGTTTAGCTCCACCAGGAATTTGGGTACGATATTCCCACCGGGTGGTTGGATCATAGATAGAGATTCCAAGTTCGGATGATGTTGCTTACTTTTCAATTTTTAAATGAAGATGTTTACATTTTAATAAACGCGACTTCGGTTCTTATGCCATATAAATCCGGTTAATGTTTAGAGTTTTCGGTTTATATGCCATACATCACGCAAAAGTGATAAATAAAGCAAATAAATAATTATTACAGGGCTTTACAAATACCTATACATTTTTCTAATGCGGAAAAGTAAATAAAGTAGATAAATAAATAAAATGACGAAACCGGGTCTTAACCAAACTTACCAACATGGACCCGGCTCCAAATGGGATAGAATATACGCGAGAATAATCACAAATAAAGCATAAATGAATAAATGGCAGAAAATAAACACCTAATCATGGAGAAAACATATTTTTGAATTTTTTGGGACTAAAACACAATTTTCGGGTATTTAAATAGACATCTAAACAACCTAATAATCAATTAAAAAAAAGACTAAGCAACCTAAAATAAATAAAGAAAATTCCATAAAATATTTTGGGATTTTTTATTAGTATAAAAAGATTTATTTAGATTTATTTAGTGATAAATTCATTTTTAAGCCATTAAATGAAGATTTGACCAATTAAATAATTAATAAAATTTAAAACAGGTTAAAAAATAATTACAGAATATATAAAATTTTCCGGAAATTTTTCGAGTGAAAATTGGAGCAAAAAACGCAAGACGATAAAAAGGACCAAAAAACACAAAACATGGGCTTTTTGGCATTTTCACTAGTCCAGATGCTATAGTGGGACTTGAGATGCTACAATTGTTGCCTGAGATGCTGCCGTTGTAGCATCTTAAGCTACATCGGAGCATCTCAAGACCCACCTGAGCATCTGGCTCAGAAAAACGTCAAGAAGTCCGAAATAACAACTAAGAACAGCCAAATAATGAACAATATTGAATAAAAAGTAGATTGGAACTCAGTTTTGTTACTTAGAGGCCGTGAATCCACGTTTTGAGAAACCGGTCGTTTGGCAAGCTATGTGATGAATTTGTGACGAAATCCGAAGAAACAGTGACGAAAATAACGACGAACTTAGCGACGGAATTTAGTGATTTTTGAGGAAAAAGTCTCTAAATCCTATTTAAGCTCATTTTAACTTAAGATTTCTAATTAATTTTAGTGATTAAGCTAAAAAATTAAGCTAAATAACCCTTAAGAATCCGGATTAACCAGATTTCTCAAGTTTTAAATGGCTTTCTCTCTCTAAAGCCTAAAGGAATTCTAAATATTGAATTAAGCTTTCAATTTGGCCAAAAGTCCTAAATCAGGTGATTTAATGGGTTTAAATAGACCTAACTCACTCCAAATAACTTAATTAGTCCCTAGAAATGCAAAGATTCCCGAAAAAATCGAGTAAAACCGAATTTGGAGAGAGAAAGACGGACTCGCGAAGGACAGCCAGAGCCTGCGCAGCGTCTCAGGCCGAGACGCTGCAATCGCAGCATCACACCACGCCCCACCGCGAGACACTCCAAACGTAGCGTTTGGCGGCGCCACGGCGCGTCTCGGCTCCGTGGCCACGCGCGCCAAGATGGGGGCGCGCGGTGTGAGACGCGCAAGGGGGCGCGTCTCGCGCGCCCCTGCAGCGTCTCGCCCCGCCGGAGCGTCTCGGGGCTCCGGCGGCCACTCCGGCGCAGCTGCAGATGGCGGCATCGACAAGGGCAGGGCAAAGATCTTTTTCAATTTTTTTTATTTATTTTTTTATATATTTTTAATATATATTAATTATTTTTGGATATATATTTTTTTTGGTAATTTCAAAGCGCCTATTTTATTGACCGGTTAAAGGGAACCGAACTGTTAAAATCCCAACTTCGTAACGAGAATACTTGCCAAACGCGATTCGACTCTGAAATAATATGATAACAACCAAAATATTAGGTCCGAGCAAAACGATATCATCGTTCTACGGGTCACTGAAAAGCCCGTACTCACACATGTTATGACAATTATGTAAATAATTTATAAAATAAGACCTATGTTGACAAATTCCGAATAATTAACAAGCACATATGGATGTACAGTTGGGCTAGAAGAGCATCTGAAGCACACAGCAAAACGAGTCATAAAAGGTTGTCATGTAATACTGAAGCACACAGGAAAACGAGTCGTTAAAAGTTGTGATGTAATACTCCTAGTAAAACTAAAAAAAATCAACTCTAATCGCCTCTCTAGTTCTCTTCTTTTTTTTTTTCTTCGAAAAAGATTTTACTTTGATGATGTATACGTTGGAGTACTTGGAGTATTAGTGAATTCTACAATGATGTGATATGTGGAATAAATATTCATATTGATGATACGGTAAAATAAATTAGACATTTAAAAAATGAGCCACAATAAAATATCTATTCGAGTGTGAATTGTATTTTTCTCAAAATATAATAATAACAAAAGTATTATATTAACTATTTTTTTATACTATTATATTAACTATTAAATTATTCCATTTTCATCATTAAAATATTATTTTTTTTAATGAATATACCCTGAGCACAGTCACTGTGATTGATCCGGGCATTTATTAAATAAATAATGCTAATAACAAGATGTGTTTAACTAAATCAAGTACATGAGACTAGCAATTACGAGTAAGTAAATACATCAGAAATAACGAAGCCCATATTACGCCGCTTACAAGTAAATAAAAACCAATTGTAATAAATACTTGTAACAAGTATATCCTCCGATGTGTCGACACCCTCAAAGACCATCTTGTTCCGTCGTTTTCAAATAGACCATGAGATCACGAACCATAGTGCTATAGCAAATTCACGTTTCGGACCCGCAACAAAATACGAACTCCATAGTTCCAAAAACTCTCATGGCGAAGACGGAATAGGTAGCGGAATCTCGAATAAACGAAGAAGTTGGTGCCAAATACTAAGGCTTCGCGGACAAAAGAATATAGCATGTGCTATCGTCTCGCTATCTGTGCAAAAGGGACATACGTCATTCTCCATAGCCCTACTTCCCCTCGTATGCAACATTGTTTTTGTTGGAAAGCTATTATGGAACAATAGCCAACCAAAAAATCGAATCTTCGGTATGATGGTAGATTCCCAAATTCTTCTAAATTTGAGAGGGGATGCGTCCCTCCTTGGTAAGCGATAATACGCACAACAAAAGGAGCTCGCTGAATAACCATTATTGGTCTCACACACCCATGTTAGTTTGTCCGCCACCCATGGAAAATTACATGCCAAGCTAATATCTCCCGTTGAACTCGAACCAATCACTCGAAAAAGAGATGGACACGCCTCATACATCCACGTTCTCAGCTGCCGACAACGATCCCTAGCTGTGATTCGTAGATTCCTTTTTCAAAATGGTCTACCGAAAGGATCTACCCCTAGCAAGTACTCACAACCTTGTTGCACCGTTCAAGACTTCCTATTACAAAGAGAATAGATATCCGAAAAAAGAACGCAAAGGGGACGATCCGAGGTCCAGTTATCATGCCAAAAGGATGCCATAGTCCCGTTGCCCATAACGACCCTTGAGTTATTTTTGAAGAGGGTCCAAAATGATCCCTCCTTCACGCACACCAAATACACACCTTTCCAAATAGGGGGTAGATTTCGCAATTCAGCCCTTTCAAAAGCCATCCACGAGTCAAAACCATAGCGTCGTACACAAACGTCGTACCATAACGAGTTTTGGTTCAACTCTCGTAGTTTCCAAAGCCATTTCAATAATAAACTACAATTAACGAGCCTCAAGTCCCTAATATATAAGCCTCCTAATTCCTTAGGCAACACAACTGTGCTCCAAGCAACCTTAGACATGCCTCTTGTACACGCATCTCCCTTCCATAGGAAGTTCCTTATTAAACAATTTAGCCTGTCGATGATAGATCTCGGCATTTTGTATAAGGCTAGAAGATAAATTGGAATCGATGATAACACTGATTTAATCAACACAAGTTGGCCTCCATACGATAAGCAGTTCCCCTTCCAACCCGCTAGTCTGTTCTGTAACTTCACCACTAAAGGATTCCAAGACGAGACCGGTAATCTCTTCCAACTGATAGGGGCTCCTAGATACGTGATCGGAAATTTCTAAACTTTACAACCAACCAAATCAGCACACGCTTGTAACACGTAATCCTGGACATTGACCCCCATTATCGAACTCTTACCATAATTAATCCTTAGACCCGAAATTATTTCGAAGCATCGAAGTACTCTAATGAACATAGGCAAAATATCCACGTCAGAAGGTAAGAAACATATAGTATCATCGGCGAATTGCAATACCGAAATATCCCTTGAAGAGCCGTCAACCCTGAACCCTGGCAGTAGGCCGTCCCTAACACTCATATCTAGCAACTGTTTCAGTCCCTCAACAGCCAACAGAAAGATAAAAGGAGATAATGGGTCTCCTTGTTTAACTCCTCTCTAAATACTAATTTGATCAGTCGGGATGCCATTAACAAGAATTGAAGTAGATGACTGTCTTCTGCAATTCCTTAGCCACGAAATCCACTTAGCATCGAACCTCATTCTTTTCATCACCTCATCAATATAAGTCCAAGATACACTATCATAAGCTTTGTGAAAGTCTAGTTTCAAAACCAAGCAAGATTGCCTCCGATAATGAATTGTGTGTAGCACTTCTGAGGCAATAAATGAGCACTCGTTAATGTTCCGTCCCTTGATGAAACCAAATTGTGATTCTGAAACAAGTTCTGACAAACAGGGTTGTAATCGATTAGCTAGCACTTTTGCTACAAGTTTATACATCCCATGGATCAGTGCAATCGGTCGATAATTAGATAATGAACACGACCCAGGTACTTTTGGGATTAACACCGTGTACGACATCTTAATAGCTTCGGGTAACCTGTTCGATGTGTAAAAATTCTCAAACAACCGCAATATATCCCTTCTAAGATCAACCCAAACCTCTTATAAAAATAAAATTTAAACCCCTCTGGACCCGGAGCCTTGTTGTCCTTACAAGAACAAAGCGCACCCTAAATTTCTCCTTCTGAAAAATTCGTCGTCAAACAGTTGTTCGAGGCAATATCAACTGATCTAAAGTTCAATGATCTCATCAAAAATGGTACCACCTGCCGTTCACTAAATAAATCCGAATAGAAGCCCCTAATTTTATTAACGATTACTCCCTGGTCGCTCACTAATTCCCCATCCACTTCAAGTTGATTTATCGCATTGTTTCTAGCTCTTGCTGAAGCTCTCCTATGAAAATATCCTGTGTTTTCATCTCCCAATAATACCCATGAGACTCTCGATTGCTGATGTTTAACGTTCTCCAAATTCTTCCTCATGGTGCGAAAATCAGCCCTTGCAACTTGAAGATCCGATCCTATTACCCCATCCACTGGCCGACTAGCCAAACTCAACATAAGACTAATTACATATCCCTCAAGTTCCCGAATTCTTTCTTCTAATCGTCCAAAATTATCAATGTGCCACGGCCGAATGAAGTCTTTCAACTTACACAATTTGAAATGAATGTCATGGTCTGGGAAAGTCGAGCTAAGAAGGGCCCATTTTTGTCTTAAGAACAGCAAGAAGGCATTATTATCCCACCATACATTTAGAGAATAGAACGGTCTCCTCCTCCCAACTCCAGCTGGATGTGACATGAAAATGATAGGAAAGTGATCTGAAAGTGTCGAATCCACAGTGGAGATTCGCATATACGGCCAGAGATCTAATATCGCACACGAAACAAGAACCCGGTCTATTCTCGAAAAAGATAGAGAATTCGCCCATGTGTAATCTCTCCCATTAAGAGGTAGATCATAGAGAGCACAATTATCTACAAAATCTCAAAATTCCATCATCGAGTTCGTTGAATCCCCCCCAAACCTCTCAGAAGCATTCAAAATCTCATTAAAGTCCCCACACAAAATAACCAATCTCAAGCCCATGATACTATCAGCTAAATCCTGCCACAATTGTCTTCTATTTTCCTGATCATTATAAGCGTAAATACAAACAAGATGGACTTCAATCTGAGATGAGCTCAATCGAATGACAACCCATCTCTCAGACTCCTATATAACTAGGCTTTGAAATAATACAGAATTCCATGAGACTATAATTCCCCCCGAAGGGCCAATGGCCGATACACAATGAGATCCAAAATCATTATGCCCCCAAAATTGTCTAATTACCTGGTCCGACACCCCCCCAGACTTCGTTTCTAATAAAACAAATGCATGCAAGTTCCATTTTCTAGCCAAAGATTTTACTAACACCTGTTTCCCCCCATTATGGAGGCCCCCTCGACAATTCCAACTCAAGAAATTAAACGACATTAATCATAAAATACCTTGCATCGTGACCGTTTAAGCCTTGCGTGATGCCAAAGCCTGTAAAATAACCTTGGCGTGCTTGTCTTTAAAAACCCCCAATTTCTTCCCTACCTCAAAGGTCTCCCTATTTTCCGATATGCTTGACGGTCTCACTTTTGATCGAGTAATAACTCTATTTCTGTTAGCTATATCCGGTCCCGAGGTGTCCGAACTCAAATTTGTTCTTGAAGTTGTTCCTTGCTTGACCGTTGCACCTGCGTGTCTAAATACATTTGCAGGTAGATCCCGGCGTGTATAATTCACCCGATTCACCGTACCTCCACTATAATCTGAATTATCATTGGATGCACTCGAGATAGTATTCTGTGGATGACCCTGTGAGTTCTCCTTTCCTAGTCGAATACCTTGGTTACCTAGAGAAGACACGGATCTTTGCAAGATAGAAATTTCAGCGACTCCTTCCTTTGAAACCGAAGTCCGTGAATCTGAGCTAGAGACTCGCCCAGCCGAAATTCCCAGAGAAGGATTGTTGGGGACACTATTAGTTAACCCATTTTCCCCTATTCTAGAGCCCATGTTTAGGACTTGATGGATAGAAATTTCAGCCTTCTCCCCCACCTCTACGGGAGGAGCATTGGGAGCACTATCAGTCAACCCGATTAAACCACCATCCTGATTCAAGACAGAAATTTTAACTCCATCATCACAAGGGGGTAAGGAGCTAGGGACACTATCAGTCAACCTAAAAGGACCTGGCCTACGCTGTTGGATAGAAATTTCAGCTCCGTTGACCTTCTGAGGATCGAAACTGGGTACACTATCAGTTAACCCAATATAAGCAAGACCATAGTGTTGGACAAAAATTTCAGCTCCATCTTTTTTGCGCGAAAAAGAGCTGGGGACACTGTCAGTCAACCCGATAGAACCCAGACCATGATTTTGGACAGAAGTTTTAGCTCCAACTTTGTTGGAGCTGGGGACACTGTCAGTTAACCCAATGAGCATCCTAGCTTGGTGCTCGACAGAAATTTCAGCATCATCTTTTATAGAGGAAGGATGAGAGCCAGGGACAATGTCAGTTAACTCAAAACCTTTTTATCGTGTAGAGTTTGTCTCAAAGGGCAGCAGTCCACTCCCAGATTAGTCCGAAGATGAATCCCTATCACATGCAATAGCCTGTCTGAAATTAATAGTAACCATGTATTCCTTGTCTCCCCACGGCAGCGAGATCTTTCGGCTAAAGCTATCAATAGGTGTAGATACTAAGCAAGATACCATATCCAAACGATCAGGGCAAAGGTAGTAAAAATCAGGTGTCACAAGTGATCCAAACTCAGCCATGAGCTTGTTGATTAGTTGCTCGATAATCAAAGCAGGAGGAATCCCCAGAAAATCCACATAAAAGAGACATTCGGTTGGAACAAAATTAAACGGAAAATCCACACATTCTGAAAAGATATCCTGAAGATGACTCCAATCCCCCTCAAGGAAAGCTATCTTTGCATCAGACGAAAGGAAAGACATAACCACTTGATTACCACCCGCTGGAGCAATAAAATCAAAAGCAAAATTTCTGTTCGACACCATCTCCATCAAGTCTAGAATAACCAAAATATCCTTTACACGGAGCAGACAAGCAAATCTTGCCCAAATCGATAATGGAAAATCACTAACAGTCCTAGACTGATTTGGCTCCGCAGCTGGAGCTACAACTGTCGTGTAGGATCTATTATCCCTAGAAGAATCCCTAAAAACCGATCTTGGCTTGGCCTGAGCATGGGAGGGCGTTGATGAGGTATAGCCTGTTTACCTGGTGAAGGATATTTGGCTTTGAAGGCGCGCATCCTGATATAACCAATCATAACTGCATTCAATCTGTAAAGAGCATCGTGCATAGGGATAGACCATTGATAGAGACAAAACCGAAATTCAGATTCTTCGCATTTTTCCGCCTTGCAACAAAAACCTCTCCTGGAACTCCATATTTTGAAAAAATGCTCTTCAAAGCCGCTGCATCATGGCTGTTTGGGAAATTTTCCAAGTAAATCCTATTACTAAATAGGCGATAATGATCTTGCCTATCCCGGTAATTTCTTGGATGAGCTATGGCACAAACTAAATATCGAATTGCACAGCAAAAAAGGAAAAAACCAATCAAAAATGAAACCACTGATGACGAAGTTGATGAAGAAGCGAGATGTAATCACAGGCAAGACCAACTGCCACGCAATTTGCCAGCCAGACCTAACTCTCAAACTCTGTTCCTACTCTCTCGCAATTGCCGTTCAAGACCGACTTTCACTTCTGCCTGGAAGCCAATGGAAGGAAAAGAGAAGGTGGCGGCGGCTCTCCGTGACTGAACTGGAGGTGAAGGCGGCAATTGATGGCAGCAGCAAAGGTGGCAGGTAGCTCTGTTTTTTTTTCTTTTTTCTATGCCAAAACTGTCGTCGGCGCCGCCGCTTCTATTGCTGGAAGCACCGCCGCCAGTTCTTTTGCTGGAAGCACCGCCTCAAATCCTTTTGCCTGAAGCACCACAGATTTCTTTCAATATGAGCAATAAACCATTCTATTTTTTCTGTACGACACTTGTTCCTATGTCTCTTGTCTCTTGTCTCAGTTGGAGCTGTGTATTTCCTAGTGAAATGCGGTGGCCGATCAAAGTTCCTATTGCAAGAGTTACGTGTTCTGAATATCACTTCAGATCGAAGAATCCAGTTAGATTTCCATAATACACTTCAGATCTGCAGTCAAATGGGATTTTAACATCGGATCCTATTACCAAGGGGCACCGGTGAGGTTCTACTTGACGCCGATCATCATCGCCCAAAAAGTGGAAAGCTGAAGCTGTTTCCTTAGTCACGCCGGTAACTTCAAAACCAAGACCCTTGATGAAACTCTAGGCTCTGATGACACCGCGTTGAGTGGAGCAGTAAGAATCGACGAAATTAGAGGTGACGAAAGTAGAGTTTTTTCTCAATTAAATCTCTATTTATGCTTATGTATCAAAAAGATTAATTTGGGTAAGTTCTCATGGCTTTTAATCACGAGTAAATTTATGTTTTTCCTTATTAAGACAAAGATTTGTTAGAAATGGTATGCCATATGCACGGATTAAAAACTCCTCTATTTGGAATTCTTTACGAGGTGTCTACAATGTGATCTGTGAGCATATTTCATGGTTCCTTGGACCCTTCTCAAATCTAAATTTTTGGAATGCAGCATGGATTACACCTTCGTTAGCTGACCAATTATCTCTGCCATATAATGTAAGAGTTAGCTGCCGAGACAAAGTGGGGGATTTTCTAATGCCCAACTAATGGATTAATTTACCCCAATCTATTCCGCCTATCAATAAAGATAATGTCCAACTGATTTATGTTTCTGAAGAGACTAAGGATGTTTGTGTTTGGAAGCCGGCTTCCAATGGTACTTTCACGGTAAAATTATTTTATCAATGGCTTCAAGATAAATTCGATATCTGACCGGTTTCTATCAAACTTTGGAACAAAACTATTGCTCCATCCCATTCTATTATATGCTAGAAAGCATTCATTGGCTACATCGCAGCGCATGATATGCTCCAAAAAAAGGGTATTCATATTGTAACTATTTGCGCGCTTTATCTTAATGATTGCGAAGATCGGGATCACCTTTTTATAACACAATTATGGTAGGCTCTCATGTCGCTCTTTGTTCGACACATTGATCTTTCTGGGAATCTGGGTTCGGTTCTTATATTGGCATTTGGACAGAAATTCAGCCCGCAGGTCCAGACTTTATGGCACTCAAGGATCGTTAACACGGTCTGGATTCTTTGGACAGCTAGAAACTAGAAAATCTTTAAGGACATTGCCCCTAATATTCACCATTGTTTGCATATGCTCTGGGCCATTTTGAGGAGGACGGATAGTCTTGGGTTCGGTCACATTTGGAACTCTTTGGCTGAACGTAGAATTTTATCGAACCTTAATTTAGCACCGCGATTGCCTCGAGCTCCTAGAATTGTTCCGGTTAAATGGAGCCGCCCACCAGTCAACTGGGTCAAGGCTAATACTGATGCTTCATCCCTTGGATCTCCGGGACCGTCGGGCTGTGGGGGAATTTTTAGGGACACAAATGGAAAGGTTTTTAACTGTTACGCCTTTGGTTTAGAAAACTCATTTTCTTTCATCACTGAACTTGGGGCGGCTATTCATGCGGTGGAGATTGCATATGATAAAGGCTGGAAAAATCTGTGGCTTGAATGCGATTCAATGTTCGTAGTTTTGCTGATGAAGAATAGATACATGACAGTTCCATGGTGTGTTCGGCTCCAATGGCAGAATTGTCTAGTTCGCTTGCGATCTATGAACGTGTTTACATCGCATATTTTTCGAGAAGGAAATCGTGTGGCAGATGCTTTAGCAAGAGATGGACGAGTTCATCAGATAACAAATAGTTGGGATGTAGCTCCTTCATTTTGTCTTGATTTTCTACTTCTTGACATGAGTGAGAGAGTTAATTATCGTTTTAGTTAGCTTGGAGACTGCGTTCTCATTGTTTTCTTTTTCTTCCTCTAGAATTCTGTATGATTTTTTCTTCTCTTTTTTAATAAAAAGAATGGTGGGTGTTTTGTAGGTAAGCAGATGCACCAACCTAGTTGGGATGTCCGCGCCAAAATTTTCACCCGCTCTAACCTTTTTCCTTTGGAGGAACACGCTGTTCCTTCAGGGTTTTTCAAAAAACAAGCATATATAGACATTTTATTGAAAAATAGTTCTCCAACAGCTTGTCCATTCATTCTTTCTAATATAATGTGTCATCATTAGTAATGCACATTATCTATTTGCTAATCAAAAAGAAAGTTGAACCATTAATTACATACTATTTTAATAATGAGAGAGAATTATTTAGTAATTAAGATAATATATTTGTTATCACTGTATTTTGAAAAAAAATACAACTCATATTCAAATTGACAATTTACTGTGGCTCATTTTTCAAATGTCTATTCTAATTACCACATCATCAATGTAAATGTCTATTCCACATGCCACATCATTGTACAATCCACTATCTACAAAAGATGCGATTGTGGATCTCCAATAATGTAAGATAAATCTTAAGAAAATATAGGCTATATAGTTATTATTCTTATTTTCTTAGTCTTGTGATAAAGTTTTCTATATCTCAAAATTATTTTTTTATTTTGATATAATATATTGTTTAATTTTATTTCCAGTATGGATCGCATTTAATATTAAATGCACCGTAAATAAAAAAAGTTGGTTCATATTATAATAAAATAATAATTAATCTTATTAAAATATTCCTGTGACTTTTATAATTCAAGTTATACAGTTACACAATAATTTTTTATAGTGGGATGGAGTCATAATGTAGGTTGCGGAGAAGTTAACAAAGGGAATATATAAATATTGGGAAAAAACGAGAGGGAATATTCCAGAGAACAAAATCGAGGAACGCAGCGAGAAAGAAACAAATCACACATAGAAAAATGTGTTTTTACAATGATATAAATTAGTTATCCATACAATACTCCTTTCGTTTAAAATTGATTCTCTTTTTAACTATTTTTTTAATTTTTTTTTTAATTATTAATTTAGATTATCAATACTTTTTTATAATTTTTTTTTAATTTACCCTTATATTAAATATAAGAGAGATTATATATTGTTAAAATTATAAGTGAATAATTAAAAAGAAAGAGAATTTAGTAAAGAATAAATTAGTCATTTTAGTTATACAATAAATTTTTTATTAGTTTTGATGATTCGGTTTAATGGACAATATGTTATAGATGGAGGGAGTAATAAATATGATAAAGTCAATAATGGCATCTCCTATTAATGCCATGTTCTTTTTAAAACGGCAATTTTAAGAATGGATTTGAATTAAAATTGTCAAAAGAGTTGAATTAATGTAAATTTATAATTATATATAGTTGAAGTAATGTTATGTTTTTTTTAATTATAATTTAATTTAATTTAGTTTAGATTATTTTAATTAAGTTTAGTTTAGATATAAGTAGTTATAAATTTACACTAAAATAAATTCTGTTCAATTTAACTTAGTACATTTTAATTTAATTCACTTCAATTTAATTCAGTTCAGCTTTCAAAAGTTAAGAAAGAAACTAGGCCTAAACTTAACCCGGTTGTAGTCCAAACAAACAGGGCTAAGTTCAACCAAATCGCCTATATATATATGAACAAATAAGATTGTTATAGTTAGTCTCAAGTCTCCGCTTATTCAATAATAAAAATTCTCCCCAGTTCAATAATAGATGGCTGGACTTCAACAGTACAACTTTTTCCCAAGAGATTTCTATTACCCTCGCCCACCTCCCCCCTCTGCAGATTCTCAGAAAGCTGCGAATATTCCTCTAAAGATTCAGAATCCACAGCCCGATCATTCTTCTTCTTCCCTAAGCTTAGTTCTTCACAACAATACCAACAAAAACCCTACTTCTGTTGTAGTTAAATCCAACAAGCCTTGATCATCTGAGTTTTTCATTAGTTATAAGGCTTGTTTAATCGAGGTTTAGGCTTAATTACTTGTGTTTTTATATTTCACGTAACTCTTTAGATGCTGGGAAATGATTTTTGGGTTCCATCTTAATCTATCCGCTAATGGATTGATTGACGGCATCATAATTATATTATGTCATCTTTTTGTGTTCATGAGTACATATACTTATCAACTGATTTTGTTTCGTAGTTGTAGCTATATATTTACATGCTTTTGATTTATATATTATATGTTTCTTTTTCAGCTAATTAACCACGATGAAGGATGAATTTAATTATCAATTTCGGAAATTAAATATTGCTGCTATATTAAAGAAGGAAAAATCATACGCAAGTGATATATTGGAAGGGGAAATTATATATGGTATTGGGTATTTAATATTTTTTTTTAGTTAAATATTTACGAGAGAGTATTTATATATTCTTTCATCTTAATTAAATGATCCCTAATAAATAATCAACCGTAAGATTAAAGATGGTATTAAATATTCGGTACCGTATATAAAAACCAGAAAGGAAGAGATTACAAATGAATTGTTCTTTTAAATCATCCCATGTGTAGGCCAAGTCATCTAATTGAATAAAAGATTTGAGCTCGAGTTAATCTATTAAAAGGATAACAGGCATAACACATGTTTTGCCCTGTGAACTTAACAGCTTTTGTCAATTATAGCCTTGAAATTTACAGCTATTAACCCCTTTGGCATTAATACATTTAATTTATCCTTGAACAACACGTCTTAGCTTCTTGTGGAAGAAATAAATATCAGAAAAATGATATATTTGAAAAGTCAAACCAAATAAAAGCAGCATGTTGTGGCAAGAAACCACATGTACACACGGCCAGCCTTGAGGGGTGGCGGGTAGGTGCCACCCCTTATGGCCCAAGGGGCCTAAAAATATATTTCATTTAAAGTTTTAGTAGTTATTTTTAAAAAGATAAAAATAAACAATAATAAATGTTAGATTAATTGGTAGAAGCATTGGTAAAATTTATAAGAGGTCAATTATTTGAATTGATGCCTTCACTTTTTATTACTTTTAATATTATTTAAGCTATGGCCTTCAAATTATCAGAGTCATACCTGCAAATGAATATACTTCTATCAAATTTAAAAGACTAATTGAAATACGAAAAAATTCAGAACTTTAATTAATAAAATGTGACCGAGTTAATAATGAAGAAGGCGTGGAAAATGATATTGAATGAAAGGTAGGTAGTGATATTTCCAAGAGTGAAAATGGCAATGTTTTCCACATGAAAATAGTTGCTTGGACAGCTTAAATGATCACCCCACATTCCCAATTAATTTATTGTCGCCCATGACTAATACATTTACGTAAAAATAATTAGTAAGAAATTGTAACGGAGCCCTCTTGGAATGGATGAATGCTTGCCACAACACATAATCGTCGTTGAGTCTTACAATTGGTGGTTCGGCGATAATGAAGGCGAAAAATTTTAATTATAACTAAATTCTGAATAAATTATATAATACATTGAATTTCAAAATAAATCAGAAATAGGGGTATCTTAGTCTTTTTTTTTTAGAAAATTGACGGCAAAGAAAAAATGTTATTCCTTCCATATATAAAATATTGTCCATTTAATCGAATCATCAAAATTATTGAAAAATTTATTACACAACTAAAATGACTAATTTATCATTTATTAAATTCTCTTTCTTCTTAATTACTTACTTATAATTTTAATAATATATAATCTCTCTCATAGTTAATACAAGGACAAATTAGGAAAAAAAAATTGTACAAAATATATTAATAATATAAATTGATAACTAAAAAGAGAACTAATAAAATACCTAAATAGACAATAATTTTTAAATGGAAAAAGTATATAATAGTAATACCGAATAAAAATGATCCCTTGTGGCCCTTGATAGGCTTATGCAATTAAATAATGTGAAAAAAAAAGCAAAACACCTTTTCCCAACTGAAATATAACTCGTTTTTAAAATTCGATCTTGTGAATATATTAGTATTTTTTTTATTATATTAGTACCCGTTAGTAGAGATCGTACACTGCATGTAACGAGAACCGAAAAAACAATTACATGATATTGTATGGACCAAATGAATAACTTGTCCATTATCGAAATTGGTACAACACGGACACTTTTCACAGCAATATAAACCGTACAAGATAAGAGATTGTGGCTACAAATACTGAAATTGTCATTTTCAGATGAGATGAGCCTTCACGTTTTGTTGATCAAATTTTAATTTCTAATATTCAACTTTTGACTTTTTTGTGATTGAATGAATAATGCAACTCATTTCAGCATGGCAGCCGCCTCTTTGTATTATTTAGGAAACATTTCTTAGCACGCCTCAATTTTTTATAAATTTATACTTATAACGTCAGTTTATTTTCGTTTAATTTAATTTAATTTATTAAATATAGTTATAAATTTATATTAAAATAAATTTAATTTAATTTATTTTGATTTAATTTAATTTAATTAATTTTAATTTAGTTTAGTTTAACTTTTAGAATTTAAAAATAATATGGCCAAAATTCTTATATTTTAATATAATGGTACGTAATAAGTGATCTTTTACCATTCTTCAAAGTTTTACTTTTATGTCAAATGACTTAGCCAAGTAATTAAATTGTGGTCTCCACATATCTCATATTTGAATTATATTAGGAATTGAGCGGAACTTTTTATATTTAATATAAATACAATTGTGTAAATTATAAAAAAGTATTTTTTTTATATTTGATTCTTAAAAAACAAGTTATTTTAGATTTGTAGTAAGAGAAAACTATAGAATGATGGAGTTAACAATTCAAGTTTTTGCTAGATTCACTAGATTTTCCACCACTAACAAGAATTGAAAAATTAACACAGAGTTTCCAATCACACGCACAAATTTATATACTCTATATAATGTACTTTAAACTTTATTTTTATTGTATTTATTCTATTTTTAAAAAATAGGAATATTTAATTTTTTAAAAAATTTGGGGCTCAAACTGAGGATTCCAAGCTTCTTTCTCCACTTTACTGTATTCACTCTATTTATACAGTTGCTACAGTAAATTCACTCAAACATGTTGCCCAATTTTTCTACTTAAAAAAAGATTCCTTTTATAAAAGGATATTTTATTGTCATTATCTTTTAAAAACACTAGTGTAATATCAATGATATGTTTATTTTGTAATATATATATATATATATATATATATATATATATATATATATATATATATATATTTTATATCGTGTATCAAATTAAATTGCGAAAAACCTCTTTATATACAACATTTACAGCTTCATTTGTTACTTGTCCATAATCATCATAGACCAGGATTTGAAATTTGAATTCACTTGATCAAATAAATAAAAATTAACGCATTATTTTCCATAAGAAGGAGTTACTATTATAAAATTATCCATAAGGAGTAAGTACTATTATAAAATTCAAATCTTTTCTTAAATATGATTATAATTTTTACTTTTCCTCAATATTTGATGAGGAAAAAATAGTCACACTGGTTCTTAAAATAAGAATGAGTAAGTGCTATTACGAAATTTAAATTTTTTTCTTGAATAAGATTATAACCAACAGAATTAAATGAAATCAAGAACAACAAATTGAATTTTAAATGAATAGATTTAGGAGATATATTAGTTGACCTAATAATTTAAAATATTACAATATTGGAGTAAGTACTATTATAAAATTCAATTTTTTTCTTATATATGATTATAATTTAAAATTTTATGCAGTTATCTTGTGATTCTATGTCACAAGATAAATTATTCATTTATAATAATTTGAATGTTTAATTCATTACAATTTTAATATCGAAATACTTTAACTATTTTAATTGAACAATTGAAAACTAAATTTTAGATGAATAATGTTTACCTGTGGAGAATCGAGTAATCAAAACGATTACACTTTTGGCAAAAGAACATATTCTCGTTTACTTCTACCTTTTTGAAACATCTGCTATTTCTACACCCCGATATGACCAACCATTTTGGCACTCTAAATAATTTTTACCACAATTCAAAAAACTCCTTCATGAATAATTTTAAAAATCATTATAAAAATAATTGTGAAGATATTTATTTATGCATGATTTGAAGGAAAAAAATGATTAAGTACTATTATGAAATTCAAATTTTTTCTTAAATAGGATTATAATCAACAGAATTAAATAAAATCAAGAATAACAAATTAAATTTTAGATAAATAAATTTAAAAGATATATTAGTTGACCAAATAATTTAAAATATTCCACTATAGGAGTAAGTATCATCATAAAATTCAAATTTTTCTTAAACAGGTTTATAATTTATACTTTTAGCTTTAATATTTAATATTTAATTCATTAAATACACATTTTTTTAGCTTTCATATTTAATTCATTAACTATACAAAATTTTTTTGAAAGATATAATATATAATTTATTCTTAAACAAGTTTATAATTTAGAATTAATGTGACTCCCTTTTCTTCATCAAACATTTTATTTTTTTTATTATTGTTGTTGTTGTTCTTTTTATTTTAATTTTATAACCAACAAAATTATATTTTGGTATTGTTATGATTAGTATGAATATTAACAAATTTTAAATACTTATCAAATATTTTATTATTACAATTGTTGTTGTTATTGTTATTATTTTAATTTTATTTCAATTTTATATTTTGGTATTGTTATGATTAGTATGATTATTAACCAATTTTAAATACTCATCAAATATTTTATTATTACTATTGTTGTTGTTGTTGTTATTTGAATTTTATATTTTGGTATTGTTATGATTAGTATAAATATTAACCAATTTTAAATACTCATCAAATATTTCATTATTACTATTATTGTTGTTGTTGTTGTTGTTATTTTAATTTTATTTTAATTTTATATTTGGGTATTATTGTGATTGATATGAATATTAACTAATTTTAAATACCATTATTATAGTAATATAAATTGGAATAATATAGTAATAAAATAAAACAAATTCAATAATGAAATCAAAATATTTCTTTTGGAATGAATAGGTGTAAAGAAGTCATTTAGGACTTCTCTGCTTTTATATATTATATAGATTTTAAGTTTATTTTAATTTTATATTTTGGTATTGTTATGATGAGTATGGATATTAACAAATTTTAAATACTCATCAAATATTTTATTATTACAATTGTATAGATGTAAATTGGAATAATATGATAATAAAATAACAATAATTGGAATAATACTCATCAAATATTTTATTATTACAACAACAGGACTTCTCTACTTTTATATATTATATAGATGTAAATTGGTATAGTATGGTAATAAAATAAAAAAATTTAATAAAAAATTGAAATATTTCTTTTGGAACGTATAGGGGTAAAGACGTCATTTAGGACTTCTCTGCTTTTATATATTATATAGATTTTAATTTTATATTTTGGTATTGTTATGATCAGGATGAATATTAACCAATTTTAAATACTCATTAAATATTTTATTATTACTATTGATGTTGTTATTATTTGAATTTTATTTAAATTTTGTATTCTGGTATTGTTATGATTAGTATGAATATTAACCAATTTTAAATACTCATAAAATAGTTTATTATTACTATAGTTGTTGTTGTTGTTATTATTTTAATTTTATATTTTGATATTATTGTGATTGGTATGAATATTAACCAATTTTAAATACCATTATTATAGTAATACAAATTGAAATAATAAAGTTATAAAATAAAACAAATTTAATAATAAAATTGAAATATTTATTTTGGAATGTATAGGGGTAAAGAAGTCATTTAAGACTTCTCTACTTTTATATATTATATAGATATAAATTGAAATAATATGGTAATAAAATAAAATAAAAGTAATAATAAAATTGAAATATTTTTTTTGGAATGTATAGGGGTAAAGAAGCCATTTAAGACTTCTCTGCTTTTATATATTATATAGATTTTAATTTTATTTAAATTTTATATTTTGGTATTATTATAATTAGTACGAATATTAACTAATTTTAAATACTCATCAAATATTTTATTATTACTATTATTGTTGTTGTTGTTATTTGAATTTTATTTGAATTTTATATTCAGGTATTATTATGATTAGTATGAATATTAACCAATTTAAATATTCATCAAATATTTTATTATTACTATTGTTGTTATTGTTATTGTTATTATTATTATTATTTTATTTTAATTTTATATTTTGGTGTTGTTATGATTAGTATGAATATTAACCAATTTTAAATACCATTATTATAGTAATATAAATTGAAATAATATGGTAATAAAATAAAATAAATTTAATAAGAAAATTAAAATATTTCTTTTGGAATGTATCGGGGTAAAGAAGTCATTTAGGACTTCTCTACTTTTATTTATTTTTTTGAATGAAAACGTCCAGGGAAAGCCAATAAGGCCAAACCCAGGCAATATATTAATTCAAAAGAGAATATTAATCATAAGATGTGATCAACATACTTAGGTACACGAAATAAGTCGTTGTGGAAGAGTAGATACATCAGAGATAAGGAAGCCCATATTACGCTTCTTACACACAAATAAGAACCAACAGAAATAAATATTCAATACTAAAATGTCCTCCGATCCGATAGTGCCTTCGAACATGAACTTGTTCCGCCGTTTCCACAACGACCATGCCATCACGAACCAAAGCGAGGTAGCAAAATCCCGGCCTAAACCTGGCGAAAAATGAGAACGCCATGATTCTAAAAAACCCCACATGACATAGGCATGGTGATCAAGATTCCAAACAGCCTAAATAAATGATGCCATACTCGTAGACTCTCGGAACAAAAGAAAAGAGCATGGTTCATTGTCTCACTGACACCACAAAAAGGGCACTCGTCATTGTCTATAGCCCTACAACCACGCCGTAGAATGAAGAATCTCGTAGGCAAGCATTCATGAAACATAAGCCATCCAAAAAAATGAACCTTCCGTAAAAGATTGGCTTCCCAAACAAGTTTGAAATTACCAGCCAGTCTCGTCCACCTAAGTTCGCAAAAAAAAAGATGACAAAAGGACCCAGCCATGTACCTATTATGTGATTCACCCGTCCATATAAATCGGTACGCTTCCATAGGAAAAGTGCAGTCTCTCTAAGCGTCCACAACTGAACCCGCCTCAGCCATCCCAAAATGTGTTGGATGTGTCTCAATGACCCATCGTTTGAGTTGAGCACACCGATCTCTTGTCGATATACGCAGGTTACACTTCCAGATAGGCCGGCCAAAGGTATCTAACCCAAACACGACCCACAACCCTATTGTACTGTGCAATGTTTCCTTTTGCAAATATGAAATAAATCTGAAAACAAATTACAAAGGGGCTGATTTGAAGTCCAATTATCAAACCAGAAGGATGCATAACTCCCATTTCCAATAACTACCAGAGAGGAATTCTTAAACAAGGACAAGTATTTTGTATCCGATACGCACACGGCAACTACCCCTTTCCAAATAGGAGATAATCTCCGAGTGTCACAGTTTTCCAAATCCACCCATATCGACGGACACAAATTTCATACTAGATAGATTGTGTGTTTACATTTCGAAGCCTCTAGAGCCATTTCAAAAGTAAGCTACAGTTTACTTCTCTGATTTTATATTATATTATATTATATATATTTAGTAATAAAATTGAAATATTTCTTTTGGAATGTATAAGGGTAAAAAAGTCATTTAGGACTTCTCTGCTTTTATATATTATATATATTTTAATTTTATATTTTGGTATTATTATGGTTAACATGAATATTAACCAATTTTAAATACTCATCAAATATTTTATTATTACTATTGATGTTGTTGTTATTATTTGAATTTTATATTCTGGTATTGTTATGATTAGTATGAATATTAACCAATTTTAAACACTCATAAAATATTTTATTATTACTATTGTTGTTGTTGTTATTATTATTTTGATTTTATTTAAATTTTATATTTTGGTATTATTGTGGTTAGTAGAATATTAACCAATGTTAAATACCATTATTATAGTAATATAAATTGGAATAATATGGTAATAAAATAAAATAAATTTAATAACAAAATTAAAATATTTCTTTAGGAATGTATAGGGGTAAAGAAGTCATTTATGATTTCTCTGCTTTTATATATTATATAGTTATAAATTGGAATAATATGATAATAAAATAAAATAAATTTAATAATAAAATTAAAATATTTCTTTTAGAATATATAAGGGTAAAGAAGTCATTTAGGATTTCTCTGCTTTTATATATTATATAGAAATTTCATACCAGATAGATTGAGTGTTTACATTTCAAAGCCTTTAGAACCATTTCAAAAGTAAGCTGCTTCTCCGCTTTTTATATTATATATATATATATGAATAATATGGTAATAAAATAAAATAAATTTAATAATAAAATTAAAATATATTTTTTTAGAATGTATAAGGGTAAAAAAGTCATTTAAGACTTCTCTACTTTTATATATTATATATATTTTAATTTTATATTTTGGTATTGTTATGATTAGTATGAATATTAACCAATTTTAAATACTCATTAAATATTTTATTATTACTATTGATGTTGTTATTATTATTTGAATTTTATTTAAATTTTGTATTCTGGTATTGTTATGATTAGTATGAATATTAACTAATTTTAAATACTCATAAGATAGTTTATTATTACTATAGTTGTTGTTGTTGTTATTATTTTAATTTTATATTTTGATATTATTGTGATTGGTATGAATATTAACCAATTTTAAATACCATTACTATAGTAATATAAATTGGAATAATATAGTAATAAAATAAAATAAATTTAATAATAAAATTGAAATGTTTCTTTTGAAATGTATAGGGGTAAAGAAGTCATTTAGGACTTCTCTGCTTTTATATATTACTAGTGTAGTACCCGTGCGATCCACGGATAGGTTATTTGTAATAAGTATATCAATGATAAGTATATTTTGTAATAGAAAATATTAAAGACCAAAATTTGTTATGTCAATAGAAAATATTAACGCTAAAAAATATGGTATATCGTCTATCAAATTACATTGCGAAAAGACTCTTTATATACAACATTTGCAGCTTCATCTATTATTTGTCCATCATCATCATATACCAGAATTTTCAAACTCTCTCTTTATAACATCCAAATTCATCAAAAATATTATTTTTTTAATGATGCTAAAAATAATTTGTCCTAATTGTAATGGAGACAAAAAATAATCCAATTTTTTTAGCTAAAAAGAAATATGATTGTATGCAGGTAAAATTTTAATTTTATGAATTTCAAAAGAAGGACCAATTGAAGTAATCATACATATAAATTTGATACACGAAAAAATATGAGGGTCAATTAATTTCACTAATTAGCTACTTAGCTTCTTAAGTTTATTTCACTTATTTCCTTTATTGATTCTGAACTGCCACCTAATTCCACTAATTAGCTACTTAGCTTCTAAATTTTCTTTTTTGTTCAATATTCATTATTTAATATTATATATACATATATCTTCCTTTAAATAAAATTTCCTATTTAATGTTTTTTCTTTTTTTTCCTTAATTAATTTCAATAATTAATCATCTTAACATATTAAATAGACGAAAAAATAAACATTTATTGTGATAATAATGAAATTTTTTTAATTATTTCACTTGATCAAATAATTAAAAATATTTCACTGTTATCCATAAGGAGTAAGTGCTATTATAAAATTCTCAAATTTTTTCTTAAATAGAATTATAATAAACGGAATCAAATAAAATCAAGAAAAATAAATTAAATTTTTAAAAAATAGATTTAGGAGATATATTAGTTGATAGATATACTTAATGGATAATTATGGAATTTGAATTCACTTGATCAAATAATTAAAAATATTCCATTACTATCTACATGAAGGAGTAATTAGTATTATAAAATCAAAATTTTTCTTAACTCATGGAATAAATTTAAAATAATAATAAAAATGTATACATACCAAATAGAACATCTTCATTGACTTTGTTTGGATTAAGTAATTCTGTATAAGGTATTAATTTGAATAAATTCAAACTAAAATTTTGGTCATTTACCTCTCGAACAATCGTCCTCAACGAAAATGTTAACCTCCGTTCATTTTTTGTTGGCTTATGTGTTTTGATATTATTCTGGTTGATAATGAAGTTCCTCATATGGTACACCTTGAGTTCTTAAAATTTATCAACAAACTTAGGAATGTTATTTTTTATTACCGTTGCTTGAATGTGATCTCCCTATTGCAATATTACAAAACATAAAAAATAGTTGATTTTTTTTGTTAGTTGTGCGATTTTATTAAACATTTATTGTGATAAATTTTTTAATACTCAATGACAAATAATTTATTAACATACATTTACGTCAAATATTTTATCAATACTATTGTTGTTGTTGTTATTATTATTTTAATTTTATATTTTGGTATTGTTATAATTAGTATGAATATTAACCAATATTAAATACTTATCAAATATTTTATTATTACTATTATTGTTGTTGTTATTATTATTTTAATTTTATATTTTGGTATTGTTATGATTAATATGAATATTAAACAATTTTAAATACCATCATTATTATAGTAATATAAATTGGAATAATATAGTAATAAAATTAAACAAATTTAATAATAAAATTGAAATATTTCTTTTGAAAGGTATAAAGGCAAAGAAGTCATTTAGGACTTCTTTGCTTTTATATAGATATATTTTATTTCAATTTTATATTTTGGTGTTGTTATGATTGGTATGAATATTAACCAATTTTAAATATCATTATATAGTAATATAAATTAGAATAATATGGTAATAAAATAAAAAAAATTTAATAATAAAATTAAAATATTTATTTTGAAAGGTATAGGGGCAAAGAAGCCATTCAGGACTTATTTGCTTTTATATATATATAGATATAAATTGTATTTAAACTTGGTTACTATTCATAATAATCATAACAATACCAAAATACGATTCTGTTGATTATAATCTTATTTAAGAAAAATTCCAAATTTTTTAGCTTTAATATGCAATTAATTAAATACACGGATTTTTTGACAAATATAATATATAATTTATTCTTCAACAGGTTTATAATTTAGAATTAATGTGACTTTATAAGAATTAATGTGACTCCCTTTTCCTCATCATATATTTTTGATTATTATTGTTGTTGTTGTTGTTGTTGTTGTTGTTATTATTATAATTTTATCTCAACATAATTATATTTTGATATTATTATGACTAATATGAATATTAACCAATTTTAAATACTCATTAAATATTTTATTATGGCTATTGTTGTTGTTGTTATTATTTTAATTTTATATTTTGGTAGTTTTATGATTAGTATGAATATTAGTATGAATATTAACCAACTTTAAATACTCATGAAATATTCTATTATTACTATTGTTGTTGTTGTTGTTACTATTTAAATTTTATTTAAATTTTATATTTTGGTATTGTTATGATTAGTATGAATATTAACTAATTTTAAATACCATTATTATAGTAATATAAATTGGAATAATATAGTAATAAAATAAAATAAAATAAATAATAAAATTAAAATATTTGTTTTGAAAGGTATAGGGAGTCATTTAGAACTTCTTTGCTTATATATATATATATATAAATTTTATTTCAATTTTGTATTTTGGCATTGTTATGATTAGTATGAATATTAGCCAATTTTAAATACTCATCAAATATTCTATTATTATTGTCGTTGTAGTTATTATTATTCTAATTTTATTTTAATTTTATATTTTAGTATTGTTATGATTAGTATGAATATTAACCAATTTTAAATACCATTATTATAGTAATATAAATTGAAATAATGTGGTAATAAAATAAAATAAATGTAATAATAAAATTAAAATATTTTTTTTGAAAGATATAGGGGCAAATAAGTCATTTAAGACTTCTTTGCTTTTATATATATAGATATACATATAGATTAGAATAATATGGTAATAAAATAAAATAAATTTAATAATAAAATTAAAATATTTCTTTTGGAATGTATAAGGGTAAAGAAGTCATTTAGAACTTCTCTGCTTTTATATATTACATAGATATAGATTATATATTACTATTTAACAAAAATATTTAAATTTAAATATTTTTTATATTAAATTATAAATACTAATTTAAATAATATAATGTAATGTAATTTATTTTAATATTCAATATAAAATAATTAAAGTATATAATTTAAAATAAATAAATAAAATATTTTGATAACACATCTATGCATAATGATTTTAGTATTTAATAATAAACTAATTCATATAATTTTTAGAAATAAAATATTAATAAATTAAGTTAATAATGATAAACTTCATTATGTAATTTCATTATGAAATATTTAAATTTATTTTATGAAATTTTAATTTGATTTTTTTATTATATGGTCATTTTATAATTTAAATTTAATTTATATAATCATAATTTATATTAAAATAAAAGATTATTATTATAAATATATTAAATATATTAAATGGAATTAATAGCTATAAAAACATATACAAATTATTAAGTAATTTATAAATAATAAAATTATCACTTAATTAATTAATTAATTAACTAAATTAAAATAATATTAAAAAATTCAACTCCAAATATAGAGTAAGGTATAAGTTACTTTGGTGTAGGGTTGGACTTTAACCCGACTCCAAATATAACATTTACTCTAAATATAGAGTACCATTGGACTTGCCCCGTACCCAGCACTTTGTACCAAGGCCATGTTCTTTTCAACTTATTCTCTATTCAGTTCAGTACCATTCAGTTCAGTATTCAGTATTCAACATTCAGTATTAAGTTTCAGTTTATAGATTATATTAATATTATTAATTATTATTAATATCCATAAATAAATAATAAAAGCAATGAATGTTAGTAATAATATTATTTCAATTTCAGTTTATTTCTATTTAGACATTATATTAATATTATTAATCAATATTAGTAATCACAAATAATAATGAAGAAAAAGTAACTAATAAAAATTTTTTCAAAATTATTAATTATTGTTTTTATGATGGATTATTTTATAGGACAAATATATAAATAAATAAAGGTAATAATATTTTATAAATACTTATTACAGTTAAAATAATAAAAAATTATATTCATAACAATATTTGCAAGAAAATAAAATATAATAATATTTTTTAATGGTAAATTTAATTATTATCATTATATGTAATAATTAATTAATAAATTTTATTATAATATAATGTATTATTTAAAGTGTTATTAATTATTTTGTTAATATATATTAATATTTTAAAATATAATTTATATTATTAATTATACTTTAGTTTCAATTTCAGTATTGTTTAGTTTCGGTATTTTTAGTTTCAGTATCATTCAGTTCAGTTCAGTTTCAGTACCTTTCAGTTCAGTTCAATACAACTACTTATAAGTTGAAAATAATAGGGCCTGAGTCTAGCTAAAAGTTTAAGTTATTGAGTGGAATGAGTGAACTCGCGAGTAGAGTTATTTGGTTCAAGTGACTGTAACTTAAGCAATAAGTCTAACTCAGTATGTCTTGAGTAATTTCATTCAACATTGGTCAGAGTGTAAGTTACTCAACACAAGTATTTAGGAGATATGTTCGGTATTTACTTGGGTTATATTTTATGTTGAGTTACTATTATACATATCACTGTATGCTTGACTTGATCCTTGTGAAAGGAATATTCTCTTTTGTTGTCTTTTACATAAATTAATGTTCATATTAGCACGTGAGTAAAAGGACAACCACGAAAAATGAGAATCTTAGAAAGAAATGACAAAATTTGCAGAAAAGGTTGTCGGGAAAAAGATGAAAGAAGACAAAGTCAAACGTCTGACAATTGCAGAGTTTCTGTATAACCGCACACGCTCATGTACCAAGATGTATGACGACGTCGGCGAGAAGACACACTATAAAGAGCTCTCTCTCTCTACAAACGGAGTCCACTAGAAGAAAGAGTTTTAAGTACAAATATTTCTCAACAGATTAATTCCCTTTTACAACAAAATTTCTCCTATATGACGATGGCATGAATTATGTCTCACAACGAGAAGGATATATCTCATAACGGTGATAAGATTTGATGATATTTACAAAAGAAATCAATCTCATTTCACAACAGCTATTTCGAAGAGACTGATATATAAGGAGCAAGAAGGAGCCATTTAAAATCACCGAATTTTCTTTAAGCTGACACTCTGAATCAATCACAGCTTATAAGAAATTCAAATCAATCATTGTTCAATCTGCTCATTCAGTCTTAAAGAGAAACAAAAATTCATAGATCAAACACATTGTAAACATGATTATATGAAGAATCAACATTCTATTATAAATTCTGAGCTTTTTGGGTTGAAGAGGGCATTCAGTCTAGGTTGGGTGAGATTAAAGTTTGAAAGGTACTTACTGTATTCGAGACCAGGCTACCGCCTTGGAAGAAGTTTCAACTAGTGGATTATTGCTCATCATACAAGGTATCTGGGGATTAGAGGTAGGCGTGAGGCTGAAGGATAAATCATCGTGTGGTAACTGTCTATCTCACTTTCCTTAACTTGCTTTACTCAGTTCTTATAATGCTCAGCATACTTATTAATTATATATGTTGCCTTTACTCAGTCTCTCTATTTATGTTCAACGTCTCTTTTCTCGCATAGAAAACCACCGAGTATTTGACTCAACCTGACTTACTAAAACTAAGCTCAACATAGCTTTGCTAAAAACATTCTCTTCTATTTTTCTAAAAAAACATGCGCATTAACTCATTCTAATCAAGAGAATTAACAAGTTTTAATTGGTTAAAGATTCTTAAATCCTCATTAGACACGGTAATGAGTCATTCACCTCACCTCTAACTCTATTTTTAAGGCCTAAAGGACCAACAATTAGTAAATGGATTGAGATGGGAGTTCAAAAGCTCACCCAGAACTTAAGTTGAAACTTGAACTCCCATAATTGAATCAACTTGGCCGAACCCATTTAGACTCCTTTGTACTAGGTACAAATCGTCAACTACCACCTATCCTTTCAATAGTTATAAATGTAAATTCCATTCTGTTAATAAAGTTCTTGTTTTGGAATAATCAATTGAATTAATGCAACCTCCATTCAGACTAAAAGGGTTGGTTTACCAAAGTTGACCAACAAAATTGGGTAACTCAAATTTGTATTCATTTTACTTATAACTGAGTATATAAATGTTGAAGTATGAGATATATTTCTCTTCTTAGTTACAAGAAACTTGTGCAGGTTTTTTTAAATAGAATCTAATGAAAGAAAAGGAAAAGTAGAACGATCAAGGGGGAATTTTAAGACTACAGATGAAATAGTTCGAGAGGTTCTTGGTTGTGAATCTGGTTACATAAAAGGCCTTGGATATGGTCCTAAATAGGGGTGTGCAAATGGTTTGGTAACCGAACTACCGAATCGAACCAAATTGAAATATTAATTTGATTCGGTTTGTTAAATGTTGAATATTTTGGTTATTCATTTTGGTTTGGTCGCGAGAATGGAGACTATTAGAATGGTAATCTCCATTGCTGCTCAAAATGAATGGAAGATCCATCAAATGGATGTCAAGTCAGCATTTTTGAATGGATATTTGGAGGAAGAAATCTATGTACAACAACCACCTGGTTACGTTGTCAAAGGCCATGAAGAGAAAGTACTGAAATTGAAGAAGGCATTGTACAGACTTAAGCAGGCTCCAAGAGCATGGAACGGTCGCATTGACAAATATTTTCAAGAGGATGGATTTGTCAAATGCCCACATGAATATGCCTTGTATGTGAAGGTGAAAAATGGAGATATGCTGCTTGTATGCTTGTATGTGGATGATCTTATTTTCACTAGAAACAATCCTCATATGTTTGATGATTTCAAGAGGACGATGGCTAGTGAGTTTGAGATGGCTGACATTGGGTTGATGTCATATTACCTTGGCATTAAAGTGAAGCAGAATGTTGATGGAATCACTATTTCTCAAAGTAGCTTTGCTAAGGAGATTTTGAAGAAGTTCAAGATGGAGAACTGCAACCCTGTTAACACTCCCGTTGAATGCAACTTGAAATTGACTAAAGATGAAGATGGAAAAAGAGTGAACCCAATCGTATTCCGAAGTCTTATCGAAAGTCTAAGATACTTGACATGCACTAGGCTTGATATTCTGTACGCAGTTGGGCTAGTGAGCAGATACATGGAAGCATCCAAGGAGTCTCATTGGAATGCTGCAAAGAGAATACTCCATTACGTGAAAGGTACAACTAATTTTGGACTGCGCTACTCAAAATCTGACAAGTTCCAATTAGTTGGATACAGTGATAGTGATTGGACTGGTGATAAGAATGATCGAAAGAGCACTAGCGGATTTGTATTTTTTCTTGGTGACACGACGTTTACATGGAGTTCGAAGAAGCAACCCATTGTGACGTTGTCAACCTGTGAAGTCGAATATGTTGCTGCTACATCATGTGTGTGTCATGCTATATGGTTGCGAAGATTGTTGAAGGAACTTCAAATGACTCAACATGATCCAACTGAAATTTTAGTCGATAATATATCAGCATTGGCGATAGCGAAAAATCCAGTCTTCCATGATCGAAGTAAGCACATTGATACAAGATATCATTTTATTAGAGAGTGCATTGAACAGAAGGAGGTGACATTAAAGTATGTGAAAATGGAAGATCAAATTGCAGACATATTTACAAAGCCGCTCAAAGGTGATGTGTTTAAGAAGTTGTGATCATTGTTGGGCGTTACCGTAAATTAAGTTTACGGGGGAGTGTTGAATTAATAAACTTAATAAAAGAAATATAAAAATTTATATAGTGGAAAACTAAACTGTAAAATAAACTCACAAATTAATTAAGAAATTAAAGGTGTGAGTTTTTCATAGCTGCAAATTAAGAAAAGAGTTACAAGCAGATACATTTAGAATTTCAGTTTGTGTAATTTGTATTTATGTTTTTTATATAACGTGTACTTCTTGAACTCTATAAAAGGAATAGGTTGGCACCTTTTGTAATCACCAAAAAAAGAAAAAGAGAATAAGTAATAAATGTTGGGAACTGACAGTCAAATTGAACATGTATAAGAGGTATGAAGGAAATTCAAAATTTTGTCCCTGTCCCAGAAACTCCTATTAATTGCATATAAATTAAATAAAGCCTTAACTAAATAATTCTCTACCTAGGTTAGCATGCTAAAGGACTAGGCATACCATAATTCCAAATTATATCCTAGTATATTTATTTTATACTAAGCATGTTATAACTCTAAGTTATAACCTAAGCATAAAATAAACTAAGCATGTAAAAATAACCTAAGCATAATTATTAAGTCTAAATACGCTTAAAGAAAAAGACTTAATAATTAAAAGAGAAAAAAACTTAACAGTTGAAGCGTGCTTTAGCAGGACCTTCTTGCACAAGCCTCCAATAGTAGGATAGCCTCTATCAGTATCCACACGAACCCCACCAACCAAAACCTCCCCAGGAGGAAGAACTAAGAGGCCTCGAGTAGTTGCTAGACCACTCTAGAAGCCTCACCCAAAATATAAACTAGCGATGCCCGAATAAATTCAGGCTCCACAAAAATAACTTGCTCAAGTACCCGAGAGATTAATTATCTCGCTTAGGATTTATGCTTTGAGCTTGGTACAATTTGAAATGAAAGGGAAAAGCCTATATATAGGCTTGGGGGAGCATTTTGCTCCCCCTTATAACCAATGTGGGATGGGAGTAATTACTCCCATCCCATATACAGAGCGTGTTACACGCTGTGCATTGGCAAGGCAAAGCCCTTGTGGGCTTTGCCTTGCTTTTGGGTTGCGCATGTGCAGCCCATTTTTATGGGCTGCCACGAGTAATGTCCAGCATTATTTGCACATCTTTCGGTGTACTCCTGCGCACTCGAGTCTGTACAAAATATTTTTATACTCTCGGTCCAATTAAACTCGCCAGTACAAAATTCCCCTTTTTAATCCCTTTTCAATTATTTATTTTCTGACCCTAATAAATTAGTCATCATTCAAAATAAATTTCTTGGTCCAACCAAAATTGATCTAATCAATTATAATTTATTTATGACTCTAATTAATTAGTTACCGGTCAAAATAAATTCCTTGGTCTATCCAAAATTGATCTAATCAATTTTAACCAATCAAATAATAATCTAATGATTATTTATGTTATATTTTGTAATAGAATAAATCTATTAGTTCTTTACTTAGTCCGATGAAGGTCCAATGTGTGTGACCTTATAGGATCCCGAAGTATTGAGCTGTTAAGGCTTAACCAACCCTTGTTCTAATGGAACCATTGGCTCGATGTTCTAGACCGTGAATAGAACTTGATTACCTTAAACGACTGTAGTACGCCTCTAGCAAGGGTCTACCATCCCCCATTACTCGGAACGTCATTTATGCTTAAGACTTAAACCCGGTTAATGCAATAGTTATCCAGTGCGATAAATTCCTTCCATTCTTTAATATTAGTACCATCTGGTTTATTGGGTTCGGTTAAAGTGTTAACCCACTAATAGCAAGGTTGCTCCAAGCTATCCCAGTTATTTACTTGTTACCGAAGTATATTGCCTTTTACCATAGTGTGTTTGACTAGAAACCATTTCTATCAAACACATACTCTGATCAGAGGTTTATGGCAATCATCACTTCAACAAGTAGCCAGGTACAACTCCTTAATATATCCGGAGCGATGGATTCTTTCCGACTACTCAGCCTACCAACGTGCTGTCATCACTATACCCATAATCACCCGTAGCACCCTAAATTAATGAGTGTATAGCAATGACCCAAAGTATAGCAATAGTACCACACAAGGCAACTAGCATCTCAAGTATGAGGACATTCGCAAAGCTTATTGCATGAAGATAAACACTAACACATTGATATTTATACCAAGTGTTTATCTTGCTGCGGTCTCCAATATATCTCCTAGATATATCCATGTGTCAAGCTTAAGGCACCACCTTCAGTCCTTAGGAGATTGACTGCTTGGACCCTTTCCAAGAAAGTTGACCACATGCTAGTCTTTCCATTTCATCAACATCCTTTCTTGATGAAACTATAACTAGGGATAGTTTAGACATAATCATAATTTCACATAAAGCAGGTTCCACCAAATATAGTCCAACTATAATTTCTCTGACTTCATGCTATGATATGTCAAGGACTTTTGTATACATACATCAATGAATATATTTTAACCAGCTATAATATATATATATATATATATATGTATAGAAACACATTGATATAAACAAAAGAACAAATGCCTTTATTGATTAAATAAATTATTCATACTATTACATAATTAAGATATATCGCCCTAATTGCCTTAAGGGCATACATCATATCCAACAAACTCCCACTTGCACTAAGGCCAATTAGCCATATGTTTTAATCCATATGCTTTAACATGCTGGTCATGTTTGACTTGAGTCAATGGCTTTGTCAGACCATCCGCGAGGTTCTGATCAATGGGTACATATTCTAATCTTATTATCTTAGCATCAACAATCTCCCTGATTATATGATACTTTCTGGATACATGTCTATTTTTCTGATGAGACCGTGGTTCCTTTGCGAGCTATGGCACCATTGTTATCACAATATAAAGTAATTGGATTAATAGCCTCAGGCACCACACCGAGATCACCAATAAATCCCTTCAACCAGACAGCTTCTTTTGCTGCTTCGCATGCAGCAATGTATTCAGATTCCGTGGTTGAATCAGCAGTAGTTTCTTGCTTGGAACTCTTCTAGCATACTGCCCCTCCATTTAACACATACACAAAACCTGACTGAGACTTAAAGTCATCCTTGTCAGATTGAAAGCTTGCGTCAGTGTAACCTTTGATAGTGAGATCACCTTCTCCATAAATCAAGAACTCATCCTTAGTCCTTCTCAAGTACTTAAGGACTGCCTTGACGGCCATCCGGTGCTTTTCACCTGGATCTGACTGATATCTGCTCGTAAAGCTCAAAGCCTGAGAGACATCCGGCCTAGTACATATCATAGCATACATGATGGATCCTATCATGGATGCATAGGGTATATCCTTCATGTGCATTCTCTCTTGAGCTGTCTTCGGACACTCAGCATTAGATAGGTTAATCCCCTTTATCATCGGGAGATAACCTTTCTTAGAATGCTCAAGGTTGAACCTATTCAACACCTTGTCTATATATGTACTTTGAGAAAGACCTAACAGCCTTTTGGATCTATCCCTGTAGATCTTTATACCTAGTATAAATGCTGCTTCACCAAGGTCTTTCATGGAGAACTTTCTTGACAACCATACTTTAACGTTTTGAAGAAGAGAAATGTCATTTCCTATTAGCAGAATGTCATCAACATACAATACTAGAAAAACGACTGCACTCCCACTAACCTTCTTATAAACACAAGGCTCATTTGCATTTGGGCAGAAATCCAGTTCCCGGATTGTCTAATCAAACCTTATATTCCAACTCCTGGATGCCTACTTAAGTCCATAAATGGATCTTTGTAGCTTGCATACCTTCGAGCCATTCTGAGATATAAAACCCTCAGGTTGTATCATATACACATCCGGGTCTAAATCCCCATTTAGGAATGCTGTTTTTACATCCATCTGCCAGATCTCATAATCGTAATGAGCAGCAATGGCGAGGAGTATCCTTATGGATTTGAGCATGGCTACCGGTGAGAAGGTTTCATCATAGTCAATACCTTCCCGTTGACTATAACCTTTTGCAACCAACCTTGCTTTATAGGTAATTACATTACCGTCCATATCTGTCTTCTTCTTGAAGACCCATTTGCACCCAATTGGTTTAACCTCTTGCGGTGCATTAACCAAATTCCAAACTTGGTTCTCATACATGGAATCCATTTCTGATTTCATGGCCTTTTGCCATTTATCAGAATCTGAGCTTTTCATTGCCTCATCATATGTCCTTGGTTCATCATCCTCCACAAGATATAGTTCCTTATCATTAGTTATGATAAACCCATATCTATTGGGACCCTTATGAACACGACCTGATCTTCACAATGATTGTGCTTCGATAGTTTGTTCTTGGATCACACTCTCTTGTGTATCTAGAACGGGGTTAATCAGTCTTGAACTTCCAGTTCAATATTGCTCCCACTGACCTTTTCAAGTAAGTGTTCCTTTTCCAAAAAGTGAGCATTCCGAGACACAAATACCTTTTGTGCTTCGGGTTGGTAAAATAGATACCCAATTGTTTCCTTTGGATATCCAATGAACAGACATTTATCAGCCTTGGCATTTAGCTTATCTGATGCTATCCTCTTTACCATAGTAGGACAACCCCATACTCTTAAGTGATTTAGAGATGGCTTTTTGTTACACCATCTTTCATAAGGTGTAAAATCAACTGATTTAGAGGGCACTCTGTTTAAGACATAAACCACGCTCTCAAGTGCATATCCCCAAAAGGATTTACTAAGAATTGCATGGCTCATCATGGACCTGACCATATCTAATAAAGTCCGATTCCTCCTTTCTGACACTCCATTATGTTGGGGTATATAAGGAGGGGTCCATTGGGCAACTATCCCATTTGCCTTTAGATAATCCTGAAACTCCTGACTTAAGTATTCTCCACCTCGATCCGATCGAAGTGTTTTAATACTTTTCTCAAGCTGTTTCTCTACTTCAGCTCTGAATAGTTTGAATTTTTCAAAACTTTCAGACTTGTGCTTCATCAAGTACAAATAACCATATCGTGAGTAATCATCAATAAAGGTTATGAAGTAGGAGTATCCTCCTAGTGCCTGAACACTCATTGGACCACACACATCAGTGTGTATAAGTTCTAATGTACTCGTGGCTCGTTCACCCTTTCCTTTAAAGGGTAACTTTTTCCTTTTTCCTTTTAAACAAGGTTCGCAATCACCATAAGACTCTAAGTCTATTGAGCCTAAGTCTCCACGCTTATGCAACTCGGTTAAGCGATCTTTGTTTATGTGGCCTAAACGGCAATGCCATAAGTAAAAGGAATTCTCATTATCTAATTTAACTTTCTTCACATTGTTTATATTGAAAACTTCTGTTTTAGTATCAAGAATATAAATGCCACCTTTCAACATTCCATAACCATAAAGAATATTATTCAAACGAATCTGACAATTATTATTCGAAAATAAAATTTCAAATCCCTCTGTTGCTAAACACGCAACAGATACAATATTCTCAGTAACACTTGGAATGTAATAACAATTATTCAAAACTAAAATAAGTCCACTTGGCAAAACAAGACTAAAGCTCCCTACGGCTAATGCAGCAACTCTGGCTGCATTTCCCACACGTAGGTCCATCTCCCCTTTTGCAAGTTTTCTACAGTTCCTTAGTCCCTACACAGAAGTACAGATATGAGAACCACAACCAATATCTAATACCCAAGTGGATTCTTGCAGAAAAGTAGCAAAGTTTTCAATTACAAATATACCTGAAGTAGATGCCTCTGTAGGCTTCTTCTTCAAATGCTCAGAAGCAGGAGCTTTGCAATCCCTCTTCCAATGTCCCAGTTTCCCACATTGGAAGCAGACATACTTAGATGCCTTCTTTTCATTCTTCTTCTTACTGATTCTTTTCTTAGCACCCAGTGCCTGCTTCTTCTTCTTAGAAGCCTTGCCTTTTTCAACCAACAGTAGAGGTTTCTGATCTTTCTTGATCTGAGGTTCTACTGTTTTCAGCATGTTAATTAATTCAGGGATAGTTGAATTAATCCTGTTCATGTAATAGTTAGTTACGAAGCCTGAGTAACTATCTATCAAGGACATCAACACGAGGTCAATGCTCAAGTCATGATTCATCTCGAATCCCAATCGATTCAGCTTCTCAAGGTATCCCAAAAGTTTCAGTACATGCTGAGAGGCAGAGGTGCCAGCCTGCATCTTAGTCCCGAAGAGGAGCTTGGAGGTCTCATACCTCTCTGTCCTCTCCCTCTCCGAAAAGAGTTCTTCAAGATGGAGAACCATATCCTCCAAGGGCATGTTCTCATGTTGTTTCTGAAGCTCAAGATTCATGGACCCCAACATAATACACATGGCAGTCTCACGATCTTTCCTGTGCTTCAACCAGGCATCATGTTCCACATGATCCTCAACATCAGGTTCTACAGGGAAAATTTCACTTAGGACATAGGCAATTCCCTCAGATCTGAGAACTATTCTCACTGCTTGGAACCAATCAGAAAAGTTCGAGCCATTCAATTTGGTGTCAAGTAACATACGGAGATTAAAATTGGAAGCCATTTTCAACCTAAGACATAAGTAAAGAAAAGTGTTTAGATATTAGTTTAAGTACATGTATTTAATATGAGGACTTTTAATTAAATACATTTTCCTACTATTTTCTTCAAAATTTACAATAGCCCATTCTATTGAATTCGTGAATTTTAGCCCAGCTAAATTTCCTAGTAGGTAGCATCTATAACTAGTCTATTACAACCCCCAATTTTATGAGTCAAGTCATAATAGTAAGTTATAGTTGGAATCCCATTCCATTTGCATCGCATGCAATTGCTAATTCATTCAAGTTCCCTAATCCCAAGGGGCGCGTGCTCTTATATTAGCATCTCCTTGAATATGTCTCATATCCTAGCCCAGCCCCCAATTTTATGGTGGACAACCCCAGCTCTGTTAAGGCAGACCCTATCTCAAACTTTACAACCAATCAATGTGGACTAAAAGGAACGCTTTACGTAGCACTTTGATAGCCCAAAAAGACCGTATTATAAATTTGAGTAAGGAAGACTATAACTTGCCTTAATATATTTACTTTGAGATTTTATTGGTGTTAAACATCTCACCCAATCTAGGATTTTATTAGATGGACAAAATTATAATGACTTGTATTAATTCAGGGAATTTTAGAATTAATTTATAAGGTCTAACCTTAGGTGGGTTCAGCTGTGAGCGGACGACGACCCGCACGGCTACGTGCGCAGGGGCCGGACCCGGTCGGGCCGGCCCGTTTTTGGTGTGTCGGGGAGATGAGTGTGATGTGGTTGAAAAGAAAATGATTTTGCATATTTTAATGCTTAAAAGATGCGAGATCGAAATCCCGTACTTAGAATAGAGTCGCCACCCGGTTCAGCTCAACCGGGAAATTTTCGGTACGATTTTCCCACCGGGTGGTTGGACCATACCTTAAGTAGAGATTCCGAGTTCGGATGATGTTGTCTACTTTTCATTAGGCCAAATTAGGATACTTCATTCTTTCTTAATCGGTTTAATCCACCCTATTTATTTGTATTTTCAGTTATTTTATGGTTTTCGCATTTATCAAGCAATTGAAGCGGTAAATAAAATATTTACAATCGTAAAAGAAAAGTAAGTGCGGAAAGTAGAATTATTACAAGGTTTTCAAGTCCTGTACATTTTCTACGTAACAAATAAAATACCCGAATGTCCGATATACACCTACCTGCAGATTATAGTTGACACGAATATGGCATATCTTATTTATAATATCATAAAGCCCGATTGAATGGCTAAAATGAGGTTCGAATGGCGTTTGAGGGGAAATTCCATTTTTGTCCAAATTTCAGATTCGATTGTTGCTTTAATCGGATTACAAATGAACATACCACTTGTTGTGGGGCGGGTCTGTTTTCAGGAGGTTTTGAACCTCCATCGTTGCATTATAGGTCCTAGCTTTAGAAAATAAATTAGTTTGGAAATAAACGAAAACAATACTGCTGTCCAGAAAGCCAAACCGCCGATGGCATCTGATGCCGCCGATGACATAGTTGATATCGCTGGCGGCATGGATGATGCCGCCGGCGACATCGATTGTGTCACAGGCGACATCAGCATGCAGATGGGCACAGGGCTTTCTGAGTACTGTAAAGAAAGGTTCCGCGAGAAAGCGAGGTCTCCGGGGAATGTGATGCTAACGGCGGTACCAACGATGTCTCTCTCGACATGGGTGATATAGCCAGCAACATCGCATGTCTCTGGCGACTCCAATCTCTTACTACAGCAGCGGTTAGCAGTCAAAGTGACTGAAAACTTAAAAATGAACACAAATCAACAAAAATTAGTGCAAAACAATAATAACAATGCCAAAGAGCTATGAGACTCAGGATTTTCACCTCAGGGTAGTGAATCCAACTCTTCGTGAACTGAACAATAACACCTCCGGGGAGCTTGCAACGATAATTTGATTGTTAATTTAAAGGTTTTAGGTTTCTAAATTCTATCCAGTTGATTTAACCCAAAGACCCACTGATTTAAGCTCACAATCAGAGAGTTTGAAGAAGAAAAATCTGGAAAAATGGATTAGAATCCTTTTTCCGGCCTTTTCTAGTTCTTATCTCACTAAAATCTATTCTCTCGATTTTAGCCTCCTAGTTGCCCAATTTAAGCTCCTTGCCTCTATAATTTCAGTCCCCCTCTCAAGTGCAGCCCAAGGTGCCTTTTTATAGGTGGAATGGAGTGCTTTTTGGGGCATTTTTTAATAATTCCACCGAAAGTGGTCGAAAAGGCTGTCTGTGAGAGGACCCGCTTTGGTCCATGCCGCCGGCGACATGGCTGATGCCGCCGGCGGCATGGATGATGTCGGTGGTGACATCATTCTCCAGCATACCGACAACCAACGGGTCAAAAAGCCTAAAAAGACAGGAAAAGTGGTTTAATAGTGGGTGGAAAGGTATCTTTTTGAATTTTAATTATATTTTAATGGGTATTATTTAATTTGGGTGTAAATCACCGGTTCAAGCTCCTACTGGACGCGTTATCGGCCACGCCGAACTGGATTCTACCAATTATAAAATTCACAAGGAATATTATTTTGGTAATAAAAATTCTAAAGAGAACTTTTATTTTGAGGTATTAAAATCGGGTACACGTCATCATCGTCTCACGAGAGGGACTGCAAAATCCCGTGCTCACAGGCTGCCCCTCGGGGGACCACTGCGGCCACAAGTCTGTATGATCACACGAAAGAGCAAGGGGTAGGAATGATACCTAAGGGATGACCGATTTGTCCCTTGGTCGGACTTACGCTTTGTCGATTGTTTGTCCCTTGGTCGGACTTACGCTTTGTCGATTGTTCGTCCCTTGGTCAGACTTACGCTTTGTCGATTGTTTGTCCCTTGGTCGGACTTACGCTTTGTCGATTGTTTGTCCCTTGGTCGGACTTATGCTTTGTCGATTGTTTGTCCCTTGGCCGGACTTACGCTTTGTCGATCGTTCGTCCCTTGGTCGGACTTGCGCTTTGTCGATCGTTCGTCCCTTGGTCGGACTCACGCTTTGTCTACTGTTCGTCCCTTGGTCGGACTTACGCTTTGGCGACTATTCGTCCCTTGGTCGGACTATGCTTTGTCGACTGTTCGTCCCTTGGTCGGACTACGCTTTATCGATTGTTCATCCCTTGGTCGGACTTACGCTTTGTCGATTATTTGTCCCTTGGTCGGACTTACGCTTTGGTGATCGTTTGTCCCTTGGTCGGACTCACGCTTTGGCGATCGTTTGTCCCTTGGTCGTACTCACACTGTGTATAGTGTTCGTCCCTTGGTCGAACTTATGCTGCGTATAGTGTTCATCCCTTGGTCGGACTCACGCTATGTCGACTGTTCGTCCCTTGGTTAGACTCACGCTGTGCAGGTTGCCCCTTGGTCGGACTCGCGCTTTGCAGGTTACCCCTTGGTCGGACTCGCGCTTTGTCGACTGTTCGCCCCTTGGTTGGACTCGTGCTGTGTCGACTGTTCGTCCCTTGGTCAGACTTACGCTTTGTCGATTGTTCGTCCCTTGGTCGGACTTACGCTTTGGCGACTGTTCGTCCCTTGGTCGGACTACGCTTTGTTGATTGTTCGTCCCTTGGTCGGACTTACGCTTTGGCGACTATTCGTCCCTTGGTCGGACTTACGCTTTGTCGACTGTTCGTCCCTTGGTCGGACTTACGCTTTGTTGATTGTTTGTCCCTTGGTCGGACTTACGCTTTGTCGATTGTTTGTCCCTTGGTCGGACTTACGCTTTGTCGACTGTTCGTCCCTTGGTCGGACTTATGCTTTGTCGATCGTTCGTTCCTTGGTCGGACTTATGCTTTGTTGACTGTTCGTCCCTTGGTTGGACTTACGCTTTGTCGACTGTTCGTCCCTTGGTCGGACTTACGCTTTGTCGATTGTTTATCCCTTGGTCGGACTTACGCTTTGTCGATTGTTTGTCTCTTGGTCGGACTTACGCTTTGTCGACTGTTCGTCCCTTGGTCGGACTTATGCTTTGTCGATCGTTCGTTCCTTGGTCGGACTTATGCTTTGTTGACTGTTCGTCCCTTGGTCGGACTTACGCTTTGTCGATTGTTCGTCCCTTGGTCGGACTTACGCTTTGTAGGTTGCCCCTTGGTCGGACTTGCGCTTTGTAGGCTGCCCCTTGGTCGGGCTTGCGCTCTTCTGGAGAATTTGCCCCTTGGTCGGGCTTGTGCTTTGTGGAGAACTTGCCTTTGGTCGAGTTTGTGCTTTGTGGAGAATTTGCCTTTGGTCGGGCCTGTGCTTTGTGGAGAATTCGCCTTTGGTCGGGGTTGTGCTTTGTATAGTGATTGGCCTTTGATCAGACTTGTGTTTGGTATAGTGATTGTCCTTTGGTCGGACTTTCACTTCGATGAGATCGCCCTTCGGTTGGGCTCATTTTTGGTACAGTGATTGTCCTTCGATTGGACTTTCGCTTTAAATAGGGAGGTTTGCCCCTTGGTCGGGCTTTCGCTTTGAATCGAGAGGTTTGCCCCTTGGTCGGGCTTCCGCTTTGAATCGAGAGGTTTGCCCCTTGGTCGGGCTTCTGCTTTGAATAGAGAGGTTTGCCCCTTGGTCGGGCTTCGGCTTTGAATAGAGAGGTTTGCCCTTTGGTCGGGCTTGTCACTTCATATAGTGATTGTCCTTTGGTCGGACTTTTCACTTTAAAGAGATCGCCCTTCGGTTGGGCTCGTATTTGGTATAGTGATTGTCTTTCGGTTGGACTTTCACTTTGCAGAGATTGTCCTACGGTTGGGCTTGTTCTGAAGAGATTGCCCTTCTATTAGGCTTTCGTTTTGAAGAGATCGCCCTTTGGTTGGGCTCACTTTGAAGAGATCGCCCGTCGATTGGGCTTGTGTTTGGTATAGTGATTGTCCTTCGGTTGGACTTTCACTTTGCAGAGATTGCCCTACGGTTGGGCTTGTTCTGAAGAGATTGCCCTTCTGTTGGGCTTTCGTTCTGAAGAGATTGCCCTTCGGTTGGGCTTGTTTTGAAGAGATCGCCCTTCGGTTGGGCTTTCGTTTTGGAGAGATCGCCCTTCGGCTGGGCTTGTATTTGGTATAGTGATTGTCTTTCGGTTGGACTTTCATTCTGAAGAGATTGCCCTTCTGTTGGGCTTTTGTTCTGAAGAGATTGCCCTTCGGTTGGGCTTTCATTTTGAAGAGATTGCCCTTCAGTTGGGCTCGTGTTTGGTATATTGATCGTCCATAGGTTGGATTTTCACTTTGTAGAGATTGCCCTTCGGTTGGGCTTGTTCTGAAGAGATTGCCCTTCGATTGGGCTTTCGTTCTGAAGAGATTGCCCTTTGGTTGGGCTTTCGTTCTGAAGAGATTGCCCTTCGGTTGGGCTTTTATTTTGAAGAGATTGCCCTTCGGTTGGGCTTGTGTTTGGTATATTGATCGTCCATTGATCGGACTTGTGTTTGGTATAGTGATTGTCCTTCGGTTGGACTTTCACTTTGCAGAGACTGCCCTTCGGTTGGGCTTGTTCTAATGAGATTGCCCTTCGGCTGGGCTTTCATTTTGAAGAGATCGCCCTTCGGTTGGGCTTTCATTTTGAAGAGATTGCCCTTCGATTGGGCTTGCTTTGAAGAGATCGCCCTTTGGTTGGGCTCACTTTGAAAAGATCGCCCTTCGGTTGGGCTTGTTTTGAAAATCTGATTCAGAGGGGTAACATCGCCGGCGACATGAATGATATCGCCGGCGGCATGGGTTGATGTCGCCGGCGATATGGATGCCACGTGGCAGCTTTGACTGGTCAGATAATTTCAAAATTTGAACTAAATGAGACGATATCACAGGCGACATCACTGATATCGCCGGCGGCATGGGTTGATCTTGCCGGCGGTATGGATGCCACGTGGCAGCTTTGACTGGTCAGATAATTTCAAAATTTGAACTAAATGAGGCGATGTCGCCGGCGACATGATTGATATCGCCGGCGGCATGAATTTATGTCACTGGCGACATGGACATCAGTTTCAGATAAATCAAAATCCTCGAATTCCGCGCGGCGTTTATAAAAAGGAATGGAACCTTCTTTCTCACTATTCACAAACCGCATCCCCCGCTTCTCTCTCCCAAAGCTCTTTGATTTCTAACTTTGTTTTCTCAAATTATGAAGAGGATTAGCCAGGCTTTCAGGGGCAAATCCAAGGCTAGGGAGAGCCTGCCCGATTCTTCCGTCGAGGGATTGAAAATCCTTTCTGTTCCTGCTCCATACGGCCTAAAGGAGACGGCCAAAATGTATGGCTATGGCATTAACTCTCCTATCACCAATCTGACTCCTGAGAAGGAGAAACACCTCTGTTATATCCAGGTAATTCCACAAAAGCCCGAATTGCTTCTTTTCGTATTCGATGTGATTTTGCCTTAGATTTGAAAACATGCCATGATAGGGTCGATTTTTGCATTGTTGATCGATTGATTTGGGTTTAAAGTTGAATATATCAGTCATATTGTATGCTTTTAGGATCGATTTTTGCCTTGTGGTTCGATTGATTTGGGATTTTTGTGATTTTTGGCGCGAAGAGTGCGATTTAGGGAGAAAACAGGTTCTGCCCATGCAGAGTGATGTCGCTGGCGGCATCGGCGATGTCGCAGGCGGCCTGAGTGATGCCGCTGGCGACATCAGTGTTGTTGCTGGCGGCATCAGTCCTTGTGAAAGGCTTTATGGGAGTCTGATGTCACTTTTGTTTAAGGCGATGTCGCCGGCGACATGAACCATGCCGTTGGTGGTATGGGCTGATGCCGCCGGCAATATCGCCTTTAACAGAGGCGACATCAGGAGCCTTTTTGACAGAAATGCACAGAATTGATCCGTTTTGTTTTCGATTTTGCAGCCATACGAACTGACTTACACAGGGGGAATTGGTACCATCGGTGAGTGGTGGCACCACATCTCCGAGAATGATCCCGAGCTTGCGCTTGCAATTAATACGACAGGGTTTGGGGAGTTGGCCCGGATCATGCCCATGTTAGTGCCTAAGCTTCCTCATTCTTCAGTAACGGCCCTGACTGAAAGGTGGTCCGAGACCACTCATACCTTCCATTTCTCCTTTGGGGAAGTCACAATTACCCCTTCTGATGTGGTAGCCATGTCCGGCCTTCCTTGGACGGACGAGGTTATACATTTTGATGTCTACATGGACAAGTACCATGTTGAGAGGCCCGTGGTCAGGCGGGTAAAGGAGCTGTTCGGTCTGAAGCCCATTTCTGGGCGGCTGTCCTATGGTGAGTTGTACCGTTATTGGACCCGGGTGGATGTGGTGCCCAAGGAGGAGAGGGAGGCATGTGTCCGTTCCTTTGTGATCTCACTACTCACCGTGCTGTTCTTCCCAATCTCGGGGAGTAAGATCAACTACATACTTATTACCGCGGTGGAAGATGTGCCGGGAATCAGGAGGAAGAATTGGCCGAGGGCCATCTTGGCCCAATTGTACCACGGGCTGGACTTGGGAGCCCGGAAGAATGAAAAAGCCCTTCGCCTTTGCCATCTGCTACTCCAGGTATAGATTTTTTTTTCCTTGATAACATGTGTTCTTATTTATTGCATGACGTCCTTTGAATTGATTGGTCGTTATTTATGCAGGCTTGGGCGTTCGAGCATCAGATCCTTCCGCCGATGGAGTTTAAGAAGGTTGTGCCACCGGACTCTCATTTCCTTGCCCGCTGGTGTGGGGGAATCGGTGGGAAGGCCAAGTACCCTACGCTGTATAGGGAGGTTCTAAGAAGCGCGCGATTGAGTTCGGTATACGATTTTTTTTTCCTTTTTGGTCTATGGGCTTATGTTGGTTGTTTTGGTGTAGCTCGTCTTGGACCCGTTCGATGGGGTGGAGAACTTGGCTGAGGTTGCACGGGTTCGGAGGGAGGTGGATGATCGCCGTTTTGTGATTGAGTGCCCCCTATCCCAGCAATGGTATCTAGGTGAGCGCATCCGGGGTTGGAGGTCCCTTCCGGTTGCTGCTAGACCGGTGCCTGCCGATCCTCCGCGGGGCTTGTGGTGGCCTCATTTGGTGATTTCTGCCGAGGCCGACAAAGCCGATTATATTGAAGGGAACGACCGAGTGATCCCTAGAGTTCCTGGCCTCTACGAGCGGCTTTTTCAGCGTCTACTCCCCGTATGTCCTCGTATCCATGGCAACGATACAATTGAGTATCATAACGAGCAACGATTAGAGGATGAAAAGAGGCACCTCAAAGGCATTGTGGACTTTGACGAGGAGGATGATGATGAGGATGAAGCGCTGGAAGGGGACGTTACGGTCGACCCTGAGGGGGAGGACGAGGTAGGTGCGGGTGTAGCTGGCTGGAGCGTGCCGATGTCCCAAGGGGAGCAACGTTCTTTCGAGGTATGGTTGTGTATGATTTTGAAGTCGTTTAGGGACGTTATTGACGTGTGACTTTCACGTTTTGCAAGAACCCACGAGAAAGAGGGGCCGGGATAACCAAAGTGGGACCCGACATTATGGCGTGCCGGAGGGCATAAACTTCGTGGAGGGGAGATTGGTCAATCCTTTGGAAACCACCTTCCTGTTGATGAACTCCCGAGGCGAATTCTCTCATAGGAATGTTGGCTCGAGCCGGCAAGCCCCGATTTTTATGCCTGAAAATGCTACCTACGTAAGATCTAATAATTTTCTTATTGAGCCTTAGATGTGGGTGTCTAAGGATTTTCTTTTTGGATTTGCTAGGTGGCGCGGAGTCATGTGGAGCAACTTGCGGAGAACAATTTTGTTCTCCGGGATACCCTTATTGGGCAATCGTTCCTCGTTCAGGTATTTTATGCACATGTTAAGATGAGATGGATGTTATGCATGACATGCAAGACTGATATTTTCTCCGGTTTGCAGGATTTCTTGGCCCTTTCTTTGTCTGATGCTGACGCAGCCCGACAGCGGTATGAGGAGGAGACTGCAGCTTTACAGCACCGTGTGAGCGATCTTGAGGGTCAGCTGGCAGCCACCGCTCAAGAACAGAGAAGTAAACAAAACCTGGACCGTGCGCATCCTGGGGGTACCAGTCGTAGGGGGGTCAAGAAGTCTGCCGGCCGACATGCGTTTACCACGGCTGAGGAGTCCAGTAGTGTTCCCATGACGGCGGGAAGAGAGGAAGACGATGTTGACGATTGGTTCGCAAGTCCTGATGAAGTTTCATCCCGCCCAGCCGGTAGTGGCGGGCATGCTTAGTTTTACTTTTCATTTTTGCCTTCGAGTCCTTGGTTTGTACCTCCGATACATTGGGGTTTTGATAATTCGATTTTGTCATGGGCTAGATGATTTGGTACAATTTGAGCAATTTGTGCCTTCGGGCTTTTATTTTGAATACAAAGATGGATTGCTGTTTGATAAGTCATTGGAAATGCTGCATAGGATTGTTTACAGGTTTTGTACAGGTCTGAAATGGCAGAAATGCTTCTGATACCGCCCAAAAAATTAACTTCATGCCGCTGGCGGCATCAGCCATATCGCCCAAATTGATCCCATATCGCCGGCGGCATCAAATACATTGCCGGCGGTATCATGATATCGCCGGCGGTATCGCTCTCTTCGCCGGCGGCTTCAATCTTCCAGCAACCTGTTTTCGGCCATTCCGTCCGTTTCTATCATTGCAACCCATAACCAAAAGCTGTGGGGTTTTTTTTTAGAGCCTGGGGAACACAGATTTTGGGCTCCAATTTGACCCCATGGTTTGCATGGACTATCCTTTCGGGTTTTGGCCCTAACAGATTTATTCCGACCTTTGAGCGCATAGTGTCTTCGATTAAGCTTACTTGTGATGTTTCCATCCTTCGATCGCCAGGCATTCACATAATCACAAACACAGATGTTTCAATATGAAAGACACTTTTATCGAGTGAATCTAATTTGAGTACAAGATGTTGGCAATCATTTCCATTAATGGGACCCCTGGTGTTAACCAGCCTTTACAGGTTTTCAAGTTAACATCTTATTGTTTTTCTCTCGTGCCCTAATTTTCGTCTGAACCGCCCTTTTCGGGTTTTCAGTTCAATAGGCGTTATTGACTTATCCCCTAATTTTTGTACAGCTAGTTTGCAGGGTACCGACCATCGGGTGTAACCCTAATTTTTGCCCAGTCAATAGAAGACCGACAGGCGGGCGATTATTGTATATATTTTTTTTAGTGTGCCGCTTTTTCTGATTTATTTCTTTTGTTTAGACCTGATAATGCTTAAGCTTGTCTTGGTCGACTAGATCGATGAACTCGCTTCTTGCCTAGGCTCATGACTTTAATAGCCTCGCATATTTGGTGCCATTTCCAGTCATATGACGGCCTCTTCAATCTGATTTGAACTTGACCTTAGTATCGGAAGGTCTCAAACTTTTCAGTGTTGGGTCTATGACTCTTGGAAAGGGCATTGGGTATCTGATTTGCTATTGTGCGCATAGTTGTGCTTTTGCAGATTCTCCAAGTTCCTTGGTGCCCGTTTGATTTTACCTGGATCACCCAGTTTATTCTGACCTTCAAAGTTACGTCGGGAGTTTTCGGCTGACCTTATTGCAAGCTGTTTAGTTTGCGGGAGTTTTTGGTGCTTACTCCAAAGCTTCATCGATTGGTTTGATTATTGTCTTGATCGCTATTTTGATTGCTCCTTCAATTCGTTGTCTGCAGAGCCCTTCTTGTGTAGGCCTGAATTCGTATTCTGTATTAGTGGTGATGGGTTGTGAACAAGTGATGTTCGGCTTAAGGACCTTTTGTTTGGTGCCTTTGTAGTGGTTGTTTGCCTTGTTGGTTCATTTGGTAAGCCGATTGCGACATTGGTTGCGCGATCGTATTTGTGGCTTGTGGGATGGAGGTGCTTGCTTTTAGACTTGGTGTTCTAGGAAATGGTTGCCCCCTGACCTTTGTTAGCTGAAGGGTTTGATGGGGTTGATTTGTACCGGGTGAAGATGTGTTTCTCTCCAAATTTGGCCGTGTCCTTGGTGGTGATGTTCGTCTGAGATTTGGCTACGACGTTTGTTTGATGGAGGTTAGGCTCTGTTGGGTGTAAGCCTTGATTCTCTAGACCGATTGATGTTTCTTTGGTGGCTTGAAGGTGCACCGTTGTAAGGCCGTTGAGTTAATTCTGGAATAGACCCATAGTGTTCCAACAATCCGATTATTGCACTGAGTGAAAGCATTATCATCGTCTTTAAGCACTTTATTATCTCTCATGTATTTGACAGGGTTTAAATTATTGGATTTGATTACCACATAATGTACTCAATTTAATTTTATTCAATAAAAAATATCTTGAATACTGAAAGCGTCGTACAAGTGCTCATGTGAAGACGCTGATCAAAGGATACAAACACAACGTAAGTAAGAAAAATAGAAGTGGCTTATGGACCTAAAAGGCCTGAACTCTGAGGATTGCAAATCGGGATTCTTCATCCTCATCGTCAGAGCACGACTTTCCCCCACCATTTGAGTAGATGGCCTTGATGAGATCTTGAGGAGCTTTCCGTTGTTTGGAAAAGCCTGGATTAATCGCCCGTGTCTGGTTGCCAGACTCTGGTAAGGGGCAGGATACCCTTTCAGGGTCGGTAATCTTCTTTTCATCCACCAGTCATTGGATGGTACGAACCAAAGCTTTGCACTGGTTGGTGTTGTGACCCGACAACATGTGATATCTGCAAAAGCCTTTTCCTTCTTCTCTCATGGGAGGATTGAATTCGTGAAGAGGTTTAAGAATCCCAGCTTCCTTCAACCCGGTGAAGATTACATTAAGTGGCAGTTTCCACGGATTGGTTCTATACTTAAGACCGTCGTTTGGTCGAATAATGGCAACTGGTGCCGACTTCTGATAGGTCTCTTGGTCCACCATGATTTGAGGTGGGGGTGTGGGCGATTCAGTGTTTTGAAAGAACTGGTCTTTCTCTGATTGGACCCTTCCCTCTTTCTGATAGCAGTCTTCTGTCATCAATTGACGCGAGAAGTCTTCAACTTTGTGTTGCATAACTTGGTCGTATTGAGGAAGCATCGGGGCAGCAGGGATCTTAAATTGTGATGGGGTGACCAAAGTTGGTGGTAAGGTGTTAAAGAATGGTGGAAGAATTGGATTCTGGGCTCCTTCTCTTTGTCCAGGGTAAGCGGTTGGCGGTGACTGCCAGAGTGTCTCGCTATCAGGTGTCATGCCCGGAGATCGCATGACCTGGTCGAAGTCCTGACATCCTAGGGCCTTCTTGACAGACACACACACTAGCTCTTCGATGATGTTTCGGAACTGATCAGAGTTCAAAAATTGAATGATAGCCGCGGTGATCTCTGATCCAAGAGATGTTAGGTGAGCTGTTGTCCCTACGGTTGGGGGAAGACTAGCCTGTCCTCTGGATGAGATACGGTTGTCATTGTGAGGAAGAGACATGGCTAGTTGTGAAGGTCTTGGTTCAAGAGGAAGGCTGCTTAGGATCACAAGTCGCGGATCAGACCATGAATGGGTTGTAAATGGTATGGATGGAATGTATGCATGCCTTCTTCTGGAAGCGGTGCATGAAATGTATGGCTGCACGCAGATGTGGTTAGAGATAATGTGTTTGCTTATCCTTTTAACATACGTGGGACGTTTGTATCTCACGGAGCGATATGTGGTGATGCAATAGAGGCACAAGAGAAGTCCTACGTATGATGCTAAACCTCTTCCATGGGTGAAAGTGATAAGGGTAAGTTGATTCATTTTTTGGCTCTTAAAGCTGATGCATAGGGGTGTATGATCATAAAGCACATAGCATGCGAATCGGCCCTGTTCCAACCTTATGACTCCTGCGTAACACCTCTTTAGTAGGATGGAGTTTGGCTACTTCACTGGTAATGGCGAAAGAAGCGCATCCCAATTATTTTATTCATTTTGGGTAATCCTAAGGGGAATGATGTGCTAAGGCTTTTTTCTAACGCGGCTTTGGTAAAGGGTTGTTGATGTAGAAGGTTCCCGTTTACCTTGATTCCACGTTTGCTCAATCACTACCCGAATGGGCGTGGTCATAGGAGTTTACGTGTTGGTTAAAACGAGTGATCCACCCACTAGGCATCCTCAATTCCAACAGGGCATGAGTGATACTTTGTGAGCTTCTCGGGTGAAATAGGGTACCTAAAATTACCGAACTATCTACACGCATGAGGACAAGACGTCATAAGAAAAGAATGAAGTTTTAATTTGGCCAATGATTTCAATACATCATCAAAATCTTTTAAACTATGAAGGAAGATTCAAGTTTAAAGAAATTCCCCAGCAGAGTCGCCACTGTGAGCGGACGACGACCCGCGCGGCTGCGTGCGCGGGGGCCAGACCCGGTCGGGCCGGCCCGTTTTTGGTGTGTCGGGGAGATGAGTGTGATGTGGTTGAAAAGAAAATGATTTTGCATATTTTAATGCTTAAAAGATACGAGATCGAAATCCCGTACTTAGAATAGAGTCGCCACCCGGTTCAGCTCAACCGGGAAATTTTTGGTACGATTTTCCCACCGGGTGGTTGGACCATACCTTAAGTAGAGATTCCGAGTTCGGATGATGTTATCTACTTTTCATTAGGCCAAATTAGGATACTTCATTCTTTCTTAATCGGTTTAATCTACCCTATTTATTTGTATTTTCAGTTATTTTGTGGTTTTCGCATTTATCAAGCAATTGAAGCGGTAAATAAAATATTTACAATCGTAAAAGAAAAGTAAGTGCGGAAAGTAGAATTATTACAAGGTTTTCAAGTCCTGTACATTTTCTACGTAACAAATAAAATACCCGAATGTCCGATATACACCTACCTGCAGATGATAGTTGACACGAATATGGCATATCTTATTTATAATATCATAAAGCCCGATTGAATGGCTAAAATGAGGTTCGAATGGCTTTTGAGGGGAAATTCCATTTTTGTCCAAATTTCAGATTCGATTGTTGCTTTAATCGGATTACAAATGAACATAACACTTGTTGTGGGGCGGGTCTGTTTTCAGGAGGTTTCGAACCTCCATCGTTGCACTATAGGTCCTAGCTTTAGAAAATAAATTAGTTTGGAAATAAACGAAAACAATACTGCTGTCCAGAACGCCAAGCCGCCGATGGCATCTGATGCCGCCGATGACATAGTTGATGTCGCTGGCGGCATGGATGATGCCGCCGGCGACATCGATTGTGTCACGGGCGACATCAGCATGCAGATGGGCACAGGGCTTTCTGAGTACCGTAAAGAAAGGTTCCGCGAGAAAGCGAGGTCTCCGGGGAATGTGATGCTAACGGCGGTACCAATGATGTCTCTCGCGACATGGGTGATACAGCCAGCAACATCGCATGTCTCTGGCGACTCCAATCTCTTACTACAGCAGCGGTTAGCAGTCAAAGTGACTGAAAACTCAAAAATGAACACAAATCAACAAAAATTAGTGCAAAACAATAATAATAATGCCAAAGAGCTATGAGACTCAGGATTTTCACCTCGGGGTAGTGAATCCAACTCTTCGTAAACTGAACAATAACACCTCCGGGGAGCTTGCAACGATAATTTGATTGTTAATTTAAAGGTTTTAGGTTTCTAAATTCTATCCAGTTGATTTAACCCAAAGACCCACTGATTTAAGCTCACAATCAGAGAGTTCGAAGAAGAAAAATCGGGAAAAATGGATTAGAATCCTTTTTCCGGCCTTTTCTAGTTCTTATCTCACTAAAATCTATTCTCTCGATTTTAGCCTCCTAGTTGCCCAATTTAAGCTCCTTCCCTCTATAATTTCAGTCCCCCTCTCAAGTGCAACCCAAGGTGCCTTTTTATAGGTGGAATGGGGTGCTTTTTGGGGCATTTTTTGATAATTCCACCGAAAGTGGTCGAAAAGGCTGCCTGTGAGAGGACCTGCTTTGGTCCATGCCGCCGGCGACATGATTATGTCGCCGGCGACATGGCTGATGCCGCCGGCGACTTGGTGATGCCGCCGGCGGCATGGATGATGTCGGTGGCGACATCATTCTCCAGCATACCGACAACCAACGGGTCAAAAAGCCTAAAAAGACGGGAAAAGTGGTTTAATAGTGGGTGGAAAGGTATCTTTTTGAATTTTAATTATATTTTAATGGGCATTATTTAATTTGGGTGTAAATCACCGGTTCAAGCTCCTACCGGACGCGTTATCGGCCACGCCGAACTGGATTCTACCAATTATAAAATTCACAAGGAATATTATTTTGGTAATAAAAATTCTAAAGAGAACTTTTATTTTGAGGTATTAAAATCGGGTACACGTCATCATCGTCTCGCGAGAGGGACTGCAAAATCCCATTCCATTTGCATCGCATGCAATTGCTAATTCATTCAAGTTCCCTAATCCCAAGGGACGCGTGCTCTTATATTAGCATCTCCTTGAATATGTCTCAGATCCTAGCCTAGCCCCCAATTTTATGGTGGACTACCCCAGCTCTGTTAAGGCAGACCCTATCTCAAACTTTACAACCAATCAATGTGAACTAAAAGGAACGCTTTGCGTAGCACTTTGATAGCCCAAAAAGACCGTATTATAAATTTGAGTAAGGAAGACTATAACTTGCCTTAATATATTTTCTTTGAGATTTTATTGGTGTTAAACGTCTCACCCAATCTAGGATTTTATTAGATGGACAAAATTATAATGACTTGTATTAATTCATGGAATTTTAGAATTAATTTATAAGGTCTAACCTTAGGTGTGTTCAGCTCTTTATTATAATTATTCCATCAACCTAGATTATATGCAAAATAATTAACACGTTTATTTGTTATATTTATATTGCATTTCCTTTAAGCTTTTATTCAATAATTTTATTTTTTTACTTTGTTATAGAAACATATATAAGCACCATCTTATATACTAAAAATAAATTAGTTCATATTAATCCCCCGATTGTTCAATTCAAATTGCACCGATATAGGTTCCCAGGTAGGAGAGGTGCCCTATGAGGAGTAGACACCAAGTCCAATCCTTAGCCAGAACAAATACGGGCACAAACTTAAAGACCAATGGATTCTCTTGAACTAATAAATTTTGTTCTTCCAATTCATGTAAATTGGGAGCATCTATAACCCATGTAATTTAAATAAATTATTGACACTTGTATAATTTGAGTAAGTTGAGTAGGCTTATTCAAAATTATTCATAACCAATTTCTAACCTTGAAATGAAAGGCAGAAGTTTATATATATTGTTCCAAACAATTAAATAAACAAATCATTTCATTTAGAAAATAATATTTAGTTTGCTTCTAACTTAATTATGCACTAAATAGGCAGGCTCTGATACCACTGTTGGGAACTGACAGTCAAATTGAACATGCATAAGAGGCATGACAGAAATTCAAAATTTTGTCCCTGTCCCAGGAACTCCTATTAATTGCATATAAATTAAATAAAGCCTTAACTAAATAATTCTCTACCTAGGTTAGCATGCTAAAGGACTAGGCATACCATAATTCCAAATTATATCCTAGTATATTTATTTTATACTAAGCATGTTATAACTCTAAGTTATAACCTAAGCATAAAATAAACTAAGCATGTAAAAATAACCTAAGCATAATTATTAAGTCTAGAAACGCTTAAAGAAAAAGACTTAATAATTAAAAGAGAAAAAAACTTACCAGTTGAAGCGTGCTTTAGCAGGACCTTCTTGCACAAGCCTCCAATAGTAGGATAGCCTCTATCAGTATCCACACGAACCCCACCAACCAAAACCTTCCCAGGAGGAAGAACTAAGAGGCCTCGAGTAGTTGCTAGACCACTCTAGAAGCCTCACCCAAAATATAAACTAGCGGTGCCCGAATAAATTCAGGCTCCACAAAAATAACTTGCTCAAGTACCCGAGAGATTAATTATCTCGCTTAGGATTTATGCTTTGAGCTTGGTACAATTTGAAAGGAAAGGGGAAAGCCTATATATAGGCTTGGGGGAGCATTTTGCTCCCCTTTACTCCCATCCCATATGCAGAGCGTGTTACACGCTGTGCATTGGCAAGGCAAAGCCCTTGTGGGCTTCGCCTTGCTTTTGGGCTGCGCATGTGCAGCCCATTTTTATGGGCTGCCGCGAGTAATGCGCAGCATTACTTGCACACCTTTCGGTGTATTCCTGCGCACTCGAGTCTGTACAAAATATTTTTATACTCTCGGTCCAATTAAACTCGCCAGTACAAAATTCCCCTTTTTAATCCCTTTTCAATTATTTATTTTCTGACCATAATAAATTAGTCATCATTCAAAATAAATTTCTTGGTCCAACCAAAATTGATCTAATCAATTATAATTTATTTATGACTCTAATTAATTAGTTACCGGTCAAAATAAATTCCTTGGTCTATCCAAAATTGATCTAATCAATTTTAACCAATCAAATAATAATCCAATGATTATTTATGTTATATTTTGTAATAGAATAAATCTATTAGTTCTTTACTTAGTCCGATGAAGGTCCAATGTGTGGGACCTTATAGGATCCCGAAGTATTGTGCTGTTAAGGCTTAACCAACCCTTGTTCTAATGGAACCATTGGCTCGATGTTCTAGACCGTGAATAGAACTTGATTACCTTAAACGACTGTAGTACGCCTCTAGCAAGGGTCTACCATCCCCCATTACTTGGAACGTCATTTATGCTTAAGACTTAATCCCGGTTAATGCAATAGTTATCCAGTGCGATAAATTCCTTCCATTCTTTAATATTAGTACCATCTGGTTTATTGGGTTCGGTTAAAGTGTTAACCCACTAATAGCAAGGTTGCTCCAAGCTATCCCAGTTATTTACTTATTACCGAAGTATATTGCCTTTTACCATAGTGTGTTTGACTAGAAACCATTTCTATCAAACACATACTCTGATCAGAGGTTTATGGCAATCATCACTTCAACAAGTGGCCAGGTACAACTCCTTAATATATCCGGAGCGATGGATTCTTTCCGACTACTCAGCCTACCAACGTGCTGTCATCACTATACCCGTAATCACCCGTAGCACCCTAAATTAATGAGTGTATAGCAATGACCCAAAGTATAGCAATAGTACCACACAAGGCAACTAGCATCTCAAGTATGAGGACATTCGCAAAGCTTATTGCATGAAGATAAACACTAACACATTGATATTTATACCAAGTGTTTATCTTGCTGCGGTCTCCAATATATCTCCTAGATATATCCATGTGTCAAGCTTAAGGCACCACCTTCAGTCCTTAGGAGATTGACTGCTTGGACCCTTTCCAAGAAAGTTGACCACATGCTAGTCTTTCCGTTTCATCAATATCCTTTCTTGATGAAACTATAACTAGGGATAGTTTAGACATAATCATAATTTCACATAAAGCAGGTTCCACCAAATATAGTCCAACTATAATTTCTCTGACTTATGCTATGATATGTCAAGGACTTTTGTATACATACATCAATGAATATATTTTAACCAGCTATAATATATATATATATATATGTATAGAAACACATTGATATAAACAAAAGAACAAATGTCTTTATTGATTAAATAAATTATTCGTACTATTACATAATTAAGATATATCGCCCTAATTACCTTAAGGGCATACATCATATCCAACAATAAAGAGTTGGCATTTTTAACTAAGAGTTTTTTTTATGAGCTTTGTTATATTGAGTAGTATATAATTTTTTTATATTACTTAAAGTAAAGCCAACTTCCTCCCCTTCCTCCAACACTAAAGTCATTAAAAATAATTTAGGAGACTTCTTATATATTTAGATATTCTAGTTAGTTAGATTCCCTAAACATTTAAACTTTCTATAAAATTAAATTTAAATAAGTAATTAATATTATCTGACCAATAACTTCCTAATTAATTGATTTAAATTACTCCCTCCATCTTTTATTACTTGTCTTCTAACCCATTTTATACTTTTTAAGGAATCAATTAATTAAGGCATAAAAATACTATTTTACCCTCTAATTAATGTTTAGTTTTCCACTCCATTGCAATTAATGATAATGGGATAAATGAGGGTATAATTGAAAAAATAATCCAAAAAATGTCTAGATATTTGAGAATGACAAGTAAAAAATATTTTTAAAAAATGGCTAAAATGCCTATTTTAAAAAGATGGAGGAAGTACTTATTAAACAATTATTTCCCTAGTAAGAAATATTTATTCCTCATCAAATGTTTCTTCTTCTTCTCTTTCTTCTTTCTTCTCTATTCACCGTTCTTCTTTTGAGTTCACTTATCTTATCCACATTCACTACTGTTGGTTGTGTTGCAATATATATATATATATATATATATATATATATATATATATATATATATATATATATATCACTTAGTTCTTTTTCTCACAATGTTATTGCATTTTATTTCACTTTTCAAGCAAATAATGTTTGGAAAACTTTTGCGCTTAGGGTGCTCAGGTGTGTACTCCCCTTGCGCCTCTATGCACCTAACGTACATAACATAATAAAGGTTGAACATAATTGTAAATCCTAATGAAACTAACTTACTAATTCTTAGGGCATATCTTCAACAATAAGCCCACTAACTTGGATTCAAATTCTAGATGATCAATAACACTACCATTAAAATATAAATTAATAAAAAAAAATATTAACTACTCAGGGCTTATGAATGTAGCACAGAAACTCTTAGACATTAACATATTTGTCATAAAAACATGAACTCTCATTATTTTTGGCATTTCCCGTTGTGTGTTCTACCTAGCTTATGAGACGAAAAGTTTGATCTTTTTGCAGGTTTACACTTTCAAAGTATCATCACCTTTACCAAGTCATGCCGAAGAGGAGGAAGATTCAGACAAGGCAAATAATGCTTCTAAAGACCAAAACAAGCCCATGTCTCAATCAATTAAGAAGCAAAACACAAAGAAGGCCAAGGCAAAGGTAACAAGTCAGGTATCAAACATTGAAACATCCATGTTGCAGGATATATCTGCCCAAAAAACACAGGTAGATAGTGTTATTAATACCGTAACATGCTACATATGGTCATTGACTCCAGTAGGCTTAAAATAGCAGTACAAAAGAATCATTAGTATAACCAGTTCAAAATAAAGAAAAACTACAAAACGATAATCTAGAATACATTTTTATGACGAAAATGTACTCATATAAATTAAAATAAGCATATATTTTTTTACTTTAATCATAAATATATTGATATTAATGTATTTTTACATCTACATTATATTTTTAAAAAATTAATTTTCCGACCAAAGTAAAATCACTGGTCAAATCTCGGTTGAATCAGTAATACCACGCACCGGTAGCTATACCCGTTTGATGCTCGATACGGTTATGATAACATTGCAGGTAGATGTTGTAGAAGAAGATGGTTCAGTGGAGGCAAAGAATGCATCTAGAGACCAAGCTAAGAAGGCCAATGCAAGTGAAGTATCAAACACTGAAACGTCTGGACCGCAATATAAATCTGCAGCTGACGGGGAAGATGAATCGGGTGTTAATAAGGAAGTTGAATCAGGTGAGGAAAATGGAAAGCAAAAGAGCCAGGTAGTCAAACCTAGAAAGAAACGTGCTCTTAAGTTGTTTAGAAGAAGAGCATAGGCCATTATGAACTCTTTTTATTTCTCATTCTCAAGTGGTTACTATGATGATTTTTTCGTCTTAATTAGCTTCACACTTGATATAGTTATTACTTCCTAATCACTATTGTTTTGGATGCTTCATACAATTGGATATTGTTTAGAGCTACCCTACTCTATTATTCATATATTTCTGATTTAATTATCAGATTAGCACGGATAGTTGTCCTTAGTAGCTTGATATTGTTATGAATCGTACTTGTTGCCATTTAGTTGAAACAATTGATTGACTGTAGACCATGAACAATATTGTGCAAGAGAATGAAATATTGGGTCTTATGGATTAGAAATTAGGACTTCATGTGATACAACGGTGAATAAAATATTTGTTACTTTATGTGATTGAGGTGTTGGCCTAGTGGTTAATACTGAAGTTGTGACCTTTAGCGGTCCCAGGTTCAAATCACATTCGGGACGGGTTGGAGATTTTTCTTTCTATTTAATGTAAGCAAATTGAAATTAATGTAATAGTTACTTCAAACTATGGTAAACAACGGGAAATTATACAATGGATCAGGTCCTTTGGCCCCTTTTCCCGTATGAATGATATGTGTTCCAGAACTACTTTATGCTATTATTTTCTTTATTTAATTCAATTCTGAGACACATGTCATTCATGCGGGGGAAGAGATCAAAGGATCCGGTCCATTGTATAATTTCCGTAAACAACAACAATAACAACATTACCCCAATGCCTAACAACTCCCGCACAAGCGGGGTAAGGGAGGGTGGGTGTACGCAACCTTACCCCTGTGATTAGAGAGAATTTCCGTAAACAACACCTAAATTATTATACCTGAATTATTCTCAATTTCAATTTAAATGTGAAGAAATTGCCTCCTCATATTTCAAAAAAATAACTAAAATTTAATGTAGTTGAATTAGTATGTGGTAACAGGAATATAAATTAAAAACGACTGACTAAAGTGGCATATATTAAATACAAAATCAGGAAATATGAAAAAAAAACAATGAAAAATATATGCAAGAAATTAAGATGGGAACTAAATATAGAATTAAGGGCATTTAGGACCACCCCTCTTAGTTTTCCAGTTATTGTAGCAAGGGCAAGTTTGCTTGTTGCCGTAAGTACCAGCAGGCACACACAGGCACTTGGCACAGCATTTTTGGCAGAAGAAGAGACATGGCTTCTTGTATTGTGTCCTTGAGCATCTTGTTCCACACCGTCCTCCGCATTCTGTTCCATACATAACAACATGTTAAAGACTGAATTTGTAATCTAAAAGGTTTCAGATTCGAGTCACATACAGGTGAAATTATTTTTTTATATTTGATTAAGCGCAAAGGTGGCCTTAAGCCATTAAAGATACCACCTAGGGTCTCAGAGGGTCCTCGTAAATATTAATCAACATTAATTTGTTATCATATTTTATTTTTATTTTTACATAAAACTATTTTTTCATATTATAAATTAAGTATAACTATTTTATGTTAGCAAATTAAGTTAATTAATAGCATTAGACAAAAAATGAAAGCAATTTTGAATTTTAATATTTATTATCTTTGTTTCATAATGAACTATGAAATTATCAAAATATGTAAAACCGGCCCTAATTAATCCCAGTTTTGTATTTTTCTTAGAAAAAAGTTAGCTACTAAACGAGCTTTTACTAGTAAAATATGTTTCATTCCAAGCTTTAATTTTGCTGCTAAATGTAGAATTTTAAACCGAGCTAAAGTTCATTACCATTTCCATTAAGTAAATTTCATTTGAATTTCCATTATGGTTCATTTTTTGAAATTATAATTTATACCTTGAGGATGCAGGCTGCCTTCAGTGGTTCCATTCTATAAATCCATAAAACCAAAAAAAAAATATATAAGCAAAAAAATAATAAAAATTAGTAAAAACAGAAAATAGAACGATTTATGAAATCAGACCGTAGGAATATTGGTAGTGGGCTGAGGCCGAGGCTGAGGCTGAGGCTGAGGCTTTGGCTGTGGAGTTGGAGCCTCTATGAGATGATTAGCCTGCCAATTATCACATTTATTATATATGTTAACTTCAAAATACAAGTAATTAACTATGTTAAAGATGATTAATGGTAGAAAGTAAAGGTGATAACATTGTTGGGAACGACATTAAGAAGCATGAAAGCAAGAAGAAAGATGAGAAAGGTAGATTTTCTCATGTTCAAGTAAAAATAGAGAGATGTGAAGCAATTGGAAGTGAAGAGAGAGTGTGTTATTGGATTGTATGGTTGGGAAGATGGGTGAATCAGTATTTATAGCCCCTATTTTCATCTGGGTTCGATGCCATTTGACACGTCCCACCTTATCTCTCTCTCTCGTTTAATCTCTCTCTTTTTTAATAAGTAGGATTTTGGAAGGATCCAGGCTTCGATCTCTAGTCATCCCCGTCCACGTAGATAATAATAATAGTAATATTATATTGCCCTTAAATTGGGCTCTAATAAATTGAGCTCTAATGCTTCTTTGCTAAATACTCCTTAACTTGCTTAAAATGCCTCCTAACCCAAAGAATGTCAGCTTCTGGTTGAAGGGAGTAAAATCAGGAAAAATAGTATCTTTGAAAAGTCAAACTAATCAGAAGCTAACACATAACTGTTAGAAAAACTAATGCATTTATTCTAAGTTCAAATAATATGATTGGAACTTTTGAAATTTCCTGGATATGTGGATGTTTAGAGTCAAGTTAAGAGGGTTTCGATGCATTAAGTTTTAATAATAATAATAATAATAATAATAATAATAATAATAATAATAATTTTTTATATAAGTAATAATAATATTTAGTAGTAGTAGTAGTAAGAGAGCACTCAATCTCAAGTGCATTAAGTTTTAACCTTGTATTAGTACATGTAGTGCAGTTCAGACATATTGTAAGAAATTATTAGGAATTTCTTATAGACATATATTCCTTAGTTTTAACAAATCAACTCTAAGAAGCATTTGAGCGAATTTCGTAGTGATAGAATATAATAAACATTTTCTTAATTATTTTTTCTTTCATTTTCACATTATGGATCTCTTTTTGAAAACCACATTATGGATCTCTTACTTTCTACATAAAGTAAACGTAGATAATTCTTATAAATTTTCACAGTATGCTAATAGAGTTCTAAGTGCAACATCTGTCAATCCTTGGTTGACATCATTTGCAGAATAGACTATGATGATGTTTATTGGTATATGATCGTCTTCAATTCGATCCTCAACTTTTACTCTTGATTGATGAAAGTATTTTTGGTCATAACCTTATGATGGATGTAAGAAAATTTTATTGGAAGACTCGTTCATTAGAGTCAGGTGCGTGACTCAGAGTCAGATCTAGATGTAGCTATAGCAAAACTTCGGTAAATTAAATGGGCAACAAAAAAAAGATTATCTGTGTAATTGTTGGTATGGCTTCAAAAAAAATTCAGTGTTAACCACCATATCAATACCTACTCCCACTTATTAATCACATGATTATAGATGACCATAATGAGGTTAAAAGTTTCAATTAAATTTTTTTTATGGAAAAAGTTCAATTAGTTAATCAACTAAAGATTGACAGGATCATGAACCTACACATTATATTACAATATAACTAACTACACGTGTCATGAGAAACATTTATCAGGTGGAAACATCTTCTACGAAAAAAATAGTACTAATAATATACAAAAATTATCATAAACAAAAAATCATATAGAACAAAAAAAAATGTCTATATTATTGAAATAGGCAATTTGTAGGGGCAGTATTCAATCTTCCTGTATCTTAAAACCATGTGCACCCACACGTTCCCTTTTGGTCTTACTCTACTAACTGACACCAATGAAACTAACCCAACGTAAACTATGTCAACCACGTAATATTATTTATATGGTGTCTATTTAACCAAATTGATATTTACCGAAAATGAATTGAATTCAGTCTAATTTATAATCATATTGATTTAAAAAATTATTGAATTAAATAAAAATTATAATGAAAAATAAGACATATACTTGTGCTGTTATTTTGAGGACTCCTATACATCTTAAGAAGTCATGTTAACTTAAACATTTTAAAGAAGCAGATGCATATCTAACCACTATAAAAAGAAATGATGATTAATAAAATATAGAATAAAATACAAAAATGACATGTAGGTTCACCGTTTTTCAAATGGAGGTTTGTCAGTCTTTTTTCCAAAATGAAGTACGTGTTTTAAAAAAGTTCGCATAAAAAATAATAAATAATAGTTTTCGTTAAGAATAATGATGGTATACATAATATTTTAATCACTTCAACATTCTCATAAGTTATTCATATTATTTAAATTAAAATTATTTTGACATATATTTAAATTAAAATTATTTTGAGTGAGATTTGAAAGGTTTTCATTTTGTTATGATTTATTTACAGTTTATTATTATCAATCACTCAAAAAAATATTTGCATTTTTGACAAAATTTTAAAAATTTATCATTGGGGTGGAGTGTATTTTTATTAGCCAACATGTAAAATTTCAGTTTAAAATGGACACGATTATACCTATTTTAAAAAATAGCAAAATTATTGTCATTTTTTTATATACATTACCTTTAAACATAATATTTTTCAAAAATAATGTAACTACAAGTAAATGAGTAGCAAAACATAATTAAAATTTCAATATGTTATTGAATTATAGCTCACAAAAAAGAATTAGAAACCTTCAAATCAAAACCTATAATAAAATTATTTTTTATCTTTTCCATATAAAAAAATATATTAAATAACTTAGATTCCCTCAAGCCATATGTCACAATCGCACTTTCGGCCTACTCCAAAACCGGTATTGACTGCTCCACACTGGATCGAGAGGGATAAGACTTTTGGCTCAACCACATCCTCTAGGATGTTAGGAATAAAATATAATAATTTAGTCTCATCATAAAATTTTTTTATATATTTATAAAAATAACTACATAAATATGGTATAATATTTATTTAATAAATATTCTGTAATTATTTAATAATTTTTTTAATAAATTATGTTTTAAATAAATTTTTAAAATATATACAATATATGGCATCTTGTCTTTATTTAGTAAATTATTGTTAGATATATAGTTATTATTTAGTATATTTTAATTTTAACAGTTATTTATGGATCTAATGACACCTAACATATATATAATAGACGTGCATATGACAATTGTATAACAATATTTACTAAATAACAACTAGATAATTATTATATAATTACTAGATAATTACCAGTTAATTATCAGATCGTATTCATATAATTAGTTTATATTATATTTATTAATTTATAAATTATTTATGGTGGAATTGTATGAAGAATCGTTTTTAATCCATACCTTTTTCGTTTTAATATGGAAGATATGAATTTAACCAAATTTATTCAAAGTTAAACTTCAAGTTTAGCAAAATCATTTTCCTCCGCATAATCTACTTTTTATTTTTTATTTTTGTCGTATATGTTGAATAATTTAAATAACAGTGTATTAGAATACCCGTGACCTACATAGGTATATTTGTTGTATTGTAAAATTAGTATATATTGGAAAGGAAAGAAAGAATAAAGTGATAGCCAGGCCGCCCATCTCCACCATTCAATAGTTAGATCGTCTGCTTATAATTGATCAGTTGGTTTCCTCTCGTGAGCTTTGTTTCTATCTACTTTCCACTTTATCTCTATGTCATACCATTTAATTGATTATAACCGAACACAAAACAATATTTTATTCGGTTCAACTACCTTCATTACTTAAAGAATTTTGCTTACGGTCAGTTTACTTAAATTTTTTTTATCAGTTTTTTTAAAAATTTTTATTTTTAAGCTTTTTTTAAAAGCAAAAGATTTGATTTTAGAAAAAATAAATTAGACAGTGTTAACTCGGTATTTTATAAATACTGAGTGAAAGCTCCATGAGACACCACGTAGCTAGTCGGTCCCATAGCCAGATCATCATGCGGCTAGCCGAGTGAATAGTTAGGGTCACACTGACCTGATTAAGAGATAGAATCCAGTCATAGCTTTATTTCCTGAATAGATAAACAGGAAAAATATCATTTCCTAAACGGATAAATAAGAAGAAACCTTTTATAAAGGAAATCACGCCTAAATAGGATCCCTAGCTAATGGGGACTTCTCACCGCCAATAGAGGAAATACACTTCTCATGAAACAAGGACACCATTCACTATAAATATGGGTCACCCCATGCTCAGGTATCACATTCCAAACCCTAGAATTCACTTACTTACTTGCCTCCTCTTTATAACCGTCGTTGACTTAAGCATCGGAAAAGCTATATTGTTCACACTGCTAGTTCCTTTGACGCTCTTTTCTGTTTTGCAGCCACCATCTCCGGCGAGGGCAGACCATCTCTCATTCTGTGAAGGTTAGCTCAAGGAACCCTTTCTTTGACCAATCTTTCAGTGGTACGGTGAGCGTGGACAAACTTACTTGATCCGGTGAGAATTTTGTCTTTCGACGAACATAAAAATCCAACCAGATGGACGATAGCCAAAATCATGATCAAGCGGCCAATGACAAAGCCGATGACTCAGGGACGGCGATCAACTCCCAATCAACTGCAGCGACACCCCTCTCCTCCACAATCCCAGCCATGGATTTCGCCGTTACGCCATCGGCAAACTCCGCAACCGGAATGGCGTTCTTCGAAAGTTTCGCTCAGCACTATCGGGTTTCCCCCGAAGACTAAAATCAACTGTGAAGGAATCTATTCGGAGTGATGAAGGAGGGAATGGCTGGGCACACAACAAGCGGACCGCTACACCACGCGGATGCTCTCATCCGTCCTGTCACTCACTGGGTCAGGCCTTACAACGCTCATCCAGGAGGATCCTTCAACACCAATCAGGGTGAGCCACACAACGCTCTCACCAAAGGGCCATACAACTCCCAATAGTATGGATCTCTCAATACTCACTCGATGGGGCCATACAATGGTAACCCCGAGTCCTAATGTTGCAAGAAGCGGCTCCCAAGTGGCTTAACACAACGCCAACCTTGACGCGTTCTTTACGGAAAGAAGCATGATTGGCATGTCAAAAGCACGACAAGCAGAATGGGCCTCTACGAATGAACCTGCGTACGGCGCACACTACCTGCGAGGACCTACTCCTTTAGGCTTCTTCCACCCAGGTGGTCCGTATCAAGGTCCAACTCACTCCACTCATCTTCCTCTACCACGGCCACTGGGTTCATAGTCGAAGCCTAAGAAGTTCATATATTGGGATGACCCAGAGTTCTAGAAGATGTTCAAGGAAGGTCTTAATGGCTATGTTGTTTCTCTACAATAACCCCTGCTAGAAATTTCTGACTCCCCATTCAGTGAGGAGATCCTCACGGAATAACTTAACCCCCAAGTCAAGCTACCATTCATTGACAACTATAGCGGAGACAAGGACCCTCAGACCCATGTCCGAACTTACAAGAACAAGATGGACTTAGCATACGACTCGGAAGCACACACCTGCAGGAACTTCCCTAACACATTAATCGGTCTGGCAGCCTACTGGTTTGACTCATTGCTAGCCGAGTCCATAGATTCATGGGATGATTTAAGGTAGAAGTTATGTACGTAATTCATCAGCTCCATTCCAGCAGGAACCACCACTCATACCCTCAACGAGATCACTCAGAGGACGGATGAATCACTCCGCTCTTATATTGAGCGGTTCAATAAAGCATGCCTGTAAATATGAGACTTGGATTATAGCACCGCTAGGGAAGCTATGATTATAGGCACAAGGATTGAAAGACTTCATGTAGAGCTCATTCAAAGGCAACCTGAAAAACCGGATCAGATGATCACCATTGCAAAGATCCTGATTGAAGTGGACGAAGTGGATAGGCCGCACAAGACGTCTGAAAGAACCCAGCTTGAAGACTGAAAGGCTAGAAAGAAGGGGGGAACTACTGCAAGCAGCCCTCCACCCAAAGCAGATACAGACCAGAATTGAATGCTCCCTTGCGCAACATCTTGCTAGTTGTGCAAAAAAGCGATGATAGGAAATCCATCAAATATCCAAGGGTGATGCCTAAATAGTTTATTGGGAAAGACACGAACAAGTACTGCGAATTCCATAAGTCTAGAGGCCATGACACAGACGAATGCCGCTACCTAGTAGATGAGATCCATGCCCTAATCGAGCAAGAGAAGCTTTCATAATTTGTAAAGGGAATAACTAAAGAAAGTAGATCTGGATCAAAGAAGGATGGCAAAGACAAATCCTCGCAGAAGTCAAAGGGGCTTATGATGGTAATCACAGGCGGACTAGGCTTTGAAGGATTCCCCTCAAAGGGGAAGAGTTCCAAGCGTAAAAGATCAAATATGGAAGATAACTCAGAACTCAACAGACCTTTCTGAAAACAGAGCTTAGTGAAGAACCCGCATTCAGACCCCTTCATGCTGGAGGCCTTGATAGAAGGGTACACCGTCAGACGGATCATCATTGAGACTGAAAACTCTATTAATCTGATCAGAAAAGAGGTGGTTGACAAGCTAGAGGTTCATCACAACTGGATGCTGCCAGCCCATTCACCACTCGTCGGCCTTAGTGGCCATTTGGTTCCAGCACTCGACCAGACCACCCTGGAAGTTGAGCTCGGTGATCAAAGACCAAATGGAGAGCAAAAATGGACTTCATAATCGCTGATGTACCAATTGGTTAAAATGTCATCTTAGGAAGACCATTCCTAGCCGATTCAGATGCACTGATCTGAATCAAACACTTAGTCATGCAGATTCCTACCACAAAGGGGGTCGCAGTAGCTGCAGGCAATCCTCTAGTGGCACAAGAAACCTACTTAGCATCACTGAAGATGGATGAAGCAGTCATGGAACCAGAAGAAACGGAAAATGCTAAGCTAGCCGGTCTAATAGGAACACTGACTGTAGGGCCTAATCAGCAAGTGCACATAGCCACTAATCTCTCGGAACTTGTAAAAGCGAACATCAGCTGAGTGCTGATAGAAGAACAACACACCTTCTCCTGGTCAAATGAAGATATGATGGGGTTACCACCCGAAGTAATTCAACATAGCTTAAACCTTGAACCATAAGTTTCTCCGGTAAAGCAGAGGAAGCGCAATCACGCGCCAGATAGGCAGAAGGCAATCAAAGCTGAGATCTTGAAGCTCTTAAAAGCCAACCACATCCAAGTGGTGCGTTACCCCAAGTGGCTAGCAAATGTAGTCTTGATGAAGAAGGCAAATGGGGCTTTGAAAATGTGTGTGAACTTTATAGATCTTAATAAAGCAACACTAAAAGACAACTATCCACTTCCCAGCATTAATCAACTAGTAGACTAAACAGCCGGTTACGCCATATGCTCCTTGCTAGATGCAAAAGCAGGTTATCACCAGATTCCCATGGATCCAACCAATGAAGAAAAGCCATCCTTCATAATGCATGAAGGAACTTATTGTTACAAGTTTATGCCATTTGGCTTGAAGAACACTAGAGCCACCTATCAACGCTTAGTGAATGACATGTTCAAAGGCCAAATATGAGACACAGTGGAAGTCTACATTGATGATATGATCATCAAGAGTAGAAGCCTAGAGGAACATGTGGAAGACATTAGAGCAGTGTTTAAAACCCTACAGTAATATCAGCTTAAATTAAATCCAGAAAAGTGCACTTTTGGGGTAAGAGGTGGTAAATTCCTCAGTTTCCTAATTTTCTGAAGGGGAATCGAGGCGAACCCAGAGAAGATAGAGGCTATCACGAAGATGGAGCCACCCAAGATGCTGAATGAAGTTCAAAAGCTGAATGGATGGGAGAACACACTCGACCGCTTCATATCATTTTCGGCCAAGAAATGTCTCCCATTTTACAGGGCTATCAAGAAAGACAAAGCATTTAGTTGGGAAAAATACTACTAGGAAGCCTTTGAGAACATCAAAGAGTTCTTAAGTTCACCACCTTTCTTAAGTCGGCCGGAGATGGACGAAGAATTAATCATGTATCTAGCGGCTACAAATGAAGTAATAGGATCAGTGTTGATTAGGGAAGCAGACAAGAACCAACACCTGATCTACTACATGAGCAAAGTGCTGAAGAATGCCAAGCTCAGATATCCAAAGATTGAGAAGTTAGCTTTGGCCTTAGTCTCAGCAGCAGAAAGGCTTTGACCCTACTTCCAAGCCCACACAGTCATCCTCAGAACCAACTTCCCTTTGAAGAAAGTGCTATAGAGGCTAGAGATTTCCAGATGGCTAGCCGGATGGGCCATATGACTGAGAGAGTTTGACATACGATTTGAAGGATGAAAGGCACTAAAAGCACAAGTCTTGGCAGATTTTATTACTAAGTTTTCAGGGCTTGACCCTTCATCCGGCCTCAAGATCGAGTCATGGCATATATACGTTGATGGAGCATCTTCCCATGAAAGAGTCAGAGTCAGAGTTTGGATAAAAGGACCAGAGAAGATACAGATGAGCTACGCAGTAAAACTAGCCTTCCTAGTTACCAATAACGCTGCCAAATATGAGGCAATGATCAAAGGCTTGGAGCTAGCCAAAGAAATTGCTCCATATAAAGTAAGCATAAAAAGCGAGTAAAAGTTGGTCTCTAACCAAATCAACAAGAATTATGCAATAAAGGAGGAAGGATGGTGAAATACTTGGCCAAAGTAGAAACACTGCTGAAGGAATTTGGGTCAAAAGGCACCATATGGGCACTTAAACATATACCCAGGGAAGAAAATGAGAAAGCAGATGAGCTGCCCAAAGATTCAATAAGTATAGACCAATGGAAGAAGCCTAGCTGCTCATTTGAGGTTATGCATGCCCCAACGATAGAGGAATAGAGCCTGATGTTGATAGAGCAAAAGAGTCCCAAATGGATGCAACCATTGATTGACTACTTGGACAAAGACATCCTTCTAGAGGACAAAGTTGAAGCATCTAGAATTGTAAAAAAGTCATCAAGGTACTTGGTCATCAATGGGACACTGTACAAATGCTCTTACTTGGATTTTTTTTAAAATGCATCACTCCAAAAGATGGAAAGTATGTGATCCAGGAAATACACAAAGGGAATTGTATCTCCCACCAAGCATCCTCTATTATTACCTGAAGAGCCAAGCTCCTAGGATACTATTGGCCAACTATGGAAGCATACTTAAGCGATTACGTACAGTCTTGTCACTAGTGCCAAATCCATGCAGAAAAGTCACACGTCTTGCATGCAATGCAAAAGCCTCTACTAACCAGGTGGTCGTTCACCACTTGGGGAATCGATATTGCCAGACCAATGCCTGAAGCCATCAGACAAAATAAATTCATCATCGTGGCAATTGACCACTTCTCAAAATGGGTAGAAGAAGTAGCGGTTAGCTCCATCACCCCGAAAAAAGTGATTGATTTTGTTTAGGATCATTTTGGCATTCCAAATGAGATTGTCTCAGACAATGGGCCGCAGTTCATCTCTGAGAAATTTTGTAAGTTTTGTGAAGGATTAAAGATTCGGAATTGATTTGCATCCGTAGTACACCCACAGACAAATGGACAAACGAAAAGAACCAACAAGACGCTTGGAGAAGGATTGAGGAAGCGGCTAGAAGGAAAGAAATAGGTGTGGCCAGAAGAGTTAAAAAATGTCCTCTGGTTGTACAGAATGACTCCCTGCCGATCGACTAGAGAAACCCAGTTTTCCTTAGTCCATGGAGTGGAAGTAGTTGTACCTATAGAGATTGGTGCTCCCTCAGACTGAGTGGTCTACTATATGGAAGAAGAAAATGACTTCAACTTGAGACATCACTTGGACATTTTGGAAGAATGCTGAGATAGAGCTTACATCCTAATGGCCGCCTACAAATCTAGAGTTGCCAAGTACCACGACAAGAAGGTTAAAGAATTGAGACTCAAAGAAGGTGATCTAGTGCTTAGGGACACGACAACATCACAAAGCAAAGAAGGCAAAGGCAAGATAGGAGCCAACTAGGAAGGACCTTACAGAGTCACTCGGGTTATAGGACCCGCCACCTACCGACTCAGAAAAATGGATGGAAAAGAACTCCCAGAACCTGGAACATAGCTAGCCTAAGGAAGTATTATGTAGCAACAAACCCTTAGGGGCTAAGTGTCTGCACTCTTTTTCCCTTGCTATAGATTTTTCCCCCTGGGTTTTTTTTATAACAAGGTTTTTAACGAGGCAGCACTCCCTAAGCGGACTTGCATCCGGCATTACACTATAAGCCCGGACATTGTAATCTTTTTATTTTTCCAATAAATAAAGATTCAATTTTTCTTACATGCTTGTGCACCTTAAAAGTTTTGATCAAACTCTCTTAGCACTTTACCCGACCATAGAGTCGACATCAGATCGGCTACATGCACCCGGCTCTGCCAAAAGTCCTAGGCCACTTAATCCCTCAGGCATGATAGAAGTCCTAGACCACACTTGAGCTCTCAGGCATATCAAAAGTCGTAGGCTAAACTTATAAGACCGTAGGCATAATAAAAAGTCCTAAGCCCTATAAGCCATCAGGCGAATAAAAGTCCTCGACCATTCATAAGCCCGCATGCATATTTAGTAAGACCTAGACCACACTTGAGTCCTCAGGCATATTCAAAGACCTAGGCAACTCATAAGCCCTCAGGAACCTAAAGGATCTAAGCAAACAATAAGGCTTACAATACTTCAAACCATTTGTCTTCAAGACTGAGTGCAATATACTTAAGAAAATCTCAAACCAAAAGTACTCATCGCAAAAAATGAATAAAATATCAAAGCATTTGTCTCTAAGACCAAATGAAGCTTCATCAAGCATTAAAAGAAAAACCTGCAGTAACCATTCTTATGACTGAATGTAAACATTCATTCATCCTAACGGATTGGGGAGGAAAAAAGCATAGCAGAAACATTCAAAGAAAAAATACAAGCAAACTCATTCGAACAAACGCATAGGTGAAAGAAGAAAACTCAAAATAATATAAACCCACAAAGGGCGATTGTACGAATATTACACATAAATAGAAGAGAAATCACTCGACTAGTGGAGGAAGGTCCTTTGACCCAGCATCAAGATTCTCGCCAATAGCGTTCTCTACATCCTTATCATCTTCATTCGCTGCAGGATTCGCATCCCAAGCCTCACTGTTCCCTGAACCCTCCTGGTCCATAGGATCCTTCTTTGCCTCTGCTTGGGCCACCTTGTGAGCATCCAGGTCATTATAAGAAGGAAAATCTGGCTTGTCAATGTCTGATTAGGAGAGATCTAGGTGGACACGCTAGCACGCCTAGAAGACCCAATCACCATAGAGATAACCGTAGTCTCCAAGTTTATCTGTGATCATCATAAATAACTCCTTGGCCTTTGCTGCCTCATCTCAAGCCTTAGCCAGGTCCTTCTATAGATCGGCTACATTCCCCTCCGCCTCTTCCTTTAAACAGTTGCTCTCTGCATGAAGCTTTTTGGCCCTATCTCTCTAATCCTCAAGCTTAAGGATGCTCTTTTGGGCAAGAGTGAGCTTCCACTTGGTATCCATCAGCTTTTTCTCCTTGAGCTTCAGCTTCGATTCACTCTTGTCCTGGGACCTCTAAATGAGTTCTAAGCCTCGAGACATGGCCTAAAAATTACAAAAACTTAGCATAAGAACTGCACATCAGAAGCTAGCAAGTGGGTTAGCAATAAATAACCGAGTGAAGTCCTGGAAGAAGAGAGCTGAGAGTAGTACAGTTGGTTCTTCCTTATAGGCCTTCGCATCTGTATGAAGGGGGAAGGCACCTTTCAAAGCACCCTGCACAGCCACATCTGTGCATGGAAGGTTGGGGAAGGCTCAATCAAAGAACTCAGCTAAAGTAGGCCTAGGGGAAGGATTAGAAGCAACCAATCCACCATCCGTCTTTCTGATCAGATGTAGTAGCCTACACAAAATAAGTAAGAAGTTAGCGAATTGAAGCAAAGTAAATAGATGTACCTCAGGGCGAGAGATGCGCGCATCCGACATAGAAGACGTATTGAGGAGCGTCACTGCAGTCCTCTTACTAGACCTGTGTAGCTCAGTAAACTTCATCTTTAGGCCACGGACTGCCACCGCATGAGTACAGTTGTTCTTCCACTGCAACTTCTTGGCTGCTAATAGAGCATTGGCAGATTCAATGTGAGACATGATCACATAAAATATAAAGAAAGGAAATATGAGTAAGAGAAGAAGTATACCAATTGCAGTAATTGGACCCGGAAGATAGATGATTCCAAACGGACCCCGAGCCAAAAAATGGTATCCAAAAATTGAAGCCCAAGTGCCTGAGTTAAAACTCCACTTCTCCTACTCCAAGGAGTAAAACACTTGCAATCGTGGGTCCGGATCATTCGTCTTAACCCTTTTTTGGGCAAAGTCACAATCGACTAGGTGATTAGGAAGGAGGGATATTCCTCGTTCACTAGGATGTAAAGCTAGAACTCCTTATAGTGATGCACTGATAAAGGCCGGTTGGAGAAATGATACATCCCATTCTTCCTCATGAATTGATAATGATCATCATCCTTATTCCGCTTGATGGAGCAGATCTTGCGAAAGAAGGAAGCGTCAAAATCCAGGCCTAGGTCAATACACATTTGATGGTGACCCATCATCACCACCCACGCGTTCGGATGTAGCTCAGCCGGACACAAGCCCCAAACTTCCAGAAGGTTGGCAATAGAAGCTAGAAGTGAATATCTAAAACAGCCCCTAATAACATCCAGGTACATGCTACAGTAGCCGGTTGGAGGAGAATTCACAAATTGGTCCGTACTCGGCAGAAGAACATGGCAATCCTTAAGCCATGGATACTTCATAGCTTCCTTCTCTATATGATCCTCATGTATGCATGAGACCATGTCATCCGCCCGAGGAGTCATATTTCTCTCCTCCTCTCCCTCTTCTCCCTCAAGAGAGTTCTCTTCCTCCGCTAGGCCAGTGGTGCCAACCTCCTCAACCAGGTGAGCACCCTCCTCATCCCAGTAATTCTCCACATCCTCTAAAACCTTAGAAGAATCCGCATGAATGATAACTTGGCTCATATGCTCAACACTTACATCATCCGCTAAATGGACCAGGCTAGAAGCATTAGAGTTACTCATCCTTCTCTTAGCGGTGCGCTTAACCCTAGGGGTGTGACAGTAATTAGACTTATCAATGTTTAGAGGAGGACACAACCTAGACAGTAGTTTAGCCACCTCGTGATCAAGTTTATGAGACTCCTTACTATCATAACTACTACTGGATGAAGAAGCATCATACTGATTCCTCATTTCTAGCAAATATAAAGATCTAAGGGTGCTAAAACAAGGAACAATGATAAACAAGCATACAAATTTCCAGAAAAAGGTAGCAACAAAGGCATGGCCAAACCAAAAAATGTCCAGGCAATTAGCAAGGCGCAAATCAAAAATTAAAGGCGCAAATAACAAGCTTCAAAGAGTAAAGCATACGTGGTTAAAGCAAATGACAGGAACTCAAATAATCATCCTTCAAAAATTAGTAGGAACCAAAGGGCATTTCATGAGTAATGGAACTAAAAGTAAAAGAAAAGAGATTAGAGACTCACTAGAGTTGAAAGAAGCACGGTTATGAGAAGCTCGCTTGAAAAAACCATCAGAAATTCTTGATTTATTGGAAAATGAGAGTTTAAAAATCCCAAAGAAGAAGACAAAGTGTAAAATTATGGAAAGAACAGAAATGTGCTATTCAAAGCAGTTGCGAAAAGACACCTCTTCAAATTCGACCGTTGATTAAATCCACGTGTCGTTCCATTCATGGCTCTCACATTGTTTGAAAAGAAGTTAATGATGAAATAGTTGTCATGGACTGACTATAGATAAAGATGAAGAGTTGGAGCTAAATTCCCACTCGACATATGGAGGAAAGACAGAAGATGAAAAGTCTAACCGAGTAACCACCCGTACCAAACAAATCCTAAAGAATTTGACAAAGCACTTGAGGGAGACTGCTACTGACTTGATATTTTATAGGTACCGAGTGAAAGCTCCATGAGAAGCCATGTAGCTAGTCAGTCCCATAGCCGAATCACCATGCTGCTAGCCGAGTGAAGAGTTAGGGTCACACCGACCTGATTAAGAGATAGAATCTAGTCATAACTCCATTTCCTGAATAGATAAACATGAAGAATATCCTTTCCTAAATGAATAAATAGGAAGAAACCTCTTATAGAGGAAATCACGCCTAAATAGGATCCTTAGCTAATAAGGACCCCTCACCGCCAATAGAGGAAATACACTCATGATGAAACAAGGACACCATTTACAATAAATATGGGGTCACTCCCATGATCAGGTATCAAATTCTAAAACCTAAAATTCACTTACTTGCTTCCTCTTTATTACCATCGCTGACTTAAGCATTGGAGAGGCTACGCCATTCACACAACTAGTCGCTTTGACGCTTGTTGAACCAAGCACGAGTTTGACTAACTTAGTGGACTGACTCAGTAGTGCTTAAGTTTTGATCATAATAATTAAGTTCAGCTTGAGTTAATTAAATCAACAATGATGTTAAAATAAATAGTCTATGGTTGTTTGAGGAGTTAGTAAATTCGAGGGTAGAATTTCAAATCTCCGCTGACCTAGCTATTTAGTTTAACTCTAAGTGACCTGGGATGAGTATCTACTACCGTCACTGACTTAGAAATATTCACTCAGCACTTGCTATTTAGATTTTATTTCAGCTGTGTGCTTTATGATTATATATTCCGCTGAGTTACTTTTGGTCTGTCAACGCTGCTGACTTTGCCATTTAAGGTAAAAGGGTATCTTTTGTTTTAGTGTTGCTTTTTGCAGGAACATTAATGAGACAAAGACAAAAAGAATTAATGCCTTGACAAGACTCAAAATTATGAATAAAATGGCAAAGTCTTCTAATGCAAAGCTATAAAAAGTTGTTTGCCATTTTGGGCAATAGTGCAGATCTACCAACCTAGTATCGCGCACTCTACCAAATGTCTGAATACCAGAGAGAATGGGATGAAGACACGTAGTAAGTCAGTGCTAGTTCTCTCTAATGGAAGACTGGCATCAAACGACAAAGGATTCAAATTAAAGCTCAAATTTCAATCTAACGGATTGAAATGTATTTCACAATGGTGTGATTCTATCTCTTAACGGATCGATTTGAAGAAGCAAGGGGTGAATTACTGAGCTGTTAACTTCAGAAAATGCAAATTAAGTTCAACGGCTACTTTCCCAATCCAACTATAAAAGGAGCAAGAAGGCAGGCGTTAGAACTTGGTGATTACACCTGAATTTCTCAAGAAGCTAAATTCTGTCAAAATACAAGCTTTAATGAAGTTCAAGCAAGAAAGCACAACTCAGCTAGAATCTACTTTAGAATAAGAGAGAATAGAATAGATCATTCAATTGTAAAATTAGATCATTTTTAACTAGATCAACGTTTTATAAGTTAAATCCAGCTCTTGTTTAGACTCGTAGTGAGTTGCTAGTAAGAAAAGGGTATTCTAGTTAGTGGGTGAACGATTGTAGTTCGGAGGGTACTTACTGTAATTAGGGAATTTATGAAAGGCTTCTCCTCCTTGGGTAAAGGAGTTGAGATTAGTGAATTAAAGCAGAGACACTCTCTTGGGATTGGATGTAAGCGCAGGTTGCCGAACCAGTATAAAAGTCTCAGTGTTCTTTACTTTATCACATTTTCTAGATTTTCACTCAGCCAGCTGACCTCACTTAGTGGAGCCAGTTATTATCGTGAAAAAGTTTTATAAGTTCTTGAGTGAGTCATTCACCCCCCCTCAGACTCAGTGAGTGTACGCATAGGGACTAACAAGTGGTATCAGAGTGATCTTCATTTCACAGATTTCACAATCTTTGAGACAAAGACCATGGCGTACAAAGGAGATTCTAAAGGAAGGGCCCAAGCTTATAATCTGCCAGAAGGCATGTCAGTCACCAGGCCTTCAATGTTCAATGGAGACCACTATACCTATTAGAAGAATAGGATGAAGAATTTTATTCAGTCGCAAAGCATGCAAGCTTGGATGACTATTATAGAAGGATCATATGTTCCCACCATCATGAAGAATAGAGTGAAGGTTGATAAGTACTTTGATAAATGGGATAATCACGATTTGATCATACTGAAAGAAAATGCAGCTGCTGTTAACTATCTTCATTGCGCTCTTGATGCAACTGAGTTCAATCATGTTTCAGGATGCGAGACAGCTAAAGAGATATGGAAGAAGTTGGAAGTGACTTATGAAGGTACTGACAAGGTGAAAGAGTCCAAGATAAATATCCTTATGAGGGACTATGAGTGATTTCACATGAAGCCCAAGGAAGATATTTCCAACATGAACACCAGGTTCATGAATATAGTTAAGGAGCTGAAAAGACTTGGCAAGACCTTCACAGAAGAAGAGACTGTCAAGAAATCCTTTGAAGCTTGACTCAAGAACGGGAAGCAAAGAAGAGCGACATTGAAGAAGCTCATGATTTGAAGACCTATAAGTTTGATGAGCTGATGGGAACCTTATTGACTTATGAGATGTCCTTAAAGTAATATGAAGATGAGTCTAAGAAGAACAGGCATAAAGAAAAAAAAAGCTCAAGCAGAGCTTTTGTTCTGAGAGCTGATGATGATGAAGAAGATTCCTCTGAGGAAGGATATCCAGAGGATAGAAAAGAAGAAATAGCTCTAATGACCAAGAATTTCAGAAGATACTTGGGAAAAGATAAGAACTTTCAAAAGTTTAGAAAGACAAGCAAGTATAAGAAGGGAGCAGATGATAGACCACGAAAGGAGTATAATAAAGAGCTTAACAAAGATATCGAATGCTTTGAATGTTGTGAGAAGGGGCATATTCAATCGAGCTATCCTAAAACTAAGAAGGATAAGTTCAAGAAGAATAAGAAGAGTAAGAAAGCCCTTGCTGTTACCTGGAGTGACTCTGAATAAGGGTCATCATCCTCAGATGAAGAGGCACAAGACTCTACTAATGTGTGTCTCATGGCAAAGGATGATCTGATTAACTCAGAGTTAGCTGACTAACCATATAGTTTCGCTGCCAATCAATCAACTGGCTAGAGCAAGGACAAAGGAAATCACACTGAGGTAATTTCTGAACCCTCTTTGTCTTCAGATGAGCTTACCATAGTACATAATGATGTCATTAATATGACTAAGAAGTCAACCAAATACATCAAAGTACTTTAAAGGAGGTGTGATGATCTAGAAGATGCCAATTCTTCTACCTCACTTGACATCCTATACCTGATGGAAAAAGCTGAGTACCAAAATGGATATAATGCTGAATTAATAGCTTTAAAAAAGGTGCGGTGCCTCCTCAACCTAGCAGGAATACTCAGAGTAACTGCACTCAACACTCTGAGAAGGTTTCTCAAAAGAGTAAAGTGAGTAGGCCTAATCCTAAGGCCACTTGTAATTTTTGTAGAAAGTCAGGACATACAATAGTCATGTGTAGACACAAAAATGGTTATATAATGAGTATGACTAGTTAAGGATGACCACCACTAATAAGGGAAGACCTAGCTAGAAAAAGGCATGAGTACCTAAGAAAACTTAACTATTTTGTAGGTGAGCCTGAGATCCACTGATGACAGAATAATGTTTTATTTGGATAGTGGATGCTCGAGGCATATGATAGGTGATGAAAAGCAATTCATCACATTGGAGCGAAGAAGAAATGGAAGTGTCAGTTTTGGAGATAACAAAAAGGGAAAGATTGTTGGCAATGGCACTGCAGGAGTGAAGCCTTCAATTAATAATGTGTCTCTAGAGAAAGGCCTATAGTTCAACTTACTAAGCGTCGCTCAGTTGTATTACAAAGGTAGGAAAGTTGTATTTGACTCAGCAGGCTGCTCAGTCATCGATTGTAACTCTAACCAAACTATTCTTTATGCTCCTAGAATTAATAATGTTTATATGTTTGATTTATCCCCTGACTCCAGTCATATTCTTAGTTTTAAAGGAGGAAAAATCATGGCTATGGAACAGAAGGTTATGACATATCAATATGACCAATCTATCCAAATTAGCCATAATTGAAATTGTTGAGGGATTACCCAATCTAGCCTTTAAAAAAGATAGACTCTGCTCATCATGCCAACTTGGGAAACAATTTAGGAAGACCTTTAAATCATTAGCTGATATATCTTCTTCCCGTCCCTATGATCTTCTACACATGGATTTGTTTGGGCCTGTTACGCCAACAAGTCTAGGTGGAATGAAATACACCCTTGTGGTTGTAGATGATCTGGCTAGGTTCACTTGTATTGTCTTGCTAGCAAGCAAAGATGAAAAATTTGAATCATTCTCTAGGTTGGCTACCCGGATCATGAATGAAAATGACCTTAAAGTTAATAGAATCCACAGTGACCATGGAAGAGAATTCAAAAATAGGTAGTTTGAGGAATTCTGTTCTAGGCATGGTATTGACCATAATTTTTCTGCCCCTCATACACCTCAGCAGATTGGGGTTGTTGAGAGAAAGAATCGCACTATTATGGAGATGGGTCTATCTATGCTGAGTGATAATAATCTACCAAAGTATTTCTAGGGAGAGGCTATTAACATAACTTGTTATATTCTAAACAGGGTTTTAATTCCCCTAGTTTTGAACAAAAATCCTTATGAACTTTGGAAGGGGCACAAGCCCAAGGTTGGTCATCTCAAGGCCTTTGGTTGTAAATGCTTCATATTAAATACTAAAGACCAATTGGCTAAATTTCACCCCAAGGCTGATGAATGAATCTTTCTGGGTTACTCAATACATAGTAGGGCATTTAGAGTGTATGTCAAGAGAACTGGTATCTTAGAGGAGTCCATGCATGTAGATTTCGATGAAACTAACAGTGTAGGTAAAGAAGCCTGTGATGAGGAAAGAGAAAAGGAACAAGTCAGTGGATCAATCATTCAGCCCATTATTATTCCTGATCTAGTATAAGGAAAAGAAGAAGATGAAGTTAACTTGGACCAATCAATCAACTATGGTGATGATATGGATGCTCAACCAATGATAGTAGCTCAGCGAGCTGATCCTGATCTACTAAAAGAAGTCAGAGTAAGGAGAGATCACCCAGTTGAGAAGATTCTTGACAGTGTGCAAAATCCAGTGCTGACTAGAGGTCAGCTGAATAGAATGATGAGCCATTCAACATTCATTTCATTGATTGAACCTGAGAAGTTTTAAGATGTTGAGTTTGATGATAACTGGATAATTGCAATGCAAGAAGAGCTAGACCAATTCAAAAGAAATGAAGTTTGGGATTTGGTGGAGAAACCCAAAGGAAAATCAATCATAGTCACCAAATGGGTTTTCAAGAACAAGCTAGTTGAAGCTGGAAATGTTGTCAGAACTAAGGCCAAACTAGTTGCTCAAGGCTACAATCAATAAGAAGGCATTGATTATAAGTAAACATTTGCACCAGTGGCAAGACTTGAAGCCATAAGAATTCTCTATGCTTTTGCATCCCATATGAACTTCAAGCTATTTCAAATGGATGTTAAGAGTGCATTTCTTAATGGTTATATTTAAGAGGAAGTCTATGTCAGACAACCCCTGGGCTTTGAAGATCCAAAGTTTCCAGATCATGTCTTCAAGCTGAAGAAGGCTCTATATGGACTGAAATAGGCTCCAAGAGCTTGGTATGAGAGACTGACTAACTTTTTAATTAGCAAAGGTTATGTCAAAGGAAAAGTAGATACAACTCTATTTATCAAGAAGAAGCATCAAGATGTGTTGCTAGTCCAAATAAATGTTGATGATATCATATTTGGAGTACCTGATGAAAAGCTATGCAAAGAGTTCAGCCAGCAGATGAAGAAAGAGTTTGAAATGTCAATGATGGGAGAGCTTAATTTCTTTCTTGGTTTGCAAATCAAGAAAGGCAAAGATGGAATTTTCATCAGCCAAGTTAAGTATGCCAACGAAGTACCCAAGAAGTTTGACGTGGATAAAGCCAAGCCAATGTCAACATCCATGGCCACTTATATGATTCTGAGTAAAGATAAGGAAGGTAAACCTGTAGAGAGTAAGCTCCACAGAGGTATTATTGGTTCTCTACTTTACTTAACTGCTAGTAGGCCTCACATTCAATATGCAGTATGTTATTGTGCAAGATATCAAGCTGTCCCCAGAGAATCTCACTTAGCTGCTATTAAGAGAATTCTCAGGTATTTGCTAAGCTCTATTGATGCAGGATTATGGTATCCACATAATACAGATTTCACTCTGAGAGGATACACAAATGCTGACTATGGAAGAGACTAGCTTGAAAGGAAAAGCACCACAGTAGGTTGTCATTTCCTTGGCGATTGTTTGGTAATATAGTACAACAAGAAGCAGACTTCTATGGCTCTGAGTATAATTAAGGCTGAGTGCATGGCTGTAGGAAGTTATGTAGCACAACTGCTATGTATCAAGCAGCAACTGGAGGATTATGGTATAAAGTCTAAGTGTCTAGAAGTCATGTGTAACAATAAGAGTGCAATTGGACTATCTAAAAATCCAGTTCAACATGGGAGGATGAAGCATGTCAATATTAGACATCACTTTATAAGGGATCATAAGCTCACTCACATTCCTATTAAAGAACAGCGAGCTACCATATTCACAAAGCCTATTAGAAATGATCAATTTAACATCCTAAGACAGCTAGTTAGAATGTCCAATCCAATTTGAAGAAATACATTCCACTCTCACCTATTCTGTAGCTGACCAAATTAGGACACTCTGAGCTTTTGTGAATTGGGTTAAGTATTTCTTTTGGCACTTGAATTTTGGATACGTCATTAAATTGCCACCGATTTCTTTTCAAATTCAAAACTGCTAGAAACGGTAGCAAGTTATGAAACGATCCACATTCAGTAGCAGTTATCTCGTGTGTCTCGCTTTCATTAATCCTATCGTATTCTCTGTGCAGTCTCACCATTTATCTTAAGACCATGGATTATGAGTGGTACATATAGCTTTGCAAGGATTAACCAAGAGTTTTTTGCTATTTAAAGAGAATTTTAGAAGAAGAGAAAGGTTACTTTACCAAAATTCTCTTTTGCAGACATCTCTTAAAAATTCCCAAAATTCTTTAGTTTCTTCAAGATAATTCTATGGCGATTTCATTAGGAAGATCTGTAGAACTCAGTTCTAAAAGGCCTCTGTTTGTGAGAAATAAGAAAGATACTCACTGAGTTATAACTCATGACCATATCACGAAAGTGGTAATTGGATTCAACAAACAGGAAAATCTATTAATTCCAGCAGGAACGAAGCATATTCCTACTGAATGGTGTTCTATGGAGGGAACTAAAGTGGATAGTCCAATGGTTCTAGATATGTTGAGCTTCTGCAGTAATGAGAGATTTGGGAAGTGGGCACTCCAACATCATTTGAGAGGATTCTTTGAACTTTCCAATGGCTGCTATGAGGAGATAGTTCTGATATTCTTTCATGGAATCCACCTAGTAGAAGGACAAAAAGATCTCTTTGTAACTACAATGATGGGGAGAAAAGTCTATGTTACTCATAAGCTGATTGCAGGGCTATTAGGGATGCGCAAAAGAGGAATAAGACTGAGGATGACAAAAGATGAAGAACGTGTAGACATCCCTATAGATTATGAGGTTCCTGAAGATTACAAGGCTGGTGAACTCATCGCCTCAATGTTCACCAAGGAAGGAAAGAAAGCACATGAGATTGTTACTAAGGTTCTTCTGCCCAAAATAGCTTCTATAGGAAGCTACTCAAAATTTGAAAGGGTCTTCATCTATGCTCTGACCCATGGCATAAGCAGTAATTGGCCGCTGGCTATCCTATACAGGTTCTTGAAAGTATTGAAGCACATAGTATATGGCAAGCTAGTAATGGAGATTTGCAGAGCTTATGAGCTTAACATGGAAGGATGGACAACATATTCCGCTAAAGATAATTGAGTCTAGGGTACTCGGTAATGCCCACTTTCATGGACTAAGAGAAAATGAGAGACCTTCGAACACGAAGTACATAATGTTGGAAAACAATTATTCGAATAATAAAATATGCATCTGAATCAAGTTTGAAAGAAACAAAAACGAATGTAAGTGATTCTCTTAGATCCAAATGGAAGCATCCAGACAAAGCCAAGACTATTTATTAACACAAAATCAGAAACCTAAGCAAAGGAGAAAATCAAGGACAAGCAACTTGCATCCGAAAGGACTGATTGAAGCTATTTTCGGAAGGAGGATCCGAAACAAATAAATCCAAAGGACATCCGGATGACTCATCCGGAAGGCCTATATCTAAAAGCTAAGGAAAGTATAAAACATATCTTTCCTTCTGCCTTTTTGGTCTATTAAAGTCAAAGATTACTTCTCCCAAGAAACAAGTACAAAAAGATAGCTTGCACAAATCAGGGAAAAGTCAAAAGCTTCCGACACAGGACAGAGAAAGTGTAACTACCTTTTCTATTATACCAATAAAGGCGCATGTGGAGCCCATAGTATATGACAATTGGTATGAAAGTTGGTGTATCATAAAATGACAAACAAAATGATCACTGATAACTGTCCAGCATCAATCCCGATAATTCAAATGGATCAAAAACACAGTCTAATGGACTGATCAACGGATCTGAAAGCTCCACATCATAAACTGATCAAGGGTGAAGATTGAATGTAAGCTCACCAACCACAAACGACTGCATTTATGATCAAAGCCTATAAAGAGAGCTCTTCATCAACTGAGAAGAGTAACTGATTGACTTACAAAAGCAAATAACAATGCCACAAAACATTCAATCAGTCAAGATAATTCCTCCAAGAGCATTTAGCTCCAAATCTATTTGTAATGATTCCCAAGTGATACTATAAACTTGAGGAACTTCAAAAACCAACCTTTGTTATACCAAAGAGTAAAAATCTCCAACTTAGGTGAGTTGGGAGATTGGGATAGAACTTGAAGTAGGTGCTTTGAGTGACATCTCCCTGTAGGACTCAGCTTAGATTCAAAGTAGAAGGCTAAGTGGTATATCCTACTAAAGATAAGAGGACTCAGCTAGGAGTTGGTGCTTCTAGTAGTATATCCTACTTCCGAAAGGGGTCGCCATCTAGAGACAAATCTGTAAGGCTTGAAACCTGCCAGTTGAAAAGGAATCCACTAGTGGATAAGCTCAGAAGAAGGAAACTCTAGGGACTGGAAGTAGGCAGGGCCGAACCAGTATAAAACATTTGTGTTTGATTTACTTTTACTTTACTGTATTTCACTCATTTGCATCATCTGGATTCATCCTCCGGTTTATACTCATTATCCGGAACCATCTTCCGGATCAGAATCAAACACGCTACACTAAGACTTTCTCTAAGTGGTATTTCACTCATTCACCCCCCTCTGCCCTTATAATTACTCTCATAGGGACCAATAAGTGGTATCAGAGCAAGTGCTCAAACCAGAGATCTAACAATCTCGAGCTAAAGGTCCACATATTTTGATTTATAAATCAAAATGAGTTTCCACAACCCGCAACTTCTTCCTGAGGGTATGTCTGTTATACGTCCACCACTCTTCACCAGAGAACACTACACATTCTAGAAAAATCGGATGAAGAACTTCATCCAGTCACAAAGTATGCAAGCATGGTTAGTTATTAAAGAGGGTCCATATGAACCTACTTACAAAGTAGAGGGTATGACTACCCGAAAACCATCAAGTATGTGGGATGATAATGAGTTTAAAAAATTGCGTAAAAACTCAAACGCTATTAACATGCTTCATTATGATCTTAGTGTAGTAGAATTTAATAGGATATTCGGATGTGAGACTGCAAAAGAGATATGGGAGAAGCTGGAAGTAACCTATGAAGGAACTACCAAAGTAAGAGAGGCCAAACTTGATCTACTCCAACAAAAGTTTGAATCTTTTAAAATGGAGCCTAAAGAATCAATCAGCAGCATGAATACTAGATACACAAATCTAGTAAATGAAATGAAGAGGCTAGGGAAGGAGATCTCAGAAGCAGATATGGTCAAGAAAGTGCTCCGGAGTCTCACCAAGGAATGGGACAATAAAAAGATTGCCATTAAGGAAGCTCATGACTTAAATTTCTACAGTTATGATGAACTCATTGGTAATCTTATAACTCAAGAACTGTCCTTAGATAGATACAGCCAACAAGAAAAGAAACCTGAGGAGCTAAAGAAGGCCATTGCTCTTAAGGCAGAGTCCATCGGATCAGGCTCATTCGGAGAGGAAGAGCAAATAGATGAGTCAATGAGCACTAAAGATCAAGTCGCTCTATTGACCAAAAGGCTAAATCGATTCATACAAAGGAAGGATACAAGAAGATCAAAAAGGTATGAATCTTGGAGACTAAGAGAAGGCACCTCCGGAAGAGGTAAGCACAGAAGAAATCCGGAAGAAAAGAAAGATCCGCAGAAAGATGCTGCCTGTTTTGAATGTGGCGAAAGAGGCCATTTTAGAACAAAATGTCCCAAACTCAAGAAAGTTAAGAAATTCAAAAAGAAGGCAATGGTCGCTACATGGAGCAACAGTGAAGAAAGCAACAACTCATCTTCAACAGAAGAAGAGTAAACTGCTAACTATGCATTTATGGCTCTAACTGAACCGAAAGCAGAGCAATCAGGAAGGAACGACTCGAGGTAAGAAATAGTGCAAATTAAAGAAACAAATTCAGCAAACACTGAGAACAGGATTCAAAGAAACTCACATCAAAGGACAAATGAAGTGAGAAGACAACCACAAGCTCAAAGATTTACTGCTGCTCAGAAGGGAAAGGTTAAGGTAGCTTATAACCAACTACCTATCAAGCAAATAAAAAATTATAGAGCTGAAATTGCACCTCCAACCAACTTCCGGAATTATACTGGACCATCCATCAGTGTGCACGAAGCTGAGTATAAAGGCAACTACGGAAGGGAGGATCTAAAGAATATCAGCAAGAAGCAAAAGCAAAACATACCCATTTTAGGGTGCAGGTTTTGTGGGGAAAATAACCATATAACTAAATCATGTAGATTAAAAAATAGCTATTATGATGATTATCCTTGGCCTGAGATGGTTATTAACCTGAGAGGACCCAAATCTGATTGGGTACCCAAACCTACTTGATATGTTTTGCAGGTATGCCTTAAATCCACAATAGATCAGCACACTTGGTACATTGATAGTGGATGTTTAAGGCACATGACAGGTGATGAGACGACCTTCATCACATTAACCCGGAAGAAGGGAGGCAAAGTATGCTTTGGAGACAATCAAAAGGGTTAGATCATTGGTCATGGAACCATTAGATTTGGATTAAAGATTGAAGATGTCTTACTAGTTGATGGACTACAATTCAACCTACTAAGTGTGGCTCAATTATGTGACAAAGGAAGAAAAGTCACATTTAACTCTAAAGGCTGCTCAATTTATGACAGTAAGTCCAATCAACTTGTTCTTTATGCACCTAGAGTAAATAATGTCTATTCTGTAAACATTAAAAATGATAAGAAAAATATATGCCTGGTGTCTAAAGAAGAAGAGTCATGGCTATGGCACCGGAGATTGGGACATGTAAGCATGAATCTCCTATCCAAATTAGCCAAAAAGGAATTAGTTGAGGGTTTGCCTAAGGTTGCTTTTGATAAGGATCATCTATGCACTGCATGTCAATTAGGTAAACAACATAAGAAAAGTTTCCCTTCCATATCATACATTCCTTCCAAAAGAGTACTTGAGCTCTTACACATTGATCTTTTTGGTCCAATTAAGCCACTAAGCTTAGGTAAAAGAGAATATACTATGGTCATTGTAGATGATAATTCTCGATATACCTGGGTTCTCCTACTAACAAGCAAGGATGAAGCATTTGACCAATTCTCCAAAACATTCATCCGGATAGAAGTAGAACAGGGCATACACATTGCACGCATCCGGAGCGATAATGGTGGGGAGTTAAAAAACAAGCATTTTGCTAACTTTTACGACTCCAAGGGCATTAAACACAACTTCTCTGCCCCTCACACTCCTTAACAAAATGGAGTGGTAGAAAGAAAAAATAGGACCCTAGTAGAAATGGCTAGAACAATGCTAAGTGAAAATCGTTTGCCAAAATATTTCTAGGGTGAGGCCATAAACACATCATGCTACATCTTAAATAGAGCTCTCATTAGAAAGACTATAGAAAAGACCCCATATGAAATCTGGAAGGGAAGAAAACCAAAAATTGGATACTTCAAAGCATTTGGATGTAAATGCTACATTCGTAATGATAGAGAGCAATTTGGAAAATTTGATCCTAAATCTGATGAAGCAATTTTCCTCGGCTACTCAACACATAGCAAGGCTTATAGAGTCTTCAATAAATGAACTCAAACTATAGTAGAATCTATACATGTAGATTTCGATGAGACTAACATTGCAGGAAAGAAAGGCTATCCTCTGGAAGACCAAATTCCGGAAGCTGAAGGATCTGAAGAAAGAAAGAAAAGAGAAATTCCTGACTCATTTCAAATTAAGAAGTACAAAGAGTAAGATGAAGGAATGACCTTTGATCCAGAAATACAACAAGTCAATCTTAATCAACAAGGAATTGACTTTAATGAAGGAGTAGATGAAGCTGAAGTGGAAGAAGATCAAAATGAAGGCCTAGAAAGGGAGATCCGGACCCACAGAGATCATTCCATAGAGAATATTCTCGATGATGTTTACAATCCAGTTAGGACCAGAAGTCAGTTCAACCGGATGATGCGCCATGCCGCTTTTATCTCTCTCATAGAGCCAAAGAAATTTCAAGAAGCTGAAGGGGATGAAAGCTGGATGATGGCGATGCAGGAAGAGCTAGATCAATTCACCAGGAATGATGTATGGGATCTTGTGCCCTCTCCTAAAGGAAAGTAAATTATAGGCACTAAATGGGTGTTTTAGAATAAACTTGATGAATCCAGAGCAGTATTAAGAAATGAGGCGAGACTAGTTGCTCAAGGCTACAATCAGCAAGAAGGAATTGATTTCAAAGAAACATTCACTCCTATAGCAAGACTGGAAGCAATCCGGATCCTATGTGCTTTTGCATCATTCATGGGGTTCACATTATACTAAATGAATGTCAAAAGTGCATTTCTAAATGGTGTCATTCAAGAAGAAGTGTATGTCAAGCAACCACCTGGATTTGAAGATCCGAAGGATCCAAATCATGTCTACAAACTAAAGAAAGCCCTTTATGGATTAAAGCAGGCACCAAGAGCCTGGTATGAAAGATTGACCTCATTCCTTATATCCAAGGAATATACTAGAGGCAAGGCAGATACCACACTTTTCATCAAGAAGAAGAAAAATGACATTATTCTAGTCCAGATCTATATGGATGATATCATTTTTGGCGCCACTGATGAAAGAATGTGCAAAGAATTCAGCTTTCAAATGCAAAAGGAATTTGAGATGTCCATGATGGGAGAACTCAACTTATTCCTTGGTCTACAAATCAAACAAAGTCCAGATGGGATTTTCATAAATCAATCAAAATACACCAAGGAGATCTTGGAAAAGTTTAAAATGGACAGTAGCAAACCTATGTCTACTCTAATGAGTTCAGACACAGTCTTATCCAGGGACTGTGAAGGAGAAGATGTTGATCAAAAGTTGTATAGAGGAATGATTGGCTCACTCCTATACTTAATAGCCAGCAAACCTAACATACACTATGCAGTATGCTACTGTGCAAGATATCAAGCTAGTCCTAAGGATTCTCATCTCAAGGCTGTCAAAAGAATACTGAGATATCTCTTAGGAACCACTGAAGTTGGGTTATAGTATCCTAGTAATGGAGACTTTACTCACCAGGGGTTCACGGATGCAGACTATGGTAGAGATACTCTTGAGAGAAAAAGTACATCCAGAGGATGTCATTTTCTTAGAGACTGCTTAGTCTCATGGTATAGCAAGAAATAAACTTCAGTTGCCTTATCTACCACAAAAGTTGAATATATGGCAGCTGGAAGTTGTATTGCTCAACTCCTATAGATCAAACAACAACTTGAAGATTATGGAGTGCAATCCGGATGTGTGGATGTATTGTGTGACAACAAAAGTGCTATTAATGTGTCAAAGAATCCGGTGCTTCATAGCCGGATGAAGCATGTCAACATAAGGCATCACTTCATTTGGGATCATGTGATGAAAAAGGATGTTGCACTGGTATATATCCCAACAAAAGAACAAAGTGCTGATATATTTACCAAACCCTTAAGTAAAGATCAATTTGGAAAGCTGAGAGAATCAATTGGAATGTCAAATCCAATCTAGAAAAACTCCGGAAGATAGCATCGAATCAAGCCGAATCTTGAGATAAAATTCTCACTCCGGACAAAAAGAAGAGTTGGAAAAGTATACTCCGGAAGATTGCCACGTCAGCCGACAAACAGTGACGCATGGCAGTAGAAGCCCATCAAGGTAACTGTTACTTTTTGAATTTTAAAAGTCCAATAGCTGTTACACGCGCCGTAAATGCAATAGTTAATTTAAAAATAAACCGTTCCCATTCTCTGGTTAAAATAAATTCACCTCTCTCCTAAAAATCTGACTGACATGTCATCAATCCAGTCAAAAAACATCAGAGTTCGGATTACAGTTATACCCTCACTTTAAAAATCTATATAAACCCCCTCAAAATCCCTTCTCTTCTTCATGCGAGCAACGATCTCACTGTTACTCTGCAAAAATTCAAACCTAAAACACCATCTCTCAAAAACTTAAAAATGGCAGCCAAAAACACCTCAAACACCCTTGAAATCCTACCCAGCAAAAACCTCTTTCAAGTATCAGACTTGAAAGAAGAAGATTTTTAACCCTTAAATCTCAAAACCTCTGATTTTGTCATCCCTACTGATCATCTAGGAGATGACTATCTATTCAAAACTCCACCCTTCTTCACCTTAATTGAAGATCAGAATCTGGGTAATCTTCTCAAAATAAATTGCCCAACCTATACCAAACTGGTGAAAGAGTTCTACTCAAATCTAAGTGTGCATACTCACTTTGATGCTCTACGCATTGAGGTACAAGGAAAAATTATCCTTCTAACACCAAAATTCTTTGAGAAGAATCTAAACATGAAAAATTCTGGAGTACTATTGAGAAAAGATAGGGATGAGACCGGAATTGAGTATGACTCCAAGCTGTGGCTCCACTAGAACTACTTCGGGGATAAATTCTCAACATACTTCCCTAGAACGCCAATATTCATGCAGCATGCTCTAGCAAAGCTCATCCTAATAAGGAAGGGGTCATTGACTATAGTCTCTTCTATCCAGCACTGCATTCTGCAGCACTGGGTTGGCAGCGTGGAAGTAAACTGGCCAGTCTTGATCATCCATTACCTCAAGACCCATGTCAACTCATATGGCGCCTTGATCACGAGGATCCTTCAAGTGGAAGGAGCGGATCTTACTAGATTTGAGAGGATTTGTGGCAAACCCATCTTAGAGAAGAATTTCCTGAACCTCCACTTCAATGAAGAATGGTATGAAGAAAAGGCAAAGCTAAAAAGGGACAAACAAAAAGTAAAATCTAGAAAGGCAGCTAATCCGAAAGCAGAAGCCCCAGTTCCCAAAAGGCCTAGAACCATAAAAGCCAAAGCCAAAAGATAAGAGGAACTGATTGATGAGGATACTCTGCCTCTCTCTCAAATCCTAGGCTCTAAAAAACCAAGACCCAGAGGAAGATTGATTAAAGCCGCAGCCAAGAAGGGACTGCATGGGCTTACTACGGGTCTACCTAAGATCGCAATAAAGGCGATTGAGGCTGGAAGAAGGAAAGCCAAGAGAACCTTGGCTGAGATGAAAGAAGAGGCTGATGATGTGGAAACAGAGGATGAGGCTCCTCCTCAAAAGCAGCTCTAGAGAAAAGGGCTAACATTTAATGAAGCCCTTGCTGCTCAACAAAAGAGAGCTAATGAAGGCAGGAGGATTGCTGGGATCATTCTAAGTGAAGAAGCAAGGCAGTATAGGGAGAGAGTTGCCTCAGAGAAAGCACAATCCAGTACAGGGAAAAACATTCCCAGCACAATAGAAATCGTAGAACAAGATGATGAGCAATATGCTGAGATTCAGGCAGCTATCAAGGAAAACAATGCAATAAACTAGAGGAAAACAATTGAAGGTCCCGATGAATCATCTCAAGCTCCCCTAATACTAGTACATCTAGAAGACATGGAGACTCTATCCAAAATTCTGGAAGCATACAAATTCCCATTTACTGAAAGAGCAGAATCACTTCCGAAAAATCTGCTTGGACCCAGCAATAAAGTCATCGTTCTTGAAAGTCCTGAAAAGGCATTAGAGAAGGATATTGAGGAAAATACCAACATGGCAGGGGAAGAAAGTATTGAAAAGGCATCTGCTAAAATGGTTGAGGACAATTCCAGCCATCGAGAGGAAGGGCCGGAAGAAGAAAGAAGGGACGAGGATCAGACATAACAAACCACTGAGGTAACCCCTAATCTTCTTCATCCCTCTTCTGATACTGAAAAGCATAACTTAGCTACAATCTCTTAAAATGTAGCTAAGGACATAGTGCCAAACCCAGATGCAACAGCTCTGGAGGAGGGAGAAAGTCTGAGTTCCAAGGGACACACTTCTGAAGTGGATCCTGCAGGCGAAGCTAATCTGGAGGAAAGGGAAATAAGCAAAAGTGAAGCAGAAAGAGTAGTTGGAGGCTCACAATTGCCAAATAATAGCCCCTCCAGAAGCAGTTCAAGCTCCGGAAGTGAATCAAGCTCATCCGGTAGTGAATCATCTGGACCCTCCAACAGACACTTCCCTCCTCACGCCAAATCAGTAACTCTTCCTATTGAGAACTCCAAAGAATCCAAAGTCAGTGCAACTCTCAAACTCCTTCAAGAGGCAACTCTTGAACATCATGAAGAAGGCTTTATCAAAAAGAGCCTCCTGACCATCTACACCCATCCCAAGGCTGTGGAGAAGGAACTTCTTAGACAGATGTCGAATCAAGAGGTCTGTAAGGACTTAGGTAAAATCAAAGAAAAGCTGAACTATCTCCCCAGAATTAAGCAATAAGTCATGAACTTCCCAACACCTAGAGCTCTGGCGGCAGCTTCTCTCTCTGAGATTAAGCCTCTCTTGAATGAAATAGAGGAAAGTACCTCTAAATCAAATCATAACGCTAGTCAAGCAAATAACTTAGCCTCTCATAACTGCACAACAGTGCTAGAAAAGGTGTCCTCCTCCGCCACAGACCTATCCACAGAACTTAAAGACTACATAGATACCAAGTTTGAAAACTTGTCAAAATTCATGGAGGATAGGGATTTAAAACCAATTCTGCTCAGCATAGAGACTGATCAGCAAGTCACTCAGGAGATGCTTGCAAATTTTATACACAAAATCCTCCCCCAACTAGAAGAGAAGATTCTTGATGATATGGGTGATGAAATGCAAGCAAGAAACTCCAGCATCGAACAATCAATAAATGAGTAGAAGAAAACCGTCTTCAAAGAGATTAAAGATCAGACAGAATCTATCCACAATATCTGGAAGGGTCTTAGTGATGAAATCACTCTTCTTCAAACCGGAATAAACAAATTGTCTATCTCCAGACCCTCCTCTTCTCCGGATACTCTAGAGTGCCAGCTCATTCCAATCCTGCACGAACTAGTTCAGTCTATAGGGGATTCAGGGTTCATGAGCCAAAAAGGCTTGACTATCCTCACCAAGGCCATGTTCCCTTACTTTGATCTGAAAGGACCAAGAATAGATTCTGTGCATCCTCCCTCAAGTCTCACAATCATATGATCAGCTCTAAAGTGCCCTTCGTCCTTACTACCTGACTCCGCCTATTGTAAATCAAATTATTGATGAGCGAGCCAAAGGTAACAAAGACTATTTTGTCTACTCCTCTGCATGGCAGAAATCTTGGGATAAATGCACCTATATGGTCATTGACCCCCTTCATGGAAGCAAAAAGTGGAAGGAAGAAGATAGTCATCAAGGAGATAGAAGGGGGGAAAGGAAAAACATTGTAAGTCTGGAAGAGTGGTCCGTCTAGAGAAATAGTTAAGCTAGCTAGATAAAATTTTAATAGCTAGATTCTCTTTATATGAATTTCTGTATCTTGTCATGATGTTAACTATTATTAACAGCAGAAGTATATATAAAGGGAAAAATTCTTATCTATCAAAACAAACGCTTCTAAAGTAAAATCTATAATTGTACTACAACAAACTTAGAAGCAGAAGTCATAAAATTATGGGGGAGCCTGGATACTAAAATCGTGGGGGAGTATCTTAAAATCTAAAAATCTTAAATTTTTTGTTTCCATCAAATGGGGGAGATTGTTGGAAAATAATGATACGGATAATAAAATATGCATCTGAATCAAGTTTGAAAGAAACAAAAATGAATGTAAGTGATTTCCTTCAATCCAAATGGAAGCATCCGGACAGAGCCAAGACCATTTAGTAAGATAAAATCAGAAACCTAAGCAAAGGATAAAATTAAGGACAAACGACTTGCATACGAAAGAACTGATTGAAGCTATATCCGAAAGGAAGATCCGTAACAAATAAATCCAAAGGACAGCTGGATGACTCATCCGGAAGACCTATATCTAAAAGCTCAGGAAAGTATAAAACATATCTTTCCTTCTGCCTTTTTGGTCTATTAAAGTCAAAGATTACTTCTCCCAAGAAATAAGTACAAAAAGACAGCTTGCATAAATCAGGGAAAAGTCAAAAGGTTCTGACACAGGACAGAGAAAGTGTAACTACCTTTTCTATTAGACCAATAAAGGCGCATGTGGAGCCCACAGTATATGATAATTGGAATGAAAGTTGGTGTATCACAAAATGAGAAACAAAATGATCACTGACAACTGTCCAGCATCAATCCCGAGAATTCAAATGGATCAAAAACACAGTCTAACGGACTGATCAACGGATCCGAAAGCTCCACATCACAAACTGATCAAGGGTGAAGATTGAATGTAAGCTTACCAACCACAAACGGCTACATTTATGATCAAAGCCTATAAAGAGAGCTCTTCATCAACTGAGAAGAGTAACTGATTGACTTACAAAAGCAAGTAACAAAGCGATAAAACATTCAATCAGTCAAGATAATTCCTCCAAGAACATTTAGTTCTAAATCTATTTGTAAGGATTCCCAAGTGAAACTATAAACTTGAGGAACTCCAAAAACCAACCTTTGTTATACCAAAGAGTAAGAATCTCCAACTTGGGTGATTTGGGAGATTGGGATAGAACTTGAAGTATGTGCTTTGAGTGACATCTCCCTGTAGGACTCAGCTTAGATTTAAAGTAGAAGGCTAAGTGGTATATCCTACTAAAGATAAGAGGACTTAGGTAGGAGTTGGTGCTTCTAGTAGTATATCCTATTTTCGGAAGGGGTTGCCATCCGAAGACAAATCTGTAAGGCTTGATTCCTACCAGTTGAAAAGGAATGCACTAGTGGATAGGCTTAGAAGAAGGAAACTCCCGGCACTGGACGTAGGCGGGGCCGAACCAGTATGAAACATTTATGTTTGATTTACTTTTACTTTACTGTATTTCATTCATTTGCACCATCCGGATTCATCCTCCAGATTATACTCATTATCCGGAACCATCTTCCGGATCATAATCAAAGACGCTATACTAAGACTTTCTCCAAGTCTATTAATTCCATGAAAAAGGGCCATTCACCCCCCTCTGCCCTTATAATTACTCTCACAGGGACCAACACATAAAGCTAAAGAGAGGGGAGGTCAGAGTCAAGGATCCCAAGGCAATAATAGAAATGAAGCCTATCAGGCCTGAAGAAGAGGACTTGACCTTGGATTCCTTTATGGCTAGTGAGCTTGAGAGGATTACCAATCTCAGAGTAGAGAAGGGAGAAGAAGTGCCTAAAAATTAGGAAAGTAAGAAAGAGGTGAAGAAGGACTCTAGAAAGGCTTAGAAAGGGAGCTCAGCGAGCTATATTCCTGTAGTTGCCTATGCTCCTAAAAAGACAAGATCTTCTAAGGGAGCTAAAGAAGAAAAGTCTCGTGAGCTGACTCCAAAGGAGATTGAGGGGGAGAAGTAGGCTAAGGATGAGCTAAAATAAGAAATGCCCTTGAATAGGGAGAAGAAGAGGAAAGTTATTGATGCTCAGCTGGATGTGGTGACTACTAAGGAAAAGCAAGCTACATCAGTTCCTATACCTCAAGTAGGTCAGCCAAAGAAAAAGCTGATAGTGAAAAAGGGAACCCGAGTTATCTAGGTTATAGAGGAAGCTCAGAGAGTGAAGGTTGCTGAGGAATAGAGGATTAGAAAGAAGCAGGAGGAGATTGAAGTTGTAATTAGAAAGAAGGTAGAGGAAGCTGCAGCTAGAGCTAAAGCAAAAACTGAACAAATTCTGCAATCTGCAATTAAAAGCCTAGCTGAGAAGGAAGTACCCAAAGTGGTTGAAGAGATGATTGGGGCTCTTGAAGGGATTAAGAATCTGGAAGAGCAAGAGGAGGAAGATGAAGTTGTAAAGGTTGAAGCTATTGAATTTGGTGTACTTGAATCTGACCAGCAGGTCACTCTCACTACTAAGGAAGCTAAGAAAGCTAGGAAGGAGAGAAAGAAAGGGTTGTTGAAGAGGATGAATATTGTAATAGATGAAGATGAAGGTGATCCGGAGGATAAGGAGGAGGAAGCTGTAGTTGAGCATGAAGCTCAGCTGACTGAGGAATCTCAATCTCAAGTCAGCGAGTCCGCTGTTGAAGGTGCTGATGAGGAGGAGAAGGAGAACCCAAAACCATTCATTTTTCCAAACACCACTCTCACCTACACCTATCTCTACCGTGCCCTTACCTGAAAACCAAACACCATCCACATCCACCTCTGACCAAACAACTATCATCCCATACCTTTCACCCATAGGATCTCTAGTGCATGAACCACTGCTTTTGGAAGGACCTCCAATTGCTATAGGGCCTCCAATTATATAGGAGATTTTAAAACAACCACAACAATAACCTCAACCATAACCCCAGTTCAACCCCTAAGCTGAGTTATTGGGAGATATACGGAGATTGAGGATAGATGCTAAAATAGATGTTGAAATAGCAAAATCCTTACTATCTAAGGAAGTCCTGAGGAGGATTACAAAGGCTGTGGAGCCAGTTCAAGGGTTCTTAGAGGCTGTAGAGGAAATAAAAGCCCACTTCAAGTCAATTCCTACCCAATTCTCATTGGTCAAGGTAATAGTATCCCATGTGTTGCCTTTGTTATCTATTGTAGGTAGGTAGGCTGGTAGTTTGAAGATGGAAGTTGCAGAACTCAAAAAGAAAATGGAAAAGATCTATGAGAATAACTGCAAGGTGTTGAATGATGAGAGGGACTTTAGGAATTCACTGATTAATAAATTCAACCCTCTTTTGGAAGCTATGCTGAAGGTACTTGATGGGAATAACATACTGAGCAAGGAGAATAAAGACAACACTACTCGCTTGAATGCAGTTATTGATGGCATTAATGCTCTGATCACAGTGGTAACTAGACATCACGGTTTACCCATTGAGCTGAGGAATGTAAAGAAGGAGATGCTGCAAGGAGTCAATGACTCAGAGGGAGCTGTGCTCAATGCCTTAAAGAGGCTAAATATTTCAGATGCTCTAAATAGTGACATTGTTGTGACAGATGCTGAACTAGAGCCTTCACTTCACCAAAAACTTGGTCACATCTGAGATCAAATCAAGAAAGTTCAAGCTAATGTCCTTAATGATGGAGAAGCAATTGATAAAATCCATGATGAAGTTTCTACTCATATCAGAAGCACTCCCATGCTAGAGCGTATTCTGAGAGAAAATAAGTAAGCAAAGGCTATAGCAAGTCTCACCCAAATATCTAAAGAAGGACTCAATGCTCAATATCAAGTCAATCTATCCCAATCCCGTGTTTAATAGGCTTGTTTTCCTTCCTTAGAGAATAAGATGCTATATCGTAGGAAATATACGAGCTGTTGGTACAGTTCTTCTCAACTAATGTTTATGGACAACTCAAAACCTTTGAAAAGTCTCTGAGCTTGTTCGATCATTGAGCCCAAGCCATTTTGGATGCAATGGCAATGGGGGAGAAGGATCGCGAGAAGCATGAGCAGGAGGAGAGGAAAAGGGAATAGAGGATTGCTGAATTCTCTTATAATTTGTCCAAGGATCTGGAGCGCAATCAAAGAGAACATTATGAGACCAAAAAAAGGAAAGGCAAGGAGATTGTACTGCCCAAAGAAAAGAAGTGTAGATGGGATCAACAAGTCTTCAAGGAAAGGAGAGCAGATCTGGAAGCCCCACCTATGCCTAAATAGATAGAATTGAATCTATATAATCGTTAGAGCTGAATTGTAAAACGTAGTATAGATTAACTGATCATTGTCTATACTCAAGTTATTTCGTAATGAAAGATTACATATTCTATTCTAAGTTAAGATCTTCTTAACTTCTTATATTGTCTGTTGTGTATATGTGATGATCTTTTTGCAGAAATATAAGAGAAGTGTTGAGGAATGTTGAACTCAGAGAAGTCAAGGATTATGGGGGAGTTTGCATTCATTCTGAGCAGATTGAGATGTCGAACAAAACTCATGTCAAGCATAAGTATGAGGTAACTCTGATCTAGATATCTTATTGATTTAATTCTCGCTCAAGTTAATTGACATTAATCAAAATAGGGGAGATTGTTGAACCAAGCATGAGTGTGACTGACTCAGTGGACTGACTCAGTAGTGCTTAAGTTTTGATCATAACAATTAAGTTCAGTTTGAGTTAATTAAATATATAATGATGCTAAAATAAATAGTCTATAGTTGTTTGAGTAGTTAGTAAATTCGAGGGTAGAATTTCAAGTCTCCGTTGACCTAGCTATTTAGTTTAACTCTAACTGACCTAGGATGAGTATCTACTACCGTCACTGACTTAGTAATATTCACTCAGCATTTGCTACTTAGATTTTGTTTCAGCTGTGTGCTTTATGATTATATATTCCGCTGAGTTACTTTTGGTCTGTCAACGCTGCTACCATTTAAGGTAAAAAGGTATCTTTTCTTTTGGTGTTGCTTTTTGCAGGAACATTAATGAGACAAAGACAAAAAGAATTAATGCCTTGACAAGACTCAGAATTATGAATAATATGACAAAGTCTTCCAATGCAAAGCTACAAAAAGTCATTTGCCATTTTGGGCAATAGTGCAGATCTACCAACCTAGTATCGCGCGCTCTACCAAATGTCAGAATACCAGAGGGAATGGGATGAAGACACGTAGCAAGTCAGTGCTAGTTCTCTCTAACGGAAGACTAGCATCAAACGACAAAGGATTCAAATTGAAGCTCGAATTTCAATCTAACGGATTGAAATGTATTTCACAATGGTGTGATTCTATCTCTTAATGGATCGATTTGAAGAAGCAAGGGGTGAATTACTGAGCTGTTAACTTCAGAAAATGCAAATTAAGTTCAACGGCTACTTTCCCAATCCAACTATAAAAGGAGCAAGAAGGCAGGCTTTAGAACTTGGTGATTACACCTGAATTTCTCAAGAAGCTAAATTCTACCAAAATACAAGCTTTAACGAAGTTCAAGCAAGAAAGCACAACTCAGTCAGAATCTGCTTTAGAACAAGAGAGAATAGAATAGATTATTCAATTGTAATATCAGATCATTTGTAACTAGATCAGCATTTTATAAGTTGAATCCAACTCTTGTTTAGACTCTTAGTGAGTTGCTGATAAGAAGAAGGTATTCTAGTCAGCAGGTGAGCTATTACAGTTTGGAGGGTACTTACTGTAATTGGGGAATTTGTGAAAGGCTTCTCCGCCTAGGGTAAAGGAGTTGAGATTAGTGAATTAAAGCCGAGACACTCTCACGGGACTAGATGTAAGCACAGGTTGCCGAACCAGTATAAAAGTCTTAGTGTTCTTTACTTTATGGCATTTTTCAGATTTTCACTCAGCCAGCGGAGCTAGTTATTATCGCGAAAAAGTTTTATAAGTTCTTGACTGAGTCATTCAGCCCCCTATGACTTAGTGAGTGTACGCATAGGGACCAACAACGCTCTTTTCTATCTTGCAGCCACCATCTCCGGCGAAGGCAGACCCTCTCTCTTTCTGTGAAGGTTAGTTCAAGGAACCCTTTCTTTGACCAATCTTTCAGACAGTTCCTAATTAATTAATATGAATGATCAAAATGTGCTGTTCAAAACTAAAATATGTAATTCTATTAAAAGTTTGTAAGAGGAACTTATTTTGACAGCAACTTAAAAAACAATGTCAAACTGGCCCTTAAGTATCACCACGATATCACAAAGTATGACCTTATTGATTTGAGACAGACTTAGGTGAACAACCTGTAAAACAAACAAAAAGATGACTTTAAAGTTAGTATTAGATCAAGAGAGGAGAATATATAAGAATAAGAATAATAAATACCTTTGAGGTTGAGAGACCTTCGTATAGATTTTAATCGGTGATAATTAAGCTAAAACCAGTATTTTTTATTTGAGAGAAAAGATATAATCATACGTTTAAATTATATTAAGAAATAACTATACATTGGTTCACTAATATATATTTTTTATTATGTTATTAAAAGTCCATCCCTTCGACTGTTTCAAGTATTTATGAAGGTGGGTTTTTCTTTCCTTTGCAGGCTTTTAACATTTTAACACTCATGATCTCAATGAGATGGGTGTAATATTCGTACATGTACCATATTGTGGTTGTCTTTAGGTCTGTTCATACTCAGAATTAGTGATTCTCCCACGAGTTCCCTCATTAGTCTGAGCGACTTGAGCTCTGAGTTAGACACAATTTTTAGTTAACATTGGAGTATATTATTGTTTGTCAATGCCAAAAGTTACTCGCACTAAGATGAGTCGAACATACAATACTATAATTATGCAATAGTTGTGTTATAGTGTACAATTAGAACTACTGAATTTGCAAATTGTAATAGAACTACAAAATTTACTTGTAAATCATAAGACAACTATTACAGAACTATAACATATAATTACAACTAACAGATTATGAAATAAATGAAAAAAATACAAAAATACGCAAGAATTTAATAGCGGAACCCAAACAATTACGTCTTTTCTATAGATTGATATGTATTTTACTTTGGTAAATTGTAACAAATGCAAGATTTTTAGATTTTTCTGTAAAATGTCTTCAACAACATTTTTTTTCTTCTAAATATACAAGATTTTAAATTTTAGTTTTAGAATATACCTTCTTTTTAGTATGATAGATCTTATACATTTTTATATTGTGGTATAATATGTATTATACCTTCTTTATATTTGATGGTTTTCTAATGGTTTTTCTTTTTAGCTTTGATAAAATTGATCTTATACGGTATAATTTTTATTATACCAAACACACAAAATAGTATAATAAAAATTATAAAAAAAGGTAATATTAGAAATGTAATTTTTTTAAAAAATCTTACAAATAATAATTATAATGCTTATATTATATTGAATTTGTTATGATAATTGCTGCATTTTTAGAAAAAAACCCTTTTACTTTTATATATATTTATACAAAAACCCTTTCTCAAAATAAAGTGTAGCCTGTCTTGTATGTGTGGGCTTTGTAGTGGCCCATAGGCCTTTAGAGCAATCCCATACTTGGACCCTATAAGATAAATGGGCTTGGATAAAACTCAAAATAATTTGGCATGCCATAAACTATTTATTAATTAAGAGAAATAATAGAAAATAATTACGAAATACTCTCTCCATCTTATAATTATTGACGTTTAATATGGATTTCCATTTCTCTTTTTTATTGTCATTTTATATTTTCAAGGTGTTTTTTTTCTAATTTTTTCATTCGTACTCCTATTAATTTGTTCAACTTTCAAGATATTCATATTCCAATCTTCAATAAGAAGAAGATGAGGAGACTCTAAAAAAGGGTAAATTAGTAAATCACTTCAATCAGTTAGTTGTTATTTTAAAAAGTGTGAATTAGTTAAAACGACAATAATTATGAGATGGAGGGAGTAGTAGTTATCTGATAAATATCTAGTAACCGTTTAGTAGAAATCTAGTAAATATCTAGTAGATCGGTATTAGATATGTAGTAGATATCTTGTAAATCTTAATTTTGATAGTTTTTTATGGAATCTAATGACACCTAACTATATAATAAATATACAATAGATATGATGATTTACTAGATAACTACTAGACGATTAATAGATATTTATCATATAACTACTACATAATAATGTGCCAATTTACGAGATAACTACTAGTCAGTTACTAAATATTTACCATATACTTACTACATAATATTTATATAATTATTTTCTTTTTTTTAATTTATAAATTATTTATAATTTTTTTATATATATAATTAATTAGATTAATCATAAATTTTGTAAATATTTTAACTTATATTTTTGACAATTTACTCCCAAACAATCCCATACTGGGACCCTATATGACAAATTGACAATTAAACTCGTCCCGTTTCATAATTGATCTCGTCGAACAAATTCAATTTGAGCAAAATTCCCTTTCATCTAGAATCTCCGCCATGAGACCATCGCCGACGCCTTCCGCAGCCTCCGCCACCGCCACCGCCACCGCCACAACAATCACCGTCGAAAATCCCTCCCGGCAACAGCAACCACAAACCCTAACGTTGCGGCTTAAGCGCAAGGAGAAGAAAGTTACCTGGAAAGCAGGCACCGTAGATAACGAGTTTATGCAGAAGAAAAGCTCTAAAAAATGCTGTATCTTTCACAAGGACAAGTCTTTCGACGAAGATTATAGCGATGATGACGTTGATCATCATAATCATAATCATCATGATCATAAATCGGACGGCGCCTGTTCTTCCAAGGATAACGCTGGCGGCGATTTCAATTCACCAGCTCATTGATCGATTTGCCTTGTTTTTGTAAGTGCAGAATTTAAATTTCTTTCTCTAATCTTTTCGAATGATCGCTGTATGAGGAGATAGAATTGATGTTTGCTGGATTATAGCTTTCTGATCTTTAATTGTTTGTATATTTGATTTCACCTAATTGTTTAAGGTCATATGTTACATATGCCGAGTTTCTTAGGGGAAAAAGGTGTGTACCATCCTTGATTGAAATTTCTGGCCATGGATTTTGTCTCCTTGATTTGCTTTCTTATGTATATTTATGCTGTTCTTGATGGCCTTTGATGTTGTAATTGAAAGTAATTGGTTAAGTTTCTGAATCGTGGATCAAGCAAAATTGATTAGAAACAAAACAGGTCATGATTAACTTTATTATCCTGTTTTATAAGTATAACTGCGGTCCTTGTCCATGATCCCAAGAACAGTCATTATCTCAGAAATCATTCTTTTCATGATCAGGCATCTCTCTGTATGTTGTGGTTCTTGATGAATTGTTGCAGCTCTTTATTATGTGTCTTGTTGATGATTTTCTGCTTTTCTGGTGTTAGATTATTGCTGAAATACAGCAACTAGAGCAAAGCCATGTCTAGTATGGTTTTGTGAGGGGAGTTTAGTTGTTGCCCAGTGTGGTGTGGCTACAGTGAGCCTTCAGATTGAGTTCCTTTTTGGTGGCGTTTGGTTCGCGAAAATCCAATTATGTGGATTAGAAATAGAAATGAATGGAAAGATATCAAATATAGTAGAGTATATGTCTAGAATCCGTCAACACACAGAAAAGCTTTTCCTAGTTTATATACATCTCACCGAGAAGCTATTCCTTTGTTTCAAGAACGCAATACATTTTCCGTGAGAGGCATAGTTGTCGAGAGCGCAAAGCGCACTCGGAACGCAAGGGTCTCGCTTCTCGCTTCAATGCAAAGCGCAAAAAAAGCGCTTGCTTCTGGGAAAAAAGCGCACTGTTATAAATTTTCACAAAATATTATAGGTTCAGAAAACTTGTATAATATAGCTACTTACAAGTAACAAATATAAAAAATATCGCATCTCACAATAGTTGCCTTTGCATTTAGGTTAGAAATATTAGGTGGAGCAACATTTTGTAGGCATTCAACTCACATAGGAAGCTTTATAGTGAGAACTCATCCTGCCAATATAGGTCACAATCTTCCAGCCATCAAGTAACAAGTTAATATTGGCTTCAAATTGATGTCGTGCGCTTTTTTGCGCTTTTGTGTACTAAAGTGCGCGCTTTTTTGCACCCCCTGCGCTTTTTGTTCACAAAAGCGCACAAGGTTTGCTGCACTTTTAACAACATTGGTGAGAGTTATACAAACTAGGAAAAGCTTTCCCTGTGCGTTGACGGATTCTAGATGTATAATGTGTCATATTTGACATCATTCCATACATTTCTATTTCTATTCCACAGAATAGGATTTCCGCGAACCAAACGAGCCCTTATTGTTAATAACCTTTGTCTGTTTGTATAAGTTTGTGCTTCTTGGCTAGTTGAGTATTGGTAATATTTCAAGCTGTCATGCTTGAGAACGATTGTAATTTCTCTGATTACGTTGCAAATGTTACATTGCATTTACATGAAAGGGTTATGAGCCGTTTTTACTAAAAGAAACAAACTTTGATTGCAACTTTATATAACACATCCTTGTCTTTTATTTTAATCTGCCCATGCTTTATTATTTGTGGTCATATATAGACATGCAACTAGTTTGAAAACATAGGTATCAAGAATCTTACGATTCGTGATAAATCTTACGATTCGTGGTAAATCCGAATCAACCCTGAGTCTTATTATTCATGACCGATTTAATTTGAATAGAATGAATCTTACGAGTTTACTGATTCATTAGGATCATGAACTTTGAAAAAATTTAAGCATGGTAGAAGTACTCTTTTGATGATGATGAGATTATAAATTTGGCTCAAAGTAATTAAGAACGAGACGGAACCGAGCAGTTATGTACTGAAGTGAATCTTATCTCTGTTTTTCCTTAAAATTAGTTTGTAATTTATAAATGGAAAACATGTCTCTATGAGTTCAAATTGCAAAAAACTTTTACCTTACATAAAATTTATGTTAAACTCAGTGTTATCACTAGGTGTTGAGGCGCTCGCCTGAGAGCCCAGGCGAGGCGAGGCGGTACCGGAGTGCCTCGCCGGTGTTTAGGTGCCATGCCTTCAAAGAGGTGCCGCCTAAGCTAGTGCCTGAAGCCGGTATTCCAGTGCCTCGTTGAACGTTAATGGAAAGAATTTGTATTGGAATACAAAAGTTCCTTCCTATCAAGTTTTAATTGACAAAATAATTTAAACATGGATAATAAATAGGAACGTTAATGGAAAGAATTTGATAGAAAGTACCTTTTGTATTCTAATTCAAATTCTTTCCATTATCGTTTGCATTTAATGAAAAATTTTATACCAGTGTTCAGTAGGTTCTGAGGTACCTGAAGGCACGCCGCCTAGACATCAGCGAGATGCCTAGCCTGGGCGCTTAAGCGAGCCTCAGCGCCTGGTAATAACACTGTTAAGTGGAAATTTTAAATTTTTTTATAATTGTATGATTTTGATTCTAATCTACAACTATGGTTTGAAAGTTTAATTTCCAACTAGTTTCATTAAGTTAGTATCCTAATTACTTGTACCTTTTATGCATGTATATATAGTATACTTTCAAAGGAGTTATTGAAAAAAAAAAGCTTGTACCTGCATCAGTTAGCACCGCGTGTAGGAGGACAGACTCGGGTTTGAATCCTACATTTGCATGGAGGAGTGAGGAGCCTTAACAGTAGTTTGTACCAAAAAAAAAAAACAAACTTGCATTTCATCACCATTTAATAAGTCTTTCCCTGTCTTTTCTGAATCAGCCAATGCTTTATGTTTCGTGGTCATAATTGTACAAGTCTCTTGCCTCTTTGGCAGATTCGTTCTGAAAGCATTCTTACAAGATTACAATATGGATGAACATCTCTTTACATGTTTGTAGCTCTTTGTTTTATATCCGGTTCTCAAGAATTAAATATATATAGGATGGTTTTTTTTTCTCTCGTTTTCCTCTGTAATACAGGTATGATTCTGCTTATGGGTTTTCATGAAACCTATGTCTGGTCTTGTGATAGGTGTAACTACAGTTATAATTTCATTATCAGTGACACTGTCTTGTTTTAATCTATGGAAGTAAGGATTAATCCGCTTTGGAAAAACAACAAAGAGTTGTTTAATTAGATCCAGTTTATATGTTTGAGGTTGCTCAAACACTTGTGTGGTCCTTTTGCCATGCATATACTAGAAAATGAATTTGAGAGATAACTTAGGCTGTTCGAGATTCCTGTTGTTCCAGCGAACCCTAATAATCAAGAAAAAAAATGAAATTTGTTGGATTTTTAAGGATTTTTTTAAAACTTAATTATGAGATTCTTTATTTGGTTGGTGATACAGCTTGTTGATGGGGTTAATGCGCGGCTTATTATTGGCCTTTGCATTTTAGATCATACTCAGAATTTAGTAGGTCATGAGGGCTTTGTTATTTATTTGAATTTGAAATTTAGTTAGTTTACATCAAATTTATGACTTCAAATGTGAGATTAATATCTGTAGTATAGTAGGCAAGGTAGTACGGAAACTCTTATACATTGTCCGTCACGGAAATCTGAAATCAAGTTATATTTTCTGTTTTAGGGCTCGTTTCCGTTTCCGTGTTACATAGGTAGGTTTTTGGTTCACTTTTCAGAAAAATTGGAATAAACCTGAAGCTCTTGGTGATTTTGCCCCTTAAGTTAGTTTTATATGAATTTCATTGTTCACTACTAGCCCTTTGTTTGGTAACATTTTTTTCTGATGAAATTGAAATTGTTTCACACAAGATTAAACAAATTAGAAATGAATTCTAAACACGGCTTAATTAAAATCCATGATGTGAAAGAATTTAAAAATAAAGTATGGACCGGATAGTTTCATATTTAAATGAGGTCATTTCAGGATTCGGAGAAGTTGTTGACACCTGATAAATGAAAAAATAAAATAAAAGAAAAAAGTAATAACTTTATATAGTTTCTGACCTTGTTGATTTTGGGTTTTTTTGTTATAATCGGACTCAATTGAATTGAAATATTTTAGTTCCACCTAAATCAAATTTTATTAGGTTCGTCGTTAGATTCCACCGGCAAATACACAAATATCAAATTTTGGCCTAATAATAGAGCTCATATTCCTCAACAAATTCAAAAGTATAGCAATTAAAATCAAAATCTCAAATTTACGCCTTCGCTCAAATCTTAGTTTTATCTATGCATTTCCCACTTTGTTTTGCATTATTTGTTCTTGTATTCATTTATCTCACAAACTTTTAATTGTTAAGAAGTGTAGCTTTAGAGTTTTTTTTATATCATTTCTATCTTTGAAACTAGATCGGTGATGATATTTCATAAAAAAATAGGTCTAACCACCTTTTTGAGCCCTCTGCTATAACTCATTTATCCTTTTATGCTCTTCACATATTAAGTCCCTATTCCGTTATCTAATTAGTCCCTTTATTTACGGAGATTCATTTTAACGCCACATAAGATCCATGCGGCAAAAACTTAATTACGTGGCACATGAATTTAATTGAAAAATTAATTAAGGGATTAATATGAGAAAGAAATCGTAGATTAATATTGAAGGAGCTGATCAAATTAATACAGGAAAAAACAGACAATTGGTGTGAATCGAGCCTAAACCATGAATATTTTTTTTTATGATAGAAGGTAAGTCTCATTAAGAGACTTAGTGTTGTTGTAGACTTAGTATTTCCTCCTTCAAATATTGAATCACAGAGTCATGAGAGGCAAACTTTGCTAATTTTGAACAGTAAAAGGTGGAGTGTGGGTTTTAGCAATGAACAGATTTTTGCGAACATAATAACGTTGTTCTGCATTTGTTGAGGTATGAGGCTCGAATGGACATAACAGAGCAACCACAAACTTGTTCACTGCAAGTTCAGTGTCAAGGTTTCACATGTTGACAGATCAATGAGGAGATAAATATTTGATTTGCAGTAAATTTTTGGTTAAGGATTTTTGAAATTTCTACAAGTTAGGTGCTTTTAGGGTTTGATTTGAAAAACAAACTGGGTTTGCTATTGATTATGTAAAGAAATTGATTTTCTACAACGATCTTTTCTAATGTAAAATTAATTGCTTATTAATCTCATTTTTAATCCCTTAATTAATTTTTCAATTAAATCCATTTGCCACATAATCAAGTGTTTGCCACATGAATCTTATGTGGCGTTTAAATGAATGATCCGTTAATAAAGGAACTAATTCGGTAACGACATTAATACCACGGGGACCTAATGGATAATGTCCAAGCAAAGGGACCAAAAGGATAAACGAGTTATAACACAGGACCCAAAAAGGTAGTTAGGCCTAAAAAATTATAAGAGATACCGCTTCTAGATTATTCTATAGTTATGTTATAGTTTTCGTATAATTATAAAACAAAGTCGCTAATTGTTGGGCTAACTTAAGACTTATTAATGTTCGATACGTGTGGATAAATCCCAAATGGAAAATAAACAAGAGAACAGAGTGAAATATAAGTGGTGAAGATTGGGCCTTAACACAAGCCAATTGGTTTGGTGTTAGATGGGCTCAATCCCACTTGCCAACATTCCTTGGCCTATCATCTCTGAGGCTCAAGGTCAACACCGGGTCTAGCCTTTCTCTGCTAGCCCAAACTCCACTAGGACTTTAAACACGAACCCAAAATCACTGGCTGTCAGGCCTTCCTCCACTCTGATACCATGTAGAGAATCCGTGGGCCTGGAGAGTGTTAGATGGGCTCAATCCCACTTGTATGCTCACTCAGCTTACCAAGCCCAACACTCTCCAAGCCCACGGATTCTCTACATGGTATTAGAGTGGAGGAAGGCCTGAGAGCCAGTGATCCTGGGTTCATGTTTAAAGTCCTGGTGAAGTATAGGCTAGCAGAGAAAGGCTACACCTGGTGTTGACCTTGAACCTCAGAGATGATAGGCCAAGGAATGTTGGCAAGTGGCAACTGGTTCAGGCCCAGTTGCACTTGAGGGGGAGTGTTGGATACGTGTGGAGAAATCCCACATGGAAAATAAACAAGAGAAGAGAGTGAAATATAAGCGGTGAAGATTGGGCCTTAACACAAGCCAATTGGTTTTGTGTTAGATGGGCTCAATCCCACTTGTATACTCACTCAGCTTACCAAGCCCAATACTCTCCAGGCCCACGGATTCTCTTCAATTAAAACAATTAGGCTCAATTTGAAAAGATCCAAAAAGTACGTTCCAAACCCATTACCTTTATAATCAGCCTCTCTTCCTGTCTTCCATGACTAACCCTAGCTGCTACCAAAGCTCCTCCCAAACTGCATCCTCCTTCCAGCGTTTCCCTGACCATTCCATCGATTTTCGTGGCTTCAGAGCTGCCTACAACCAGTGGCGGAGCAAGGATTCGAGTTTCGGTTAAGCACAATTACATATAAATCTAGTTACATAGCAAAAGAATGATGACATCACAGATAGTGAATTTTGAGTAAAAGAGATGAATATTTCTTACTATGATACTTATACTAAAATGTAATAAGTAAAAAAAGTTATTTGATATTTATAACTAAACGCATAAAACTATTGAAATACTTCTCAAACACTTACCATCATAATGTGGCTAAGACAAAAAACTGTTGAAATAATTTTGAAATAATTGCTAATGTTGATGTTATAGTAAATATATATGAATGAGTGTGGAAAAGGGCTTAACCTAGTGGTTGAGCCTTGAATTTGTGATCTAGAGGTCATAGGTTTGAGTCCACAAAAGGGTGGGTTGAGATGAGGTTTTTCTTTATTATTATTTGATAACTTGGTATATATATTTTACCCGTCTCGACCATGAGACCGGGTCAACGTGGGCTACCTGGCTCATTCCATTGAGAAATAAATCAAATGATGATCCCGTCCTTGTGAGTGGATGACCTCTTTCGCGACCCCCCTTTTGAAAGTCAGGGAGAGGGAAAGATAAAAGCGCGGTGAAGCGAGCCGTAGGAGAGCCCTTATTTTAGGCATGAGAAAATATTTATTAAAGTGATGTTAAAGTTAAAATTTAAATCAAATTTTATAGTTAAAAGATACGAGATCAAAATCCCGTATTTTAAGATCGAGTCGCCACTCGGTTAAGCTCCACCGAGAATTTTAGGTACGATATTCCCACCGGGTGGTTAGATCGCACCTTAAAACAGATATTCTGAGCTTGGATGATGTTGTCTACTCTTCGTTTAATAAATCAAATGTTGGAAAATTTGCTCTTTAAAGCTAGTTCTAGAGTTGCTTCTAAAAAGAGGCAACGCTTTTCTGACAACTGTTGCAGATGCTCAAATACTGGATCAGAGGCAACACTTCCGGATCTGAATTTATTGCAGAAGCTCAGATACTGGATCAGAGGCAACACTTCCGAATCTGAAATTGTTGCAGAAGCTCAGAAGAGGGACCAAAGACAACACTTTTTTCCTCTGAAGCAGTTGCTTAAAACTGAAACTCTGGGCAACAGGATGATGTTTTAGAGACTGGAATTTAGCAGATGATTTTGAACTTGGAGGCTAATTCTGAGACACAAAAATAGCAGAAATAATGGGTTAATGGTTAGCATGAGTTGAGTTAAGTAGGAGACTTTGTCCTTAAAGGATACTTCGTAGTTCCTCCCAGGATTAAACAACTCATACAAACTCGATTTGAGTTTGGGTACATGAATCACAAATGCTTATCATATCCAGGAAAGTGGGAGAGAGAAGAGAGTAAAAAATTGGATCCTTCACAAAAGAAAACCCGCTCTACTTTTTATAGGTAAATAAAAGAGTTTATAGCCATAAAAGTTTTGCTGTTACAAAAATAATAAAATAGCCGTTTAGTGTTTTACTTACAATTAAAACACTTAATCAAAACCATAACCGCAGGAGTTACAAACACCTAAAAACTGTAACGACAATATTTATGAAAATATAGTTGTTAGAGTTTTAAATACAAATAAAACTCAGATTTATTAAGGAATTAAAATCAGTAATAGCCACAATTAAAACAATTGACCAAAGATATTTTTCTCAATAAAAAATATCATAAAACTTATTCTTTGAAAGTAACATAGAACTCTCATTTTTCCAACAATCCCCCACAACTATCAAAAGAAGTTTAAATAAAAAGAATTTTTCGGATATCTTGAGTTTGACATATAATGCATGGAACTGGTGTCGTGTGGACTATGAACCAGAACTTGATAGATAAAATTTAACTTATGGAATATATGGTGAAACATATAGCTTCTATGAACCAAATAAGCGCTATTGTAAGATACGGATTTTACCATATCGCATTATGCCAAGTACATTTTTGTTCACCACGGTTTTGCGTGAATAGGCCCTGTGTGTGCCTGGTCTTTGATAAGTGCTCTAGAGATATTGCCAATATTATATCTCATAGAAGAGGCCCCATTTCACACTCACATAGGTGATATCATCAAAGTGTATATTGCACTTTATACACCACTCATAAGAGTTATGAAATCTTACTAAGAGTCCTTTTGACTCATCCTCTCAAGATATGCAACATAACACTTTTCTCACATTTAGGATTGGGACAATATTTTGTAGCGCTAACAGAACTAATGGAAGGCTTGTTAGTACCCATATGAACCTATTCCGTGGGATTTTCACTCATGTAGGTTGGGTTCCCACCCTTCATTAATTTCAAATTGGCTTAAGTCCCATCCTCTCTAATGTATCAAAATATAAATTTCTTTTTCAAAAATTTATTTCTCAAATATTAGTCAGATGATTTGATCAGAATCACTCTAGACTTAAATGGATATAATTTCATCTCAATTATATTTCTCAAATGTATACATTTTATTTTTGCCATTATAGGTCTTATATCTCAATATATATTGCGTTTTTGCAATCTCAATGTATATACGTTAAATGTGTTAACTTTAAAGTTACACTTACTCAAATAGTTTTTCCAACCACTTAGTCTCATTTTATTCCAACTCTCGAGCAACTAACTCTTAACATAGCTTGCTTAGTTGGTTTTCATGTTATTGTTCTACCACCAAATGTGTGAACATAACCACTAATGAAATTATTCCCAAATGAATAAAAATTCACTCAATGTCATTGTTCCCCTCAAGAACAATGGGAAATTCACTAATGAATTTATTCTCATATGAATCAAAGATTCACTCAACATTACTGTTCCTCTCAAGAACAAATAGGAAATTCATTTTATAGAATACCATATTTAATGGTTTCTCTCAAATATTTCTTAAGCCTCAATATGACTTCTCTATAATCAATGATTAGATTATGTGTATACTTGCTCACATAGCATATGCTATGTCTCAATGTGTGAAAGTCATCAAGTACAAATGCATACTTGGATTTAGCCACTAGATCACGATTGTCTTTCCTTGAGTATTGGAATCATAATGGATACTCACATGATTCACATCATAAAATTCAAACTTCTTAAGAGGTTTCTCAACATAGTGTTCTTGTATTAGCAAGACACTCTCATTTATCCTTATGATTCACATACCCAATATCACATTGGCTTCTCTTATGTCTTTCATGACAAATATTGATAATAAGATTATCTTTATTCTATTGACAACATCAATAATCGGAATAAAGATAAACACACATATACCATTAATCACTTTAGTATATACACATATATCCACCTTAAGAGATCAAAACTTCCCAACTCATTATTTAGGTGCTTGTTACTAAACCATACAAAGACTTTATCAACTTTCCATCCATGTCCAGGCTCTACATACCCCTCAAGTTGCACCATATATAAAAACTTTATTTTGAAAGGGAATTTTAACACCCATTTGGTGAACTCAATTGTAAAAGAAGCTATAACAAAAAAAATATAGAAGAACCATAATCTAAAACACAAGTTCTATATTCCCAAGAATAGAAACAAACTCAAACAATAAGAAGCTTCATTCAAAACCTTTGATTCAAAAGATGAAATAGTTTTGCCAACAATAAAAGTTCATCTTCAATCAAACACATAAATTTTTTTCACAAAAACTTTCTTTTCAAAGTTCTCTTTCCTTTCCTCAAAATATCATTTTCAAACTCAATTTGAAAATATGTGCAACCGGGTCAACATCCGGAACAATACTTAAAGATAGAAATCTCTCTAGTCTTTATTGAAAACATTTACAAAGAATTTGTGTTCTTTGTCTCAAAGATATTATCTCCAAGCACATCAATATATTCAACAAAATCTATGAACATACAAATATAACATATTGTACCTATTTCTCTTTATATAGGTTCAAGAATAATAACCTTAATAAGACACCCCCACACTTTTGAATATTTCAAGTTAGGATGATAATCCTCTCATTTTCTCATATGGTGTCTTATTGGTTTCTCATGTGAAATTCTATTTGTATAGAAAACTTAGCAATAGTTCCATCGACAAATATCACAAGTATATATCTAACATATCAAATATGAAACTCATATATATACTTTATAATAACTCACAACATGTTCTCATGTGCCTCAAGTTTACTAAAAATTATAAACCATCGAATTTCTAGGTAAACGCACCAAAATTATACTCATATAACCACACATGGTTACTAACAATTTTACAAACCTGAAATCTGCTCAGTTCCAGATTTTGTGAGTCCAACTCAACTCAAATTTTGAACATGTAAACAAAGTTATTTGACAAAATTTTCTTCTAATCATAAAAACATATATGTCTTAAGTTTCCAACGCCACTGAAAACATGTAAAACCGATTTGTACAACTAAAGTTATGCCACAAACAATCAGCTGCGCTCAAAGCTGAAATTCAACAAAACGTAGATTTTAATCTCAACTTCAATAAAATTTTCAAACTACTAAACGAAAGAATTTGAAAAACATTCCTCATAAACATATCTTCATCTATATCTCATGAAACCATAGAAACAAGAATCACTCAAAAAGGAATTCTAAATCTCAAGAAAAATCATAAACAAGCAAGAGTGTTCAAAGCTGAAATTTTCGGCAAACATAAAATAAAAGTTTTATCACAAATAGACTATCAACAAACTCCAATAAAAATGAAATCAAGATGTCTCAAAACAACTTAATTCAAAAACATATTAAACCATATAAACCATACCAGAACCTCATTTATCTCTCAATAAATAAATATTTTGATTCATCACAATTTTCACCCTTTAAAACTTTGAAAGTTGGAACTTATGAAATAAAACTACTCAAATTCATAAGCCTTAATTACCACAACGCCGATCTCACGATTCAACCAAATTGGTAAAGAAAAGCAAACATATAAATTGATAATCTCAAATATATTCTATGGTTTGTATAGCTCATTCTGACAACACACTATCTTTGGTTGTTAAAACCTTGTCGGACTCAAAAGTTACCTTCACTTCATTTTTGCCTAAAAGGCTCGCTAAAACCAATTCGGTTTAAACATTGGGACAAGTAGCACATCATTATGTGCTAAAGATGTGAGCTTAAGGAGAACCTTTATTCTCCACTTTCAACTTGGATATATATGACAATGGAGAATTTTTATTTACTCCCACAAACGTGTCTCATTACTCCATAGTCAATAACGCACTCATTCACATCAATCACCATGTTTACTTGTGAAATGACTATAAAAATAATATCATCAACTTAACTATAAGTTGAGTAGGATTGTCATATTTCACAACTCTCTTCCTCCATTTAGGAGCATGGTAGTCGCATATATAAAATTTCCCCTTTTATATTATTGAAGGTTTTATTACTTTTGAGCTTTATAAATTAACCATAGAGAAATTTGTACCTTTTTCCTTAGCGAGGATTGGTCTCCATGGTGTTTGCCTTTGAGACTATCTCCTTCTTTTTAGTTATTTTGATCTCCTTCCAATTGACTTTATTTAGGCCGATTCAACTTTTGCTTATGAGAACCCTCATAATTGTATTTGGAAATCAAATATTCCCAAATCTCAATAGCTTCAACTTTCGAAAAATATCACCAAATTTAATATTTTAAAATAAACAAATTAGATTACAGTGGAGGAACAACTGCTTTCATTTTCTTGAAGGAATTGGATCCCCATGGAGTAGCATAATTTTCCATTATGGAAATATCCTTCAAGATGGTAGGAAAATTTGCTCTTTAAAGCTAGTTCCGGAGTTGCTTCTAGAAAGAGGCAACACTTTTCTGACAACTGTTGCAGAAGCTCAGATACTGGATCAGAGGCAACACTTTCGAATCTGAATCTGTTGTAGAAGCTCATATATTGGATCAGAGGCAACACTTTCGGATCTGAATCTGTTGCAGAAGCTCAGAAAGCTGGACCAAAGACGACGTTTTTTTTCTCTAGTTGCTTAAAACTGAAATTCTGGGCAGCGGGATGATGTTTTAGAGATTGGAATTCAGTAGATGATTTTGAACTCAGAGGCTAATTCTGAGACACAAAAATAGCAGAAATAATGGGTTAATGATTAGCATGAGTTGAGTCGAGTAGGAGACTCTGCCCTTAAAGGATACTATGTAGTTCCTACCAGAATTAAACAACTCCTTCAGACTCGATTTGAGTTTGGGTACAGGAATCAGAAATGCTTATCATATTCAGAAAAGAGGGAGAAAGAAGAGAGTAAAAAATTGGATCCTTCACAAAAGAAAACCCGCTTTACTTTTTATAGGTAAACAAAAGAGTTTATGACCATAAAAGTTTTGTTATTACAAAAATAATAAAATAGTTGTTTAGTGTTTTAATTATAATTAAAATACTTAATCAAAACCATAACCGCAGGAGTTACAAACACTTAAAAACTGTAATCACAATATTTATGAAAATATATTTGTTAGAGTTTTAAATACAAATAAAACTCAGATTTAATAAGGAATTAAAATCAGTAACATCCACAATTAAAATAATTGTTTAAATATATTTTTATCAATAAAAAAATCATAAAACTTATTCTTTTGAAAGTAACATAAAACTCTCATTTTTTCAACATCAAATCATTTATTTTTAATAAAAATATCTTTAGTTCTTATGCGATATCAATCCTATTAATTTAAAAATTTTGGTTAATAATTTTCCATACATCACACAGCGCATCATGCAAAAGTGATAAAACTAAAATTTTTACAGTCATCTAACACAAAATAATAAAATGCAGAAAATTAAATAATTATTACAAGACTTTCAAATCCTATACATTTTTCTATGGGGGAAAAGGGCATTTTCGGGCTCGAAAAATCAAAACCATTAGGATTTTAAGTCAATTTCAACATTATTTCAGTAGATCTGGACGTAAAACACCAAAATAATATTGATTTTACGAATCGAGGGGAAGAAAAAACCCAAAAATAAAAAGAAATCGCCGGGGCCTCTACAAAGGGTGGCGCCGCCACTAGTACTCCAGCGGCGCCGCTATAGGTGTAGCGGCGACGGATGGAGTGGTGATGGCCTTTGTAGTGGCTCTGGCAATATCTTTTGGTTTTGAAAAAATACCGAAGAACAACGGGCAAAAGGCCCCAAGAACAACAGTGAATAAGCAAAAAAAATTTAACTTGAAAATTAAATGGAACTGAGAAATTTTTACCTCTAGGCCGTGAATCCACTCTTGAGACTCAAATCAACCCTTGGCGAGATCCTTTTTGATGATTTTGTGATGAAACGACGACGAAAATCGCGACAAAATCAGTGACGTATTAATGACGAAATTTAGGTAGTATTTGTGAGAATTAAGTCTCTAAACCTATTTAATCCATTTTTACCTACAATTTCTACTTGATTTTAGTGCTTTAGCTGAGAGATTAAGCCTAATACAACTTGGAATCAAGATTAAGAACAAATTCTAGCTTTTCTTGAGCTTTCTCTCTCTAGTTCTTACATTTCTCTCTCTCTTTTTCTCATTTTTCTCTCAAATTCCAATTCTTTTAGCTGAAAAATGAGCCAAAAGTCCCATATTCTCTCTCCAAATTAGATTTAAATACTTTCTCACTAAAAAATACATCGACTTAGGGTGAAAATTCGGTGAAATTACTCAAACCAATGGAGTAAAGAGAGAGAAACTGCCACAGAAGCGGCGGTGGCGCACCTAGGGGCAGCGGCGGCTGTGAGCGGATGACCTCCTTCGCGACCCCTTTGAGAGTCAGGGAGAGGCGAAAGAATGAACGCGGTGATGTGCATAAGAGGAACAACCTTGTTTTAGGCATGAGGAAAAAACATTTACTGTAATGATGTTGAAGTTGATATTTAGGTCCAATTTATGTGTTAAAAGAGACAAGATCAGAATCTCGCCCTTAAGATAGAGTCGCCTCCTAGTTCAGCTCGATTGGGAATTTTTGGGTACGATTTTCCCATTGGGTGATAGACCACACCTCTATTAGAGATTTTGAGCTCGGATGATGTTGTCTATTTGTCATTTTATAATTCAAATCATTTATTTTTCAATAAAAGTTTCTTTCGTTCTTGTGCGATTTAAATCTTCCTAGTTTAGAATATTCGGTTTATATATCCATTCATCACGCGACGTATCATACAAAAGCAATAAATAAAAGAGCAAGAAATTAAATTTATTACATGGCTTTAATAAATCCTATATATTTTTTCTATGTAAGAAAAGTAAAATACCCTGAAGGCCTACCATACATCTAACCTAATCTACCTGCATTCAAATACCAGTTAGCACAAATACGGCACATAGCATGAAAAAGCACCCATTAAAATGCATAACGAGGCATAAATAAATATTGGTTAATTATTGGATTTTTATTTAGAGAAAACGATTTAATATGAATTTTTAGGTGACAAAACTCTATTTTAAGCCAAGTTGAGTTATTTAATCCATTAATTAATTAACTAATCAAACTAAAATTAATTACAGATTAATTATTTACTTCTAGAATTTTTTTGGGTGATTAAACGGACTGAAAGTGCAAGAAAAAACAATAAAACGGGACTAAAAACGCAAGAAAACACAAAACAAGGACCTGTTTTGAAATTTTGCCCAGCGCCACTACAAGGGGGTGGCACCGCAGTTACTACTATGGCGGCCACCACTACTGGTTGTAGCGGCGGCACCATAGGTGGTAGCGGCAGTGACACCCGCTTGTAGAGGCCCTAAGAAAATTTCAAAAATAGCTAGAAATGGCATTTTTGCACCCGAAAAATCAAAACCATCAAGATTTTAAGTCGATTTCAACAATATCTTAGTAGATCTAGAATTAAAACACCAAAATAATGTTGATTTTATGGATTAGGGGGAAGGAAAACCCAAAAAATGGAAAGAATAACTTAGGCCTCTACAAACGTGGCATCACCGCTACTACTTGCGGTGGCGCCACTACAAGAGTAGCGGCGTCGCTACATCATGTAGAGGTAGTGGTGGGTTAGTAATGGTGGAGATGTCAGCCATAGAGGCTCAGGCGATTCTTACCGATTTTGCAAAAATACCAAAGGAAAAAATGAACAAAAGGCTCTAAAATCGGCACAAAACACCAGCAAAACGAAGAAATAATAAGGATATAATTAATAGAACCCAAATAAGCTACCTTTAGGCCGTGAATCCACTCTTTGTGACCCAAATAAACCCAAGGCGAGCTCCTTTTTGATGATTTGTGATGAAACAGTGATGAAATCCGGTGACGGAATCGGTGACGGAATCAGTGACAAAATTTAGGTTTTATTTGGAAAATAAGTCTCTAAACCTATTTAATCCGATTTTAACCTATGATTTCTAACCGATTTTAGTGTTTAACCTACAAGAATAAGCCTAAGAATAACTAAGAATCGAGATTAGAGAGGATTAAACTCAAATTCTATGCTTTTCTTAAGCTTTCTTTCTCTAGTTCTTGCCTTTCTCTCTCTTGTTCTCAATTCCAAAATTTTCTACTGAAAATTAAGCAAAAAGTCTACAATCCACTCTCTCTCTTCTTAGTTTAAATAGTCCCATGCTAAAAATTCCACCGACTTAGGGTGAAAATTGGGGAAAGAAATCCAAACCAATGAGAAAAAGAGAGGGAAAAGAAATGAACTCGGGCAGGGAAACACCGTGCCAGTGCTGCCGCTACCCGATGTAGCGGCGGTGCCACCACTATATCGGCCGCCACTGTAAGAGTAGCAGAGGCCCCATAGGTCGTGGCGGTGGCGCTACTATGGCGCCTGTTGAAAACAATGATCCGGAAGAATTAATTCCAGAACAATTCGGATCAAGTTTGAAGAAAACAAAAACTAGAACACAAAAGATTAAGGAACAAATCTTGTAATCTCCTTAATCCAAAATGGAAGCATTTGGTCCAAATCAATTCATCAGGATTCATTAAAGACAACAAGTACCTTAGCACATAATGGAAGCATCCGGTTGAAGTTTGGAAAGGAAACAAACTTTGAATCGCCCAAAACAACATCCGGAAGAAGACTGATTGTATAGAATCCGGACACATCAAGACTAAAGTCATCCGGAAGATACAGTTAAAAGGGACAAAGGGAAAAGTTTCAAAAATCACTTTTCCCTCCACCTATTTGGTCAGAAAGTCAAAGATTCTTTCCCCTTACGAAAGATAAAAATGACAGCTAGTACTTTTCAGAAAAGGACAGGAGGATTGACACAGGAAAGAGGAAAGGTAACAACCTTTTCATCCTAGACCAATAGGAAAGGCGCATGAAGATCACAATTCTGGACCTTTGGCATAAACGTTGGTGAAACACTAAAATCTAAGAAAAACGATCAATACTAACTTTTAAGCCCCAATCCCAAGGATTCAAATGGGTCAAAATCTGAGTCTAATAGATTGATCAACGGCCCTAGAGGCGCCACATTTTACTTGATCAACAATAAAGATTTAATCCAACATCAACAACCCACAATGGCTGAATTTATGATGCAAGCCTATAAAAGGGAAGCTTCACAAGTTGAGAAGGTGTTGGTTGTTTTGAGAAAGTATACACAAGAGAATTCACTACTACAATCAGTAATATAATCCCTCCAAGAATCAAACAATTCCAAATCAGTTTGTAAGGATTCCCAAGTAAGCTATAAACTTGAGGAAATCCAAAACCAAAACCTTTGAGAAAAACAAAGTGTAAGATCTCATACTTGGGTGAGTAGTGCGATTTGGATATAGCTTGAAATTGGTGCTTTGAGTAGGATCTCCCTATAGGGCTCAGCTTAGGTTTGGCTAGAAATCTAAGTGGTATATCCTGCTAAAGACAAGAGGACTCTGCTAGGAGTTGGTGCTTCTAGTGGTATATCCTACATCCGGAAAGGGTTACCATCTGGAGACAAATTGTAAGGCTTGAATCCTGCCAGTTGGAAAGGAACCCACTAGCGGAAAAGCTTGAAGGAAGGATACTCTAGGGACTGGAGTAGGTAGGGCCAAACCAGGATAAAACTATGCATTTGATTTTCCTACTTTTTATTTATTTGCATTATAATTCATATTTGCATCATCCGGATCCATTATATCCGGAACATAATCAAACATGCTACACTAAGACTTCTCAAAGTTTGTTAATTCCGCAAAAATGGGTCATTCACCCCCTTTGACCTTATTTAGACCCCCACAGGGACCAACAAGTGGTATCAGAGCAAGTGCGCAAAACTAGAGAACTAACAATCTCAAGCTAAAGGTCCATTTTTTGATCCAAGAATCAAAATGCGTTTTCAAACTCGCAAATCCTTCTTGAGGGTATGTCTATTACCTGTCTTCCACTCTTCACCGATGAACACTACATGTTCTGGAAGAATTGGATGAAGAACTTCATTCAAGCATAGAGCATGCTAGCATGGATGGCTATTAAAGATGGCCCATATAAGCCTACTCAAGAAGTAGAGGGTATAACTACCCGAAAGCCCTCAAGTTTATGGGATGAGAATGATTATAAGAAATTACGTGAAAATGCAAATGCTATTAATATACTTCATTGTGTTCTTAGTGCAGCTGAATTCAATATAATTTTGGATGCGAGACTGGGCAAGAAATCTGGCAGAGGCTGGAAGTGCCCTATGAAGGAATAAACAAGGTCAAAGAGGCCAAAATTGATTTGCTATAACAAAAGCTAGAATCCTTCAAGATGGAGCCCAAAGAATCTTTCAGCAGCATGAATACTAGATACACTAATCTAGTAAATGAGTTGAAGAGGCTTGGGAAGGAGATCTCAGAAGTAGATATGGTCAAGAAGATACTTTAGAGTCTCACCAAGGAATGGGACAACAAGAAGACTAACATTGAGGAAGCTCACGTCTTAAACTTATATAGTTATGATGAACTCATTGGTAATCTCCGAACTCAAGAATTATCATTAGAGAGATATAGCCAACAGGAGAAAAAGCCTAAAGAAAGAAAGTAGGCCATTGTACTCAAGGCAGATTCAGCCGGATCAGCCTCCTCCGGATCAGATAAGCTACCAAATGAATCTAATTATAGCAAAGAAGATATGGCGATGCTGGCCAAATATTTTGATAGATTCCTAAAGAAGAATGATAGAAGTAGATCCTAGAGGTATGAATCAAAAATATCAAAGGAAGGCACTTCAAGAAGGGATAGGTGGAGAAAGGCTCCAGAAGAAAAGAAAGATTCAGAGAAAGATACTGCCTGATTTGAATGTGGAGAGAAAGGGCACTTTAGAACCAAATGCCTCAAGCTAAAAAGGGAAAAGAAATACAAGAAGAAAGCTATGGTGGCCACATAGAGCAATAGTGAAGAAAGTAGCAGTTCATCTTCCACAAAGGAAGAAGAAATAGCCAACTATGCATTCATGGCATAGACAGATCTGGAAGAAGATCAATTCGGAAGAAATCCATCTAAGTAAGACACTGAACAAATTGAGGATTAAGAATTAGAGACAGCCAACACTGAGGTAAACTCTTACTCTAATTCTGTTTCTAACTTTGATCTTGCTAGAGCTTTAGGGGTGGTGATCCACAATGTGAGAAAGAACACCAAAGCCATAAAATCCCTACAAAGACAAGTTCTGGAGTTAGCTGAAGATGGTAAAGCAATGTCACAAGACATCAATCTGATAAGAACCACAAAGCACATGGATGTGGTTGAAGAGAATTTCTTGAGAAGTCAAGTGTAGATCTTAACTGCTAACTTGACAAGGATAGATAGGGAGCTAACCCTGATGAAGGAAGTATCCGAAAGAAAATCAGATCCTTCACAAAGAAGGAGAAATCAAGGGTAAGAAGGAACAAGAAACCAAAATCAAAAGAATCCGGTGCCCCCAAGTCCAAAGGGAAGGAAAGTTAGCAGGCAACCTCAAGCACACAAATTCACAACTACTCAAAAGGGGAAAGCTAAGGCTATACCAAATGAGAAATTTGCCAAGCAAAGGAAGAACTATAGAGCAGAAGTTGCACCTCCAACCAGCTTCTGGTTACGCACCAAACAGACAAGTATACAGGAAGCTGGATATGTTGGAAACTATGGAAAGGAGGATCTCAAGATGATCCAGAAGAGGCATGAATAGAGCAGACCCATATCAGGGTGCAAGTTTTATCGGAAAAACAATCATATTTCTAAATTATGTAGATTAAAAAATTGTTATTATGATGTTTATCCTTGGCCTGAAATGGTTGATAACCCGAGAGGACCCAAATCTGATTGGGTACCCAAACCCACTTGATCTATTTTTCAGGTATGCCTTAGATCCATAGTAGATCAACACACATGGTACATTGATAGTGGATGCTCAAGGCATAAGAATAGTGATGAGAAAGAATTCATAACTTTAATCTGGAAGAAAGGTGGAAAAGTAAGCTTTGGAGATAACCAAAAGGGATAGATCATTGGACATGGATTTATTGGATCCAAAATAAAGATAGAAGATGTCTCACTAGTTGATGGACTGAAGTTCAACTTGCTAAGTGTAGCACAACTTTGTGATAAAGGAAGAAAGGTCTCCTTTGATTCCGAAGGATGCTTAATCTATGACAGTAAGTCAAATCAACTCATGCTTTATGCACCCAGAGTACATAATGTTTATTTTGTTAACATTAAAAATGAGAAAAAGAATATACACTTGGCGTCTAAAGAAGAAGAATCATGGCTATGACATAGGAGGTTGGGACATGTAAGCATGAACCTCCTGTCTATTGGGAATCAACAGTCAAAGTGAACATGCATAACAGGCATGGCAAAAATTCAAATTTTTGTCCTTGTCCCCAGGAACTCCTATTAGGTGCATATAAATTAAATAAGGCCTTAACTATATAATTCTCTACCTAGGTTAGCATGCATAGGCTAGGCATACCATAATACTAAATTATATTCTAGCACATATATTTTATACTAAGTATGTTATAACTCTAAGCTATAACCTAAAATAAACTAAGCATACAAAAACAACCTAAGCATAATTATTAAGTCAAAAAACGCTTAAAGAAAAAGACCTAATAATTAAAAGAGAAATTAAACCATACCAGTTGAAGTGTACTTTAGTAGAATCTCCTTACACAAGCCTCCAAGTGTCGGATAGCCTCTATGAGTACCCACACGAACCCCACCAATCGAAGCCTCCCAATGAGGAAGAACCAAAGAACCTTGAGTAGCTGCTAGGCCACTCTTAAATCCCACCTGAAAATATATTATTCAAGTTTACCTTACTAATAGGATTCACAACTTGAATTGGTACGATTTCAAATGGAGGAAAGGGGCTAAATTTAAAGGGGGAGCAAGGGCTTCCTGCATTTAATGCGGGATGGGGAAAACCCCATCCCGACCTTGGACAACACGCAAATCCTATAGGATTCGTGTGCTGTCTATGCTGAATCGACTTGCTCCGTAAGTCAGGTCCTTTGCCATACAAGGCAGGCTCTTATGAGCCTGCCTGAGCCTGCCTTATCCCATGAGCTGGGCCTCGAGGGCTCCCCCGAGAGCCCAAATCGCGGGTGGCAAAGGCTACACAAGGCAAGCTATTGCGAGCCCACCTTGTCCCACGGGCTGGGCCTCATGGGACTTCCTGCGAGCCTAGCTCGCTGGTGGCCTTGCTGTAGGCCAGTGCAAGCCTAGCTTGCCCTGCCTACAGTCCACGAGTGCTTTGGCACTTGTGTGGGCTCGTGTAGGTCCGTAAAGCCTTCGGGCTTGCGGGTCCTATTCGTGAACCCTCAATTTTTGCAATTCTAGCCCTTTCTCCAATTTAATCAAATATTTATTTTATGACCCTAATAAATTAGTTTTCGGTCAAAAATAAAATTCCTTGGCTTGAAAAATGATCCAATCATCTTTTAAATAATTAAGTAATAATCCAATTATTAATATGTTATATTTTCGTAATAGAATAAATCTATTAATTCTTTACTCAGTCCGATGAAGGTCCAATGTGTGTGACCTTATAGGATCCCAAAGCATTGAGCTGTTAAGGCTTAACCAACCCTTGTTCTAATGGAACCATTGGCTTGAGGTTCTAGACTGTGAATAGAACCCGATTACCTTAAACGACTGCAGTACGCCTCTAGCAAGGGTCTACCATCCCCCGTTTCTCGGAACGTCATTTGTGCTAATGACTTAATCCCAGTTAATGCAATAGTTTTCCAATGCGATGAAATCCTTCCACTCTTTAATATTAGTACCATCTAGTTTATAGGGTTCAGCTAAAGTGTTAGCCCACTAATAGCAAGGTTGGTCCAAGCTATCCCAGTTATTAACTTGTTACCAAAGTATATTGCCTTTTACCATAGTGTTTTTGACTAGAAACCATTTCTATCAAACACATACTCTGATCAGAGGTTTATGGCAATCATCACTTCAACAAGTGGCCAGGTACAACTCCTTAATATATTCGGAGCGATGGATTCTTTCTAACTACTCAGCTTACCAAATTGCTGTCATCAATATACCCGTAATCACCCATAACACCCTAAATTAATGAGTGTGTAGGAATGACCCAAAGTATAGCAATAGTACCATAGAAGGTAACTAGTATCTGAAGTATGAGGATATTCCAAAAGCTTATTGCAAGAAAATAAACACTAACACATTGATATATACACAGGGTGTTTATCTTGTTGCAGTCTCCAATATATATCCCAAATATATGCATGTGTCAAACTTAAGGCACAACCATCAGTCCTTAGGAGATTGACTGCTTGAACCCTTTCCAAGAAAGTTGACCACATGCTAGTCTTTCCACTTCATCAATATGCTTTCTTGATGAAACTATGACTAGGGATAGTTTAGAGATAATCATAATTGCATATGAAGCAGTTTCCACCAAGTATAGTCAAACTATAATTTTTCTGACTTTATGCTATGATACGTCAAAGACTTTTGTATACGCACATCAATGAATATATTTCAACCAACTATATTATATATTTATAAATACATCGATATAAACAAAAGATTAAATGCCTTTATTAATTAAACAAAATATTTGTACTATTACATAATTAAGATATATCGCCCTAATTGCCTTAAGGGAATACATCATATCCAACAAACTCCCACTTGCACTGAGGCCAATTAGCCGTATGTCTTAATCCATATGCTTTAACATGCTGGTCATGTTTGACTTGATTCAATGGCTTGATCAAACCATCAACGAGATTCTCAGTGGGAACATGTTCTAGTCTTATAATCTTAGCATCAATAAACTCCCTGATTGTATGATACTTTCTGGATATATGTCTATTTTTCTGATGAGACCGTGGTTCCTTTGCCTGAGCTATAGCACTATTGTTATCACAATAAAAAGTAATTAGATCAACAGTCTCTGGCACTACATCAAGATCACTAATAAATCCCTTTAACTAGACATCTTCTTTTGCTACTTTGCATGCAGTAATGCATTCAGATTCCTTGATTAAATCAACAGTAGTTTCTTGCTTGGAACTCTTCCAGCATACCGTCCCTCCATTTAACATATACACAAAACCTAATTGAGAATTAAAGTAATCCTTGTCAGATTGAAAACTTGCATCAGTGTAACCTTTAGTTGTGAGGTCACCTTCTCCATAAATCAAGAACTCATCTTTAGTCCTTCTCAAGTACTTAGGAATTGCCTTGATGGTCATCCAATGCTTTTCACCTGGATCTGATTGATATCTGCTCATAAAGCTCAAAGCTTGAGAGACATCTAGCCTAGTACATATAATGGCATAAATGATGGATCCTATTGCAGATGCATAGGGTATATCCTTTATGCGCATTCTCTCCTGAGCTGTCTTTAGACTCAACCTTATATAGGTTGATTCCCTTTGTCATCGGGAGATAACCATTCTTCGAATGCTAAAGGTTGAACCTATTCAATACCTTGTCTATATATGTACTTTGAGAAAGACCTAATAGCTTCTTTGATCTATCCCTATAGATATTTATACCCAGTATAAATGCTGCTTCACCAAGGTCTTTCATGGAGAATTTTCTTAACAACCATTCTTTAACATTTTGAAGAAAAGAAATGTCATTTTCTATTAGTAGAATGTCATTGACATATAATACCAAAAAAATGACTACACTCCAACTAACCTTCTTGTAAACACAAGGCTCATTAACGTTTGGATAGAAATTCAGTTAACGGATTGTCTGATCAAACCTTATATTCCAACTCCTAGATGCCTACTTAAGTCCATAAATGGACCTTTGTAGCTTGCATACCTTCGAGCCATTCTGAGATGTAAAACCCTTAGGTTGTATCATATACACATCCCGATCTAAATCCCCACTCAGGAATGCTATTTTAACATCCATCTGCTAGATCTCATAATCATAATGTGCAGCAATGGCGAGGAGTATCCTTATGGATTTAAGCATTACTATCGGTGAGAAAGTTTCATCATAGTCCTTACCTCCATGTTGACTATAACCTTTTGAAACCAAGCTTGCTTTATAGGTAATTACATTATCGTCCATGTCAGTCTTCTTCTTGAAGACCCATTAGCACCCAATTAGTCTAACCTCTTGCGGGGCATCAACCAAATTCCAAACTTGGTTCTTATACATGGAATCTATTTCTAATTTCATGGCTTTCAGCCATTCATCAGAATCTGAGCTTTTCATTGCCTCATCATATGTCCTTTGTTCATCATCCTTAAAGAGATACATTTCCTTATCATCAGTGATGATAGAACCATATCTATCGGGATCTTTATGAACATGACCTGATCTTTGCAATGTTTGTGTTTCTACAGGTTGTTCTTGGATCTCACTTTCTTGTGTATCTGGAATGGGGTCAATCAGATGATTGTCTATTTCTTCCTCTTAAACTTCCAGTTCAATATTGCTCCCAGTGACTTTTGTAAGTAAGTGTTCCCTTTCTAAAAAGCAAGTAATCCGTGACACAAATACCTTCAATGCTTCGGCTTGGTAAAATAGATATCTAATAGTTTCCTTTGGATATCTAATGAACAGACATTTATCAGATTTTACATTCAGCTTATTTGACACTATCCTCTTTACCATAGCAGGACAACCCCATACTCTTAAGTGACTTAGAGATGGCTTTTTATTACACCATCTTTCTTAAGGTGTAAGATCAACTGATTTAGAGGGCACTCTGTTTAATACATAAACTGCGCTCTCTAGTGCATATCCCCAAAAGGATTTACTGAGGTCTGCATGGTTCATCATGGACTGAACTATATCTAATAAAGTTCGATTCCTTCTTTCTGACACTCCATTAAGTTAGGGCGTATAAGGAGGGGTCCATTGGGGAACTATCCATTTTCCTTTAGATAATCCTGAAACTCCTGACTTAAGTATTCTGACCTTGATCTGATTGAAGTGCTTTAATACTTTTCTCAAGTTGTTTCTCCACTTCAGCTTTCAAAAATTTTAGACTTGTGCTTCATTAAGTATAAATAACCGTATCGTGAATAATCACCAATAAAGGTTATGAAGTAGGAATATCCTCCTAGTTCCTGAACACTCATTGGATCACATACATCGGTATGTATAAGTTCCAATGTACTCGTGGCTCATTCACTCTTTCCTTAAAAGGGTAAATTTGTCATTTTTCACCTTAAAAAAGGTTCATAATCACCATAAGACTCCAAGTCTATTAGGCCCAAGTCTCCACGCTTATGCAACTTGGTTAAGCGATCTTTGTTTATGTGGCCTAAATGACAATGCCATAAGTAGAAGGAATTCTCTTTATCTAATTTAACTTTCTTCACATTGTTTATATTAAAAACTTCTGTTTTAGTATCAAGAACATGAATGCCACCATACAACATCCCATAACAATAAAGAACATTATTGAAACAAATCTGACAATTATTACTCGAAAATAAAATTTTAAATCCATATATTGCTAAACGCGCAACATATACAATATTCTTAGTAACACTCAGAATGTAGTAACAATTATTCAAAACTAAAACAAGTCCACTTGGCGAAATAAGATTAAAGCTTCCTGCAGCTAATGCAACAACTCTGGCTCCATTTCCTACATACAGGTCCATCTCCCCTTTTGTAAGTCTTCTACTCTTCCTTAGTCCCTCCACAGAAGTACAGATATGAGAACCATAACCAGTATCCAATACCCAAGTGGATTCACGAGGAAAATTAGCATGGTTTTCAATTACAAACATACCTGAAGTAGATGCCTCTGTAGGCTTCTTCTTTAAATGTTCAAAAGTAGGAGCTTTGCAATCCCTCTTCAATGTCTCGGTTTCCCACACTGGAAGCAGACATACTTAGATGTCTTCTTTTCTTTCTTCTTTTTAAACCCTTTAACTACTCCTTTGGTGACAGTATTCTCCACGCCATTTTCTGGAGAATATTTGTTCCTAGACTTACTTGAAAATTCTTTGCTTTTGGCATCAAATTTTCTCAACGCATCAATCAATTTTGGGAACATACAGTCATAAACTTTGAAGTAATGTTCCTTTACAAAATCAACATATTTAATGGGTAAAGAATCCAATAGGATATCCATTCCCAAGAATTGACTGACTGTAGATCCCAGTGATTCAATTTCACCATGAAATCTCTAATCTTGTTGATGTATGCTACAACACTTGTCCCTTCCTTCGTCTTAGAGTTGGAAAGTTCACTAGTTAACTTGAACCTTTCATACCTTGCCTTTACAGGCAAACCCTTCAAATGGATCAACATAGTTTCTAGACTCCTGTGATCGCACTATGAATGTATCACAGGATACATAGTATCTAACAGCAAGTGTGACACGTAAACCGAATCCTTTAGATATTTCAACTATGCCTGCTTAATTACATCCGGTGCATTAGTGCTAGGAATTTTTATGAATGGATTTTCAAGAACATATGCCAATTCATAATCCTTAAGGATGTCCCTTACATCCTTGATCCATTCATGGTAGTCAATTGCTGTTAAAACTTGGATGTATTTAAGACAAATTTTTAAAATGGAGTTCATATTTATCCTAAGATATAAGAAAAGAAAAGGAGTTCAGATATTAGTTTAAGTGCATGCATTCAATATAAGGACTTTTAATTAAATACATTTGTCCGACAATTTTCATCGAAATTTACAATAGCCCATCCTATTAAGTACGGGAATTGTAGCCTAGCTAAATTTCCTAGTAGGTAGCATCTATAACTAGTCTATTATAACTCCCAATTTTATGAGTCAAGTCACAATAGTAAGTTATAGTTAGAATCTCATTCCATTTCCATCGTATGCAATTGCTAATACATTCAAGTTCCCTAATCCCAAGGGACATGTGCTCTTATATTAGCATCTCCTTGAATATGTCTCCAATCTGGGCCTAGCCCCCATTTTTATGGTGGACTACCCCAGTTTCGTTAAGGTAGACCCTATCCCAAACTTTACAACCAATCAATGTGGACTAGAAGGAACGCTTTGTGTAGCACTTTGATAGCCCAAAGAGACCGTATTATAAATTTGGGTAAGGAAGACTGTAACTTGCCTTAATATATTTACTTTGGGATTTTATTGGTGTTAAACGTCTCACCCAATCTAGGATTTTGTTAGATGAACATATTTATAATAACTTATATTAAATTGGGGGAATTTAAGAATTAATTTATAAGGTCCAACCTTAGGTGGGTTCAAGCTCTTGATTATAAGTATTCCATCAACCTAGATTATATGCAAAAAAAATTAACACTTTTATTAGTTATATTTATATTGCATTTGCTTTAAGCTTTTATTAAATTAATTTAATTTTTACTTTGTTATAGAAATATATATAAGCACCATCTTATATACTAAAAATAAATTAGTCCATATCTAATCCCCGGTTGGTCAATTCAAGCTGCACCGATATAGGCTCCCAGGTAGGAGAGGTGCCCTTGAACTGAGTAGACACCAAGTCTAATCCTTAGCCAGAACAAATACGGGCACAAACTTGAAGCCAATGGATTCTCTTAAACTAATAAATTTCATTCTTCCAATTCATGTAAATTGGAAGCATCTATAACCCATGTAATTTAAATAAATTATTGAAACTTGTATAATTTGAGTGAGTTGAGCAGGCTTATTCAAAATTATTCACAACCATTTTCTAACCTTGAAATGAAAAGCACAAGTTCATATTTATTATTCCAAACAATTAAATAAACAATAATCATTTCAAATAGAAAATAATATTCAATTGGCTTCTAAATTAATTATGCACTAAATAGTTTGACTCTGATACAACTGTTGGAAACTGACAGTCAAATTGAACATGCATAACAGGCATGGCGGAAATTCAAAATTTTGTCCATGTCCCTAGGAATCCCTATTAGGTGCATATAAATTAAATAAAGCCTTAACTATATAATTCTCTACCTAGGTTAGCATGCATAGGCTAGGCAAACATAATGCTAAATTTTATCCTAGCACATATATTTTATACTAAGCATGTTATAACTCTAAGCTATAACCTAAGAATGTTATAACTCTAAGCTATAACCTAAGCATAAAATAAACTAAGTATGCAAAAACAACCTAAGCATAATTATTAAGTCTAAAAATGCTTAAAGAAAAAGACCTAATAATTAAAAGAGAAATTTAAAAAATACCAATAGAAGCATGCTTTAGCAGAACCTCCTTACACAAGCTTCCAAGTGTTGGATAGCCTCTATGAGTATCCACATAAACCCCACCAACCGAAACCTCCCAATGAGGAAGAACCGAAGTTGAGTAGCTGCTAGGCCACTCTAAAATCCCACCCCAAAGTATATTGTTCAAGTTTACCTTACTCGTAGGATTCACAACTTGAATTGGTGCGATTTCAAATGGAGAAAAGGGGCTCAATTTTTAGGGGGAGCAAGGGCTCCCCATATTTAATGTGGGATGGGGAAAACCACATCCCCCCCTTGGCACACACTCGGATCCTATAGGATCTATGTGCTGCCCATGCTAACCCAACTTGCTTTGCCATACAAGAGCCTGTCTTGTCCTATGGGATGGGCCTTACGGGCTCTCCCTTGAGCCTAGCTCACGGGTGGCAAAGGCTCCACGAGGCAGGAACTTGCGAACCCGCCTTGTCCCACAAGCTGGGCGTTGCGGGACTTCCCGCAAGGCCAACTCGTGGGTAGCCTTGCTACAGGCTAGCGCAAGCCTAGGTTATGCAACCTGCAGCCCACAAGTGCTTTATCACTCATGTGGGCTCTCATAGGTCCATAAAGCCTTCGGGCTTGCGGGTCCTATACACAAAGGGTCCAACCCTTGATTTTTGCAGTTCTAGCCCTTTTTACAATTTAATCAAATATTTATTTTATGACTCTAATAAATTAGTTTTCGATCAAAAATAAAATTCCTTGGCTTAATAAAATTATCCAATCATCTTTTAAATAATCAAATAATAATCCAATTATTAATATGTTATATTTTCGTAATAGAATAAATCTATTAATTCTTTACTCAGTCCGATGAAGGGCCAATGTGTGTGACATTATAGGATCCCAAAGCAGAGCTGTTAAGGCTTAACCAACCCTTATTCTAATAGAACCATTGGCTCAAGGTTCTAGACAGTGAATATAACCCGATTACCTTAAATCACTGTAGTACGCCTCTAGCAAGGGTCTACGATCCCTCAACTTAGAACGTCATTTGTGCTTATGACTTAATCCCGGTTAATGTAATAGTTGTGTAATGCGATGAACTCCTTCCATTCTTTAATATTAGTACCATCTGGTTTATAGGGTTCGGCTAAAGTGTTAACCCACTAATAGCAAGGTTGGTCCAAGCTATCCTAGTTATTGAACTTGTTACCGAAGTATATTGCCTTTTACCATAGTGTGTTTGACTAGAAACCATTTCTATCAAACACATACTCTGATTAGAGGTTTATGGCAATCATCACTTCAATAAGTGGCCAGGTACAACTCTTTAATATATCTAGAGTGATGGATTCTTTCTGACTACTCAGCTTACCAACATGCTGTCATCATTATACCTGTAATCACCTGTAACACCCTAAACTAATGAGTGTATAGGAATGACCCAAAGTATAGCAATAGTACCATGCAAGGTAACTAGTATCTCAAGTATGAGGATATTCGCAAAGCTTATTGCATAAAGATAAACACTAACACATTGATATATAGACCGAGTGTTTATCTTGCTACGGTCTCCAATATATATCCTAAATATATCCATATGTCAAACTTATGTCACCACCTTCAGTGTTTAGGAGATTGACTGCTTGGACCCTTTCCAAGAAAGTTGACCACATGCTAGCCTTTTCCTTCATCCATATCCTTTCTCGATGAAACTATGACTAGGGATAGTCTAAACATAATCATAATTGCACATGAAGCAGGTTCCACCAAGTATAGTTAAACTATAACTTCTCTGACTTCATGCTATGATACGTTAAGGACTTTTGTATGTGCACATCAATGAATATATTTCAACCAGCTATATTATATAAACAAAAGATTAAATGCCTTTATTGATTAAAAAAATATTTGTACTATTACATAATTAAGATATATCGCCCTAATTGCCTTTATTAATACCCAGTATAAATGCTGCTTCACCAAGGTCTTTCAAGGAGAATTTTCTTGACAACCATACTTTAACATTTCGAAGAAGAGAAATCTCGTTTCCTATAAGTAGAATGTCATCGACATGTAATACCAAAAAATGACTGCACACCCACTAACCTTCTTGAAAACACAAGGCTCATTAACGTTTGGACAGAAATCCAATTCATGGATTGTCTGATCAAACCTTATATTCCAACTCCAGGATGCTTGCTTAAGTCCATAAATGGACCTTTGTAGCTTGCATGCCTTTGAGCCATTTTGAGATGTAAAACCCTCAAGTTGTATCATATACACATCCTGGTCTAAATCCTCATTTAGGAATGCTATTTTAACATCCATCTGCCAGATCTCATAATCATAATGAGCAGAAATGGCGAGGATTATCCTTATGGATTTAAGCATTGCTACCGTTGAGAAAGTTTCATCATAGTCGATACCTCAATGTTGACTATAACCTTTCACAACCAACCTTGCTTTATAGGTAATTACATTACCATCCATGTCAGTCTTCTTCTTGAAGACCCATTTGCACCCAATCGATCTAACCTCTTGCGGTACATCAACCAAATTCCAAACTTGGTTCTCAAACATGGAATCCATTTCTAATTTCATGGATTTCAGCCATTTATCAGAATCTGAGCTTTTCGTTGCCTCTTCATATGTCCTTTGTTCATTATCCATCCTCTAAGAGGTACATTTCCTTATCATCAGTGATGATAAAACCATATCTATCTAGACCTTTATGAATAGGACCTGATCTTCGCAATGTTTATGTTTTGATAGGTTGTTCTTGGATCTCACTTTCTTGTGTATCTAGAACGGGGTCAATCAGCTGATTATCTAATTCTTCCTCTTGAACTTCCAGTTTAATATTGCTCCCTGTAAGCCGATGACCCCTAATCCCCCCACCCGTATGGTAAGCTTTAATGCTCTTCGGCGTGGGGTAGAGAAACAACGAGTGCTGTGAGGCATGCTAAGGGATAGTCCTTATTTTAGCGTGATGAAAATGGATAATGTAAGCAATGTTGAAGTTGAAATTTAGTCTGATTAATGGGTTAAGGGATATGAGACTTAGAATCTCGTATTTTCAGATAGAGTCGCCGCCCGATTAATCTCCACCAGGAATTTGGGTACGATATTCCCACCGGGGTGGTAGGACCGTACCTTAAAATAGAGATTCTAGGTTTGGATGATGTTGCTTACTTTTCAATTTTTAAATCAAGCCAATTATGTTTTAATAAACGTGACCATAGTTCTTATGCGATTTAATCCGATAATTATTTGGTGTTTTTGGTTTATATACCATACATCACACGGAAGGTGATAAATGAACAAAGCAAGGAAATAAAATTATTACAAGGCTTTATAAATACCTATACATTTTTCTAATGTGAGAAAATATATAAAGCGATAAATAAATAAATGGGGTGAAACCGGGTTTTAACCGAGCTTACCGACTCGGACCCGGCTCCAAATGAGGCAATAGAAATACTGGAGCAATCATAAATAAAGCATGGATAAATAAATGCGGGAAATAAACATGTAGCATGAAGAAAACATATTTTTGGATTTTTCGAGACAAAAGCATAGTTTTCGGGTGTTAATTAATTATCTAACAACCTAAAAAAGGTGAAATAAATCAACTAAACATCCTAAAATTAGATTTAATATATTTAGAATATATTTAGGATTTTTATTTGGTAGAAAACAATTTATTTAGATTTATTTAGTTAAAAATGCCATTTTTAAGCCATTAAAATGCATATTAAATCAAATAAAAGTAAAAAAAATTAAAAAATAGAATAGAATAAAATAAAAACAGTTTCAGAATATTCATAATTTTTTGAAAATTTTTCGGGCTGAAATCGGGGTAAAAAATGCAAGAAAATGGCGAAAAAGGGCTAAAAACAGCTTTTGGTGGCAAAAGGCTTTGGTGACAACCTTAACCGCCACTGCTATAGCTTTGGCCGCTATAGTGGCAGCAGTGAAGGCTATAGCGGTGGCGGTCAAGGCTGTCACTATAGCCTTTGCCGTGCCAAACCATTTTTAGGGGGGAAACCGGTGTTTTTGCATCCATAAACTCGAAATCATTGAAGTTTTAAGTCGTAATCAACTATATTTCAATAGATCTAGACTTAAAACGCTTAAATAATGTTGATTTTATGGATTTAGGTAAGCAAATACCAAAAAATTGCAAGAAATAACAGGACCTCTATAGGGAGGAGTTCACCTCCATAGCTATAGTCTTCACCGCTATAATAGTAGCGGCCAAGGCTATAGGGGTAGAGGTGAAGGCTATCCCGATAGAGGTCGGATTATTTTCCAACGGTTTTCCAAGAACACCAAAGAAAAAACCAATAAACAACACCAAAGGCAGCAAGAACAGCAACAAAAGACAATAAATGAAATAAAAGATCAAGGGAACCCAGTTTTGTTACCTATAGGCCATGAATCTAACTCAAGAGACTCAAACTGGACGTTTGGCAAGCTTTTGATGATTTTCCGACGGAGTTAGCGACGAAAATAGCAACAGAATTAGTGATAGATTATTTGGGTGGTATTTGAGGAATAGTCTCTAAAACCCTATTTAATCCATTTTAACCTATGATTTCTAACTAAATTTCATGTTCAAGCTACGAGATCAAGCCTAGGAACAACTAAGAATCCAAATTAGAGAGGATTAAACCCAGATTCTAGCTTTTCTTAAGCTTTCTCTCTCTAGTTCTTCCTTATCACTCTCTTATTCTTGATTTTTCTCTCCAAAATCATTTCTAAATCCTAAAATCTGGAGAAAAGTCCCCCTCTCTTTCTTGGATTGGTTCAAATACTCTCACAGACAAAAATCCATGGACTTAAGCGAATTTTAGGAAAAATACGTGGCCAAATCGTGAGAGGAGAGAGAAACAAAGTGGCATAGCCTAAAATAGGCCGTGCCGCCCCCGCCCCCGCCGTCACGGTGGTGACCGCCATTGGAGCGGTGATCATTGCCCTGACAGCAGCCTCCACCGCCATAACAGTGGCAGTGGTGGCTGCCATAACCGCCATAAAGGGTGGCGGTGAACACCCCCACGGCGGCGGTGACCGCCATAAGAGTGGCGGCCACTATCGACGGAGGGCTGGCTGCCACCCCCACCGTCAGTGGTGGTGGTGGTAGCAAAAGGGGGCTAGGGTTAAGATAACCTAGGGTTTAGGGTTTTGTTGGGTTTTAGGTAATAGGGTTAGGTTTTAGGTAGGGTTTTTGGGTAATTAGGGTTAGGTTTAGGGAAGATTTAGGGTTTTGGCTTCCAATGCCTATATCTTTCACTACGGTTATCCGATTAAGGCAATTCTTGACACTTCGGAAGCTCAAAGAGTCAAGAATCCAATGGTATGAACGAGACTCGCTAAAAATGTTCGGATCTTATAGAAAATTGCAACACAAATTACTGCGCGTGATCGAAAGGAAATGGGTAGTCCTAAATGCATGCAAGTGATATTTAAGCGCCGCCAAAGGTCCGAAATCATCAAAAATATACTTGCCAAACGTGATTTGACATTCCAAGAATAGAAAAACTAGACTATACGAGGTCAGAGCAATAAGTCATCATTGTTCTAAGGGTCACCGAAAAGCCATGCTCATAGGCTGTAGCGAGCCAACTGTGATCTCACAAAATAGCAAGGGATAGACGGTTACACCTAACATGTGGATTCTTGAACTAGTTATCTTCGGGGATTGCCATAAACAGACTTATCAAGAACGAGATTCTAACTTGGATGATTTGATTCGGTATACCTGTTAAGAGAGACTTGAGGTTTGCCAAGCGCGGGCTTGGTCTTTTGAGGATTTGCCAAGCATGAGCTTGGGCTTCTGATGCCTTGCCAAGCATGGGCTTGGACTTTTGAGGTTTGCCAAGTATGGACTTGGGCTTTTGAGGTTTGCCAAGCACAGGCCTGGCTTTTGAGGTTTGCCAAGCATGAGCTTGGGCTTTTTAGGGGTTTACCAAGCACTGGCTTGGGCTTTTGAGGGATTGCCAAGCACGGGCTTGCGCTTTTGAGGGATTGCCAAGCATGAGCTTGGGCTTTTGATGGATTTGCCAAGCATGAGCTTGGGCTTTTAACGGATTTGCCAAGCATGTGCTTGGGCTTTTGACGGATTTGCCAAGCATGAGCTTGGGCTTTTGACGGATTTACCAAGCATGAACTTGGGCCTTTGATGGATTTTCCAAGCATGAGCTTGGCCTTTTGAGGGATTGCCAAGCACGGGCTTAGGCTTTTGACGGATTTTCCAAGCACAGGCTTGGGCTTTTGAGAGTTTGCCAAGCATGGGCCTGGGCTTTTAAGGTTTACCAAGTATGAGCTTGGGCTTTTTAGGGATTTGCCAAGCACGTGCTAGGGTTTTTAAGGGATTGTCAAGCACAGGCTTGGGATTTTAGCGGATTTGCTAAGCACAGGCCTGGGCTATTAAGGTTTGCCAAGTATGAGCTTGGGCTTTTTAAGGTTTTGCCAAGCACGGGCTTAGGCTTTTAAGGGATTACCAAGCATGGGCTTGGGCTTTTGGCGGATTTGCCAAGCACGGGCATGGGCTTTTGAGGGATTGCCAAGCACAAGCTTGGGCTTTTGACGGATTTGCGAAGCACGGTCTTAGGCTTTTAAGAGATTGCCAAGCATAGGCTTGGGCTTTTGATGGATTTGCCAAGCACGGGCTTTTACTTTTGAGAGTTTGCCAAGCATGAGCTTGGGCTTTTGAGGCTTTGCCAAGCATGAGCTTGGGCTTTTGAGGGTTGGCCCAGCACGGGCTTGGGCTTTTAACGGACTTGCCAAGCATGAGCTTGGGCTTTTGATGGATTTGCCAAGCATGAGCTTTGGCTTTTGACGGATTTGCCAAGCATGGGCTTGGGCTTTTGAGAATTTGACAAGCATGAGCTTGGACTTTTGAGGCTTTGCTAAGCATGAGCTTGGGCTTTTGAGGATTTGCCAAGCATGGGCTTAGGCTTTTGATGAATTTGCCAACCATGAGCTTGGGCTTTTGAGGGTTTACCAAGTACGGGCTTGGGCTTTTGATGGATTTGCTAAGTATGAGCTTGGGCTTTTAGCAAATTCACTACGCATGAGCTTGGGCTTTTGACGGATTATCCAAGCATGAGCTTAGGCTTTTGAGGGATTGCCATATAGCTGTGAGGCTAGCGATTGATCAATTGACACATTGGATGTATCCCAGGAAGGCTGAGCATCTTTTACTGTTTTAAGCATGGAGATGAGATGCTCGGGAATCCAATGACGGACCCTGGTGCCTAGGATGACTAGGTGAAAGCATTATCCTAATCTTTAAGCACTCATTATATCTCATTTTCTTTCAAAGGTTAGGTCATTAGAAAGTGGTTACCATTTTATATTATCATCTGTAATCAAACTTTTTTCAGTTAAAGAAACATCATGGATACTGAACACATTATGCTTGTGATGAAATGAATACATGGACCCATCAGGTGAAACATCAAATAGATATGCAAAAGGAGAGTCTTTCATTAAATTAAAGTGCCTTAAAGGCAGAATTGTTCACATCTAGATGCTAGAAAAAAGAAAATTACATAACAGATAGATAGGCAACCTCCACAGGCGGTGGGTCTTGAGTTGCAGTGCTGGTAGATTAATCATCCTCAGTAGCATTCATTGATGCGTCATCTAGGACAAAGTCCAAAACCTTTGCTTGCTCAACTAATAACTTCTCTCTTTCATCTGCTAGAGACCTCACGGGATTCTTGCCTTTGGAAAAGATAGCTCTAATGATATCTTGCGGACCCCTAACTCCTTTTGGTGAGCCAAAAAGTGGGGGTGAACCCTGACGGTTAAATGCTTTTTTGGGCTCCATTATCTTTCCTCCCCTCACTAAATGGTAGATGTCTCGAATCAATCATCGGTGCGGTGGACTCTTTTGACATGATACGCACAAAAGTTATGGTTCTCCTCCTCTTGAGGGAGCCTATGCTCGCGAAGGGTTCTGAGGAGGCCGCGCTCCCTTAAGGTGGCTAAGATTACACTATGGGGTAATTTCCATGGATTTGCAACATTCTCTGGGTTATCTATGGGAGCTACTACAACTGGTGCTTTAGCAATCATCCAATCCTGAGGGGATGGCCCGAGGTTCAACTTATTGGCTCGCAAAAGCTTGTCCTTCACCTTGGCCCGCGATGGGACAGCACGAGGTCCTTTACACTCTTTGAGGTTTTCTTTTTGACTCTCTTTAGAGCTAAAGAGTAGGAACTTATATAGTAGAGCCTCCATTACGGGCGCCATGCCCGAGGATAAAACAACCTGGTCGCTGGATAAGTGGGGCGCTAAATGATGCGCGAGAGCTTCAATTTCAGGTGTCATGCCTGGAGGTTGCATGACTTGGTCGCTAGAGGGATGGGGTGCGCCAAACTGGAATGGTGAAGCAATAGATGAGGGCTCAATTGGAGAGTTAGCTTACAGATTGGTATTGAAAGGATTTGCAGGTAAGCAGCCCCCTCGGAGCAATAATAAACTGAGGAGGAGTAGGAAGAAAGGACTTTAGAGGTATTTTAGGTTGAGATAGATTCTAATCTAGTTGGAATAAACCAGATTGGGACTAGATAGGGGAAATTGACCGAGCAGCCTGAAACTGATATGGGGTTATTGGGGTTAGCGGAAGCTGGCTCATACTAGTGCGAAAACCAGGCTTAAAGGTGTGGTTTAGAGCTTGTGTTGAATACGGGTGATTGAGATTGTAAGATATCCCAACCAAACTGAAATAGGATAGGCGGAGGTTGAGTAGGCTGCTGCACACACTAAATCAGTTGAATTGGTTGAACAGAAGACTGAGCTTGAAATGACGGAACCTGAACTGACCCACTTTGAGCGATATCTGGTTGTCCCCGACCTTGAATACCAATCATTGCCTTTGGACACTTCTTTTCTCTTGCAAAACTGCGTGGACTGAATCTTAGATCTGCCCCTGAATTGCATCTTAGAATTGATTGGATTGGAGAAATGCTGACAAAGCATTGGCAATCTTGGAACTCAAAGGAGACTGACCCTGATCAGGCGGGAGGAAAGGAGGAGAAGAAGAACCCTCGGATGGAACCCTATCCACTGACGGTAAATTAGACATAGCAGAAAGAAATAGATTTTGGAACTGAGCTTGAAACTGAACTAGATGATGATCGAATCTGACGGGAGCGGTGCCTTGGTCTAACTGAGAAACTGGAAGATAATCAGCCCGAATCGAACCATGAATGAGATGGATGATAACATAAATATTCGAGTGATGAATGCCATATATACGGGTGGTTTAGAGAGGTAGAGAGCAGAAGAGCTTATGATGCGAAGCTTAACCCCAAAATACGTGAGACATCAAATTCCTCGCTATGCCTAGCGTACTAGGTACGGGTCGTCAGGATTCAAACAATGTCTGGCATTTTGTTAAATTCCCCTTCGAGTGAGGGGAGAATAGGGGTAAGCGAAAATTGAAAATAAAGGTCAGCCATAGGCAGCCTGTACGTGAGGTGTGTATGCATGAGCATAACACAAGTAGCACACGAAAGCAAATAAACCTCTTCCAACCTTATGACTCCCGCGTAACGCCAATTTGTAGTCTGGGGGAAACTCTAGCACCAGGAAACGACAAGAGAGTATGCGACCTAAATCTAGAATTATTTTGGTGAACCTACGGGGAAGTTGCTATGGCTAGATTTATCGTGGTTCATAGTCTCAAACTGATGGTGTCATGGAACGACACTGTAGAAGGGTCTCATTTACCTTGATTCTGTGTAACTCAACCACTCCTCAAATGAGTGCGACTGCATGAATTACACATTGGTTTAAATGAGTGTTCCACCCATAAATATCCCTAATTCCTGGCGAGCATGAGGTATACAAGTGAGCTTCACGGGGGTGATAAAGATGGCACCGTAAAACTTAGAATCTAACTAAGCGGTGGATCAAAAGGCATAAGAAATAAAGCGTTGATTTAAAAACGATTTAGGCACATCATCGAAATCCTTTATACAAAGTTGAAAACAAGAGCAATTTGTCAAATTTTAAGTTAAAGGAAAATCCCCAGCAGAGTCGCCACTGTGAGCCGATGACCTCCGATCCCCCGATCCGTATGGTAAGCTTTAATGCTCTTTGGTGTGGAGTGGAGAAACAACAAGCGCTGTGAGGTGTGTTAAAGGATAGTCCTTATTTTAGCGTGATGAAAATGGATAATGGAAGCAATGTTGAAGTTGAAATTTAATCCAATTAATGGGTTAAGGGATACGAGACTTAGAATCCCGTATTTTAAGATAGAGTCGCCACTCGATTAAGTTCTACTGAGAATTTGGCTACGATATTCACATCGGGTGGTTGGACCGTACCTTAAAACAGAGATTCTAGGTTCGGATGATGTTGCTTACTTTTCAATTTTTAAATCAAGTCGATTATGTTTTAATAAACGTGACCTTAGTTCTTATGCGATTTAATCCGATTATTGTTTAGTGTTTTCGATTTATATGCCATACATCACAAGGAAGGCGATAAATGAAAAAAGCAAGAAAATAAAATTATTACAAGGCATTACGAATACCTATACATTTTTCTAATGTGAGAAAATAAATAAAGCGATAAATAAATAAACGGGGCGAAACCGGGTTTTAACCAAGCTTACTGACTCGGACCCGGCTCCAAACAAGGCAATAGATATACGGGAGCAATCATAAATAAAGCATGGATAAATAAATGTGGGAAATAAACACGTAGGATGAAGAAAACGTATTTTTGGATTTTTCGGGACTAAAGCATAATTTTCAGGTGTTAATTAATTATCTAACAACCTAAAAAGGGTGAAATAAATCAGCTAAACATCCTAAAATTAGATTTAATATATTTAGAATATTTTTGGGATTTTTAGTTGATAGAAAACAATTTATTTAGATTTATTTAGTTAAAAACGCCATTTTTAAGCCATTAAAATGCATATTAAATCAAATAAAAGTAAAAAAAATCTAAAAAACATAATAAAATAAAATAAAAACAGTTTCAGATTATTCATAATTTTTTTGGAAATTTTCCGGGTTGAAATCGGGGTAAAAAATGTAAGAAAATGGTGAAAAATGACTAAAAATAGCTTTTGGCGGCAAAAGGCTTTAATGACAACCTTAACCGCCACTGCTATAGCCTTGGCCGCTATAGTGGCAGTGGTGAAGGCTATAGCGGCGGCGGTCAAGGCTGTCACTATAGCCTTTGCCGCGCCAAACCATTTTTAGGGGGGAAACCGGTGTTTTTGCATCCGTAAACTCAAAATCAATGAAGTTTTAAGTCGTAATCAACTATATTTCAATAGATCTAGTCTTAAAACACTCAAATAATGTTGATTTTATGGATTTGGGTAAGCAAATACCCAAAAATTGCAAGAAATAACTGGACCTCTATAGGGGTGGAGTTCACCTCCATAGCTATAGCCTTCACCGCTATAACAGTAGCGGCCAAGGCTATAGGGGTAGAGGTGAAGGCTAACCCTGTAGAGGTCGGATTATTTTCCGACGTTTTCCAAGAACACCAAGGAAAAAACCAATAAACAACACCAAAGGCAGCAAGAACAGCAACAAAAGACAATAAATGAAATAAAAGATCTAGGGAACTCAGTTTTGTTACCTATAGGCCGTGAATCTAACTCGGGAGACTCGAACCGGACGTTTGGCAAGCTTTTGATGATTTTTTGACGGAAACAACGATGAAAACAGCAATAGAAATAGTGACAGATTGTTTGGGTGGTATTTGGGGAAAAGTCTTCAAAACCCTATTTAATCCGTTTTAACCTATGATTTATAACTGATTTTAGTGTTTAAGCTACGAGATCAAGCCCAAGAACAACTAAGAATTAAGATTAGAGAGGATTAAAATTGGATTCTAGCTTTTCTTAAACTTTCTCTCTCTAGTTCTTCCTTTTCTCTCTCTTGTTCTTGATTTTTCTCTCTAAAATGATTTCTAAATCCTAAAATCTGGAGAAAAGTCCCCCTCTTATTTGGATTGGTTTAAATACTCTCACACATAAAAGTACACCGACTTAGGTGAATTTTTGGGAAAAATGTGTGGCCAAATCGTGAGAGGAGAGAGAAACAAAGTGGCACGACCTGAAACAGGCCGTGCCAAGCCCGCCGCCGCTGTCACAGCAGTGATCGCTATGACAACAGCCTCCACTGCCATGCCAGTGGCGGTGGTGGCTGCCATAATGATGGGGGTGGCCACCCCGGTGGCATTCACCGCCAAGCTACCACCGCCACCGCCTCCAGCAGTGGTTGCAGTAAAAGGGGTCTAGGGTTAAGATAACCTAGGGTTTAGGGTTTTGTTGGGTTTTAGGTAATAGGGTTAGGGTTTAGGTAGGGTTTTTGGGTAGTTAGGGTTAGGTTTAGGGCAGATTTAGGGTTTTGGCTTCCAACGCCTATATCTTTCACTACGGTTATCTGATTAAGGCGATTCTCATCATTTCAAAAAGCTAGGAGAGTTTAGAATCCAATGGTATAAATAAGACTTGTGGAAAATGTTCGGATCTTATAAAAAATTGTGAAACAAATTACTGTGTGTGAGCAAAAGGAAGCGACTAATCCTAAATGCATGCGAACGATATTAAGCGCCACCAAAGGTCCGAAATCATAAAAAATGTACCTGCCAAACATGATTTGACCTTCAAAGAATAGAACAACTAGACCATACAAGGTCAGAGCAACAAGTCATCATCATTCCAAAGGTCACCGAAAAGCCCGTGCTCACAAGCTGCCCCTTGCGAGATTACCACTTGGCGAGCCAAGTGTGATCTTATGAAAGAGCAAGGGATAGAGGGTTATACTTGACATGTGGATTCTTGAATCGGTTGTCTTTTGGGATTGCCATAAACAAACTTATCAAGAATGAGATTCTGACTTGGATGATTTGATTCGGTATACCTATTAAGAGAGACTTAAGGTTTGCCAAGCGTGAGCTTGGGCTTTTGAGGATTTACCAAGCATGAGCTTGGGCTTCTGATGCCTTGCCAAGCATGGGCTTGGACTTTTGAGGTTTCCCAAGTATGGGCTTGGGCTTTTGAGGTTTGCCAAGCACAGGCCTGGGCTTTTAAGGTTTGCCAAGCATGAACTTGGGCTTTTTAGGGGTTTGCCAAACACGGGCTTGGGCTTTTGAGGGATTGCCAAGCATGGGCTTGGGCTTTTAAGGGATTGCCAAGCACGAGCTTGGGTTTTTGACAGATTTGCCAAGCACGAGCTTGGGCTTTTGACGGATTTGCCAAGCATGAGCTTGGGCTTTTAACGGATTTTCCAAGTATGAGCTTGGGCTTTTGACGGATTTGTCAAGTATAAGCTTAGGCTTTTGATGGATTTGCCAAGCATGAGCTTGGGCTTTGGACGGATTTGCCAAGCATAAGCTTGGGCTTTTGAGGGATGCCAAGCACGGGCTTGGGCTTTTGACGGATTTGCCAAGCACGGGCTTGGGCTTTTGAGAGTTTGCCAAGCACGGGCCTGGGCTTTTGATGTTTGCCAAGCATGAGCTTGGGCTTTTTAGGGTTTTGCCAAGCACGGGCTTGGGCTTTTGAGGGATTGCCAAGCACGGACTTAGGCTTTTGGCAGATTTGCCAAGCACGGGCCTGGGCTTTTAAGGTTTACCAAGTATGAGCTTGGGCTTTTTAGGGTTTTACCAAGCATGGGCTTGAGCTTTTGAGGGATTGCTAAGCACGGGCTTGGGCTTTTGGCGAATTTGCCAAGCACAGGCTTGGGCTTTTGAGGAATTGCCAAGTGCGGGCTTGGGCTTTTGATGGATTTGCCAAGCACGGGCTTGGGCTTTTGAGAGATTGCCAAGCACGGGCTTGGGCTTTTAACGGATTTGCCAAGGATAGGCTTAGGGTTTTGAGAGTTTGCCAAGCATGAGCTTGGGCTTTTGAGGCTTTGCCAAGCATGGGCTTAGGCTTTTGACGGATTTGCGAAGCATGAGCTTGGGCTTTTGATGGATTTGCTTGGTCTTTTGACGGATTTGCCAAGCACGGGCTTAGGCTTTTGAGAGTTTGCCAAGCATGAGCTTGGGCTTTTGAGGGTTTCCTAAGCGCGGGCCTGGGCTTTTGACGGATTTACCAAGCATGAGCTTTGGCTTTTGATGGATTTGCCAAGCATGAGCTTGGGCTTTTGACAGATTTGCCAAGCATGAGCTTGGGCTTTTGGGGGATTGCCAAGCACAGACTTGGGCTTTTGACGAATTTGCCAAGCATGGGCTTTGGCTTTTGAGGCCTTAATGAGCATGAGCTTGGGCTTTTGAGGGTTTGCCAAGCATGGACTTGGGCTTTTGACAGATTTGCCAAGCATGTGCTTGGGCTTTTGGCGGGTTTGCCAAGCATGAGCTTGGGCTTTTAACTGATTTGCCAAGCATAAACTTGGGCTTTTAAGGAATTGCAATATAGCTGTAAGGCCAGTGATGGATCAATTATCCCAGGAAGGCTGAGCTTCTTTTGCTATTTCAGGAATGGAGATGAGATGCTCGGGAATCCGATGGCGGACCCTGGGTTCCTAGGATGACTAGGCGAAAGCATTATCATGATCTTTAAGCACTCGTTATCTCTCATTTTCTTTCAAAGGTTAGGTCATTAGAAAGTGGTTACCATTTTAGATTATCATCTGTACTCAAACTTTTTTCAGTTAAAGAAATGTCATGAATACTGAACATATTATGCTTGTGATGAAATTAATGCATGGACGCATCGGGCGAAATATCAAATACCTGTGCTCACACTCCCACTGACCTTTGTAAGTAAGTGTTCCCTATCTAAAAAGTGAGCATTCTGAGATACAAATAACTTCTGTGCTTCGGGTTGGTAAAATAGATATCCAATAGTTTCCTTTGGATATCCAATGATCAGACATTTGTTAGATTTGGCATTCAGCTTATATGATGCTATCCTCTTTACCATAGCAGTATAGTCGCATACTCTTAAGTGACTTAGAGATGGCTTTTTATTACACCATCTTTCTTAAGGTGTAAGATCAACTGATTTAGGGGGCACTTTGTTTAATACATAAACTGCGCTCTCTAGTGCATATCCCCAAAAGGATTTATTGAGATCTACATGGCTTATCATGGACCGAACCATATCTAATAAAGTCTGATTCCTCCTTTCTGACACTCCATTATGTTGGGACGTATAAGGAGGGGTCCATTGGGGGAACTATTTCATTTTCTTTAGATAATCCTGAAACTCCTGACTTAAGTATTCTCAACCTTGATCCGATCAAAGTGCTTAAATACTTTTCTCAAGCTGTTTCTCTACTTCAGCTTTCAAAACTTTCAGACTTGTGCTTCATTAAGTATAAATAACCGTATTGTGAATAATCATCAATAAAGGTTATGAAGTAGGAGTATCCTCCTAGTTCCTAAAAACTCATTGGACCATATACATCAGTATGTATAAGTTCCAATGTACTCGTGGCTCGTTCACTCTTTCCTTGAAAGGGTAAATTTGTCATTTTTCCTCTTAAAAAAGGTTCGCAATCACCATAAGACTCCAAGTCTATTGGGGCCAAGTCTCCACACTTATGCAACTTGGTTAAGCAATCTTTGTTTATGTGGCCTAAATGACAATGCCATAAGTAGAAGGAATTCTCTTTATCTAATTTAAGTTTCTTCACATTATTTATATTAAAAACTTCTATTTTAGTATCATGAACATGAATGCCACCATTCAACATCCCATAACCATAAAGAACATTATTCAAACAAATTTGACAATTATTATTCAAAAATAAAATTTTAAATCCATCTGTTGCTAAACACGCAACATATACAATATTATTAGTAACACTCGGAATGTAGTAACAATTATTCAAAACTAAAACAAGTCCGCTTGGCAAAATAAGATTAAAGCTTACTACGGCTAATGCAGCAACTCTGGCTCCATTTCCCATATGCAGGTCCATCTCCCCTTTTGCAAGTCTTAAACTGTTCCTTAGTCCCTGCATAGAAGTACAGTTATGAGAACCACAATGAGTATCTAATACCCAAGTGGATTCATGAGGAAAAGTAGCATAGTTTTCAATTACAAACATACCTGAAGTAGATGCCTCTGCAGGCTTCTTCTTCAAATGTTCAGAAGCAGGAGCTTTGCAATCCCTCTTCCAATGTCTCGGTTTCCCACACTGGAAGTAGACATACTTAGATGTCTTCTTTTCTTTCTTCTTTTTAAACCCTTTAACTACAGCTTTGGTGACAGTATTCTCCATGCCATTTTCTGGAGAATATTTGTTTGTAGACTTACTTGAAAATTCTTTGCTTTTGGCATCAAATTTTCTCAACGCATCATCATTTTCGGGAACATAAGTCATGAACCATGAAGCAGTGTTCCTTAAAAAAATCAACATAGTTGATGGGTAAAGAATCCAACAGGATATCCATTCCCAAGGGTTGACTGACTGTAGATCCCAGTGATTTCAATTTCACCATGAAATCTCTAATCTTGTTGATGTGTGCTACAATACTTAATCCTTCCTTTATCTTAGAGTTGGAAAGTTCATTAGTCAATTTGAAACTTTCATACCTTACCTTTTCAGGCAAACCCTTCAGATGGATCAACATGGTTTCCAAACTCATGTGATTGCACTGTGAATGTATCACAGGATTCATAGCATCTAACAGCAAGTGTGACACATAATCCAAATCCTTTAGATATTTCAACCATGCCTGCTTAATTACAGCCGATACATTAGTGCTAGGAATTTTTTGTGAATGGATTTTCAAGAACATATGCCAATTCATAATCCTTAATGATGTCCATTACATCCTTGATCCATTCATGGTAGTCAATTGCTGTTAAAACTTTAATGTATTTAAGACGAATTTTTAAAATAGAGTTAATATTCAACCTAAGATATAACAAAAGAAAAGGAGTTTAGATATTAGTTTAAGTACACACATTTAATATAAGGACTTTTAATTAAATACATTTGTCCTACTATTTTCTTCGAAATTTACAATAGCCTATTCTATTGAATTCGAGAATTTTAGCCCAGCTAAATTTCCTAGTAGGTAGCATCTATAACTAGTCTATTATAACCCCCAATTTTATGAGTCAAGTCGCAATAGTAAGTTATAGATGCTACCTAAGCATGTTATAAACTAAGCATGCAAAAACAACCTAAGCTTAATTATTAAGTCTAAAAACACTTAAAGAAAAAGACCTAATAATTAAAAGAGAAATTAAAACATACCAGTTGAACCATGCTTTAGCAGAACCTCCTTACACAAACCTCCAAGTGTAGGATAGCCTCTATGAGTATCCACATGAACCCCACCAACCGAAACCTCCCAATGAGGAAGAACAGAAGAACCTTGAGTAGCTGCTAGGCCACTCTAAAACCCACCTGAAAATATATTGTTCAAGTTTACCTTACTCTTAGGATTCACAACCTAAATTGGTGCGATTTCAAATGGAGAAAAGGGGCTCAATTTTTAGGGGGAGCAAGGCCTCCCCACATTTAATGCGGATGGGGAAAACCCCATCCCGCCCTTGGCAAACATGCAGATCTTATAGGATCCACGTGCTGCCCATGCTAACCCGAATAGCTCCATAAGTTGGGTCCTTTGCCATACAAGAGCCTGCCTTATCCCACGGGCTGGGCCTTGCGGGACTTCCCGCGAGCCCAGCTCATGGGTGGCCTTGCCTATAGCCCACGAGTACTTTGGCACTCGTGTGGGCTCGCGTAGGTCCGTAAAGCCTTCGGGCTTTGCGTCCTATTCACTAAGGGTCTAACCCTAGATTTTTGTAGTTCTAGTCCTTTCTCCAATTTAATCAAATATTTATTTTATGGCCCTAATAAATTAGTTTCCGATCAAAAATAAAATTCCTTGGCTTAAAATATGATCCAATCATCTTTTAAATAATTAAACAATAATCCAATTATTAATATGTAATATTTTTGTAATAGAATAAATCTATTAATTCTTTACTTAGTCCGATGAAGGTCCAATGTGTGTGACCTTATAGAATCTCAAAGTATTGAGCTGTTAAGGCTTAACCAACCCTTGTTCTAATGGAACTATTGGCTCGAGGTTCTAGGCCGCGAATAGAACCCGATTACCTTAAACAACTCTAGTACGCCTCTAGCAAGGGTCTACCATCCCCCATTACTTGGAATGTCATATGTGCTTATGACTTAATCCCGTTTAATGTAATAGTTGTCTGATGCGATGAACTCCTTCCATTCTTTAATATTAGTACCATCTGGTTTATAGGGTTCAGCTAAAGTGTTAACCCACTAATAGCAAGGTTGGTCCAAGCTATCCTAGTTATTAACTTGTTACTGAAGTATATTGTCTTTTACCATAGTGTGTTTGACTAGAAACCATTTCTATCAAACACATACTCTGATCAGAGGTTTATGGCAATCATCACTTCAACAAGTGGCCAGGTACAACTCCTTAATATATCTGTAGCGATGGATTCTTTCTAACTACTCAACTTACTAATGCGCTGTCATCATTATACCCGTAATCATCCGTAACACCCTAAATTAATGAGTGTCTAGGAATGACCCAAAGTATAGCAATAGTACCACACAAGGTAACAAGTATCTCAAGGATGAGGATATTCACAAAGCTTATTGCATGATGATAAACACTAACATATTGATACACCAAGTGTTTATCTTGCTGTGATCTCCAATATATCTCCCAGATATATCCATGTGTCAAACTTAAGGCACCACCTTCAATCCTTAGGAGATTGACTGCTTGGACCCTTTCCAAGAAAGTTGACCACATGCCAGTCTTTCCGCTTCATCAATATCCTTTCTTGATGAAACTATGACTAGGGATAGTTTAGACATAATCATAATTGCACATGAAGCAGGTTCCACCAAGTATAGTCAAACTATCATTTCTCTGACTTTATGCTATGATATGTCAAGGACTTTTGTATACATACATCAATGAATATATTTCAACCAGGTATATTATATATTTATAAACACATCGATATAAACAAAAGATTAAATGCCTTTATTGATTAAACAAAATATTCATACTATTACATAATTAAGATATATCGCCCTAATTACCTTAAAGGCATACATCTTATCCAACACTATCCAAATTAGCCAAAAATGAATTGGTTGTGGGTTTGCCTAAGGTTTCTTTTGATGAGGATCATGTATATACTGCATGTCAATTAGGTAAATAGCATAGAAAAAGCTTCCCTTCCATCTCATACATACCTTCCAAGAGAGTTCTTGAACTCTTGCATATTGATCTCTTTGGTCCAATCAAACTAATGAGTTTAGGTAGAAGAGAATACACCATGGTCATTATAGATGATTATTCTCGCTATACCTGGATTGCTTTGCTAGCTAGCAAAGATAAAGCCTTTGATCAATTCTTAAAATATTCATCCGGATAGAAGTAGAACAGGCCATAAGCATTGCACGCATCCAGAGTGATAATGGAGGTGAGTTAAAAAATAACTACTTAACTGAATTTTGTGACTTAAAAGGCATTGAGCATAACTTTTCTGCTCCTTATACACCTCAACAAAATGGGGTTGTTGAAAGAAAAAATAGAACCATAGTTGAGATGGCTAGAACAATGCTTAGTGAGAATAGTTTGCCTAGATATTTCTGGGGTGGGGCTGTAAACATAGCATGTTATATTTTGAATAGAGCTCTCATTAGAAAGAGCTTAGAAAAGACCCCATATGAAATATGGAAGGGAAGGAAACCCAAAATTGGGTATTTCAAAGCCTTTGGATGTAAATGCTACATCCTGAATGATATAGAGCAATTAAGAAAATTTGATCCTAAGTCCGATGAAGCAATTTTCCTTGGCTACTCAACATATAGTAAAGCTTATAAAGTCTATAACAAACAAACCCAAACTATGGTAGAGTCAATTCATGTAGATTTCGATGAGACTAACCATGTAGGAAGAAGAAGTACAAATCCAAAAGATTTAACTCCGAAAGCTGAAAACACTGGAGAAAAAGAACGAGTGCAGATTCAAGATTCCTTCCAGATCAAGAAGTATAAGGAAGAAGATGAATGAATTACTCTTAACTCAAAAGTTCCACAAGGTTATCGTAATCACCATGAGATAAACTTTATGGATAATCAAGAAGAAGTTAAAGCAGTTGAGGAACAAGATCCAGACCAACATGCAAATCCTTAAAGAGAAATCCGGACTGACAGAAATCATCCTATAGAAGCCATTTTAGATGATGTCCAAAATCTAGTTAGAACCAGAGGACAACACAACCGGATTATGAGTCATGCTGCTTTTATCTCTCTCATTGAGCCAAAGAAATTTCAAGATGCTGAAGGAGATAAAAGCTGGATGTTGGCAATGCAAGTAGAACTAGATCAGTTCACCAAAAATGATGTTTGGGATCTAGTGTCACCACAAAGTTAATCATTGGCACCAAATGGGTATTCTGGAACAAGTTAGATGAATCCGGAGTGGTGGTAAGAAATAAGTCAAGATTGGTTGCCCAAGGCTATAACCAACAAGAAGGCATTGACTTTGAAGAAAATTTTGCACTAGTAGAAAGATTAGAGGCAATCCAGATTCTGTGTGCTTTTGCATCATTCATGGGATTCACATTGTTCCAAATGGATGTCAAAAGTGCATTTCTCAATTGAGTCATTCAAGAAGAAGTCTATGTCAAGCAGCCACCTGGATTTAAAGACTTAAAACATCTAGATCATGTATACAAGCTAAAGAAAGCCCTCTATGGATTGAAGAAAGCACCAAGAACTTGGTATGAGAGACTCACTACATTTCTAATATCCAAGGGGTATATTTAGGGCAAGGCAGATATAACCCTTTTCATCAAGAAGAAGAAGGATGATGTTATTCTAGTCCAGATCTATATATATGATATCATCTTTAGGGTGACAGATGAAAAAAATGTGTGAGGAATTCAGCACTCAAATGCAGAAGGAATTTGAGATGTCAATGATGGGAGAACTTAATTTCGTCCTTGGTCTACAAATCAAGCAGAGACCAGATGGGATTTTCATTAATCAATCTAAGTGTACCAAGGAAATTCTGAAGAAGTTTGAAATGGACAAAAGCAAGCCAATGTCCACTCCCATGGGATCAGATACAGTCCTATCAAAGGATTGTGAAGGAGAATAAGTAGATCAAAAGCTCTATAGAGGAATGATTGGATCACTACTATCCTTGATAGGTAGCAAACTTGACATACATTATGCAGTTTGCTACTGTGCAATATATCAATCCAACCCTAAGGATTCATATTTCAAAGTAGTAAAGAGAATCCTTAGATATCTTCTAGGAACCACTGAAGTTGGGCTATGGTATCCTAGTAATGGAGACTTCACACTCCAGGGTTTCACTGATGTAGACTATGGAAGAGACATTCTTGAAAGAAAGAGTACATCCGGGATGCTATTACTTTCTTGGAGATTGCTTGGAATCATGGTATAGCAAGAAGCAGACTTCAATTGCTTTATCAACCACTAAAGCAGTATATGGTAGCAGGAAGTTTTGTAGCTCAACTCCTATGGATCAATCAACAGTTAGATGATTATGGAGTTCAATCCGGATGTATGGTTGTAATGTGTGACAATAAAAGGGCCATTGATGTGTCAAAGAATCTATTGCTCCATAGCAGGATGAAGCATGTAAACATCAGGCATCATTTTATCCGGGATCATGTAATGAAGAAGCATTTTGCATTGGTCTACATCCCAACCAATAAGGAAAGAGCAGACATCGTTACTAAGCCATTAAGTAAAGATTAATTCAACAAGCTAAGAGAGTCAATTAGAATGGCTAATCCAATTTGAAGGGAAATCCGAAAAATAATCATGAGTTAGTTTGGACTTTTATAACTCAAGAAGTCAAGAAGAAAAGAAGAAATAATGTTAACTCTGGATCTGGAGAAAAGACTGCCAGCTCAACAGACAGAAAAGACAAATGGCAGTAAAAGCACTGAAAAGTAACTGTACACATTTTGAATTTCAAACATTTATTGGGCATCCCATGCGCAACAAAAATAACAGTTATTTTTGAAAATAAACTTTTCCAATTCTTCGACTAAATGACATTTACCTCTGTCATCAATTTTTACCCGCCACATCATCAATCCAGCCAAAGTTAACGGTGTTCGGATTACGATTATACCCTTACTTTGGGAATTCTATAAAACCCCCCAAAAATCCCTCTTCTTCTACACACAAGTAATTTCCTACTGTTACTCTGCAAATTTTTCTCCAGAAACCTTAAACACTTTAAATCCTTACCAAAATTTTCAAATGGCCTCAAATGAAATCACTCCACCTCCTCCGAGATATATCTTCAATGAGTCTAATCTTAAGGATGGAGATTTCACTCCTCTCAAATTGAGAAACCCAGACTCCGTTGTATCAACAGACTACTTGGGGGATAATTTTCTGTTCACCATAGAACCTTATTCATAACTACTAAAGGACCAATGCCTTAAAGACTTCCTCGAGATCAATTGTCCCACCTATCCAAATTTGGTCAGAGATTTCTATGCCAATTTGCGAGTTCACTCTTATGATGCTCTTAGAACCAAAGTTCAAGGGAAGGTGATCACTGTCATGCCAAATTTCTTCGTCAAGAATCTCAATATGAAGAATGATGGAGTTCAACTAAAGAATGATGGGATGAACTCCTAGTCAAATACTACCCAAAGAAATGGCTTCCAACCAGCTATTTTGGAGACAAATTCTCTATATACTGGCCAGAAACACCTAGACTACTTCAACATGTCTTGGCAAAACTGGTCCTTATCCGAAGAGGATCCATAACCACTGCCTCATCATTTCAACATTGTGTCCTCCAGCACTGGGTAGAAAGCAGGGTTGTGAACATGCCTATGCTAATCATTCACTTTTTAAGGCAACACAAGAATTCCCATGGCGCCCTCATCACTAGAATCCTCTTAGCAAATGAAATTAATTTATCTGGGGCTAAATTCGTCCAAAGGAAGGAGATTCTAGAAAAGAACTTCAGAAAGTTAAGTTTTGAAGAGACATGGGATGAGGAAAAGGCAATCCAGCTAAGGGAAGAAAGAAAAGAAAAGACAAGGGTCAGGAAGGTAGGAACTGATATTTCTTTGGAGGTAAAGAGAGCCAGAACAACATAGGCAAAGTCTCAAAGAGAGGCCAATTCAAAGCCTGTTGTAGAGCATGATGATCAGGATAGAATTCCTCTCACTCATTTGATGAAAACCACACTAGAACAGCCCAAGAAACCAAGAGGAAGGCTTGTAAAAGCAGTTGATAAAAGAAAAAAGCCTATTTGTGACCTGGAAGAGAATAAGGAAATAGAGGAAGAAGAGACTGTACCCATAAAGAGGCAACTTCGAAAGAGAGGATTAACCTTCTGAAAGGCTTTAAAGGTGGAGAGAGAGAAACTTCCCATCAAGAAGCCCACTGCTAGAATTTCAATTAGAGAGAAATCTCCTAAATCATCAACACCAGATAATTTAAGCAAGAGAAAGGAACTGGTTGTGTTCACTAAAAAGCTAGTTCTTCTAGAGAATATACTTCCAGGGGATCCTCAGTATAAGGAACCGAAGGCTCATCCAGAGCAACATCCATAGATAGTCCACCTACCCTATTAACACCGAAGGATCTAATGCTTCTCAAAGAAGCCAAGTATCAAGATGAGGATCTCTTTAACTTCCAAGCCAGATCAAGGCCTCTTTCTGATAACTTGCTTAATGTAGAACCCAAAGTGGTGGAGCTGGAAAGTCTTGCAAAGGCAATAAGAGGGGATGGTGGGGAAAATTTCACCATTCCAAGCAGTGAGATAGTAGTAATGGCAAGTCCTATCTAGGAAATTGAAGGGCATGATGAGGAAATACCATCATATCGGATACAAAAGAGGGATTTGTAAGCCCTGTAAAGGCAAAGGATGGGGAGACTAAGGATAGTTCTAGTCTTTTGGATAATGGGATAGAGGAGAAGAAAGAAGATGAACAAGCAGATACTCAACAAATTGTAGACTAGTTAATCATCCTCCCTAATATCTCTACTGTTGAAATTCCAGTTGTTAATGCCGTCGAAGTATAAGACAACTTAGGTGCAGACTCCCAAATTGCACCTAAGAATAACCAGTCCATCCTAGAACAACTTATTTTAGAGGAGGGAACTGGTCTGAGATCTAGTGAGCATGCTTCTGAAGCAGACTCAAAGGTCAGGACCATTTCAGAGGGAAGGCTGGAAGAGGACAAGAAGAAAGAAAAAGAGCAGAAAAAGTCTAATAAAGAATCTAGTATAAGGATTAATCCAGATCTGAGGAATCAAGTAGCAGCTTTGAATCAGAAGAATCCTCCTCATTAGAAGAGAAAAAGAAGCCAAAGCCAAAATCAGTTATCAACTACAATGTCTCTTGCAATGAGAAAATTCAAATGGGATTAACACTGCTTTAACAAGCTGCTCTCCATGGACAAAAGGATGATGAGTTCAAGCCTCTGCTCGAGAACATCTGCACCTAACTTAGAACAGTTGAGAGCCTAATGAAAAAAAGAACAATGACTCCGGATCTTTGAACTGAATTAGGGGTGATAAAGGGCAATGTGCAGAGGATTAAGAAGAAAGTAGAGGATTTCCCAACTGCTGAATTAGTAGCAGAAGTCTCACGGGCCAAGATCACTCCGGTCTTGGAGCAGATGAACTCAAATATTACAGAAGCAAATCGCTTTGCTAATCAAGATCTCACCCGAGGAGATAATAATTGTGCAACTCTCATAGGAAAAATAACCTCAACCTCTACAGAACTCTCCACTAACCTGATCAACGATGAAGATTTAATTCAACATCAACAACCCACAATAGCTACATTTATGATGCAAGCCTATAAAAAGGAAACTTCACAAGTTGAGAAGGTGCTGGTTGTTTTGAGAAGCCATACACAAGAGAATTCACTACTACAATCAGTAAATAAATCCCTCTAAGAATCAAACAATTCCAAATCAATTTATAAGGATTCCCAAATAAGTTATAAACTTGAGGAAATTCAAAACCAAAACCTTTGAGAAAAATAAAGTGTAAGATCTTATACTTGGGTGAGTAGAAAGATTGGGATATAGCTTGAAGTTGGTGCTTTGAGTAGGATCTCCCTGTAGGACTCAACTTAGGTTTGGGTAGAAATCTAAGTGGTATATCCTACTAGAGACAAGAGCACTAAGCTAGGAGTTGATGCTTCTAGTGGTATATCCTACATCTGAAAGGGGCTACCATCCGAAGATAAATTGTAGGGCTTGATTCCTGCTAGTTGGAAAGGAATCCACTTATGGAAAAGCTCAGAGGAAGGAAATTCCTGGGACTGGAGTAGGCAGGGTCGCCCTAGGATAAAACTCTGTGTTTGATTTTCTTAATATTTATTTATTTGCATTATAATTCATATTTGCATCATTCGGATCCGCTATATTTGAAACATAAACAAACACGCTACACTAAGACTTCTCAAAGTCTGTAAAATCCGCCAAAAAGGGTCATTCACCCCCTCTGACCTTATTTAGACCCTCACAAGGATCAACAGCGCTAGCCTTAGTAGGTTGTAGTGCCGCAACAAGATGTAGCAGTACTGCAACCAAACGTAGTGGCCACGCCTCCACCACCGCTGGTAGCTCCGGCCAGGCACAGGCAAGGATGGAATAACGGAAAATTTAGGTTTTAGGAAGATTTAATATTTTTTGATATTTTTAATTATTATTCATTATTTTTATTTTTCATTTAAGCACGATTAGGTCCAAAATCATCAAAATGAACGTCTCCATGCGTGTTTCGAACCAGAAAAATAGAACGATCGGTCTATAAAAAGGTTAGAGCAAATCCATCATCGTTCTATGGAGGCGACCGAAATTCCCATGCTCACGGGCTGCCCCTCAGGAGATTGCCATTTGATAGGTCAAATGTGATCTTATGAAAGAGCGAGGGATAGACGACCATACCTGAAATAGTGGATAGTTGAGTCGGTTGTCTATGGACAGTTTAGAAATGCATTGTTAATGGAATTGAGGATAGAAAATTCTCTAAGTTGGTTGTCTATGGATGGTCTTGGGATGTATCATCAAAGGGCCTATCAAATCCAAAGACCTGAATCAGTTGCTTACTGGCGGTTCAGGGATACACCATCAATAAGCCTATCAAAGTCAAATCCCTAGATCGGTTGTTTACTGGCGGTTCGGGGATGCACCATCAATAGACCAGTAAGGAATAAAATTTATGTTGCAAAATTTTAGATCAGTTGTTTTCTGGGTTTGCCATCAACAGACCTGTCAAGAATAAAATTTTAAAGAGTTAGCAATTGTTGGAAATTTTTGTTTTTTGTTAATTGATTGATTTTGTTGAGACAAAAATTTCTGCCCCTTCAATTAATAATAAAAATGAGGTGATAATAAATTGAGTTTAGAAATATCCGAGAGTCTGGAAGAAAAATGCCACTTGGTTGATTTTTCTCCTTGAATTAGATAATATTTCAAGACGCGTGCCAAGTAAACATGATATGGATAAGAAAGGAAGGACTCATTTTCATTCCACACTTCCATCTTATTTTCTCCTTTAGAGCTCGCGGATCTTTCATCTCTCCACAGCTTTTAGATCTAAGATGCTTAAGAAATTAAGGTAAAGCATACTCACAACATCATTCATGATTCTTTACCCTTGGGAAGGCACAACTTGCAGCGTCTTTCTATTCCCAAGGCCTAACGAACTTCACAAGGATGACGTTTATTTGGGGTGCCACTCATAATCCCAACCTTCCATATAGATCCTACTGGGAGACCACGCCTTCGAACGCCAGGTAAATTGAACTAAAACCTGACTTAATTACCGAATTTGAAACTTTATGTTGAAGCTTGAAATCTAAATTTTAGAGCATTTAGATTTGAAATCTGGTGAAATTGACTGTTGAATTATGCTTAGAATATGTTTAGGATTGCTTTGGTACCGATTTGGACAAATTTTTGGTAAATTTTGGGGTCAAAACTCGATTTTTTGGATTTTTAGGGAGAAAAGGGCATCGCCGCTACAAAGGTAGTAGCACCGCTACCGCTATACCAGCGACGCTGCCAGTAGCAGTGTTGCCACTGCTAGGGTGCCTAGAAAAATTCTTGGAATGCACCTATATGCTCAATTTTTGTGTTGAGTCCAATTTTGATGTTGAAAATCTTTTTTTGAGTTGATTTTGATGTCGAAACCTTTTTTTGAGTTGATTTTGATGTCAAAACTTGAGTTTTTCTATGATTCTCTGTACTTTAACTGTTAATTATGCTGTTTCGTAACTAATTTATGATTTCCAACTCTATTGCAGCCCTAGTACTGCAAGTCCATGGGTTTGTTGAGGCATTGCGTGAAGTGGTAGGCCCAGATAAAGGCAAATGCTAGCTCGAGCGGGGATTCTTTGATAGTTTATGCCATTACTGCCACTGGGCTCGTACCACTAGTTGAGGCCCTGCCAATAGGATTGTGGACAATGAGGCAGATTATTATGGCATGCCTAGTAGAGCGGTGGAGCGAGACCATGCATACAATCCACCTTCCAGTTAGGGAGATGACCATTGCCCCTTCCGACATAGTGGTGATGACCAGCTTTAGATGGGAGGGCTGGACGATCCACTTTAATGTAAATCTTGATCGATTTGCTGACATGGATGCCTCTTAAGAATGGGCAGAGGCACTCATCGGGGCTCCATTTTTGATGAGGTATTGGCTCAGGTATGCTTCCCTCGAGGCTTACTGGATATAGCATACTAATTTCACCAGAGAGAGGCTCACATAGTACGTTCAGTCCTTCATTATCACGCTACTCGCCTGCCTTTTCTTTGTTGGGAAATAATGATCTAGAAGAAGTCAACTCAAACCTACCATCCAGACATTATGTTTGAAGAAAACAAAATGCCTAAGTCCAAGAAAGTCTCCGGACAAGATATTGAAGACCACAAATCCCTAAGTCCAAGAAAAGAGAATCCGATTAAAGTTTGGAAAGGAAACAAACTCCTAACCCCTTGAAAACAACATCTAAAATAGATCATCATTGAATAGAATCCAGAATAAGATTGAGTTTGAAGACATCCAGAAGACTCAATTCTCAAGACAAAGGGAATTTTCAGATATTCAAATTCCCTCCAACATTAGTCTGAAGTCAACAACCCCTTTTGCCTAGGAACGAGAAAAAATGACAGCTTGTATGCAACTTATAAAAGGATAAAAGGATTGACATGGAGAGAGAAAAAAGCAACAACCTTTTTAATCTAGACCAATGGTATGGCACATGGAGCTCAAACAACTGACAAAGCTACCTAAAATTTGGTTGTACACAAAATGCCAAATAAACAACGACTGACACCTTTGTCTCGCCAATCCCAATAATTCAAATGGGCTAATCAATGAGTCTAATCTCAATGGCTCCAGAAGTGCCATCTCTTATTTGATCAACGGTGAAGATCCAACACTGTTCCAATGGTACACAATGGCTACATTTATGATCAAAGCCTATAAAAGGGAAGTTTCACAAGTTGAGAAGATATTGATTGATTTCATATAAGCTACTATATTGAGAATTCAAGCTATTCAATCAGTGACTTTAATCCCTCCTAGAACCAAAAACTCAAATATGTTTGTAAGGATTCTAAAGTGAAATTATAAACTTGAAGAATCCAAAACCCTAAAGCCTTAATAAAACAAAGTATAAAACATCTCCTACTTGGGAGAGTAGTCAGGTTGGGACTCAGCTTAAACTAGAGAGTTTGAGTGGTATATCCCTGTAGGACTCAGCTTAGACTTGGATAGTTTAAGCGGTATTTCATATTGAGGAGAGAGAACTCAGCCAAAAGTTGGTGCTTTTGGTGGTATATCCTAATTCCGGAAGAAAGGTCATCTTCCATAGACAACGTAAGAGGACACAACTGAAGATTGGTGTCTTTAGTGGTATATCCTACATCTGGATGAGAATTAATCTCCGAACTATAAAGGCTTGAATTCCTGCCCTTGAAAGGAAATCCACTAGTAGACTTAAACTCGGAGGAGGATACTCTGGGGACTGGACATAGGCGGGGCTGAACCAGTATAAAATCCTTGTATTTGATTTTCTGTAACCTTCTAATTTATTGCAATGCATTTCATATTTCCATCATCCGGATCCATTAACTCTGTACCAAAATCAAACACGCTACACAAGACTTTTTAAAGTCTAAATATTCCATATAGATGGTCATTCACCCTGCTCTAACCTTAAATACATATGCACAAGGACCAACAAGTGGTATCAGAGCTAGTGCTCGTTATCATAGATCTATCAATCTCGAGCAAAAGGTTCATTTTGATTTAAGAATCAAAATGAGTTTTAATACCTCATAGCTTCTTCCGAAGGGTATGTCTATTACCCAACCTCCACTCTTTACCCGTGAACACTACACGGTCTGAAAAAACTGGATGAAGAATTTCATTCAGCCCCAAAGCATGCTTGCATGGATGGCCAATAAAGATGGCCCTTATGTCCCCACCTATGAAGTCGAGGGTATTATTGGAAGCAGATAGTCACTTTGAATATGCATAACAGGCATGACAAAAATTCAAAATTTTGTCCCTTGTCCATAGGAACTCCTATTAGAACCATATAAATTAATTAAAGCCTTAACTAAATTAATTCTGTACTTAAGTTAGCAAGCATAGGCCAGGCCTACCATAATTCTAAATTATATTTTAGCGTAAAAATATTTTATTTAAACATTTTATAACTCTAAGTTATAGTCAAGATATAAAATAAACTAAGCATAATAAATAACCTAAACATAAGAATTATTAAGTCTTAAAATGCTTAATAAAAGGACTTAATAATTAAAAGAGAATTAGAGGACTTACCAGTTGAAGCGTGCTTTAGCAGAACCTTCTTACACAAGCCTTCAAGTATAGGATAGCCTCTATGAGTATCCACACGAACCCCACCAACCGAAACTCCCAACAAGGAAGAACTGCAGAGCTCTGAGTAGCTGCTAGACCACTCCAAAACCCACCGAAAATAAAAAGAATTTGCTCTTGAGTTGACTTGAGAGATATCGCGTTGGAATCTCAAATCAAGGCTCGAATGAGCTTGTGGTGCATTTGAGAAAGGGGAATGTGAGCTCTTTATGTAGGGGGATCAAAGGCTCCCCATAATAAATGAGGATTTAATGCGGGATTAAATGAGGATTTAATGCCGGATAAAATGGGAGATTAAATGAGGGATTAAATGCGGATTAAATGCGAATTTAATACGAGATTAAATTTAATCCTCCTTTCTTTTAATTTATTTTATGACCCAAATAAAATTAGTTAACGGTCAAAATAAATTCTTGGCTTGACCATAAAATGATTTAATCATTTTAATCAACACTTTAATTTATTTACTACCCTAGTAAAATTAGTTACCGGTGAAAATAAATTCTTGGCTTAACCATAAAATGATCTAATCATTTTAATCAACACTTTAATTTATTTATGACCCTAATAAAATTAGTTGCTGGTCAATAAATAAAATCTCTGGTCTAACCAAGTAATAGTTCAACCATCCCTTTAATATTTTCATAATAGACCAAGTCTATTAATTGTTTACTCAGTCCGATGAAAGTCCAATGTGTGTGACCTTATAGGATCCGAAGTATTGAGTAGTTAAGGTTTGACCAATCCTTGTTCTATTGGAACTATCGGCTCGAGGTTCAAGACCGTGAATAGAACTCAATTACCTTAAATGACTGTAGTACGCCTCTAGCAAGGGTCCACCATCCTCCATTACTTAGAACGTCATTTGTGCTTTTGATTGAATCCTGGTTTAGACAATAGTTATCCAATGCGATGAACTCCTTCCATTCTTTAATCTTAGTACCATCTGGGTTGTTGGGCTTGATTAAAGTGTTAACCCACCAATAGCGAGGTTGCTCCAAGCTATCACAGTTATTTGCTTGTTACCAAAGTATATTACTTTTTACCATAATGTGTTTAACTTGAAACTATTTCTATCAATCATATACTTTGATCAAAGGTTTATAGTAATCATCACTTTAACAAGCGACCAGGTAAAAACTGCTTAATATATCCGGAGTGATGGATTATTTCCGACTATGTAGCTTACCAATGTGCTGTAATCACTATACCCATAATCACCCGTGGCACCCTAAATTAATGAAAGAATAGGTATGACCAAAGTATAGTAATAGTACCACTCAAGGTAACTAATATCTCAAGTATGAGGATATTTGCAAAGCTACTGCATGAAGATAAACACTAACACATTGATATACATACCAAGTGTTTATCTTACCGCGGTCTCCAATATATCTCCCAGATATATCCATGTGTCAAACTTAAGGCACCACCTTCAGTCTTAGGAGGTTAACTGTTTTGACCCTTTCCAACAGAGTTGACCACATGCTAGTCTTACTTCTTCATCAATATCCTTTCTTGATGAAACTATGACTAAGGATAGTTTAGACATAATCATAATTGCACATGAAGTAGGTCTAACTACACATAGTCCCACTATAATATCTCTCACTTCATGCTATGTATTATGTCAAGGACCTTTGTACAAAGATATCAATGAATATATTTTAACCAGTCACAATATATATGAACACATCGATATAAATAAAAGATTGAATTCCTTTATTAGTTAAACAAATTGTTCGTACGAATACATAATTAAGATATATCACCCTAATAGCCTTAAGGGCATACATCATATCTAACAAACTCACACTTACACTAAGGCCAGTTAGCCATATGTCTTACTCCATATGCTTTCACATGCTGGTCATGTTTGACTTGCGTCATTGGCTTTGTCAGATCATCTATGAGGTTCTGATCAGTAGGGACATATTCTAATCTTATTATCTTAGAATCAACAATCTCCCTGATTATATGATACTTTCTAAGCACATGTATGTTTTTCTGGTGAGGCTGTGGTTCCTTTGCCTGAGCTAAAGCCCCATTGTTATCACAATACAAAGTAATTGGATCAACAATCTCAGGCACCACAATGAGATCACCAATAAATCCCTTTAACCAGATAGCATCTTGTGCTGCTTCACAGGCAGTAATGTACTCAGACTCCGTTGTTGAATCAACTATAGTTTCCTACTTAGAAGTTTTCCAACATATAGCCTGTTAGAACAGGTCCTTTCTGGCCCGATAAGGAATTATGCCTATTTCATTCAGTGATCAAACATAGGAGCCAAAAGGGACCGAATTGTCATCCAAAATCCAAAATTCAAAAATCCAAATTCCAGGGAAGCTTTGATTTAGCATTTTCTACTGAAAAATCATAAAGTCGAAATTTGGTCAAACATAGGTAATCAGCTCGTCGGATAACTACCCTTCTATAGTAAAAAAATCAAATCTTACCGAGATCTGGCAAGGATTTACGGGATTTAAAGTAAAATCTTGTTAGATTGGTAATTAGCCCGCCGACTAATTACCTAGGTAATTAGCCCACCAGCTAATTACCTCCCTGCTATAAATAGGGGATCACTCCCCCTCATTTCAACAGACGGAAATTCTCAAAAATTCCATTTTGTCCCCTTTTGTTCCGGGAGTCCTAAAAGCCCCGAAACTCTGCCAAAACACCCTCAAATCCGAGCTTGATCACTGACATTCGGTATAAACTCATTTTTCTGACTTTTTAGATCAAGATCTCACAGTGATCTTTGGTCCAAAAATGACTCAACTTCTTAAAACACCCAGCAATTTCTTTAGGAATAATCCAAGATTATAGCCATAACTTGGGTTAAACCTATTTTCCAACCAAATCACAATTTCTGACAACTTCGATCTCGCACCGGCTCTCAAGTCATCATGGATAAACGAAAAGGTAAACTGAGGGTAATTGGCTCTAAGCCCAACTTTAAAATCCATTTTTATCACTTTTATTATCGCACAGTACATTCCATTTCTCTAGTTAAGTAAACCACTTGTGCCACTTAAGCAATAATATGTGTAAATAAGCTCGCATGTGCGGATAAACATCCAGAATGTGAGGAAACTCTATCCATGTTTTTGGGCCAAAACCCAAGCGCTGCCGTTACTCTACCAAAATTTTGGTAGAAAATATCTATTTATTTAGCCGTTATAATGCCTATTTTATTTTTTGAATTTATTTCTTAAATAAAGCCGTCGTAATACCAAAATTACCACAAATTCCAAAATTAATCCAAACAATTTGAATAATATGAGTAAGTATCATGTCCAAACTCAGAATCTTATTCTCTTTTCGGTATAAAAATCCCATTTTGGATCAGTATACCACAATTCCTGATGGAGCTGAACTGGGTGGTGACTCTATTTTATTTTTAAATAAAGTAAAATCCTTCATTTAAAAAAAATATATTTTCTTAATAACATGTGTAAATATATTTCTCAATATAATCACATTTTTGGCTTATGACATGTTTTTTCACACTCAATAAGTTTATGTGAAAAATAATAAAAGTATTTTCTCTTTGATAAAATCCGGCATTTTATTACAAAAGAGGCACAGGCGTATTAAATGCAATGCCGCGATTTCCTCAAAATGCACTAAATCGCACCCCGCGTGCTCCACCAAAACCTCGCCCGCTCACAGTGGCGACTTTGCTGGGGAAAAATTATTTTTATAAAAACCAGATTTTTATAAAAATTCTTTTTTTTATATGATAAGTAAAATATTGTTCAAATTAAACTTTGGAATTATGGAATATATGGTAATTTCAACATTACACAAATTTTAGGATTGCATAGAATCTGCATTCTTTACCCCTAAGCCAATTTAGGTGTGTTTTAGTGAAGTATCTCCAAGTTCGCTTAGGGCTTTAGGGGTATGGATCCAATCACACCCCTTGCATAACGTATGAGGACCTTGCTCGCTTAATAGTAAGACTAGTCGAGTATATTATATGTGGAAAAGTTTCCTTTGATTTGCTTAGGGTCAGTGGGACTTGGTACACAAAGGCGCAGGGTACCCAATCGCACCCAATCCTGAGACAGAAACCCACATATAGATGAACCATAGACACTTCCTATAGGTTTACCCAAAAACTTTGAGTGCACATGAGCAAACTTCACTAAGTCCCCCATTGGCTTTAAAGCGATGTAACCAAATGGAGCTAAAAGGGCGGTAGGTGCGATCTAACTGTTTGCTACATGTGCATGTTTATTAAAATATAAATAAAATAAAAATGGACATCATAAGCATCATGGTTATGTGTAAACTAACCACATCTTTATGCAGCCATAACATTTGTTTGTGGCATCTCATTTTACTTCCTTAGTCGTACAAACCCGAAACAAACCTAGACCAGTGAGTCCACTTAGGCTCAACCCATGAGCAAAAATAATCGAGACTAGTGAGTCCATCTAGGCTTAACCCTTGAGCCAAAATAGCCTGAGACTAGTGAGTCCCCCTAGGCTCAACCCATTAGCTAAAATAATTGAGACTAGTGAGTCAACCTAGGCTCAACCCATGAGCCAAAATAATTGAGAGTGGTGAGTCCACCTAGGTTCAACCTATGAGCCAAAATAATCGAGACTAGTGAGTCAACCTAGGCTCAACCCATGAGCCGAAATAATTGAGACTAGTGAGTCCACCTAGGCTCAACCGATGAGCTCAAATAACCAAGACTAATGAGACTACCTAGGCTCAGTCCGTGAGCCAAAATACATAAACCCTCGAGTGGCCAGGGAGTCAACTCATGCTCAACTATAGAGTCAACCCTCGAGTGACCAGCGAGTCAACTCACCCTGGACCATAGAGTCAACCCCGAGTGACCAGCGAGTCAACTCACCTTAGACCATAGAGTCAACCCTCGAGTGGCCAGCGAGTCAGCTCAACTTGGACCATAGAGTCAACCCCTAAGTGACCAGTGAGTCAGCTCAACTTGGACCATAGAGTCAACACTCGAGTGACTAGCGAGTCAACTCACCCTTAACCATAGAGTCAACCCTTGAGGGACCAGCGAGTCAGCTCACCTTGGACCATCAAGTCAACCTTCGAGTGTCCATCGAATCAACTTACGCTGGACCATCGAGTCAACCCTCGAGTGACCAGCGAGTTAGCTCACATTTGACCATAGAGTCATCCCTTGAGTGACTAGCGAGTTAGCTCACCTTGGACCACAGAGTCAAGCCCCAAATGACCAGCGAGTCAGCTCACCTTGGACCATAGAGTTAACCCCCGAGTGACTAGTGAGTCAGCTCACCCTTGACCATAGAGTCAATGCCCGAGTGACCAGCAAGTCATCTCACCTTGGACCATAGAGTCAATTCTTGAGTGGCTAACGAGTCAATTGACCCCGACCATAAAGTTAAACCAGATTCAAACCCTGGTCTTTGAGCCACGTATCTGTGGTATTCAACGAATATTACAGGTTGCTTTTACTAATTGTTCTATGAACAATTAACATACACCCAACCTTCTACCATTTGTATATGTCCATCCATCCATTCAATTACTCATTCATTCATTCATTCACTCATTCACACCGATAAACAAGGTAAGTAAGGATCAAAGCCATGCCCAATACACTTACTAACACTTGATCTATTGCATTTTTAGGTTGGAAGCGAGAGATAAGGAGGTTAAGACGTCTTATGGGTAGCCCAAAAGTAAGACCTCCACTACTAGTTGAATCTCTAACCGAATTTTTCTCCCATCCGGAACCTGAAATTGCAATGGCAGAAGATGATATAGTTGGCTAGTCCCACAAAAAGATTCTACACACTCCAGAATTTCGTGATGTTTAGGAAAGGCTGAGCGCTTCTAATGCTCAGAAAGATCAAGAACAAGAGGTGGAAATAGCGGCGTTGAAGGCAAAAATGGCAGACATGGAGAAGCTATCCCCGATAAAAGACAAGACTGTTGCTCCCTCCATTAAGCAATATGTATACATTGATCATTTCTTGCCAAAGGAATTAGAAGCCCTCCCAGCTAACTTTGTGATGCCTTATACAGCCCCATATACTGGCACTGAACTTCCTCATGCACATATGGAGAGTTATCTTTGAATCATGACTAGCATGAATATCCCTAAGGTTTATATAGTCAATCTATTTCCAGCCACTCTCTATGGTCCGGCTTCTAAATGGTATATGAGAATGCTGACAGACATAAAATCTGACTGGAAGAAGCTATGTTCGGTATTCTTGGAGAACTAATCTTTCAATCTAAAGGTCAAAACTACTTTATGAGAACTTGAAAGGGTTAAGCAATGCCCAAATGAATCCTTTGAATAGTACTACCTAAGATGGATGGTCGTCCATGTACTTATGACTGGGGCACCTGACTAAGAAGCTTTGATAGTAAAGCTTGTTGAATGATCCAGCCAGAGGTACTGAGATGACATGAAGATGAAAAGGTTGAATACCTTTAATGACATGGTAGACTATACTAAAAGTCTAGAAAATTATGAGGAGGAAGACTTAACAATGAAGCAAGAGCAGTAAGCTTACACTAAGCCTAGATATTGGGAAAAGGGCGGGTCTTCCAAACAAGGCAACTCTGAGTCCTTAAAAGCTCCATCTAAAGTTGTAGCATCCACTTAAGTGCAGACTCATCAATCTATCTCCCCATTATCATAGATATTTACCAAACTGAGGAAGTCTGATGAGCTTCAGAGCATCAAACCATTCATTCCACCTGCTGTAGCAGATAGAGATAACTTTTGTGCCTATCATGTGACTAAAGGGCACTGCACTAATGAATGTACCTGAATGCTAAATGATCTACATCAGATGATATTTGATGGGAGGATGAAAGAGCTTAAGAATAAATCGAGCATATAGACTAACCCCTTGAGGCCACGATAAATGCCATCAATGTTCAGGTGGAGGCAGACGAATATCATATTGATGTGACAGATAACTTCTCTCATGACTCAGGATGGGGAGATAACATGATTTTCAACAATATGGACATTATCTACATGGTCGATCAATGTGTCTTGAGAATGAGGAGAGACGGATTAGTCTAGTATCGAGTGCCGATGCACCTCATGTTTTGAGGGGATTTCGACCTGAATGAGCATGTAGAAGAATTCGTTTGATTCATGTATGAATGAGAGATTGCTATGATGGGATTTGCACCTCAATTCCCCCATTTCTTAGAAGGTTCGGCCATGGACTAGTACAACACAATGCATCTTAAAGGATGTTGGAACTGGTACTTTATGGAGAGGTCTTTTCTCCACTACTTTGCGGCTTCTCAACCATACCTGGATATGCTTTGTTGGTGGTTAGCACCTCAAGTAGATCAACATAACACTGGTTGGCAGGATGTTCCTCCTCTATAACCCCCTATGTGTACTCCCCAAAATTACATGAGTCTGAATTATGTCAGAAAAAGTTTGTTCGAATTTAGGAGCTCTTCTGGGATGGCACGCCCAGGAAATCAAGAGTTGTATGATCCTGAACAAGTTTGGAATGATCACAAGGACCAGCAAAGGTACCTTGTCATTAACCTAGATGAGGTGGCACCAGACCCATTTGCCAAACTCTAACAAATGTAGCATCAGAAATGAAAGTAGAAACCAAGTGAACATCGAGCTGCGCGACCCGCTTGAAGGGGTCCGTGCAAACATTATGGCATATGGTGCCTGTATAGAGAATACATTTGCCATTATGTGAGGCATGATCTCTGACCTTCCCACATCCATCGCAAGAGTTGAGGTTAGAATAGATGCAATAGAGGAAGATCTCGAGGAAGACCCTGAGGAAGACCCTGAGGAAGACCTCGAAGAAGATCTTGAGGAAGATCCCGAGGGAGATCCTGAGGAAAGCTTTGAGGAAGATCAGGAGGAAGATTCTGATAATGATGTGCCAATTCAACACGTGCCAAATTGGGCCTTCGAACCATAACCTTTCAATGATTTAGATGAAGAAGTAGAAGAATTCGAGGACTCCGACGAGTCAGATCATGAAGATGAAAGCGAAGTGGTTAATCTGGGGTACAAACCTAAGATCTTTATAGATGATGACCTGAGCCACTTACTAGGGGATTTTGAATATGAGGCTCCTTTCCCTAATGGCATGACAGTGAACTATTGTGGTGTTGAGAGCTATGCCTCATCTTTTGAACACGACTGCCCGAACACCTAATGGTTTGCAATAAGTGATGATTTAGGAGAATTTATAGACTTTGACTTAACTAGTGAGCACTTTGTTGATATAATCTGAGATAAGGGGCAAGAACCTTCTCAGGAGTACATCAAGGAGAAGATTCGTGCAGAAAATGAATTAGCTTGAGCCAGTTATTAGATCCGAAGTTTAGACTTGAAGGAAGTTTATCCCATATTCTATAATAGAAACACATGGCCACACTCTCACATCCATGAATTTTTGCAGATGATGAATGATGGGTACATCCACTATGCCCATTGGCCCAAGAGGTTCTGCCTGACCCTACGAGAGAAAGTAGTGGTCTAGTATGAGGGGTTGGCATTCTACCAAAAGTCAATCTAGAATACTTTGGTCAGATAATTCATCGACTACTTCACATGGATAGACCCACCAGAGGGTACAACTCCCGAGCTAGATAAACATGGAAACCCACTATTATATTGGGAATGGAAAGCAACTAATGCAGTCTACCCGACATCAATAAAATCCTCCAAAGAATATCCTTGGTACATGAATAAGTATTCTGATGTTCTAGAAGAATCAGTCACATATGATGGTGGTCAGGGTTCAGCTGATGGAGCTTCATTATCCATTCACATGATCAGATAAGACTCCAAACTTATTCTATGCCAAATCCTACAGGAGAACCTTAGAGTTCCAGAAAGACAACCTAAAAAGGCTCCCTATATGCAGTGGCCATTTACCACCAAAGCGCCATCCTCCGTGAACAAGCCAATTGACTTGGGGGAAATACCACTTGATGAAGATTTTGATGAGTTTGAAGTCTTTGAAACAACAAACTTGCCTACCTAGGTTGTCAGCCCTATCACTAGAGGAGGGAAAATCACTAGGTTAGTGGCCCCTGCTATGCCAAGAATGAAGCCTCCGACACCTCCTACTTTAGTTAAGTCCTTGAATAAATAGAAAGTCCGATTGTGGAGTAGTTAAAGACCACCACTACCAAGATGAGCATTATGGACCTTCTCTTTGGCTCCCAAGATCATAGGCTTGCTATTGTGAAAAAAGTTGATGGAAATTAAAACATCTCCCCTGGCATTACTAGAACAAGTTTGTGCGCTACTTAACGCTGAAACCAGCACTATTATCCCTGATATTATTTTCTTGAGCTTGGATTAAGGCATTCGCCATAACAAGGCTCTCTACTTGAAGGCAAGTGTTTTTGGCGCATCATGCTGTGTATAATGGTTGACAGCAGCTCATTGGTAAATGTTTATCCTAAGGATATTCTACCAATCCTAGGACTAATCAAGAGGGACTTGAAGAGATCCACAACAATCATCAAGGCCTACGATAATTCAAAGAGAACCATCATCGGTACATTTAAAGCTAAAGTTATTATTAGAGAAATCTCGTCTATCATAATGTTTACGGTCATAGACATTCTAGTGAATTTCTCTATACTACTTGGACGACCATAGTTTCATGCTCTGGGAGGGGTCCCATCCACTCTTCACTAAAAAATCAAGATCCCATTCCTCAGAAAGATTGTCACTTTAGATACTGATGAAGCATCAGTGGTGGCAGCACTGAAGATAGAAGAAAGCCTTATGAAAGGGTTTACTACAGATGCCATCAGTCAAGGATTAGGTAAGCAACTAGAAGTACATTAGGGCCTATGGATTTAGGGCTTCATGCAAAAGCATCATACTTCGAGAAGAGGACTAAGTGCCTATGAGCAGGGTATGCCAACTTTCAATATAGGGGCAGGAGAATGGAAACCTGTAGGACTAGGCTATAAAGGTGCCCAAAGAACCACTAACAAAATGATCTTTCAGAAGAAATTAGAGCAAACATGTAATGGAACCCCTGAACCTGTTACTCAACAGGGGAGGATAATTTTTGGATTTGAGATTTTCTCAAATATAGTCGACTATGGCAAGCATGGTAAAAGCTCTGTTGCCTGTGTGATAGAGAAAGCAGATCGTCAGCTAAATGCTACGGCGATTCCTGATCAGACCAAGCACGATGAACAGGTGCACCCAAAGTAAGTCAAGAAGCTAAGCAAAGAAGAGGAAATCCTCGATACTCTGACCAAACACCTCAAAGCATAACTCAAGATAGTAGAGGAAGCAAGGAGCAAGGGAGGTTGCTTAAGACAGGCCGTCATAGACATAGTCAAAACCATAAAGGGCAAGGCAATGACAGAAGAGGAAGACAATGAGGACATCCTACTAAAGCCGATAAACATGGAAGAATCATTTGCTGCAAATCTAGACCTTACTGATCAGGATGAGTCTTTCATTTCCACTGCTAATATGTTCGAAATGAATAATGTATTTTATGGTGATAATAAAATAAATAACTTTGCTTATATGGATTGCGTTTCTGATTACAATTCCATTCATCCATTCCAGCATTCATCTAGCATCTTTAACATTAATAATGATATTACAAAAGAAATTAACTTAAATACGGAAGATGATTAAAAAATGGTATACATTTCCAATCAATTGCCCATCGAACAAGAGAGAGAATTAGTAAAAGTACTAAAAATCACGTTTTAGCCTTTGCTTGGTCTTACGAGGACATGCCAGGACTCGATCGGCACATTACTGAGCATAAGATTCCCATGAGAAGAATGCATCTAGAATGGGCAGAAAAGGTCAAAGCAGAAGTAGCTAAATAGATCAAGGCTAACTTTGTGGAGGTTATTGAGTATCCCACCTGGCTATCCAATATAGTTTCTGTGCCCAAGAAAAATGGCGACGTCAGAGTGTTTGTCGACTTCAGGGATTTGAATAAGGCTACCCCTAAGGGTGATTTTTTGTTGCCACACATTGATGATTTGGTAGATAGCGTAGCATGAGCAGCCTTGTATTCCTTTATGGATAGGTTCTCTAGCTACCACTAGATCCTCATGAATGTAATAGTAAAGTTTAAGACTCCATTTGTCTTAGAATGGGGAACTTATTGTTTCAAAGTGATGCCTTTTAGACTCAAGAACGTGGGGGTAACCTACCAGCGAGTAGTCACCACACTACTACATGACTTGATCCACAAAGAAGTGGAAGTCTACATGGATGACATGCTTAAAAAGTTTGCCACCAGAAGAACACCCAGTAGTGTTAGAACGATTCCTTACAAGAATTGAGAACTACAATCTCTGTCTTAACTCGAAGAAGTGTATATTTGATGTCACATCAGGAAAATTACTGGGGCATGTGGTTTACAAGAGAGGCATAGAGATAGATTCTGATAAAGCTAACACCATCAGGGAAATGCCCATACCAAAGCCTGAGAAAGAAGTGAGGAGCTTCTTAGGGTCCATACAATATGTCAGTCGCTTTATAGCATGATTTACTACTACATGCAAGCCTATCTTTAAGCTCTTAAAGAAGCAGCAACCAATAGAATGGAACGACCATTGTCAGGAAGCCTTTGATAGGATAAAGACCTACCTAATGAATCCGCCTGTGCTAAAGCCACCAATTCTCAGAAAGCCACTCATTCTCTACTTAGTAGTAGAAGAAACATATGTGGGTGCTATGTTTGTTCAGGTGCATGAAGATAAGAAGGAATACACAGTCTATTATCTCAATAAGAAATTACTAGAGTACGAGACTCGGTGTCCCGTCGTAGAGAAAACATGTGCTACCATGGTCTGGCTCACCAAGAAACTCAGGCATTACTTCTAATCTTTCCAAATCCAACCAGTCACCAAGGTGGATCCAATGAAGTACATATGCCAGGCTCCCTCGCTGACCAAAAAACTAGTAAGATGGCTCTTATTGCTGTCGGAGTTCAATATTAAGCATGTCACTAAGAAGACCATTAAAGGAAGAGTAATGGTTGAGTTCCTAGCGAATCAACAACTCAAGGAAAGAGAACTAGAAAACCTAGAATTCCTTAACGAATGTTTTGCAATGGCTAAAGAAAACCCTGGAAAGTGGACCATGTTCTTTGATGGCACTGTTAACAAGCGAGGAGCTAGCTTGGGAGTTATCATCATCACACCAGATGGAGCACTCATACCTATGTCAAAGCAATTGGAATTTATCACCACAAATAATGGGGCAGAATATAAAGCCTATCTATTCAGAATGTCTATGCTAATCACTCTTAGAGTAGATAAAGTGAAAATTATTGGTGATTCGGCTTTGGTCATCTAGGACATCATAGGAGACTAGGAACTGAAGGAGGAATCCCTCAGACCTTACCTAGAGGCCATATGGAGGATAGCTGTAATATTCAGCGAATGCAAATTTTATCATATACCCTAAGAAGAGAACTAGATGGCGGATGCATTGGCCACTCTAGCCTCCATGTAGGAAGGGCCTCAGAGAAAGCCAATCAAACCCCTTGTTATGGAGACAACTCGATCCCCGTACTATATTTGTGAAATAGAAGGCTTCATGGATTAGTAAGAACCCTAGTACTCTAACATCTTCAAGTTCCTTAAAAGCGATGAATTCTTGGCTGAAGCTACGGATTCCTACAGAAATATGCTAAGAGAGCTTGTTGTGCAATTATGCCTAATCAAAGGAGATCTAATTAGGAGATCATCGGATGGTTTGCTGTTAAATTGCCTAACTCAACAAGAAGCAGAAATGGTGATGAAGGAGGTACATTTAGGAGACTGCGGTCCACACATGAATGACATCATGATGGCAAAGAAAATTCAAAGAATGGGATACTTTTGGCTAACAATGTTAGCTGAATGTATTCAAGAAGCAAAGACTTGCCATTCCTGTCAGATATATGGGGTTGTGAGTCACTTATCCCTAACGAACTTACAAAGCTTGACGATGCCTTGGCAGTTCTCGGCCTGGGGCATCGATATCATCGGTGAGATAGGACCATCTTCGATCAAGGACCATCGCTTCATAATAGTGACGATCGATTACTTTTCCAAATGTGTTGAGTAGAATCATATACAAGCATCACAACCAAGGAAATGGCTCGGTTTATTTAGCGACGTATTTTTGCTAGATACGACATTCCTTATCATATAGTGGTTGACAATGGTGTGCATTTCCAAGGGAAAATGACTGATCTTATTGAGAAACATTGAATTGAACATCATCGCTCTTTACCCTATCACCCTTAAGCCAATGGAGCTATAGAAGCAGCTAATAAGGCCATTAAAAAGATCCTCTCCAAGATGATCACCAACTACCAAGATTAGGCCGACCATTTGCCTTACACCTTATGGGGATACAGAACCAGCGTCAAAACTCCTACAGGTCGGACTCCTGTCTCTCACATTTATAGGATGGAGGTAGTATTGCACGTTCAAATAGAGATCAAGTCTTTGCGCATAGCCCTTGAGGCAAGACTTCCTAAAGATGAATGGGCAAAGGCGATGCATGAAGAATTGACTTTGATCAACAAGAAATGCTTAATTGTGTAGGAGAATCTACAGTTATACCAATAGTGCATGGCAAGAACTTATAATCATAAAATTAGAAGGCAAGATCAACCCTTGAGAACAGATGATCTGGTCTTAAAACAATCTCATAAATGCACATGGATGCTCGAGGCAAATTCCAACCAAACTAGGAAGAACCATATGTAGAAAAGAAGACTCTCAGTAAAGGGGCAGTCAAGATCTCAGATTTGGATGGCAACAAATTTGTGAATCCACTAAATCAGGACAAGCTAAAGTGCTATCTCATGAGAAAAAAGAGAAAAAAAAAAGAAAAGAAAGAAAAATATGAAGGTCTGTCAAGAGCTAGTGAGGGCTCTTGAGCAAAAATAAAGACCTCAAAATAAAAGAGAGAGGCCTTAGGTAAAATCTATTGGTCCCTATGCGTATATTCACTAAGTAAGAGGGGGGGGGGGGAATGACTCACTCAAGAACATATAAAACTTTTTCAAGATAATTTATTTCTTCGCTGAGTGAGGTCAGCTGGCTAAGAGAAATATCTAGAAAATATGATTGAGTAAAGAATACAGAGATTTTATACTGGTTCGGCAACCTCTGCTTACATCCAATCCCAAGAGAGTGTCTCGGCTTTAATCCACCAATCTCAACTCCTTTACCCTAGGTGCAGAAGCCTTTCACCCCTCGAAATAGCAATCGCTCACCCACTATCTAGAATAACCTCTTCTATCAGCAACTCACAAAGAGTCTAAATAAGAGCTGGATTCAACTTATGGAAACGTTGATCCAGTTACAAATGATCTAATATTACAATTGATTAATCTAATCTATTCTCTCCAGTTCTAAAGCAGATTCTAGCTGAGTTGTGCTTCCTTGCTTGAACTCCTTTTAAAGCTTGTAAATTGACATAGTCTTTGCTTCTATGAAATTCAAGTATGATCATCAAGTTCTAACACTTGCCTTCTTGCTCCTTTTATAGTTGGATTGAGAAAGTAGTCATTGAACTTATCTTGGCATCTTCAAAAATTGACAGCTCAGTAATTCACCCGTTGCTTCTTCAAATCGATCCGTTAAGAGATAGAATTGCACCGTTGTGAAATACATTTCAATCCGTTAGGTTGAAATTCAAGCTCCAATTTGAATTCTTTATCATTTGATGCTAGTATTCTGTTAGAGAGAACTTGCACTGACTTGCCACGTGTCTTCAACCCATTCCTTTTGGTATTCTGACATGTTACAGAGTGCGTGATATAAGGTTGGTAGATCTATAGAATTACCCGAAGTGGCAATTGACTTGTTGCAGCTTTTTGCATTGGAAGACTTTGTCATTTTCTTCATAATTCTATGTCTTGTCAAGGCATTAATTCTTTTTGTCATTGTCTCATTAATGTTCCTGGAAAAAGCAACACTAAAAGCAAAGATATCTTTTTACCTTAAAAGGTAAGGTCAGCAGCATTGACAGACATAAAGTAACTCAGCTGAAATATATAATCATAAATCACACAGCTGAAACAAAATCTAAATATCAAGCTCTAAGTAAATATTACTAAGTCAACGACTAAGTAGATACTTAGCCCAGAAACCACTCAGAGTTAAACTAAATAGCTAGGACAGTGGAGACTCGAAATTGTACCCTTGAATTTACTATCTCCCTTAAAACCATAGACTATTCATTTTAACATCATTATTGATTTAATTATCCCATTCTTAACTTAATTGTTATGATTAAAACTTAAACACAACTGAGTCATCCACTGAGTCCGTTCAAGCTCATGCTTGGTTCAACAATCTCCCCCATTTTGATCAATGGTAACTAACTAAGCGAGAATTAAATCAATAAGATATTTAGATCAGAGTTAACTTATACTTATGCTTGATATGTCTTTGTTCAACATCTTCAATCTGCTCAGAGTGAATGCTAACTCCCCCATAATTCTTGAATCTTCTGAGTTCAACATCCCTTAATACTTCTCATATATTTTTGCAAGGGATCAGAGCATATATATTTATGGTAGAAAATATATGAAGTTAAGAAGATCTTTACTTAGAAAACAAAATGTAATCTTTCATTAATTAATAACTTGTGTACAGATAACAAAGAGTTAATCTATACTAAGTTTTACATTTAGCTTTAACGATTACAAGAAATCTATTCTAATCCTTTGGCATAGGAAGAGCTCCCAAATTCACTCTCCATTCTTCAAATGCCTGCTGATCCCATCTGGTCTTCTTCTCCTTAGGTAGTGCAATCTCCTTGCCTTTCCTTTTTCTAGTCTCATGATATTCTCTTTGAATGCGCTCCAGATCCTTAGATAGGTTGTATGAAAATTCAGCAATTCTCTGTTCTCTTTCTTTTTCTTCCTTCTCATGCTTCTCACGATCCTTCTTGCCTATTGCCATTGCATTCAAAATGGCTTGGGCTTGATGATCAAATGAGCTAGAGACTCCTCAAAAGTTTCTAGCTGACCATATACATTTAATGAAAAATTTCGTACAAGTAGCTAATAAATTTCTTGTGATATCGCATCTTGTTCTCTAAGAAAGGTGAATAAGCAGACTAAAGTGCGGGATTGAAAGAGATTGACTTGATATTGAGCACTTAAATCTTCTTTGGAAATCTGGGCGAGATTGGCCAGAGCCTTGGCCTGATTATTTTCCCTCAGAATCCTCTCCATCATGGGAGGGCTCTTGATGGGAGTAGTCACTTCCTCATGAATCTTATCAATGGTTTCTCCGTCACTATTGACATTTGTTTGAACTTGCTTGATTTGGTCTCTAATATGACCAAGTTTTTGATGAAGAGAAGGCTCCAATTCAGCATCTGCCATAACGATGTTACCACTTAGAGCATCTGAAATATTAAGCCTCTTTAAGGCATTTACCATAGCTCCCTCTGAGTCCTTAACTTCCTTCAACATTTCCACCTTCACTATCCTTAACTCGGTGTGTAACCCATGATTCTTGGTTACCACTATTATCAGAGCATTAAGGCCCTCAACAACAACATTCAGAATAGCTGTGTTGTCCTCATTTTCCTTGCTCAGGATGCTAAACCTATCTAGCACCTTTAGCATAGCCTCAAGTAAGGGATTAAACTTATCAATCATGGAGTTTCTGAAATTGCTTTCATCATTAAGCACCTTGCAGTTGCTCTCATAGATCTTTGCCATCTATTTCTTGAGCTCTACAATATCTAACTTCAATCCTCCAGCCTACCTATCTGCAATATATAATAAAGGCAACACATGGGAAACTATTGCCCTTACTTAAGAAAACTGTGTAGGAACAGACTCAAAGTGCTCTTTCATCTCCTTAATAGCATTCATGAATCCTTGCACTGGCTCCACAGCCTTTGCAATCTTCCTCAAGACTTCCTCAGACAATAATGATTTAGCTATCTCAGCATCAATCGTAGTATTAGTGCTCAGTCCTAGAAACCTTAATCTTCCCAACCTCCTTATATCTCCCAATAGTTCAGCATTTGGGTTGAATTGGGGTTGTGGTTGTTGTTGCACAGGAATCTCCTCAATAATTAGAGGTCCTCTAACTGGTAGAGGACCTTCGAAATATAACTTTTCATGCATAGGAGATCCTATAGGGGAAAGGTATGGGATGATGGCTGTTTGGTCAGCGTTTTGGTCATTTTGGTCAGAGGCTAGGTTTGAGTTGGATGTGGATGGTGATTGGCTTTCTGGTAGGGGTAAGGCAAAAATTGGTGTAGGTGAGAGAGGTGTTTTGGTGGTTGTGTTTTGGGAAAGTGAAAGGTTCTTCAACTTCCTTCTCTTCCACAACACCTTTAACATCGGACTCGCTAACCTAAGTTTGTGAATTCTCAGTCAGTTGAGCTCCGTGCTCAACTACATTCTCCTCTTGCTCCTTATCTTCTAGGTCACCCTCATCCTCATCTATCACAATCTTCATTCTATTTAATAGCCCTCTCTTCCTCTCCTTACTAGCTTCCTTAGCATCATCAGTAGTCAGCGTGACTTGCTGGTCAAAGTTTAGCACATCAAATTCTACAGCTTCAACTTCTACCACATCATCTTCCTCCTCCTACTCTTCTTGATTTTTAATACCCTCAAGAGCCCCTATCATCTCCTCTACTACCTCCAACACTTCCTTCTCAACCAAGCTAGCTACAGCCTTCTACAAAATTTGCTCAGTGCTAGCCTTAGCCTTAGCTACTGCTTCCTCTATATAGTAGCTTCAATTTCCTCCTACTTCTTCCTTATTCACTCTTCTTCTGCAGCCTTAACCCTTTCTGCTTCCTCAACATCCTGGACTACTTCAGTCCCTCTCTTCACCATGAACTTCTTCTTAGGCTGACCTACTTGGAGAATAAAAACTGATGTAGCTTCCTTTCCCTTAGTAGTCACCTCATCTAGCTAAGCAGCATATGCCTTCCTCTTTCTCTCCCTTTTCAGAGGCATTTCTTCCCTTAACTCTTCCTCGGCCAGCTTCTCTTCTTCTATTTCCTTAGGAGTCAGCTCAGGAGACTTTTCTTTCTTAGTCCCCTTAGATGATCTTGTCTTTTTGGCTACTTGGGCAACTATAGGAATAGAGCTCGATGAGCTCCCTTTCTTAGCCTTTTTGGAGTCCTTCCTGACCTCCTTTTTTCCTCCCTACTTCACAAGTACTTCTTCTCCCTTCTCAGATCTGAGCTTGGTAATTTGCTCAAGCTCGCTAGCTACGAAGGAATATAAAGTCTTATCTTCTTCATAGGGCTGGATAGGCTTAATTTCCATGATAGCCTTAGGATCCTTCATTCTGACCTCCCCTCTTTTCAGCTTTATGTATTTTGTGTTAGAGGGTCTCTCATTTGCTCTGAGTCCATGAAAATTGGCATTGTTGAGTACCCTAGACTCGATTATCTTTAGCTGAACATTGTTCTTAGCTGCCCGTCCTTCCATATCAAGCTCATAAGCTTTGCAAAATTCCATTACAAGCTGCCTATATACCAAATGCTTGGTAACCTTAAAAAATCTATACAAAATGGCTAGAGGCCAGTTGATACTCATCCCATGCATTAAGGCATACATAAACAACCTTTCAAATTTTGAGCAGCTCCCTGTAGAGCCTGCCTTGGGCAATAGAACCTTGGTAACAAGCTTATGGGCTTGCTTCCCCTCCTTGGTGAACATAGAGGCAATTAGTTCACGAGCCTTGTAATCTTCTGGAACCTCATAGTCTATGGAAATATCTACATGCTCTTTATCTTTTATCACTCTCAGCTTGATTCCCCTTTCGCACATCCCTAACAGGCCTGCTATCAGCTTAGGAGTAACATATACTTTTCTCCCCATCATGGTAGTCATGAAAAGATCCTTCTGACCTCCTACCATATGGATTCCATGGAAGAATCCTAAAACAATTTCTTCATAGCAGTCATTTGGAAGTTCAAAGAAACCTCTCAAATAATGCTGGCGTGCCCAATTTCCAAATCTCTCATCACTACAAAAACTCAGCATATCTACTACCATTAGACTGTCCACTTCTGTTTTCTCCATAGAACTCCATTCTGTAAGGATATACTTTGTCCTAGCCGGGATATGAAGATTCTCTCTCTTGTTGAATCCAATAGCCACTTGAGCTATAAGATCTTGGTTTGTGATCCAGCAAGTATCTTTCTTGTTTCTTACAAAAAGTTCAGATTTCCTCCCTGATCTTGTCATTGCAAATTGTTTTGATGAAAATCAGAGATATTAGGGATTTAGGAAGAAAATCGCAGAGAAAGGAATTTTGGTAAAGTAACCTTTCCTCTTTCTCTATTTCTCCTTAAATAGCCAAAAACTCTTCATTTAAACCTGCAAAGCTACGTGTACGACTCATAATCCATGGTCTTAAGATTCAACGGTTAGATTGCATAACATATACCCTGGAATAAATGAGCACGAGAAACACGGGATAACTGCTATAAATATGGATCATTTCATAACTTCCTATCATTTCTATCAAGTTTAAAATTGAAAGATAACTGGTGTTAATTAATGATGTGTCCAAAATTCAGGTGGCAAAAGAAATACATAACCTAATTCACTGAAGCTCAGAGTATGCCCTAGTTTGGTCAACTCTAGAGTAGGTCAGAGTGGAAAGTATTTCTTTAAATTGAATTGGACATTCCGATCAGTTGTTCGAGTGTGTTGAATTGATCCTTTCCAATAGGCTTTGTGAATATGTCGGCTCGCTATTCTTTAGTAGGAATGTATGTGATCTTAACTTCTCCTTTTAGCACATGATCCCTTATGAAGTGATGCTAATAATGACATGCTTCATCCTGCCATGTTGAACTGGATTCTTGGATAGGTCGATTGCACTCTTGTTATCACACATGACTTTAAGGCGCTTAGACTTTATACCATAATCCTCTAGTTGCTGCTTGATCCATATCAGTTGTGCTACATAACTTCCTACAACCATGTACTTAGCCTCAATTGTACTCAAAGCCACAAAAGTCTGGTTCTTGCTATACCATGTTACTAGACAATCACCAAGGAAATGATAACCTCATGTGGTGATTTTCCTTTGAAGTTTGTCTCTTCCATAGTCAGCATCATTGTATCCTCTTAGAGTGAAGTCTGCATTACTTGGATACCATACATATGCATCAAAAGAGCCTAGCAAATACCTAAGAATTCTCTTAATAGTGGATAAGTGAGATTCTCTGGCACTAGCTTGATATCTTACACAATAGAATAAATCATATTGAATGTCAGGCCTACTAGTAGTTGAGTAAAGTAGAGATCCAATAATACATCTGTAGAGCTTACTCTCTATAGGAGTACCTTCTTCATCCTTACTCAGAATTGTATCAGTAGCCATGGATGTTGACATTGGCTTGGCTTTATCCATGTTAAACGTCTTGAGAACTTCCTTGGTATACTTAGCTTGGTAAATGAAGATTCCGTCTTTGCATTGCTTGATTTGCAAACCAAGAAAGAAATTAAGCTCTCTCATCATTGACATTTCAAATTCTTTCTTCATCCACTGACTGAATTATTTGCATAGCCTTTCATCAATTGCTCCAAATATGATGTCATCAACATATATTTGGACTAGCAAAACATCTTAATGCTTCTTCTTGATAAATAGAGTTGTATCTGCTTTTCCACTGACATAACCTTTGCTGATTAAAAAGTTAGTCAGACTCTCATACTAAGCTCTTGGAGCTTGTTTTAGTCCATTTAGAGTTTTCTTCAGCTTGAAATCATGATTTGGATACTTGGGGTCTTTAGATCCTGGGGTTGTCTGACATAGACTTCTTCTTGATATATATCCATTAAGAAATGCACTCTTCACATCCATTTGAAATAATTTGAAGTTCATATGGGATGCAAAAGTGCAAAGAATTCTTATGGCTTCAAGTCTTGCTACTGGTGCAAATGTTTCTCCATAATCAATCCTTCTTGTTAATTATAGCCTTGAGCAACCAGTCTGGCTTTGTTTCTGACAACATTACCAGCTTCATCTAGTTTGTTCTTGAAAATTGATTTGGTGCCTATGATTGACTTTCCTTTGGGTTTCTCCATAATATCCCAAACTTTATTTCTTCTGAATTAGTCTAGCTCTTCTTGCATTGAAATCATCCAGTTGTCATCAAACTCAGCATCTTCAAACTTCTTGGAATATATTAATGATACAAATGTTGAATGGCTCATCATCCTATTTAGCTGACCTCTAGTTAGCACATGATTTTGAACACTATCAAGAATCTTGTCAATTGGGTGATCTCTCCTTGCTCTGACTTCTTTAGGTAGATCAGGATCAGCTCCTTGAGCTACTATTATTGGTTGATCATCTATATCATCACCAAAGTTGATTGATGGATCCAAGTCAACTTCTTCATCTTCTTTTTTTGGTGCTGGATCAGGGATGACATGGGCTGACTGACTGATCCACTGACTTGATCCCTTTCTCTTTCATCACCACTGGCTTCTCTACCTACATTATTAGTTTCATCAAAATCTACATGCATGGACTCCTCTAAGATGCCAGTCCTTTTGACATACACTCTGTATGCCCTACTATGTGTAGAGAAACCTAGAAAGATTCCTTCATCAACCTTGGGGTCAAAGCCAATTGGTCTTTAGTGTTTAATATGAAGCATTTACAACCAAAGGCCTTAAGATGACCAACCTTGGGCTTGCATCCCTTCCAAAGTTCATAAGGAGTTTTGTTCAAAACTGGGCGAATTAAAACCCTATTTAGAATTTAATAAGTTATGTTAATAGCCTCTCCCTAGAAATACTTTGGTAGATTGTTATCACTCAGCACAGAACGACCCATCTTCGCAATATTGCGATTTCTTCTCTCAACAACCCCATTCTAATGAGGTGTATGAGGGGCAGAAAAATTGTGGTCAGTACGATGCTTGGAACAAAATTCCTCAAACTACCTATATTCAAATTCCCTTCCATGGTCACTACAGATTCTATTAATTTTAAGGTCTTTTTTATTCATGATCCGGGTAGCCAACCTAGAGAATGATACAAATGTTTCATCTTTACTAGCAAGCAATACAATCCAAGTGAACCTGGTCAGATCATCTACTACCACAAGGGTGTATTTCATTCCACTTAGACTTGTAGGCACAACAACACTAAACAAATCCATGTGTAAAAGATCAAGGGGATGAGAAGAAGATATATCATCTAATGATTTAAAGGTCTTCCTAAATTTTTTTCCCAAGTTGGCATGCTGAGTAGAGTCTATCTTTTTTAAAGACTAGATTGGGTAATCCATCAATAAGTTCATTTTTGGCTAATTTGGACAGATTGGTCATATTGATATGTCCTAACCTTCTGTGCCATAACCATGAGTTTTCCTCCTTAGAAACTAAGCATATATCATTGGAGCTGGGGGGATAAATCAAACATATAAACATTATTAATTCTAGGAGCATAAAGAATAGTTTGGTCAGAGTTACCATGAATGGCTGAGAAGCCTGCTGAGTCAAATATAACTTTCCTGCCTTTGTCACACAGCTGAGCAACACTTAGCAAGTTGAACTTTAGGCCATTCACCAAATACACATTATCAATTGAAGGCTTCACTCCTACAGTGTCATTGCCAACAATCTTTCCCTTTTTATTTTCTCCAAAACTGACACTTCCATTCCTTCTTTGCTCCAATGTGATGAATTGCTTTTCATTACCTGTCATATGCCTTGAGCATCCACTATCCAAATATTACATTCTTCTATCATTAGTGGATCTTAGGCTCACCTGCAAAATAATTAAGTTTTCTTAGGTACCCATGCATTTTTCTGGCCGGGTCGTCTCTTGTTAGTGGTGGTCATCCTTGACTAGTCATACTCATCATTGTAACCATTTTTATGCCTACATATGACTGTAACATGTCCTAGATTACCACAAAAACTACAAGCGGCCTTAGGATTAGGCCTGCTGACTTTACTCTTTTAGGAAACCTTCTCAGAGTGGTGAGTGTGGTTACTCTGAGTATTCCTGCTAGGTTGAGGAGGGACCCGCACCTTTTTCAAAGCAATTACTACAGTAACTCGTTTATCCAATTTCTTAGAGAGTTTGCTGTTATATCCACTTTGGTATTCAGCTTTTTCCATCAAGTATAGGATGTCAAGTGATGTAGAAGAATTGACATCTTCTATATCATCACACCTCCTCTGAAGTACTCTGATGTATTTGGTTGACTTCTTAGTCACATTAATAACATCATTAAGTACTACAGCAAGCTCTTATGAAGAAAAAGGGGGTTTAGAATTTACCTCAGAGTTGTTTCCTTTATCTCTGCTTTGGTCAGCTGGTTGATTGGCAGCGGAAGTAGTTGGTTGGTCAGATAATACTAAGTTGGGCAGATCATCCTTAGCTATGAGGCACATATTAGCAGAATCTTGTGCCTTCTCATATGAGGATGATGACTCTTGCTCAGAGTCGCTCCAGGTAGTAGCAAGGACTTTCTTGCTCTTCTTCTTCTTAAACTTATCCTTCTTCGCCTTAGGATAGCTCTACTGAATATGCCCCTTTTCACAGCATTCAAAGCACTTTATATCTTTGTTATTCTCTTTGTTGAATTCCTTTCATGGCCTATCAACTGGTCCCTTCTTATACTTGCGTGTCTTTCTAAACTTTTAAAAGTTCTCATCTTTTCCCATGTATCTCTTGAAATTCTTGGTCATTAGAGCTATCTCTTCTTTTCTATCCTCTAGATATCCTTCCTCAGAGGAATCTTCTTCTTCATCATCATCAACTTTTAGAATAACATCTCTACTTAAGTTCTCTTTCTCTTTGGACCTATGCTTCTTAGACTCATCTTCATATTGGTTTAAGGACATCTCATGAGCCAACAGAGTTCCAATTAGCTTATCAAACTTATAGGTCTTCAAATCATGAGCCTCTTTAATAGCACTCTTATTGGCTTCCCAATCTTGAGTCAAGCTTCTAAGTATCTTCTTGATAATCTCTTCTTCTGTGAAGGTCTTGCCAAGTCTTTTTAGCTCATTGACAATATTCATGAACCTGGTGTTCATGTTGGAGATTTCCTCCTTGGGCTTTATGTGAAACCATTCACAATCCCTCATGAGGATATTGATTTTAGACTCTTTCACCTTATCAATACCTTCATAAGTTACTTCCAACTTCTTCCAAATCTCTTTGGCTGTCTTGCATCTAGAAATGCAATTGAACTTAGTTGCATCAAGACCATAATGAAGATAGTTGATAGTAGCTACATTTTCTTTTAGTATGGCTGGCTAAGTCCTAGTTATCCATTCAGTAGAGTACTTATCAACTCATAGTCCATTCTTCACATGTGATTATGGCCCTTCTATAATAGCCATCCAAGCATGCATACTCTAGGATTGAATGAAATTAGTCATTCTATTCTTCCATTAAGTATAATGCTCTCCATTAAACATAGGAGGCCTGGTGACACCTTCAGGAAAAATGTAAGCTTGAGCCCTTCTGCTAGATTCTCCTTTGTACGCCATGGTCTTTGTCTCAAAGATTATGAAATCTGTGAAATAAGAACTGCTTTGATACCACTTGTTGGTCCCTATACGTATACTCACTGAGTCAAAGGGGGGGTGAATGATTCACTCAAGAACTTATAAAACTTTTCACAACAATTGATTTCTCTGCTGAGTGAGGTCAGCCGGCTGAGAGAAATATCTGGAAAATGTGATTAAGTAGAGAACACAGAGATTTTATACTAGTTCAGCAACCTGTGCTTACATCCAGTCCTGAGAGAGTCTCTCGGCTTTAATCCTCTAATCTCATCTCCTTTACCCTAGGCGGAGAAGCCTTTCACAAATTCCCCAATTAGAGTAAGTACCCTCCAAACTGCAATCGATCACCCGCTGACTAGAATAACCTCTTCTATCAGTAGCTCACAAAGAGTCTAAACAAGAGCTGGGTTCAACTTATAGAAATGTTGATCCAGTTACAAATGATCTAATAATACAATTGATTGATCTAATCTATTCTCTCTTGTTCTAAAGTAGATTCTAGCTGAGTTGTGCTTTCTTGGTTAAACTCCTTTAAAGCTTGTAAATTGATAGAGTCTTTACTTCTAGGAAATTCAGGTGTAATCACCAAGTTCTAACGCTTGCATTCTTGTTCCTTTTATAGTTGGATTGAGAGAGTAGCCGTTGAACTTATCTTGGCATCTTCTGAAATTGACAGCTCAGTAATTCACCCATTGCTTCTTCAAATCGATCTGTTAAGAGATAGAATTGCACCACTGTGAAATACATTTCAATCCGTTAGATTGAAATTCGAGCTCTAATTTGAATTCTTTGTTGTTTGATGCCAGTATTTAGTTTGAGAGAACTTGCGTTGACTTACCATGTGTCTTCATTGCATTCCCTCTGGTATTCTGACATATTGCAGAGTGCGCGATACAAGGTTGGTAGATCTGCAAAATTACCCAAAGTGGCAATTGACTTGTTGCAGCTTTGCATTGGAAGACTTTGTCATTTTTTTCATAATTCTGTGTCTTGTCAAGGCATTAATTCTTTTTTTCTTTGTCTCATTAGTGTTCCTGCAAAAAGCAACACTAAAAGAAAAGATACCTTTTTACCTTAAAAGGTAAGGTCAGCAGCATTGACAGACATAAAGTAACTCAGCTAAAATATATAATGTAAATCTCACAGCTGAAATAAAATCTAAATACCATGCGCTGAGTGAATATTACTAAGTCAATGAATAAGTAGATACTCAGCCCAAAAACCACTTAGAGTTAAACTAAATAGCTAGGTCAGTGGAGACTCAAAATTCTACCCTTGAATTTTCTAATTCTACCCTTGAATTTACTATCTCCCTTAAAACCATAGACTATTCATTTTAACATCATCATTGATTTAATTATCCCATTCTTAACTTCATTGTTATGATCAAAACTTAAGCACAACTGAGTCATCCACTGAGTAAGTTCAAGCTCGTTCTTGGTTCAACAAAATCCATTCAGAACCTTAAGTAACGGTAGCAATTTCTTAGGAATAAGTACCATTTGTCCTTCCTATTCAAGTAATATCTTTTCTATTAGCATATTCATGTTAAAAGTACTGCATGGGTACATTAAATGGAAGCTATAAATTATTTAATAAAACACGCATTGAAATAACATCTTTTCATCTTTATCACACATAAAGTGCATTACAAACAGGAAATGAAAGTGATAAAGGCAAATAACGAGGCCAAAAGCCTTTATTCTCCTACGTAGATGAAAGACACATAGTGGCAAGCTCAGTGATCTCCAAGGAAACTGCGGAGCCTCCTATTCTCGATGAGTCTCTCCTCAAGAGTGATGAACCTGCGAGTACTTGCAACCCAGACGCGATAAGCCTCAGAAGGATGGATGTCAAAAGGTATAGAATAGTTCACCTCCACTCGAGAGTGATTGACCCACCTAACATCATGAAAATAAACCCAAGTGTAAGAAACCTTAGAGCCGATAACGGTGCACAAGGCTGTCGGGAACCCCTGAGGGCGACCATACTACCTACATAAGCGGCTAGAAGACTAGGTAATAACCTCAGAAAGACTAATGAGGACCACGCCATCTCTAGCAACATCAGTAGTCATATGCATACTTCCCCACCAAGGGCAAACCCAACAGATATCCTCAGCGGCTCGACTCCCCATAAACTCAACCCACTCTTATAGAGTGAAATCTCTATGGGGACGGTTACTGATACAAATTACAGAACCCCGTTCCCGGTAGGCCTTCGGATAATAATCCATGCTTGTGGGAACTGATAATATAGAAAGCTTGTCCTAAAGCCAAAGCTACAAAAGCAACACAAAAAATATATAAAAAAAGAAGAAAAGAAAAAGAAGGAAGTCTGCTGGATTGAAAACTTGAAAAGGCGGTCTAGGCAAAAATTAAGGCAAGCCTGATGAATAAAAAACCTGATAGGGTGGTTCATGCAAAAAGAAAGGCTTAAATCAAATTTACTTGAATGAGAAGCCTGCTTCCCCTAGTAGTAGCTTCAGTCCTATTCCGGGAAGAGCGCACGAAGATCAGTGTCTTGACTAAGCCCATTGCAATAGGAGATTTCCCCTCTAATATCTAATCAATGATGGTGAAAAAGGCAAAGCTGCAGACCAAAGTTGGGGCCTCATAAAGAAAGACCCCCAACAAGAGTAAGCAAAGAAGTGGAAGCCAACTCGCGTCATCAGGAGAAAGGATCCTAGCTATGTCGAATGCCACATTCAACCTCAAGGCCTCATTGTAAATCATTCGGCACCTATCAAATCATTGCAGCTGAAAATGATTTATCAATGGATTAGAAAACTCTGGGCAATGCGTCGGAATAACTGGAGGCATATCAGCCGAAGATCTCAGAAGCCCGCATAATTCCTCATACAAGGGGCACATCTCGTGATCTCCAAATAGCAACACATTGTCAATGGGATCCCAGAACCTGCTAGCAGCCTAGATCACATCTGTGAGCGGACGACCTTTTACCAACCCTTAAAGGGGGCGCAGTGAAAAACAAGCGCTGCGTTGCGAGCCGAAGGATTGATCCTCCATTTAGCGTGATGAAAAGATGGACTGATAAAATTGATGTTGAATTTGAATTTTAATCCAATTTAAGTGTTAAGAGATACGAGACCCGAAATCCCCTATTTTAAGACAGAGTTGCCACCCTACCAGGAATTTGGGTACGATATTCCCAATAGGTGGTTATACCGTACCTTAAAACAGAGATTCATAGTTCGGATGATGTTGCTTATTTTTCATTTATTAATCAAACCATTTACATTTTAATAAGCGCGACTTTAGTTCTTATTTGATTTAAATCCAATTAATCTATAGAGTTTTCGATTTGTATACCCATACATCACACAAAAGCGATAAATAAAGCAGGAAAATTAATTATTACATGGCTTTACAAATACCTATACATTTTTCTAGTGCAAGGAAAGTAAAGGCGGATAAATAAAACAAATAAAGAGAGACCGAGATCGGGTCTAAACCAGGCTCACAAACCCCAAAGCAGCTCCACGAAACAATAAATCGCACACAAATAAATTGTAAATAATGCACAAATAATCATAGGGTACTAATAATAGTAATAGTAGTAATAATCCTGGTAATAACGATGGAAATAATGAAAGCATGATATAATATATGGTTACTAGTAAGCTTTAAAATAATAATGTTACAAAAAGTAATAAAAACCATAATAATAATAATAATAATAATAATAATAATAATAATAATAATAATAATAATAATAATAATAATAATAATAATAATAATGCAACCTAAGTAGTAGTAGCCAATATAGCAATTGACTAAGGACAACACAATACAAACACCAATAATGATAATAATAATAATAATAATAATATCATGAGTAATAAAAAGACACATGTATACAGCACTCAAGAAAATAATAATAATAATAATAATAATAATAATAATAATAATAATAATAATAATAATAACAATAATAATAATAACAACAGAGGCATAAGAACAACTATTCTAATAATACCCTACTTAGCACTAAAAAGGACACTAATACATTAACCATTAAAAACAAAAGTAATCCAAGAAAACCAACAATATATATGTATATTAACAGTAAAAGAAACGAAGCTACTAATTCCAAATATAATGAAAGATAATAACTATACTAGTAAAATAACACTACTAACAACATTACTAACATTAATACCACTAACAATACATTAATATTAACACTAATCATGCTAATTTCACATCTAAACAAACACGTTAAAATATGAAGGTAAAGGGATTTGATACCTCTCAAAGGTTACCTTTGATTTTTGTAGTCGGATATACGAATTTCCGAGGATCGATCCTTGAGGCCTTGAGCGGATTTTACCGAGCCGAATCTACCCGAAATAGCCTTCGAAACCCCATGCACCCATGCTAGGTGTAGGATTTAAAGTGGTATTGGTTTGATGTTTGGTATTTGATATTTGAACTTCACATTAGTTTGGAAATGGTTCAATGTGTTTGGGCTAAATGAGATTTGATAGAGATTTTGTATTAAAAGAGGGTCAAAAATGGATTTTTGTTCAGTGGTTTGATGAAACAACCAAAGAAATAAGACGAAAATCCAAGAAATGAGAATGAGAATGAGAATGAGAATTAAGCAAAAACTATTGTTTGCTACCCTAATTCCCTAATACCCAAAGACTCTCACTCTAATTAAAATTCCTCCCATTTTCTCTACTGTATGTGCCGCCCCCTATTTGAGCCTCTCTTGCTAGTGAAATAAGCCGCTCTAACTACAGCCCATTCCTTCTTTCTTTTGTATTATGTTGGCCGAAAATGGGCCCTCTTAATTGAAAATTTTTTAGGAAAATTGTCACTTATAACCCAATAAAGAAATTATATCTTTCTAACCATTTTAAGTTTCCATTTTTACCTTTATACGCCATATTCACATCTCATACGATTTGGTGGTTTTTTTAAAATTTATTTGGCTTGTTTTGCATTTCTCTCAAACAGTTCATTTTTTTGACATGCCGCTGTACTTTTTTTTGCTTGTCTCATTTTTTATCTTCGAAACACCATCCATTGTTATATATTTTTCCAATTTTTTTCGAACTGTGTTATATATCCGTTATAATTCTAATATAAGTCTCTTTGTATTTGGAATGCTTATTGAACTGTTATAAATCTTTTATAAATCTATTATAAATCTATTATAAGTTTAGTATAAGTTTGTTATAAGTCTAATATAAGTCTCTTTGTATTTGGAATGCTTATTGAACTATTACATATCTAATATACAGTTGTTATAAATCTGTTATAAGTCTAATATGAGTCTTTTTGTATTTGCAATGCTCATTAAACTGATATACGTATGTTATAATGGATATATAACACATTTATATTAGATTTATAATTGATTTATAACAGATTTGTAACAGATACAAAAGAACATACAGATTATATATCTAATACAAAACTGTTATAAATCTAATATATATTTCATCAAACACTTGTAGCAAACATTTATCAGGCTTGTAGCAGACACATAGATTTAATCTAGGTTTATAATAGATATATAACACATTTTATAACAGATTTGTAACAGATACAAAAGAACATATAGATTATGCAAACAATTTTTTAATAGTCATATCTAATACAAAATTGTTATAAATTGTTATATATTTTTTTATCAAACACCTATATTAGAAATTTATCAAGCTTGTAGCAGACATATAGATTTATTCTAGGTTTATAACAGCTATATAACACAGTTATAACATATTTATAACAGAATTATAACATATACAAAAGAACATACAAATCGTGCCAAACACTTTTATAATAGTCATATCTAATAAAAAAACTGTTATAAATCTGTTATATATTTTGTCAAACACATGTATTAGACTCTTGTCGGGCTTGTAGCATACATACATATTTATTTTAGGTTTATAACAGATATATAACACATTTATAATAGATTTTTAATAGATATAAAAATCATACAGATTATGCCAAATAATTTTATAATAGTCATATCTAATAAAAAAAATGTTATAAATGTGTTATATATTTCATCAAACAAATGTATTAGACATTTATCAGGCTTGTAGCAGACACATATTTTTCAAAAGTGCTCGATTTTGCACTTGAAGCGCACCATTTGCGTTTTTGTTAAGACAAAGCACAGGGGCGTATAAAGCGCAAAAAAAGACTTATAACAAATTTATATTAGATATGTAATGGTTTCAATAAGCATTCCAAATACAAAGAAACTTATATTAGACTTATAACAGATGTATATTAGATATGTAATAGTTCAATAAGCATTACAAATATAAAGAGACTTGTATTAGAGTTATAACGAACTTATATTAGACTGATAACAGATTTATAATAGATTTGTAACAGATGTATAATAGTTTAATGAGCATTGCAAATACAAAGAGACTTATATTAGAATTATAACACATAATATAAAAAGTATATAGCAGATGTATATTAGATATGCAATAGTTCAATAAGCATTACAAATACAAAGAGACTTATATCAGACTTATAACAAACTTCTTTTAGCCTTATAACAGATTTATAACAAATGTATAACAGTTCAATGAGCATTGCAAATACAAAAAGACTTATATTAGAATTATAACAGATATTTAACAGTTCGAAAAAAATTTTGGAAAAAATATATCACAATGGATGGTGTTTCGAAGATAAAAATGAGATGAACCAAAAACTCTAAAGTAACATGTCAAAAAAAATGAATGGTTTGAAAGATAAATGCAAAATCAGTCAAAAAAATTTAAAAACATACACCCAAAACGCATGAACTTGTATAAGGTTATATGAAAAGTCATTAAGAGTGTATAATGGTGATATAAAAAGTAATTCAGTTTGTGGTATTTTGCTTTGATGTATTTTGGTAATTTAATAAAAGTTTACATGAAATTATTTTTGCCAAACTAGTGCATTATGATGTTTTTCCCATGTTTTTGTTCTATTTCATTAACTCACTTTCATTTCTTTTCTTCCTTTTTTTAAAAAATGACTAACTTAAACACAATTAGTCTATTAGGCATTGGGAGATTATCAAGTCATTTGGAGGATGAGTAACATGGGTCTAATGAATGTTGTCTCATAGTTATTTCGGTGGGCTCGAGGCTCATTAAAGTCTAATTGTGCTTCTCAGACCAGTACCTGTAGAAACTCAAATGAATGATAACCATATATATCTCATCATCGAGGCCGAGCGAAATCCCATGCTCATAGGCTACCCCTCATGGGATCACTACTGACACAAGTCAGTATGATCTCACAAAAAGAGCAAGGGATAGAAGGTTATACCTAAGGTGCGGATTCTTGATCCAGTTGTCTACTGGGGTTGCCATCAACAGACCTATCAAGAATGAAATTGACTTAGAGATTTTGATTCGGTATCACCCTTGACTCCCCCATAGATCTGAGATAAACTGTTTGTTGCCTTACATCATCATAACATAACTGAGGATTAAACTCTCAGTAGAATCGCATTGTGTTGTTCCATTATAGAAACTCTAATGATGAACCGTTGGTTGCCTTACGTCACCATAACATGACTGAGTATGAAACACCCAGTCGGATGGCATTGCGCTCGCTCCATTACAGAAACTCCAATAATAAACTGCTGGTTGCCTTACGTCACCATAATATAAATGAGGATTAAATGCCCAGTGGAATGGCATTGAGCCGCTCTATTGTAGAAACTCCAATAACAAACTACTGGTTGCCTTACATCACCATAACATAACCAAGGATTAAATGCCCAGTCAAATGGCATTGGGCTACTCTATTATAGAAACTCCAATAATAAACTACTAGTTGCCTTACATCACCATAACATAATTGGGGATTAAACACCCAATCGAATGACATTACACCACTCCATTACAGAAACTCCAATATAAAATGCTAGTTGCCTTTCGTCACCATAACATAATTGAGGATTAAACTCCCAGACAAATGGCATTGAGCTGCTCCATTATAGAAACTCCAATAATAAACAGCTGGTTGCCTTACGTCACTATAACATAACCGAGGATTAAATGCCTGATCGAATGACATTACGCAGCTCCATTATAGAAACTCTTGAGACTTCTTGCGATCACCTTAGACTCTTTGAAGAATGATTTGAGGTTTCAAATTTTGAATGTTAGATTTTGAATCCTTGCGTTAGTCATCCATTTGGGTTGCCGTATGGTGTACCTGACAAGGAAAGTTTGAGATATCAGTAATTAGCATGAGTTGCATTTTTATTGGTTAATTGATTTTGTGGAAAAAAAATATTTTTGCCCCTTCAATTAAGCAATGAAAACGGAAGTATGAAATATGAATTGGGTTAGGATTTTCGGAGAAACTGTTGAGTTGTCCGTCAAGTCTAGCTAATATGCCCCTTGAATATAGCTCAAAACATATGTGCTGGGATGCCTCTGATGATTATATTGAAGTGTCCTTGGGTATTTACATTAAGGTGCCCCTGGGAGAAACTTCCGATTTTTGAATTTAGGATCCTTGGATCGGTTGTTCATCTAGATTGCCTTTTGGTGTACCTGTTAAAGAAATTTTGAAGGTATTAGTAAGAGATATGAATTGCGCTTTTATTGCTTAATTGATTTTATGGAAAAAATTTTTTGCCCCTTCAATTAAGCAATGAAAACGGAAGAATGAAATATAAATTAAATTGAGATTTCTGGGAGTCTCGAGAAACTGCTAAGGCCGAGCGCCGAGTCTGGCTGATATTCCCCTTAGATGTTCTGTCCTTGAATGTAGGTCAGAAGAAAATTTCGAGATGCCCCTTGATACGGATGCTTTTTTTTGAGTTTGAGCATAAAGCTTGAGGATAGTTTTCTTTGCTTTATTGCCTGTAGAATTCAATATAGAATATTAGACAAGACATTATGCATGAATGTATGAATGCATGAGATGCTTGGGCTAAACATCATCAAGATTATTGATTGCTTTCTCAGTTGTCTTGCCTGATTGATTTAACTTCTTGCTAGGAGAAGGAATACAAAGAGTTGCATTTCCGCGTAGATTAGGTGAGTACGCCTTTGGTGGAGAATTAGGGAGGTTGCACAAATTAGGTGGGAATGCCCCTAAAGGAGAATTAGGGAGATTATTTTCTATGCACCCTTTTTGCTAGCTATCCAAAGAGGCAAGTTAGCTGTATAAACAATTGTTGAATTGAGCGTATCGAAGACAAGTGGGAGCACGAAGCAAAGTTTGAAATTCTGGATGAAGAACGGCTGGACGCTATCACTACCAATGAATTCTAGCAAGGATGGCTTTATAAGTTTCAGACTTTGTGGACTTGAGATGTTCGGTCATGGTTGAAAATGGGGTAGACATGCATATGAGGACGAATTTGAGCCCTTTGAGTCCATCATATTGCAAAAGATATTCAGGCACTATGATGACGACGACAATAATGCGGGTATCTCGATGTGATCGATGGTAGTCATTTACATTCATATCTACTTGTCTTAATTTTTGCATAGACTCGAACATTGAGATGGGCCTATCAGACTTATTTATATCTTGCTTTTATGTCCTAATTTTTTCCTAGGCCACCCTTTTTGAGTTTTCAATCCAGCAGACTTTTCCTGGCTTTTGCATAGACCTCACTATTTTCAGTCTATTAGGATTTTTGCCTTTTATCATTTTTTTCTTTTGAGGAATTGATTTGACTGCATGGAACCCCACATACAACTCATGTGTTGCATTTCGCCTTTTGTGCCCAATATATTCATTCAAGCATAAACGTAAAGAATTCAGTAAAATGACATTTTCATTAAATGAGGCAAGTTTGAGTACATGATGATGATAACCATTTCTATTGACCCAAACTATGGTGTTAAATAGCCTATGTAGGTTCTCTAGCCAACAAACTCTCATTGCTCACTTCACCTTGACTTTTGCCTAGACCACCCTTTTTAGGTTTTCACTCTAGCAGGTTATTTTGCACCCTAACTTTTGCCTGATTGATTTGTATAATACCGATCAGCGGGATACACCCTAATTTTTTACCAAGCAGTAGAGGACCACTCGTTGGGTGATTTATTTATATGTGTTTTTTATGTGCTGCTTTTCTCGATTTGATTATTTTAGGTTAGATATGATAACGCTTCAACCTATATTGATTGATAGGGTTTACAAACTCCTTACCATCCACTTCCATGAATTCTATTTCCAAGAGCCTTCTTTTGGTTATGTAGGTTTTTTTTTCAATTCAGTCTGAAATTCCCCCTTAGGTCGGTGTGCATAGGCTTTACTTGTTTCATAACTAAGCCATCGATTTTCAGTGGATAATTCTGACGTTGGATACAGTTGACGTACGCCATTTCTATGTGTTGTTAGTGCATTTGAAGATTGTTTAAGTTATTTGAACCATGCTTTTAGTCCACAGGGGTCCTTTAATATTGGATTCAGTGCAACTAACAAAGATTTCATCTCGGTTTTGGCTAGGATCGTAGCTCCCATAAACCAAAGAGAAAGCCATCAGATTCATGGGAATTTCGACCTTTGTTCAGTTCTGACAGAGAGTAAATAGTAGCTTGTCGATCCAATCTCCATAATCTGTGGTAGGCTTGGAGAGAAATTTCTTAGTAAGCTGGTTTGAGGCTTCGGCTACCCCATTAGCCCATGATATGCATGGTGAATATCTGCGGTGTTCAAACCTATATTCCTTGATCAATCAGGTGGTTGCCCCTTAGAACTGAAACTCGTTGTCTTAGAAAAAATGGTGAAGTAATTCATACCTGGTGAAGATGCATTTCTCGACGAACTTGGACATCCTCTTGGTGGTAATGTTGGCGAAAGACTTGGCTTCCCCCTATTTTGAGAAGTAACCTACCCCTACTATGATAAAGCAATGTCCATTTGTTAATAAAGGTCATACTCCGCAGATCATATGTGTCCCCCTCACCGAGAATGGTTAATGAGGAGAGAAATGGAAGATGGTGTGTAGTAGTACGGGAATGGCCATTGAGAAGAGTCAAAGGTGTATCGGGGGTGGGAATTTTGAGAATGGGTGGGCTAAAAAAGGTAAGCCTTAATTTTGTCAAAGGTAAATTGGCGATTTTATCCCACAAAATAGGCTGACACTTGTTTAGTAGCTTGAAAGCTGGGTTCGCATATACTTGTGAGGCTCGTGACGCACTGGCTAGCATAATAAATTGACCCAAGGAAGGACTGAACTTCTTTCTCTATCTTAGGTGCTGGCATATCCCTGATGGCTTTAATCTTATCAGGATCCATCTCTGACTAATCACATGACCCAAGAGCTTTCCAAAAGTCACCCTAAAAGTACCCTTCTTCGATTAAGGCTTAGGTTGTATAAAATTATCCAAAATCACAGGGTGTTCTTCTTTGGAAGCAGACTTAACCAACGCATCGTCAATTTAGACCTCAACTTCTTTGTGAACCATATCATGCAAGAGAGTGGTGATGGCTTGTTGATAGGTTGCCTTGGCATCTTTTAGGTTGATCCACATAACTTAGAAATAGTAGGCCCCTCATTCTGTGATGGAAGCTATCTTGACCTTATCAATTGTGCCCTACAGAATCTGACCATGCCTTGAGAATCCGCCTATGGATGAGTACATTATGGCCTCTAGCTGCTTGTCAACTAGCACACCGATATGTTGTAGGGGAAACCCTTCTTTCGTTGAAGCCTTGTCTATACTTTGGTAATCCATATGAACCTTTTCCATTCCATCTTTCTTGGCGACTATGATTATACTAGGTAACCAGGTTAGGTGTTTGACAACTTTGAATGCTTGGCTTTGATCGACTTGGAAACCTCTATTTTAATACTTTTCAGAACCTAAAGCGACTCTTAATGATTTAATCCTTTCAATCCATTCTGGCGGAGTTTCTTCTTGATCGGTCAGAATACAAGGCTCGATGATATAACGACTAACCCTAGGCATGTTTAGGTGTGACTAGGCAAAAGCGTTATCAAAATCTTTAAGCACTTTATTTATCTCTCTTTTTTCTTCAGAGGTTAGGTCATTAGAAATGTTTACCATATTGGGTTGTCATATGTAGTCAAATTTATTTCAGTTAAAGAAACATCATGAATACTAAAAACGTTATGCTTATGATAAAATGAATGCATGGACCCATCGAGCAAAACATCAAGCAGATAAGCAAAAAGAGAGTCTTTTATTGAATAAAAATGCCTTAGAGGCAAAATTGTTCACATCTAAATACTAGAAAAAGAAAATTACATCATAAATAGTCATCCTCCATAGGCGGAGGGTCTTGAGTTGGTAGAGCTGGTAGATTAGGCATCCTCAGTAGCTTCCATCAGTATGTCATCTAGGATGAGATTGAGAACTCTCTCTTGTTCAGCTGGTGACTTATCTCCTTCTTTTGCTAGAGACCTCGCAGGTTGCTGTTTCGGAGAAAGAATTGGATTCTTCATTATCTTTCAAATTTTCCATAGTAGCATGCTTCTCAAAGAGATTTCCTGAATTTCCCCCTAGAACAAACTCTTCGGACAGGTCAGAGTCAATCATAATGATCTTTTCATCAAATTTTGGTAAAGGGTTCTCCATTTTGGCGGGCTTCTGAATGCGTTGTTCTATCCTTCGTCTACGTTGAAGGGTTCTCAATCATCATCAGAGTATTCCCCTTTAAGTTTATAGCTGTTGACATTAAAAGGAGACTTTTTAACTAGGTCAACTTCTTCAGCTTTGGAGTAGATGCTCTTGATGAGCTCATGTGGTGCATTACCCTTCTTAGGCAAATCAGAATGGGAAATTCTAGTCTGATTGTTGAGCTTTGGTAAGGGGTTATCCATAGGGCTATACGCCCTTTCTGGCTCAAATAATTAGCCTTCCTTTACCAAATGGTGGATAACTTGAATTAATTTCAGACATTCGTTAGTGCGGTGGCCTTGTTAGACATGATATGCACAAAAGTAATGCTTCTCCTCTTCCTTAGGGGGTCTATGCTCGCGAAGGGTTCTGAGGAGGCTGTGCTCCCTAAAGGTGGCTAAGATTACACTAAGGGGTAATTTCCATGGATTGGTAACATTCTCCAAGTTATTTTTGGCTGGATGGGAGCCACTATGACTAGCGCCTGAGCAATTTTCCAATCCTGAGTGGATGACCCATGATTTGACTGGCTTTCCCGTAAAAACCAAGCCCCTTATCTCGGCCTGAGATGGGATAGCGTATGGTTTGGAAACCAAATCTTTACTTCCCTTGAGCTTTCCTTTTTGTCCTCCTTCGGAACTAAAGAGCAAGAACTTAAACAGTAGAGCCTCTTCTTTGGTTGTCATGCCCGAAGATTGCATGACTTGGTTGCTAGATAAAAGAGAAGTTAATCGGTGTGAGAAGGATTCAACATTAGGTGTCATGCCCAGCGATTGCATGACCTAGTGGTTGGATTGAAGAGTAGTTAATCGGCGCAAGAGAGCTTCAACTTTGGGTGTCATGCCTGTAGATTGCATGACCTAGTCGATTGGTGTCACACCCGGAAAATGTGTGACCTGGTCCTTGGATAGAGGGGTTATTCCAAACTGGAATGGTGAAGTAAGTGATAAGGTTTCAACTTGAGAGCTAACTCATAGATTAGTATCGAAGGGGTTTTGTGGGTAAGTGGTTCGTATTAGAGCAACAACAAATTGAGTGGGAGTAAGATCAAAGGACATTGGAGGCATTGGAGATGACATGAATCTGCTAGAAGGCGTGGTCAGGAGAGGTGTAAGGCCAACCGAGGAGGAAGAGACGATCGAACTTTGGGTAGCTGGTCTCGGGCCTCGGGTTGGAACTCATCGTATCGGAGAAACACTGTAATAGCATTGGCAAACTCCGAACTCAATGGAGATTGACCCTGATCAAGAGTAGGGAGAAGAGGGGAAGCACCCTCAAATGGAACCCCATCAACTATCGGTAAATCAGACATAACAGAAAAACTAGATTCTAAAACTGAGATTGGAACTCGAATTCAGACCCATGGAACAACAAACTAGATGATGAACAAGTCTGAATTAAAGAGGACTGCGACGGTGAGGATGTCTCGACCTACTGAGGTAATTGGAAGATGATCAACCCAAATCGAACCATTAATGAAGTGAATGATTACATAATAATTCGAGTGATGAATGCCATATATACCGGGGTGGTTTAGAGAGGTAGAGAGCAGAAGAGCTTATGATGCGAAGCTTAACCCCAAAATACGTGAGATGTGTGATTCCCTTGTAGTTCCTAGCGAACTAGATATGTTCCTCGGGACTCGAACGATCTCAAGCATTTTGTTAAATTCCCCCTTCAAGCGAGGGGAGAGTAGAGGTAAGCGGAAGAAAAATAAAAGTTGGCCACAGGCGGCCTATGCATGGGTTTTGCGTGGATGAGCACAACACAAGTAGCACACAAAAAGCGAATACACCTCTTCCAACCTTACGACTCCCGCACAACGCCTTTCAAAAGATCGGGGGGTAACTCTAGTGCCAACAAACGGTAAGAGAGTATGCGGCCTAAATCTAAATTGTTTTTGTGAACCTAAGGGGAATTTGCTATTGCTAGATTTATCACGGTTCATAGTCTCAAACTGCTGGTACCGTGGAACTATAATATAGCAGAGTCTCGTTTACCTTGATTCCGTGTAATTCGACCACTCCTCAAATGAGTGCTATCGCGGGAATTACACGTTGGTTGAAACGAGTGATCCACCCACAAATATCCCCAATTCCTGGTGGCCATGAGGTATACAAGTAAGCTTCATGGGATGAAATAATGGCACCTTAATCCTAGTAGAGTCCTCTAGCTACGTGGTGGATAAAAAGGCATAAGAAATAAAACTTTGATTTAAAAACGATTTCAGCACATCATCAAAATCCTTAGCCAATTTTGAAAAGGAAAGCGAGTTTTCAAATTTTAAGTTAAAAGGAAGTCCACAGCAGAGTCGCCACTATGAGCGGACGACCTTTTCCTGACCCTTAAAGCTGGCGCGGTGACAAACAAGCGCTGTGTAGCGAGCCGAAGGATTGATCCTCCATTTAGCGTGATGAAAAGATAGATTGATAAAATTGATGTTGAAGTTGAGTTTTAATCCAAATTAAGTGTTAAGAGATACGAGACCCGAAATCCTGTGTTTTAAGACAGAGTCGCCACCCTGTTTAGTTCTACCGGGAATTTGGGTACGATATTCCCACCGGGTGTTTAGACCGTAACTTAAAACCGAAATTCTGAGTTCGGATGATGTTGCTTATTTTTCATTTATTAAATCAAACCATTTACATTTTAATAAGCGCAACTTTAGTTCTTATGTGATTTAAATCCAATTAATCTTTAAAGTTTTTGGTTTGTATTAATAATAATAATAATAATAATAATAATAATAATAATAATAATAATAATAATAATAATAATAATAATAATAATAATAATAATAATAATAATAATAATAATAATAATAATAATAATAATAATAATAATAATAATAATAATAATAATAATAATAATAATAATAATAATAATAATAATAATAATAATAATAATAATAATAATAATAATAATAATAATAATAATAATAAGGACGAAAACAGAGGCATAAGAACAACTATTCTAATAATACCCTACTTTGCACTAAAAAGGACACTAATACATTAACCATTAAAAACAAAAGGAATGCAGGAAAACCAACAATATATATGTATATTAACAGTAAAAGAAACGAAGCTACTAATTCCAAATATAATGAAAGATACTAACTATACTAGTAAAATAACACTACTAACAACATTACTAACATTAATACCACTACCAATACATTAATATTAACACTAATCATGCTTATTTCTCATCAAAACAAACACATTAAAATACGAAGGTAAATGGATTTGATACCTCTCAGAGGTTACCTTTAATTTTTGTAGTCGGATCTATGAATTTCCGAGGACCGATCCTTGAGGCCTTGACCGGATTTTACCGAGCCGAAACCCCGTGTACCCATGCTAGGTGTAGGATTTGAAGTGGTATTGGTTTGGTGTTTGGTATTTCATATTTGAACTTCAAATGAGTTTGGGAATGGTTCAATGGGTTTGGGCTAAATGAGATTTGATAGAGATTTTGTATTAAAAGATGGTTAAAATGGATTTTTGTTCAATGGTTTGATGAAACAACCAAAGAAATAAGACGAAAAACCAAAAAATGAGAATGAGAATTAAGCAAAAACTATTGTTTGCTACCCCAATTCCCTAATACCCAAAGCCTCTCATTCTAATTACAATTCCTTCCATTTTCCTCTACTGTATGTGCCTCCCCTTTTCTAAAGTCCAATCCCCCCACCTTATTTGAGTCTCTCTTGCTAGTGGAATAAGGCCTCTCTAACTAAAGTCTATTCCTTCTTTCTTTTGTATTATGTTGCCCGAACATGGGCCCTCTTGATTGGAATGTTTTTATTCTATTTCATTAACTCACTTTCGTATCTTTTCTTTCCTTTTTTTTTACAAATGACTAACTACACAATTGAGCTATTAGGCATTGGGAGATTTTCAAGTTATTTGGAGGATGAGTAACACGGATCTGATGAATGTGGTCTCATAGTTATTTCGGTGGGCTCAAGGCTCGTTAAAGTCTAATTAGGCTTCTCGGAGCAGTACCTGTAGAAACTCAAATAAAGGATAACCATATAAATCTCATCATCGAGGCCGAGTAAAATCTCATGCTCACAACATTGTCCTTGATGAAGATGCGACAATATTCCTTCATATGCGACAAACCGCAAACCCCGAGACGGTCCCAACCATCGGAGTTCTTCAGATAAACATTCAGATATATACAAAAACGGATGTAGCCTTCCATGGCAAAATTTCAAAGAGTAGCAGTTTGCTATACGTAGTTTATGGGGCAATCTGCCAATATGTGGCAAATTACCCCGATAAACTCGATTATCAATAAAAGAAAGGAAGCACGATGCGCAAGAATGATGCAAAATTTTTTTATTTATGAAAGAAAGGAAGCACGATGCGCAAGAATGATGCAAAATTCTTTCATAAATTAAAAATGAGTTCATACAAAAGGGAGGCTCTGCAAACGGCCTGAAAGAAAAACAAACAAAATAGAAAAGCCTATCTACTGTCCACCACTGGAACTCGGATGACTGGGATCAAGAGACGACGGAGGAAGAGGATAGCCGCCATGTGGAAAGAACCATGAAGGATCACCCTGGCCGTGCTTAGGCTGCTGCTACTAGCCATCCACCTGTAGCATCCCCTACTGAGCCCGAAGCCGTCAGATCTCCAACTGTCACATTTTAACATAAATCATTCATATGTATTTCACGACATATCATGCATCATCATTAAAACCACAAAATCATAAATATACCGCCATCTTAGAATTTTGGTTCATCATGAACCACTGCTACCCTTAGATGTATCCCCAGTCGATGGGAACCTGCAAAGAAAGATAAGGGACTAGGACGAGTCAGAATTGGCATGATCAAATAAAAGGGAAAATGTAATAAGAACTCATGTGAGTAATGCTTAGAATCCAAGTAAGGCTGAACCACCAACGTATATGTACTCAGGTCAGGACGGTACATTAGGAGCATGGAAGGCTGATACTGAAACCCTCAATGGCCCTCCATCATCACTGGACTCTGAGATGGGATCGATGAAGCCGAGGAGCTCCCAACATGGGTGGAAGTGGACGCAAGTCTCTTCTTACTTTGATGATCCTGCAAAAATGTCAAGCGAAGTAAAATTATACCAACTAAGTAAAAAATGGAAAGGCAAATAAGAAATTCGAGTTAATGAAGAAGAAGATACTATCATCCGAACATCCTCAGGTGAACCCGATCTAGCTCGCCCGCTAGGGGCAAAAGTTGCAAGGGCATCACCCTAGGAGGGGTTGTGAATGTTTGGCTAAGGCGAGATGTGAACAAGGTCTGTCTCTAGCCATCCAAGCAGCTGCGAGTGGCAAAACTCCTCGTACCCCCTGATCAGCACCAAGAAGGTGTTGGGTAAGACATCAGATGGCAGTCGCACAAAGTTGGGTGAACTACGAGACCAGAAGATCCATCAAGGCACATTAGAAGGGTTGGAGTGCAATTTAGAAGGAAGATGCCAACTCCGAATATGCTCCTCGAGGTACCACTCTAAAGAAAAGGGAGTCTCTAAAATCAACTAGGTTTGAACAACCTCCCTAGCTAACCTTAAAGCCTCTGGCTAATGAAGATCGTGCCCCCAAGGTTGTGTCTTGATATGAAAGAAGGAAAAGAAACCAAGCATGGACACAACAATTGTAGCAGATATAGCGATTGTAACAAGTCAAAAAGGCTGTAAAATGTACCTGCTCTGAAAACAGAGTGCAGATGTGGGTAGAAAGAGCAGAACAAGGCTTGATCTCCCAACCGCGCTAGTAATGAGGCAGACGGGGATAGAGCGAATAGATGTTGTTCACACCAACTTGGTCCTAGGAAGGATCCCTATCTCAAAAAACTAGATCTGTAGAAAGTCAAAAAAGATCAGAACAATAAAAGACAAGTGAAAACCCCTATAAAAGGAGAAGAGAGAGTCAGGTCCTCACATAGACAATCTGAAGGCAAGACTTGAACTTACCAATTTTGTTCCTCACACACTGATGAAGGGCCTAGTACAAATGACCTAGCGCAGCTCGACCCTAAGCATACTCTTCAGATCGATCAAAGTGGCCAGAATGTAGAGATTCACGATTGAACCCTCGGTAGGAAAGCATAGCCAGGCCAAGGCAGCGGCCATAAAGGCTCTAGCCTCACAGCCCGAAGTCAAATGTCTTCTATCTCTAGAGGTCTAAAAGGTCATGAGTTTCTCGTAAAAAACTTGCCCAGGCTTATCCTCTGAATAGTCAATCAAAGCCTCTATGGTCTCCATATCAAAGTGGTCATAAATAAAGCAAGCGTTGAAGTGGATCACATTATCGTGAAAAGGAAGACTTATGATGGCATAGTAATCTAGTGGAGTGATAGTATAACGCCCACAACAAAAGAGAAAAGTATGGGTGGTGTCAGACCATCTGCTCAAAATATGGGTAGAAGTACCGGCTGGGATGTACGGATACTTGTGGAACCTCACGTACTTGCAATTCCTCACCATCCCCCCCGAGGACATCCCGTCAACAATAGTCTTTGCACCAAGAGACAGTGCCTTATACCACTTGTGAAAGTGGGAAATGCTGCCGCCCTCATGACCAATGACCTGCGAAAAATAATGCATGCAACTAATCACACATCAATTTTTGATAAATCACACGATTATCGAAAAGTCATTGATAAATCTATGCCGTAATTAAAAAGGGAAACAAATAAATAAATGACAAATGAAAGCATGATAAAAGAATGATCAAGAATACACATGAGTGAAAAAAAATGGAAATAAGGCTTACCAAAATCCGAGAAAGGTGATCAGAAGGCTTCAAAGAAGGCAGAATAAAATCCCCCAAAGCGATCCCGTGGTACATCTAATTCAGCGGAAGCCCATCCACAGCCTCGGCAGGAACCTCAGAAAGTACCACTTATTGGCCGTCGATGACCACTTTGCGAGTAGTCACTTGAACAGTCGGTAAATCTAAACGGATATTGTAAAGCTTGAACCACATGGAGACCCGTAGAATCTAAGAAGAAGGGGCAGAAAAAGGGAAGAAAATTAGAGAAATCATCATGAAAAATAGCTAGGAGACAAAAATTTCTAAAGCAAAGAAGTGAAACTCACAAAGAGAAGAAGAGAAAAAATTGGTGTGAAGAAAATTGGAGTCAAGCTGCTGTTTTTATAGCCCGCAGGCAATTAGCTCGTCGACTAATTACATATATAATTAGCCCGCCGGCTAATTACCTATCAAGCTGTCACTCGTTTACGCGTAATGGCTATAAAAGTTACCGTTACATAGGTAATTAGCTCACCGGCTAATTATGTATAATTTGAAAATTTTTACAATTTTGTATATTTCATCCATTTTCTGCATTGTTTATAAAACGAGCTCTAAAAGCTGTTGTTACACAGTCACTCATGCATTAAGGACCCAAAATATTTATTTCGACCCATGATCAATTTTAATCTCATTCAACTCATTAATAAATTTTTAGTCGAAGGGGCAAAATATATTTTGTTTCAAAATTTGTCGATTAAAACTATTTTAATTCATTGCATTCCACACACACGCTATTTTGTTTGTTTCACATACGACAAAATTTCTAGCACGAAATTCATGTATGCGAGGGACAAACTATTAGCATAGGTCCGTTATGGATCGATGAGGAATTATGCCTATTTCGTTTAGTGATCAAACAAAAAGAGCCAAAAGGGACCGAATTGTCATCCAAAATCTGAAATTCAAAAATCCACATTCCACGTAAGCTTCGATTTAGCATTTTCTATTAAAAAATCAAAAAGTCAAAATTTGGTAAAACATAAGTAATCAGCCCGCTGACTAATTATCCATCCACAGTAAAAAAATCAAATCTTACCCAGATCTGTAAAGGATTTACGGGATTTAAAGAAAAATCTTGTTATATAGGTAATTAGCCCGCCGGCTAATTACCTCCCTTCTATAAATAAGGGCTCACCCCCCCTCATTTCAACAGACGGAAATTCTCAAAAATCCTATTTCATCCCCTTTTGTTCTAGGAGTCCCAAAAGCCCCGACACTCTTCCAAAACACCCCTAAATCCAAGCTTTATCACCGACATTTGGTATAAACTCATTTTTCTGTCTTTTTAGATTAAGATCTCTCAGTGATCTTGGGTCTAAAAATGACTCAACTTATCAAAAAACCTAGCATTTTCTTTAGGAATAATCCAAGATTATAGCCATAACTTGGGTTAAACCTATTTTCCAACCAAACCACAATCTCTGACAACTTTGGTCCCACACCGACTCTCAAGTCATTTTGGATAGATGAAAAGGTAAACTAAGGGTAATTGGCTCTAAACCCAACTTTAAAATCCATTTTCATTACTTTTATTATCACACATTGCATTCCATTTCTCTGGTTAAGTGAGCCACTGGTGCCACTTAAGCTATAATATTTGTAAATAAGCTCGCAAGTACGGACAAACATCTAGAATGTGAGGAAACTCTATTCGGGTTTCTGGGCCAAAACCCAAGCGCTGCCGTTACTCTAACTAAATTTTGGTAGAAAATATCCATTTATTAAGGCATTATAATGCCTATTTTATTTCTTGAATTTATTTCTTAAATAAAGACGTCATAATGCCAAAATTACCACAAATTCCAAAATTCCAAAATTAATCCAAACAATTTGAACAATATGAGTAACTATCATGTCCGAACTCTGAATCTGATTCTCTTTTCGGTATAAAAATCCCATTTTTGATTAGTATACCACAATTCTCGGTGGAGCTGAACCTGGTGGTGACTTTATTTTATTTTTAAATAAAGTAAAATGCTTTATTTTAAAAAAATATTTTTTCTTAATAAAATGTGTAAATATATTTCTCAATATAATCACATTTTTTGCTTATAAAAAGCCTTGTTTTTTCACGCTCAATAAGTTTATGTGAAAAATAATAAAATTATTTTCTCTTTAATAAAATCCGGCATTTTATTTCAAAAGAGGCATATGCGTATTAAATGCAACGCTGCAGTTTTCACAAACTACACTAAACCAAATCGTGCCCCGCGCACCGCACCCCGCATGCAGCGCTATAACCTCGCCCTCTCACAGTACCCCTCCATTAAACACACACATATAAAACCTAATTGAGACTTAAAGTCATCATTGTCAGATTGAAAACTCACATCAGTGTAACCTCTAGTTGTGAGGTCACCAACTCTATATATCAAGAGCTCATCTTTAGTTATTCTCAAGCATTTAAGAAATGCCTTGACGACCATTGAGTACTTTTCACCGGGATCCGATTGATATCTACTCGTAAAGCTCAAGGCTTGAGAGACATCTAGCCAAGTACATATCATAGCATACATGATGGATCCTATCACAGATGCATAGGGTATATCCTTTATGTGCATTCTTTCCTGAGCTATCTTCGGATACTCAGTCTTAGATAGATTTATTCCCTTTGTCATTAGGGGATAACCTTTCTTTGAATGCTCAAGGTTGAACCTATTCAATACCTTGTCTATATATGTACTTTGAGAAATACCTAACAACCTCTTAGATATATCTCTATAGATTTTTATACCTAGTATAAATGATGCTTCTCTAAGGTCTTTCATGGAGAACTTTCTTGATAACCATATTTTAATACTTTGACGAAGAGAAATGTCATTTCCTATTAGCATAATGTCATCAACACATAATACTAAGAAAACTACTGTACTCCCTCTAACCTTCTTATAAACACAAGGCTCATTAATGTTTGTACAAATCCAGTTCACGGATTGTTTGATCAGACCTAATATTCCAACTCCTGGATTCTTGCTTAAGTCCATAAATGGACCTTTGCAATTTGCACACCTTCGAGATGTAAAACCCTTAGGCTGTTTCATATACACATCCTGATCCAAATCCCCATTAAGGAATGCTATTTTTGTTAGATATGATGTATGCCCTAAAGCAATTAGGGCGACATATCTCAGTTAAATTTGTACGAACAAATATAAAGGCATTTCTTTTGTTACATCAATGACTGCAAAAATATATTATGACTTGTTAAGAATATATTCATTGATGTGTTTGCAAAAGTCCTAGATAAAATCATAACACGTATTGCCAGGGCATAGTGGCACTATGTTGGTAAGAACTGGTTCGTATGCAATTTTGATTTATCTAAATATCCCTAGTCATAGTATCATCAAGACTAGATATTGATGAATATGGATAGACTAGCATTTATCGTCAGACCTCTTGAATTTGATTCAGTGTAGCATATCTCCAGTGCTAGAGGGTGGTACCTTAGGTTAACACATAAATGTATTCAGGGAAATACATTAGAGACCGCTATGAGACAACACTCAGTAATCTATATTATGTGTGGGTGTTTTATCATCTCATTGCAATAGTAATAAGAATATCCTTAGGCCTGAGATACTAGTTACCTTGTTTAGATGTTGCAATAGTAATACAAATATCCTAAGCATTCTATAGACTGGGTGATACGGATGATTACGGGTATAGTTGATGTGTGTCCGTTGGTAAGCTGAGTAGTCAAGATGGAATATATCACTCTGTTATATCAATGTAAGGGAGTTGTACCTTGGCCACTTGTTAGAAGTGGCACACTTTTAAACCTTTGTAGAGTATGGGTTGATAGGATGAGATCCTAGTCAACACATTAATATGGTTGAGTTGTGTACTTTGGTAGTAAGACTAAATTACTAGGGTAGCCTTTAAGGCTACTAGTGGACTAACACTTAAACAGAGTCCAAGAAACCAGATGGTACTTAATAGTTCATATGAGGAGTGAATTGTATTGATACTATTGTAGAACTGGGATTAACTCATATGCACATGACGTTCTAGATCTTGAGGGGTCATATGCCCTTTACAAGAGAGCCACTATAACCGATCAAAGTCATAGGAGTCCACAACGGTATGGAGCTCCGAGCCAGTTAAATTCCTGGAAAGGAATTTTAAGCTAGGTCAAACTTTGATGGCTCAATATTACGAAATCCTATAAGGTCACATACTTTGAGTTACAATCGAGCCATGTAAAGAACTATTAGACTATGTCTAATATAGAAGAGAAGTAATGGCTAGACCATTTTAATTGGTTAGACCAATTTTACTGGTTGGACCAGTATACCGAGAAATAAATGGTTAGACTATTTTCTTGGTTGGACCAGTGTACCTAAAATAATGAGTAGGCATAAGAGAAATAGAAACCGTATAGTGGGGTCCACAGTAAAGTACTATGTGGACTCGCACAAGTGGGCCTACGCAAGTGCTGTAGGACAGCACTTGTAGCAGGCCTGCGCGTGGGCCTTGGCAATGCTTAGAGCATTGTGCAAGGTCTATAGGCCATTCGTATAGCGAGTTGCTTAGAGCAGCCCACAGCAGGCCCAGCGCGCAGGCAAAAGCCTGCGTGCTATATGGCAAGCACAGCCCGCAAGGGCTGTGCGCAATGTGGGCAACGCGCAGGCCCATGCTCGGGCACTAAGCCCGCGCATCACTTTGGGTTTTGGCTAGTAGTGTCCCACTTTGACACAGAGTCCAACTTCTGTTCTATTTCTAATTATTTAGTATTTATTAATTAAGTTTTAATTATTCTTTAATTAATTATCAGTTATTAAATTAATTGATTGGTTATTAATTAGTTGAATAATTATTTAATAAGAGTTGTAATTCAAGTCTAACTTTTTTTCCTATTAAATAGGAATTGTTTATTTTATTAATTAATTAGTTAAATTAATTAATTGAATAGAATAATAATAAAGGAAGATGAATTTGATTCTAACTCTTTCTTATTTAGTAAATAACTAAAAGGTTATGTTTAATTAATTTCTGATTGGACAAGCCTTCGATTAAATCATCTTTTTAATCTCCCCCTTAAGCCTATAAATAGAGAGCTCATCTCCTCATTATTTCACACCAGATTTTTGAATCCCTCTCTCTTTCTCTTTATTCTCTTAGTTGTTCTAGTTCCTAAAAGTAATCTGCAGAAAGATGTATTTACTTAGAATAGAAAACTAAGGGAATTTCTTCTAGAATAAATTAGTAGGGAAGATCTAGCTATATTCCACTTATTTATCGGCACTCCCTTTCTAGAAGGTTTTGGTCGATAGTGCTTGTGTGAACTATTTATAGCGGGCTTCTAATTTGGAGCCTATGCACGCAGCTGATGGGGTCATTCTACCGACATTGGGATTCATGCTTCAACTAGTAAGTCGTTAAATTATTATTAGGTCCTTTTATAAGTGTTTATGACCTAGAATAATTATAGACTAGTTTATGTTGTCAATCATGCCATGCTTAGGAGATCTTGGACTCTAGATTAAAATTTTGAATTTCCGCTGCACCTGTTTTACTTGTTAAAACCCTTAATCTTGACCAACAGTTTTAATATCCATATGCCAAATCTCATAATCATGATGAGCAGCAATGGTGAGGAGTATTCTGATGGATTTAAGCATGGCTACAGGTGAGAAAGTATCATTATAGTCAATACCTTCATGTTGACTATAACCTTTCGCAGCCAACCTTGCCTTATAGGCAATTACATTACCGTCCATGTCAGTCTTCTTCTTGAAGACCCATTTGCACCCGATAGGTCTAACCTCTTCTGGTGCATCGACCAATTTCCAAACTTTGTTTTCATATATGGAATCCATTTATGATTTCATGGCTTCAAGCCATTTATCAGAATCTGAGCTTTTCATTGCTTCATAATCCTCTATGAGATATAGTTCTCTATCATCCATGATGACAAAAACATATCTTTCAAGACCTTTATGAACACGACCGGTTCTTTGCAATGATTGTGTTTCGATAGGTTGTTCTTAGTTCACACCTTCTTGGGTATCTAGAACATGGTCAATCATCTGATTGTCTGTTTCTTCCTCTTGAACCTCTAGTTCAATATTGCTCCCACTGACTTTTACAAGTAAGTGTTCCTTTTCCAAAAAAGTGAGCACTCTGAGACACAAATACCATATGTGCTTCGGGTTGGTAAAATAAATATCTAGTTGTATCCTTTAGATATCCAACGAACAGACACTTGTCAGACTTAGCATCCAACTTATCTAATGCTATCCTCTTTACATTAGCAGGATAGCCCCATACTCTTAGGTGACTCAGAGATGGTCTTTTATTACACCATCTTTCGTAAGGTGTAAAGTCAACTTATTTAGAGGGCACTCTGTTTAATACATAAACTGCACTCTCTAGTGCATATCTCCAAAAGGATTTACTGAGATCTGCTTGGCTAATGATAGACCTAACCATATCTAATAAGGTCTAATTCTTCATTTCAGACACTCCATTGTGTTGGGGTGTATAAGGAGGGGACCACTGGGGAACTATCCCATTTTCATTCAGATAATCCTAAAACTCTTGACTTAATTATTCTCCACCTCGATCAAATCGAAGTGCTTTAATACTTTTCTCAAGCTGTTTCTCTACTTTATTTCTGAATATTTTGAATTTCTCAAAACTTTCAGACTTGTGCTTCATTAAGTACAGATAACCATATCGTGAGTAATCATTAATAAAAGTTATAAAGCTGGAGTATCCTCCTAGTGCCTTACTACTCATTGGACCACACACATCTGTATGTATAATTTCCAATGTACTAGTGGCTCGTTCACCCTTTCCCTTAAAGGGTAACTTCATCATTTTTCCTTTTAAACACGGCTTGCAATCACCATAAGACTCCACGTCTATTGGGCCTAAGTCTCCACTTTTGTATAACTTAGTTAAGCGATCTTTGTTTATACGCCCTAAATGACAATGTCATAAGTAGAAAGATTTCTCATTATCTAATTTTCTCTTAGCATCGTTTATATTAAGAATATGATTTTTGTAGTTACAAAATATGATTTGTCATATTACAATAAAATATCATTCATAACTTCGATAACAACTTTCATCAAATTGGAATAAAATTCCATCTGCTGTGAAGCATGAAATAATATTTTATAATGATAATTGAATTTCGTCTTTTTACAAATTTAGTCAAATGAAGATTTTGAGTTCCTACATCATCAGTAGCTAGCAAGCCCTAATGATTTTCCCTAGGTACAACTCTCCTTTTACCAAACTTCTACTTCTCAATAATATATATACCTTCGTATACATATATGATTCTATTTAGGTATTTCCTACCAATTTAGAATCCCTTGAGATGTAGAAATTCTCAATATCAAACATCTTGAAGTGGAAGCTTCAGGTTCCTCTTCTCATGCTATGAGACTTTAGCCATTTTGATCTTATTTCTAATATTCCATATTGAAATGAAGATCTTGTTTTCAATATTTCATATTGAAAACAATCATTTTGTCTCCTAGGCAAAATTCTTAATATTCCTTTTACTTTTCTCTTCATTCTGCTCCATCTTGCTTCACAACTAGACCGCCATGTGTCCCTTTACTTCTTTGAGTTATGAACCATTTAAATTTTTGACTAACTGGTCCTACCAATTTCTATTAAAATATTTTAGTTTAAATTTTCCACCATGGAAAATCCTTTCTCTAAGATATAAAGAAAAAGACTTTCAAATCCATGATTTCATGATGCCCTTGTAGGTAACGTAACATGGATCCTAACATCTAACTTGATGTTTATCCATGTCTCCTATTAGCTACCTACATGAGGTAACAAGGATGTTAACAACCTCCAAGGTGTTCTAATTTCCTTTATGTATTTCAGGCATATCTGTTTTAAGCAGAATTGCTTGCATCATGTTGTTTAGACTCAGGCTTATACAATAAACATCCTCACATTTCTAAACAAACCCTCGAAGCTTGAGCTAATCAAAATTAGTCATCAAAATGAACATTTTTATTTAAATAAAAATTTCAACCAAGATGTCAGAAAGAAAAATTGTTTGGAATTTAGTATATAGATACAGTAAAACCTCTATAAATTAATAATGTTGGGATCGAGATATTTTATTAATTTAGCGAGATATTATTATATCGATAAATTAATAATTTATTAATTTAAAGAGGTTTTACGTATGAGCTTTAAATTTCCAAGTCTAATGTACATTCACAAATTAATTGAATTTGTCAAGTTCATTGTTTTAGAATAAGTAAAAAGTTAGTTCATGGTACCAAAAAATAAATTGCAAAAACAAGTTTCAAGGCATATTTCTTCTCCATGTACATTAAACATGGTTAGAAATTGAACTCTATAAAATATCCAATGAAATTTTTTAAAATCACATCAACTATGGCTCCTTAACTAAAAGGTATTCAAAAATCAACCATGACTAATCAACATTGAAAACTGTTATGCAAGTATAAGAGAGATTACCAATGATGCACTCAACAAGATTTGGTGCAGTGGGTTGACGCAACTTTCGATTTGAAAGTTAGTCAAGGAACAATATCAAACTTTTTGATGCAATAGAAGAAGATAATACCCCAACTCTTAAGTGCAATGAGGAGATTTAAAGATGAACTTAATATATATTTGAAGTTCAACAAAAAACAAGTGACTATAGATTCACTTTTTACTAGACAATCTTAGAATTTGGAATCTTTTAGTAATTATTAATTTATAGTTTCGTTTGGATCAATATATATATATACTAGGATTTCAAAAAAGTTATTATCTTATTATTTTATTGATTGGGGTAAAAATTTTTACTGGTCCCAACTTGGGACTGGACAAATTATTAATTTTATCGAGGTTATTAATTTGTCAAGTATTAATTCATAGAGGTTTTACTGTACATTTATCATGCCATTTTCCGAAATTTATAATAGCCCATTCTATTGAATTAGGGAGGTTTAGCCTAGTTAAATTTCCAAGTAGGTATTATCTATAACTAGTCTAATACGATCCCCAATTTTATTAGTCAAGCCATATTAGTAAGTTGTAGTTAGAATTCCATTCCATTTGCATCGTATGCAATTGCTAATTTATTCAAGTTCCCTAAAACCAAGGGACATGTGCTCTTATATTAGCAATTCCGTGAACATGTCTCAGTCCTGTGGCTAGCCCCTAAATTTATGGTAGACTAACCATTCCTGTTAAGGCAGACCCTATCTCAATTTTTATAACCGGTCTGTGTAGATGAAAGGAACACTTTTCCCAACACTTTATAGCCGAAAAAGATCGTATCATAAATTTGAGTAAGGAAGATTTATAACTTGCCTTAATATATTTACTTTGGGATTTTATTGGTGTTAAACAACTCACCCACTCTAGGATTTATTAGATAGACATATTTATAATAATTTATATTAATTCAGGGAATTTTAGAATTAATTTATAAGGTCTAACCTTAGGTGGGTTCAAGCTCTTTATTATAATTATTCAATCAACCTACATTATATGCAAAATAATTAACATTATTATTTGTTATATTTATATTGCATTTCCTTTAAGCTTTTATTCAATAATTTAATATTTACTTTCTTATAGAAACATATATAAGAACCATCTTATATACTAGAAATAAATCAGTCCATATTTAATCCCCTATTTGTTAACTTAAGCTGCACCGATATATATTCTTAGGTAGGAGAGGTGCCCTATAAGGAGTAGACACCCTGTCCAATCCTTACTAGAACATATACGGGCACAAGCTTGAAAAAACATGAATTCTCTTGGATTAATAAATTTCATTCTTTTAATTCATGTCAATTGAAAGTATCTATAACCCATGTAATTTATATAATTTATTGAGTCTTTGATAAGTTTGAGTAAGTTGAGCAGACTTATTCGAAATTATCTATATCCATTTTCTAACCTTTGAAATAAAAGTCTAAGTTCATCTATTGTTCCAAACAATTTAATAAACCTTAAATTATTTCATATATAAAATAAAATTCAGTTTGCTTTTAGCTTAATTATGCACTAAATAGGGAGGCTCTAATACCACTGTTGGAAACTGACAGTCACTTTTAACATGCATAACAGGCACGGCGGAAATTCAAAATTTTGTCCCTTGTCCCTAGGAACTCCTATTAGTAGCATATAAATTAATTAAATCCTTAACTAAATTAATTCTCTACTTAATTTAGCATGTATAGGCTAGGCATACCGTAATTATAAATTATATCCTAGCATAAAAATGTTTTATTTTAAACATGTTATAACTCTAAGTTATAGTCAAGATATCAAATAAACTAAGGACGCAAAATAACCTAAACATAATAATTATTAAGTCTTAAAACACTTAACAAAAGGACTTAATAATTAAAAGAGAATAAGAGGGCTTACCAGTTGAAGCGTGCTTTAGCAGAACCTTCTTACACAAGCCTCCAAGTATAGGATAGTCTCTATCAGTATCTACACGAACCCCACCAACCAAAACCTCCCAACGAGAAAGAACCGCAAAGCTTTGAGTAGCTGCTATACCACTCCAAAATCCACCTGATATAGAAAGAATTTGCTCTTGAGTTGACTTGAGAAATAATGCGTTGGAATCTCAAATCAAGGCTCGAATGAGCTTGTGGTGCATTTGAGAAAGGGGAATGAAAGCTCTTTATATAGGGGGAGCAAATGCTTCCTATAATAAATACGGATTTAATAAGGGATTAAATGCAGATTTAATGCGGGATTAAATATGAATTTAATACGGATTTAATGCGGGATTAAATGCAGTATTAAATGTGAATTTAATACAAGATTAAATCCTCCTTTCTTTTAATTTATTTTATGACCCTAATAAAATTAGTTACCAGTCAAAATAAATTCTTGCCTTAACCATAAAATGATTTAATCATTTTAATCAACACTTTGATTTATTTATGACCCTAATAAATTTAGTTACTGGTCAAAATAAATTCTTGGCTTAACCAAAAAATGATGTAATCATTTTAATCAACACTTTAATTTATTTATGACCCTAATAAAATTAGTTACTGGTCAATAAATAAAATCTCTGGTCTAACCAGGTAATAGGTCAACTATTCCTTTAATATTTTCGTAATAGACCAAGTCTAATAATTCTTTTCTAAGTTCGATAAAAGTCCAATGTGTGTTACCTTATAGGATCCCGAAGTATTGAGCTATTAAGGTTTGACTAATCCTTCTTCTATTAGAACTATTGGCTCGAGGTTATAGACTGTGAATAGAACTCGATTACCTTAAATGACTGTAGTACGCCTCTAGCAAGGGTCGACCATCCCCCATTACTCAGAACATCATTTGTGCTTATGACTTAATCTTGGTTTATGCAATAGTTTTCTAATGCGATGAACTCCTTCCATTCTTTAATCTTAGTACCATCTGGTTTGTTGGGCTTGACTAAAGTGTTAACCCACCAATTGCGAGGTTACTTCAAGCTATCTCAGTTATTTGCTTGTTACCGAAGTATATTACTTTTTACCTGAATGTGTTTGACTAGAAACTATTTTTATCCATCACATACTCTGATAAGAGGTTTCTAGTAATCACCACGTCAACAAGCGGCCAGGTAAAAACTCCTTAATATATCTAGAGTGATGGATTCTTTCCGACTATATAGCTAACCAACGTGTTTTCATCACTATAGCCGTAATCACCCGTGGAACCCTAAAATAATGAGTGAATAGGTATGACCTAAAGTATAGCAATACTACTACACAAGGTAACTAATATCTCAAGTATGAGGATAGTTGCAAAGCTACTACATGAAGATAAACACTAACATTGATATATATATATATATATATATATATATATATATATATATCAAGTGTTTATCTTACTACGGTCTCCAATATATCTTTCAGATATATCCATATGTCAGACTTAGGGCACCACCTTCAGTCTTAGGAGGTTAACTGCTTGGACCCTTTCTAAGAGAGTTGACCACATGCTAGTCTTACTGCTCCATCAATATCCTTTCTTGATAAAACTCTGACCAGGGATAGTTTAGATATAATCATAATTGCACATGAAGCAGGTGTCACTATTCATAGTCCCAGTATAATTTCTCTCACTTCTTGCTATGTATTATGTCAAGGACCTTTGTATAAAGATATCAATAAATATATTTTAACCAGTCATAATATATATGAACAAATTGATATGAACAAAAGATTAAATGCCTTTATTAATTAAATAAATCGTTCATATCAACACATAATTAAGATATATCACCCTAATTGCCTTTAGGGCATACATCATTTCAAACACGTATCACCACCAGGAAACCCTCTAATTAGTAGGATGAGAATGATTATAAGAAGTTGAGCAAAAACACAAATGCTATTAACATGCTCTTAGTGTAGCAGAATTTAATAGGATATCAGATGCGAAACTGCGCAAGAGATATGGCATAAGCTTGAAGTGACCTATGAATGAACCAACAAGGTCAAGAAAGCAAGGATTGATCTCCTACAACAAAAACTTGAAACATTCAAGATGGAACCAAAGAAGTCAATCAGTAGCATGAATACCAGATACACCAATCTAGTTAATGAAATGAAAAGGCTTGGAAAGGAGATCACTGAAGAGGAAATGGTGAAGAAGATTCTCCGGAGTCTTACCAAAGAATGGGATAACAGGAAGACTTCCATTGAGGAAGCTCATGACTCAAAATTTTATAGTTATGATGAGCTCATTGGTAATCTACTAACTCAAGAGCTATCTTTGGAGAGATACAATCAACAAGAAAAGAGGCATGAGGAAAAGAAGAAAGCGATTGCACTAAAGGCAGACTCATCTAGAATAGAGTCCTCCGGATTAGAGAAACAATCAAAAACTTCATCCTACAAAAATGATGACATGGCCATGCTAGCCAGATGATTTGATGAATTCCTTAGAAGGAAGAAAGAAGATCAAGAAGAAGGTTTAGGAAGCCTGACTCCAGAAAATGGAAAGAAAACTGCTCTAAAAAGGACAAGTACAAAAAGGTTAGGAAGAAAAGAAGGATCAAGAGAAAGAGGCTGGCGGCTTCGAATGTGGAGAAAAAGGACATTTCAAGGTAAAATTTCCTAAGCACAAAAAGGAGAGGAGACATAAAAAGAAGGCAATGGTGGCCACATGGAGCAATAACGAAGATGGCAGTAGTTCATCATTTTCGGAAGGAGAGGAAACTGCTAATTTTACATTCATGGCACTAACAGAGCCGAAAGCAAAACCATCCGAAAGAGGAACAACTGAGAAGATCACTAAGCAAACATGTGAATCCGAGTCAGATTCAGCCAATACTGAGGTACACTCTCACTTTAATCATTTTAATAACAATGGTCTTACTAGATCTCTAGGCATTGTAATCAATAATGTAAGGAAGAACACCAAGGCAATAAAATATCTTCAAAGGCAAGTGATGGAGCTGATAGAAGATGCTAAAGCAATGGCACAAGATATCAATCTCATGAGAAGAACGAAGCACATGGACACTGTTGAAGAAAACTTCTTGAAGAATCAAGTCTAAATCTTAACTGCAAATGTGTTTGGGCTAGATAAAGAACTAACCCTGATTAAGGAAGCTACCGGAAGAAATCCAAGGCCAATTCCTAGAAGAAAACAAGGATCCTTAAATCAAATACAGAATTAGGAATCTTCAAAACCAAAGAAAGTCTGGAAGCAGCCTGAAGCCCAAAAATACAATGCTCCACTTGGTAGGAAAACTCAACTATACACAGCTGCCCAAAAGGGAAAAGTTGTGATAATCTATGATGATCAATCTACCAAGCAAAAGAAAAACTACAGAGGAAAGTTGATCCTCTAGTCAACTACCGGATCCAAACCAAACAATCATGTCCGGATCTATCCAAAGTAGGGTACTCCGGAGACTCTGGGAAGAAGGATCTTCAAAAGATTGAGGAGAAGCTCAAGAAAAATAAACCAATTGCCGGGTGCAGGTTTTGTGGGGCAAATAACCATATTACTAAACTATATAGATTAGAAAATGGTTATTATGATATTTATCCTTTGCCTAAAATGGTTGATAACTCGAGAGGACCCAAATTTGATTGGGTACCCAAACCCACTTGATCTATTTTGCAGGTATGCCTAGGATCCATTGAAGATCAACAAACATGGTATATTGATAGTGGATGCTCAAGGCACATGACTAGTGATGAAAAAGCCTTCATCACTTTAATTCGGAAGAAAGGAGGAAAAGTAAGCTTCAGAGACAATCAAATAGGACATATATGAGCGGGCGAGGTTTTGGAACTGGTTAACATACGGGGTGCGGGGCGCATTCTATTTGGTGCAGTATGAGGAAACTGCGATGTCGTTCTTTTAATAAAACGTTTTGGTCTTATTAAAGAGAAAGCTAATTTTATTGCTTTTCATGTAAACTTATTGAATGTGAAAAACATGGCTTTTTATAAGCAAAAAATGTGGTTATACTGAGAAATATATTTACACATTTTATTTAGAAAATAAATTTTTTAAAATAAAGCATTTTTACTTTACTTAAAAATAAAATAGAGTCGCCACCCGATTCAGCTCCACCGGGAATTGTGGTATACTGATCCAAAATGAGATTTTTATACCAAAAAGAAAATGAGATTCTGAGTTAGGACATGATAGGTACTCATATTGTTCAAATTATTTGGATTAATTTTAAAGTTTTGGAATATATGGTAATTTCTGCATTACAAAGACTTTACTTAAGAAATAAATTGAAGACATGAAACAAGGCATTATAATGGCATAATAAGTTGATATTTTCTACTAAAATTTTGGCAGAGTAACGGTAGTACTTGGGTTTTGGCCCAAAAACTTGGATAGAGTTTCCTCACATTCTGGATGTTTTACCTGTGCCTGCAAACTTATTTACACATATTGTAGTTTAAGTGGCTCTAGTGGCTCACTTAACTAGAGAAATGAAATGCAATCTACAATAATAAAAATTAGTTTTAGTAAACTTTAAAGGTGATCTTAGAGCCAATTACCCTCAGTTTACCTTTCCGTCTGTTCAGGATGACCTGAGAGTCGGTGCAGGACCAAAATTATCAAAATAAAATTGTGATTTGGTTGGAAAATAGATTTAACCCAAGGTATGACCATTATCTTGGATTTTCAGATCAGGATTTAGAGAATATTATTCGAACTGAGATTTATTGAGAAAATCTAATCCGAATAATTATGAAAAGAACTTGAACTGAGTTTATACCTAGTATAGGTGAGAAGACTCGAGTTCGGAAGAGTTTCGTGCAGAGCCTCGTGGCTTTGTAACCAACATGAATTGGAATGGCGAGAATTCTCTCTGGGATTGAAAATGAAATCCACCGTTGAAAATGGAAAGGGACGCTCCCCTGTTTATAAAAGGGTGGTAATTAGCCGACTGGCTAGTTACTTGTTTGACAAAAAATCTGATTTGGATCTAGTAAATATTTGCCAAATCTCGGTAAGATTTGATATTTTATTGTAGACCGGCGATTACCCGACGGGATGATTACCTATGTTTGACCAAATATTGGTTTTTTTATTTTTAAGAGAAGATTCTCAATCAAAGCTTCCTTGGAATGTGGATTTTTGAATTTTGGATGACAATTCGGTCCTTTTTGGCTCTTTTGTCTGATCACTAAATGAAATAGGCGTAATTCCTCAACGGGCTGGAACGGACCTGTGCTAACGGTTTGCCCCTCGCATACATAAATTTAGTGCAAGAAATTTTGTCGTATGCAAAATAAACAAAACAGTGTGTGGGATGCAATGAGTTAAAATATTCTTAATCGACAAATTTTGAAACAAAATATATTTTGCCCATTCGATTAAAAATTTATTAATGAATTGCATAAGATTTTAAAAATTGATCGAGGGTCGAAATAAATATTTTTAGGTGCTTAATGCATAAATAACTGTGTAAAAATAGCTTTTAGGTCCTCTCGTTTTATAAACAATGTAGAAAATTGATGAGATATGCAAAAATGCAAAAATTGTTAAAATACAAGTAATTAGCCTGCGGGCTGGTTACCTATGTAACAGTAATAATTATAGCCGTTAAGCATTTACACATTCAACACGTAAACTCATGATAGCTGGCTAGGTGACTAACCCGCCGGCTAATTACACATGTAATTAGACCGGTGGTTAATCGCCTGTGGGCTATATATACAGCTTGGTGCCCCCATTTGTTCTTCACACCGTAATCTTCTCTTTTCTTTTCTTGCGTTTTTTGCTTCTTTCCACAAATTTTTGCCTTTTAGCTATTCTTGACAATATTTTCTCTCATTTTCTTCCCTTTTTTGCCCCTTCTACTCCAATTTTATGGGGTCTCGATGTGGTACAAGCTCTATAACATCCACTTAGATTTACTGGTCGTCCAAGTGACTAGGCATAACGTGATTATCGATGGCCAACAAGTGGAACTTTTTGAAGTTCCTGCTAAGGCATTATATGCGCTTCCACTTACTTGGATGTACTATAGGATCGCTCCTGGCGGTTTTATTCCGCCTTGTTTGAAGCCTTTCGAGCATCTTTCTTGAATTTTGGATAGCTTTATCGTTATTATTATACATTTTCTTTTTCTTTTCTTTTTTCTATAAATAAATTATTTGATAAACTTATTAGATCAATGAGTTTCGATAATCGTGTGATTTATCAAAGATTGGTGTGTGATTAGTGTACATGCATTATTTCTACAGGCTACTGGCCATAAGGGTGGCAATATTTCCCACTTCTACAAGTGGTATAAGGCACTTTCTCCTAGCGCTAAGACCATCAATGATGAGATGTCCTTGGGGAGGATTGTGAGGAATTGGAAGTATCTGAAGTCTCGCAAGTATTCATACATCCCAGCTGAGACCTCTGCCCAAATCTTGAGCAGATGGTCCGATACTACCCCCACTTTCCATTTTCATTGCGGGGAGTACACTATCACTCATTGGATTACTGCACCCCCATAGGTCTTCCCTTCCATGGTAATGTGATTCACTTTAATGCTTGTTTTACTTACGACAATTTCAATGTGGAGACCAATGAGGCTTTGATCGGCTATTTTGGGGATAAGACCGGGCAAGTTTTTTGTGAGAAACTCATCACCTTTTAAACTACTAGGGATAGAGGGCACCTATCTTCTGCTCATGAGGCTAGAGCCTTTATGGCCACCACTTTGTCCTGGCTATGTTTTCCCACTGGAGGTTTAATCGTGAACCTTCACATTCTGCCTACCTTGATCGATCCCACACACTTTGATGAGTATCCTTGGGGCTGAGCCACGTTGGGTCATTTGTATTAGGCCCTTAATTAGTGCGTGAGGAACAGGATCGACAAGTTGAAATCCTGTCTTCAGATTGTCTATGTAAGGACCTAACTCCCTTTTCTTTCCTTACGAGCATTTTACTTTTTTTTCTTTGATTAACTGACTTTTTTTTTACTTTTACAAGTCTGGTTCTTCGAGATGGGGATTCCTCCAAAGACTAAGTTGGTGTAGAACGACAATTATTTGTTTTGTCCTCATTTGCCACACTTCTAGTATGGCTGGGAGATCGAGTCTCCTTCTTATCTTTATGTCCTCCTGTGTTCTCTGACTTCAGAGCAGGTATATCTTACAGTATTTTTGACTTTCTCCCTTTTTTGCTATATCTGCTACGATCATTGTATCAACAATAGGCTTCTTTTTGCTCCTTCAGATCAAGACTAAGCCTTAGGGATACATGCTTCATTGGCCAGATGCCATTAGGTTGGTTGGGGAGTTTATAGACACCCAGTTGATTTTAAAGACTCCTTTCTCCCAGGAGTGGTAACTCGGGGAGCATATCCAAGGCTGGAATCTCCCTCCTAGGATGCATTCTATGCCTCCTAATGTGCCTCGATGGATCTTTTGGCCTCGGAGTACACCGAACTTCACATGACTGGCCTCTAATGGCATATCCAGTGCTTTCTTGGAGCGACATGGGGCAATGTGGAGTTTTTCCATTTGCAGCTGCTCGGATGGCCAGATGCAGATCTTACTCCTATCGGGCCTCAACCAGTCATTCATAATCCGACCAAGGGTGATGCTCCTTCCACCTCTGTCCCTAGCGAGCGAGCCAGATTGAGTTCACTAAGGGCCGTCCGCATGACATTATATTTTCATCTTGGATTTCCTTGTTATTTTCCAACTTTTGTACTCAATTTGATTAATTTGCCCTCGTTTTGATGTTCTTCTAGGATCACTAAGGTAGGGCGAGGCCTGTTGTGAGCTCTTCCACCTCTTTGACTCCATCTCAAAGTCCGGTGATGTTGGAGGGACATCCAGGATTTCAGTACCACCCATCCATGTTCCTGATGTACCGCCCCGATCTGAGCACTTATACTCCAGTGATCCACCCCCACCTGGATCCTGAGCATCCAGTAACTTTCCACCTAGCTGGCGATACTCAAGTGAGCTTTTCTTAGTTTTTTTTCTTTGTCTCTTTCTTAGATCACAATGGTCCCAACTCATTCTGAATTCCATTTTTGCAGGTGCCTATTGCCAATAGCATCTCCAACAGGGGATATATGAAAGGACAACAATGGTTCATGATGAACCAAAATTCTGACATGGTGGTATGTTTATTATTTTATTATTTTAATGATAATGCATGGCATGTTGTGAAATACATATGAATGATCTGTGTTAAAGTGTTGTAGCTGGAGATCCGACGACTTTGAGTTCAGTTGGGGATGGTTCAAGTGGATGACCAGCAACAACAGCCTCAGCAAGTGCAGGGCGGCCTTCCTAGATTCTTTCCACAGGGCGGTTACCCTCCTCCATCGTCGCCTTTTGACCCTAGTGAGCCGGGTTTGAGTTGCGAACAATAGTTAGGCTCTTTTTTGTTGTTTTTTTCTTAGGCCCTTTATGGGGCCTTTCTTGTGTGAACACATATTTTATTTATGGAAGAATTTTGCAATATTCCTTTGCTTTGTGCTTTCTTCTTTTATTGACAATTGAGTTTATTAGGGTAATCTGCCAGTCATTGGCAAATTGCCCCATAAACTACATATAGAGAACTGTTATTCTTGAAATTTTGCAATGGAGAACTATATCCGTTTCCATGCAGATCTGAACATAGCTCAAGAATTCCTATGGTTGGGATCGTCTCGTGATTTGAAGCTTATGAAACATGAAGGAATACTAATACATTTTTGTCAAGGACAATGTGATTTAGGCTATTGTTAGGTTTTGAGATCCTATTGACAACAATTTCCATTTCGGAGATCACAAAGTATGACCCTTGCTTGAGGAATTCTGTGGACTCTTGGGATCTCCAATCAATATGCTTCCTATAATTCAGATGCACCGTCTTGAGTTTTTTGACACATTAATGAACCAATTTTAGTTGCAGCTATCTGATAGGCATCAATTGATCTATAACAAAAGCTTGAGGTTGTATGTGGCTTTCAACACAATCAAGAACCTTTCTCCTAGTAATGCAAGCTAGATTCCACTTATTTGCCTACTTTTGTTGGGAGTATTCCTTTGTGAGTCTCCGACCATGGTTTGCAGCTTCGCTTACTCGACCATCATCAATCAGATGCTAGAGGGAAAGTCTCCCGTCATAGTGAGTCTGGCTGAGACACTAAGTTTTATGCATTCCGCTCAAAATAGGACTGATGCCACTACTAAGGGTAGCAGACTTCTTCATCAGGTGAATTTTATTCTAGCCTTTCTTCTTGCCTAAATTGCCCTTTTGGGTTTTCGATTTATCAGGCTTGCTATGAGCATTGGATTTTAACGGTCTTTCTAATGAAATGATGATAATAGCTAGATAATGCTATTCTTTATAGGTGTTATCCATCAAAGGTGTTCCTACTGTAGTAGAGATGAGTTTAGCTACGTTTAGAGACCTAGTCTGCCCTTATGGACCCGTACGAGTCACACCTGGTGGTATAGATCCACTAGTTGACCTGTATGGGTTAAAACTCCTCACTTGCTTAGGAGGGACCCATATGGGTCCCACGTAGACCCGTACGGGTCCTACTAGACCCGTATGGGTACCTTATTTGCCTAAATAGGTAGTATGGCATGTAATCCATACCATATTTGGAGGAAATCAGTCATGAATGCAATTTATTGTGTTCAGACTCGATTTCCCCTTATAAATATAGGCTTTTTGCCTCATTTTCTAGTGGAGCAAACATAAAAATATATCAAACAATTCACATAAAATTGAAACAATTTTTATATGGAAAGAATGGGTATAGTTGAGGTATAGAAGGTATAAAATAGGGAGAAAAACCATTCCTTAAGGTATTGTCCACATTTTATTCATTTCTAGCTTCATTTATTAGGATTTGGGGGAGATTCTGTCCACAGAAATACTCACCTAAACAGTCCTAATATTATCATTTCTTCATCTACTTCTGCTAGACTCTCTCTCGACATAGGGATTGCTTCAAAGTGGATTCATGACGCAAAGGTACACTCTTGAGTTTCGAAGAGACTCACATCTTATTATTATATTTTCATTTCTGTTCATCCCTCAGTAAAATCTTCTCAGCTATAAACTGAACTGAGGTTTTGTCCGGTACTAGATAGGACTCGTATGGGTCCCTTCACACCCGTACAGGTCCCCCCCACTCGTATGGGTACTGGCCATCAGGGAGAACCCAAAGTTCCCTTTTTCACGTGTAAAATAAATCTAACATCACCATTTTCCATGCGATCATTTTCACCAATAATCTGGTAAATTAACCCACGAAAAGGTAAAATGTGTTTTCATAACAAAATGAGTTGAAGACCCATTATTTCTCTCCGATCCTAGAAGCTGCTTGGGCACTATCGATTGCAAAACCACCATGCCAACATAATCACATTTTTCCTAATAAGGTGCTGACTTACGATGTGCTGTAGACTATGCTAATCTTTGTAGATGCAAGAGAATTTATTTATTTTGTTTTATAACTTAGAACAAATGTATAGGTTCCTTTGCAATTCTCGCTTTTTCCCCCGATTGTAATTTTTATTCCCCCATTTATTACTTGCACTTTATTATGAATTATTGAATGCATGAATTGAGTGTGAAAGAGTGCAGAAAAATAGGATTTCTATAATAATTCCCCAAATGATGAAAAGATAATAGTTTTACGCAGCAAATGTAATTTTGAATTAACTAAATGAGAAATAAGTGACTCATCCGATACCCGAATATCTAATCCATACGGTATGAGTCTCCCATCCAATGGGAACCTACCAAAACTCTTTCCTAAGTAGACAACTTGAGTGGTGACTCTATCATTTGTATCGAGATTGGGGTCTCAATTCTTTTATTCACTAAAATTAGTTAAAATGTGTAAACTTGAACTAAATGGTTCTATCATGCCTAAATCATTCATTTAACCCCCAGTAGACCCCGCCCTAAGGCGCCAACGGAGATCCACATATCATACCCACCACATCACAGTGGTGACTTCACTGGGGATTTTGTGATCTTTTAAGTTGCAAACTTTTGGTATGTTGTAAAAGCTTAAAAGATTAAGATGAGCACCGAAAATCATGTACTTAATTCAACCGGCTTTCTTTTTCATCATTTGGGAAAATTATTATAGTCTATCTTCTGACCTCCTTCTCTTTAGAATTAAATGCATTCTTCTTCTAGCGCTAGGTTAGGGTGCCCTACTTTTCTGCCAAACTCACAATAGTGTCACTCATGCCCACTAGGAATTGGGGAGACTCTAGTGAGCGGAGCACTCATTGTCATCCCCCTCCAAAAGAGGCTTGGTGCGATGTGAACCTAATACATCAACTTCTGTTACATCCTTATACCATTCTTATTGAAAGCCATAGAGTTTTACCCTCTAGGTACCTTTTTCCTAGTGAGATTAGACTAGGTCTCCCTTTATTATGCTCGTGGTAATCAAAGGAAAATAACTTCAGAATCGATGGGAGGGGTAAGGTTGGAGGACACGCTTCGCATGTGTTGTGTTGTGTATTCCCTTGTAATTAACCTCACCATGCATTTTTGTAAGTTGAGCATGTATACCCCATCCCATGCATGTACTTATCTTTTGGTTACTATCTTAGTGAGAGCCAAAGGTTGGCAATGACCTCAAGTCCGTTTGGTTCGCATTCCGGTCCTACCTTCACCACCTCCGATTCAGTGAAGGGTTGGGAATACACCTCTACCTCCTTCTCCGGGTAATTATTCAAGTAGTTAGTCTTGTCCTTTTAGCCCCAAAGCTAACCACCAGTTGGGAGAAATGCCTCGTATTTTGACTCCAAATGGCCAGATATGTTAAGGTTAAGGATGTTGGTCTCTATGAGGAGGCAAATCCATCAAGGGCCGATATTAGGTCGGAGATTGCAAATGTCATCTCACAGTATCTAGGAAGTGATCAGTTCCTCGACTAGGTGAATGATAAGATGCTAGCTCCCATTAGAGCAATCTTGGTAGAGGAAAGAATGGCTAATGTCTCTCAGGTGGAGTCATTAGGGCTTCGGCAGTGCACGCTGAGGTTAGTGAGCAGCCTGCCCTTTTAAGCGTTGCTCACAATCCATTCATTCAGTCTCAATTGCCACCTCTTCAAGTGTGGGGAGAATCTTCCAGTCAGTTTGGTCAGTTGGATTCAGTTGATCCATCTAGTTCAGTCAGTCGGTCGTTGTAGTCAGTGGGTATAGTAGTTCCACCGGTCGTCAGTCAGTTCACTTAGCCTAGCCAAGTGTTTATACCACCAGTATTTCAGTTTGGAGCATCTGGTCCAACCCCTAATTTTGGGGTCATGCCTAAGAGAAAAACCTTTCCTCAATCAGCAGGTTTACCCTCATGTGCAACTGCTTAGTTGGATGGATCATCTTTGTTTGTAGAATTGCGTGATCTATTATAGAAGTTACTTGCCACCAATCCCAGTATCCAACCATCAGCACAGTCCATTCAAGTCACTAGGGAAGAGGATTGGGTCCCTAAAAACTTCAGTCTGCCTAGCATAGTGAACTATAAGGCAACTGGTCCGCCTCAATCTCATATCACTACTTATTAGAGGGTAATAAGGATAAGAAAACTGAGCGACAAAGTCCTTGCTGAGATGTTTCCTTTCACTTTGGAAGGTTCGGCTTTCAAATGGTATAACACTTTATCGGATGAGGTGGCCAGAAATTGGAAGGCTTTATCTAAGGCTTTATCTAAGGCTTTCATCAAGCAGTATGGTTTTAACACCACTATTAAAACCACTATACAGCATTTGGAGGCTATCAAGAAAGTCCCCAATGAGAAATTCAAGCCTTATTTTGAAAGGTGGATGGCCATACAGATTTTGTTGAAGGATCATCTTATTCTCGCTGAGATGATTGTGAAGTTGATGGATGGTGCTTTACGTGCATATTGTAAGGTCTTTGCTATGGATAATTTCTCTAGCTATGTTAAAGTCTTTGAGAAGGCCGAGAAATGGCAAAGGATCAAAGAATCAAAGAAAGCGAGTGTGCCAGCCAAACCCTAGTTCAAAAATAATGACCCATCAGCCCCAGCTAAGGCCTCTAAGCCGAGGTCTAATTCAGATCCTCAAACCACAATAATGCAGGAAGAAGTTGCTGCAGTTCGTACCATTAAGGATGGCATTTCCCCTTGGAAGGCACCTCTGCTTTCCATCTTTAGTAATTTGAGGGCACTTGGACTTCTACAAAATGTCAAGCCCTATGTTCTACCCAAGCCCGACCAGAGGGATCAATTTTGTGCTCATAATGTTAGCAAGGGTCATCACACCAGTGCTTGCAGAGACTTACTTAGGGCTATTCGTGGCATGATTAGGGAGAAGAAGATTCACAAAACATAGGTTAAATTGACTATGACAGACAACCCGCTGGCTCAAGCCAAAGAAAGTGTTAACACTATCAGCTCTAGGCTTTCCCTTGGTCAAGTGTTCAACTCAATCACACAAGTTAACCCAACAGGTCATGCAGTCGTAACTTGGCCAATAGATGATGACGACTCCTTAGAACCTAAAATTGAAACATTCCTTGATCATGCTACCCAAGACCCATGATATTCCTTCATGGATGGCTTCCTAGGTTACAACCTACTTTGGGAAAATATACTTGACGCATTTGGTCCAACATGGAGGGTATATTTCCCCAAGATCGATTTATCAGCATAGAAGATAGAAAAGGGAGATGGCCCATCAGAACAATAAGAAGCTCGTGAGAACCTACATGTTAAGACTACCAATTTAGCTGTCAGTGTTACCAAGGTTGTCCAACAAGGCCCTCTGCCTGTGGAGGATGATTCAAATGATGTAATTTTTAATGTTGCAAACATTTTTTATGCAAATGATGCTGCTTATGAGGCGTATCATGGATAAATTGATGCGTTTTCCATTCACATTTTGTTTGAGTATTTCATCTTAAAGGCATAATGCACTCATAACAACAACATTCTTAAAGTTAACACCATATTTATTAATGAAGTTGGCTTTGAGTATATCGCAATGGCATAAAAATCCAATGGTTAAAACTTATCACCAAAAAAGAAGAAATAGACAGTGATTAGCATACATGATAGCCCTAGGTCTTTGCTCATCTTTCTTCATAAGGGAGAGAAGGAGAACATATCATCAAGAAAGAGGACCAAGAAACCCAAAGAGCAACAAGGGAAACATGTCCCACATCAAAGAAAATAAGATTGAGACCTACACTTAACAACCCAATCAAATGCTCTTCTAAAACCTTCAAGAGGGAAAAAGACCCAATGCTCTCCCAAAACTGTCAAGAAGAAGGAGGACCCAATGCTCTTCCAAAACCTTCGAAAGGAATATCCAACTTCCAGTGAATGTGCATTTCTTATCAATGTAGGCACCTCCGATCCCTCTTGGACCTACATTTTCCATCAAAATATCCCTCCAAAAATGCTTTCTCCGTTCGTTCCAAAGAATGAAGACCCTACACCTTGCACAATATTCATGAACCTTCCCCATAATAACATGATCTCCTTCTTTCACAAGGGGGACCTCACTCAAAACCCCATCTTTCACAAAGGGAAGAACAAGCCTCTGTCACTATCAAAGTGAAGCGGCTCAAAGCACTTGACCACATACAAATGTACTAGCAATGCATGGCTCGAGCTTACAACAATAGAGTAAGATACTCGAAGCAACCCCTCAAGGGAGTGATCTAGTTCTCAAACAACTACACCAAGTGAACACAAATGCAAGGGGCAAGTTTAGGCCTAACTGGGAAGCACCATCTGTGATCTAGGAAGTCCTCGGCAAAGGAGGAATTAAGCTCATGGACATGGATGGAAATGAATTTGTGAATCTAGTGAATCAAGACATGCTTAAGCATAATCATGTCTAGGTTAAAAGAACTAAATCACATAAAATCAGTAGAAAGAATGAAAGAGATGAAGAATAAATTACCCGATGAGTGGTCCTCTACTACTCCGGCAAAAATTAGGGTGCAACCCACTAATTAGTATTCCACAAAACGGCTAGGAAAAAGTTAGGGTACTCCAATGCAAATAAAGCCCGCTAAGTTGAATACTCAAAAAGGGCAGCTTAGGCAAAAGTTAGGGCATCAAGAGAAAAATGTCAATTACTTTTTGGAAAATCTGTAAAAGGACTAGTAGGCAGTAGGGGTTAACCATTGGAAATTAGTACCATTGCCTATGTACTCGAATTAATCTCATCAATGAACATATTATGATTTTGCTAAGAATCTTAGTCTTATGAATTCCTGTATGTCTTTAGGTGAAATAATCGCAAGTATGTGAACATCAATTTTTCTCTGCATTTTATGCCCTTTATTATTATCTTTACTGCACATATATTATCCAACAAAAGACAAAAATACCGATAAGCCACAAAAGAAATAAGGTTTATGCAAAAGTCGGGAACGTCTACTAGATTGACAACCTGAAAGGGCAGTCCAGGAAAAAGTTAAGACGGAAGAAAAAGAAAGAAAAAGCCTGTTGGATTGAAAACCCGAAAGGGTGGTCCAGGCAAAAGTTAAGGCAAAGAAAAGAAAAAGAAAACTCCACTGAGTTGAGCCGCCAAGGACAATTTAGGCAAATATTAGGACAAAAAGAAATAAAAATAAAATGTTTGATATGTTATCTCACACCGAATTGCCTATGAAAAGATTAGAACTCGATTCAAAAATGCCAGTTTAGTATCGCACTCATTTTGCCACACATCATTTGTAATCACAATGTCTTACAACTAGGATCCCTTTGAACTCAGTTCTCCCATTGGGAAATAACATGATATCATATGTCCCCAGAAGGGTTAATTCTAAATAGCCAGCCTTGGTAATACTTGCCAGTCTAAATTGGGCCGATTCATCGTAGTTAGGAACTTATAGTGTTTTTCATTTAACTCACTCACTCATGGTATACTCTAAATAGCCTATCTTGTTGGTTATGCCAAGGAGCAATACGAGTCTATAAGCTGCAATATTCAAATGGTCTCAGTGCAGAAAAGAAAGTTCAAGCATGCATAAAGTAAAATAGTTTATAAGTAGCATCCTTACATCAAAATAAGCCACGCAGGGTTGAAAATTTCAAATATCCAAAAAAAGAAGAGAGTAAAGGCAATCCTAATCTAAGGTGCCGGGGGGTCCTGACCCTGGGTGCATCCCGAGTCTTACGCTGTGTATGTGCCAGCAGGTCATCCTTATCAATCATCACATGGTCCCCAACTCCACCAGCATCTATAATAAACGTATCAGGAACCCCAACCCCTGAACACCCTACTACACCCTTAAGAGCAACACCAGTCATCTCCACCTGCTGCTCCACCTCCTACTTAGCTCCACCCCTCTAGGCCACTATTGGAGCCACCCGATATGCAGATTGGTCATCCTTAGAAAAAGTATTGGATGGCTCAGGTGTCCGCCTGCTCTCAATCATGCGGGTTAGCTGCGCCCACAACACCTCTACCATAGTCGTAGCCTGAGCTGTCTCTCTCCTAGCCCTCTCCAAATCTACCTCCAATACCAGAATCCTACAGAGCTTTGCGGTGGCTGCACACAACTGTTCCTCCATAAAGCCAGCTCGATCCTCGGTAGTCTCCAAGTCCCGGCCAGACCTGTTATGCTCCATAGCCAATAGGGTCTGCATCAAAACCAAGGGATTAGTACACATATGTAAATATCATAACATACATGCATAGTTTGTTTGTAAATTTTGGCAGGAAAATGAAAATTACCATGACAAGAGCATCAAGTGCCATAATCAAATCTTGGACCGAGAAGAATCTCTAGGCAATCCTCTCCGACTCTACTACGGATACCTCAAAGAATCAACCAGACCAGCTTGAAAGATAATCCAAACATATAACAAGGATATGGATTGAGCATTAAAAATTAGAAGCCTTACATGGGTCGTGCTAGGAGGAGCAAACTGAATAGTATGGACCGACTTCTCGAGCTTGTGTATAGCTTACTTCCCCGAATGATTGAGGAGCTGGAAGGAGGAGTCCAAATCAGTCTAGAGGACTCCCTCTATAAAATCCCTGGTAGCCCTGGGCCACTTAGTAGATGGCTCTAGATTAGCTGGTTCAGCAAGATGGAGAAATCGGGCACAAAATGAGTAGTGACAGTAATAGTCTTCTTTCGCTTAGGGGCAGGATTCTACATGATAATTGAAAAAGCTGTCAGATCCTCAATTCATGCAAGTGATAGTAGAAACATGTAGAGATTTACAAGGTTGAGATAAAAGGTTTACCCGAGTGGAAGAAACAACAAGCGTGGGAGCGCCCTCGGCCTGACAAATGAAACAACCCACGCGATCACCCCTCGATCCACCCTCGTCATCATCATCACCTTCATCGTCGCTACCTCCATCTCCCTAGTGGAACTCAAGAGGGAGATCCTTATAGTGAATCCTCTCACAATGGGGAAGCACTGAAGAATCAATAAATGCGGTATAGGAACCCGCCATCACATCACTTAGGACCCGTCATCCAGCAAATACAGCCCCTGATCTGTCCTAGGCATAAGATGTTGCTAGAAAACCCCTATCGAAACTAGGGCCACTATAGCACTCATTCACTAGTCATGGATCCTCTTGCCAAATTACCACTCGAAAGAGAGTGGTGACTCCAGAACAAAGAGGTGGTCGTCTATGCCTACCCGCATCCTCTCAATGTCCTCATAGATTACCATCCTCTCCCATGTGTTCCGAATAACTCATATAAAGTAAATGCATTGTAAGTATCCTAACTCTACAAATACAGTTTCCACTAGTGGTTTGTAGAAATGTAGAGTACAGATGTGATGCTAGAAAATTTTACCCAGTTAGAGCGCAGCTAGCGGAGGAACTCCCTATTCTCCGCTATATTCCTGGCCTTTTGCTGCCAGGGTCCCATCCACATCGAGATAATGTAAGGCATCTCAAACGGTCCAAGCAAGCTAAGCCTAGGGATGAATCAATGAGCAAAAGCCCAAATCTGCAAGAAATATCAAAGTCAGTTGCAAAGTAGTTCAAATGGTAGCATAAAACATAAAGCATAAAGTTCAAAGGTACTAGAAGGATCATATTGTAGATCTAGAGATTGGACTGCTAGCCTCAAATGCCGACATCCAACCCATAGTACATCTGCACTAGGATGGCCCTGTACTAGTTCTTGCCTGGCATAGCATCAAGATCCTATATAGTTGATAGCAGCCCATAATTGAGGTAGCTAGAGTAGACAAGGAAGAAAACTATAGTGAGGAAAGTCAGTAAGAAGGACCAGGCATACTAATCCCTCCTTCCCACAATAGTAGGGTTGACTTCTCGATCTAGTAATCATGAAGCTCCTTGTACTTGAGGTTATCCATCCCTCCAAGATAAACCTCGAGTAGTCTCTCTACATAGGCCTTCACCTCAGCCCGAGAATGCCAGCGGTCGGCATAAACATCAAAGTGGATGACATCCCCTCTCCTGTCTAATCGAGTCAACATAAATATATCAAAGGCAGTCACCGTAACCTCCCCGATCGATAAATGAAAAGTATGGGTCATCTCCGACTACCACTCCACTACAGTTGAGATGGCACCTGGGGCCAATGTCTTTAGAGCTTGAGGGATGGCCCTAATGATGTCATTAAACCCAAACGAGTCTATACGGGCTAGTAGCTCGATATCCCACGCAGCACGGATCTCCTCATACCACTTTCTGCAAAAGCTTAGGGCTCCCACTGTCTTAAACTAGAACTATAAGGATAAAAACATAGTTTAAGAGGGTTAGAATATAGTGGAGCAATAAAAAATCAGAAGAAAATGGCTCAAGACAAAGTTTTAAAAATTTTATCCCCGAAGGCAGGACCCATACTAGTCCACCTCCATCTGTACGGGTCAAGTTACCCCACCCGTATAAAAAGGAACCCGTATAGGTCCTACCCCACCCATATGGGTCCCCTAGGAACAACCCCTTTTGCCAAAATTCGCAAATAATCCAAAATTGTCCATGTTTCAACCAAAGCTCATCCCAACTTATCCTAAAAGCATCCTAGGGTGAAGTTACATGCATTAGGCTCTAATCTAGACTCTAAAACACCCTATTTTCATGATAAAAGTCAAGAAATTTGAGAAATTACAAAAATGAAAAAAATGGAGAAATCGGGCAAAATACTTGGAGTTTGGAGGCATGAGTCATAGAGGAAGGGATTAGTGGCTCATCAAATAAGAGTGTGAGATCAGGGAATGAGTCATCCTCTAAAAAATCTTATCCAATGGACATTCCTGGAACTCTAAATTGCCTGCTTGAGGCAAATCATCATGTTTTGAGGAGAAAAGACCGGCTTGGGGAATCTTTTTATACATCTTTGATTGAGGCTTGAGCAAAAATCGTCGAAATTCAGAGTATAGGGTAGTTTGGTATGAAGCGGGAAGTTGAGAGGTCTGTGGTTAATTTAAAAGACCCCGACTATGACCTATATGGGTCCCCTCCTCTTGTATAGGTCCTATTTTCACAATTTAACACCTGTATGGGTCCCATCCCACCCATACGGGTCCCCTTTGGCCATTAAGGGTCAATTTTTCAAACGAGGATAAAATTTTTCAAACAGTAGGGGCATATCAAGTCTAAATCAGGGGCCAACCCCAATTCTCTTCAACTCCTTATTTCAATTAATTCAGGGGAAAACCCCTAGCTCACCTTGATCCTTGATTGAAGGGGAAAAATATTTTGTTTACGCAAAATCAATCAAGAATCAAGGTAAGATATTTAAGATCAATTACTAAATGGAAAATTTTCATGTGCAGGTTCACCCAAGCTTAGGAAATTTCCCCAACACGTTAGTCATCCAAGTAAACAATTCCCCAGTAGGGAACCAATCAAGGGGCATTCCCCACCATCGAGTGCCCTAGGGTCACCCACCCTAGGGGCATCCCTCAGCAGCAGAACTAGCTAAGGGGGCATCCCTCCAAGAAACCCTCGCCAAGGGGCTTTCCAACCTAGAATAAATGGGCCAAGCCCAATGTTTCTTAAACTCAGATTACATTTCACCAGGGACTAATCCGTAGCCACACATCTTCATTCTTGATTGAAGGGGAAAAAATCTTTGTTTACCAAAAGGTCAATCAAGAATTAAGACATGTCACTCCAGATAGTAACTAACGCAATGTATTTATTGTCAACAGGAAAACTTAACATCAACCAGAAGAGTCATTCGCTTTAGGAAAGGGATACACCATCAGTCGGGAAAGTCATCCACCTCAGGAAAGGAATACACACAGTAAGAGAAGCACTTTCCCCAGTAAAGTTGCTGACATCAGCAAAGGAAAGTCATTCGCTTCAAGAAAGGGATACACATCAGTAAGGGAAAGTCATCCACCTCAAGAAAGGGATACTCGCCAGCAAAGAAAAGTCAGTCGCCTTAAGAAAGGGATACACATCAGTTAAACGAAAGTCATCTACCTCAAGAAGGGGATACACTTTAGCAAAGGAAAGTCAGTTGCCTTAAGAAAGGGATACGCATCAGCAAAGGAGAGTTGTCCGCCTTAAGAAAGGGATGCCAAGGAAAGGAGTTAGCCTTAAAAAGGGACCCACCCATATCATCACCTCAGGTATGATTCCTAAACCCTCGCTCATATCGTAAGATCTTACAGATCCGTATCTGCAGTGGTCTCCCGAGGAGTAGTCTGTGAGCACTGGATTTCAATGGTCCTTCTCACAAAATAATGATGAGAGCTAGATAATGCAATTCTTTATAGGTGTTATCCATCATAGGTGTTCCTACTACAGCAGTGATGAGTTTAGCCAGGTTTAGACACGTACTTTGCCCTTATGGACCCATAAGGGTCACACCTGGTGGCACAGATCCACTGGTTGACTCGTATGAGTCAAAGCCCCTTACCAGCCTGGGAGGGACCTATACAGGTCCTGTACTTGCCCAAACAGATAGTATGGCATGTAATCTATACCAATTTCAGAGGAAATCAATCATGAATGCAATTTATTATGTTCAGACTCGATTTCGCCTACAAGTATAGGCTTTTTGCCTCATTTTCAATAGGGGCAAAGATAAAAATATATCAAAGAATTCACATAAAATTCTAGTTGTTTTTATAGGGATAGCAGGCAAGGGTATAGTTGAGGTATTGAAGGTATAAAATAGGGAGAAAAACCATTCCTTGAGGTTTTGTCCACATTTTATTCATTTCTAGCTTCATTTATTAGGATTTCGGGGAGATTCTGTCAACACAAATACTCACCTAAACAGTCCTAATATCATCATTTCTTCATCTACTTCTGCTAGACCCTCTCTCGACATAGGGATTTCTTTAAAGTGGATTCATGACGCAAAGGTACACTCCTGAGTTTCGAAGAGACTGGCATCTTATTATTTTATTTTCATTTGTATTCATCCCGTTGTAAAATCTTCTTAGCTATAAACTGAACTGAGGTTTTGTCTAGGACCAAACAGGACCCATACGGGTTACCCCACACCCATACGGGTCCCACTAGTAGCTGTATGGGTCCCACCTCACCCGTACGAATACTGGCCCCTAGGTAGAACCTAAAGTTCCATTTTTCACTTGTTAAATCAATCTAAAATCACCATTTTCCATGATATCATTTTCACTAATAATCTAGTAAATCAACCCACGAAATGTTAAAATGTGTTTTTATAACAAAATGCGTTGAAGACCCATTATTTCTCTCAAATCCTAGAAGCCGCCTGGGCACTATTGATCGTAAAATCGCCACGCTAACATAGTCACATTTTCCCTAATAAGGACCTAACTTATGATGTGCCGTAAACTGTGCTAATCTTTGTGGATGCAGGCAAATTTTTTTTTTTATAACTTAGAACAATTGTATAGGTTCCTTTGCGATTCCCCCTATTTCACTCGGTTGTAATTTTTATCCCCCCATTTATTGCTTGCGCTTTATTATCAATTATTGAATGCATGAATTGAGTGTGAAAGATTGTAGAAAAATAGGAATTCTGCAATAATTCCCCAAATGATGAAAAGAAAACGGTTTTACGCGGCGAATGTAATTTTGAATTAACTAAATGAGAAATAAGAGACTCATCAGATACTCGAACCTCTGATCCATAAGGTATGAGTCTCCCACCCAATGAGAATCGTACCAAAACTCTTTCCCAAGTAGAAAACTTGGGTGACGACTCCATCATTTGATTCATTAAAATTGGTTAAAATTTGCAAACTTGAACTAAATGGTTCTATCACGCTTAAATCAACCAACCCCTAGTGGATCTGGTGCAAGGCGCCAAGGGAGATCCACATATCATACCCACAACATGACACTTGCCTTAATTTTGCTTGGATCACCTTTTCAGGTTTTCAATCCAGCAAGCCATTTTTTTTTCATCATTTTTTATTTTTTTCATCATTTTTTATTTTTTTATAGCTCTGGCTTTAGGACAAGGTTTCCATATTATCGATTCCCACAAGCATGAATTATCGACCAAAGGCTTACTGGGCATGGGGTTCCTGAGTTTATATCGACGATCGCTCCTATAGAGACTTTACTATCGAGGAGTGGGTTGAGTTCATGGGGAGTAATGCTGCTAAGGATATCCGTTGAGTTTGTCCTTGGTGGGGAATTACCCATGTTACTATGGACGTTGCTAGGGGAGGTGTATTCCTTATTGGTCTCTCGGAGATTATCACTTATTCTCCTAGTTATGCAGGTAGTTTGACCGTTCTCAAAGGTTTCCAACATCATGCACCCTCCTTAGTTCTGAGCTTTCTTATACTTGGGTGTACCGTCACAACGTGAGATGGATTTATAGTACTCAGGTGGAGGTGAATTATCCTATGCCTTTTGACATTCACCCAATAAAGGCTTACTGCATTTAGGTTATTAGCACCCTTGGGCTTGCTACTCTTGAAGAAAGGCTTGCTGAGACTAGCAGGCTTTATAGCTTTCTCGGAGGCCACTAAGCTTATCACCGTACATCCTTCATTTTTGTGGAAGAATAAAGGCATCAAGCCACGTTATTTGCCCTCCTTATTTCCATTTCCTATTTGTAATGCATTTTATGTGAAATAAAGAAAAAAATGTTATTTGAATGTGTGTTTTATTAAATAATTAATAGTTTCCATTTAATGCATTCATACAACATTTTTAACACGAATATGTTATTATAAAAGATTTTATTAAACAAGAAGGATCAATGGTATTTATTCCCAAGAAAATTCCGTTGTTGCCTAAGGTTCTGAATGGATTTTACCTAAGGCTTCACTCGTTAGTTTTGGAGTCCTTATTTTTACTCAAGAGCCCTCACTAGCTCTAGACAGACCTCTATTATTATTTTATACATTCGATTTTCTCTTCATTTTTACATGAGATAGTTCATCAACTTGTCATGGTTGACAGGATTCACAAATTCATTGCCGTCTAGATCTGAGATTTTGACCGCCCTTTACTGAGAGTCTACTTCACCACAAAAGGTCCTTCCTAGTTTGGTTGGAATTTTCCTCAAGAATTTGTATGCATCATACAAGATTGTTTTAAGACTAGATCACCTATTTCTTAGAGGCTAATCTTTTCATTTGACTTTGCAATTGTAAGCCATGGCCATGCGCTGGTGGTATAATTGTAGATTCTCCAATGTAGGTAATCATTTCTCGTTGATTAAGGTCAACTCTTCATGTCTTGACCTTGCCCATTCATCTTCAGGAAGTTTTGCTTCAAGGGCCATGTGCAAAGATTTGATCTCCATTTCCATTGGCAATACTGCCTCCATACCATAGATAAGAGAGAAAGGGGTTTATCCTATAGGAGTCTTAACACTGGTTCTGTATCCCCATAAGGCATAAGGAAAATGATTGGCCAAATCTCGGTAATTGGCGATCATTTTGAAGATGTTCTTCTTAATTGCTTTATTAGCTGCAGCTCCGTTGGCTTGAGGACAATAGGGTGAAGAGCGATGATGCTCAATCCCATGCTTCTCAATAAGATTGGTTGTTTCCCCTAGGAATTTCACACCATTGTCACTTACTATATGATGAGGAATGCTGTATATGGTGAAGACATGTCACTGAATAAACCAAGCCATTTTATTGGTCATGATGCTTATGTATGACTCTACTTCAGTCCATTTGGGAAAGTAATCGACGACCACTATAATGAAGTGATGGTCGTTAGTTGAAGGTGGTTATGTTTTGCCAATGATATCGATGCCCCAGGCTGAGAACGACCAAGGTATCGTTAAGTTTTCTAATGTCATTAGGGGCAGATGGCTCGCAGCTCCATATATCTCACAAGCATGGCAAGTTTTTGCCTCCTGAATACAATCGGCCAACATAGTTAGCCAAAAGTATCCTATTCTTTGAATCTTCGTTGACATCATGATGCTATTCATATGTGGACTGTAGTCTCTTGAATGCACTTATTTCATTACTTTCTCCGGTTCTTATTGAGTTAGACACTTTAATAGTAAACCTTCAGATGACCTTTTGAACAGATCTTCCATGATCAAGCTGAATTGCATAGTGAGCTTTCACAGTGTATTCCTATTAGAATCTATAGTGTCTACTGGGAATTCACCATTTTCAAGGAACTTGATTATGACAAAGTACTAGGGTGCTTCTTTATCCATAGAGCTTTTCTATCGCAAGAATGTAATACAAAGATTAGGCTATCTCCGTAACAAGGGGCTTGATTGGCTGTTTTTGAGGTCCTTCGCACATGGAGGTTAAAGTGGCTAATGCATCCGCCATTTTATTCTCTTCTCGAGGAATATGACAAAACTCACATTTGCTAAACATAGTGGCTTTTCTCCATATGGCATCTAGGTAAGGTCTGAGAGATTCTTCCTTCAATTCCCAGTCTCTTATGACATGTTTGATGACTAAAGCCAAATCACCAATAATCTTGACTTTATCTACTCTCAGGGTAATTAGAGCGGATATTCTGAATATACAAGCCTCATATTCTTCCCTGTTATTCGTAGTGGGAAATTCTAATTGTCTTGACAGAGGTATGAGTGCCCCGTCTGGCGTAACAATGATAACTCCCAAACCAGCCCCTCGCTTGTTGATACCACCATCAAAGAACATGATCCATTTTCCTGGATTTTCTGTTGTTGCTGCAAAATATTCATTAGGGAACTATAGGTGTTCTAGTTCTCCATCTTTGAGTGGTTGATTTCTAGGAATTCAACCACTGCTCTACCCTTGATGGTCTTCTTAATGACATATTTAATATCAGATTCAGATAGTAATAAGAGCCACCTTGCTAGTTTCTCGATTAGCGAAGGAGCCTGACATAGATACTTCATTGGATCCACCTTTGCAACTTCTTGGATTCGGTACGATTGGAAGTAATGTTTGAGCTTCTTGGTAAGCCAGAGTACTGCAGCACAAGTTTTCTCCACAGTGGTGTATCGGGCTTCGTACTCTTGCAATTTCTTGCTGAGATAATAGACTGCGTGTTCTCTTTTATCTTCATCTTCTTGAACCAATATAGCCCCTATAGATGTTTCTTTGATTTCTAGATAGAGAGTTAATGGCTTCTCAGAGTCGGGGGTTTCAGCACATGAGCATTCATTAGATATGCCTTAATTTTGTCAAAGGCTTTATGACACTGCTTGTTCCAGTCTATTAATTACTGCTTTCTTAAGAGCTTGAAGATAGGCTCATATGTGGTAGTCAATCGAGCTATAAAATAGCTGATATACTATACAGATCCTAAGAAACTTCTTATTTCCTTCTTAGTTTTTGGCACAGGCATTTCCCTAGTAGCCCTAGCTTTATCAGGGTCTATCTCTATACCTCTTTTGCTAACCATGTGCCCTAGCAATTTGCCTGATGTGACACCGAATATGCACTTCTTTGAATTGAGATGAAGATTGTACTTCTCAATCCTTATGAGGAATTGTTCTAGCATCGTTGGGTGCTCTTATGGTGTGGTAGATTTCACCAGCATGTCATCCATGTAAACCTCAACCTCTTTGTGGATCAAATCATGTAGTAGCATTATGAGTACCTGCTGATAGGTTGTCCTTGCATTCTTGAGTCCGAATGACATTACTCTTAAGTAATATGTTCCCCATTCTTAGATGAATGCAGCTTTGAACATGTCTATAACATTCATGAGGATTTGGTGGTATCAAGAGAACCCATCCATAAAGGAGTGCATGACTGCTCTTACTGCACTATCTACCAAAACGTCAATGTATGGCAGTATAAAATCTTCCTTAGGGGTGGCCTTGTTTAGATTCCTAAAGTCAACACAGACTCAGATGTCACCATTTGTTTGGGCACCAGAACTACATTAGAAAGCGAAGTGGGATACTCGACAACTTCCACGAAATTGGGCTTGATCTACTTGGCTACTCTTTCTGCCCATTTTGGACATATTCTTCTCATCTTTTGCTTCACTAGACAAATCCTCGGGTCTGTGGGGATCTTATGTTCAGTGATGTGCTGATCAAGCCCAGGAAAGTCCTCGTGAGACCAAGCAAAGGATAAAACATGACTTTTTAATGTTTTTACTAATTCTCTCTCTTGGTCAATGAGCATTTGATTGGAAATGTATATCATTTTTGGATCATCCTCCTTATTTAAGTTAATTTCTTTTGTAATACCATCATTAATGTTAAAAAGGCTAGATGAATGCTGGAATGGATGCATAGAATCGTAATCAGAAACACAATCCAAATAAGCAAAGTTCTTTGTCTTATTATCATCATAAAATACATTATTTATTTCAAACATATTGGAAATTGAAATGAAAGACTCATCCTGATCAGTACGCGTCAGTTCAAGATGTTCCTTCCTTAGCAGTTTGCTTTAGCAGAATATCCTCATCGCCTTCATCTTCTACTTTTGCTTTGCCTTTCATGACTTTGACTATTTCCATTACAATTGGGCTTAGGCAACCCCCTTTGCTCTTTGCCTCCTCCACTATCTTGAGTCGGGCTTGGAAGTGCCTGGTTAAAGCTTTGAGGATTTCTTCTTCTTTACTCAGCTTCTTGATCTTGTTTGGACGTACCTATTTATTGGACTTGATTTGACTGAGAATTATCCTAGCATTTTATAAATAATCTGCCTCTTTCATCACATAGGTGACATGGCTTTTACCATGCTTGCTATAGTCATCTACATCTGAAAAGATTTTGAATCCTGGGATAGTCCTTCCTTGGTGAGTAACAGGTTCGGGGGTTCCGTTGTATAGTTTTTCTCTGAAAGATTATTTTGTTGGCGGCCTTTCTGGTGCCTATATAGCCAAGTCCTACAGATTTCCATTCTCCTACCCCTATGTTGAAAGTTGGCATTCCCTGCTCATAGGCACCTAGTCCTTTTTTAGGAGTATGGTGTTTCTGCATCTAACTTTGAATCCAAGGGCACCAATGCACTTCGGGTTGCCTGTTTGATCCTTGACCGATTGTGGCTGTTGTAAACCCTTTCATATGGCTTTCCTCTATCTTTAGAGGTTCCATGGCTGATGCTTCGTCAGTTTCTAGAGTGGTGATCTTTCTTTAGAATGGAATTTTAACCTTTTGGTGAAGAGTATATGGAACCCCTCACAGAGTGTGGAACCATGGTTGTCCGAGTAGGATAGAGAAAGTCATTGGGATATCTATGACTATAAAGAGCACAATAGAAGAGATCTCCATGATAGTGACTTCAGCTTTGAATTACCGATGATGGTTCTTTTGGAATTGTCATAGGCCGTAATGACCGTCGTGGACTTCTTTAAATCCTTCTCAGTTAATCCCATGATTGGCATAATATCCTTAGGACAGACATTCAGAGCAGAGCCATCGTCAACCATCACACATTGCATGATGCATCCAAAAACACTTGCCTTCAAATAAAGAGCTATATTGTGCCAAAGCCCCTCATCCAGCAGATCAGAGATAGAGAAAATAATATCAGGGATGATAGTGCTAGTTTCAGTGTTGAGTAGTATGCAAACTTGTTCAGGTGATGCTAAAGGAGATGTCACGATTTCCATGAGCTTCTAGACAATGGATTGCCTATGATCTTAAGAACCAAGGAGAAGATCCCAGATGCTCATCTTGGTGGTGGTGGCCTTTAACTGGTCCAGAATCGGGATTTCTATATTTTCTGCCGGTTTATCAAGAGTTGGGAGAGCTAAGTGTTCCGACCTTAGTGGAGTTGATGGTACTAACCCAGTAATCTTTCCTCCCCTAATGATTGGACTGACTACCTAGTGTTAGCACAAGTCCGTTCTAACCTGATGTGGAATTATGCCCATTTCATTCAGTGATCAGACAAAAGAGCTAAAAAGGACCGAATTCTCATAAAAAATCCGAAATTCAAAAATCCACATTCTAGCGAATCTTCGATTTAGTATTTTCTACTAAAAAATCAGAAAGTCAAAATTTGGTCAAACATGGTTAATCATCCCGCCTAATAATTACCTATATACAATAAAGAAAATCAAATCTTACCAAGATCTGGCAAGGATTTATGGGATTAAAAGTAAGATCTTGTTAGATAGGTAATTAGCCCGCTGGCTAATTACCACCCCTCTATAAATAGAGGACTTCGCCCCTCATTTGAAAACGAACGGAGAAAAACAAAAAAATCATTTCATCCCCTTTTGTCCGAGAGTCCTAAAAGCCCCAAAACTCTATCAAAACACTTCCAAATCCGAGCTTTATCATTGACATTTGGTATAAACTCATTTTCCTATCTTTTTAGATCAAGATCTTATGGTGATCTTTGGTCTAAAAATGACTTAATCTCTCAAATCCCGCATTTCCTTTAGGAATAATCCAAGATTATAGCCATAACTTGGGTTAAACCTATTTTCCAATCAAACCACACTCTCTAACAACTTCAATCCTGCACCGGCTCTCAAGTCATCCTGGACAGACAAAAAAGCTAAACTAAGGGTAATTGGCTCTAAGTCCAACTTTAAAATTCATTTTATTACTTTTATTATTGTACATTGCATTCCATTTCTCTGGTTAAGTGAGCCACTAGTGCCACTTAAACTCTTATATGTGTAAATAAGCTCACAGGTATGGACAAACATTCAGAATGTGATGAAACTCTATCCAAGTTTCTAGGCTGAAACCCAATTGATACCGTTTCTCTGCCAAAATTTCGGTAGCAAATATCAATTTATGCCATTATAATGCATGTTTTATTTCTTAAATAAAACCGTTGTAATGCACAAATTACCACACATTCCAAAATTCCAAAAGTAATCCAAATAATTTGAACAATATGAGTACCTATCATGTCCGAACTCAGAATCTCATTTTCTTTTCGGTATAAAATCCCATTGTGAATCAGTATACCACAATTCTAGGTGGAGCTGAACCGGATGGCGACTCTATTTTATATTTTAAATAAGTAAAAATGTTTTTATTTTGAAAATGTCTTTTCTTAATAAAATGTGTAAATATATTTCTTATATATAATCACATTTTTGGCTTATGTAAAGGCACTACATTTAAGCAAATCAAATTTTCTCAAACCGAACCAAAAGCGCCCTGCACCCCGCACCCGCATGCTCTCGTCAAAACCTCGCCTGCTCACAATGGCGACTCTATTGGGGACATATTATTTTTCATAAAATTTTTTTGACATGATAATTAAAATATTGTTCAAATTAAATTTTATAACTATGGAATATGTGGTAATTTCAGCATTACACAAATTTAAGGATTTTAGAGATCTGCATTCTTTACCCCTAAACCAATCTAGGTGGTGAAGTATCTCCAAGTTTGCTTAGGGCTTGAGGGGTTTGGATCTGATCACATCCCTTGCGTAACGTACGAGGGCCTTGCTCACTTAAGGGCAAGACTACCGAGTATATTATATATGGAAAAGTTTCCTTTGGTTCGCATAGGGCCACTGGGACTCGGTATACAAAAGCGCAGGGTATCCAATCACACCTAATCCTCGGACAAAAACCCACGGATAGATGAACCATAGACACTTCCCCATAGGTTTACCCAAAAAAACCTTAAGTGCATGCAAGCAGACTTTGCTAAGTCCTCCGTTGGCTCTAAGGGCGGTAGGCATGATATAACTATTTGCTACTTGTGCAGATTTATTAACTATAAATAAACAAAAAACGGACATCATAAACATCATGTTTGTGTGCAAACTAACCATATCTTTATGCAGCCATAACATTTATGTATGGCATCTCATTTTATTTCCCTAGCCATTAGAACCTAATGTAATCAAGACAAGTGAGTCCATCTAGGCTCAGCCCATGAGCCAAAATAATCAAGACTAGTGAGTCCACCTAGGCTCATCCTATGAGCCCTAATAATTAAGACCTGTGAGTCCACCTAGGCTTAACCCATGAGCCGGAATAATCAAGACTAGTGAGCCCACCTAAGCTCAACCCATGAGCCAAAATAATGAAGACCAGTGAGTCAACCTAGGCTTAACCCGTGAGTAGGAATAAATCAAGACCAGTCAACCTTTCTAGGCTCAAAACCCGTGACCATAGAGTAGCCTTCAAGTGACCAGTGAGTCAACTCAACTTTGGCCAGCCAGTCAACTCACTTTGGCTATCGAGTCAGCCTTCGAGTGACCAGCGAGTCAACTCACCTTCGACCATAGAGTCAGCCCCTGAGTGACTAGCAATTTAACTCAGCCTTGGACCATAGAGTCAGCCTTTGAGTGACCAACGAGTCAACTTACCCTTGGACCATAGAGTCAACCTTTGAGTGACCAACGAGTCAACTCACCGTTGGACCATAGAGTCAGCTATCAAGTGACCACTGAGTCAACTCACCTGTCACCACTGAGTCAACCCCCGAGTGACTAGCGAGTCAACTCACCCATGACCATCGAGTCAAACTAGATTCAAACAAGGTCTTTGGACCGCGTGTCTGTGGTATTCCATGAATATTAATGGTTACCCTTGCCAATTATTCCCTGAACAGTTGGTATACACCCAACTCCCTGAAATTTGTATACATCCATCCATCCATTCATTCATTCATTCATTCACTCATTAATTTATTTATTCACTCATTCATTTTGATAAAATAAGGTAAGTAAAGCTTAGGCCTACACCCGATACACTTACTAACACTTGATCTCTTGCATTTTAAAGTCGGAAGCAAGAGAGAAGGAGGTTGAGATGCATTAGGGGTAGCTCGAAAGTCGGACCCTTACCACCAGTTGAAGCTCTAGCTAGATTTTTCTCCGATCCAGAAGCTAAAACTGGAATGGCAGATGATGATGCGATTGGACAGTCCCTCAGAAGGATTTTGGATTCTTCAAAATTTTGTGATGTTTTGGAAAGGCTGAGTACTTCTAATGCTCAGAAGGTGCAAGAATAAGAGGTCGAGATAGCAATGTTAAAGGCAAAGATGGTGGACATGGAAAAGCTATCCCCAATGAAAGATAAGTTTGTTGCTCCCTTTGTTGAGAAATATATAGATATTGACAAATTCTCACAAAAGGAATCAGAAGCCCTCCCGGCTAACTTTTTGATTCCTTATATAGCTCTATATACTGGTACTGGGCCTCCTCATGTACATGTGGAGAGTTATCTTCGGATCATGACTAGCATGAATATCCCTAAGGTTCAAATAGTGAATCTATTTCAAGCTACTCTACATGGACAGACTTGTGAATGGTAGATGAGGATGCCAACGGACGTAAAATTTGACTGCAAGAAGCTATGTTCTGCATTTCTGGAAAACTATGCTTTCAATCTGAAGGTCAAAACGACTTTGCAAGATCTCGAAAGGGTCAAGCAACGCCCGAATGAGTCCTTTGAAGAATAGTACCTAAGATGCATGGCTGTTCGCGTACTGGTGACTGGGGCACCCGACCAAGAGGCCTTAATAGGAAAGCTTGTCGAAGGATCCAGCCCAATGTATCGAGATGACATGAAGATGAAAAGATTAAATACCTTTAATAACGTGGTGGACTATGCCAAAATACTAGAGAAGTGTGATAAAGAAGCCCAGATGAAGAAGCTGGAACAACATGCTTACACTAAACCCAGATATTGGGAAAAGGTGGGTCTTCCAAACAAGGCAGCTCCAAGTCCTCAAAAGCTCTGTCTAAAGTCATAGCAGCCGCCCAAGTGCAAAATCATCAATCTATCTCCCCGTGGGTAGAATCATTATCACAGATATTCACTAAATTAAGGAAGTCCAACCAGCTTCAGGGCATCAAACCGTTCATTCCACCTGCAACGACATATAAAGATAACTTTTATGTCTATCACATGATAAAGGGGTATAACACTAATGAATGCACCCGACTACTGAAGGATTTATAGCAGATGATAGCCGATGGAAGAATGAAAGAGCCTGAAAAGAAACCAAGCACGCGGACTAATCCCCTATCAAACTTTGAAGCTATTATAAATGCCATCAATGTCTATGTGAAGGCTGATGAGTACGGTATTGATATGACAAATAACTTTCGAAATGACCCAGGATGGGGGATAATATGATTTTCAACAACATAGACATCATCTACATGGTTGATCAATATGTCTTGAGAATGAGAAGAGAAGGGATGGGCCAGTATCAAGTGCCACCATACCTCATATTTCGAGGAGATTTTGATAGGAATGAGCATGTGGAAGAATTCCTTCAATTTATGCATGAACAAGAGATTGGTATGATGGGATTTGCACCTTAATTTCCTCATTTCTTAGAAGGTCCAGCTATGGACTGGTACAATACAATACCAATTGAAGGACGTTGAAGCTCCATTACTTCATAGCTTATTAGTCGCACCCAGATGCGCTTTTCTGGTGCTTGGTTCCTTAAGTAGATCAACGCAATGCTGGTTGGTAGGATGTTCCTCCTCCTCAGTTTCCCATATCTACTCCCCTAGATTACATGAGTCCCAACTACATTGGGATGAATCTATTCTAATTCAGGAGTTCTTCTGGGATGACATGCCAGGAGATCAAGAATTATATGATCCTGAACAAGCCTGGAGTAATCACAAAAACCAGTAAAGGTATCTCGACATTAACCTAGATGAGGTAACGCATGACCCAATCTCCAAATTCCATGTAGATGTGGTTCAAAAATGAACCAAGGAACCATGTAAGCATCGAGCTACCTAACCAATTTGAAGGGATCTGTGTAAACATTACAGCATATAGTGCCTGTGTGGAGGAGACATTTGCCAGTATGCAGGGAATGATCTCTGACTTTTGTATGGCTATTACAGGAGTTCAGGCTAGATTAAATATAGTAGGGAACATAATAGAGGAATATCCCAAGGAAGATCCTGAAGAAGATCTTAAGGAAGATCCCGAAGAAGATCCTGAGGAAGACCTTGAGGAAGATCCTGAGGAAGACCCTAAGAAAGATCCCCGAGAAAGATCCACAGGAAGATTATGATGATGATATACCAATTCAGTACATACCAAATTGGATCTTTGAACCAATGAATGAGCTATAACCTTTCGATGCTTCGGATAGAGAAGTAGAAGAATTCGAGGACTCCGATGAGTCAGCTCATAAAGATGAAAGTGAAGTGCATAATCTGGGGTACAAACTTGAGATCTTTATAGATGACCAGCTAAACCACTTTGTAGCGGATTTTGAGTATTGGGTTCCCTTTCCTAATGGCATGATAGTCGACTATGTTGGTGCCGAGAGCTATGCCTTGTCTTTAGAGAACAACTCCCCAAGGGCCTTATGGTGTATAGCAAGTGATGATTCAGGAGACTTCACAGACTTTGACTTAGACATGAGCACTTCGTTAATATAATCCAAGAAGAGGGCTTAGAACCTTCTCAGGAGTACATCATGGAGAGAATCAGTGCAAGAAACAAATTAGCTCGGGCTAGTTATCAAATCCGAAGTCTAGACTTGGGAGAAATTTATCCCATATTTTACATTGGAAACATAAGGCTACCCCCTCACATCCATGAATTTGTGCAAATGTTGAATGATGGGTACATTCACTATGCCCATTGGCCTAAAAGGTTCTGCTTGACTCTCTGAGAGAAAGCAATGGTCTGGTATAAAGGGTTTACGTTTTACTAAAAGTCATTTTGGAATACTTTGGCTAGGCAATTCATCGATTACTTCGCATGGGTAGACCCGCGAGAGGATACAACTCCCAAGCTGGATAAAAATGGAAACCCGTTGCTTTATTAGGAATAAGAAGCAACTAACGCCGTCTGTGCAACATCGATGAAGTCTGCCACAGAATATCCTTGGTACATGAATAAACACTCTAATGAACTAGAAGAATCGATCACATATGACAATGATCAGGATCCAACTGATGGAACTTCTTCATCCATTCACATGATTGGGCAAGACTGCAACCCTATTCTATACCAAATCTTACAGGAAAAGCCCGTTGTTCAGGAAAGAAAGCCTAAAAAATCCCCTTTATGCAATGACCCTTTGCCACCAAGGCACCATCTTCTGTAAGGAAGTCGATTGACTTAGGAGAAATACCACCTTATGAAGATTTTGACGAGTTCAAAGTCTTTGAAATGACAAACTTGCCTACCCATGTTGTTAGTTTTGTCACTAGAGGAGGAAAAATCATCGGGTCAAAAGCCCCCACTGTGCTAAGAATAGAGCGTCTGATACCTCCTAATTTTGTTAAGTCCTTGGAATAGATAGAAAGTCTGATTATGGACCATTTAAAGGCCACCACCGCCAAGATGAGCATCCGAGACCTCATTCTTGGTTCTCAAGATCATAGGCTCACCATTATGAAAAAGTTAATGGAGATCAAAACGTCTCCCCTAGCATCGCCAGACCAAGTTTACGAGCTACTTAACATTGAGACTGGCACTATTATCCCCGACATTGTTTTCTTAAGCTCGGATTTAGCCAATCAGGGCATTCACTATAGTAAGGCTCTTTACTTAAGGGCGAGTGTTTTAGGGCTCATCATGCCATGTGTAATGGTCGACAATGGCTCATCACTGAACGTCTATCCTAAGAATATTCTGCCAATCCAAGGACTAACCAAGAGGGACTTGAAGAGGTCCACGACTGTCATCAAGGCCTATGAAAATTCCAAGAGAACCATCATTGTTATGTTTGAAGCCAAAGTCACTATTGGAGAAATCTCATTTATTAAGCATTTTACAGTTATAGACATCCCAACAACTTTTTCTATGCTGCTCGGACGACCATGGTTCCATGCTCTAGGAGGGTTCCGTCCACTCTTCACAAAAAAATCAAAATTCCATTCCCTAGAAAGATAATCACTCTAGAGGCTAACAAAGCATCGATGGTGGTAGCGCACAAAATAGAAGAAAGCCACATGTAATGGTTTACCACAGCCACAATCATTCAAAAATCCAATAGGCAACTAGAAGTGCATTAGGGCCCTTGGATTCAAGGCTACACACAGAAACACAACACTCTTGAAAAAGGGCTAGGTGCCGATGAGCTGGAAATGTCAACTTTCAATATAGGGGCAGGAGAATGGAAACCTGCAGGACTCGGTTATACAGGCTCCAAAAGAAGCACCAACAAGATGATCTTTTAGAAGAAATTAGAGAAACCTACCCCCAAACTTGTTACTCACTAGGGAAGGACAGTTCTGGGATTTAAAATCTTCTCAGATGTAATCGACTATAGCAAGCATGGTAAAAGCTCTGTTGCTTATGCAAAGAAGAAAGCAGGTCATTAGTGAGATGCTGGGGTAAGTCCCGATCATACCAAGCTCGATGAACAGGTGCATCCAAAGAAGATCAAGAAGCCAAGCAAAGAAGAGAAGATCCTCGACGCTCTAACCAAACACCTCACAGCATAACTCAAGATAGTGCAAGAAGCAAAGAGCAAGGGAGGTTGCTTAAGCCTGATCATCATGGACATGGTCAAGGTCATGAAGGGCAAGGCCAAGGTAGAAGAGGGAGACGATGAGGACATCCTGCTAAAGCCAGCTGCCATGGAAGAATCATTCAGTGCAAAGCTAGACCCTACTGATCAAGATGAGTCTTTTGTTTCCATTTCAAATATGTTTGAAATGAATAATGTATTTTATGATAATAATAAGATAAAGAACTTTTATTATCTGGATTGTGTTTCTGATTGCGATTCCATGCATCCATTCCATCATTCATCTAGCATCTTTAACATTAATAATGATATTACAAAAGAAATAAATTTAAATAGGGAAGATGATCCAAAAATGGTATACATTTCCAATAAATTGTCCATCGAACAAGAGAGAGAATTAATAAAAGTAATAAAAAATCACATTTTAGCCATTGCTTGGTCTTACGAGGATGTACAAGGACTTGATCGGCACGTCGCTGAGCATAAGATTCCCACGGGTCCAAAGATTCATCCAGTAAAGCAAAAGATCAGGAGGATGCATCCGAAATGGGCTGAAAAGGCCCAAGCAGAAGTAGCCAAACATATCAAGGCTAATTTCATAGAAGTCGTCAAATATCCCACTTGGCTATCCAATGTAGTTCTTGTGCCAAAGAAAAATGATGACGTCAGAGTTTGTGTTGACTTTAGGAACTTGAATAAGGCTACCTCTAAGGATGATTTTCTATTGCCATACATTGATGTTTTGGTAGATTGTGCGACGAGAGTAGCCATGTATTCCTTTATGGATGGTCTAGCTACCACCAAATCTTCATGAACATAATTGACAAGTTCAAAATTGCATTTATCTTAGAATGGGGAATGTATTGTTTCACAATGATGCCTTTCGGACTAAAAAATGCAGGGGCAACTTGCCATCGAGTAGTCATGACATTACTACATGATTTGATCTACAAAGAAGTGGAAGTCCATATGGATGACATGCTCATAAAATCCACTATGCCAAAATAGCACCCGACAGTGTTAGAGTGATTCCTCATGAGGATTGAGAAATACAATCTCCGTTTCAACCCAAAGAACTGTATATTTTAAGTCACGTCAGGAAATTTACTGGGGCACATGGTTAGTAAAAGAGGGATAGAGATGGATCTCGATAAGGCCAACGCCATCAGGGAAATGCCTGTGCTAAAAACCGAGAAAGAAGTAAGAAGTTTCTTGGGGTCCATACAATACGTCAGCCACTTTATAGCATGGTTAACTACCACATGCAAGCCTATCTTCAAGCTCTCAAGGAAGCAGCTGCCAATAGAATGGAATGACCAGTGTTAAGAAGCCTTTGATAGGATCAAGGCTGATCTAATGAACCCACCCGTGATGAAGCCACCAATACTTGAAAAGCCGCTTATTCTCTATTTGGTAATAGAAGAAACATCTATAGGGGCTATGTTGGTTCAAGAGCACGAAGATAAGAAGGAACACCCAGTTTATTATCTCAGCAAGAAATTGCTAGAATATAAGACTCAATACACCATCACGGAGAAAACTTGTGTCCCCATGGTCTGGCTTACCAAGAAGCTCAGACATTACTTCCAATCATACCGAATCCAAGCAGTCACAAAGGTGGATCCAATGAAGTATTTATGCAAGGCTCCCTCGCTAACCGAAAAACTAGCAAGGTGGCTCTTATTGTAGTTAGAATTCGATATCGAGTATGTCACTAAGAAGACCATCAAAAGGAGAGCAGTGGCTGAATTCCTAGCAACTCAACCACTCGAGGAAGGAGAACTAGAAAACCTAGAATTCCCTAATGAATGTTTTGCAACAACTACAGAAAATCCTAAAAAATGGACCGTGTTCTTTGTTGGCGTTGTTAACAAGCAAGGAGCTAGCTTGGGAGTCATCATCACTACCCCAAATGGAGCTCCTATACCTCTATCAAAATGATTAGAATTTCTCACCACCAATAATGGGGCAGAATATGAGGCCTGCCTATTCGGAATGTCTGCGTTAGTCACACTTAGAGAAGACAAAGTAAAAATTATGGGTGATTCGGCTTTGGTCATCAAACATATCATGAGAGACTGGGAACTGAAGGAGGAAATTTTATCATATGCCCCAAAAAGAGAACCAAATGGCAGATGCATTGGCCACTTTAGCCTCCGTATGGGAAGGGCCTCAAGAATAGCCAATCAAACCCCTTGTTATAAAAACAACCCGGTCTCCATACTATGTCCATGTAATAGAAGGCGCCATGGATAAGTAAGAACCCTGGTACTCTGACATCATCTAGTTCCTTGAAAATGGTGAATTCTTGGCTAAAGCTATAGATTCTGACAAGAATATGGTGTGTAAGCTCGCTGTACAGTTCTGCCTAATTAAAGGAGATATGTCGAAAAGGTCATCTAGTGGTTTACTATTAAAGTGTTTGACTCAACAAGAAGTAGAGAAGGTGATGATAGAAGTACATTCAGGAGACTGCGGTCCATACATGAACGATATCATGATGGCAAAGAAAATTCAAAGAATGGGATACTTTTGGTTAACTATGCTAGCTGACTGTATTCAAGAAGCAAAGACTTGCCATGCCTGTCAGATATAAGGAGATATGAGTCCCTTATCCCTAACGACATTATAGAGTTTGATAATGCCTTGGCCATTCTTAGCTTAGGGTATCGATATCATTAGTGAGATAAGACCATCTTTGACCAACAACCATCGCTTCATTATAGTGACAGTCAATTACTTTTCCAAATAAGTTGAAGAAGAATCATATACGAGCATTATGACCAAGAAAATGGCTCGGTTTATTTAGCAACATATCTTCCCCAGAAATGGCATTCCTCATCACGTAGTAAGTGACAATGGTGTGCAATTCCAAGGAGAAATAGCCAATCTTATTGAGAAGCATGGAATTGAGTATCATTGCTCTTCACCCTATCGCCCTCAAGCCAATGGAGCTGTAGAAGTAGCAAATCAAGCAATTAAGGAGATCCTCTCCAAAATCAACTCCAATCATCGAGATTGGGCCGATCATTTTCCTTATGCCTTATGGGGATACAGAACCAGCATCAAGACTCCTACGGGTCAAACTCCTTTTTCTCTCGTCTACAAAATGGAGGCAGTATTGCCCGATGAAATGAAGGTCAAATCTTTGCGCATAGCCCTTAAAACGAGACTTCCTGAAGATGAATGGGCAAAGGCAAGGCACAAGGAATTGACTTTAATCAACGAGAAATGATTAACTGCATTGGAAAATCTACAGTTATACCAACAGCGCATTGCTAGAGCTTACAATTGTAAAGTCAAATGGCAAGATCAACCTTTGAGAATAGGTGATTTGGTCTTAAAACAATCTTGTAAGATGCACACAAATGCTCTGAACTGGGAGGGGCCATGTATAGTAAGGAAGACTCTCAGTAAAGGGGCAGTCAAAATCTCAGATTCGGACGGCAATGAATTTTTAAATCCAGTAAATTACGACAAGCTAAAGCGCTATCTTGTGCGAAATAAAGAAAAAAAAGATGTCTGTCAAGAGCTAGTGAGGGCTCTTGAGCAAAAATAAAGACCTCAAACTAAAAGAGTGAGGCCTTAAGTAAAATCCGTTAGGAACCTTGGGCAACGATGGGCATTACTTGGGAATAAATACCATTTGTCCTTCCCATTTAAGTAATATCTTTTGTATTTATGTTAAAAATACTGCATGAGTGTATTAAATGGAAACTGTGAATTGTTTAATAAAACACACATTCAAATAGCCTTTTTTATCTTTATCACAGATAAAGTGCATTATGAACAGGAAATGGAAATGACAAAGGTGAACAACGAGGCCTAAAGCCTTTATTCTCCCATGAAGATGAAAGACACACAATGACAAGCTCAATGATCTCCAAAGAAACTACGGAGTCTCTTAGTCTCAATAAGCCTCTCCTTAAGGGTGACAAGCCCATGAGTACTCGCAGCCCATATGCGACAAGCCTCGGAAGGATAGATGTCAAAAGGCATGGAATAGTTCACCTCCACCTAAGAGCGATTGCTCCACCTCACATCATGATGATAAACCTGAGTATAAGAAAGTTTAAAGCCAAGGAGGGTGCACAAGGATGTCGGAAACCCCTGAGGATGACCATATCGCCCGCATAAGTGACCAGGAGAGTAGGTGATAATCTCGGAAAGACCAATGAGGACTACGCCATCTCTAGCAACACCAGTAGTCACATGCATGATTCCTCACCAAGGGCAAACCCAACGAATATCCTCAACAGCTCAACTCCCCATAAACTCGACCTATTCATCAACAATGAAGTCTCTATAGGAACGGTTGTCGATGCAAACTAAGGAGCCCTATGCCTAGTAGGCCTTTCATTGATAATCCATGCTTGTGGGAATGGATAATATAGAAAGCTTGTCCGAAAGCCAAAGCTACAAAAAAATAAAAAAAACAAAAAAAAAAAAGAGGAAAAAAAAGACGGCATACTGGATTAAAAACCTAAAAAGGCAATCTAGGCAAAAATTAAGGCAAGCCTAATGAATTGTAAACTCAAAAGGGCGGTTCATGCAAAACGAAAGGCTAAAATAAAATTTACCTAAAGGACGAGTCTGCTATCCCTAGTAGTACCTTCAGTCCCATTTCGGGAAGAGCGCATAAAGATTAATGTCTCGGCCGAACTCACTACGGCAAGAGATTTCCCCTCTTACATCTGATCGACGTTGGTCAAGAAGGTGAAGCTGCAAACCATAGTTGGGGCCTCACAAAGAAAGACTCCCAACAAAAGTAAACAAATTAGTGGAAGCCATCGCATTGTTAGGAGAAAGACTCCTAACTATGTTGAAAGCCATGTCCAACCTCAAATCTTCGCTGCAAATTATCTGACATCTATTGAATCATTGCTACTAGATATGGTTCATCAAATGATCAGAAAACTCAGGACGATTCTTCGGAATAGCTGGAGGCATATCAGCTGAAGATCTTCAGATTCCATAGAATTCCTCATACAAGGGGCACAGCTCATGATCTCCAAATCGAAACACGTTATCAATAAGGTCCTAGAACCTGACAGCAGCCTGGATCATATTGTACTTGACAAAAATGCAACAATATTGCTTCATATGTAACAAACCACAAACCCGAGACAGTCCTAACCATCGGAGTTCTTCAAATAAACATTTAGATCTGCATGAAAATGAATGTAGTTCTCCATGGCAAAATTTCAAAGGGTAGCAGTTTGCTATATGTATTTTATGGGGCAAGCTGCTAGTATCTAGCATATTAACCTGGTAAACTCGATCATCAATGAAAGAAGAAAGCACAAAGCACGAGAATAATGCAAAATTCTTTTATAAATAAAAAATGTTTTCATATAAGGAAATGCCCTGAAAACAACCTAAAGAAAGAAAAATGACCAAAAGAAACCTATCTACTGTCCACCGCTCAAACCTGGGTGGCTGGGATCGAAAGATGATGGAAGAGGAGGATAACCAACCTATAAAAAGAACCTCAAAGGATTGCCCTATCCATGCTGAAGCTGCTGTTGCTAGTCATGCACCTGGACCATTCCCACTGAGCTCGAAGCCGTCGCATCTCCAACTGCAACATTTTAATACAAATTATTCATGTGCATTTCATAATATACCATGCATCATCATTAAAACAATAAAGTGATAAACAAAAGGCCATGTCAAAATTTTGGTTCATCATGAACTGCTACTGCCCTTGGATGTTTCCCCAGTTAGAGATGCTATCGGTGATAGGCACCTGCAAAGAAAAATAAGGGATCAAAATGAGTTAGAACTAGCATTATCTAAAAAACAGAAAGAACTCACATGAGTGGCGCTGGTCGGGTGGAAAGTCACTAGATGCTCAGGGTCCAGGTAAGGCTGAATCACTAGCATGTAAGTTCTCAAGTTAGGATGGTACATCAAGAACATTGATGGCTAATGCTAGAATCATCGATGTCCCTTCATCAACACCTAACGTTGAGGCAGAACTGATGAAGCCAAAGAACTTCCAACATGGGTAGAATTGGACGCATGCCTCTTCCTACCTTGATGATCCTACATAAACATCAAAGCAAGGGCAAATTAGTCCAACTAAGCATAAAAATTGGAAAACATTGAAGAAATCTGAGTCAATGAAAAAAAGATACCGTTATCCAGATAGTCCAGGTGAACCCGATGTAGCTCACCTACTAGGGGCCAGAAGTGGAAGGGGCATCGCCCTTAGTGGGGTTGTGAACATCTAGCTGGGGATCGACAGGAACAGGGTATGTCTCTGGCCATCCAAACAGCGGGGAACGACAAAACTCCTTATACCCTCTAGGTCCAAGAAAGCACTAGATAGGCTACTAGAGGCCAAGCGTGTAAAGTCTAGTGAACTATGAGGCCTGAAGATCTATCAAGACACATAGGAGGGATAAAATGCATCATAAAAGGAAGATGCCAACCCTGGATACACTCTCGGAGATACCACTCCAAAGAGAAGGGAGTCTCTATGGGTATTCACGAATTCCCTAGCCAACTTCATAACATCCGGCCAATAGAGCTCGTGCCCCTAGGGCTGAGTCTTGATCTGAAAGGAAAGAAGCCAAGTATTAGTACAACAATTGTAGTAGATATAGAAGAAAGTAAAAAATGCTGAGGAGTGCACCTGCTCCAAAGATAGAGTACGAATGCGGGTGGAAAGATAAGAAGGGGACTCAATCTCCTAACCGCACCAGTAGTGTGGCAAACGAGGACAAAATGGATAGCCGCCATTCCACACCAGCTTGGTCCTCGAAAGAATCCCCATCCCAAAAAAATAGATCTGCAAAGAGTCAAAGAGAGTTAGAATGTCAAAAGACAGGTGAGCATGCTCATAAAGAAAGGAAAGGGAGTTAGAACCTTACATAGACAATCTGGAGACAAAATTTGAACTTGCTAATCCTGTTCCTCACACACTGATCAAGAGCCTAGTACAAATGACCCAATGCAGCTCGGCCCTAGGCATACTCATCAAAGCCGGTCGAATCAATCAATGTGGGCAGAATGTGGAGATTCATGATTGAACCCTCGGTGGGAAAACACAGCTAGGACAAAGTAGTAGCCATAAAGGCTCTAGCCTCGCAAGCAGAAGTTAAGTGCCTTCTATCCCCAGTAGTGCAAAAGTTCATGAGTTTCTCATAAGAAACTCACTCAGGCTTATCCCCAGAATAGCCAATCAAAGCCTCAATGGTCTCCACATTGAAGCTATCATAACTAAAGCAAGCGTTGAAGTGAATCATATTACCGTGAAAGTGAAGACCTATGATGGCGCAGTAATCCAATAGAGTGATAGTGTACTCCCCACAACGAAAATGAAAAGTATGGATAGTGTCAGACCATATGCTCAAGATATCGGTAGAAGTATGGCTGGGATGTACGGATACCTGCGAGACCTCACATACTTGCAGTTCCTCACCGTCCTCCCCAAGGACGTCCCATCAATGATGGGTTTAGTACCAAAAGATAGTACCTTGTACCACTTGCAAAAATGGGAAATACTGCTAACCTCATTGCTAATGACCTGCAAAAATAATTCATGTACACTAATTACACACCAATCTTTGATAAATGACACGATTATTGAAAGTCATTGCATCTAATAAATTCATGCCATAATAAATAATAATAATAATAAAAATATATATATAATGGCGTTAAAGCTTACCATAATCCAAGAAAGATGATCGGAGGGCTTCAAAGCAAGAGGAATAAAATCCTCAAGAGCAATTCTATGATACTTCCAAGTTGGAGGATGTCGGTACAAGGCCTCAGCATGAATTTAAGAGAGTTCCACTTGCTCGCCATCGATAACCACGTCACAAGTAATCACTTGGATGGCCGATATATCCAAGCAGACATTATAAAGCTTGCACCACATGGAGACCTCATAAAATCAGAGTAAAAAGGGCAGAAAACGGAAGAAGATGAAAGAAATCATTGTCGAGAATAGCTAGAAAGCGAAATTGTTTGAAACAAAGAACTGAAATTCGTAAGGAGAGAAGAAGAGAATTCTTGGTGTGGAGAAAATGAGAAGCAAGATGCTGCTTTTATAGCCCATAGGTAATTACCTAGCCAGCTGTTGCACGTTTAAACGTTAAACGCATAACGACTATAAAAGATACTATTACATAGGTAATTAGCCCACTGGCTAATTACGTGTATTTTGAAAATTTTTGTAATTTTGCGTATTTCATCCATTTTTTGCATTGTTTATAAAACAACCGGACCTAAGAACTATTTTTACACAGTCATTCATGCATTAAGCACTTGAAAATATTTATTTCGACCCTCGGTCAATTTTAGTCTCCTGCAACTCATTAATAAATTTTTAATCAAAGGGCCAAAATATATTTTGTTTCTAAATTTATCGATTAAAATATTTTAACTCATTGCTTTCCACACACACTATATTGTTTGTTTCACTTACGATAAAATTTCTAGCACGAAATTAATGTATGCAAGGGGCAAACTATTCACACAGGTCCATTCCGGCCCGATGAGGAATTATGCCTATTTCGTTTAGTGATCAGGCAAAAGTGCCAAAAAGACCGAATTGTCATCCAAAATCCAAAATTCAAAAATCCAATTTCCAAGGAAGCTTCGATTTAACAATTTCTATAGAAAAATCAAAAAGTCAAAATTTGGTCAAACATGGGTAATCATCCCGCCAGGTAATTACCTATCTACAGTAAAAAAGCAAATCTTACTGAGATCTGGCAAGGATTTACGGGATTAAAAGTAAGATCTTGTCAAATAGGTAATTAGCCCGCCTGCTAATTACCACCCCACTATAAATAGAGGACTTCACCCCTCATTTGAAAATGGACGGAGAAAAACCAAAAAAAATCATTTCATCCCCTTTTGTTCCTAGAGTCCTAAAAGCCCCGAAACTCTATCAAAACACTTCCAAATCTGGGCTTTATCACCGATATTCAGTATAAAGTAATTTTCCTGTCTTTTTAGATTAAGATCTCACAGTGATCTTCAGTCTAAAAACGACTTAATCTCTCTAATCCCACATTTCCTTTAGGAATAATCAAAGATTATAGCCATAACTTGGATTAAACTATTTTCCAATCAAACCACAATCTCTGACAATTTTCAGTCCTGCATCAGCTCTCAAGTCATCCTAGACAGACGAAAAGGTAAATAGAGGGTAATTGGCTCTAAGCCCAAATTTAAAATTCATTCTTATTACTTTTATTATTGTACATTGCATTCCATTTCTCTAGTTATGTGAGTCACTAGTGCCACATAAACTATAATATGTGTAAATAAGCTCGCAGGTATGGACAAACATCCAGAATGTGAGGAAACTCTATCCAAGTTTTCAGGCCGAATCCCAATTATTATCGTTACTCTGCCGAAATTTCGGTAGTAAATATCAATTTATTATGTCGTTATAATGCATGTTTTATTTTTTTTAATTTATTTCTTAAATAAAGCCATTATAATGCATAAATTACTACACATTCCAAAATTCCAAAATTAATCCAAATAATTTGAACAATATGAGTACCTATCATGTTGGAACTCAGAATCTCATTTTCTTTTCAGTATAAAATCCCATTTGGATCAGTATACCGTAATTCCCAGTGGAGCTGAATTGGGTGGCAACTCTATTTTATATTTTAAATAAAGTAAAAATGCTTTATTTTGAAAATGTCTTTTCTTAATAAAATGTGCATATATATTTCTCAAATATAATCATATTTTTGGCTTATATAAAGGCATTGCATTTAGGCAAATCGGATTTTCTCAAACTAAACACGACGTACCCTGCGCACCGTAACCTGCATGGTCCCATCAAAACTTCGCCCACTCACGCCTGGATAGGTGAGTTTGTTATTTCAAAGACTTAGAATTCATCAAAATCTTCAACGAGTGGTATTTCCCCCAAGTTTATTGGCTTGTTCACTGCATATGGCTCTTTAGTATAAAAGGCCATTGTATAAATGGTGCCTTCTCATGTCGTCTCGAGGTAGACAGATTCTCCTAAAGGATCTGGCATAAAATGGGATTGGAATCTTGCATGATCATGTAGATACATGAGGAAGCTTTATCATTGACAATAGAATCCTCTGACTTATCATCACATTTATTCATATACCAAGGATATTCCTTAGCAGAATCCATAGACGTTGGGGTGATGGCATTGGTTGCCTTCCATTCCCAACACAGCAATGGGTTCCCATGTTTGTCTATCTCAGGGATTGAGTCTTCTGGTGGATCGATCCATGTGAAGTAATCAATGAACAGCCTAGCCAATGCATTCCAAAAGGACTTCTGATAAAAAGTTAGCCCTTCATACTAGACAATCTCTTTCTCTTGGAGAGTTAAATGGAACCTTTCAGGCCAATGGGCATAGGGAATGTACACATCATTCATCATTTGCACAAATTCGTGGATATGAGGGCGTGGCCTTGTGCTTCTATCATAGAATTAGGGATAGACATCTCCCAAATCTAGACTTCAAATGTAGTAGCTAGCCCAAGCTAATTCATTTTCTGCCTAAATTCTCTCTATGATGTACTCCTGAGAAGGTTCTTTCCCCTCATCTCAGATCGTGTTGATAAAGTATTCACTAATAGAATCAAAGTCCGTGAATCGCAAGAGTCTTGACTTCCTGCAGGTCCATCATCATCTATCGAATCATCTTCTATAGAAGTTCCATAGCTCTCGGCATCGTCATAATAACCGTAGGAACATATTATGGGATATACTCAAATTCTCCAGGCTAGTGGTTTTGTTCATTATCCATAAAGACCTCAGATTCGTACCCTAAAAAATCCACTTTGATTTTATCTTCACCATCTGACTCGCTAGAGTCTTCAAACTCTTTGGTCTCTTCATTTGAACCTATGAAGGGTAGCTGTTTCTTCATTGGTTCAAGAACCCAGTTTGGTGCTTGTTGTATGGGAACATCATCATCAATTTCTTTATCAAAATCTTCCTCTGGGTCCTCCTCAGGGTCCTCCTTAGGGTCTTCTTCTGGATCCTCTTTGGGGTCTTCTTCGAGATCTTCTTTGAGGTCCTCTTCAGGATCCTCTTCTGGGTCCTCCACAGGATACTCTTCTACTGCATTTTCCATCATGTTTACTCCAACCTCTATCCCTTTGATAGCTATGCAAAAGTTAGAGATCATGCCTTGCATATAAGAGAATGTCTGCTCCATGTGAGCACCTTATGCTGTAAGATTCGCATGAATTCCTTCAAACAGGTCCCGTTGTTCAATGCTTATTTGGTTCCTTTGATTCTTTTCTATTACCACATCTGCATAAAGTTTGGTAAAGGGGTCTTGTACTACTTCATTCAGGTTTATGCCGAGATATCCACACCAGTCCTCGTGGTTACTCTAGGGTTGCTTAGGATCGTACAACTCCTGATCTCCTAGACATGCCATCTCGGAAGAACTTCTAAATTCCAATAAATTTGCTCCAATATAGTTGGGACTCATGTAATCTGGGGGAATGGAAACAGGGGGCAAAGGAGGAGCAATTTCCTCCCAACCAACATTGAGGTTGTCTACTTGAGGCGCCAACCATTAGAAAAGTGCATCTGGGTGAGACTGAGAAGCCATGAAGTAATGGACGAAGGATCTTTCCATATAATACAAGTTCTAACTACCATCCATTGGCATTACATTGTACCAGTCCATGGCTACACCTTCTAAGAAGCAAGGGAATTGAGGTGCAAAGGCCATCATAGCAATCCCTAGTTAATGCATAAATCAGAGGAATCTCTCTACATGCTCATTTAGGTTAGAATCACCTCAGAATATGAGGTGTGGAGGTACCTAATATTTGTCTAATCCCTCTCTTCTCATTCTCAAGACGTACCAGTCGACCATGTAGATGATGTCTATATTGTCGAAGATCATGTTATCCCCCCATCCCAGGTCATGTTGGAAATTATCTATCACGCCGATACTGAAATCGTCGGCCTCTACATGAACATTGATGGCATCCACCATGGCCTCCAAGTTAGGCAAGCGATTAGTCTATGTGCTTGGCTTTTTTCGGGTTCCTTCATTCTCCCATCAATTATCATTTATTCTAAATCTTTTAGTAAATGAGTGCATTCATTAGTGCGATGCCCCTTGATCACATGATAAGCACAAAAGGTATCCCTATTAGCCGTAGCAGGTTGGAAAAATGGCTTGATCCTCTGAAGCTGGTTATACTACCTCAATTTGGTGAATATTTGCGACAATGACTCTACCATGGGGAGATGGATTGATGAGTTTGCACCTGAGTGGCTGCTACAACCTTGGACGGAGATTTTGAAGATTTAGAGCTGCCCTATTTGGAAGATCCCCCCTTTCCCAATACCTAGGCTTTGTATGAGCCTGCTATTCCTAATCTTTAACAGGTCTTGTTAGCAAAGATCAATTTTGGCCCGATGAGGAATAATGCCTATTTCATTCAGTGATCAGACAAATGAGCCAAAAAGGACTGAATTGTTATCCAAAATCCGAAATTCAAAAATCCACATACCAGGGAAGCTTTGATTTAACATTTTCTACTGAAAAATCAAAAAGTCAAACTTTGATCAAACATAGGTAATCAGCCCGCCGACTATTTATGGATCTACAGTAAAAAAACTCAAATCTTACCAACATTTGGCAAGATTTTACGGTATCTAAAGTAAAATCTTGTCAGATAGGTAATTAGCCCATTGGCTAATTACCTATCTAATTAGCTCATCGGCTAATTATCTCCCCATTATAAATACGGGGTAACCCCTCCTCATTTGCAGAGGAGACGCAAATTTTGTAAAATCCCAAAATTAGCTTTGTGTCCTTTTTCAGTTCTGAGAATCATAAATGCCTCGAAACTCTATTGAAACTCTTCCAGATTCGAGCATTATCACTGACACTCGGTACAAACTCAGTTTCTGGTCTTTTTAGATCAGGATCTCACAATGATCTTCGGTCTCAAAATGACTTTAACTTTATATTTCCTTTAGAAATAATCCAAGATTATAGCCATAACTTGGGTTAAATCTATTTTCCAACAAAATCACAATCTTTGACAACTTCGGTCCTGCACCGGCTCTCAAGTCATCCTAGACAGATGGAAAGGTAAACTGAGGGTAATTGGCTCTAAGCCCAACTTTCAAATTCATTAAAACACATTTTTATTGCTTTATTATTACGTATTGCATTCCATTTTTCTGATTAAGTGAGCCACTGGTCCCACTTAAATTATAATATGTGTAAATAAGCTCATAGGTACGGACAAACATCTAGAATGTGAGGAAATTCTATCCAAGTTTCGAGGCCCAGACCCCAGCGCTGCCGTTACTCTGCCAAAAATTTAGAAGAAAATGTCTATTTATTAAGCAGTTATAATGCCCATTTTTTTCTTGAATTTAATTCTGAAATAAAGTCATAGTAATGTACAAATCACCACAAATTCCAAAATTCCAAAATTAACCTAAACAATTTGAACAATATGAGTAACTAATATGTCCGAACTCAGAATCTCATTTTCTTTTCAATATAAAAATCCCATTTTGGATCAGTATACCACAATTCTCGGTGGAGCTGAACCGGGTGGCGACTCTATTTTATTTTTAAATAAAGTAAAAATGCTTTATCTTAAAAATATCTTTTCTCAGTAAAATGTGTAAACGTGTTTCTCAACATAATCACATTTTTGACCTACAAAGCCACCGCATTAAAGCAAATTGTATTTTCTCAAACAGACCAAACACAGCGGTTTCCTCAAACTGCACCGAACCAAAGAGTGCCCCGCGCGCTGCACCCCGCGTGCAACCCGCTAAAAGCGTCCGCCCTCTCACAATGGCCACTCTGTAGGGAAAATTATTTTTATAAAAACCTGATTTTTATAAAAAAAATTTTGACATAATAATTAAAATATTGTTCAAATTAAATTTTAGAACTAAGGGATTTTGTTGTAACTTCTGCATTAAACAAATTTTAAGACTACATAGCATCTACATTCTTTACCCCCTAAAACAATTTAGGTGTCTTTTGGTGAAGTATCTCCAAGTTTGCTTAGGGCTTAAGGGATATGGATCTTATCACACCCCTTGCGTAATGTACAAGGACCTTGTTCGCTTAAGGGCAAGACTACCTACGAATAATATATGTGGAAAAGTTTCCTTTGGTTCGCTTAGGGCCACTGGGACTCGGTACACAAAGGTGCAGGGTATCCCAAATCGCACCCCGTCCTGATACCGTAACCCGTATATAGATGAACCTTAGACACTTTCTCATAGGTCTACCCAGAAACCTTGAGTGCTCGCAAGCAGACTTTGCTAAGTCCCCCATTGTCTGCAAAGTGAAGTAACCCAATGGAGTTAAAAGGGTGGTAGGTGCAATCTAACTATTTACTGCATGTGCAGGTTTATTAAATATAAATAAACTAAAAACGAACATCATAAGCATCACGATTGTGTGAAAACTAACCACATCTCAATGCTACCATAACATTAATGTGTGCCATGCCATTTCAATCCCTTAATCGAGACTAGTGAGTCCACCTATGCTCGGCCCCTGAGCTGAAATAAATAGAGACCAGTGACTCCACCAAGGCTCAGCCCATGAGTCGAAATCAACCAAAACTAGTAAGTCCATCGAGGATCAACTCGCGATCCGAAAGACATAAACCCTTTGAGTGACCCTAGTATCAACTCAACCCTTGGACCAATGAGTCAAAACCCTTTGAGTGACCCTAGTGTCAGCTCAACCCTTGGACCAATGAGTCAAAACCCTTTGAGTGACCCTAGTGTCAGCTCAACCCTTGGACCAATGACTCAAAACCCTTTAAGTGACCCTAGTGTCAGCTCAACCCTTGGACCATTGAGTTAAAACCCTTTGAGAGGCCCTAGTGTCAGCACAACCCTTGGATCAGTGAGTCAAAACCCTTTGAGTGACCCTATTATCAACTCAATCCTTGGACCGGTGACTCAAAACCCTTTTAATGACCCTAGTGTCAACTCACCCCTTTGACCAATGAGTCAAAACCCTGTAAGTGACCCTCGTGACAGCTAAACCTTAGACCAATGAGTCAAAACCCTTTGAGTACCCTTATGTTAGCTCAACCTTTGGACCAATCAGTCAAAACCCTTTTAGTAGAGCTAGTGTGAGCTCAGACCTTGGACCATTGAGTCAAAACCCTTTAAGTGACCCTCGTGACAGCTCAACTCTTGGACTAGTGAGCCAAAACCCTTTAAGTGACCCCAGTGTTAGTTCACCCCTTGGACCAATGTGTCAAAACCCTTTGAGTGACACTCGTGTCAGCTTAAATCTTAGACCAGGGAGTCAAAACCCTTTGAGTGACCCTAGTGTCAGCACAACCCTTGGACTAATGAGTCAAAACCTTTTAAGTGACCCTAGTGTCAGCTCAACCCCTGGACTAGTGAGTCAAAACCCTTTGAGTGACCCTCATGTCAGCTCAACCCTTGGACCAGTGAGTCAAAACCCTTTAAGTGGGCTCAGTGTCAGCTCAACCCTTGGGCCAATGAGTCAAAACCCTTTGAGGGGCCCCAGTGTCAGCTCAACCCTTGGACGAGTGAGTCAAAACCCTTTGAGTGACCCTAGTGTTAACTCATCACTTTGACCAATGAGTCAAAACCCTTTGAGTGTCCCTAGTGCCATCTCACCCTTTGGACCAATGAGTCGACCCACCTTTGACTAGTGAGTCAATTCTCCCTCGGGCTTTCGAGTTTGATCCGACTCAGGCCCTTGGTCTTTGAACCATTTGTTTGCAATATTCCATTAATATCGAAAGTTTTCAATTGCTCCTCGAGTGATTAGCATATGCCCAAACCTTTTTTTAATTTGATTGTACATCTCCATCTTTCATCCATGCATTTGATCACTTATACATTCATTCATTCGCCCATGAATAAGGTGAGAAAGGCTCAAAGCCATGCCCCATGCACTTACTAACACTTGATCTCTTGCCCTTTCAGGTTGGAAGCGAGAGAGAAGCAAGTTAAGGTGAATTACGGGCAGTCCAAAAGTCACACCCCTACCATCGATTGATTCTCTAGCTGGATTCTTCTCTGATCCAGAACCTGACATTGCGATGGCAGATGACGATGTAGTTTGCTAGTCCCTTAGGAGGATTCTTGATGCCCCAGAATTTTGTGATATTCGGGAAATGCTGAGCGCTACTAATGCTCAGAAAACCCAAGAACAAGAGACCGAAATAGCCGCACTCAAAGTAAAGATAGCGGACATGGAGAAAGTATCTCTGGTAAAGGACAAATCTGTTGCCCCCTTTATAGAGCAATGTGTGGATATTGATCAATTCCTACCTAAGGAATCAGAAGCCCTTCCGGCTAACCTTGTGATGCCCTACATGGCCCCATATACTGGCACCGGACCTCCCCATGCATATGTGGAGAGTTATCTCTGAATTATGACTAGCACGAAGATCCTTAAGGTTTATATAGTCAATCTGTTTCAAGCAACTCTTCGTGGACCCACCTTTGAGTGGTACATGAGAATGCCAATTGATGTAAAGTCTGATCAAAAGAAGTTATACTTTGCATTCCTTGAAAGCTATGCCTTCAATCTGAAGGTCAAGACTACTCTGTAAGATCTCGAAAGAATTAAGCAGCGGCCAAATGAGTCATTCGAAGAGTTTTATCTAAGGTAGATGGCTATTCATGTGCTTGTAATCGGGGCACCTAACTAAGAAACCCTAATAGTAAAGCTTATCGAAGGCTCTAGCCCAAAATATCGGGACAAAATGAAGATGAAAAGATTTGACACCTTCAACAATGTGGTAGACTATGCTAAGAGGCTTGAAAAATATGAAGAAGAAGATCGAGTAAAGAAGCAAGAATAGAAAGCTTATACTAAACCTCGATATTGGGAGGAAGGCGGTTCTTCCAAACAAGGCACCTATGAATCCTCAAAAGCCGCTCCTGAAGTGGCAGCAGTTACCCAAGTACAAACTCACTAGTCCATCTCTCCATGGGTGGAATCATTATCATAGATATTCACCAAACTAAGGAAGTCCAACCAACTCCAAAGCTTAAAGCTGTTTGCTCCACCTATAGCGGCAGACAAAGACAATTTCTATGCTTATCATGTAACTAAGGGGAATTGCACTAATGAATGCGCTTGGCTACTAAAAGATCTATAGTAGATGATACCCTATGGGAGAATGAACGAGCCTGAGAAGAAGCCCAGCACTCAGACTAATCCGCTGCCAAACTTCCAAGCTTTGGTAAATGCCATTAGTATTCATGTAGAGGCCGACGAATACGACATCAACGTAATGGATAACTTTCAACACGACCCTAGATGGGTGGACAACATGATCTTTGACAATATGGATATCATCTATATGGTCTACTAGTACGTCCTGAGGATGAGGAGAGAAGGGCTAGACCAATATCTTATACCGCCACATCTCATATATTACGAAGATTCAGATCCAAATGAACATCTAATGGAATTTCTCTGGTTTATGCATGAGCAAGGAATAGCCATGATGGGTTTCACACCATAGTTTCCCCGATTCTTAGGAGGCCTGCCCATGGACTAGTATGACGTGATACCACTAGAAGGACATTGGAACTAGTACTTTATAGAGAGATCTTTCCTCCACTACTTTAGAGCCTCTCAGCCATACCTGTGTGAGCTTTGATGGTGGTTGACACCACAGGTAGACTGACGTAATACTGGCTGGCAAGATATCCCTCCTCTACAACCTCCCATGTACACTCATCTAGATTTCATGAGTCCCAATTATGTTGGAAAAAGTCTGTTTGAATTTAGGAGCTCTTTTGGGGCAGCACATCTAGAAATCCAAGAACTATATGATCCTAAACAGGCATGGTGCAACCACATAGACCAGAAGAGGTATCTCAGCCTAAATCTAGATGGAGGTGCACAAGGACCCATTTAGAGAAATCCGTACTGTCATTACATAATATGGTGCCCATATGGAGGAAACATTTGCCAGCATACAAACCATGGCATCCGAGTTCTATATAACCATAGAAGGAGTCAAAGTCAAGCCAAATATGGTAGAAGAAAGCCTAGAAGAGGATCATGAGGAAGATCCTGAGGAAGATCTCAAGGAAGATCTCGAGGAAGATCCTGAAGAAGATCCTAAAGAGGACCTTGAAGAGGATCTAGAAGAGAATTCTGATAATGAATCCCAGATCAGCATGTGCCAAATTGGATCTTTGAGCCACAGCCTTTCAAAGATTTAGATGAAGAGATTGAAGAATTTGTGGAGTCCAGTGAATCAAATCATGAAGATGAAAGCAAAGTGGATAACTTGGGGTATGAATCAGAGACTTTCTCGAATGATGAGCTAAATCACTTATCTGGAGATTTTGAGTATGAGGCTCCCTTCCCTAATGGCTTGATGGTTGATTATGATGGTGCCGAGAGCTACGCCTCTTCTCTAGAGCATGACTCCCTGGGTGCCTTACGGTCTGTAGCAAGTGACAATTTCAGAGACTTTACGGACTTTGACATGGACAGCAAACACGTCATTAGCATAATTGAAGACGAGGGGCAAGAACCCTCTCATGAATACATTATGGAGAGAATTCATGCAGAGAATGAACTAGCTCAAAATAGTTGTCGGACCTGAAGTCCAGAGTTGAGGGAAGTTTACCCTCTATTCTACAATAGAAATACAAGGCAATGCCCTCACAACCGTAAATTCATACAAATGATGAACGATGGGTACATTCACTATGCCCATTGGCCTGAAAGGTTCTACTAGACACTATGAGAAAAGGCAATTGTTTGGTATGAAGGGCTGACATTTTACCAGCATTCATCTAGCATTTTTAACATCAATATTGATATTACAAAAGACATTAATTCAAACACGGAAGATGATCCAGAAATGGTATACATTTCCAATCAATTGCCCATCGGATAAGAGAGAGAATTGATAAAGGTATTGAAAAATCACATTTTACCCTTTGCTTGGTCTCACGGGGATATGCCTAGACTTGATCGGCATATCGCCAAGCACAAAATCCCCATAGGCCCAAAATTTGGCCGGTGAAGCAAACACTGAGAAGAATGTGTCCTGAATGGGCTGAAAAGGTCAAAGCAGAGGTGGAAAAATAGATCAAGGCAAATTTCGTCAAAGTCTTCAGGTATCCCACTTAGCTATCTAATGTAGTCCCTGTACCTAAAAAGAACGGTGATGTTTGAGTTTGTGTCGACTTTAGGGACTTGATTAAGGCTACCCCTAAGGATGATTTCCAGCTACCACACATTGATGTTCTGGTAGACAGCGCGGCAAGAGCGGTCATGTATTCCTTTATGGATGGGTTCTCAGGATACCACTAGATACTTATGAACGTAATAGACAAGTTCAAAACCGCATTCATCTCAAAGTGGGGAACTTATTATTTCAGAGTAATGCCTTTTAGACTCAAGAAAGCACGGGCAACCTACTAGTGAGCAGTCACAACCTTGCTACATAACCTAATCCATAAAGAAGTCAAGGTCAATATGGTTGACATGCTTGTGAAATCCACTACACAAGAAGAACACCCAACCATGCTAGAATGATTTCTCATGAGGAATGAGAAGTACAATCTCCGTTTGAACCCAAAAAATTGCATATTCACATCAGCCAAATTACTGGGGCACATGGTTAGCCAAAGAGAAATAGAAATGGATCCTGATAAGGCCAATACTATGAAGAAATTCCCATGTCAAAAACTAAGAAAGAAGTAAGAAGTTTCTTAGGATCCATATAGTACATCAGTCGCTTTATAGCATGGTTGACCACCATATGTGAGCCTATCTTCAAACTCTTGAGGAAACAACATCCGATGGAGTGGAACGACCAATGCTAGGAAGCCTTTGATAGAATTATAGCTTACTTAATGAAACCTTTGGTACTGAAACCGTAAATTCTTGGAAGGCCACTCATTCTCTTCTTAGCGGTAGAATAAACCTCTGTGGGGGCCATGCTAGTTCAAGAACATAAAGATAAGAGGGAACACGTTGTTTATTACCTCAGCAAGAAATTGCTAGGGTATGAGACTCGATACACCATCGTGGAAAAGACTTGTTCTGCCATGGTCTTGGAAATAAATACCACTTGTCCTCTGTGATAAATAATATATTTTGTAGTAACATGATCATGTTAAAATTACTGTATGAGTGCATTAAATGGAAACTATGAATTGTTTAATGAAACAAGCATCCAAACAACATCATTTCATCTTTATTACACATAAAAGTACATTGCAAACAGGAAATAGAAATGAGAACTGATGCCTATATTCTCCCACTTGAACAAAAGACACATAATGGTAAGCTCACTAAACCCTAAGGAAGCTTTGAAGCCTCCTAGTCTCACGGAGCCTCTCCTCAAAAGTAGCTAGTCCATAAATCATAACCCAGATGTGATAAGCCTCAGAAGGATGGACGTCGAAGGGGTATAGTAGTTCATCTCCACCTGAGTGCGACTAATCCATCTTACGTCATGATGATAGACCCGAGTATAGGAAAGCTTTGGGCTAATAGGGATGTAGGAAACCCCTGAGATTGACCATAATGCCGACCCAAGTGGCCAGGAGAATAAGTGATGATCTCAGAAAGGCCAATAAGGACCACACCATATCTAGCAACGTCAGTGGTCACATGAGTGATTCCCCACCAAGGGCAAAACCAATAGATATCCTCATTAGCTCGCCTCCCTATAAACTCAATCCACTCCTCAACGGTGAAATCTCTATGGGAATGATTATCGATGTGGATAATGGAATGTCGCACCTAGTAGGCCCTCGAATAATAGTCTATGCTCATAGGAACATACATCACATAAAGATTATCCTAAAGCCAAAGCTACATAAGAAAGCACAAAAAAAGAAAAAATCAACACCAAAAGGAGAGAGAGAAAGAAGAAAAAAAAGGAAAAAATAGCCTGCTGGATTGAAAACCTAAAAAGACGGTTCAGGAAAAAATTAAGGCAAGCCTGATAAATCAAAAACCAAAAAGGGCGGTTCATGCAAAAAGAAGGGCTCAAATAAAAGTTACATCAAGAAGGAGCCTGCTACCCCTAGTAGTAGCTTCAATTCCATTCCAAGAAGAGCTCATGAAGATCAGTGTCTCGGCTAAGCTCACGATAATGGAAGACTTTCCCTCCAGCATCTAATCAATGATGATCAAAAAGGAAAAGTTATAGACCAAAGTTGGGACCTCACAGAGAGAAACCCCCAACAAAAGCAAGCATATGAGCGGCAACTAGCTTGCATCGTCAGAATAAAGGCTCCTAACTATATGAGATGCCACATCAAACCTCAGGCCCTCATCTCAGATCAATCGGCACTTGTCAAATCATTGAAGCTAAAAATGATTCACCAACAAATTAGAAAATTCAAGGCAATGTGCTAGAATAACCAGAGGCATATCGATAGAGGAGCGGAGAAGCCCATAGAACTCCTCATATAAGGGGCATAGCTCATGATCCCTGAATCAAAACACGCTGTCAACAGGGTCCTAGAACCTGATAGTAGCTTGGATCACATTGTCTTGGACAAAGACATAGCAGTGCTCCTTCATGTGCGCTAAACCATAAACCCCAAGATGATCCCAACCATCGGAGTTCTTCATATAAAAATATAGATCAGCACGAAAATTGATGTAGCCCTCCATGGTAGAATTTCACAAGGGTAACAGTTCGCTATACATAGTTTATAGGGTAATCTGCCACTATCTAGCAGATTACCCTGATAAACTTGACCGACAATGAAAAGAAAACACAAAGCAAGTGATTAAAAAAATTTTATTTATACGAAAATGTGTTCTTACAAAAGGAGGCACTATAAAAGGCCCAAAAGAAAGTATAACAGAAAAATAAAAGAAAAAGAAAAGCCTATCTAATTGCCCTATGGAAAGAATCTGGGAGGATCACCTTGTCCTTACTACGGCTACTGCTGCAGGTCATCCACCTGAAGCATCCCCAATTGAGCTCAGAGCCGTCGAATCTCTAGCTGTAACATTTCAACACAAATCATTCATATGCATTTTATAGCATGCCATGCATCATCATTAACATAATAAAATAATAAACTTAGCGCCTTAACCGAGTTTTGGGTCATCATGAAGCGCTGCTGCCCTTGAATATACCCTCAATCAGAGATGCTACCACAAATAGGCACCTGCAAGAATAAAAGATCAAAGCAAGTTAGAACTGTCACAATCTATAATCAAAAGGCAAAAGAAGAAAAGATAGAGGAGACTAACATAAGTGGCACTAGCAGGATGGAAAGTCACTGGATGATTAGGATACAGATAAGGCGGAATCACTGGAGTATAAGTGCTCAGGTCAGGGCGGTAATTCATGAACAGGGGTGGCTGATACTCAAACCCCTGATGCCCATCCACCATCATCAGGCCCTGAGGTGGGATAGATGACGCCGAAGAGCTACCCGTATGAGTAGAAGTAGTCGCAGGTCTCTTCTTACCCTGGTGATCCCATAAAGACAATAGAGCGAGGTTGGGTCAGTGTAACCAAGCATAATAGTCAAAACAACAGCCACTATAAAGGAAAGAAAAACTCAAGCTAGTGAAAGGGGAGGTACCGTCATCCGGATAGCCTCAGGTAAACCTGATCTAGCCTAGCCACTATAGGCAGAAGTCGAAGGGGCAGAGGCCTCAGAGATAGAAGCCAAAGGATCATCATCCTTTAGAGGGTTATGGATATCCTGCTAAGGTGTAATAGGAATAGGATCCGTATCTGGCCATCGAAGCAGCTGCAAATGACAGAACTCCTCGTATCCCCCAACCCACTCTAGAAAGGTGCTAGGGATACCCTCGGAGGTCAATTATGGAAAGTCATGCAAGCTGCAAGGCTAGAAGACCTACCAAGGCATCTTAGGAGAAATAGAACGCAACCTAGGAGGAAGATGCCAACCCTGGATGCGATCTCCCAGGTACAACTCCAAAAAGATGGGGGTCTATATGATCAGTCAAGAGTTCACAAACTCCCCAGCTAATCTTATGACCTTCGGCCAGTGAAGAGCATGTCCCCAGGGTTACATCCTAATCTAAGAAAAGAAAGCCAGACATTGGTACAACGATTGTAGCAAAAATGGTAATTGGAATGAACCAAGAAAATTATGAGACACACCTACTCCGAAGAAAGGGTACAAAGATGGGCAAAAAGAGCGGAACGAGACTCCATTTCCCAACTGTAAAAGTAGTGTGGCAGTCAAGGGCAAAATAGGAAACCATTGCTTGGCATGAGCTTGGTCCTTAGAAGGATCCCCATCTCGAAAAACTATATCTACAAGTAGTTGAGAAAAGATCAGAAAACCAAAAATGGACAAAATACTCATAAAGAAAAGAGATAAGGATCTAATTCTTGCATAAACAATCTGAAGACAAGACTTGAACTTATCAATCATGTTCCGCATGCACTGGTCAAGAGCTAAGTACAGGTGATCCAATGCGGCTCGGCCTCATGCGTACTCTTTAAAGCGAGATGGATCTATCAAAGCCGACAGAATATAGAGATTCATGATTGAACCATTGGTAGGAAAACATAGCCATGACAAGGTAGCGACCATGAAAGCTCTAGCCTCACAGGCAGTGGTAAGATACCCTCTATCCCCAGAGGTCTAAAAGGTCATGAGTTTCTCTCAAGAAACTCTCCCCGAATTGTCTCCAGAATAACGTATCAAAGCCTCAATGATCTCCATATTGACATTATCATAAGTAAAGCAAGCTTTGAAATGGATCACATTACCGTAGAAGGGTAGGCCAGTGATAGCGCAGTAATCCAATAGAGTGATGGCATACTCCCCGCCATGAAAATGGAAAGTGTGGGTAGTATCGGATAACCTGCTTAAGATGTAGGTAGATGTACCGACTGGGGTGTATGGATACTTATGATGCCTGACGTACTTGTAGTTCTTGACCATCCTCCCCAAAGACGTCCCATCAACCATGGCCTTGGTACTGGGGGACAGGACCTTGTACCACTTATAAAAGTGGTTAATGCTAGCGCCGTCATGCTTGGTAACCTGAATAATGCATACACATGCATCACACACCAATTTTTGATAAGTCACATGATTATCAAAAATAATAAATCATTGCATTAAATAAATTTTTGCATAAAATAATAAATAAACAATAAAATGGATATGTCTTTGCACGAAAAAAATAGTAGTAAGGCTTACCAAAATCCGAGAAAGATGGTTGGAAGGCTTCAAGGAAGGCAGAATAAAATCCCCAGGATGTACCTCAGGATACATCCAGTTTGGAGGAAGCCCATACAAAGCCTCTACCAGAACCTCTAAAAGTTCCACTGGTTTGGCATCAATAAGCACATTCCGAGTAGTCACTTGAACTATTGGCGGATCCAAGTGGATGTTATAAAGCTTGAACCATATCGAGACCCCACTGGCTAATTACCTCATTATAAATGCGGGATCATCCCCCCTTATTTGCAGAGGAGACATAAATTTTGTAAAAGCCTAAAATTACCTTTGTGTCCTTTTTCAGTTCCAAGAATCCCAAAAGCCTCGAAACTCTGCCAAAACACTTCCAAATTTGAGCATTATCACTGACACTCGGTATAAACTTAGTTTTTGCTCTTTCAAGATCAAGATCTTATAGTGATCTTCGGTCTAAAAATGGCTTTAACTTTATATTTCCTTTAGAAATAATCCAAGATTATAGCCATAACTTGGGTAAAATCTACTTTTTAGCAAAATCACAATTTTTGACAACTTCGATCCTGCACTAACTCTCAAGTCATCCTGGACAGACGAAAAGGTAAACTGAGGGTAATTAGTTCTAAGCCCAACTTTCAAATTCATTAAAACACATTTTTATTGCTTTATTGTTACATATTGCATTCCATTTCTTTGGTTGAGTGAGTCACTGGTGCCACTTAAAATATAATATATCTAATAAGCTTGTAGGTACGGACAAACATCAAGAATGTGAAGAAACTATATCTGAGTTTCTGGGCCCAGACCCCAGTGCTGCCATTACTCTGCTGAAAATTCGGTAGAAAATGTCTATTTATTAAGCCATTATAATGCCCGTTTTATTTCTTGAATTTAATTCTTAAATAAAGCTATTGTAATGCACAAATCACCCTAGATTCTAAAATTCCATAATTAACCCAAACAATTTGAATAATATGAGTAACTATTATGTCCAAACTCAGAATCTCGTTTTCTTTTCGGCATAAAATCCCCATTTTGGATCAGTATACCATAATTTCCAGTGGAGTTGAACCGGGTGGCGACTCTATTTTACTTTTAAATAAAGTAAAAATGCTTTATCTTAGAAATATCTTTTCTTAGTAAAATGTCTAAACATGTTTCTCAACATAATCATAGTTTTGGCCTACAAAGCCACCGCATATAATCAAACTGGATTTTCTCAAACCAGACCAAACGCCGCGGTTTCCTCAAACCAAACCAAACCAAACCAAAGCGTGCCCCCTTGGGACTGATCTTTGTTGCCCAAGGGGTTTGATGTGGGTTAATTTGTGTTAGGTGAAGATGTGTTTCTCTGTGAGTTTGATCATTTCCTTGGCAATGACATTGGCGTAAGATTCAGCTACGGTGTTTATTTAATGGAGGTTGGGTTTCATCAATCATTTCTGCCCCCAAGGTTGGCCAAGGAGAGGAGAAGTGCTGGAGAAGGTTTCAAAAAGGGAAAGGGGTGGGTGGGTGAAAATGTATGCCGTGATTTTCCATTTTAGGGGACCAGTTGATACTTCTTTGGTAGCTTGTAGGTGTACCGTTGTGGGGTTGCTGAATTAATTCTGGACGAGACCTGTGGTGTTCAACAATCTGACTATTGATCTGGGGACTAAGTAAAAGCAATATCATGGTCTTTAAGCACTTTATTATCTCACATGTGTTTGACATGAGTTAAATTATTGAAGTTGATTACCATATAAGGGCCTTCATTTGTACTCAAATTAATTTCATACAGTAAAAATATCCTGAATATTGGAAGCATCATGGGTATGCTCATATGAATGTGTGGATCAAATGGTAGAAACATGATATAAGTAAGAAAAATAAAAGTTGCTCATGGAGCTCAAAGTTTGGTACATAAAAAGTTCAAACTGAAAGAAATATAAAGATTACAAATCAAGGCTTTTCATCCTTCACAGGTGAAGGGTCTTCGGTGTTGATGTCGATGGTGAGTTGAGTCTCATTCTGCCTGGTAATTGGGCGAGGTGTCTCTTACTTGACTTGTCTCCTTGCTGAGGACCTCAGTGAACTGCCTTATAGCCTCAATCATGGGGTTCTTTACTTTGCTGTGACCATGCTTCTTTGCTAAAACTGTTATGGCTTTGATCATGGTGGTCATAACCTCCTTGGCCTCTTCATCGATTGACTCCTTGTCCTCGCTGTTGGAGCAAAACTTTCCCTCACCATTAGAGTAGATGGCTTTGATGACATCCTGTGGCCCATTCCTTTATTTAGGAAAGCTAGGATTGATTGTCCATGTCTGGTTGCCAAACTCTAGCAAGGGGCTAGATGCTCTTTTAGGGTCAATAATCTTCTTATCCCTTAACAGACGTTGGATGGCGTGAGCCAAAGTCTTACATTGATTAGTGTGGTAACCTGATAGCATATGATATTTGCAAGAGCTTTTTCCCTCTTCTCTTGTGGGAGGTTTGTATTCACGAAGGGGGTTGAGAAGGCTAGCTTCCCTCAATTCGGTGAAGATTACACTAAGCGGCAGTTTCTATAGATTTGCACCGCTGTTTGGCTAAATAGTGGCCATTGGTGCCATTTTCTTAGAGGCCTCTAAGCCTACCATCATTTAAGGTGGGGGTATGCATAAGTTAGTGTTCCGAAAGACCTAACCCCCCTCCGTTTGGACCCCTCCCTCTTTCTGAACGCAGGCCGCTATCACTAATCGATGCAAGAAGGCTTCAACTTTAGGTGTCATGGCCGGATGTTGCATGACGTTGTCGTACTGAGGAACAATTGGGGCAGCAGAGAGCCTAAGCTACGATAGGGTGACCAATGTTGGAGGCAAGGTGCCAGGGAATGATGGAAGAATTGGACTTTAGGCTCCTTTCCTTTATCCGGGGTAAGCAGTTGGTGGTGATTGACAGAGTGTTTCACTATCGAATATCATACCTGGAGATTGCATGACCTGGTCGCTGGCTCAGGGAATGGATGATTCTTGAAGGGTAGCAATAGTAGTGGGTGTCACGCTCGGATATTGCGTGACCTGGTCAAAGTTCTAGTTTGCTAAGGCTTCTCTGATGGATGTCTGAATCAGTTCCCAAATGATATTTTGGAATTGATCCGAGCTTAAAAACTAGATGATGGTTGTGGCAATTCTTGACCCAAAAGATGGAGGGTGAGCTACTATTCTCGAGGTAGGGGTAGGACTAGTCTGTTCTCTAGGCGAGGCAGAGTTGTCATTGTAAGGAAGACATATGGCTGGTTGTGAGGGTCCGGCTTTAGGAGGAAGACTGTCTCGGATCATGAACCGTAGGTCAGACCATGAATGGGTTATAAATGGTATGGATAGTATGCATGTTTTTTGTTTTTGGGAAGTGGTGCTTGATATGTATGGCTGCACATAGACATGGTCAGCAATGATGCAACGGCTTATCCCTCCAACATATGTGGGATGTTTGTATCTTACGCCATACATAGAGACATGTGGTGAAGTAATGGAGGTCCAAAAGAAGTCCTACGTATGTTGCTAAACTTCTTCTATGAGTGGAAGTGGTAAGGGTAAGTTGATTCATTTTTTAGCTCTTCAAGCCGATGCTTGGAGGGTGCATGATCACAGAGTACATAGCACCTAAATCGTCCCTCTTCCAACCTTATGACTCCTGCGTAATGCCTTTTTGGAAGGATGGAGTTTCGCTTCTTCATCGATAATGGCGAAAGAAGAGTGTCCCAAATGTTTATTTGTTCTAGTAATCCTAAAGGAATGATGTGCTAAGGCTTTTTCTAGCATGGCTTTGGTATAGGGTTGTTGATGCAGAAGGTTCTCGTTTACCTTGATTCCACGTTACTCAACCACTCCCTAAATAGGTGTGATCATAGGAGTTTAGGTTCAATCTTTATTGTTCTTAGGTTTAGGATTTGATTAATTGTGATTTTTGTGGTTTTAGTGTGATGGGTGCAATCTTTGGGGCAAAACTGGGTTCTGCGAGCAGGTTGTGATGTTGTTGGCGACATGACCGATGTCGCCAGCGGCGTCAGGCCTTGTAAAAAGGCCTAGGAAGATGTGATGCTGTTTCTACTTAAGGTGATGCCCCCAGCGATATCATCCATACCACCAATGGTATGGATGATGTCGCCAGCGACATCGCTTCTAGCAAAAGCGACATCAGCAGCCTTCCAGTAAGTATCAATGATGAGGAAATAAATAAGGACTTATTTATTTGTTTTTTATTTTTGCAGCCGGATGGACTGACTTACACTGGAGGTATGGGTATAATAGGTGTGTGGTAGCACCATATAGTAGAGAAGGATCCAAAACTTACGTTGGCCATCAACGAGACGGGCTTTAGGGACTTGGCCTGAATTATGCCCATGTTAATGCCGAAGCTTTCCCATCTAGCTATGACTGCTCTTACAGAGAGGTGGTTTGAAACCACCCATACCTTTCACTTCTCATTTAGAGAGGCGACAATCATGCCTTTTGATGTTGTGGCCATGACCGGGCTCCCATGGACAGACGAGGTCATCCATTTTGACTCCTACATGGATAAGTATCATACTAAGAAGCCCGTGGTGAGGTGACTGAAGGTGCTATTTATCTTGAAGCCTGTATCAAGGTGGCTATCCTATGGTGAGCTGCACCAACACTGGACTAGAGCAGATGTGGTGCCCGAGGATGATAGGGACCCTTGCGTTCACTCCTTCACGATTTCCTTGCTCACCGTGCTATTTTTTTCTGTTTTGGGGAGCAAGATCAACTATGAAGGATGTGGTGGACATCAAGAAGAAGAATTAGTTGAGGGCCATCCTGGCACAAATGTACCATGGATTAGATGCGGGTGCTCGGAAGAAGGGGAAGGCCCTCTGTCTTAGCCATCTGCTACTTCAGGTATACCTTCGTTGGAATTATTTTACTTGATTGTGCAAGTCTCATTTACTGCGGATATTTTTGAGCTGATCAATTGTTACTTGTATAGGCTTAGGCTTTTGAGCACTAAATCCTTCCGTCGGTCGAGTTTAAGAAGACCGTGCCGCCGAGTTCCCATTTTATCGCCCGTTCGTACGGTGGTATTGGCGGGAAGGCCAAGTACCCCATGAAGTATAGGGAGGTCTTGAGGAGCGTACGACTGAGCTCGGTATGCGTTCTTTTGATTTAGTCCCTGTTTCACACTTAGAATAAAACATTAGTAAACAAAAAGCGTTCATGAATTTACATTATACTTACATCGGTTGTTTTGGTTGATTGTTGGTACAGCTTGTCCTCGACCCGTTTTATGGGGTGGAGAACCTGCAGGAAGTTGCAAGGATCAGGCAAGAGGTGGATGACAATTGGTTTGTGATTGGGTGCCCTCTATCGCAGCAGTGGTACCTGGGAGAATGGGTTAGGAGTTGGAGATTTGTCCCTATCACCGCCAGGCCGGTGCCCGCTGATCCTCCCAAGGGTTTATGATGGCCCCATTTGGTGATTACTTCTGAGGCTGGTAAAGCTGACTATATCAAGGCGGATGGCCGGGTCATCCCTAGGACTCCAAGCTCCTATGAGAGGCACCAGTAGCGCCTATTCCCCCTGTGCCACCATATCCATAGGGATGATACAATCGAGTACCATAATGAACAAAGACTGGAGGAGGAGAAGAGGCATCTCAAAGGTATCATGGATGTTGAGGAGGAGGAAGAAGAAGAGGAAGAGGAGGCTGAGATGGAGGTTGAAGACAACGTTGAGATCAACCCTCAGGGAGAGGATAAGATAGGTGCGGATGCAACTGGCGGGAGTGTGTCGATGTCCTAGGGGGGCACCGCTCTTTTGAGGTACGATTGGGTTTATGTGCATGATTCGTAATTGTTTGGGTTAGGAATGTTGCTTATGTGTGTTTTTCTTGCTTTTTAGGAACATGGGAGAAAAAGAGGTCCGGACAACCAGAGCGGGACGCAATAATATGGTGCACTAGAGGGGATAAATTTTATGGAAGGGCACCTAGTCAACCTGATGGAGACCCAATTCCTACTGATGAATTCCCGAGGTGAGTCCCATCCTAGGAACATAGGCCCATGCCGGCATGCTTCGATCTTCATGCCAGAGGGCACTACTTATTTAATGGTTGAGAACATGATGATTACTTTCTTGCTTACCCTTAGATGCGGGTGCTTATTGATTTGCCTTTTAGATTTTTCAGGTTGCACGAAGCCATGTATAGCAATTGGCAGAGAACAATTTCGCTCTTCGGGACACACTTATTGGGCAATCGCTGCTTGTTCAGGTACATTTCCTGTTATAATATATTTATGAGAAGTGAAATGCATGCTATGAATGAAATGAATGACATGGGATGTTCTTGTTTCTTTTGTCTACAGGACTTCGTAGCCCTTTCTTGGCGGATGTTGGTGCAGCTCAACAGAGGAAAGAGGAGGAGATGACAGCACTCCAGCATCGAGTGGGCGAGCTTGAAGGTCAATTGGAGGCTACTATCTAGGAGCAGAGGAGCAAGCAAAACTTGGATAGGGGCGCACCCCGATAGCACTAGTCATAGCGGAGTGAAGATGTCTGTCGGTCGGTGCCCACCCACAGTAACTAAGAAGTCAAGCAGCGTGCCTATGATAGAAGGCAGGGAGAAAGATGAGGATGAGGTTGATGATAGTAAGCCCTGATGATGTTTCATCTCACCCATCCGATAGTGGCTGGCATGCTTAGATTTATATCTTCATTTTGCTTTTCATTTCGGATTTTGGTTTGTACCCTCAATACATTGGAGTTTAAATAATCTGGATTGCTATTTGGTTTTGCTTTGGTAGGCTAGATGTTTGAAATGTCTCAATGTTTTGCACCCTTGGGCTTTTTTACTTTGAATAAAATGGATTGCAGTTGGACAGGTATTGGAAATGGCTTACAGAGTTGTTTACTAGTTTTGTATAGGTCTATAATGAAAAACATGCTTCTGATGCCTCTGAAAATTAACTCCATGCCACTAGCGGCACCATTCATATCGCCAGGAGCATCACCTCAAAACTGCCCACACCTATGCCGCTAGCGGCATCAACTGACATTGCCCAAATCACTCCATGACACCGGCGGCATCAACTAACCATAAACACAGATTCGGCCATTTCTTCAAATTCTGCTATGGCAAGCCATGCTCAACAGCTATAGGGCTTCTTACAGAGTTGGGGAATGCAGATTGGAGGGAACTGGGGAAATTCGGGCTTTGCTCTTTTTTTTGACTCTAAATTTTTATGGACTGCCCCAAAGGGTTTTCAATCTATCGAGCCTTGCCTTAATTTTTGCCTAGACCGCCCTTTTTGGGTTTGCAACCCAGTAAACTTATTCTGAATTTTGCATAGACCTATATGTTTTCAGTCGATCCAGAATTTTTTAAGGAATACTGATGAGCTCGGAGCATCTTCAATTAAGCTTACTTGTAATGTTTCCTTCTCCTGGTCGTCAGGCATTCAAATAATCATAAGCATAGAGGTTTCAGTATGAAAGACACTTTTATTGAGTGAATTTAATTTGAGTACAAGATGTTGGCAACCATTTCCATTAATCGTACTCCTAGTGTTAACCAGCCTTTATAGATTTCAAGTTAACATCTCACTGTTTTTCTCTCATGCCCTAATTTTTGTGTGAACTGCCCTTTTTGAGTTTTCAGTTCAACGGGCGATATTGACTTATCCCCTAATTTTTGCACGACCAATTTGCAGGATACCGACCATCGGGTGTCACCCTAATTTTTGTCTAACCAGTAAAAGACCGAAAGGTGGGTGATTATCATATATATATTTTCTTGTGTGCCACTTTTCTGATTTACTTCTTTTGTTTAGACCTGATAATGCTTAAGCCTGTCTTGGTTGACTAGGTCGATAAACTTGCTCTTATCCGTGCTCATGACTTTGATAGCCCTGCTCATTTGGTATCATCTTTAGCCACACGATAGCCTTCTCAATTTGATATGAACTTTTTATTAAAGTTAGTGTTGGAGGGTTCCAGATGCTTCAATGCCGGGTTTATGACTCTTGGCAAGGGTATTAGGACCTAACTTGTTGTTGTGTGCTCGATTGTGCCTTTGCAGATTCTCCAATGTTCTTAGTGTCCATTCGGTTTTTGCCTGGATCACCCGATTCATTTTGACCTTTAAAGTTACATCGGGTAACCTTTCTTTGATTTTAATTGGCCACATTGCAAGGAGTTTAGTTTGTGGGAGCTTTGGCACTTACACAGAGCCTTCTTGGTTGGTTCAATTGCCGTTCTGATTGCTAATTTGATTGCTCCTTCAGTTTGTAATTTGTACAGCCCTTCCTAGTTTGGCCTGAAATTTCCCCTTGTATCGGTGGTGGAGGGTTTTGACCAAGTGACATTTGGTTCGGAGGTCTTTTACTTGGCGCCTTTGAAAGGTGAAATGGTAGCTTATTTTGCTAGTTTACTTGGCAAGCTAATCGCGACTTCAGTTGTGTGCTTATCTTTGTGGCTTGTGGGGTAATGGTCCTTGCTCTTATACTTTATGCTCTTGATGGTAGTTTCCCCATTGAGACTGATCTTTGTTGCCTAAGGGGTTTGATGTGGGTTAATTTGTTTTAGGTGAAGATATGTTTCTCTAAGATTTTGGTCATTTCCTTGGTGTGTGACATTGGTGTAAGATTCAGTTACGGTGTTTATTTGATGGAGGTTGGGTTTCATCAATAATTTATGCCCCCACGCCAAGGATGGCCAAGGAGCAGAGAAGTGTTGGAGAAGGTTTAAAAAAGGGAAAGGGGTGGGTGGGTGAAAATGTTTGCCATGATTTTCCATTTCAGGGGACTAGTTGATACTTATTTGGTAGCTTATAGGTGTACTGTTGCGAGGTTCCTGAATTAATTCTGGAAGAGACCCGTGGTGTTCAACAATCTGACTATTGATTTGGGGACCAAGAAAAAGCATTACCGCGGTCTTTAAGCACTTTATTATCACACATGTGTTTGATAAGAGTTAAATTATTGGACTTGATTACCACATAAGAGCCTTCATTTGTACTCAAATTAATTTCATACAGTAAAAATATCCTAAATACTAGAAGCATCATGCGTATGCTCATATGAATGCGTGGATCAAATGGCAGAAACATGACATAAGTAAGAAAAATAGAAGTTGCTTATGGAGCTCAAAGTTTCTTACATAAAAAGTTCAAACTGAAAGAAATCTAAAGATTACAAATCAAGGCTTTTCATCCTCCACAGGCGGAGGGTCTTTAGTGTTGATGTCAGTGTCGAGCTGAGTCTCATTATGCCTGGTACTTGGGTGAGGTGTCTATCACTTGACTTGTCTCCCCGCTGAGGACCTCAGTGAACTGCATCATGGCCTTGATCATCTGCTTCTTTGCTTTGGTGTAACCATGCTTCTTTGCTAAAACTGTTATGGCTTTGATCATGGTGGCCATAACCTCCTTGGCCTCTTCATCGATTGACTCCTTGTACTCACTGTCGAAGTGAAACTTTTCCTTACCATTAGAGTAGATGGCTTTGATACATCCTGTGGCCAATTCCTTTGTTCAGGAAAGCTGGGATTGATTGTCTGTGTCAGGTTCCCAAACACTGGCAAGGGGCTAGATGCTATTTTAGGGTCAATAATCTTCTTATCCCTTACCAAATGTTGGATAGCGCAAACCAAAGTCTTACACTAATTGGTGTGGTGACCTGACAGCATATGATATCCGCAAAAGCTTTTTCCCTCTTCTCTCATTGGAGTTTTGTATTCGCGAAGGGGGTTGAGAAGGCCAGCTTCCCTCAATTCGGTGAAGATTACATTAAGTGGCAGTTTCCGTAGATTTGCGCTGCTGTTTGGCTGAATAGTGGCCATTGGTGCCAATTTCTGAGAGGCCTCTTATCCTACCATGATTTGAGGTGGGGGTATGTATGAGTCAAGGCTCCGAAAGATCTAATCCCACTCTATTTGGACCCCTCCCTCTTTCTGATTGCAGCTCGCTGTCACCAATCTATGTAAGAAGGCTTCAACTTTAGGTGTGATGCCAGGATGTTGCATGACCTGGTCATACTGAGAAAGTGTCGGGGTAGTGGGGAGTCTAAACTGCAATGGAGTGACCAATGTTAGAGGCAAGGTGCCAGGGAATGATAGAAGAATTGGACTCTGGGCTCCTTTCCTTTGTTTGGGGTAAGCGGTTGGCGATAATTGCCATAGTGTTTCACTATCGAATGTCTTGCCTAGAGATTGCATGACCTGATCGCTGGCTCAGGGGATGGATGACTCTTGCAGGGTAACCATAGCAGTGGGTGTTTTGCCTGAATATTGCATGACCTGGTCAAAGTTTTGGTTTGCTAAGGCTTCTTTAACGGATGTCTGAATTAGTTCTCGAATGATGTTTTAGAATTGATCCGAGCTTAAAAACTGGATGATGGCAGTGGCAATTTCTGACCCAAAAGACGGGGGGTGAGCTACTGTTCCCGAGGTGGGGGTAGGACCAGTCTGTTCTCTGGATGAGGTAGAGTTATCCTTGCGAGGAAGAGACATGGCTGGTTGTGAAGGTCTGGATTTGGGTGGAAGACTATCTCGGATCATAAACCGTGGGTCAGACCATGAATGGGGTGTAAATGGTATGGGTCGTATGCATCTTTTTGTTTTTGGGAAGCGGTGCATGATATGTATGGCTGCACATAGACATGATTAGCGATGATGCGATGGCTTATCGCTCTAACATATGTGGGATGTCTGTATCTTGCGCCATACATAGCAACATGTGGTGATGCAATGGAGGTACAAAAGAAGTCCTACGTATGTTGATAAACTTCTTCTATGAGTGTAAGTAGTAGGGGTAAGTTGATTCATTTTTTGGCTCTTAAAGCCGATGCACGGGGGGTGCATGATCACGAAGTACATAGCACCCAAATCGTCCCTCTTCTAACCTTATGACTCCTGCGTAACGCCTTTTTGGAAGGATGGAGTTTGGCTTCTTCACCGGTAATGGCGAAAGAAGCCCGTCCCAAATGTTTTAATTATTCTGGTGATCCTAAAGGAATGATGTGCTCAGGCTTTTTCTACTGCAGCTTTGGTATAGGGTTGTTGATGTAGAAGGTTCTTGTTTACCTTGATTCCATGTTACTCAACCACTCCCCAAATAGGTGCGATCGCAGGAGTTTACATATTAGTTAAAATGAGTGATCCACCCACTAGGCATCCTCAATTCGAATAGGGCATGGGTGATACTTTTGTAAGCTTCTCAGGTAAAATGGGTGATACTTAAGGATAAAATGTTAGAAAAAAGAATGAAGTTTTAATTTGGCCAATGATTTCAATACATCATCAAAATCCTTTGAACTTTATGAAAAGATAAGTTCAAGTTTAAAGAGATCACTCCCCAGCAGAGTCGCCACTATGAGCGGACGACCTGTTCCCTGCCTCCAAGGGCCGCATAAGATGCGTCGCATAGGGGAAAATACAAATGGTGCTATGAAGCGTGCTGAGGGGTTGACCCTTATTTTAGGCGTGGTTAAAGTACTGACGTCGAAGTTGGATTTAAGTCCATTTTAGGTGTTAAAGGATACGAGATCGAAATCCCGTACCTAAAATAGAGTCTCCACCCTATTCACCTCAATAGAGAAATTTTGGTATGATTTTCCCACCAGGTGGTAGACCGTACCTGAAGAAGAGATTCCAAGTTTGGATGATGTTATCTATGTTCATTAGGCCTAGTTAAGATATTTCATTCTTTCTTAATCCATTTAATCCATCCTTTTATTGTGTTTTCGGTTATTATGTTATTATCGTGTTTATCAAGCATCGAATAAATTATTACAGTCATCCAAAAGTAAATGCAAATATTAAAATTATTACAAGGCTTCCAAATCCTATACATTTTTCTATGCGATAAATGAAATACCCAAAGGCCTAGACCTGGGTTTAACCTAAATCTACCTGCACAAAAGGGTTAGCACAAATATGACACATTGTATGAGATATATCATGAATCATGTATAGTTAGCAAACCAAACAAGACTCGAGTTAGCATGAACATGGCATAAATATTTATATCGATATAAAGCCCGGTTGGATGGCTAAAATGAGATTTGAACGGCGTTTGAGGAAAGTTCCATTTTTAACCAAATTTTAGACTCGATTGTTATTTTACCCGAATTATTAGTGAAAATGCCACGTGGTATGGGGTGGGGTATGCTTTTAGAAGGTTTTGGATCTCCATTGTTGTGTTGTGTATCCTAACTTTGGAAAGTAAATTAGGTCGATATGAACGAAATAAAATAGCTATCTAGAAGGTCATGCCGCCAGCGACATTAATGATGTCGCCAGAGGAATCAGTCTGCAGGCAGGTTGCATGGCTTTCTGAGTACCATAAAGATAGGGTCCTACAAGAAAGTGAGGCCTCTGGGGAATGTGATGTTGCTAGCGGTATCATCGATGTCTCTGGCGACATAAGTGATACCACCGGCGATATCACATGTCTCCGGCGACTTTAATTTCTTGCAGCAGCAGAAGGTATCGGTTGAAAAATGACCAAAAACCTGAAAATGAACATAAATCACCAAGAATTAGCACAAACCAGCAATTTTAATGCCAAAGAGCATTGAGACTTAAAATGTTTTCCTCGCGGCCATGATTCCACCTCTTCGTGAACCAAGGAACACCTCCGGAGAGCTTATAATGGTGATTTGGTGGTAAAGTTTAAGAGTTTTAAGTCTCTAAATCCTATTAAGTTGATTTTAACTTAAAGTTCTACTAATTTTAAATTCATTATCAGAGAGTTCAAAGAAGAAAAACTAGGAAAAAATGGATTGAGATCCTTTTTCCTACCTTTTCTAGTTCTTATCTCACTAAAATCTATTTTCTCACTCTAGAACTAAGTTTCAGATTGTTCTTCTATTCCTTTTTTTCTCTATTTTCTAAAACCTAAGGTGTGTTTTTATAGGCAAATTGGGGTGGTCTTTGAGACCTTTCAGCCATTATCACCGAAATGGCAAAAAAGAGACTATTCCAAGGGAGAAGATGAAAGTTGTTTGTAGAGCCCGATTTGGCCATGCCACCGGCGATATAGATGATACCACTGGCGGCATGGGGCGATGCCGCTGGTGTCACCAACTTTCGAAAAGCTAGCAGCCAGTGGGCCCACAAGCCTAAAAAGCTGCCAAACACGGGTCAAAGGGGTCAAACCGGGATTTTTGAATTTTAATGGTGATTTAGATATTTAATTAATTCTGGTGTAAATTATCGGTTCAAGCTCTTATCGGATGCGTTATCGACCACGCTGAACTGCATTCTACCAAGTATAGAGTTCGCAATGAACATTATATTGGTAATAAAAATTCTAAAGAGAACTTCTATTTTAAGGCATTAAAATCGGGTACACGTCATCATCATTTTGCAAGAGGGACTACAAAATCCCGTGCTCACAGTGTACTCTTCAAAGCGAAATGGATCTATCAAAGCCGGTAGAATATGGAGATTCACGATCGAACCCTAGGTAGTAAAACACAGCCATGACAAGGTAGCGGCCATGAAAGCTCTAGCCTCGTAGGCAGTGGTGAGATACCCTCTATCACCAGAGGTCTAAAAGGTTATGAGTTTCTTGTAAGAAACTCTCCCCATCTTGTCTCCATAATATCCAATCAAAGCCTCAATGATCCCCACATTAGAGTTATCATACATAAAGAAAGCATTGAAATGGATCACATTACCGTGGAAGGGTAGACCTGTGATAGTGCAATAATCCAACAGAGTGTTGGTATACTCCCCACAATGAAAATGGAAAGTGTGGGTAGTATCAGACCACCTGCTCAAGATGTAGGTAGATGTACTGGCTGGGATGTATAGATACTTATGATGCCTAACGTACTTGTAGTCCTTGACCATTCTCCCTAAAGACGTCCCATCAATGATGGCCTTGGCACCAGGGGATAGCACCTTGTACCACTTATAAAAGTAGTTATTGCTAGCGCCTTCATGCTTGGTAACCTGAATAACACAAACACATGTATTACACACCAATTTTTGATAAGTCACACGATTATCGAAAATAATAAATCATTGCATTAAATAAATGTTTGCATAAAATAATAAACAATCAATAAAATGGATATGTCTTTGCATGAAATAAAAACAGCAGTAAGGCTTACCAAAGTCTAAGAAAGATGGTTGGAAGGCTTCAAGGAAGGTGGAATAAAATCCCTAGAATGTACCCCGTGATACATCCAATTTGGAGGGAGCCCGTACAAAGCCTCTACTGGATCCTCAGAAAGTTCCAATTGTTCGGCATCAATAAGCAGGTTCCGAGTAGTCACTTAAATGGCTGGTGGATCTAAGTGGATGTTATAAAGCTTGAACCATATCGAGACCCCGCAGAATAAAAAAAGAAGGGGCAGAAAAGGGAAGAAGATGAAAGAAATCATCGTCGAAAATAGCTCGGAGGCAGAAATTTTCAAAAATCGGGAGCAGAAAATGCAAAAGGAAGAAGAGAGAATTATTGGTGTGAAGAAAATGAGAGCCAAGCTACTATTTTTATAGATCGTAGGTAATTATCCCGCCGGCTAATTACCTGTGTAATCAGTCCACTGGCTAATTACCTATCCAGCTGTCACGTGTTTACGCGTCCCACGCATTTATGCGTAATGGCTGTAAAAGTTACCGTTATATAGGTAATTAGCCCACTGGCTAAGTACGTGTATTTTCAAAATCTTTACAATTTTGCATTTTCGTCCATTTTCTGCATCGTTTTCAAAGCGAGCGGACCTAAAATTTGCTTTTACATAGTCACACATGCATAAAGCATCCAAAAATATTTATTTCGACCACTGGTCAATTCTTTAACCTCATGCAATTCATTAATAAATTTTTAATCGAAAGGGCAAAATATATTTTGTTTCAAAAGTTGTCCATTAAAAATATTTTTAACTCAATGCATCCCACACACACTATTTTGTTTGTTTCGCATACGACAAAATTTCTAGCACAAAATTTATGTATGTGAGGGGCAAACTGTTAGCACATGTTCGTTCCGGCCCAATGAGGAATAATGCCTATTTTATTTAGTGATCAGACTAATGAGCCAAAAAGTACCAAATTGTCATCCAAAATCCAAAATTCAAAAATCTACATTCCAAGGGGGCTTCGATTTAGCATTTCCTACTGAAAAATAAAAAAGTCAAAGTTTGGTCAAACATAGGTAATCAGCCTGCTGGCTATTTTCCAATCTGCAGTAAAAAAATCAAATCTTACCGAGATCTGGCATGATTTTACGGGATCTGATGTAAAATCTTCTCAGATAGGTAATTAGCCGCCGGCTAATTACCTTATTATAAATGTGGGGTCACCCCCTTCATTTGCAGAGGACACGCAAATTTTGTAAAATCCCAAAATTTCCTTTGTGTCCTTTTTCAGTTCCGAGAATCCCAAAAGCCCCGAAAGTCTGTCAATACACTTCCAAATTCAAGCATTATCACCGACACTCGGTATAAACTCCATTTCTGCTCTTTTAAGATCAAGACCTCATAGTGATCTTCGGTCTAAAAACAACTTTAACTTTATATTTCCTTTAGAAATAATCCAAGATTATAGCCATAACTTGGGTTAAATCTATTTTCCAGCAAAATCACAATCTTCGACAACTTCGGTCCTACACTGACTCTCAAGTCATCCTGGACAGATGAAAACACATTTACATTACTTTATTATTACATATTGCATTCCATTTCTCTGATTAAGTGAGCCACTAGTGCCACTTCAATTATAATATGTGTAAATAAGCTTGCAGTTATGGACAAACATCCAGAATGTGAGGAAACTCTATTAGAGTTTCCGGGCCTAGACCCCAGCACTGCCATTACTCTGCCAAAAATTTGATAGAAAATGTCCATTTATTAAGCCATTATAATGCCTGTTTTATTTCTTGAATTTAATTCCTAAATAAAGCCGTTGTAATGTAGAAATCAACACAAATTCTAAAATTCCAAAATTAACCCAAACAATTTGAACAATGTGAGTAACTATTATGTCCGAATTCAGAATCTCATTTTCTTTTCGGCATAAAAATCCCATTTTGGATCAGTATACCACAATTCCCGGTGGACTTAAACCTGGTGGCGACTCTATTTTACTTTTAAATAAATTAAAAATGCTTTATCTTAGAAATATCTTTTCTCAGTAAAATGTGTAAACGTGTTTCTCAACATAATAACAGTTTTGGCCTACAAAGCCACCGCATTTAAGTAAACTGGATGTTCTCAAACTAGACTAAACGATGCGGATTCCTCAAACCAAACCAAACCAAAGCACGCCCCACGCGCCGCACCCCTCCTGCAACCCGCTAAAAGCATCCGCCCGCTCACGGGTCTTCTTCATCATATTTTTCCAGCGACCTATAGGGACAGCTTTTCCATCTTCTCCATCTTTGCCTACAATATTGCTATCTCTACCTCTCGTTCTTGGGCCTTCAGCAAGCTAGAAGCGCTCAATCTTTCCCAAATGTCATGAAACACTAGAGCATGTAGAATCCTTCCAAGGGATTGACCAACTACATCATCATCTGCCATCATAGTTTTGGGCTCTAGATCAGAGAAAAATCTGGCTAAAGATTCGTTTGGTGGCAATGGCCTAACTTTTGGTCTACCCGTGATACGTCTTAACCTCCTTCTCTCTCGCTTACAACCTAAAATGCAAGAGATCAAGTGTTAGTAAGTATATTGGGTGTGGCTCTGAGCCTTACTTACCTTCGTTCGTCAAAATGAATGAATGAATGGATGGATGGACGGACATATACAAATTTTAGGGTATTAAGTGCATGCAAACTATTTCGGGAATAATTAGTAAGAGTTTTTTATAATATTCATGGAATATTACCCACACGCGGTCTAAAGACCAGGGTTTTGAATCAAATTTGGTTTGACTCAATGGTTGGTTGGATCTAAGATGACTTTAGTAGCCGGGTGGCTCACTGGCCGGGTTTAGTCAATCTGGATGACTGAGTGAGCTGACTCGATGGTCACTCAGAGGCCGACTCTATAGTCAAACATGAGTTGACTCACTAGTCACTCAAAGGCTAACTCGATGGTCAAGGACGAGTTGACTCATTGGTCACTCGATGGTTAAAGGTGAGTTGACTCGTTGGTCACTCGGAGGCTGACTCTATGGTCAAATCTGAGTTGACTCATTGGTCACTTGATGGCTAACTCTATGGTCAAAGGTGAGTTGACTTGTTTGTCACTTGAAGGCTGACGCGGTGGTCAAAAGTGGGTTGACTCACTGGTCACTCAAAGGCTGACTCTATGGTCAAAGGTGAGTTAACTCGTTGGGCACTCGATGGCTGACTCGCTGGTCAAGGGCAATTTGACTCGTTGGTCACTCGATGGGTTAATCGATGGTCAAAGGTGAGTTGACTCACTGGTCACTCGGAGGCTGATTCTATGGTCAGAGGTGAGTTGACTCGCTAGTCACTCGATGGCTGACTATATGGTCAAAGGTGAGTTGACTCACTGGTCACTCGAAGGCTGAATCGGTTGTCAAGGGTGAGTTGACTTTCTGGTCACTCGAGGGCTGACTCGATGGTCAAAGTGAGTTGACTCGCTAGTCACTCGATGGTTTGCATATTTTGGCTCATGTGTTTAGCCTAGGTAGATACACTGTTCTTGGTTTATTCTAGCTGATGGGCTGAGCCTAGATGGACTCACTAGTCTTGATTATTTCAGCTCATGGGTTGAGCCTAGATGGACTCACTGGTCTTGGTTTATTTCGGCTCATAAACTGAGCCTAGGTGGACTCACTAGTCTCGGTTATTTTGGCTCATTGGTTGAACCTAGGTGGACTCACTAGCCTTGGTTTACTTTGTTTCATGGGTTGAGCCTAGATGGAGTCATTGGTCTTGATTGTTTTGGCTCATGGGCTGAGCCTAGGTGGACTCACTGGTCTTGATTATTTCGGCTAGTGGGTTGAGCCTAGATGGGCACACTGGTCTTTTTTATTTCATCTCAATGTTTGAGCCTAGATGGACTCACTAGTCTTGATTATTTTGGCTCATGGCTTGAGCCTAGATGGACTCACTGGTCTTGGTTTATTCCGACTCATGAACTGAGCCTAGGTGGACTCACTGGTCTTGGTTATTTCGGCTCATAGGCTGAGCCTAGGTGGACTCACTAGTCTTGGTTTACTTTGGCTCATGGGTTAAGCCTAGATGGACTCACTGGTCTTGATTATTTTGGCTCATGGGCTGAGCCTCGGTGGACTCACAGGTCTTGATTATTTCAGCTCATGGATTGAGCCTAGATGACTCACCGGTCTTTTTTATTTCATCTCATGGTTTGAGCCTAGATGGACTCATTGGTCTTTTTTATTTTGTCTCATGGGTTGAGCCTAGATAGACTCACTGGTCCTTGATTATCTCGGCTCATGGGTTGAGCCTAGATGGACTCGCTAGTCTTGGTTTATTCTGACTCATGAGCTTAGCCTGGGTGCACTCACTAGTCTTGATTTTCTTTTGGGTTCCTATAACTAAGGAAATAAAATGGCATGGCACACATTAATGTCACGGTTGCATAAAGATGTGGTTACTTTTCATGCAACCATGATGCTTATGATGTCCATTTTCAGTTTATTTATATTTAATAAACCTGTACATGTAGCAAACGATTAGATCATGCCTACCGCCCTTTTAACTCCAATGGGTTACTTCGCTTTAAAGCCAATGGGGGACTTAGCAAAGTCTGCTCACATGCACTCTTGGTTTTTGGGTAAACCTAGGGGGAAGTGTCTATGGTTCATCTATATGTGGGTTCCGGTCTCAGGATTAGGTCCGATTGGGTACCCTACACCTTTGTGTACCGAGTCCTAGTGGCCCTATGCAAACTAAAGGAAACTTTTCCACATATAATATAATCAGGTACTCTTGCCCTTAAGCGAGCAAGGACCTCATATGTTATGCAAGGGCTGTGATCAGATCTATAGCCCTCAAGCCCTAAGCAACCTTGAAGATACTTCACTAAAAGACACCTAAATTGGTTTTTGGGTAAAGAATACAGATGCTATGCAACCCTAAAACTTGTGTAACGCCTAAATTACCACATATCCTGTAATTCCAAAATTTAATTTGAACAATATTTTATTTATCATGTCAAAATTTTTTTTATAAAAATCGGGTTTTTATAAAAATAATATATCCCCAGCAGAGTCACTACTATGAGCGGGCGAGGTATTGGAATAGGTTAGAACGCGAGGTGCGGTCGATTTGGTGCAATTTGAGGAAACCACGATGTCATTCTTTTAATAAAACATTTTGGTCTTATTAAAGAGAAAGTTAATTTTATTATTTTTCACGTAAACTTGTTGAATGTGAAAAACATGGCTTATTATATGCCAAAAATATGACTATATTGAGAAATATACTTATGAGCACTAGATTTTAACGATCCTTTACACAAAATGATGATGAGAGCTATATGATGCAATCTCTTGCATGGGTTATCCATCAGAGGTGTTGCTACTGCTACAGAGTTGAGTTTGGAAAAAGTTTGGAGACCTAGTCTACCGTTAGGGACCCATACGGGTGCTGCCTACTGGTACGGATCCACTAGTGGACCCATACGGGTCATTCCTTCTATACACCTTGGGGGCCCGTATGGGTCCCCAAGAACCTATATGGGTGGGCCTCCACTTGTACGGCTCCTCTTGTTGCCTGATCAAGCTCTTTAAGAAGGGAATCTTTTCCTATTTCGGGAAAAGGCAAGTAATGAACGTGATTTATTGCGTTCAGACCTCCTTTCCCCTACAAATAGAGCTCTTTTCCTCACATTTGAAACACACAACACATATACATCACAGTAAGTATACTATACATAAATTCTAGCAGTTTCTGTAGGGATTAAAAGGTTATAATTGAGGTATAGGAGGTATAAAATAGGGAGAAAACCCATTCCTTGAGGTTTTGTCCCCATTTTATTCATTGATCCCTTTGTTTACTATGATTTAGGAGAGATTCTGTCCATACAATCACTCGCCTAAATAGTCCATTTCATCTGCTTTAGCTAGACTCTCTCAATAGCAAAGGGATCGCCTCAATGTGGATTCACACCGTAAACTCCTGAGTTTGAAAGAGACTCACACCTTAGTTATTTTATTGTTGTTCCCTGCCTCCTATATTATATCTATTCTTTCATTTTTTCTTTCGGTCTGGTCCTGACCCATATGAGCCTTGTTGACACCATATGTCCTAAGAGATATTAAATCGGTGAGCCAAATTCATACGGAAGGAAATCTAATTTTTATTTCATTTCTCCTCCATTAATCTATCTATCTCGAACCAAGTTTCTGCCTCGGACCAGACAGGGACCGTATGGGTCCCCCATACTAGTACCGGTCCTCCTTAGTACCCGTACGGCTGACAACCACCAGTATGGTACCATCCCCTACACTGAACCCAGATTTCATCTTAATTCGATTAAAAATAATCTAACTCACCATTTGCCATGCGATCATTTTCACTAATAATCTGGTAAATTATCCGACAAAATTTAAAATGTGTTTTCATAACAAAATACATTGACGACTCATTATTTCTCTTCGATTCCAGAAGCCGCCTGGGCACCAACGATTGTAAAACCGCCATGCTAACATAATCACATTTTTCCTAATGAAGTGCTGACTTATGGCGTGCTATAAACTATGCTAATCTTTGTGGATGTAGGTGAATTTACTTTTATTTTGTTTTATAACTCAGAACAAATGTATAGGTTCTCTTGCAATTCCCCCATTTTCCCCCGGTTGTATTTTTTATCCCGTCATTTATTGCTTGTGCCTTATTGTAATCTGTAAACGCATGCAATGAGTGTGAAAGTGTGTAGAAAAATAGGATTTCTTTGATAATTCCCTAAGTGATGAAAACAAAAACGGTTTTACATGGTGAATATAATTTTGAATCGACTAAATGAGAAATAAGTGACTCAACTGATACCTGAATTTGTGATCCCATAGGTATGAGTCTCCCACCCATTGAGAACCGTACCAAAACTCTTTCCCATGTAGACAACTTGGGTGGCAACTTTATCATTTGTATCGAGATTTGGGTCTCGTTTCTTTTATTCATTAAAATTGGCTATTTGTACAAACTTGAACTAATAAGGTTTTGTCACGCCTAAATCCAACCAACCCCCAGTGGGCCCTGCCTCTCACATAGGTGCCAAGGGAGACCCACACGTCATCGACACCTCACACTGGCGACTCTGCTAGGGATATAATCTTTTAACTTGCAAAATTTTGGTTTGTTTTAAAAGCTTAAAAGATTACGATGAGCACCAAAAATTATTTACTTGTTTCAACCCGTTTTCTTTTTCATCATTTGGGAAAATAATCACACTCTATCTTCTCTTCTCCTCCATTCTTCAGTTAGATGCACTCTTCTTCTAGAGCTAGGTTAAGGTGCCCTATTATTTCCGCGAAACTTATGAAAGTGTCACCCATGCCCGCTAGGAATTGGGGACACTACTGTGGGTGGAGCACTCATTACTATCTCCCTCTAAAAGAGGCTTGCTGTAATGGGAACCTTCTAAATCAAACTTTTGATATGTCCCTATGCCATGCTTATCAAAAGCCTTAGAATTTTACCTTCAACACTGGTGGGAGAAATAAGGATGGAATCGATCAATTCTCATGCGTTGTGTTACATTCCCCTGTAATTAACCCAACCATGCATCATTGTAATTTGTGCAAGCATAACGCATCCCATGCATGTACTGCCACCTGAGTTCAAGATTTGACAAGTTTCCTCACTCTTACTCAACTTGGTCACTCTATTCAGCTAGGGAACCTAACGCTCCTTACAACCAGTAATGGGTTCCATCTGCTTCGTCAAGAGGCCAAGTTATAAGTTCACCGTAGCAAGGATCCGAGTTAGTTACTCGACTTTGTGGTTATGCCAAAGGGAATAATCCTCCCTTATTTCATGGGTTTACCCTATGGTATGACTCATAACTAAAAGGTTTATCCTATGACTCTCGATGATATCTCAGCTCGGGGTACTCCTCTTTTGAGCCTCTTCAAGAAGCTGAAGAAGTACAAGTTCATTGATCATCGCCAACCATATGTTCAACTAAAGCATGAGAAGAGGGGCAAGTATGTGTGGATCTCCTCAAAGCCATCATGGTACTTATTGACAAAGGCAAAGTTTATGAACCTCAGAGAAGAGGGGAGCAAGTAGACATGATCGATTCAGGATTAGAAGAGGATAAGGTCTTGAAGCGCAACATAGAAGCCATGAAAGCAAGTAAAGAACCATCCATATTTGAACGTATAGCAATCATGAAATGGAGTGGGGAACCTGTCCATGATTACTTTAAGAGATGGTTGACAGTCTTGGTAGCTATTAAGAGGAAACCTCCTGAGAAAGAATTAGTTGATCGATTCATCTTTGGGTTATCTCCTCTCCTCCGTAATAGGGAATTTGTGGAATCTTACAAGACCAATTCTGAGAGTTACGAAGTTGCCATAGAAGCGAAAAAATGTTTCAAGAAAATGGAAGACATCAACCGGCGGAGGATGATAATGCAATAATATGTAATGAAAATGATGTAGCCTTCTGGTATCCTGATAATAATGACAGTGATTTTGCTTACTTGTTTGATGTTTTGCCTGATAGCACCATGCATTCATCTGACCATATGCATAACATTTTTAGTATTCATGATACTTCATTGCATGAATTAATTTAGGAACTAATGAAAATCCAAAAATGGTAACAAAATCCAACGACTTAACTCCTATTGAAAAAAGATAGATAATAAAAGTGCTTAGCAAACATGATAACAATGAATCATTTGTCCATCTTTTTTCACGAAGGGGGAAAAGGGTACAAGGGTACACATCGTCAAGAAAGAAGACCAAGAACACTCTGGTTATGAAAAATGGAAAGAACATCTTGGGTCATAAAAAGATGCCCAAAATCCTTTAAAAACTCTAAAGGGAAGCTGATCATTAATGCCAATAAGTCAATCAAAAAGATCTTGTCAAAGACAATGGCTACTCACAGGGACTGGGCTGGTAAACTTCATTTTGCAATTTGGGGGTCTAGAACCAGTATAAGAACTCCCACTGATTATACCCCTTTCTCCTTGGTATATGGAATGGAAGCTATATTACAGGTTGAAACATAAGTAAGATCTCTAAGAGTGGCACTCGAAGCTCAGTCAAAAGAGTCAGATTGGGTAAGGGCTAGGTATGAGTAGTTAAACGCAATAGATGAAAAGCGAGTCAAAGAACTTGACCATCTATAGATGTATCAATAGCGTATGGCTTGAGCTTACAACAACAGAGTCAGATACCCAAAACAACCTCTTAAAGCGGGTGATCTGGTTCTCAAGCAGCTACACCAGGTCAATATTGATGTTATGGGCAAGTACATGCCTAATTGGCAAGGACCATTTGTAGTTAAGAAAGTCCTTGGCAAAGGAGAAATCAAGCTTATGGATATGGATGGAAATGATTTCGTGAATCCAATAAAATAAGATAACCTTAAGCGTTATCATGTCTAGGTCAAAATAATTAAATTATAAAAAGCAGTACATAGAATAAAAGAAATAAAGAATAAGTCACCCAACGAGTAGTCCTCTATTGTTTGAGCAAAAATTAGGGTGCAACCTGTTGATCGGTTTTCCACAAACCGGTCAAGCAAAAATTATGGCACTCCAATGTAAATAAAGCCCACTAAGCTGAAAACCTAAAAAGGGCAGCTTAGGCAAAAGTTAGGGCATCAAAAGAAAAATGTCAGTTGCTTACTAGAAAATTTGTAAAAGACCAGTAGGCAGTAGGGCTTAACCATTGGATATTGTTACCATTGCCTATGTAGTCAAATTAATCTCATCAATGAACATGTTATGATTTTGCTAAGAATCTTGGTCTTATGAATGCATGCATGCCTTTAGGTAAAATAATCGTAGGTGTGTGAACATCAATTTTTCTCTACATGTTATGCATCATTATTATTCCTTCCACTGTACATCCAATCCAATAGAGATAAAAGTACCAAAGAAATCAGGCATATTCTAAGTTCAAGAAAAGTCTGCTGAATTGAGTCGTCAAGGACAATTTAGGAAAAAATTAAGACAGTCTACTGGATTGAAAACCTGAAAGGGCAGTCTAGGCAAAAGTTAAGATAAAACAAAAGGAAAATAAAAAAATCCTATGGGGTCGAAAACCTGATAGGGCGGTCTCGGCAAAAATTAAGGCAAAGAAAAAAGAAAGAAATGCATGCTGGATTGAAAACCGAAAGGGCAGTTGAGGCAAAAATTGTGGCGAAAAATAAAGAAAAAGCTCGCTAGATTGATAACCTGAAAGGGCGGTCTAGGAAGAAGCTAAAGCTAAAAAGAAAAAGTCTGTTGGACTGAGCCTTAAGGACAGTTCAGGCAAAAATTAGGACAAAAAAAGAAAGAAAAAATAAAGGTTCGATAGGTCTTCTCACATGGAATGGCCTATGCAAAACTTAAAACATCACTTGGTCCCCTCGCAACGAAATCACTGGATGGAAGTAATATGGGTTCGCAAAGTAGCAATACTGAATGATATCAATTCAGAAAAAGAAAAATCAGCATGCATAAAAGTTAAATGTCAAAAGTGCTATTCCAAGTTTACATTCAAAACAAGCCACGTAGGGCCCAAAAGTATTAACAGTTAAGAAAGTAATGAAAGCACATCGTGATCTAAGCCACTGGGGGATCCTATCCCTAGTGATCCTCCAGAGTCTGATCCTATGTATCTGTCAGCAAATAATCAACATCTATGATCATATGATCCTCGGCTTCATCAGTACCGGCAGCTAGCTGGGTAGAGCCCTAGTCTCTGAAGTCCCTACGGCAGCCCTAGCAGAATCAGCTCCCTCAGCATGCTAATCTCCACCCATCTGAGTAACTCTATATGTAGAAAGATCATCCTGGGACTCAAAATTAGATGGATCAGCTGTTTTCCTATTGTCGGTCATCCATGACAGCTTATTCCTCAGTATCTCAATCTCGACCCTCGCCTGAGCCTTCTAGGCCCTAGCTTGGTCAGCCTCAGTAGTGGCTACCCATAGCTACTCCTCCAAGAATCTGGCTCTCTCCTCTAAAGCATCACGGTCCTGAGTGGACTTACTGCACTCTATGGCCAGTAGAGTCTGCAATAGAATCATAAGATCAGTGTATATATGAATGTTATGGCATGCATCATGCATAGTTTGCCAAATTTCGCAAGTAAAACAAATCAAGGCTAGCACATCATGGGCCAATAGTAGATCCTATATAGAGAAGTAGCCCTTGGCAATCCTCACAGCCTAAAAAATGGTCACCTAAAAGAAAAAGTCACATCATAATAGGACATTCTGAGCAATCACTATAACGGACAAAGTTAAAAGCAAGTGAAATTCCTTACATGGGTAGAACTGGAAGGAGTGAAACCAATAGGCTAAACTGACTCCTCAAGCTTCTTGAAAGATCACTTCCCCAAATGGTCAAGGAGCCAAAATAAGGTATCTAGCTCTACTTGGAGGATCCCCTCTCTCACAAACCCAAAAGCACGGGACCGCTTCGTCGGCAGCTCAGCAGAAGCAGCAGCAGTAGTAGGGCTCTTCTGTTTGAAATGGGAGGTTATAACAATAAAAGATTAGACTCAGAATCACAATAAATTTTGAAAAGCAACAAGGTATCCACGGAAGTTGAGTTAGAAGTATACCTAAGAAGAGGGGGCAGCAGACCTCATTGAGCCCTCGATTCCCCAAACTATGGATGGACCCCTACGGTCGCCCCTCAGCCCATTGTCATCATCGTCGTCATCATCATCATCATCATACTCACTATCACTCTAGTGGAACTCGAGAGGGACATCCTCATGGTGAATCCTCTCTTAAGGAGGAAGAAGCGAGGAATCATTGAACTCAGTATAGGAGCCCTCTACAGATAGCACGTGAGCGCCCTCGCCTGATAGGTACAACCCCTTGTAAGTACCAGGGATCAGATTTGGCCAAAATATGCCCACTGGCATTAGGAGAGGGATCAGTCTCTCTACCACAGTACTGGTCCTCCACCCTCAGACTCGGTCACCAAAATACCACTCAAAGGAGAGTGGTGGCTCCAGGATGAACCGGTGGTCATCCACACCTACCCGCATCTTCTCAATAGCCCCATTTATATCCAATCTCTCCTATGGGTTTCAGATAACCTACTCAAAATAAATGCACTGTAAGTATCCCAACCTCGTTAATACAGTTTCTACTAATGGTTTTGTGAAATGTAAAATGTAGGTTTAGTAAGGAAGAAGTTTACCTGATTAGAGCGTAGTTCATGAAGGAATTCTCTAGACTGCGCTATGGTCAAGGGCTAACCCTACCAAAGCCCCATCCACCTGGAAATGATGTACAGTGTCTCAAGCTGCAAGGGCAAACCCGACCTAGGGATAAAATGATGCTCAAAGGCCCAAATCTGCAAGACAAAATAAGCATTTATCATAGTACAATTTGCGTTAAAGGTTAAAGCACAAAAGATCAGTCTGAGATTCACCAGTGGTATTAGGTGGCCGATCTTGAGCTTGGACTACTCACCCCAAACTCCGACGTCCAATCCATAACATAACTTTGCTAGAATGGCCCAACACTAGTTCTTGTCTGGTACAACAATAAGATCCTCTACAGCAGAGAGTGAACTGTAGTTGAGGTTGCTTGAATAGACGAGAAAGAAGACGGTGGTAAGGAATGTCAACAAGAAAGATCAGGCATACTGGGCCCTCCTATCCAGAGTAACCAGACTCGACTGCCAATCTAATAAGTATGCAGGTCCTCGTACTTGATCTTGTTCGTCCCGCTTGGACAAAGCCCAAGTAATCTCTCAATATGGGCCTTCACCTCAGGTCGGGAATGCCACCTATCAGCGTACAAATCAAAATGGATGATATCCATACTCCAGTCTAATCCCGTCACAGCACACACATCTGAGGGAGTGATGGTGACCTCCCTAATCGGTAGATGAAAGGTATGGGTTGTCTATGACCATGTTTCTGTTAAGGCTAAAATAGCATATGGGGCCAGCGTCTTTAGGGCCTAAGGGATGGCCCCAATAATGTCACTAAAGCCAAAAGAATCAATACGGGGCCAGTAACTCGGTATGCCCTGTGGTTGGATCTCCTCATACCATTTTCTACAAAAGCTCAAGGTGCCCATAGTCTTATATTGAAATTACAGGGATAAAAATTACAGCTTAACAGGGTTAGAATACAGCAGATAAGTCAGAAATCAGAAAAGATTTGTAGAAATTAGAAAACTCAGCATTCTGTCTTTAAGGACAGGACTCGTACGAGTCTTTCCCACTCGTACGGGTCCAAAAGCGACTCCCATACCAAAAATGGGACTTGTACAGTTCCCCCCTCACCCATGCATATCCCTTGTGAACAGTGCCTATGCAAAAAACTTCCCAAAAAATCCAAAATTGTCCTAATGGAACCAAATCTCATCAAAAACTATCTTAAAAGCATCCTAGACTAAAGCTACATGCATCATGCTCTATTCCAAGGTCTAAAACACCCTAATTCATGCCATATTTTGAGAAATTCTCAATGAGTTCAAAAATGGAAAATGGAGAATCAAGCAAAATTGCCTGAACTTTGGAGGCATGAGTATTAGGAGAGGGGGTTAGGGGCACTTTAGAGATAGGAGTGTGCCCCAGAAGTGAGTCCCCTTCACAAAAGGCACACCCGAAAGAAACCAGGCATTCTCGAAGCTCCAAATTGCCCATCGGGGGCAAATCCTCACGTTTAATAGAGAAACGGCTAGTCTTTGGGATCTTTTTATACATTTTGATCGGTCCTACAAAGAAAATTGTTGTAGAATGCAAAATGGGAAGATTTTGTATAAGGAGGGATATGAGGAGTCTGATTAGCTTTTGAAACCCTATACGGGGACCCATATGGTTCCCATCCCATCCTTATGGTTCCCAATTCTTAAGGTCCCCACCTGTATGGTTCTTGGCCCACCCGTATAGGCCTTCTCTTGCCATCTAGGGGTAGATTTTGGACCAATATTTTAGAAAGCACCAAAAATTCATGCAGTCTGAGTTTGGGGCCAACCCCACTTCTCCTCAACCCTATATTTCAATTATATTCGGGGCAAGCCCCCTAGCTTACCTTGATCCTTGATTGAAGGGGCAAAAATATTTTTTTTTACAAAAGTCAATCAAGAATCAAGGTAAACCATTTTCAAATTGATTACTAATAAGGATGATTTTTGTGTGCAGGTCCATCCTGGCGCAAGAATTCTTCCCCAGCAAACAAATCTTACCAAGAAAGACTTCCCCAGCAGAAGAGGTTTTACCAAAGGATATTACTTTACTCCCTAACAGTGGAGTCAACCAAGGGGCATCTCACTACCAATCTAGGGGCATCCCCCCATCTCCTAACAGTAGAATCAGGCCTAATAGTGGAATCAATCAAGGGGCATATCCCCATTATCAAAAGCCCTAGGGGCACCCACTGTAGGGGCATTCCCCTGAGAGGCACTCTCTAAGGGGCATTCCATCCCTAAAGCAATTGGGCCAAACCTAACATTTCTCACACTTAGCTTTTCATTTATTTTAGGGGCTAACCCCCATCCACACATCTTTATTCTTAATTGAAGGAGCAAAAATGTTTTTATTTTCGCAAAAGTCAATCAAGAATAAAGATGTGTCTACTTGGACAATGACTAACTCAATGTTTGATTGTTGTCTTATTTTAGGTTATTCAAATTCCCTAGTAAGAGAGTCATCCGCCTTGGGAAAGGGATACACCATCAGCCATGAAAGGCGATCCGCCTTAGGAAAGGGATACACCATCAGTCAAGAAAGTTGATCCACCTTAAGAAAGGGATACATCAGTCAGGAGAGTCATCCACCTTAGGAAAGGGATACACCATCAAATAGGAAAGTCGATCCGCCTTAGGAAAGGGATACATCATTAGTTAGGAAAGTTGATCTACCTTAAGAAAGGGATACATCACTGGCAGGAAATTTAATTTGCCTTAAGAAAGCAATATACCCCTCAGGAAAGTCAATCCGCCTTAGGGAAGGGATACATCACCATTAGGAAAGTAGATCTGCCTTAAGAGAGGGATACATCAGTCAGGAGAGTCCATCTGCCTTAAGAAAGAGATATAAACACCTTCCCTAGTTGAGTCACTAAGGATGCACATTGGAAAGGCAAAGCATCTGCCTCAAAAAAGGGATACACATTGGCAAAAGAAAGTCATCCGCCTCAAGAAAGGGATAGCTAAGAAAGAAGTTTGCCTCAAGAAAGGAACTCACCCATATCATCACCTCATGTATGATTCCTAAACCCTCGATCACATCGTGAGATCATATAGATCCGTATCTGCAGTGATCCCACAAGGGGCAGTCTGTAAGAACTGGATATTAACGATCCTTCTCACAAAATGATGACGAGATCTGTATGATGCATTCTCTTGTAGGTGTTACCCATTAGAGGTGTTCCTATTACTATAGAGTTGAGTTTGGCCAAAGTTTGGAGACCTAGTCTACCCTTAAGGACCCATACGGGTGCTGCCTGGTGGTGTAGATCCACAAGCGGGCCCGTTTGGATCATTCCTTCTGTATGCCTGGGGGGTGACCCATCTTATTGCCTGATCTAGCTCTTTTGAAAGGGAATCATTTCCTATTTTAGGAAAAGGCAGGTCATGAACGCGATTTATTGTGTTCATACCTCCTTTCCCCTAAAAATAGGGCCATTTTTCTCACATTTTAAACACACAACACATATGTATCATTGTAAGTATACTATACACAGATTTTAGCAGTTTCTATAGGGATAGAAAGGTTATAATTGAGGTATAAGAGGTATAAAATAGGGAGAAAACCCATTCCATGAGGTTTTATCCATATTTTATTCGTTCCTAGCATCATGTATTAGGATTTAGGGGAGGTTATATCCACACAATCACTCACCTAAGTAGTCCTATTTCATCTGCTTTGGGTAGACTCTCTCAATAGTAAGCTGATTGCCTCAAAGTGGATTCATACCATAAAGGTAACGCTCCTGAGTTTCAAAGAGACTCACACCTCAGTTATTTTATTATTGTTCCTTGCCTCCTCTATTGTATCTATTCTTTCATTTTTGCTTTGGGTCTGGTCCTAACCCATATGACCCTTGTTGGCACTATAAGTCCTTGGGGATATTAAATTGGTCCACCATACTTATCAAGAAGGAAATCCTGTTTTTATTTCATTTCTCCTCCATTAATTTGTCTATCTCGAATTGAGTTTCTGCCTTGGACCAGACAGGGCCTGTACGGGTCCCCCATACCTGTACCGGTCCTCCCTGGTACCCATATGGGTCCCACCCACCCGTACGAGTACCATCCCCCAGGCAAAACCCAAATTTATTTTTCATTCAGTTAAAAATCAATCCAACTCACCATTTGCCATGCGATAATTTTCACTAATAAACTGGTAAATCAACCCACAAAAGATAAAATGTGTTTTGATAACAAAATACGTTGAAGACTCGTTATTTCTCTCCAATCCTAGAAGTCATCTGGGCACTATTGATCATAAAACCGCCACGCTAACATAATCACATTTTTCTTAATGAAGTGCTGACTTATGACGTGCTATAAATTGTACTAATCTTTGTGGATGTAGGGGAATTTACTTTTATTTTGTTTTATAACTTAGAGCAAATGTATAGGTTCTCTGGCAATTCCCCCATTTCCCCTGATTGTAATTTTTATTCTCCCATTTATTACTTGTGCTTTATTTTAATCTGTAAACGCATGTAATGAGTGTGAAAGAGTGTAGAAAATTAGGTTTTCTATTATAATTCCCCAAATGATGAAAAGAAAAACGGTTTTATGTGGTGAGTGTAATTTTGAATCAACTAAATGAGAAATAAGTGGCTCATCCAATACCTGAATCTCTGATCTAATAGGAATGGGTCTCCCACCCAATGGGAACCGTACCAAAACTCTTTCCCAAGTAGACAACTTGGGTAGCGACTCTATCATTTGTATCAAGATTTGGGTCTCAATTCCTTTATTCATCAAAATTGGCTATTTGTGCAAACTTGAACTAAAAAGGTTTTATCACGCCTAAATCCAATCAACCCCTAGTGAACCCCACCTCTCATGCAGGCGCTAAGGGAGACCCACATGTCATCGACACCGCACAATACTTACACTTTTTATTTGGACAAGATATTTTTTAAAATAAAACATTTTTACTTTATTTATAAATAAAATGGAATCGCCACCCGGTTCAGCTCCACCAGAAATTATAGTATACTGATCCAAAATGGAATTTTTATACAGACTAGAAAATGAGATTCTGAGTTCGGACTTGATAGGTACTTATATTGTTCAAATTATTTGGATTAATTTTGGAACTTTGGAATATATGATAATTTCCATATTACAACGACTTTATTTAAGAAATAAATTCAAGATGTAAAATGGGCATTATAACGGCATAATAAATTGATATTTTCTACCGAAATTTTGGCAGAGTAGCGGCAATACTTGGATTTTGGCACGGAAACTCAGATGGAGTTTCCTCACATACTGGATGTTTTACATGTGCCTGCAAACTTATTTACACATATTATAGTTTTAATGACTCTAGTGGCTCACTTAACTAGAGAAATGAAATGCAATGTGCAATAATAAAAATTAATTTTAATGAACTTTGAAGGTGGACTTAGAGCTAATTACCCTCAGTTTACCTTTTCGTTTGTCTAGGATGGCCCGAGAGCTAGTACAGGACTAAAATTATCAAAAGAAAGTTGTGATTTGGTTGGAAAATAGATTTAACCCAAGTTATGACTATAATCTTAGATTTTTAGATTGGGATTTAGAGAATATTATTCGAACTAAGATTTATTGAGAAAATCTAATCCGAATAATTATGAAAAGAACTTGAACTGAGTTTATACCTAGTATAGGTGAGAAGACTTAAGTTTGGAAGTGTTTCGGGTAGAGCCTCAGGGCCTCGTGAACCAATAAGAATTGGAATACCGAGAATTCCTTATGGAATTGAAAATGAAATCCACTGCTGAAAATGGAAAGGGGCGCTCCCCTATTCATAGAAGGGCGGTAATTAGTCGGCGAGCTAATTACCTAGATTATTAGCCGGCGAGCTAATTACCTATCTAACAAAAAATCTGATTTGGATCCAGTAAATATTTTCCAAATCTTGGTAAGATTTGATTTTTTTACTATAGACCGGCCATTACCCAGCGGGATGATTACATATGTTTGACCAAATTTTGAATTTTTTTATTTTCAGTAGAAAATGCTAAATTAAAGCTTCCCTGTGATGTGGATTTTTGAATTTTGGATTTTGCATGACAATTTGGTACTTTTTGGCTCTTTTGCTTGATCACTAAACGAAATAGGCATATTCCTCATCGGGATGGAACAGACTTGTGCTAACAGCAAATCATTGGGCATGGAACCATTGGATCTGAACTAAAGATAGAAGATGTCTCACTTGTTAATGGACTCAAGTTCAACCTGCTTAGTGTAGCACAACTCTCTAACAAAGGGAGAAATGTCACCTCTGACTCTGGAGGCTGCTCAATCATTAATAGTAAGTCAAATCAACTCATTCTTTATGCACCTATAATAAAGAATGTTTATTATGTCAATATTAAAAATGAGAAAAGAATATATGCTTGGTGTCTAAAGAAGAAGAATCATGGCTATATCACCGGAGGTTAGGACATATTAGCATGAACCTCCTGTCCAAACTACCCAAAAAGGAATTGGTTGTGGGTTTGCCTAAGGTTGCTTTTGACAAGGATCATATTTGCGCTGCATGTCAATTAGGTAAACAAACTAGGAAAAGTTTCCCTACCATCTCCTATATACCATCCAAGAGAGTTCTTGAACTCTTGCAAATTGATCTATTTGGGGCAATCAAGCCAATCAGTTTAGGTAGAAGAGAATACACTATGGTCATAGTGGATGATTATTCTCGCTGTAACTGGGTTGCTTTGCTAGCTAGCAAAGATGAAGCCTTTGACCATTTCTATAAAATATTTATCCAGATCTGTGAATCCAAGGGCATAGAGCACAACTTTTTTGATCCTCATACACCTCAACAGAATAGGGTTGTAGAAATGAAAAATAGAACAATAGTTGAAATGACTCGAAGAATGCTAAATGAGAATAGATTGCCTAATTACTTTTGGGGTGAAGCCGTAAGCACCACATGTTATATTTTAAACACAGCTCTCATTAGAAAGACTATAGACAAAACCTCATATGAAATCTGGAAGGGAAGGAACCCAAAATTTGGTGCTTCAAAGGCTTTGGATGTAAATGGTACATCCTGAATCATAGAGAGCAACTAAGAAAATTTGCTCCTAAGTCTGATGAAGCAATTTTCCTTGGCTACTTAGTACATAGCTTACAGAGTAAATAAGAAAAGAACTAAAACTATGGTAGAGTCAATACATGTAGATTTCGATGAGACTAACTATACAGGAAAGAAAAGCCAAAATCCGGATGATATAGTTCTGGATGAAGCAGAATAAGCAAAAGCTCAAGATCCTTTTCAAATAAAGAAGTACAAAGAAGAGGATGATCAAATCAACTTTAATAAAGATTGACCACCAAAAAAATCTCCATGTTGAAGAGATTGACTTCAATGATGGACAAGGACCATAGGAATAAGTTGATATAAATGAAGAATAGGTTCCATCACCTTATGAAGAACTTCAAAAAGAAATCCAGACTTGAAAGGACCATTTGATTGAATCTATTTTAGATAATGTCCAAAATCTAGCTAGAACCAGAGGATAACTCAACAGAATGATGAGCCATGCTGCCTTTATCTCTCTCATTGATCCAAAGAAATTCCAAGATGCTAAAGGATATGAAAGCTGGATTATGGCCATGCAAGAAGAGCTAGATCAGTTCATAAGGAATGGTGTATGGGATGTAGTCCCACTAACAAAAGGAAAATCTATCATTGGCACAATGTGGGTGTTCTAGAAAAAAGCTAGATGAATCCAGAGTGTTGGTAAGAAACAAGGCAAGGTTAGTTGCTCAATGATACAATCAGTAAGAAGGGATAGATTATGAAGAAACTTTTGCTGCAGTAGCAAGACTGGAAGCAATAAGGATCCTATGTACTTTTGCATCCTATATGGGATTAACCTTGTTCCAAATGGATGTCAAAAGTTACTTTCTAAATGGAGCCATTCAAGAAGAGGTCCACATCGAGCAACCATTAGGATTTGAAGACTAAAAGCATCCGGAGCATGTCTACAAGCTAAAGAAAGCTCTTTATTGGTTGAAACAAGTACCAAGAGCTTGGAATGAGAGACTCACATCCTTTCTCATATCTAAGGGATATATTTAGGGCAAAGCAAATACAAACATCTTCATCAGCAGGAAGAAGGATGATGTGATTCTTGTCCAAATCTATGTTGATGGCCTTATCTTTGGAGCAACTGATGAGAGGATGTGTGAAGAATTCAGCTCATAAATGAAAAAGGAATTTGAGATGTCTATGATGGGAGAACTCAACTTCTTCCTTAGTCTTCAAATTAAGCAGATTGTAGATGGGATTTTCATAAACCAGTCTAAGTATACCAAGGAGATACCGAAGAAGTTTGAAATGGACAAGAGCAAGCCAATGTCCACTCCCATGGGATTAGATATAGTCTTATCAAAGGATTGTGATGGAGAAGAGGTTGATCTAAAGCTCTATAGGGGAATGATTGGATCACACATATATCTAACTGTAAGTAGACCAGACATACATTATGTTGTATGACATTGTGCAAGGTATCAAGCCAATCCAAAAGACTCACTCCTTAAAGCAATCAAGTGGATACTGATATACTTGATAGGATCAACATAAGTAGTCCTGTGGTATCCTAGTAATGACAATTTTACATTGCTAGGGTATACAAATGATGATTATGGCAGAGATATGCTTGAAGAAGAAGCACATCTGAAGGTTGCCACTTTCTTTGAGATTGCTTGGTGTCATGGTACAGCAAGAAGCAAACATCAGTTGCTCTTTCAACTGCAGAAGCATAATATATGGCAGCCAAAAGCTGTGTTGCTTAACTCCTATGGATCAAACAATAATTAGAGGATTATGGAGTGCAAGGGGGATGTGTGGATGTAATGTGTGACAGCAAATGTGCAATTGATGTGTCAAAACATCTATTTCTACATAGCAGAATGAAGCATGACAACATTAGGCCTCACTTTATCTAGGATCATGTGATGAAGAAGGATGTAGCTTTTGTGTACATTCCAACAAATGAGCAAAGGGCAGATATCTTTACTAAACGTCTAAGTAAAGATCAATTCAACAAGCTCAGAGAAGCAATTGGAGTGTCAAATCTAATTTGAAGAGGGTTTCGGAAGACAGGTCAAGAAATCAAGGAGAAAAATGAAGAATGTCAATTCTTAATGCAGAAGGAAATATTGCTAGCTTAACAGACAAGAAATGACAAATGGTAGTAAAAGCGTGAAACAATAACTGTACACGTTTTGAATTTCAAATGCTTATTGGGGAATGCATGCGCGGTAAAAATACAACAGTTATAAATGGATGAACCATTCCAATTCTCCGATTTAAATGCCATCAACATCTCTCCTCAAATTTTAACTGCCACCTCATTGATCTAGTTAAATATAACTGCATCCAGATTACCATATTACCCTCACCTTGAAAAATCTATAAAAAAGCCTCCAAAATCCATCTTACTCTTAACACAAGTAATCAATCTATTATTACTATGCAAAAAATTCCCTAGAAACCAACTTTTCAAAAATCCTTTCTGAAATGGCCAACACCCAAATGTAAACAACCCTCCTCCTTTGAGGAACACTTTCAAGGTGGGAAACCTCAAAGACAAAGATTTCATTCCTCTTAAACTCAAGAGCTCTAATACTATCACACACTCTGATTATCTAAGTGATGACTTTCTCTTCAAAATGGAAAACTACTCATAACTTCTCAAAGACCAGCATCTTGAGGTCTTCCTCCAGGTGAAAAACCCCACCTATCCAATTTTGCTGAAGGAATTCTATGATAATCTTCAATACCATTTCTATTTTGATGCTATTCGAATAAAGGTATAGGGAAAAGTGATCATTCTAAATCATGAGTTCTTCGTAACTTATTTCAACATGATAAATGATGGAGTAATGATGAGAACCAATGGGGATGAATAAACTGTAAGGTATGCTCCAAAACTATGGCTTCCAGAGAGATTCTTTGGAGATAAATGCTCCACCCTTTGGCTAGAAAACCCTAGACCGCTTTAACTCATACTCTCCAAATTTGTGCTAATCCGGAGGGGATCCCTAGACACTGCATCAGCTTTCTAACATTACATTCTTTAGCATTGGGTGGAAAGCAGCATTCTCAACATGTCTGTTTTGCTCATCCACTACATTGAGCAACACAAGTATTCTAACGGTGACCTCATCACTAAAATCCTCATAGCTAACAAAATTGATCTCAGTGAAGAAGAATCCATTGAAGGAAAGGTCATTCTAGAGAAGAACTTCCTTAATCTAACTCATAGTGAAGTGTAGGATAAACAAAAAGTGATAAGGCAAATAAGAGAGAAGTAGAAGAAAAGCAGGGTCTGAAAAAACTATAGGAATAGTAGAGAAGGCTCTGGTTGTAAAAAGGGCTAGAACCATAAAGCCTAAGGCTCAGAGAAAGATAAATCTGAAGCTTATGGTGGAAGAGAAGGTGGATGAGGATCAATTCACCCTCACCCAGATCATGAAACAAGCATCAAAATAGCCCAAGACCATGAGAAGACTTATTAAAACTACTGCAAAGAAGGGGAGGAGTATTGAGACACCGGGGGTGATGATAAAGGACCAACTTTTGTTGATAGTAGACTCCATTCTTGCTGAAGAAAGAGGGGTGCTGCTCAAACCTTAAAAGATTTCATTGAGGAGGATGCTGTTGCTGAGAGTGGCTACACTAAGGAGGAGGAAATTATGCCAAAGAGAAAGCAGTTGTTAAGGAAGGGTCAACCTTCCATTCAGGCCCTAAGATAAAAAAAAGCTAAGTTAGAACCTAAGAATCCAGTATCCGGAATCTCCATCAGGGAGCCTGCTCTTAAGCCTACCATAGTAGAAATAATGGCTAAGGCCAAACTAAGCAAGGGAAAAAATGTGGAGATAATAGCTAGAACCCTTTATTTGGTGGATCTAGAACATAATGAGATGATGGCAGATGTTAAAGAAAATCTAAATGCGAATCAGCTCATAATAGAAGGATCCGGAGGCTTATCTAGAGTATCAAGCCAAGCCATTCTTCCGGTAATACCTTATGAACCAATTCTTAACTCTCCTCTAGATCTCCAGCATCTCCATAAGGACTATACTGAATATGAGCTAGATGCCCTTAACTTCCAAAAATGAATAGATACTCTTCCGGAATCACTTCTTAATATAGAAGTAGCTGAGATTGAGATAATAAACATTGAAAGTAATAAAAAGGCATCAGTAGGGGAGATTGAGGACACCACCAATCTTCTAGAAAATCAAGTAGACAAGGTAACTAAGGAAATAGTGCATCCGGATCAACTAAACACAAAGGTAACACTCGATCCTATATTTGATAATGCTGCTGAATTGGTCATTAAAACTGGAGTTGCTGAAAAACAAGACAACTTAGATGCAAACCCTCAAAATGCATCTAAGGAAGTTGAGCTTAGCCAGAAGCAAAATGATCTGGAGGAGGGAGATGGTTTGGGATCCAATGAGCATACTACTTTAGTGGACTCAAAGGTCGAGGCCACTCTGGAGGATAGGGAGGAAGACAAAGGAGAAGAAAAGAAGGGATCTCAAGAAAAGCAATCCTCCAGCACCAAAGAATCTGGAAGTGAAATTGGCTCAATCTCTGGTAGTGAATATTCTTTAATAGATAATAAGGAATGAAAGAAAATGACCAAGGCAAAAATTGTACCAAATTTCTCCATGACTAGACATAAAAAGGTGAGAATGGCCTTAAAGCTGTTGGAAGAAGCCGATTTGGAAGGAAAGAAAAAAGCTGATACTCTACGGCCATTGATTTGAAAGATGTGCCAAAGGTTTCTTGCCATTGAAAAGCTGATAAAAAATCAATCACTCTCTCTAGATAGGAAAGTTAAGATTGAGGGCATAATGACTGTGAGCACTGGATTTTAACAGTCCTTCTCATGAAATGATGATGAGAGCTACATGATGCATTTACCTTGTCCTGATTTTCTAATAGTAATTACAAATGATGTTCTAACTTTTTGCATAGGTCAATCGGTGTGAGATGACCTATCAAATGTTTATCTTCATTTCTTTTTATTGTCCTAATTTTTGCCTGAACTATCCTTGATGGCTCAGTTCAGCAGACTATACTTTTCTTCTTATCTTTGTTTTAACTTTTGTCTAGATCGTCCTTTCAGGTTTTCAATCCAGCAAGCTTTTTCTTTCTTTTTCTCTTGTCTTAATTTTTGCCTGGACCGCCCTTTCTAGTTTTCAATCTAGCAGACATTTTCTTTCTTTTTCTTTTATCTTAACTTTTGCCTAGATTGCTCTTTTAAGTTTTCAATCTAGCAAACATTTTCTTTCTTTTTCTTTTGTCTTAACTTTTGGTTGGACTGCCCTTTTGGGTTTTTAATCCAGTAGAGGTTTTCTTTGTTTTGTTGAATAATGTATGAGCAGTAAAGATAACAAAAAAGGTGCACAACATGTAGAGAAAAATTGATGTTCACATACCTGCAAATATTTCATCTAAAGACAAGCATGCTTTCATAAGACCAAGATTCTCAGCAAAATCATAACAAGTTTATTGATGAGATTGATTTGAGTACATAGGTAATGGTAACAATTTCCAATGGTTAACTCTTACTACCTACTGGTCTTTTACAGATTTTCTAAAAAGCAATTGACATTTTTCTCTCAATACCCTGACTTTTGCCTAAGCTGCCCTTTTTGGGGTTTTCAACTTAGAGAGCTTTATTTGCATTGGAGTACCCTAACTTTTTCCTGATCAAATTGTGGAATACCGATTAGTGGGTTACACCCTAATTTTTTCCCGAGCAGTAGAGGACCACTCGATGGTTGATTTATTCTTATTCCTTTTATTATTTGTGCTACTTTTTTATGATGTAGTTCTTTTGACCTAGACATGCTAACGCTTAAGCTTTTCTAAATTTACTAGATTCATTAACTCATTTCCATCCATATCCATAAGCTTGATTCCTCCTTTGCTAAGGACTTTCTTCACAATAAACAATCCTTCACAATTAGGCCTGAATTTACCCATAGCGTTAGTGTTGACTTGGCATAGCTGTTTGAGAACAAGATCACCCGCCTTGAGAGGTTGTTTTTGGTATCTGAATCTGTTAGTGTAAGCTCGAGCCATACGCTACTGGTACATCTATAGGTGGTCAAGTGCCTTGACCCATTTCTCATCTATTGCATTTAATTGTTCATTCCTAGCCCTCACCCAATCTGACTCTTTTAGCCGGGCTTTGAGTACCATTCATAGAGATCTTACTTCTATTTTGATAGGTAACACAACTTCCATTCCATATACTAAGGAGAAAGGTGTCTGATTAGTAGGTGTCCTTACACTGGTTCTATACCCCCAAACTGCAAATGGAAGTTTATCAGCCCAATCCCTGTAGGTAGCTACTATCTTGGTCAAAATCCTCTTGATTGACTTATTGGCGGCCTCAACTGTCCCATTAGCCTGTGGTCTATATAGACAAGATCTGTGAAGCTCGATGCTGAACTTCTCAAATAATTCTGTTATGGCTCCTTGAAACTGAACCCCATTATTGGATACCACAAGGTGCAAAACCCCATATCAAGCAAAAATATGCTTTTATATGAACTTGGCCATTTTCTTGGCGGTGATGCTGGTGTAAGATTCGCCCTCTACCCATTTTGAAAAATAATCAACTGCAACTATGATGAATCAATGTCCATTGGTTGATGATGGCTGAATTTCACCAATTATATCTATCCCCCACACCTAGAAAGGCCAAGGAATAGATAAATTATGAAGTCTGGATGGGGGTAAATGTTGTATATCCCCATGAATCTAGCATTCATGACACTTCCTGACCTTGTCAACACAGTTGACATTCATTGTGGTCCATAAGTACCTTCTTCCTAGCTAAAGCCATTCCATTTTATATGGAGGCCGCAATCCCCTGAGTGCACTGGGTCATTACCTTCTCTGCTTCTTCTTCTATTAAACACCTTAACAATAACCCTTCAGCTATCCTTTTGAAGAGATCTTCATCAACTAGTCTAAACTGTGTTGCTAATCTCTTAAGAGTCAAGTGATCAGAACTTAACAATCCCCCGGGACACTCTTCTTCTTTCAGAAAGTTCTTAATGTCATCGTACCAATAAGCTTTTTGCTCCTCTACAGTCAAAACTCAAACCTTTTCATGAAATGGGAAATGAACCATTTTTATTACTAGTGGACGGATAGGTAGAGCCACTTCTCCCTCCCATATTGAGGCCAGGGTAGCCAAAGAGTCGGCCATCCGATTTTCATCCTTTGGTATATATTAGAAGAAGCATTGACTGAACTGTACTGATGTGAGGTGTTGATGATGTGTGGCTCTCCCTTACTACCAGTGTGAGAGGTGGGGCCCACTGGGGGTTGGTTGGATTTAGGTATGACAAAACATTTTTTAGTTAAAGTTTGCATAATAAGCCAATTTTTAATGAACAAAAGAATCGATACCCAAATCTCCATACAAATGATAGAGTCGCCACCCAAGTTGTCTACTTGGGAAAGAGTTTTAGTACGGTTCCCTCTGGGAAAGAGACTCATACCTATTGGATCAGAGATTTGGGTTTCAGATGAGTCACTTATTTCTCATTTAGTTGATTTAAAATTACATTCACCAAGCAAAATCGTTTTTGTTTTCATCATTTAGGGAATTATCACAGAAATCCTATTTCTACACTCTTTCACACTCGTTACATGCGTTTACATATTACAATAAAGCACAAGCATTAAATGGGGGAATGAAAATTACAACCGGGGGAAATGGGGTAATTGCAAGAGAACCTATACATTTATTCTAAGTTATAAAACAAAATAAAAATAAATTCCCCTGCATCCACAAAGATTAGCACAATTTATGGCACATCATAAGTCAGCATTTTATTAGGAAAATATGACTATTTTAGCCTAGCAATTTTGCGATCGAAAGTACCTGAGTGGCTCCTAGGATCGGAGAGAAATAACAGGTCTTCAACGTCTTTTGTTATGAAAACACATTTTTACTTCTATGGGTTGATTTACCAGATTATCAATGAAAATGATCGCATGCCAAATGGTGAGTTGGATTGATTTTTAACCAATTTAAAATGAGTTCTTGAATCTGTCTAGGGCTGGTATGCGTACGGATGGGTGGGACCCATATGGCTTCCAGGGAGGACCAGTACGGGTATGGTGTACCCGTACGGGTCCTGTCTAGTCTAGGTAGAAACTTTGTTCAATTCAATTTATAGAATAATAGATTAATGGATTGATGGCAGAAAAATAATATAAAAAGGGATTTCCCTCCATATGAGTATATCGTATCGATCTAATATCTTCGTATGAGAGGCAGAAAGTAACAACAATAATAAAAAATGAAATGTTAGTCTCTTTGAAACTCAAGAGCATTACCTTTGCAGCGTAAATGCACTTTGAGATGATCCCTTCACTCTGAGAGAGTCCGGCCAAAGTAGATGGTGAAATAGCACTATTTAGTTGAGTATTTGTGTGGACAGAACCTCCCTTAAATCCTAATAAATGAAGCTAGCAACGAATAAAATGTGGACAAAACCTCAAAGAAAGGGTTTTCTCCCTATTTTATACCACCTATACCCCCACTATACCTTTTTTATACCTATAGAAACTGCTAGAATTTTAGTATAATTTTTCTATAGTTTTTCTTCTCATATATATTGTGTTATAAAATAAAGGGAAAGGCCCTACTTATAGGGTGAAAGTCAGGTCTGAGTGCAATAAACCGCATTCAAGACCTGCCTTTTCCCGAATATGGTAAAAGATTTCTTCCGAAAGAGGTTGACTAGGCAATCAGAGGACCTGTACGGGTGGGGCACCACCCATACGGGTATTAGGGGACCCATACATGTCCCACCATGCATATGGAAGGAATCAACTCGTACAGGTTTGCCACTAGATTCGTACCACTAGGCAGCACCCGTATGGGTCCCTAAGGACAGACTAGGCCTCCAGACTTTGGCCAAACTCAACTTTATAGTGGTAGGAACACCTCTGATGGACAACACCTGAAAGAAATTTCATCATATAGCTCTCATCATCGTTTCATGAGAAGGATCATTAAAATCCAGTGCTCACATACTACCCCTCGTGGGATCATCATAGATACGGATTTGTATGATCTCACAATGTGAGTGAGGGTTTAGAAATTATACCTAGGGTGATGATATGGGTGAGTTCCTTTCTTGAGGTAAACTTCTTTCCTGGATGTCCCTTTCTTGAGGCGGACGACTTTCCTTTGCCAATGTGTATCCCTTTCCGGAGGCAGATGACTTTCCTTGCCTATGTGCATCTCTTTCTTGAGGTGAATGACTTTCATTGCCAATGCGTATCCTTTTCTTAAGGTAGATGACTTTCCTTTTGCTATCGTGTATATCCCTTGTGACCCTACTAAGGAGGGTGTGTGTATCTCTTTCTCTAGGCGAATTGACTTTCCTGACTAATGTATCCCTTTCCTAAGGCGAATCAACTTTCTAAACTGGTGTATCCCTTTCTTAAGGCGGATTGACTTTCTTGACTGGTGTATCCCTTTCTTAAGCCGTATCAACTTTCCTGACTGATGGTGTATCCCTTTCCTGAAGTGGAGGACTGTCTTGACTGATGTAACCCTTTCTTGAGGCGGATCGACTTTCCTGACTGATGTGCCCCTTTCTTGAGGCAGATGACTCTCTTGCTGGGGAATTTGAATAATCTGAAAAGAGACAACAATCAAACAACAAGTTAGTCATTGTCCAAGCAGACACCTCTTTGTTCTTAATTAACTTTTGTGAAAATAAAAATATTTTTGCCCCTTTAATTAAGAATAAAGATGTGTTGATAGGGGGTATACCCCTAAAATAAACTGAAAACTACATGCAAGAAATGCCAGGTTTTAGTCCGATTATTGTTGGTCCCTCTATTGGGTAATGTCTCTAGGGTAGTTGCCCATAGGGTTTTTGATGATGGAGGCATGCCCTTTGACCGATTCTACTGTTGGAGGATATCGGGATGCCCCTAGGTTGGCTGACTCTGCTACTGGGAGATAGGGGGATGCCCCTAGATTGGTGGGGGGATGCCCCTTGATTGATTCCACTACTGGGAGATAGGGGGGATGCCCATTGACTGATTCCACTACTGGGGAATGAGGGGATGCCCCTAGATTGTCTGATTCCGCTACTGGGAGATAGGGGAATGCCCTTGGATTAGTCGGGGGATGCCCCTTGTATGATCTTATTATTGGGGAGATAAGGGGTATACTCCTTGACCGATTCCACTACTAGTGAATAGGGGCTATGCCCCTTGACTGGCTGATCCCACTGCTGGGGAGGTCCTTTCTGATAGGATTCATTTACTGGGGAAGAACTCCTGTGCTAGGATGGTCCTATACACAAAAAATTTCTGATTAGTGGTCAATTCAAAAATGGCTTACCTAGATTATTGATTGACTTTTGTGAAAACAAAAATATTTTTGCCCCTTCAATCAAGGATCAAGGTGAGCATGGGGGTTGCCCCAAATATAACTATAATATAGGGGTGAAGAAGAGTGGGGTTGGCCTCGAACTTGGACTAGATAAATTTCTACCACTTTTTGGAGACATTAGTTCAAAAAGAAAATCTGCCCCTGGATGGCAAGAGAGGATGCGTACGGGTAGGATAGGACTAGTAGGTGATTGTCCTGGAGTTTTCTTTCCAAACTTTAACAGGATGCTTTCATTTATGCTTACACGATTGTCTTCACTTGTCTTGGACTTTGATGTCTTGAATATATATCCGGATGTGGTGACTTAGGTTGTTTTACACTTAGGTGTATTGTTTACTTCAAACTTGATCTAGTTTGTTTTGTGATCTAGATCATTGTTTCCTAACAATCTCCCCCATTTGATGGAAACAAAAACCTAAGACAACTAAGCATAAGGAAAGGAGTTTGTACGAGCTAAGTATGATTCTTGATACTTACTCATTTACCAATTTTACTCCCCCATAAACTAAGCATCCTTACTCCCCCAACGTTTTTGCATTTTGGGCTTCTATATTTTTTAAGTACAATTAAATATTGTACTTAAAAGCATTTTTATGTAAACGTGTTTCACTATATATATACTTCTACTGTTATCAATGGTTAACATCAATGAAGTTCAAGATTACAAATATAGAGTACATATAAGTGAAAATTGTCAAAGCTAGCTATTACAAGATTTTTACATGATATAAATAGCTAACTACACATTTACCTATCTATGTCCATATCCTTTCCTCCTTTGCTGGTTGAGCTTCCCCCCCCCCCATTGTTTTCATCCGATTGGGGGTCTATCAACATATATGACCGCTTGTCCCAGCTCTTCTGCCATGCTTTTGAGTAGACATAATAGTCTACATTTCCTTATGAGTGTTTCTCAAAGATGGTTTCAATAGTGGCCGGAAGCAGTTGATACGGCTGCAGAAAAGCCCGGATCTCTTTGTAGGATTTTGTCATGTCTGAAATCATCTGAAGTGCATGGGCTTGATCATATTTATCAAAATAAGGTAACATGCACTTAAGAAGAGTTAGCATGCACTTTTACCTGAAAAAGCCAGTGTCGCCTATGTGTTTGACAAGATCATTAACAACTGGAATGACGATGCTATCTTGGGTTGAGGAGGAGGATCCGGATGAGGAGAGTAATAGATTAGCCATGCTTGACTTTAAGGCTTCAATATCTTGATAGATATCTCTCCAGACATTGTGGATACTAGAGTTGAGTGTAGTGAGATCCTTGTAGAAAGCCTCTTGAAGAGCTTTAATAAAGTCATTTGTTCCGGATGAATGCCTTTCACTATCATCACTTATGTCATCCACCTACTTCTTTAATAGATCCGAAAGAGCCTCATCAAGGAAGTTTGTAAGCATTTATTGTACTACTTGATGCTCCTTATTTTGCAGTTGAAGTGCAGAAGAAATATCCATTTCTCCTTTCGTAACAACATCCGGAATGAATTTTTCCACGCTTTCAAACTTGTCATCAACTTACTCCTTAAGATCAATGGTCAGATCTGTAGAAAAGGAGGTGATCTTGCCCATAACTGTAGCGTAGTTACTAGTATCCATTGTGTTGGCTTGATCTGCGATTCTTCTTACTGCTGCAATATTTGCTTTTTCCTCATTCAGAATGGGAGTTACTTTAGCTAGTGAAACTTCAGCTATAAGATTAGCAGTGGGAAATTCCTCCACTCTTTCTTCTATTTTCTTTACACTCCCCTTAATCACCCTAAGTTCTCCCTTCAATTCTAGAGGCGAGAATTCCTCAAGAAGTTCCTTTTCCACAGCTTTCAAGTGTTTGCATATGTTCCGAAGGTTTTGAATAATGTAGCTCTCCTCATGTTCCTCACGAGTAGCTTCTTGAAGAATCTTGAGTGCTATGGAAATCCTTTTAGCTCTGGTTGGGTTGACACTCAAAGATGGTATTCTTATTGGGCTAGCTAGTGGAGTTTCTGATCCGAAGCTACTAGTAGACCCGAATGATTTTGTCTCAACTGATTCCACTACTTGACCTTCATTTTCTTTATACATCTGATCCCCTAGACTAGCCTCGCCCCTTGAGTCCACTCTAGGAGTGTGTTCTTGGGAACCTAGACTAAGTCTCTCCTCAAGAACTTTATGTTCTAGGTTAGACTGGTTATCCTCGGATGCAGTTTGAGTGTGTGCGTACAAGTTGTCCTATATTTCAACAGCATCACCAGCCAGAATATCAACAGTAGAAGGGATAGGTGGAAGAATTATTACTTGACTATTGGTTTAAAGATTAGCTTCCTCATTAGGCTCTGATACTTCTTCATCCAGTAGACTAGTACTGTCATCAATCTCTGCTCCTAATGCCTGTAAAGGACTTGCCACCACTGTCATTTCTTGTCCCAGAATGATGGAATTAGCCTCACCAATCCCTCTAATTTCCTTCTCAGGACTCTCCAGCTCCACCACTTCCGGATTGATGTTCAGCAAGTTATCAGGAAGAGGCTCAGATCTAACTTGGAAGTTTATTAGGTCCTCATCTTGGTACTTGGCTTCTTTAAGAAGCCCCAGATCCTTTGGTCCTATAAGGATTGGTGGGCTGTGAGATTCTGCTGCACCGGATAAGCCTTTTGGGTCCCTATTTGGTTAAAAGATTAATCTTTTGATTGTCACACATAGCAGACATTGTTTCAGCGAATTGAGGATCTTCTAGAAATATATTTTCTTCAGGTGTTGGCTTTTTTGTCAATGGTACAATTTCCTTTCCTTTCTCGAATTCAACTGGAGAGGCTATTTTGGGAGTTGGTTCCCTTATGGTTATACCAAAAGCAGGTTTTCGGATTTGGATTTTGGCTCTAGCTTTCTCTGCCTTCAAGGCTTCTGTGAATGTCAATCCGTCTTTTGGAGTTGCCTTTTGGGGGTAGGTTCCCTATCTCCTATCTCTTCACTATTAGACTCATGCTCCTCTCTTGGCATATCTTTTAAGTTTCATTTTTGCCCCTTCTTATACCCTTCTCAAATTGCAGCAGTAGCCACTATAATAGTTTCTCTTACTTTCAGCTCATATACTGGTTTCTTCAGCTTATCAGTGGCTTTAATCAGTCTTCCTCTTGGTTTAAGCTTTATAGGACTCTTCTCTAATAGCTAAGTGAGGGTTTGGGTATCCTCATCAATTTCCCCAACCGAAACCAAGGCAAGTTCCTTCTATGCCTTTGGCTTAGTGGTTCTTACTTTCTTAGGAACCGGAGCTACTTCCGCTGGATCCATAGTCTTTCTAGCCCTTGCCTTCTTTTCATCCCTAAGCTTTTTAGTTTTCTCCTCATTCCAAGTCTCCCCAAATATCAGCTTCTTAAATTTCTTTCCCAGAATTTCCTTTCTAGTTATAGATTGGAGTTCAATTAAATTTACTTTGTTGCCAAGAAGAATCCTGGTGATCAGGGCTCCATGAGAGTTCTTGTGTTGCCTGAGATAATGGATGAGTAGTACAAGCAGATTGACTACCCTGCTTTCCTCCTAATGTTGAAGCATGCAGTGGTGAGGGATCCCTTCCTGATTAAGACCAGTTTGGCAAGAGCATGTTGGAGGAATCTTGGTACCTCCAGAAAGTAAGTGGAGAATTTATCTCTGAAGTAGCTTGGATGCAGCCACATCTTTGAGTCATACTTCACATGCCATTCATCCCCATCACTTCTTAGTTGAACGCCGTCATTTTTCATGTTGAGATGTTTCTCAAAGAATTTCGGAGTAGACTCTAAGATTTTCATTGAATATCCTCACCAAATCCGAGTAGGTTGGACAATTGATCTTGAGGAAATCGGTCAGGTGATGATCTTAAATAAATTTGGAATATGGGTCAGTCTCAAACAAGAAATTATCGCCCAAGAAATTTGAGAGGATAATAGATCATTGGTTTTAAGTTTTAGGGGTTTGAAATCTTCATCTTTTAGATAGAACTCTGTAAAGATGTTTTGAGTAGGAAGCATTTTAGGTTCTTCGCTTGTCATGATGGCAACCATTTGAGAGAGTTTAAAGGAATTTAGGGTTTGGAGTTTCATTTTAGTAGAGTAACAGTAGATAAGTTGCTTGCATGAAGAAGAAGAGGAATTTTGAAGGGTTTATATAGATATTGCAAAGCGAGGGTATTTTGGTAATCCAGATGCCGTCAATATGGCTGGATTGATGACATGGCAGGTGAGTTTTAGGAGAGAGGTAAATTTTTGTTAAACCAAAGAATGAAAATGGTTTATTTTAAATTCCAGCAGTTGAATTTAAAGCGCCTGTAGCTCCCAATTAATGTTTGAAATTCAAAAAGTAATAGTTTCCTTTATGCACTTTTACTGCCATATATCATTCTTGTATGCTTATGTAGCAATATTCCATCCGGAGAAGAGCTTTCTTCAATTCTTCTTCTCTTCCGAATTCCCTGTCGTGCCAAGGATCCATACTAACCTTGGACCGTCTTTCAGATTTTCTTCAAATTGGATTAGACATCCCAATTGATTCCCTTAGCTTCCTAAATATATCTTTACTCAATGTCTTAGTAAAGATATCTCCTCTTTGCTCATTGGTTGTAATGTATACCAAGGAAACATCCTTCTTCATCACATGATCCCGGATTAAATGATGACTTATGTTGACATGTTTCATTCTACTGTGGAGTACTGGATTCTTTGACACGTCAATGGTACTTTTGTTGTCATACATCACATTCACATATCCGGACTGAACTCCATAATCTTCTAGTTGTTGCTTGATCCAAAGGAGTTGAGCCATATAACTTCCAACTGCCATATATTTTGCTTCTGTAGTAGATAAGGCAACTAAAATTTACTTCTTGTTGTACCATGATACTAAGCAATCTCCAAGGTAATTGTATCCTCTTGATGTACTCTTTCACTTAAGAGTATCTCTACCATAATTTGTATCAGTGAAGCCTTGGAGTGCGAAATCTCCATTACTAGGATACCATAGCCCAACTTCAGTGGTTCCAGGAGGTATCTAAGAATTCTCTTCACTACCTTGAGATGAGAATCCTTAGGATTGGCTTGATACCTTGCACAGTAATAGACTGCATAGTGTATGTCAGGCCTGCTAACTATCAAGTATAGAAGTCAACCAATTATCATTCTATAGAGCTTTTGATCAACATCTTCTCCTTCACAATCCTTGGATAGGACTGTATCTGAGCCAATTGGAGTGGACATGGGTTTCCTCTTGTCCATTTCAAACTTCCCATCCGGACTAGTTAATTTGACTGGTTAATGAAAATCCCATCCGGACTTTGCTTAATCTATAAACCAAGGAAGAAATTGAGTTCTCCTATCATAGACATCTCAAATTCTTTCTGTATTTAAGAGCTGAATTCTTCACACATCTTTTCATCAGTTGCCCCAAATATGATATCATCCATATAAATTTGGACTAGAATAATATCATTTTTCTTCTTTTTGATGAAAAGAGTTGTGTTTGCTTTGCTCCAGTTATATCCCTTGGACATGAGAAAGGTAGTGAGCCTCTCATACAAAGCTCTAGGCGCTTGCTTCAATCCATAGAGAGCTTTCTTCAGTTTATAGACATGATCCGAATGCTTTGAATCTTCAAATCAAGGTGGCTGCTTGACATAGACTTCATCCTAGATAACTCCATTGAGAAATGCACTTTTGACATCCATTTGGAACAATGTCAATCCCATGAATGATGCAAAAGCACAAAGAATCTGGATGGCCACCAATCTTGTTATAGGGGAAAATGTTTCTTCAAAGTCAATCCCTTCCTATTGATTGTAGCCTTGGGCGACCAATCTTGCCTTGTTCCTCACCACTACTCTGGATTTATCTAGCTTATTCCAGAATACCCATTTGGTGCCAATGATTGTCTTTTCCTTTAGAGGTGCTACTAGATCCCACATATCATTCCTGGTGAATTGATCTAGTTCTTCTTGCATTGCCATCATCCAGCTTTCATCTCCTTTAGCATCTTGAAATTTCTTTGGCTCAATGAGAGAGACAAAAGTAGCATGGCTCATCATCCTATAGAGTTGTCCTCCAGTTCTGACTGGATTTTAGACATCATCTAAAATAGCTTCTATTGGATGATCTCTATGAGTCTGGACTTCCCTTGGTAGATCTTCATGTTAAACTAGAGCTTGTTCCAATTCTGCTTCAATTTCTCCTTCTTCACCTTTATTGAAGTTTATCTTATATGGGTTGAGATCAACTTGTTGCACTTCTGGATAAGATATTCCTTCATCCTCTTCTCTGTACTTCTTGATTTGGAAGGAATCATAAATTTGAATATCCTTCTTCTCTCCAGAGGTTTTAGCTTCCGAAACTGGATCTTTCAGAGTGGAACTCTTCTTGCCTGCATGGTTAGTCTCATCAAAATCCACATGTATAGACTCTACCACAGCGTGGGTTCATTTGTTAGACTCTATAAGCCTTGCTATGTGTTGAGTAGCCAAAGAAAATTACTTCATTAGCCTTAGGATCAAATTTTCCTATTTGCTCTCTATCATTTAGGATGTTCGACTTACATCCAAATTCCTTGAAATGCTCAATTTTGGGTTTTCTTCCCTTCCAGATTTCATAGGGGGTCTTTTCTATGGTCTTTCTAATGATAGCTCTATTTAAAATATAGCATGCTGTGTTTACAGCCTCACCCCAGAAATATTTTGGTAAATAGTTCTCATTTAGCATTGTTCTAGTCATCTTAACTATGGTCCTATTTTTTCTCTCATCTACTACATTTTGTTAAGGAGTATGAGGGGCAGAGAAGTTATGTTCAATCCCCTTGGAGTCACGAAACACAGCAAAGTGCTTATTTTTGAACTCACCACCATTATGACTCCGGATGTGTGCGATGGTTATGCCATGTTCTACTTCTATCCAGATGAATGTTTTTGAGAATTGGTCAAAGTTTCATCTTTTCTTGCTAGCAACAGAACCCAGGTATATCGAGAATAATCATCCATAATAACCATGGTGTATTTTCTTCTACCTAAACTCAATGATTTGATTGGACCAAAGAGATCAACATGCTAGAGCTCAAGTACTCTTTTGGAAGGGATGTATGAAATGGAAGGGAAGCTTTTCTTATGTTGCTTACCTAATTGACATGTAGTGCATAGATGGTCCTTATTAAAAGTGACCTTAGGCAAACCCACTACCAATTCCTTTTTGGCTAGTTTGTACAGGAGGTTCATGCTAACATGTCCCAACCTCCGTTGCCATAGCCATGATTCTTCTTCTTTAGACACCAAGCAAATGTTCTTTTCCTAATTTTTAATATTAACAGAATAGACATTGTTTACTCTAGATGCATAAAGAATGAGTTGGTTAGACTTACTGTCATAGATTGAGTAGCCTCCGGAATCAAATGTGACTTTTCTTCCTTTGTCACACAATTGGGCTACACTTAATAAGTTGAACTTCAGTCCATCAACCAGTGAGACATCTTCTATCTTTAATTCAGATCCAATGGTTCCATGTCCAATGATCTATCCCTTTTGATTGTCTCTAAAGCTTACTTTGCCTCCTTTCTTCCGGATTAATGTGATGAAGGCCTTCTCATCACCTGTCATATGCCTTGTGCATGCACTATCAATGTACTAAGTGTGTTGATCTATTGTAGATCTAAGGCATACCAGTAAAATAGATCAAGTGGGTTTGGGTACCCAATCAGATATCCGCTCGGGTTATCAACCATTTCAGGCCAAGGATTAACATTATAGTAACCAGTTTTTAATCTATATAGTTTAGTAATATGATTGTTTTTCCCACAAAAGTTGCACCCTGATGTGGGCCTATTATACTCCTACAAAAGTTGCACCCTAATGTGGGTCTATTCTACTCCTACTTCTTTTTGATCTTTTCAAGATCCTCCTTTCTATAGTTCCCTCTATATTCAGCTTCTTGTACACTTGTAGAGGGTTTGGTGTGTATTCAGAAGCTGGTTGGGGGTGCAACTTCTGCTGCATAATTTCTTCTTTGTTTGGCAGGTTGGGGATTGTATACTGCCTTAGCCTTTCCTTTTTATGTAGCAGTATATCTTTGGGCTTGTGGTTGCTTGCTAGGCTCCTTCACTTTTTGGTTGGAAGACTTTGCATTTCCTTTGATAGCTTGATGTTGGTTTCCTTGTGTATTATGCCTTGGACTTCTTCTTGGTTGTGAAGGACCTGATCTCCTTCTAGACGATTCCTTTGTTAGAGTTAGCTCCTTATCTAACCCCATCAAGTTAGCACTTAACATCTACACTTGATTTCTCAGGAAGTTTTCTTCAACCACATCCATATGCTTGGTAGTTCTTATCAAATTGACATCTTGTGCCAATGCTTTACCACCTTCAACAAGCTTCATCAGTTGTCTTCTTAGGGATTAGATGGCTTTTGTGTTCTTCCTCACATTCTTAATCATGATAGCTAAAGTTATAGGAAGTTCAAGGTTAGAAATAGAATTAGAGTGAGAGTTTACCTCAGTACTGGCTGTTTCTGATTCTGATTCCTCGATTTGCACTGTGTCTTAGTTAGAGGCATTTCTTCCTGATTGCTCTGTTTCCAGATCAGTTAGTGCCATAAATGCACAGTTAGCAGTCTCCTCTTCTTTTATCGAAGATGAGCTACTACTTTCCTCACTATTGCTCCAAGTTGCCACCATTGTCGTCTTCTTGTGCTTCTTGGTTCTTTATGCTTAGGGCATTTTGTTCTGAAGTGGCCTTTCCCCCCATATTCAAAGTAGGCAGCTTCTTTTTCCGGATCCCTCTTTTCTTCTGAATTCTTTCTGGGCTTGTCTCTTCTAGAATAGACTTCCCTTATTCTTCGGGATTCATACTTTTTGGACTTCCTCCTTTCTTCCTTTTGTAGGAACTTATTGAGCTACCTGGCTACCATAGCCATTTATTATTTGCTACTTTGAGGTTCTTTAATGTTCTCTTCTTCTCCGAATGAGACTGATCCGGTGGATTCTACCTTGAGTACAATAGCTTTCTTTTTCTCTTCAGGATTCTTCTCTTATTGGCTGTATCTCTCCAAGGATAATTCTTAAGTCAAGAGATTACCCATGAGCTCATCGTAACTATAGACTTTTAAGTCATGAGCTTCCTCAATGGTAGTCTTCTTGTTATCCCACTCCTTAGTGAGACTTTGGAGTATCTTCTTCTCCATATCTACTTCTGATATCTCTCTTCCCAGCCTCTTCATCTGATTTACTAGATTTGTATATCTACTGTTCATGTTGCTGATGGACTCCTTAGGTTCCATCTTGAAAGTTTCAAGCTTTTGCTGAGGTAGATCTATTTTGGCTTCTTTGACCTTGTTTGTTCCTTCGTAGGTCACTTTCGGTTTTTGTCAAATTTCATGTGCAGTGTCACATCTGGATATTCTATTGAATTTAGCTATACTAAGAGCTTAATGAAGCATGTTAATAGCATTTATGTTTTCATGCAATATTTTATAATCATTCTCGTCCCATAAGCTTGAGGGCTTGCGGGTGGTTAAACCATCTACATCTTGTGCAGGCTCATATAGACCATCTTTAATGGCCATCTATGCCATCATGCTTCGAGCCTAAATGAAATTCTTTATCCAGTTCTTCCAGAATGAGTAGTGTTCACCAGTGCAGAGTGGGGGTTGGGTAATAGACATACCCTCCAGAAGGAGCTGTGAGTTTTGGAAACTCATTTTGATTCTTGAATCAAAATATATGAACCTATAGCTCGAGATTGTTAGATCTCCAGTTTGAGCACCGGCTATGATACCACTTGTTAATCCCTGTAAGGGTCTATATAAGGTCAGAGGGGGGTGAATGAACCTTTTTTCATAAAATTTACAGAGTATAAAAAGTCTTGTGTAGCGTGTTTGATGATTTCCAAATGTTATGGATCCGGATGATGCAAATATGAAATATGATGCAAATAAAATAAAGAGTTAGAGAAAATGAAACACGATGATTTATATTGATTCAGCCATGCCTACATCCTATCCCCAAAGGTTCCTTTCTTTGATCTTTTCTACTAGTGTCATTTCTTTCCAACTGGCAGAAATCAAGCCTTATAGTTTGTCTCCGGATGATACCCCCTTCCGGATGTAGGGTATACCACTAGAAGCACCAACCCCTAGCTGAATCCTTTTGTCTTTAGCAAGATATACCACTTAGATTTTATCTGAACCTATACTGAGTCCTATAGGGAGATCCCATACAAAGCACCTACTATAAGCTGTATCCCAATCTCATAACTCACCCAAGTTGGAGATCTTTACACTTTGTTTTTCTTAAAGGTTTTTGTTTAGACTTCCTCAAGTTTATGATTTCACTTGGGAATCCTTACAATTAATTTGAAAATATTTGATTCTTAGAGGGATGTGATTTCTGATTGCTTTAGTGAATTTACTTGTTAATTGCTTTCTCAAATCAAAAAGCACCTTCTCAACATGTGAAGCTTCCCTTTTAAAGGATTTGATCATAAATGTAGCCATTGTGGGTTGGTGAGCTGTAGTCAAATCTTCACCATCGATCAGGTAATATGTGGCGCTTCCAGAATCGTTGATCAATCCTTTAGACAGTAAATTTGACCCAATTGAATCCTTGTTATTGAGGCTAAAAAGATGTCAGTGATCGTTTTCCTTATTTTTTTGTGTCACGCCAACTTTTACACCAGTAGCTTTTTAGTGTGAGCTCCACACGCCTCCTTATTGGTTTAGGTGAAAAGGATTATTTCCTTTTTTGTCTAGTGTCAGTCCTTTTGTCCTTTTTCTGAAAAGTGCGGGCTGTCTCTTTTGTCTTGCTTATGAGGAAAGGATCTTCGACTTTGTAGACCAAAAAGGTGGAGGGAAAAGTTATCTTTGAAGCTTTTCCCATTGTCTTAATATCTAAGTTTTTCGGATGTCTTTAGACTCAGTATCACCGAATCTATCTTTATCTGGATGCTTTACAATCAGTTCTTTCGGTTGCTAATCTTGAAAGGTCAAAAGTTTGTTTCCTTTTCAAACTTTAACTGGATGCTTCCATTTATGCTTAGGTGATTGTCTTCACTTGTCTTGCACTTTTATGTCTTGAATATATATCTAGATGTGGTGACTTAGGTTCTTTTACACTTAGGTGTTTTGTTTACTTCAAAATGGATCCGATTTGTTTTTTGATCCGGATCATTATTTCCCAACAAGACATTAGTAGTAAGGCCACCATCAAAGGGTAAGAAATGTGTGATCTAGGGGAAGCTCTGCACTAATTAAGCAACATGCTAAGATTTAATCCTAGTTATCCAGGGATTAGGAGAGGAACGGCGCAATGGTACCCATGTTCCACAAACTGGTTAATTGATCCTTAGCCCAAAAAATCACCTCTAGCATAGCGAATCGTATTCCACCAAGGTGGAGTATCCCAAGGATAGCATGGAACTCCTCCACCATGGGGCACATCTCAAAATCTGAGAATCAAAAAATATGGTCTGTTGGATCCTAGTAGGTGAACATTGTATGAAGGAAGGCCACATTCACTAGCCTGCTAGCAATATATCAAAGTCCCCACAACTCAAAATCCCTTAGTTTCTCCCAGTCAGGATTCTCCAAAGTCCTAAAAAGGTGCCTCAGTCGGGCATTGTGCATCACCATTAGTAATCTCGACATGCTAGTTACCTATCGAATAAATTTGGAAGATTGTTAATTCTTTCAATTTCGAGCGCATTTAGAATTTGATCAAGTTTTTCCTAGTCAAGCGTCTACCATGCATAGCGTTCACCTAGCATGCAAAAAATGCAATCAAATAGGCAATCAAGCAAGATGTCACATCAATCACACCAAAATAAAAGCAAATAAGAGTATTAACTCACCAATGTATCAGGTAGGTATCAAAATAAAGCATAGAAAGCAGTCTGTAACAGCAAAGCAATGATGGGGTCCCCCCTCACTCCCAGATACGAGGTAGTTCAGTTGCTGCTCACTACCACTACCCTCCTCCTCTATACGACTTCCTTGCAGCAGTGGATGCTGATGTGTACCCGACTAATGGTCTATGGGGATGACTTACCATCGTGGTGCCTGTCGGCCTAGGTATGGGACCACGAACCCTCGGTGCCCTCATATTGATCGAGACTCCAATATCCTCCCTATCGCCGAATCCACTACCGTCGTTCCCTCCAAGCCGCGCCTCCAATTGGTCTCTGTATAACCTCAATCCTTGGGTGTGCTCATTAAGTCTCTCTATGTCTCGAGGGTCGGCTGCCCTCTCCTCTACAACCTAGGCTCTCTCTCGTGTGAACTAGGCCCTCTCTTATGCCACTCAGCCCTAAAAGTCTGCCAGCAATTTCTCAGCACGTAGTTGGCCCTCCTCGCTCGACCAAACCCGGTCTTTCTCTAACGCGATGAAAACCTACAAATGACAACGAGTGTCGGAAGATGATTAGCCCAGCAAATCATACATTCATACACGCGTTCATAATATATATATATATATATATATATATATGCCGTTTGTGCTTACTAGTATAGGAAATAAGGAAATGAGCAATTACCCCGGATATGAAATCATAGGACAAAGCGATGTCTCTAATCGAGAAATATCCTCGAGCTATGTGCTTGGCCTTAGAAATAGGTACCTATATATCAAAAGCAATATCAAGATGATCACCATGGCCGAATAGCAGCAAAAATTAGATATAATCATAATGGGTAATGCTTAGAGCACTCACATGAGTGGTATCCTTTGGGGTAAATAAGATGGGCATGGTAGTCGCCTCAATAGTCCTAGCCTCGTACACTCCTGGATGGCTCAGTACTCAAAGTTCTCGCTCTATGGAATTCCCCAAAACTCCCTCGATAATGCCTTATCGTGGAATTCCCCAAGTATGAGGAATCTCGGTAGAAGCAGTCTTAGGCTCAACTGGACGCCTGCGTGAGGTCTTCCCCAGCCCGCTCAAGCTAGCATCTACTGCTCCTCTCCTCTCACGAGAGGTTTAAAATGAAATCAAAATTAGGGTAAGTAAAGTAAATGATGATCGACTACAAAGAAGTTTGAATTTGTAAAATGCTATAACATATACCTTCCTTGGACAAAAAAATGACCCTGATCGGGCATCATCTAGAGGCATGCTGTCGTGATCCATAGCCGCACCTCCTCCCTCATCGCCTGAAGGAGGCTCATCAGCATCATCATCATAATCATCACCATACCCATCACTCTCGTCGGTCACCATGTCATCATACCCAAAATCTTTGGGCAAGTCAAGCGGGTCTAATCTAGGGAAAACTAGGATAAGTTGCCTCAAGTGAATGAGATAATCTCGGCCGACTAAGTCCACCCTAACATGGTCACCATCCAAAAACTATGAATGAGCTAGTCTAGGCATCAAATGAGGCCAGAAGATACCGATCGGCACATCTAGAGGGACTCTCCTCCGAGAAGTAACGTTGGTCCTCCTCCGACAAATCCCCTCCCCAAAATACCACTCCTGACACCAGGGGCACTCCAAGATGAACCAGTGGCCATCCACCCTCCTCCAGACGTCCTTGATATGATTGTAGTAGGGAAGTGTCTTCCACAGCTCAGCAACTAGCTATAAAATATCAACAATAAACCACTGTAAGTATTTTTCCCTCTGTACGTATAGTTTCGAACTAATAGTTTTAGGAAAATGTGTGCAGAAAATAAATTCATATTACCCATTGGTGCCAAAGCTGCCTAAGATACTCTCTGTACCAAGTGTGAATAACTTTCTTCTTGTCCTTCCAACCGACCATCCACCGGGTAATGTAATGAGGATCCACCGATCGTCAACTATCTAGTCTCAGAGGGGGAACGACCCAATGCACATAAGCCCACACCTGCAACGAAAGCATCAGTAAATCATAGGAACTCTTCCGATACAGAGGTTGTTACGGGGTAGAATTGTCTATCTAAATCCATAATGGCCCAGTCTTGAACTCGTCGATCACTCCACGAGGTCGAGCAGTCAAGAGGGTAGTAAATCTATCCAAGTGAATCCCGAGGCCAATTCGACTCCTGAAAAGTGCACATATCCTTGAGTACACTAAGTAACCCTAAGCTAACACAACTAGAGGGGGAAAGGAAGAATGTTGGTCCTTGTGCATATGTATTTAAGGTCAGAGGGGGGTGAATGACCCTCTTTGTGGAATATTTAGACTTTAAAAATTCTTATGTAGCGTATTTGATTTTGGTCCGGAGTTAATGAATTCGAATGATGTAGATATGAAATACAATGTAATAAAGTAAAAGACTAAAGAAAATCAAACACAAGGATTTTATACTGGTTCGGCCCCGCCTACATCCAGTCCCCGAAGTATCCTTCTCCCAGCTTAAGTCCACTAGTGGATGTGAGCACGGGATTTTATCGATCCTTATCACAAAATGATGATGAGAGCTTGATAATGCAATCTTTTACATGTGTTATCCATCAAAAGTGTTCCTACTACTACAGAGTTGATTTTGGCCAAGTCTGGAGACCTAGTCTGCCTTTAGGGACCCGTACGGGTCATGCTTTGTGGTACAGATCCACCGGTGGACCCGTACGGGTCATTTCCCCTATACACTTGGAGAGGACCCGTACGGGTCCTGTATTTGCCTAATCAGGCTTTATGGAAGGTACTCCATACGGGTCCCATATTTGCCTAATCAGGCTTTATGGAAGGTACTCCATACTATTTTCGGGAGAAATCAGGTCATGAATACAATTTATTTCGTTCAGACCTAATTTCCCCTATAAATAGAGGCCTTTTCACCTTATTTTGACACAAACAAGATGAAAGAAAACATACACAAATTCTAGCTAGTTTTATAGGTATAAAAAGGGTATAGTTAAGGTATAGAAGGTATAAAATAGGGAGAAAACCCATCCCTTAAGGTTTTCTCTATATTTTATTCATTTCTAGCCTCATTTATTAGGACTTGGGGGAGGTTTTGTCCACACAAATACTCGCCTAACAGTCCTAAAATCACCATTTCATCATCTACTTTGGCTAGACTCTCTCAGCATAGGAATAGCTTCAAAGTTGATTCACGTCATAAAGGTAAGCTCCTAAGTTTCAAAGAGACTTACATCTCATTTATTTTACCATTATTCTCCATATTCTGCTCCATCTATATAAATCTACTACAACTACAGAACTAAGGTTCTATTCAGGACCAAATAGGACCCATACGGGTCCCCCTATACCAATATAGGTCCCCACCAGCACCCGTACAGGTCCCACCCCACCCGTACGGGTACTGGCCCCTAAGTAGAACCTAAATTTCCCTTTTGAATTAGTAAAAGTCAATCAATCTCACCATTTTCCATGCGATCATTTTTACTAATAATCCAGTAAATCAACCCATAAAGTTAAAATGTGTTTTCTTAACTAAATACGCTAAAGACCCGTTATTTCCCTCCAATCCTAGAAGCCGCTCGGGCTCTATTGATCATAAAATTGCCACGCTCATATAATCATGTTTTTCCTAATAAAATGCTGACTTATGATATGCTATAAACTGTGCTAATCTTTCTGGATGAGGCAAATTTATTTATTTTTATTTTACAACTTAGAACAAATGTATAGGTTCCCTTGCAATTCCCCCTTTTACCCTAGTAGTAATTTCTATTGCCCCATTTATTGCTTATATTCCATTATAGACTCTTGTAATTTGTAAATGCATGTAATGGGTGTGAAAGAGTATAGAAAAATAGGATTTCCATAATAATTCCCCAAATGATGAAAAACAAATGGTTTTTACGCGGAGTGTAATTTTGAATTAACTAAATGAGATATAAGTGACTGAACCGATACCAAATCTCTGATCCCAAATTTATGAGTCTTCAGTCCAATGGGAACCATACCAAAACTCTTTCCTAAGTAGATAACTTGGGTGGCGACTCTATCATTTGTATCGAGATTTGGGTCTCTATTCTTTTATTCATTAAAATTGGTTAATTGTGCAAACCTGAACTAAATGGTTTCATCATGCCTAAATTAATCAACCACCCAAGTGGGCCCCACCCTCCACAAAGGCGCCAAGGGAAACCCACACGTCATTGACACCTCACAATGCTGACTCTACTAGGGATATAATCTTTTAACTTGCGAAATGTTGGTTTATTTTAAAATCTTAAAAGATTAAGATGAGCACCGAAAAGCATTCACTTAATTCAACCCATTTTAATTTTCATCATTTGGGAAAATTATTACACTCTATCTTCTTATCTCATTCTCTCTAGCTAGATGCACTCTTCTTCTAGCGCTAGGTTAAGGTGCCCTAATTTTCCATGAAGCTCATGAAGGTGTTACCCACGCCTGCCAGGAATTGGGGACACTCGAGTGGATTGAGCATTCATTCTCATCTCCCTCCAGAAGAGGCTTGGTGTGATGGGAACCTACTACATCAACTTCCATTACGTCCCTACGCATTCTTATCGAAAGCCATAGAATATTAACCTTCTAGGTACCCTTTTCAGGTGAGATTAGACTAGGTTACCCTTTATTATCCTCATGGTAATCAAAAGAAAATGCCTTCAGAATTGGTGGGAGGAATAAGGTTGGAGGACACGCTTTGCATGTGTTGTGTTGTATATTCCCTTGCAATTAACCCACCATGCATTGTTGCAATTCGTGCATGAATACCACATCCCATGCATATGCTGATTTCGATTACTACCTCAGCTCAAGGTAAGAATCATCAACTTCATCCAGTCTTCATGGCTTAGTTTGGTCAATCTCGCAGCTAATAATGGGTCCTACATGCTTCATCAAGAGACCATTTCACAAGTTCTCTGTAGCAAGGATCCAAATTCGTTTCCTAATTTCATGGGCATGCCAAAGGGAACGATCCTCCCTTATTTATGGGTTCACCCTATGGTATGACTCGCAATAAGAAGGTTCATCCTATGACGCTCAATGACATCTCCCCTTAGGAAACTCCCCTTTTGAAGCTCTTCAAGAAGCTAAAGAAGTATGGATTGATTGATCACCTTCGACCATATGTTCAGCCAAAGCCCGAAGAAAGGAGTAAATTCTTTGTATACCATGTCAGCTTTTGTCACCTGACTAAAGTATGCAAGGTTCTCCTTAAAGCTATTACAATACTGATTGATAAGAGAAAGATATGTGAACCCAGGAGAAGAGGAGAGGAAATAGCCATGATTAATTCAGGATTAGAAGAAGATGAAGTATGGAAGCGCATCCTCGAAACTATGAAAGCAAGAGAGGAATCATCCATATTCTATCTCATAGCTATCAAGCAGTGGAGTGGGGAGCCTATCCATGATTATTTCTAGAGGGGGTTAACGGTCTTGGTAGCTCTTAAAAGGAAACCACAGGAGAAGGAATTAACTGATAGATTCATCTTTGGGTTATCTCCTCACCTTTACAAGATAGCATTTATGAAAGCATATAAGACCATTCCTGAGTGTTATGAAGTAGCCATAGAAGCAGAAAAATGTGCCAAGAAAAAAGAGTACAGTGACCCATTGAAGATCGGGATACACCAGGGCATCGATACCCTTACTACTTTAATATACACCATCTTATGTCTGGGGGATAAGAAAAGACTCCCATTCAGGAAACCTTGAAAAACCTGGCCCTAGTCATAAGAGATACCATGGATGATGTGTTGACCGAGAAACAGTTGCAAGATCTGGACTGTGACCTGACCCACATCCTCATGAATGACTAAGAAGACCCTCTACTTGTGGAGGATTACAATGCAATTATGTGTAATAAAAATGATGTAGCCTCAGGGTATCTTAAAGATAATAATAATGTTTTTGCTTACTTGTTTGATGTTTTGCCTGACTACGCAATGCATTCATCTGACCATAAGCATACCATTTTTAGCATTCATGACATTCCATTACATGACATTTATTTGGGTACTAAGGAAACTCTAAAAATGGCAAATATATCCAATGACTTAAACCCTATCAAAAAAGGGATCCGATAAAAGTGCTTAGAAAACATGTTAGCGCTTTCACCTGGTCTTACGAAGGCATGCTTGGGATAGATCGCCAAATTGCTGAACATTATATCCCAATCGATCCCAAGTTCAAATTAGTCAAACAAAATTTGAGGAGATTATGCTCAGAATGGGCCGATAAAATCAAAGCTGAAGTTATTAGATTACTTGAGGCTAAATCCATTGAAGTGATTGAGTATCTGACATGGTTAGCAAATGTTGTATCAGTCCCTAAAAAGGATGGAAGAGTTAGAATGATTGTTGACTTCTCTGACTTAAATGGGGCATCTCCAAAAGATGACTTCCCATTGCCACATATCAATCTACTAATAGATAATGCCACCAGAGCCCACAATGTACTCATTCTTAGATGGGTATTTAGGATACAATCAGATCCTATTGGACATCATAAATAAGGTCAAACCAGCTTTCATCATAGAGTGGGGGGTATACTATTATAAGGTAATTCCTTTTGGTTTAAAAAACACGGGGGCAACTTATAAGAGAGCCGTGACAGTTTTGTACATGACATGATTCACAAAGAAGTTGAGGTTTATGTGGATGACATGCTAGTGAAGTCTAACACAAGGGAAGAACATCTTGAGATTTTGGATAGGTTCTTAACGAGAATTGAGAAATACAACCTCCGTTGGAACTCGAAAAAGTGTGTGTTTGGGGTTGCAATAGGGAAACCCTTAGGCCATATAGTTAGTCAGAGGGGAATCGAGGTTGACCCTAATAATATTAAATAAATTCAAGAAATGCCTATTCCTAGAATGGAAAGGGAAGTCAGGTCTTTTCTTGGATCGTTTCAGTATGGGAGCCATTTTATTGCCAAGCTAACAACAGTTTGTGAACCAATCTTCAAGTTGTTTATAAGGAAGCAACCAATAGAGTGGAATGAGCAATGCTAGTTAGCCTTTGATAAGATAAAGGCTTACCTCATGAGTCCAGCAGTCCTGAAACCTTCAATGCCTGGTAAGCCGTTAATTCTCTATTTGGCCATAGAAGAGTCATTTGTGGGTGTGATGTTAGTTCAAGAACAGGAGGATAAGAGCGAACACGCTATCCACTACTTGAGTAAGAAGTTGTTGGAATATGAGAAAAAATACCCGGTAGTGGAGAAAACATGTTCTACGATGGTATGGTTAACCAAGAAGCTAAGGCATTAATCTTATAGAATTCAAGCAGTTATAAAGGTGGACCCAATAAAGTATCTTTGTCAATCCCCTACGTTGGCAGGAAAAATCTCTCGTTGGCTTCTCTTGCTATCTGAATTTGATATTGAGCATGTTATAAAGAAGGTCATCAAGGGAAGAGCAGTGGCTGAATTTTTAGCAAGTCAAACCATAGAGTCTGTTTATGTTAAAAACCTAGATTTTCCTAATGAGTAGTTAATAGTAATGGAAGTAAAAAAGGCCGAATGGACAATGTTTTTTCGATGGGGCTATGAATCGAAAGGGCTCTGGTCTTGGAGTAATCATCACTAAGCCTAAGGGTGAGGTCATCCCACTTAGCAAATGATTAAAGTTTCCAGTCACCAATAATGGGGCCGAATATTAAGCTTGTATCTTCAGTCTTGATGCCTTATTAAAAGTAGGAGTAAAGGAAGCAAGGGTGATGGGAGATTCTGTACTAGTGATAAAGCATGTTGTAGGGGAGTGGGAAATCAAAGAATAGTCGCTCACGCCCTACGTAGAAGCGGTTTGGAACTTGTCAGTTGTGAGCACTAGATTTTAACAATCCTTCTTACGAAATGATGATGAGAGCTATATGATGAAATATCTTTTAGGTGTTGTCCATCAAAGGTGTTCCTACTACTGTAGAATTGAGTTTGGCTAAAGTTTGGAGACCTAGTTTTCCCTTAGAGACCCATATGGTTGCTGCCTGGTGGTACAGATCCACTAGGAGACTTGTACAGTTTGATTCATTCCATACGCATGGAGGGGACCCATACTTTATGGGGGGCCCACCCGTACAGGTGGTCCTCTAATTGCCTAATCAGCCTCTTTCAGAAGTAATCTCTTGCCGTTTTCGGGAAAAGGCAGGTCTTGAATGCAGTTTATTACATTCAGACCTGACTTTCACCCTATAAATAGGGTCTTTCCCTTCATTTCATAACACAATTGATATGAGAAGAAAAACTACAGAAAAATTATACCAAAACTCTAGCAGTTTCTATAGATATAGAAAAGGTATAGTGGGGGTATAAGAGGTATAAAATAGGGAGAAAACCCTTTCTTTAAGGTTTGGTCCACATTTTATTCATTCCTTGCTTCGTTTATTAGGATTTAGGGGAGGTTTTGTCTACACAAATACTTACCTAAATAGTCCTATCTCGCCATCTACTTTGGCCGGACTCTCTCAGAGCAAGGGAATCATCTCAGAGTGTATTCAAGCCGTAAAGGTAATGCTCCTGAGTTTCAAAGAGACTCACATTTAAGTTTTATTATTGTTGTTACTGTATGCTCTTTTCATTTCTTATTTTGAGTCTAGTCCTAACCCATATGAGCCTTGTTGGCAAATTGTATTGTCAAGATATTAGATCGGTGCGCCATACTCATACGATGGGAAATCCCTTTTTTATTTTATTTTTCTCCCACCAATCCATTAATCTGTTAATTTGTAAACTGAATTCAACAAAGCATCTGCCCAAACAACACATGACCGGTAAGGGTACACCATACCCGTACTGGTCCTCCCCAATATCCGTACGAGTCCCACCCACCTATACAGGTACTAGCCCCAGACAGATTCCAGAACTCATTTCAAACTAGTTAAAAATCAATCCAACTCACCATTTTCCATGCAATCATTTTCACTAATAATCCTATAAATAACCCCATAAAAGTTAAAATGTGTTTTCATAATAGAAGACGTTGAAGACCAGTTATTTCTCTCTGATCCTAGAAGCCGCCCGGGCACCTTCAATCGCAAAACCGCCACTCTAACATAATCACATTTTCCTAATGAAATGTTGACTTATGATATGCTATATACTATGTTAATCTTTGTGGACACAGGGGAATTTATTTTTATTTTATTTTATAACATAGAACAAATGTATAAGTTCTCTTGCAATTCCCTTATTTTCCTCCTGTTGTAATTTTTACTTCCCCATTTTAATGCTTGTGCTTTATTCTAATATGTAAATGCATGTAACTAGTGTGAAAGAGTGTAGAAATAGGATTTTTGTGATAATTACCTAAACGATGAAGATGAAAATAGTTTTATACGGTAAATGTAATTTTGAATGAACTAAATGAGAAATAAGTGTCTCATCCGATACCCGAATCTCTGATCCAATAGGTATAAGTCTCCTACCTAGAGGAAATCGTACCAAAACTCTTTCCCAAGTAGATAACTTAGGTGGTGACTCTATCATTTGTATTGAGATTAAAATTAGCTTATCGAGCAAACTTTAACTAAAAAATGTTTTGTCACGCCTAAGTCCAACCAATCCCCAGTGGGCCCCTCCTCTCACACAGACGCTAAAGAAGACCTACAAGTCATTGACACCTTACAATGGCGACTTTACTGGGGATATAATCTTTAACTTGTAAAATTTTGGTTTGTTTTAAAAGCTCAAAAGATTAAGATGAGCACTGAAATTCATTTACTTGATTCAACCCTCTTTTGTTTTCATCATTTGGGAAAATTATCACACTCTATCTTCTCATCTCCTTCTCTCTTTAGTTAGATATGCTCTTCTTCTAGCGCTAGGTTAAGGTGCTTTATTATTTTTGTAACACTTATGAAAGTATTACCCATGCCCACCAGGAATTAGGGACACTCTAGTGGGTGGAGCACCCATTGCTATCTCCCTCCAAAAGAGGCTTGATACCATGGGAACGTTCTATATCAAACTTCCGATATGTCCCTATGCAATTCTTATCAAAAGCCTTAGAATTTTACCTTCTAGGTACCCTGATTTCTGTGTGAGATTATACGAAGGAAGAATACCCTCAGACTCAGTAGGAGAAATAAGGTCGAAATTGATCGCTTTGCATGTGTTGTGTTACATACCCTTATGATTAACCCTACCATGCATCGTTGTAATATATGCATGCATACCTCATCACATGCATGTGTTGATCTCTTGGTTACTACCTCAACCAAAACCAAACGTCAATGAGAAGGAGCTTCGTGAAATTCTCAAGTCCATTTGATTTGCAGTCCGGCTCCTCCATCATCATCTCTTCCTCCAGTTTAGTTAAGGGTTGCTCCGTCTCCATCTATGGATATTTACTCCAGCAGTTGGTTTAGTCTAGTTGATCTTTTTGCCTACCATCTTGAGGAAATGTCTCTTATCTTGACTCTAAAGGGCTAGATTGATGTTGATGTTAAGAATGTTGCTACTGGTGAGGAGGAAAATGTATTGAGGGCCGAGGTTAGGTCAAAGATCGCAAATGCTGTCTCACAGTACTTAGGAAGTGATCAGTTCTTGGACCGAATAAATGATAAGATGTTGGCCTCCTTCAGGGCAATCATGGCCAAAGAGAGAATGGCCAATGCTCCTCATAGCATGCCTGTCAATGCTCTAGCAGTGAATGCAATGATTAGTGAACAAGTATCGAGGGTTACTCATAATAAATTCACTCAATTTCAGTTGCCACCTGTGCAAACTCATGGGGATTCTTCCAGTTAGCTTGGTCAATTTGGTTGTTTGGGTCCATTTAGTATAGTTAGTCAATCATTCTAGTCAGTGGGTACAGTGGTTTTGCCAGCCGTTAGCCAGTTTCGTCAGCCTAGTCAGGGATTCGTACCGCCTCCATTTCAATTTGGTGCATCTAGCCTAACCCCTAACTTTATGGTCACACCTAAGGGGACAACCTTTCCTCAATCGACAAGTTTACCCTTGGGTGCGATTGCTCAATCAGAGGGGTCATCCTTGTCCACAAAATTGTGTGATCTTCTTCAGAAGTTACTGGCTACCAATCCCAGCTCTCAGCCATCATCACCATCAGTTCAAACTGCTAGAGAAAAGGACTGGGTCCCTAAAAACTTTAGTATGCCTAGCATAGCAAAGTATAAGGGAACTGGACCCCCTCAATCTCACATCACCACCTATCAGAGGGTTATGAGAATTAGAAAGTTAAGTGGTAAAGTCCTAGCCGAAATGTTCCCCTACACCCTAAAAGGTCCTGCTATAGAATGGTATAGTACCCTATCAGATGAGGTGACCAAAAATTGGAAAGCTTTATTTGTAGCTTTCATTGAGCAATATGGTATCAGTGCCACCATCAAGACTACCATACAGGATTTGGAGGCTATCAAGCAGGCTCCTAATGAGAAATTTTAGCCCTATTTCAAAAGATGGATGGCCACTTAAGTTCTATTGAAAGATAGACTAAGCCTCCCGGAGATGATCATAAAGTTAATGGATGGCGCCCTACCTACTTATCATAAGGTTCTTGGTATGGATAAGTTCTCTAGCTATGTTGAGGTCTTCAAAAAAGCTGAGAAATGGGAAAGAATCGAGGAATTGTAGAAGGAAAGTGTACCAGCCAAACCTTGGTTCCAAAGGTGTGACCCTTCAGCCTTAGCCCAGGCTTCTAAATCAAAGTCTGGTTCCAATCCTAAAACAATGGTAGTGTAAGAAGAAGTGGCTATAGTCCATGCCATCAAAGATGGCATCTCCCCTTGGAAAGCATCTCTACCTGCCATCTTCACTAAGTTGAGGGCACTTGCTCTTCTTCAGAGTATGAAAACTTATGTCCCGCCCATGCCTGAGGATGTTTTGTTCTTATCACGTCAGTAAGAGTCATTGTACTAGTGCCTGTAGAGACCTACTCAAGGCTATTCATGGTTTGATTAGGGATAAGAAGATACAACAATATAAGCTTAAGCCTAGCACCATGAATACCCCCCCCCCCCCACTAAATTTCGAGAAACAGGTTGTAGCTGTCGAGTTAGGGTTACCCTCCTACTATGTCTTCAATATGATCTTGCAGGCTAATCCTATAGTTCACTCAATAGTGGCTTTACCCAATAAACTGGTCCCCATTGACATCGATGCATTCGAGTTAGAAGGAATCCACAATGAGGAAGCTATGTTGGTTCAACCGGAGCCAATTAATATTGATGCTTATGTATTGGAAAGTGATGAGCTCGAAGGACCCGCCTTGTTAGTGGAAACTTCCAAAGGGAGAAGTTATATGAAAAATGGGGTGTTGCATGTTACTCGAAGTGGGAGGATTCCTCCTAATCCTCTTCCAAAAAGAAGAAAGGGTAGAGATGTGGATATCCAAGTCATTCCAATTATCAGTCAGGGTCCAATCTTTATACCTACTATTGGGACCCAAATTTCGGTCAGTGCTGAAAAGAAAGTTACCCCTCTGATCCATCAATTGCAAGTTACCCTTGCTAAGTACAGCATTTGGCAGCTTCTCATTGACTCGGAAGATCATTGCAAGGGTCTAATAGAAGGGCTATCAAGCATGGAAGCTACATCATCTACCACTTTGGCGGAGGTGTTTTCAATTATTGGGAAATCTTCTCCCGATCAAGTTAAACTCATTAAGTTTTATCCGTAAGGCGTCTCGGCCAAAGTGAATAAGCATAATAAGGCACTTTTCATTAAGGTGCAAATCTTTAATCATTCTATCCTATGTGTTCTGGTGGACGATGGCTCTGCCCTCAATCTATGTCGTGCCAAGATCCTCCCTCACTTAGGGCTGGATGAATCCATGTTAGAAAAACCCAATACTTTTATAAGGGCATATGATGATACTAAGAGAAGTGTCATTGGGGTCTTTGAAGCTGAAGTAACAGTTGGGGGAGCAAAATCCAAAGTCTTCTTCAATGTCCTTGACATTCCCATCACCTACTCGGTATTATAGGGTTGACCTTGGCTCTATTCATTAGGAGTCGTCCCTTCCACGGTCCATTAGAAAGTTAAGCTTATCCACAATGGCAAGCTAGTAACCATAGAAGCTGACGAACCATCTATTATAGCAGCTATGGAAGCCAAAGAAAAAGAATCTAGGGTGCCTGTAGTGCATTAGGATACAAAATTCTTGATCAGAAAGTTCATATCACTTAAAATCAAAAAGATTACGATAAAGCAAGGCTATATGAAAGGTAAGGGGATCGAAAAGAATCTTCGGGTATGCTGGAACCTATTTTACCTCTTCCGTGGCCATTCAGACTTAGTTTAGGGAACCGCCCAGGTGCTAAGAAACCAAAACCCCAGTTGTGCCTCATGATAGGGGCTGAGGTCAAGCAAAAGGTATTCACAGGTGAGGAAGAACCTATTGAAGTATGGGGCAAAAGGGTCCCTGGTTTTGAGATCTTTAATGATGTATACAATTTTGAGAAAGGCTGTATGATTGAAACCTTAGTTTCTGTGGAAATATGTAGGAATACTGAAGAAGATGAAATGAAAGAAGTAATCGAGTCCATCACCACAGCACTAGCAGTACTTATGAGGAAGAATTCGAAGGGAAGTGAAAAGGGAAATCCCATCACCAAGGCTATCAAAGACTTAGCAAAAGTAGTAGCCAAAGAAGCATATACAAACCCATACACCAGAGCTATAAGTTCAGCTACCAGTATTTCTTGACTTGTCCAATAAGGCCCTTCGCCTATGGAGGATTAATGTTGCAAATATTTTTTTATGCAAACAATGCCGCTTATAAGGCATATCATGGATAAGTTGTAACATCACTACTTTTTAGAATGTCAGGAATGAATTGATGCATCTCTAATTCACATTTCATTCGAGTATTTCATCTTGATTACACCATGCACTCACAACAACAACATTCTTGAAATATTATCATATTTATTAATGAAGTTGACTTTGAATACATTGCAATGGTATAAATATCTGATGGTTAAAACCTACCAAACAAAAGAGATATAATAAATGTGCTTAGCGAATATGATAACGATAAGTCTTAGCTCATCTTTCTTAACGAAAGGGGGTAAAGGGTACAAAGGTACATTTTGCTAAGAAAGAAGACCACAAAGACTCATGAGAACACCAATAACAGGCCGCCCCCGATTATAGAAAAATAGAAGGCACATATTGGGTCATAAAAGATGCCCAAAATCCCTCAAAAGCTCTAAAGCAAAGCTGATCATTGATAAATCAAGAGGATTCTATCCAAAATAGTGGCCACCTACGGGCACTGCGCTGATAAACTCCCATTCGCAGTTTAGGGGATAGAGAACCAGTATAACAACTCCCACCAATTAGACACCATTTTCCTAAGTATATGGAATGGAAGCTGTGCTACTAGTAGAAACAGAACTAAGATCTTTGAGGGTGGCACTCGAAGCTCAGTTAAAAGAATCAGATTGGGCAAGGGCCAGGTATGAACAGTTAAACATAATAGATTAAAAGCGGCTCAAGGCACTTGACCACCTACAGATGTACTAGCAGCACATAGCTTGAGCTTACAACAATAGAGTCGAATACCCAAAACAACATCTCAAAGCGGGTGATCTAGTTCTCAATCAGCTATGCCAGGTCAACACTGACACTAGGGAAAAATTTAGGCCTAATTGGGAAGGGCCATTTGTTATAAAGAAAGTCCTTAGTAAGGGGGGAATCAAGCTTATGGATATGGATGGAAATGAGTTCATGAATCTAGTAAATCAAGATAGGCTCAAGCGTTATCATGTCTAGGTTAAAAGAATTAAATCACAAAAAAGCAGCATAAAGAATAAAAGAAATAAAGAATTAAAAGGATTTGATGATGTACCGAAATCTTTACCAAATCAAAACTTCTTTTCATTCCTATGCCTTTTTTATCCATCATGTAGATTAGAATACTAAGTTAGGTTAGGGTTCCAATTATTTAGCCATGAAGCTCATATGTATCACTTATGCACGCCAGAAATTAGGGATACTTCGTGAGTGGATCACTCACTTCAACCAATACGTCAACTCCCGTGGTAGGACTCATTTGAGGAGTGGTCGAGTGACATGGAATCAAGGTAAATGAGAGCCTTCCACATCGGTACTAGTTTGAGACCATGACTGCGTTAGGTAAGCCATAGCAACTTCCCCTTAGGAATTACAAAAATACACATGTTTTAGAATTAGGTCGCATAATCTCTTGCCATTTGTTGGCATTAGAGTTAAGCCCCAGATTTTTTGCATGATGTTGCACGGGAGTCATAAGGTTGGAAGTGGTTTCGCTTATCGTATGCTACTTGTGTTGTGCTCATTCATACAACACCCATGCATAGGTCGCATGTTGCCGTTCTTTTTATTTCTTTCTTTTACTTACCTCTACACCCCCTTTGCTTGAGTGGTAATTTAACAAAATGCCTAAGATTGTTTGGGTCCTAAGGAATCGTACCTAATTTGCTAAGGAATAGTGAAGGATTCACGTGTCTCTTGTATTTTGGGGATAAGCTTCGCATGAAAAGCCCTTCCGCTCTCTATCCCTCTAAACCACCTTGTGTATATAACATTCATCACTTGAATAATTGTACATACCATTTACTTCATTCATGGTTCAATTTGGGCTGATCAGCTTCCAATTTTAAAGTTAGGTCACAGCATCCTCGTCCTCATAGTACTCTTTGGTTCAGGCTCGATTATCGTTTGGTCCATCGTTCAGTGACTTCAAGTTCAGTGTTGGGCTCAGTTTCAGATTATGGGTTTTTTGAAATGTCTAATTTACCACCAATTGTTGGGGTTCTGTCTCAAGGTATTATTCCTCCTCTGCGTCCTCCATCTATTCAGCATCATCAATCTTTAAATACCAAGATTGCCAATGCCATGACTCAGTTCCTTTGATCCTGTCAGTTTTAAGATACTATTCAGGAGTAGATCCATTCAGTTCTAGGGGAAGGAGTGAATGTTTAGAGGATTTCAAAATTCAAGGTTCAAGATCAGTGAAAGTTAGGCCCTCCTTAGAATAATTTGGGTTGGATTCTGCCAGCTTCTGTTCAGCCTACAGTTTAACTAGTTTCACCGTTTCAAAGTCGATCGAGTCAGTCTCATTTTGGCTTGAATTTAGACCCCACTTTTCGATCCAACATGCCCACTCGTGTGGGTCATCCCTAGTTGAATTTAGTATCCCTAGATAAATTTCATTTGGCTCAGTCCATAAGGCCCATTCAATCTCAATTGAGTCAATTTCACCTTAGTAAAAATCCAGTTCAACCACGATCATCGTTTGCTCCTCCGAGTTTTTCATTACCAAACCAAAGCGTCAAGGCAGCTAATCAGGATCTAATTTTCCCTTCTTTCTTGAATGGATTTACACCTCAGATGATCGCACTTTCTAGCGAATTTATGCCACCTCCTGTATCCCTAATCTCATTTACCCATACTCCTCCTTTGTTGGTTGCCCCGAGAGGAACCACCTACCTATAGAACCCCTTTGATCCTAGTCTGCAAGTCCATCCTCACCTTGGGCCAACATTATCTTCTCCTTTCCTATTTAGTACAACTTCTCTATCTAGTGACCAGGTCAAGGAATCTTCTGGCATGACACAAGAAGGTGATGGTATCTCAAATCAACCGACAGCTCCTCGACCCTACAACCATGTCATGTAACCTCTGGGTGTGACACTCAATTTGGAAGCCCTCATATGCTAGTTAGAGGCTACCAATCCCGACATGGAGGAGCAAGCACTTGTACAAATAGTAGCCAATAAAAGGCACGTCATATCTCTATGAGCCTCATATATGCAAAATTACAAGAGGATGGATTAATTGAATCTTTGCTCCCATGTAGGTTGCCCACGACCGAAGAAAAAGATAACTTTTGTAAATATCATGTCTAGCCGGGTCACCGTACTAGGAAATGTAAGTTTTAGTTTGAGCCATTCACCGTTTGATAAGAGAAGGAAAGATGGTTGAGCTGAAAAGAATACCTAGCTCCAAAGGTAAGGCACCTAACCAAAATCCCTTTATTTTCCCTTAGTGATTACGTGTGAGTGTTATATTTGCCAAGTTCCGTGAAGCTGGAAAACTTAATCGTCTCCAAGAATATAGGCCTCCTACTCTCAAAGAGAAGACGTGTTTCCATAAAATATCATGTCCGATCAAGCCACAAGATTGATGATTGCAATTCCTTAGCCGATGCTATTTCTTATCTAGTACGGGAGGGAAGGATAGAAGAACCCGATTGAAAGCATTATATGATGGGAAATCCCTTGCCAAAGCTTGATTACCAGATAAGAATGACCGATGTTGGTCCACCTAAGGGAGGAAATGGGCCATAGTAACTCATCAAGAGCATCTATTCCAAGGCTGAAGAGGTTGACTAGGCTATTGGGGCTTGTTTTAACATTGATAGCTATGACCTCAAGGGTGAGTACTCTAGTGATGAACTCGAACCCCTCAATATAGATAATTATGAGCGTAAGGACCTTTCTTGGGCTTATGATAAAGCTAATCTTATTACCAAAGCTAACTAAACTCATGAGGTCTCTAGAGAATGAAGGAGATAAGCTATCAGCCAAATAAGGGAAAGTTAATGGTCTCACCCTGGACGACATGCCGATAAAAGCTATGAAGGATGCCTAATCTACTAGCACCGCAACTCAAGACCCTCCGTCTATGGAGAATGACTATCTATGAGGTAATTTTCTTCTTTCTAGTATTTAGATGTGAACAATTCTAGCTTTGAGGCATTTTCATTTAATGGAAGACTCATGGGTTGCTTATTTGCTTGATATTTCACCCAATGGGTCCATGCATTAATTTTATCATAATGTGTTCAATATTCATGACATTTCTTTAGCTGAAATAAATTTGAGTACATATGATAACCTAAAATGGTAACCATTTCTAATGACCTCACCTCTAATACAAAAAAGAGAGATAATTGGAGTGCTAAAGGATCATGATAAGGCCTTCACCTGGTCATGCCTAGATATGCGTAGAGTCGATCGTCAGAGTGTTGAGAACCACATCCCATGCCTAAAACAGAGAAAGAAGCTCAGTCCTTCCTTGGATAGATTTGATATGTTAGTCGATTTGTCACAAGCCTCACAACTATGTGCTAACCCATTTTCAAGCTACCGAAGAAGCATCAGCCCATTGTGTGGAAGGAACATCACCAGATCACCTTCGATAGAATTAAGGCTTACCTGTTTCACCCGCCCATTCTCAAAATTCCCACACCTGATACACCCTTGATCCTTACCAATATCCATTCCCTTACAATTACCTAGCTTCATAATTCCTCTCCTCATTGGCATTCTCGTTGTGCGAGATAAATATGATTGGCAAAATTGACCTTCATCAATCAAGGGACACCGCTTCATCATTGTAGGGATAGGTTACTTCTCAAAATGGAGGGAAGCCGAGCCTTACACCAACATTATCGACAAGAAGATGGCCAAGTTCATAGAGAAACACATCTTTGCTTGGCATGGTTTTCCTCATTGTATCGTCTCAGACATTGGAGTTCAATTCCAAGGGGCAACAACCGACTCAATTGAAAAGTATGGTACCAAAAGCCATAGGACTTTGCCTCACAGTCCATAAGCTAATGGGACAACCGAAACTATAACCTAGTCTATCAAGGAGTTTCTTTCCAAGACTACCGCAAGAAACAGAGATTGAGCTGATGAGCTACCATTCGTCCTTTACAAGTGCCAAAGAAGTATAAGAACTCCCATGAACCAAACACCTTTCTGCTTGGTCAATGGAATGGAAGCCATGATACCAGCCAAAGCCGAGATGAAATCTTAAAGAGCCATGCTGGAATCCAAATTAGAAGAATCTGAATGGACAAAAATGATGTTCAAATAACCCAACACCTTAGATAAGCAGCGCCTAGAAGCCTTAAATGACATTCAGATGTACCAACTACATATAACTAAGAACTACAACAATCGAGTCAAGCATTAGATATACCTGTCAAAGGTTGACGATCTGATTTCAAAGCAAGAAAAGCCTACCCACATAACTAAACTGGGAAGGACCTTATGTAATTAAAGATGTACTAGGTGCCAAGGGCATGGAGATCATGGATGGTAATGAATTTGTAAAGCCTATCAAGACAGGTTGAAGTGTTATCATATCTAATAGAAAGAATCGAATCGAGAAAAGCAGCACATGAAAAATAAATAGAAATAATCACCCATCGAGTGGTCCTCTGCTACTCGGGCAAAAAATCAGGGCGTAACCCACTGGTTGGTATTCCACAAATCAACCAGGCAAAAGTTAGGGTGCAAAATAACCTGCTAGACTAAAAACCCGAAAAGGACGTTCTAGGCAAAAGTTAGGGTAAAATGACCAAGGAGAGTGTGTTGGCTAGAAAACTTGTATAGGCTAGTTAATGTCAAAATTTGGGTCAATAGAAATGGTTATCATCATTATATACTCAAACTTAATTCATTTAATGGAAATGTCACCTTTGCTGAACTCTTATGTTTGTGCTTGAATGAATATATTGGGCCCTAGAGGCGAAATGTTGCAAGTAAGCCAAATGAAGGGTTCCATGCAGTCAACCCAACACCTCAAAGGAAAAAGACAAAATAACAATAAAAGGCAAAAATCCTGATAGACTGAAAACAACGAGGCTTATGCAAAAGCCAGGATAGTCTACTGGATTGAAAACTCGAAAAGGGAGGTTCAGGCAAAAATAAAGACAAAATAATAGATAAGTCTGATAGGCCCATCATAATGATCAGGTCTATACAAAAATTAAGACAATTAAAAATGAAGGTAAAGGACTGCCACAGATCGCATTGAGGTACCTGAATCATTATCATCATCACATTACTGAAATATCCTCTACAGCCTGGTAGACTCGAAGGGGCTCGGCTTCATCCTCTACACGTATCAACTCCATTCTTGACCGTGATCGAGCATCTTTAGTCCACAAGGTCTGAATCTTCCGAAGCCATCCTTGGTAGAATTCATTGGTAACGATAGTGTCCAACTGTTCGTTATCTAGAATCTTGAACTTTGCTTCATGCTCCCACTCATCTTTGATATATTCAATCAGACGATCATTACAAAGCTGATTCATTTCCTATGACATCGAGCGATAAGGTGTGTAGTAAGTGACCATCCTCAGCCTCGATATTTGGACATACGAACCCCACATGTACACCGCAACATTCCTAATCGTCCACCAGGGGCATACTTGCCTTGTCTGTGCCACAATGCAATTCTATATATTATCTATCCCAGCAATCAAATCAAGCAAATCAATCAACCAAGCAATCAAGTCACTCAGATGTAGAAGAAGATCAGCCCAACAACTCATGCATTCATGCATAACATTCCTAAATACCCTGTCTATTATTGTGTACTAAATTCTATAGGAAACAAATGCCGAGAAAAGTATCCTCGACCTATAAGCTCAAACTCAGAAACAAGAACCTGTAATGAGGGGCATCTCAACATTACTTTCTAACCTACAATTAAGGACAGAGCATCCAAGGGGCATGTCAGCCAGACTCGATGCCCAACCTCTCCGAACTCCCGAAAATCTTAACTTAACTCATATTTTATACTTCCATTTTTAATGCTTAACTTAAGGGCCAAAAATATTTTTGTTTCCACAAAATCAATTAAATAATAAAAATGCAACACATATCGCTTATAAATGCCTCAAAACTTCCTTGACAGGTACACTATCCGACAATCTCGATAGACAATCGACCCAAGGATCCCAAATTAAAAACTTAGAAGTTTCTATTTGGGGAACTACAATATAATCATCAGGGGCATCCCAACACATATTCTAAGCTGAATTCAAGAGGCATATCAGCTACGCCCGATGGACTCCTCAACAACTTCTCCGGTCTTCCAGAAATCTTATCTCAATTTGCAATTCATACATATGTTTTTATTGTTGATTGAAGGGGCAAAATTTTTTGTCTCGACAAAATCAATTAAAGAATAAAAATGCAACTCATGTGGTAACCCTGATGGACAACTAATGCAAGGATTCAAAATTCAAGTATTTTTGGAGTGTCCGAAGTGGCCGCAAAGATATCATTTTTGAGTGGCTTTTGGAGTGTCGGAGGTGATGGCAAAAGTCTTATGTTGATACTTTTGGAGTGTCCAAGGTGAGCGCAAGATGTTTGAAAGGTCCGAGGTGGCCGTTAAAGTTTACGTTCTTGTTTGAAGAGACCAAAGTGACCGCAGAGATGTTTGAAAGGTCTGAGGTGGTTGTTGAAGTTCATTCATTAACAGTCCTAGGTGACTGCAAAGATGTTTGAAAGGCCCGAGGTGGGCATTGAAATATAAGTTCATTTTTGAAGAGTCTGAGGTGACCTCAAAGAGGTTTGAAAGGTCTGAGGTGCCTGTTGAAGTTTAAGTTCATTTTTGAAGAGTTCAAGGAAACCACAAAGAGGTTTGAAAGGTCTGAGGTGGTTGTTCAAGTTTAAGTTCATTTTTTAGGAGTCCGAGGTGACTGCAAAGATGTTTGAAAGGTCCAAGGTGGCCATTAAAGTTCATTTTTAAAGAGTCTGAAGTGACCGTAAAGATGTTTGAAAGGTCCGAGGTGGCAATTGAAGTTCATTTTGGAAGAGTTCAAGGTGACCCAAAAGATGTTTGAAAGGTACTAGGTGGCTGTTGAAGTTCATGTTTGAAGAAATTGAGGTGACCGTAAAGATGTTTGAAAGGTCCGAGGTGGCCATTAAAGTTCATTTTTTAAGAGTCTAAGGTGACCGCAAATATGTTTGAAAGGTTCGAGGTGGCCATTGAAGTTCATTTTCAAGAGTCTGAGGTGACTGCAAAGATGTTTGAAAGCTTTGAGGTGGGCATTGAAGTTCATTTTCGAAGAGTCCAAGGTGACCGCAAAGATGTTTGAAAGGTTCAAGGTTGCCATTGAAGTTTGTTTTTGAAGAGTCCGAGGTGACCGCAAATATGGTTGAAAGGTCCAAGGTGCCCGTTGATGTTTAGGTTCATTTTTGAAGAGTCCGAGGTGACTGCAAAGATGTTTAAAAGGTCCGAGGTGGCTGTTGAAGTGTAATTTCATTTTTGAAGAGTCTGAGGTGACTGCAAATATGTTTGATAGGTCTGAGTTGGCCGTTGAAGTTTAAGGTCATTTTTTAAGAGTCTGAGGTGACCATGAAAATTCTAATTTATTTTTGAATAGTCTAAGGAGACCGAAAAAATGTTCAAGTACCGAAGGAAACCAATAGCCTATCTCAAATCTGTTGGGGGTCTAAGGTGATACCGATTAAAATTTCCAAGTAAGAATATTATTCTTGATAGGTCTATTGATGGCAACTTCAATAAACAACCTATTCCAGAATCTAAAACTCAGGTATAACTTTCTATCCCTCGCTCTTCCATGAGATCTCATTTGACTAAGTCAAACAGCAATCTCCCGAGGGTCAGGTGTTACCGTGTAACGATGATGGAAATTGCTCTAACCGTTGCTAAGTTCGTCGTTATTTCTGTTACTATTCGTCAATGTTCGTCACAAAATCAATCAAAAGAGCTTGCCAAAGGTTGATTCGAGTCTTGAGGATAGATTCATGGACTAAAGGTATAATTTTTTAGCTCCAATCTCTTTATTTCATTTCTTTTTGCTTTTCTTTGCTTTTGGTGGTGTTTTTGCTTGGTTTCTAGGCATTTGGCCCCTTTTTTGCTGTTTTTGCAATTTTTTGCGAGATTTTGACTAGCTGCTTCGGTGACCGGTAGGCTACTCGAGTGGCACTCAAGCCGCGCCACTCGAGCTGTCTACTCATTGCCCGAGTGGCTAGTCACCTTTTTGCCAGAATTTTTGGGATTTCTTCCCCCGAGTCAAAAAAATCAAAGTTATTGTGTCATTTTAAGTCCAAATCTATTGATATAATCTAGGAAACGAGTTACAAGGCTAATAATTTTGAGTTCTTGGCGCAAAAATGCCAAAACCTCCCCCATCTGCGCATTTTTTCCAACTGGCCGCTCCGGTGAGCGGCTGGCCGCCCGAGCAATATGTAGGCTGCGCCAATTGGGGCAGCCACCGCGTCCCTCGAGCAGTGAACCTCGGTACTCGAGCAGCCTGCCAAAAAAAATTGCCGGCGCCCACCACGTCGCTTGAGTGGCCAGCCGCGCCACTCGAGCGGCCTATCGGTAAAAAACACCTAAATGGTCATTGTGTGTTTTATTTTATGTTTTAGCCGTGTTTTATCATTTTATTGTTGTTTTAGTGCCATTTAACACCCGAAAAATTTCCTAAAAATCATAAATAATCTGGAAATATTTTATTTAATTTTCAATCTTTTTTTTAATTAATTGATTAATTAATCGGTTAAATAACTATTTAATGCCTAAAAATGTGTTTTTAACTCTAAAAATCATAATAAATAATTTTCCTTCAAATAAAAATCCAAAAATTATTTATGTCTTGATTTTGCATGTAAATGGGTGTTTTGCCATGCTAAGTGTCATATCTGTACTAACTGGTATTTGGATGCATGTAAATTAGGTTGGATGTATGGTAGGCCTTCGAATATTTTTCAATTCTTGCATAGAAAAATGTATAGGATTTGATAAAGCCCTATAATAATCATTTAATTTCCTGCTTTTATTTATTTATCGCTTTTGCATGCCGCACTGTGTAATGGCTAATTATTAACCGAAAATTCTAAATTAGGGGATTTAAATCGCATAAGGATGGATTGATACTTTAATTAAAATATTAGTGATTTGATTCGATTAGTAACGAAGAGTAGGTAACATCATCCGGGCTCGAAAATCTCTATTTTAAGGTACAGTCTAACAACTCGGTGGGAATATCGAACCTAAATTCTCGATAGAGCTAAATCGGGTGGTGACTTTATCTTAAAACACGATTTTTGATCTCATGTCCTTTTAACAATTAAATTAGACTTAAACGTCAACTTCAACATCACTTTAAATATTTTCCTCACGCATCTAAAAAAGATGATTTTCCCTTAGCGTGCTTTAATGCATACGCTTATTTCGAAAAAGTTTGCCCGCTCACAACACCACTGGCAGCTCCAATTCGGTGGGGGTGAGGGCGAAAAGGAAAAATTTAGATTTTAAGGATTTTTAATATTTAGGTGATTTTTAAGGGGCAATTTAGTCCAAAATCATAAAAAGGGTTGTCTCCAAACACATTTTGTGTTGGAAAATAATGAACCGGAAGAAAACTCAATACAAGCATCCGGATAAGGTTTTGAAGAAAATAAACTCCTAAGTCCAAGAAGACTACATCTGGTTAAAGTCTCAAAGAAAACAAACTCCTAAGTCTAAGAAAATAGCATCCGAAAAAGATTACATCTGGATGAGAGTCCGGCAAAGTTAAAACCTGAAGTCATCTGGAAGACACAACTCACAAGAAAGAGATAAGAAAAAGGGAAAAATCAAATATCTATTTGCCCTCCAAATTGGTCTTAAGTCAAACACGTCCTTTTGCCCTTTGAAAGGTTAAAAACTATAACTTGTATAATTTCAGTAAAGGATAAAAAGGGATTGACATAGAGAGAGAAAAGGCAACCACCTTTTTAACCTAGACCAATAGCAAGGCGCATAGAGCTCACAGGGAGACAAACTTTGCATTGAAGTTTACAGAGTGGAAAAAGCCAAAGAAACGACTTTTGAGATTTTAGGTGCACCAATCACTACAAAAGATAACGTGACATTTACTGAGTCTAACAGAAAGATCAAAGGCTCTGGTTGCGCTAACACATATCTAATCAACGATGAAAATTCAAACCGTCTCAATGGATACATTTATGATCCAAGCTTATAAAAGGGAAGCTTCACCACTTGAGAAGATGTTGATTGATTGAAAAAGCTATAACTTTGTGAAATCTACTCTTCGATCAGTAATCAAAATCCCTCCAAGAACTAAACCCTTAAAATCTATTTGTAAAAATTCTCAAGTCAAAGTTAACAACTAGAAGAATTCAAAAACCAATCTTTGTTGAGATAATCATTGTAAAATATCGTACTTAGGGTAAATATTGAGAATGGGGACTTAGCTTGAACTTCAAAGAGTTTAAATGGTATATCCTTGAGTGAAAAAGGACTTAGCCAAGCTAGGTGTTATATGTTGTGGTATATCCTAGATTCGAAAGAGAAGGAACCTCCGGAGACAACTTGTAAAGGTTTGATTTCTACCCGTGAAAGAAATTATCCTTACTAGTGGATTTAAGCTCAGAGGAGGAAACTTTGGGGACTCGACGTAGGCTGCCCGAACCAGTATAAAACAATTGTGTTTGATTTTCTTTACTTTAAATCTTTTATTTCAAGTGCATTTTAATTGAATATTTTCATTATCCGGATCTTACCTCAGTAAGCTTTTGGTTCATCTCTTGCACACTACACAAAGAATTTTTAAAGTCAAAAATTCCTCAAAAAGGGTCATTCACCCCCTTCTGACCCTAGTTAATACTCACTAAGGGACCAAAAAGTGGTATCAGAGCAAGCGCTCATAACTAGAGACTTAACAATCTCGAGCTAAAGGTCCAACTGATCTTAAGATCAAAATGAGTTATCAGGATAATAACTCACAGTTTTTCCTAGAGAGTATGTCTATAACCCATCCGCCACTCTTCACCAGTGAACGCGAAACATTTCGGAAAAATTGGATAAAGAATTTCATTTAGACATAGAGCATGCTGGCATGGATGGCTATCAAGGATTGCCCATATATCTATACTTTTGAGGTTGTAGGTATTACTACCAGAAAACCATCTAACCAATGAGATGATAATGATTATAAGAAGTTGCGTGAAAATGCATATTCTATTAACATGCTTTATTATGATTTGAGTGTAGCTGAATTTAACAGGATCTCAGACTGTGAAACAAATCAAGAAATTTGGCAAAAACTTGAAGTGACTTATGAAGGAACTAGCAATGTTCGGGAAGCTATGATTGATCTCCTCGAGCAAAAACTGGAAAATTTCAAGATGGAACCAAAATAATCAATCAATAGCATGAATACCAGATATACTAATCTGGTAAATGAAATAAAGATAATAGGAAAGGAGATCATTGAAGAAAAAATGGTAAAGAAGATTCTCCATAGTCTCACCAAGGAATGGGACAACAAGAAAACAGTCATTGAGGAAGCTCATGACCTAAAGTTTTATGGTTATGATGAACTGATTGTTGGTCTAGATTAAGGGTTTTAGTAGTTAAAATAGGCGCAGCGAAAATTCAAAATTTAATCTAGAGTTCAAGGATCTCTTAAGCAAGGCACGATTGACAATAGTACTAGTCCAAAATTATTCTGGGTCATAATCACTTATTGGAAGGACCTAACAATAATTTAACCACTTACTAATTGAAGTGTGAATCCCGTAGTCGGCAGAAAGACCACTCGGCTACATGCACAGACTCCAAAGAAGAAGCCCTCTATAAATAGTCCACATGAGCACCATTGACCAAAACCTTATAGAAATGGAGTGCCGATAAATAAGCGGAAGATAGCTAGATCTTCCCTACTTAATTTATTCTAGATGAAATTCCCTTAATTTTCTTATTCAAAGTAAATACGTCTTTCAACGAATTACTTATAAGAACTAGAACAATTAAGAGAATAAGAGAGCAAGAGAAGGAGTATAAAATTAAGGATGAAAAATAATGAAGGAGGAGGCTTCTATTTATAGTGGTTAGGAAAATATCAAAAGACAATAAAGTCCCTGACACTAACTAATTAGAAATAAAATAAAAAGGCCAAAAAGGTTAATTAATAACCTAATAGAGTTGGGGATCAACTCGACCACTAAGGAGCAAGCTCCAAGTTGGACTGGGAGACTGCTGCCCATTCGGTCAGTAGTCCCTTATGGAAGTGCAAGCCCACAAGGCTTGCTCCTTACATGCAAGCCTGCACATGGTGCGTAGGTGTGATCGCGAGATTTTGCAGTCCCTCTTGAGAGACAATGATGATGTATATTCGTAGTTTTAATCTTCGTTAAAAATTCTTTTTGAATTTTTATTACGTGAAAATTCAATTCAGCGTGTTTAATAACATGTCCGGTGGGAGCTCGAATCGGTGATTTGCACCCAAAAATTAATTTAGTCCTAAATACCCTAAAAAATTCAAAATAACCCTAATTAGCTCAAAAATTCCTCTTAAAACTTTTTGGGTGGAGTTGACCCTTAGGCACCTTTTTAGGCTAGGCCATGCCTCTCTTTTTTAACTTGGCAGAGCCAGAAGCCGCCAGCGGCTTTATTGATACCACCGGTGGTATCATCCGTGCCGCTGACGATCTGACTTTTACAGGCAGGCAACTTTTTGCCATGCCTTTACTCGATACTCGCCGGATGATCGAGAAAAGTTAGCTCTTCCGGATTTTAGCCTATCAAAGGACCCTTTCTAGACATGAGAAGGGTTAGCAACTCTTAACTTGAATTTAAGAGAGAATTTTAGTGAGATAGAGTGATTTTAGTGAGATAAGGTGAAGAAAATGAAAGAAAAGAGGAATTACTCCATCTTGTCCTAGTTTTTCTTTATTGATTCCCTTAGAATTAACTTAAAATCAGTAGAACTTATATTTAAAATGAATCTAATAGGATTTAGAGACTTAAATCTTTAGTTCACTACCCAAATGGTCATTTTTTAGCTCTCCGGAGGTGTCATTTGGATCACAAAGATGTGCATTAACGGCCTCGAGGTAAAATCTTGAGTCTCAAAGCTCTTTGGCATTTATTCTTGCTGTTTATTGTGATTATTTAGTGTTTTGTGCTTATTTTTAGGTTTTTGGTCATTTTTCGACGGTTAACTATTGCTACTGTAAGAAAGTGAAACCGCCGGTGATAAGTGAAGCCGCCGGCAGTATCTTTCATGTTGCTAGGGACATCAATGATACCGCTAGAGGCTCCTTCTTACACCAACGGCCTTATTTTATTATGGGACCCTTTCATTATGGTAACCAAAATGTCAGTCTGTTAGCCTCTTTAAGTAAAATTGCTAGCGGCATTAGTGATGTTATCGGCGGCTTCACTCATACCACCGGCTGTATGATATTCTAGACAGCAGATTTATTTTCTTTTTCTTTTTGACCTAGTTTAATTTCTGAAGCTAGAATGAACAGTGCAACAACGGGTATCCATATTACCCTGAAAACAGTCCTCACCCCATAACATGTGGCATTTTCACTAATAAACTGGTTAAAATAATAATCAGGTTTAAATGAAAAATGAGATTTTCCATAAATGCCGTTTGAGGACCATTTTTCACCATTAAACCAGGCTCCATAATTTATGCCATGATCACGCTAACTAGAGTCTTGTTTTGTCTACTAACTATGCATGCTATATGGGATATATCTTGTATACGTGCCATATTTGTGCTAACTTCTTCGAGCAGGTAGATTTAGGATAGATGTATGTTAGGCCTTCGGGTCTTTTATTTCTTGTTTAGACAAATGTATAGGATTTGGAAAGCCATGTAATTATTTTTTTGATTTTTGCACTTTATTTGGGATGACTGTAATATTTTATTTATCGCTTTTGAATGCTTGATAAAGCGCTAACACAACATATAAATCGAAAATACAAAAATAGGGTGGATTAAAACCGAATAAGACATAATGATACTTTTAAATTGGCCTATGGAGAATAGATAGCATCATCCGAACTCAGAATTTCTATTTAAGGTATGGTCTACCATCCAGTGGGAAAATCGTACCTAAATTTCCTAATTGAGCTGAACCGGGTGATGACTCTATCTTAAACACGGGATTTTAATCTCGTGTCTTTTGAGCATTAAAATACGCAAAACCATTTTCTACCATCATCACCTAGCCCTCACTATATTTTTAAGAGGTTATTCCTTTAACCCGGCTTCACAGCCGTCCGAAATGTCGTCCGCTCACAGTAGCGACTATGTTTGGGACTTATCTCTTTAAACATCAAACTTAAAATTTTTAATAAGTTTAAAAGATTTAGGTGATGTATTGAAATCATTGGACAAATTAAAACTTCATTATTTCTTATAACATTTTATCCTTACGCGTGTAGATTAGATTATAAGGTTCGGATGCCTCATTTCCCCGAGAAGCTCACGAATGTATCACTCATGCCCTGTTTGGAATTGAGGATGCCTAGTCGGTGGATCAATCATTTTAACCAACATGTAGACTCCCCCGGTCGCACCCATTTAGGAGGAGTTAAGTAACATGTAATCAACGTAAATGAGAACCTTCTACATCAACAACCTTATACCAAACCATGTTAGTAAAGCCGTCATAGTCATCTCCCCTTAGGAACCAAAACATGTAAATAAAATAATGGCATGCACTTCTTTGATGTTTGCTGGCGTTGAAGTAAACCTCCATCCATTTTGAGCGGCGTACACGGGGTTCTTAAGGTCGGAAGAGGGACATTATCATGTATTATGTGTTATGTGCTCATTCATCACCCATGCATAGGCTTCAAGGACCAATCGTCCTAATCAACTTACCCTTACCAATCCCTGTGAGCGCACAACGTATTTTTTAGGTGCGGGCGGACCGCATTTGCTTTATAGGATCAATTAGGGTCAACCAGGGAAACTTTCCTTTTCGGGACAATTGAGGCATTAATTATGAGCAGCCGAGGTGGCTTGGTAACTCGGCCGGGGGTTTTAATTAATAGAATTGGTAGAAGAGAGTATAAAATAATTTATGAAATAATGTCAAAAAGATTCATGGAGCTAAATCCATAATTTAAAATATAGAGCCGCCACCTCGATCAGCTCTTCTAGGAAATTCTGGTGTCCCAAGAACAAAACTATACCTTAATTTAGAGATTTGGGTCCTGACAAATTACTTATTCGATTTGTTTAGCCAATTTAAATTGAAATACAAAAATTATTTATTTAATGTCAAATATGTTACCTAGATTCATTTTAAGAAATTATATGAGAAAAGGAGTTATTCTAATTGAAACACACCACCTCAATGTCATCATGGCAGCATTTTATGGCAGTTGTCGCATGCTTATAATATGAAATACACCACAAATTGATTTCGGGAAATTATCCTACAAACAAAAGGTTAAAACAAGAATATTACATTTCAGCCCAGAAATAGCGACATCGGTGTCAAGGATCACGGTGCCATTCTTCCAGCATAATAGCGCTGTGACAAATTTAGCAATTCAAAAAATTAAGAAGATGGTAGAATCGCAAATATGGTAGGCAATTTCACAAATCAAGAAGAAATGGGAAGAGAGGTACAAAAAAGTGTACCAGGGGTTGCAAGCTAATCCCTCGAACATTATCATCACAAAGAGCTCTTACCCGCTCAAATATAATTAATGAAATTGACAAAAAAAAATGGAAATAGCGAGGAAGAAAAATGATGTATGATTAAGAATGTGGCATGAAATTAATAAAAGTGGAATATGAATTAATTATGATATAAAAGAAATAAGCATGAACTAATTGCATAATTGAAAATGGAAACGGAATAAAAACAAAACGAGAAACAATATATAACATAATTATAATTGGAAATGAAATATGGATTATTTACCTTTTTTGAATGTGAATTAATTATATTATAGAAACTAAATATAATTAATCTATATTATGGAAATGAAATATAGACAATTTATATTATGGAAATATATTATAAACAATTTATATTATGAAATATAAATAATTTATAATATATAATATAAACAACTAATGCTATGGAAATGAAATATAAGTAATTTATATTATATATTAATTAGATTATTGCTTGTGATGGAGCGTGAGATGAATATGAGACATAAATAAAATAGATTGATTTATGGTCAAGTTTAATTGTAACAAGTTTAATTCAATTGATGTGGCGTGAATTGAAACTATAATAAATTGAAGTAAGAAATAAATTAAAATGATTATTATCTTAGTCTCAGATTGTGTACCTTTTGGTTGTGAATCCGTTGTTAGATCTGAAATGATACGGGAATGGCCTTATGGAGAGTGATTGGATTGGAAGAGATGAGTTAAAGATCGGTAAAGAATAACTAGGCGAAAATAAATTCCCCTCTTTATTCTAAACTTACTAAAAACTAGGGAATAATTTGGACAGAACTTCAGTAAGAACTTTCCTAGAGCTAATTTCGTAGAATAGATTTGATAGATGATAATTGTACATGAAAAACTGATTTTAGGCCTCTATTTATAGTGAAAAATGAGAGGTAAAACCGGGTAAAATAATTAATTCTCCAACTGAATGGGAAAATTGAATTAAATCAGGTTTATATTCTACCAAAAAAGTCGATACTGATACCCTTTTTAGGGATATCGGTACCTATTTTTGTTAATTTTAAACAGGAAATTTGAATTGAGTCGGTCAAAATTAGTCGGGAAATAATAGACGCTGATACCATTATAAGGGATAATGGTATCGTTGTCTACTAATGACGGTACCGATATTGATGACAGGGGTACACTTTATGACTATTTTTAGGGTTTTCCTAGGGGTGTGAGGAACTGAATGTATTTTCTCAAGGCCAATTCCCATAGATTAATTTTGAACCCAACATATCAGGATACGATAAAGTATAGAGTCAATCTTTCATCATCGACTAGGGGTATGAGAAAATTATATGCTCGCAGACTACCCCTTGAAGGACATAATATACCGAAGTCTTTATGATCGTGCGAAAGAGAGTACGGAATAAGGTAAGAAGTTATACCTGAGATGCCTTTGAAGGGGATGGTATTTGATTGACTCTGCTTTGGATTGAAAGATTGTCCCTCCATACAGCATGAGAATTCTGCTGAGAACAAACCACTCTTATGTGGAAAAGAAATGATAAATATTCCTGTTGGGTAAATGGAATAACTCTGTGGGTGTAAAATGTTAGTGTTGCAATAAAATATCAACGCATCAATTGGAATTGAGTGTACGGTCAGGGACCAAGCTAGTGGAAATTTGTCGGAGCTATGATTTTCACAAAAAGTAAAAATTGGTTGTATGGTCAGGGACCAAGACAGTAGAGATTTACTAGAGTTATGATCTCTACAACAACAATAATATTTGGTTGTATGGTCAGGGACCTAGCCAGTAAAGATTTGTTGGAGCTATGATTTCCACAAAGGTAATAATTGGCTGTATAGTCAGGACCAAGCCCGTAGAAATTTGTTGGAGCTATTATTTATATAATAAAAATAATATTGGCTATCTAGTTAGGGACCAAGCTAATAGAGATTTGTAGGATCTAAGATCTCTACAACAACAATAATATTTGGCTGTATGATAAGGGCCCAAGCTAGTAGAGATTTGCTGGAGCTATGATCTCTACAACAACAATAATATTTGGCTGTATGGTTAGGGACCAAGCTAGTAGAAATTTGTCAGAGTTATGATTTGCACATAGGTAATAATTGGTTGTATGGTCGGGGACCAAGTCCGTAGAAATTTGCCGAAGCTATGATTTCTACAAAAAATAATAATTGGCTATATGGTCAGGGACCAAACCAGTGGAAATTTGTCGGAGCTATGATTTCCACAGAGGTAATAATTGGTTGTATAGTTAGGAACCAAGCCAGTAGAGATTTTCCAAAGCTATGATCTTAACAACAATAATAATAATTGGCTGTATGGTCAGGGACCAAGCCAATGGAAATTTGTCGGTTCTACGATTTCCACCAAAGGTAAAAATTTAGTTTTGTTTTGTTTTAGAAATGTCATACCTTGGGAGTGATGTGATTTCCCTGTGAAAATATTTACCTTACTTGCTTTGAATAAGGATTTGGTTTGAAAAATTAAAAGAGATCTGCTAGGGGCTTAGACACCTGTACCGCTATTGTTGATGTTAGTACCGTTATTAAGCTACATCGATGCCATTATCGATAGATTCAAAAACCATAAATAGTGAAATTTGCTCCAAATAGCAGTGCACTTGCTCTTTTCATCTCATTTGGAAATTTGACCTTTTTTCTTCAATTTTTCACCGATTTGTGTTCTGTTTTCCATGATGTTTCACAAGGTGGGTTCCAAGAGCGCTCGGAGTGTTCCCAAGACTTCATTAGCCACTATTCTAGACTCGGAGCTTCGAGTTATATCTGTCGCTAGGGCATATTGCCTTGAGGATGATGAGAAGCACCTAGAGCTTGATTAAGTGTTCGAGCCTGCTATTGATTACGCCTACAGATCTCATGCTTCACATAGACTAGTTAGTAGATCGATTTTATGATTTATAATTTGCTAGATTAAAAATTCAAAGCCTTAAGTTAGAAACTTTGGAACAAACTTGAATTATTGAAATATGCATGCTTGGTTAGACTTTAGGGCTAATTGAGACTCCCAAGTAGTTAGAGAACCTTAAATGATGGAATTTTAGGCCTTAGAATACCGATTTTGGTCAATTTTTTTGCGATTTTTGGATTTTTCTCGTAGAAAGGGACTTATTCATCTCCCACCGCTATCGATAGTGATACTATTATCATAAGATAACGGTAGCAGTCTCGATAAGGCACATACCAATATTGGCAATAGCTATACCATTATTGATGCCAGAAACCAATTTTGTGCTTTCCCTTATTTTACATGTGATTCTAAGTGGAATATGGCTTTAAGCAAACATGTATGAGCGTATAGAACTAACAGACAAGAACACTTATCGTGATTTTATTGCACAGAAGCATGTGAGAAAGGGCCTCGAGTCTTTGTCCTTTAGTCAAAAATGGTAGGACAAGATCATCGATGCTGAGGTTTGTCAAGGAGTGGCTAATGCTGGATTTGGTGAGCTGATTGAGAGTCTTCAGCCGAAGGGAACTGATACCTCTTGTGCCTCTTTGATAGTGCTTGTGGAAAGGCAGTTAGATATCACCCACAGCTTCCACTTACCGATTAGGGAGATGACGATCACCCCATCTAATATGGCGGCGATGACGGGATCACCATTTCAAGGTGATGAGTTCACTTCAATGTCTATGCTAAAAGGTTCCACCCAGAAGGGCCTATTCTAGATTATGTTGAGGGATTATTAGGTGTAACACCCACTTTTGGTAGCTTGGAGTATACCAAGCTGCGTGATCACTAGTTGGCATAGTGAGTGTTGACTGTTGACTTTAGAAGCAGTATATCAGGGCTTTTCTCATTAGCTTGCTTACTACTATACTATTTCCATGGGGATCGAGTCACGTGAATCACAGGCTCCTTTCAACTTTGGTGGATCTGACTTGGGTCCCGAAGCTAAACTAGTGTTGAGTGATGCTTGGTCAGCTCTACTTGGGTCTAAATGCTAGCGCTTGAGGGGACCTGACAGAGCTAAAGTACGACTGTCTCTTTCTCTTGGTATATTCCTAATCTTGGTCTTCGTACTTTACTCCTTCAGTGATGCATGTGGTATTGAAATGTTTTAACCTTTTGCAAATCTAGGCCTTTGAGTACAAGGTCCTTCCTCTACCTTAGCTGGCGGGCGAGACTACCCTAAGGGTGACTATTCTCTTCTCCTGGACTCGGTCCTAAAAGAAGGAACCAAGTGTTAGATATGATGTATGCCCTTAAGGCAATCAAGGTGATATATCTTAATTATATAATAGTGCGAATAATTTGTTTAATTGATTAAGACATTTAATCTTTTGTTTATATCAATGTGTTTATAAATATATTATAAAAGGAAAAATATATTCGTTGGTATATGTATACAAAAGTCCATGACAAATCATAGCATGTAGTCAGAGAAATTTTAGTTGGACTATACTTAATGAGATCTACCTCGTGTGTAATTATGATTATGTCTGAACTATCCCTAGTCATAGTTTCATCAAGAAAGGATATTGATGAAGTAGTAAGACTAGCATGTGGGCAACTTTCTTGGAATGGGTCCAAGCAGTTAATCCCCTATAACTAAAGGTGGTGCCTTAAGATTGACACTTGAATATATCTGGAAGATATATTGGAGACCGTAATAAGATAAACACTTGGTAAATATATCATAGTGTTAGTGTTTATCTTTATGCAGTAGCCTTGCGAATATCCTCATACTTGAGATACTAGTTACCTTGTGTGGTACTATCGCTATACTTTGGGTCATAACTATACACTAATTAGTTAAGGGTGTTACGGGTGATTATGGGTATAGTGATGACAACACGTTGGTAAGGTATGTAGTCATAAAGAATCCATCCCTCCCTATGTATTAAGGAGTTGTACCTGGCCACTCGTTAAAGTGATGATTGCTACAAACCTCTGATCACAGTCTGTGTTTGATAGAAATAGTTTCTAGTTAAACACATTATGGTAAAAAGAAATATATTTAAGTAACAAGTAAATAACTGGGATAGCTTGGAGCAACCTCGCTATTAGTGGGTTAACATGTTAACCGAACCCAATAAACCATATGGTTCTAATATTAAAGAATGGAAGGAGTTTATTGCATTAGGCAACTATTGCATTAAACAGGATTAAGTCATAGGCACAAATGATGTTCCTAGTAATGGGAGATGGTAGACCCTTGCTGGAGGTATACTACAGCCGTTTAAGGTAATTGAGTTCTATTCACAGTCTAGAACCTTGAGCGAATAGTTCTTATGGAACAAGGATTGGTTAAGCTTTAAACACTCAATACTTCGGGATCCTATATGGTCACACACATTAGGCCTTCATCAAACTGAATAAAGAATTAATAGATTTATCCTATTATGAAAATATAACATGATAATAATTGGATTATTATTTAGGTCAATAATTTATGTTGACAGGTAACTAGTTAATTAGGGTCATAAATAAATTTAAGAATTCCTTACAATGATTGGATCATTTTTCTGGTGAAGCTAAATATTTATTTTGACCGGTAACTAATTTATAAATATTTATTTGAAAAGGATTAAAAGGGGAATTTTGCCTTGGTGAGTTAAATTAGACAGAAAGTACAAAATCTATTTTGTACAGGTTCGAATGTGCGGAGTGCACTGAAAGGTGCACGAGCACTGCTGGGTAGTGCACACCGCAGCCCATGAAAATGGGCTGCACATGCGCAGCTCATAAGGCACGCCATGAGCTGGGCTCATGGTATGGGTTGCAAGGCCCAGCTCGCATGCAAGGCAATTCCATAAAGGCTTACCTTGCGGCACACAGCGTGCGCTCTATATTGTGTGCAGGCGGGCCAACACAGAGATCCTTTGGATCCGCTTGCTTGACCCGTGTATTGAAAATGGGGAGCAACATTTTGCTTCCCTAGCCTATAAATAGGCACCCCCTTTCATCTTTTCCAATGCACCAAGCTCAAAGCATAAATCCTAAGTAGAGATTCCTAAAGAAAAATCTCCCGGGTCAACTTGAGCGAATTCTTTTGAGGGGCCTCGAATATTCTGAGGTACCTCTAGTTAATATTTTTAGGTGGGTTTTGGAGTGGTCTAGCAAGTACTCAAGGCTCTTCTGCTCTTCCTCATTGGGAGGTTTCGGTTGTTAGGGTTTGTGTTGATACTCATAGAGGCCATCCTAAGCTTGGAGGCTTGTGCAAGGAGGTTCTGCGAAAACACGCTTCAATTGGTGAGTTTCCTTTCTTTCTCTTTTAATTATTAGGGCTATTACTTTAAGCATTTTTAGACTTAATAATTATGCTTAGGTTGTTTTGTATGCTTAGTTTATTTTATGCTTAGGCTATAGCCTAGAGTTATAACATGCTTAGTATAAATATTTATGATAGGATATAATTTATAATTATTATATGCCTAGCCTATGCATGCTAACCTAGGTAGAGAATTGTTTAGTTAATGCTTTATTTAATTATATGCATCTAATAGGAGTTCCTAGGGACATGGACAAAATTTTGAATTTCATCTATACCTGTTATGCATGTTCAAAGTGACTGTCAGTTCCCAACAGTGGTATCAAAGTCTGCCTATTGAGTGCATAATTAAGTTAGAAGCGAATTGAATTTTATGTTCTATATGAAATGATTTAAGTTTTATTAATTGTTTTGAACAATAGATGAACTTAGGCTTTCATTTCAAGGTTATAAAATGGTTATAGATAATTTCGAATAAGCCTGCTCAACTTACTCAAATTTATCGAAGACTCAATAAATCATATAAGTTACGTAGGTTATAGATGTTTCCGATTTACATGAATTGAAAGAACGAAATTTATTAGTTCAAGAGGATCCATGGTCTTCAAGTTTGTGCCCGTATTTATTCTTGTTAAGGATTGAACTTGGTGTCTACTTCTCATAGGGCACCTCTCCTACCTTGGAACCTATATCGGTGCAACTTGAATTGACCAAGAGGGGATTAAAATGGACTAATTTATTTCTATTATATCAGATGATTATTATATATGTTTCTATAACAAAGTAAAAATTAAATTTATTGAATAAAAGCTTAATGTAAATGCGAAATATATAACAAATAAATTATGTTAATTATTTTGCATAAAATCAGGGTTGATGGAATAATTATAATAAAGAGCATGACCCCAGCTAAGGTTGGATCTTATAAATTAATTCTAAAATTCTCTGAATTAATATGAATTATTATAAATATGTCCATCTAATAAAATCCTAGATTGGGTGAGATGTTTAACACCAATAAAATCTCGAAGTAAAGATATTAAGGCAAGTTATTGTCTTCCTTAGTCAAACTTATAATACGGTCTCTTTAGGCTATAAAAGTGTTCCGTAAAGCGTTCCTTTTCATCCACATTGATCGGTTATAAAAATTGAGATAGGGTCTACCATAACGGGACTGGGGTAGTCCACCACAAAATTGGGGGCTAGCCACAAGACTGAGACATATTCAAGGAGATGCTAATATAAGAGCACACATCCCTTGACGTTAGGGAACTTGAATAAATTAGCAATTGCATATGATGCAAATGGAATGGGATTCCAACAATAACTTACTAATATGACTTGACTCATAAACTTGGGGGTCGTAATAGACTAGTTATAGATGCTACCTACTTGCAAATTTAGCTAGGCTAAACTTCTGAAATTCAATAGAATGACTATTGTAAATTTTGAAGAAAGTAGTAGGGCAAATGTATTTAATTATAATTATATTAAATGCATGTACTAAAAATAGTAATATCCAAACAATATTTCTTTTCTTACATCTTGGTGGCTAATTTTAATTGGCTTTAGCTTCAAGGGTTTGTTTAGAAATGTGAGGATTTTTATCCCTAACCCATACAGTATATAAGCTTGAATCTAAACATGATGCAAGAAATTCTACTTAAAATATATATGCATGAAACATATAAAGGAAACTAGGATATAACACATTGGAGGTTGTTAATATCTCTGTTACCTTATGTAAGTAGCTGGTAGGAGACAAGGATAAACATCAAGTCAGATGTTATGATCCATGTTACCTTAGCTACAAGGGCTTCACAAAATCATGGACTTGAAAGTCCATGTCTTTAAATCTTAGAGAATGGATTTCCTATGGTGGAAGATTTGAACCAAAATATTTTTGACGGAAAATTGGTGGACCAATTAGTCAGAAATTTAAATGGTTCAAATGTTAAAGAAGTAAAAGGACACATGGTGTCTAGTCTTAAGCAGGATTAGAGTAGAGTAAAGAGAAAAGTAGAAAGAATACTGAGAATTATGTCTCGGAGACAAAATGATTATTTTCAATATGAAATATTGGAAATAAGCTCAAAATGGCTAAAGTCTCATAGCCTGAGAAGAGGAGACCTGAAACTTCCACTTGAAGATGTTTGATATTGAGAATTTCTACATCTCAAGAGCATTCTAAATTGGTATGGAATACCTAAGGAGAATCACATATCCATATGAAGGTATAGATATTAATGAGAAGTAGTGGTTTGGCTAAAGGAGAGTTGTACCTATGGAAAATCACTAAAGCTTCGTGGCTATTATTGATGTAGGAACTTAGAATTTCCATTTTGCTAAATTTTGTAAAAGGACGAAATTCAATTGTCATTATAAAATATTATTTCATACTTCATAGCATATGGAATTTTATTCCAATTTAATAAAAGGTATTATCAAAGTTATGAACGATATTTTATTGTAATATGACAAATGATATTTTGTTATTACAAAAATCATATTCTAAAATACAAACAATGGTAAGAGAAAATTAGATAATGAGGAATCTTTCTACTTATGGCATTGTCGTTTAGGCCATATGAATAAAGATCGCTTAACCAAGTTATATTAGTGTGGAGACTTGGGCACAGTAGACTCGGAGTCTTATGGTGATTGTGAACCTTGTTTAAAAGGAAAAATGACAAAGTTACCCTTTAAGGGAAAGGGTGAATGAGCCACAAGTACATTGGAACTAATACATATAAATGTATGTGGTCCAATGAGTGTTAAGGCACTATGAGGATACTCCTACTTGATAACCTTTATTGATGATTATTCATGATATGGTTATCTATACTTAATGAAGCACAAGTCTGAATGTTTTTAGAAGTCCAAAATGTTCAAAAATGAAGTAGAGAAATAGCTTGAGAAAAGTATTTATGTACTTTGATCTGATCGAGGTGAAGAATACTTAAGTCAGGAGTTTCAGGATTATCTAAAGGAAAACGGGATAGTTCCCTAGTAGACCCCTCCTTATATACCCCAACACAATGGAGTGTTTGAAAGGAGGAATCATACTTTATTAGATATAGTTCAGTCCATGATGAGCCATGCAGATCTCAGTAAATCCTTTTGGGGATATGCACTATAGAGTGCAGTTTATGTATTAAATAGAGTACCCTCTAAATTAGTTGATTTTACACCTTATGAAAGATGGTGTAATAAAAGGCCATCTCTAAGTCGCCTTAGAGTGTGGGGTTGTCCTACTACGGTAAAAAGGATAGAATCAAATAAGCTAAGCTCTAAATCTAATAAGTGTCTATTTATTGGATATCTAGGGAAACAGTTGGGTATTTATTTTACCAACCTGAGATTCAAAAGGTATTTGTAACTCGAAGTGCTCATTTTCTTCAAAAGGAACACTTACTTGCAAAAGTTAGTGGAAGCAATTTTGAACCAGAAGTTTATAAGGAAGAAACAGACAATCAACTGATTGACCCCATTCGAGATACACAAGAAAGTGTGATCCAAGAATAACCTATCAAAACACAAACATTGCAAAGATCAGGTCGTGTTCATAAAGGTCCCGATAGATATGGTTTTATCATCACTAATGATGAGGAACTATACCTCATGGAGGATGATGAACCCAGGACTTATGATGAAGCAATGAAAAGCTCAGATTCTGATAAATGGCTTAAAGCCATGAAATTAGAAATGGATTCCATGTATGAGAACCAAGTTTGGAATTTGGTCGATGCACCACAAGAAGTTAGGCCGATTGGGTGCAAATGGGTCTTAAAGATGAAGACTAACATGGACGGTAATGTAATTACCTATAAGGCAAGGCTAGTTGTGAAAGGTTATAGTCAACATAAAGGTATTGACTATGATGAAACTTTCTTACTGGTAGCCATGCTTAAATCCATAAGGATACTCCTCACCATTGCTTCTCATTATAACTATGAGATCTTGCAAATGGATGTTAAAATAGCATTTCTAAATGGGGATTTGGATTGGGATGTGTATATGACACAACCTAAGGGTTTTACATCTCAAAATGGCTCGAAGGTATGCAAACTGTAAAGGTCCATTTATGGACTTAAGCAAGCATCCAGGAGTTGGAATATAAGGTTTGAACAGACAATCCCTATACAGGATTTATGTCCGAACATCAATGAGCCTTGTGTTTACAAGAAGGTTAGTGGGAGTGTAGTTGTTTTCTTAGTATTATAAGTTGATGACATTCTACTAATAGTAAATGATATTTCTCTTCTTCAAAATATTAAAATATGGTTGTCAAGAAAGTTCTCCATTAAAGACCTTGGCAAAGCATCATTTGTACTAGGTATAAAGATCTATAGGGATAGATCCTAGAGACTGTTAGGTCTTTCTCAAAGTACATATATAGATAAGGTATTGAATAGGTTCAACCCCGAGGATTCGAAGAAAGGTTATCTCCCAATGACAAAGGGGATTAACCTATCTAAAGCTGAGTGTCCGTAGATAGCTTAGGAAAGAATGCGCATGAAGGATATACCATGTGCATCTGCAATAGGATCCAACATGTATGCTATGATATGTACTAGGCCAGATGTCTCTCAAGCTTTAAGCTTTACGAGTAGATATCAATCGGATCGAGGTGAAAAGCACTGGCGTTAAGGTAATTCTTAAGTAGTTGAGAAGGACTAAAGATGAGTTCTTGATATATGGAGATGGTAACCGCACAATTAGAGGTTAAACTGATGCAAGTTTTCAATCTGACAAGGATGACTTTAAGTCTCAGTCAGGTTTTGTGTACATATTAAATGGAGGGGCGATATGCTGGAAAAGTTCCAAGCAAAAGAAGCTGTCTAGTTAAAGGGATTTATTGGTGATCTCGATGTGGTGCCTGAGATTGTTGATCCAATTACTTTGTATTGTGATAACAATGGTGCTATAGCTCCGGCAAAGGAACCACGATCTTATGAGAAAAACAGACATGTATCTGGAAAGTATCATATAATCAGGGCATTGTTAGTGCTGAGATAATTAGACTAGAATATTTACCCACTGATCAGAACCTTGCAGATGGTCTAATAAAGCCATTGACTCTAGTAAAACATGACAAGCATGTTAAAGCATATGGATTAAGACATAGGGCTAACAGGCCTTAGTGCAACTGGAAGTTTGTTAGATATGATGTAGGCCCTTAAGGCTATTAGGGTGATATATCTTAATTATGTAATAATGCGAATAATTTGTTTAATTAATAAAGGCATTTAATCTTTTGTTTATATCGATGTGTTTATAAATATATTATGGCTGGTTAAAATATACGCATTGGTATATGTATACAAAAGTCCTTGACATATTATAACATGAAGTCAGAGAAATTATAGTTGGACTATACTTAGAGAGATCTACTTCATGTGTAATTATAATTATGTCTAAACTATCCCTAGTAATAGTTTCATCAAGAAAGGATATTGATGAAGCAGTAAGACTAGCATGTGGTCAACTTTCTTGGAATGGGTCCAAGCAGTTAATCTCCTATACCTGAAGGTAGTGCATTAAGATTGATAGATGAATATATCTGGAAGATATATTGGAGACTGCAATAAGATAAACACTTGGTAAATATATCATAGTGTCAGTGTTTATCTTTATACAATAGCTTTGTGAATATCCTCATACTTGAGATATTAGTTAACTTGTGTGGTACTATCGCTATACTTTGGGTCATTACTATACACTCATTAGTTAAGGGTGTTACGGGTGATAATGTTATAGTGATGACAGCATGCTGGTAAGCTATGTAGTTAGAAAGAATCCATTGCTCCGGATGTATGAATGAGTTATACCTGGCCACTTTATTGAAGTGATGATTGCTATAAATCTCTTATTAGAGTATGTGTTTGATAGAAATAGTTTCTAATCACACACATTATAATAAAAAGCAATATACTTCAATAACAAGTAAATAACTTGGATAGCGTGGAGCAACCTTACTATTAATGGGTTAACACTTTAACCTAACCCAACAAATCAGATGGTACTAATATTAAAGAATGAAAGGAGTTTATCGCATTGGTCAACTATTGCATTAACTAGGATTAAGTCATTGGAACAAATGACGTTCCGAGTAATGGGGGATGGTGGACCCTTGCTAAAGGCGTACTACAGTCGTTTAAGGTAATCAAGTTCTATTCACGGTTTAGAACATCGAGCCAATAGTTCATATGAAACAAGGATTGGTTAAGCCTTAACCGCTCAATACTTTGGGATCCTATAAGGTCACACACATTGGGCCTTCATCTGACTGAATAAAGAATTAATAGATTTATTCTATTACAAAAATATAACATGATAATAATTGGATTATTATTTAGGTCAAGAATTTATTTTGACCTGTAACTAATTAATTAGGATCATAAATAAATTAAAGAATTATTTACAATGATTGGATCATTTTTCTGGTGAAGTTAAATATTTATTTTGACCGGTAACTAATTTATTAGGGTCATAAAATAAATATTTATTCGAAAAGGATTAAAAGGAGAATTTTGCCTTGGCGAGTTAAATTGGACCAAAAGTACAAAATATATTTTGTACAGGTTCCGATGCGCGGAGTGCACCAAAAGATGAGCGAGCACTATTGGGCAGTACTTTTCATGGGCTGCACATGCGCAACCCATAAGGCGCGATTCTAGGTCCAACTCGCGTGCAAAGCAAGCCCGCAAAGGCATGCCTTGCACTGTGTGCTATACGGATCCTTTGGATCCGCATCCACGACCCGCGTAGGATAGGGTTTTTTTCATCCTATCCCACATTGAAAATGGGGAGCAACATTTTGCTCCTTTATCCTATAAATAGGCACCCCCTTTCACCTTTTCCAATGCACCTAGCTCAAAGCATAAATCCTGAGTAGAGATTCCTATAGAAAAATCTCCTAGGTCAACTTGAGCGAATTCTTTTGAGGGGCCTCGAATATTTAAAGGCACATCTAGGTAATATTTTCGGGTAGGCTTCTGGAGTGGTCTAGCAACTACTCAACGGTCTACACCTCTTCCTCATTGGGAGGTTTCGGTTGTTGGGGTTCGTGTGAATACTCATAGAGGATATCCTAAGCTTGGAGGCTTATGCAAGGAGGTTCTGCTGAAGCATGCTTCAACTAGTAAGTTTCCTTTCTTTCACTTTTAATTATTAGGTCTTTTTCTTTAAGCTTTTTTAGACTTAATAATTAGGCTAAGGTTGTTTTGCATGCTTAGTTTATTTTATGCTTAGGCTATAGCTTAGAGTTACAACGTGCTTGGTATAAAATATTTATGCTAGGATATAATTTAGAATTATGATATGCCTAGCCTATCCATGCTAACCTAGGTAGAGAATTGTTTAGTTATGGCTTTATTTAATTATGTGCATCTAATAGGAGTCCCTGGGGATAGGGAAAAAATTTTGAATTTTCGCTATGCTTGTTATACATGTTCAAAGTTACTGTCAGTTCCCAACACCGGGGGATACGGCTGCTCTTTGGGCCTATTTGAGGAGTGTTACCCTTCAGCAGGTATCTACAAAATTTGAATTTGTTAGTATAAATTGTATTAACACAATGTTTTCAGAATTGTACCTTGACTTTTGATGATCTTATAGCTTTGCCGAGAGCCATGGGTGGTTTTTAGTCATATGGGTTTGGTTACTACTACATGCAAGTTGTATGATGACCAGCGCTTTGTGTTGGAGTGCCCCATGTGCCTGGAGTGGTATCTAGGTAAGAGAGTGAGGGGCTTTTGGACTGTACCCTCTGTTGCTGAGAGGATGATTCCTGCTGATCCTCTAGTTGATCTATTCTACCCACACTTCCCGTAGGAGGAGGATCAGGCTATTTTGTAGGATGGCATAGGATATCAGGCTAGTACTATTGAGGGCGCTTATATGGATTTTATGATGAGATTGATCCCTTTTCCTGCCACTCTCCCAGCTCCTTAGGTACGCACTTGTGATTTTACAAACTTATCTCGCTTTCTCTCTTCTGCTTTATCTAATATCATGCTTCGATAGGTTCCCACATGCAAGAGAGGGAGGACCTCAGGTAGTAGGGAGACTCTCTCTATAGCTCAGGTAGCTCCTGGTACCGATCAGGTGCCAGTGGTTTTGCCTGTTGGCTAGGCACAGATAGTTGAGGGTTGCATCCAGATGACCCTAGATACCACTTTTGTCATCATGATGGGAGTTGATAGATAGGTGACTAGAAGACTCCCTCCATCAGCTCATCAACTAGAGTTTGTGTTAGCCGACACTACTCTCGTATGATTCTAATCTTTCTGAGAATTTATTTTCTTTGATGCTATTTTTTGCTAGATTTTAAACTTGGTTTTGATTTATAGGTCTCTCGAGCTGTGGTGGAGCAGTTGGCTAGGGGGTACCAGTCTCTTAGTGATCTTGTTTCTACTCAGCGACACCTTATGGAGATAAAGTACCTAAACCTGTTGAAAAGATTTATGTATGATGCATGATAATTGTATAATAAGTGATACATGATTTGCTTGGATTCGTAGTCAGCTTTAGAGGATATGACTGAGAGATTGGCCAGAGCTGAGCGAGAGGCTAGGAGCGCTACTACTAAGGCTGAGGCTTTAGAGGCGGAGGTGGAGTGTTTAAGGAACCTTCGCTTGAAATGGCAGAATTATCCCACTGTTCAGGGGGAGACTAAAGAGTATAAGGGGTCCGAGGAGTCAGTATCTAGCTTTGACCGTACTATAGCTGATTCAGAGTAGATTAGGCTTTTGCTTGTATTTACAGTTCTTTTTGGAACACTTGATACATTTTTACTGTACAAAACTTTGGCTTGATGTATAGAAATGATTTTCACGAATTCTTTATCAATATTCTTGATTTTCACAGAAAAATTCAATGATCTACTCTATGATACCGGTACCCCTATTGCAAAGGCCCATGATTGGATAGTATAGATCATGGTAGAGGCAAAAAGATAACGGTACCGTTGTTGCTAATACCGATATCGGTGTTTGTTTCAGCAATTTACAATTTCCTTCAGACTTTCTAATTCAATTAGACAATAGGCTTATACAGTGTAGAATTGAGACAATTCCTGAAACATCTCAGTGAATAAGACTAGAAGAAGATGAAACCATTTGGATTATGGAATATCAGGTGTTACATCAATGATTCTACGAATTCTCGGCTTCTTGGGGTGATTTGTTCTTTGTGGGACCCAATTAAGTGGGTGTTTTGTTTGAGTAGTATAGAACTATGTCCCATGTTTGAAGAATTTAGTGCCATCTTAAATATCCCTTCGCTACGACGAGTAAAGATAGCAAATCCTCAACCAGCCATTGGTTCAAAGAATGATCTAGATCAGATTTTTGGGCTCAAATTTCCTAGGGATTTCTTATCTCATGCCCCAAACTCGGCTGGATTCCAGATTCACATGGTGTTAGAATGGTGTCAGAATGCTTCCAGGGTTGCTATATTGATACTATGTAAATACATATGAGAGTTAGGCGAGACTGTGGCGCCTTTTTGGTTGATTTCTTTGATATAGCAGAGGGGTAATGAGGCTTCCCGACCGATTTTGCCTTGGCAGAGACCCTCGTTCATTTGGATGCTATTTCTATGGATCCAAGCCAGATAGGGGACCATTTCACACTATTACAGGTAACTTGTTATGACAAGCTTGCTATTTTTCGAATTTCTAGTTATCGACAAATGCTTTTCTCGTAGGTATGGATCTTGGAGAAATGGGCTCTAAAGGAACCACCGCAGGGGAGTATCAAGAAGTATAATCCATCCAATTTTTCAGAGCGTGCTTCCACCACATCTGGTCACCAAATGCTATCGTTGGCCGAGTGGACCCCCATCATACAGGCTTATGATGAAACTCAAATACGTTGGGTTTGCCCTTGGTGGGAGATTTCAGACATCTTATTAGAGATGTCATTAGATGGGGTGCAGTTGCTTGGGTTACAGATGGTGACATCCTACTCTCCATCCAGGTTGTATGGACAAGTTCAGAAGATTGCTGAAAGGTGTGGAAAATGTACAAAGTATGCTCAGCTAAAATATGAAGCTGAGAGGATTGTAACAACCGATGAGCTATACAAGGGTTGGATAGCCAAAATTCAAACTCTGCTTAGCGGGAAAAAATGACTAGCGGCTAGATTGGTACTACTATTCTAGAGGTAATGGACCTATTCTCCCTGAGGTGAAGATAAGATGAGTGGTCTAACGTTTTGATGCGATCATGTTAGACTTTTGATGCATTTTTTCCATTTTCAGTTCTAATTTTTACATAGGGAGTTTATTTTGTGTCCTCGACCTATCAAACTGCATATGTCCTAATTTCTGCCTGAACCGTCCTATTCGGGTTTTCAATCCAGCAGACTAATTTTTCGGCTTTTTCATAGACCTTGCTTTTTTTAGTGTATCGGATATTTTTTCTTTTCTGGAAATATTTCTCTTTTTTTATTATTACCCCTTTTTTCTTGTGTCTAAGCATGGAATGAGAGATAAGGCGTGAGTAGAAGTATGAAACATATGCAAACTTGCAAATCAATCACTTTCATGTCAAAATACATTTATTATTGCATTCATTCGAGAATTTTAGCAAGAATGATACTTTTATTGAATAAGCTCAAATTGGTTACAATTGCTGGTAACAATTTCAAATAGCATGTTTCCCATTGCTAGCTATCTAGATACAGTTTTATAGATAGCGACTGTTAACTGTTTAGTCCTAATTTTTACTTGAACCACTCACAAAGGTTCAACGGAGTTTATTAGCCTTAACTTTTGCATTACCCACCCTTTTTGGGTTTTCGAGTCATCAGGCTGCCATAATTTTTTTCCCAATTCGCCCTTTTTAGGTTTTCAAATTGGCGATCTCATTCTTTATTTTCTCGTTTATTTTTTTATTTACACGTTATAGCACTTGAGTTTGTCTTGGTTGATAGGATTCACGAACTCATTGACATCCATATCCATGATCTTGACTGCACCTTTAACAAGGACCTTTTTTATGACATACAAACCTTTCCAATTAGGACAAAATTTTCCGCTAGTATCGGTGCTGACTTTTCTCAACTGTGCAAGGACTAGGTCTCCTCCTTTGAGTGGCTCTTTTGGTTGCCTTACTCGATTATTGTAAGCTCTGGCCATACGTTGCTAGTACATCTGCAAGTGATCTAAAGCATTTAGTCGTGTCTAGTCTATCATATTTAGCAGTTCAAATCTTGCGTGGACCCAATCCATTTCTTTCAACGGAGATTCTAAGGCAACCCTGAGTGACTTGACCTTGGTTTCAACTAGTAGAATCCACTCCATATACCAAAGAGAACGGGGTTTGATTCGTCGGAGTATGTACACTTGTTCTATGTCCCCATACTGCAAAAGGAAGTTTATCGACCCAATCACGGTATGTGACGACCATTTTGGACATAATTTTCTTGATTGCCTTGTTGGCTGCTTCAACCGCTCCATTAGCCTGTGGTCGGTAAGGAGATGATCTATGATGTTCTATTCCATATTTCTCAGTCAAATTTGTTGTTTCTGCTTGGAATTGAACCCCATTATCGAAAACAATATGGTGAGGAATCCTATATCGAGCAAAAATTTGGCGTTCAATGACCTTGGCCATCTTCTTGGCAATAATATTGTTGTAGGATTCGGCCTCAACCCACTTTAAGAAGTAATTGATTGCCACTACTATGTATCAATGACCATTTATAAAGGATGGTCAAATCTCGCCAATTATATCTATCCCCCACGCCAAGAATGGCCAAGGAGTAGACAAATTTTGGAGTTTAGTAGGCAGTAGGTGCGAGATTTCTCCATGAATTTGACATTGCGGCATTTCTTTACTTCAAATATGCAATCGGCCATTATAGTAGTCCAATAGTAACCTTGACGATGTATCTTCTTTACTAAGGCCACCCCGTTCATATATGGCCCATAATCACCTAAATGCATGTTCGTCATGATGCGAGAAGCTTCTTCATTGGTTAAACATTTAAGAAGTAACACATTACTGGCACTTTTGAACAGGACAACATCAACCATACTAAATTAGACTGATAATTTCCTTAATGTCACATGATCTGACTAAGATGCGTCATCAGGGTAGTGGCCATCTCTCAAGAACTGGACTATGTCAGAATACCACAGATCTCCTTTAATTCGTCCCACTATCATTACTAATCGGTCGAAGGAAGGCGCCTTTGAGGATTGCATAACCAATGGTCTCATTGGCCTTTCCTGAGGATTTTCCCACATGGAAGCCAATGTTGATAATGAATCTACCATTTGATTTTCCTCCCTCAGTACATGCTGTTACAAATATTATTTGAACTTTGCTGTCAAATCCCAAACTGCTTCAAGATAAGGGTGAAGTGACTCTTCTTTGATTTCCCAATCTCCCATGACTTGGAAATTACAAGAGGTAAATCACCCACTATCAATACATTGGTAGCCCCAACTGAGAGGAGTGCTTCTAACCCAAAAAGACATGCTTCATATTCTGCTCCGTTATTGGTGACCGAGAATTCTAGGCATTTGGACAATGGGATTATCTCGTTATGAGGAGTGACAATGATAACACTAAGTCTAGCACCTCGTTTGTTGACTACACCATCAAAATATATGGTCCATTAGGGTTTTTCTTCTTCTACCATAGCTAATTGTTCATCAGGAAAATCCAGATTCTCCACATAATCAGAATCAATTGGCTGACCGGCTAAGAACTCTACCACAACACGTCCTTTGATGACCTTCTTTGTGATATATTCAATATCAAATTTGGATAATAATAACAACCACCTTGACAATTTTCTGGCTAAAGTAGGTGAGTCACAGAAATACTTTATGGGGTCAATCTTGGCGATAGCCTGGATCTAGTAGGACTGAAAGTAGTGCCTCAGCTTTTTGGTTAGCCACACCATAGTAGCACATGTTTTTTCCACTATAGTGTAGTGACTTTCATACTCTAACAACTTCTTGGTGAGGTAATAGATTGCATGTTCTCTCTTATCCTCATGTTCCTAGACTAACATTGCACCTACTGACATTTTTTCATTAGCCAAATATAGTGTCAATGGTTTCCCTTATATCGGAGGTTGAAGGACTGGTGGGTTCACAAGGTAAGCCTTGACTCTATCGAAGTCCATTTGGCATTTCTCATTCCACACCACTGGCTTCTGCTTTCTTAACAACTTGAATATAGGCTCACAAACTGAACCTACTAACATAATTTAAAGACCCTAGGACTGATCAAACTTCTTTTTCAATTTTTGGTATAGGAATTTCGCGGATAGCCTTGATTTTGTCGGGATCCATTTCAATACCTTGCTGACTGACAATGTGCCACAAAAATTTCCCAGATGTAACTCCGAACACACACTTCTTCGAATTTAGTCAGAGATTGTACTTCTCGATCCTAGTGTGGAACCTGTCCAAGATAGCTGGATGCTCTTCTTGGGTTGGCGATTTTACTAACATGTCATCAACAAAGACTTTAACTTCTTTGTGTATCATGTCATATAACAAGGTAGTAGCGGCTCTCTGGTATGTTTCCCCTGCATTTTTCAACCCGAATGGCATAACTTAAAAATGGTAAACTTCCCATTCAGTGATGAAGGCTATCTTGACTTTTTCATAAATATCCATGAGAATCTGATTGTAACCCGAATACCCATCCATAAAATAATACATGGTGGCTCTAGCTGCGCTGTCAACCAAAGCATCTATGTGTGGCAAAGGGAAATCATCTTTACGTGTGGCTTTGTTGAGATCACGGTAATTGACATAAACCTGAACTCTTCTGTCTTTCTTGGCTAACGAAACAACATTTTCCACCTAAGTTGGATATTAAACCAATTCTAAGAACTTGGCTTTGATCTGTTTGGATATGTCAGCCTTAACCTTTTTGGCCCATTCAGGTCTCAAGCGACGAAGGTTTTGCTTAACTGGTTTGATCTTAGGATCGGTTGGAATCCTGTGTTCAGGTCTTCCATGATCGACGCCTGGCATGTCTCCATAGGACCAAGAAAATGCTACAACATGCTTTTTTAAGACTTTTGTTATTTCATTTTTCTTTATAGGAGACATATTATTTGCAATAGATTCCAATGTAGGATTATCATTTGTACCCAAGTTAAGTTCATGCATAGTGGTATCATGTATGCTAAACAGATTATGTGAATGCTCGAATAAATGCATAGTGCCATTAAGCGAGACATCAAACAAGTAAGCAAAATAATTATTTTTTATTCATAAATTAGCCTCATAGGCTTTATCGTTCACATAAAAGACATTAGAATTAGAAACAAGAAAATTGTCCTTCTCTAAGCAACTGGCTCTACTTCCTGTCCTGCCTCAAATCCCATAAGCGCAACAACAATAAACTCTGGAAATTCTTCTAGGCCTTCTTAAATTCCAGAGCGAGCTGTCATGAATGAATAAATTAACTCTTCCCTGTTAACCTCTTCATTGTTAGCTGCATTGTCTAGGATAGGACCTTCTACTGCTTCATTCATAATCATAGGTGGGTCCTGGGGTGGCAATTCTTCTTCCCACGGGGCACCATCCTGGGGCTCTTCCTGTGGCGAGGGAGAAGCCAAGTTGGACACGAAAGCTCTGCTTAAATCTTCCCAGAAAAGGCTTTGAGATTGAGGAAGATCAGCATGCCATTCTAATGCTCTCCCGCCAGTGTCATCGCAAATTGGCCAGGCCAACGGGGTGACATGTAAATTGAAGATCTTCATAAACCTTGAGTATTCTTAAATGTGCGCCTCTAGAGAAGAGGTCCCATCAAAACAGAATCCCTTGGGGATATGAATGATCTTGGATGGAGTGCTGATCAGTTCATATTTCTCCGCTTCTTCATTCGCCAATCGAAGGCATTCCCATATCTCATCTTCAGGTGATTTGGGCAATTGTTGGGGTCCCCAGTCCAGTTTTCCTTTATAAGCCATGCGGGATTGGAGGACCCAGTGTTGACTCGGTAAAAAATAGAGTCCGCATTCCATGCACACACGATACAATTACTTTGCTTGAACCCGGCCAGATGTACGCGAGGTCCACTAATTCGCCTTGATCTAGCTGGATGCCCACAAGGCACGCCGAATGGACCACAATCACGTGGATAAATGCGCGAATAGCATCCTACTTAGATTCTATTCTTATTCCTATACAGGATATTCACTAAAGAAGAGATATACTAAACAAGACACTAGATAAATAAAGAAGAATTCAACTATTAAGGAAATACAACCTAATAAAGATCTTTGGTCATCAATGACCCCGAACTAAAGAAGAATCCATCTCATACTCCTTTCCTATTCGGATAAATAGGAATATTATCACTTCCCCAATCAGACAAATACAAAGAATGTCACTACAAAGCAAACACTATTTAATTAGGGTCCTTGACCATTAAGGAAACCTAACTATACAGGAATCCTCTCCTAACAAGGAAATGCATCATATTCTGAATAGGACTCTCTTTCCCTTATATAAAGGGACATTCATCACCATCTTAGGTATCTCATTCTAAATCTCTAATCTCTCTTGCCTCCTCTTTACACCTCGTGCAGTCTTAAGCATTGGAGCGGCTATGCCGGTCACTCGGCTAGTCGTTCTAATGCTCTTTTTGTCTTATAGGTACACCTTTCGACCAAGACTATTTACAACATGATCTCAAAGATTGGTGCATGTAACACACTTTCATTTACCAATCTTTCAGTGGTGCGGTGAGCGTGGACTGAATTTACTCATTCAGGCGAGAACTTTGGTTTAGAACACAAAGCTTCAACAGATAAGAAGATATTCAAACCTTTTTTTCTTATGTCGCAAATCAAAATTGCAATTATTGACCAACAATTATGATCAATTCCATTCTTCATATGTCACGTTAATTTGTTCATTATTTGCATACTACATAGAATGTAATTTATTCATCTTTAGATAAGTCGTACTGACCTATCTAATTAGTTTCTACTCAATCAGAAGTTTATCAGGTCATCACTACAAGACATGGTTTCAGAATGCATATATGAAATATATGTTCAAACAGTGCTTCTTCAGTTGGTGCCAGTGGTACAAGATTGATAAATTGAGTCTATTCAATTTTCCACTTGTGTTTATTTTTGTTTTATCTTCTCAAAACATGTCCACGTCCGTGGTCTATTTTATCATAATTGTTTTACCTTTATTCAAAACTATGCTAACTTTTCAGATTAAAATAGCATATAAGAACAGGTTCAAAATCTTCCGCCATTAATTAACTGTTGGGGGCCACGTTTCAACAATGCCTATTTATACAATTTGGTTTAATTATTTTTCCAGTTTTACTTACAATTGATTTTCTTCATGGAAGCAACCATTTGGCAAAATCCTATTCTATAGAGCATGATGAAATTTCAGGCCAACGGCGATAAGTGAATTACCTGAACACAGGATTTCGACAACGCGAGATAAGCCAAGCTCAAAACTTTTACTATTTCATCATTGGAAATCAAATTGCCATTATTTTATTGTCTCTCTAGTACCAAATTAATTTTCAATATGAACTAACCTGATTGATTTGTTTCCTTAGTGATTTGCAAAGATATAATGGTAGGATAAATGAATACCGAGACAGTGACATATGTGGCATCAAGTTAGTGGTATGCAGATTGGAAAAAGCTCTTCATACAGTAATGAAGCATTCGGCAATAAGGAAATTATTGTGCAATTCAATCCACTCATTCAGCTAGGCTGAAGGAAAAACGACCAATTCAACAGATAAGTAAATATTTTTATCTTTTTATGGTTGCAAATCAAGTTATGAATTGTTCACCAAACAATGATGATCTCATTAATGAAGCATTCGACAATAAGGGCATTTTCTAAAACTATTTATAGATTTAGGGTGATTTTAAAATTATTTATTGGTTTGGGGTGTTTTTTTATCTATTTGACTTTTGAAAAGTCATATTGACCAAGTCTGCAGTCAAACGGCGTGAGTTTCAAATTTTCCTTACCTATCCGACTTTCGTAAAGTCGGACAGGGTATCCGAATTTCATAAAGTTGAATAGATGTATCTGACTTTATGAAAGTCAAATTGGTAAGGAATATGCATGATTCTCACCACTTAAATTCAAACATTCAATAAAATATTGACCCTCAACTCTTATTTTCATCGGAAAATTTTCTGCTCATGCTTTTCTCATTTCCTTCTTACTTTCATTATTTTTATTTTTCATTTAAAAAATCTTAGTGTTCATCTCAACTCATCTTCCTTTCCGATAGATAATTATAATTAATTTAGTTCAGACATTTACTAAATTATATAATTATTAAATTTTAGGACCTAATAAAAATTCAATTACCTTATTTATATTATTTGAATTTTTTTTAATTTTTCTAACTCTATTATTATTTTTTCTATTGCTTTTATTTGCTTTTTTTTTTACTTTAATACAACTATCTACTCCAAAATTACATAGTTAAAGAATCAAATATAGTTCAAACATTACACAGAGTACTCTTAAAAACAATAAATAGTCACAAATAAAAATATAGTTGCATATAGTTACAAATATGGCAATATTCCTTACCTATTTGACTTTATGAAAGTCGGACAATGTATATCCGACTTTATGAAAGTCGAACAGTGTGTGTCCGACTTTCATAAAGTCGGACAGATGTATCCGACTTTATGAAAGTCGGATAGGTAAGAAATATGTTTACACACTCCCCTTTGACTATGGACTTGGCCTATACGAGTTTTTAAAAGTCGGATAGATGAAAAATATCTCAAACTCATAAATACTTTCAAAACCAGCCTAAATATATAAATAGTTTCATAAAATGCCGTATAAAATTCTTTTAATTCATTTGTTTCTATTATAAATTCATTATTTGTTTGCTAAAAAATGGTTTTCTAATTGAAAGTATTAGTGGCATGCTTATGGCCCTTCAATCAGCAGCAAAGTGATTCTTGAAAAATTCAATGCTTCAACAACAGAATAAAGACAGATAAGTTTAAATTGTTATCGTATTTTTTGTTTTTTCGTTCGATGGCAACCCAAGCAACAAAAGACAAGTGGAAATAGTCTTTGATAATAATTTTTCCATTTATCGTGCTAGATATCCTAATTTTATAATACCACAATTAGCATTTATTTTTTTTGGCTGAGACGATTGCTTTGCGGCCAAGTTACGATTGCGGAATACTTAAAGAATCGATCTCGCAGATGATTTACCATTGTAGTTAAAGTGGCCAATTACACCACTCGCTAACTTTCAGCCTTTATAGTTTTATTGTTATGGATATATCATTAATAGGATGGTAGAGAACTGATATTGGGAACTATTCAATCCCTTTGGTTGGATACTTTACCTATGGATTGAATAACAACACTGATCAGGACAACTCCGGATGTTACAGTTTGTATTAATTGGGCACACAAACTCACTCAGATAAGTAAACTGTTATCTTCAAATTCTCATTCGGTATGCTAATAATGCATAAGCTATATCAATATTCGTACCCTATGAAGTCATGATATCTGGCTATTATGTTCGTAACACATTAAGCTACCATTATCGTACATGATTGCTAACGGGTGGTGGTCAAGCTAAGGATAGTGGCTAATTAGGCCATTCTTTAACCTTTGGCTTGTGAATACATGGAACTAAGGTTATTGGGGAGAAATCCTTTTCTGTTGAGTTTTGTAAATTTCAGGTAGACGATGAAGCATCCATTCCGACTGACTCTTATCTTTGACATGGCCAGAGATGCTGCCTCTTCAGCTGACATCGAAGCGAAATGAAAGCTAAAGCTTTCATCTTTTTTCATGGTTGCGCATGCAGCCTGACATCTGAAATTTCTTCAACATTTATCCATTTGGTCAAAGGCTAGTTTACATCTAGTACTTGGCCATTCGACGCCTTACAAATTACTAACTTCTATGATTATGCATTGGACAATCACAACTCTCTATTGGCCAAGCTCCCCACTCAACATCTGAAGTTCTTGAACAGTTTCAACTTTGATCCAAATGGTGACACTAAACAATCAAGGCTTTCATCCAGCAACTATCTTATTTTCAAATTTGGAAAATATATTTCCATCCGGCTAGGAATTCATAAAATCCTATCTTTTACTCATACGGGAATGCACAAATCGGAGTTTGAGGGAACCGTGTTGAGACCTTATGGAATTCTTCCATCCTCCAAAAAAGATAAGTGCTCGAACTATAAATTGCATACCTAACATTCCATGATTCAATTTATCTAATGCATATTGACATGAATACAAGTTGAGATTTATTGACTCTGTTATTGTGTTTATCCCCCATCTTGCTATGAGTTGTTGGCTACATAATTTACGCATGTCATATACATTATAATATCTTTTGGCTTTCTCATCTTGACTTAGAAAAGTCTATTTTTCTATTCAATATCGGTACACAAGTACATGTCATTGTTTATTCGTGAGGAACACAAGCTTACTCATATAAGTTATCCTATTCCAAGTTCTTACTTTTTCTATTTTTGTGCACGACTTACATGTACCCTACTTAGTCATGAGGCATGATTCTATAACTTACATTTATACATTCAATACATAGATCAATATATGCTTATGCTTCCAGCTTGTTATTCGGCATAATTTTCTATGATTAGAAATCTTTAAGTTTATAATATGTTCACACCCTTCCTTCTAGAGATATTAATTAAGAGCACGTTCCTATATTGTCATTTCATGCATGTCATGATGTCAATAAATTGAAGAATGATTTACCTTCTATGTCTAAAAATATAGGTATATAGTACTCTATTTCCGGGAAATATGATATTAACGTAAATTAGTTTACTATACCTAAGTGACGAAAATATGTTTCTCATATAAGTATATATAACTTTTTTTTTAAAAAACCCTCGGAGGAACAGTGTGTTCCTCCAAAGGAAAATATGTTGGAATGGGTGAAAATTTCGGGCGAATATCCCAACCAGGTTGGTGCCTCCGCTTGCCTACAAAACGCTCACCCCTCTTTTTATTAAATTAAAAGTGGTTCTTAAAACAAGAACCAAATTGTCCAAATTACAACAACAACAGTAAGTTCGGATTAATAAATAAATCCAAGACCGAGGTACATATCCCATGCTTATAAGACTTAAAAAGAAACCAACAAATCTTCACACTACCCACAAAAATATCCTCCTGACCGAAAGAGCCGTCAAAGATGAATTTGTTCCGATTCTTCCAAGTAAACCATGGTATGACGAACCATAGCGCCGTCCCAAAATCACGACAAACACCGGGTTTGAAAAAAGAGCGCCAGAGCAATAAGAAGTTGTAGGCCGATTGAGGCAACACCATAGAAATACCCAACCACTGAAAAGTGTTACTCCAAACTTTATAACTCGCATGACAATATATAAGGCAGTGCTCCACCAATTCTGATTCCGAAGAAAAGGGACAACGATCATCATTGACTGCCAAACGACCTCGCCTGTACAAAAAAGCTCGAGTTGGTAATCTGTCATGAAACATCAGCCAACCAAAAAACTTAATCTTCAGTAGTAAATGAGCTTCCCATATAATATCGAAATTCTTTCTCGGGGGCTGCCATTGTGGTTGTTGGTAATAACCTTGACAAAAAGAGGCAGCTGAGTAGTTCTTTGAAGTTCCAATCTCCTAAACCACAAGATCCTCATTCAATTGAAAGGTTAATTGTCCCAGGGCATGGAAAAGGGATGGATTTAAAACTGAAATCCATTCTTTTAGCTCCAAACATCGTTGTTGTCTCGTAATACGCAGGTTTCTTTTCCAAAAGGGGCGTGATTGTGTTCGGGCTTCAAAAAGGAATGTGCAACCCACAAGGATTGAGCATTGTTTTTTATTACACAACGCGAACAAATCCAAGAATAAGGATTTGATTGGTTGATTTAAGGTCCAATTGTCAGACCAAAAGGAACCCACCTTCCCATTACGGACACGAACTTGAGTTTGAGAAGAGGAAAGGTCCCAGTACAGATTGTTTTTGAAGCAGCAGGAGATAATACCTTTCCAAATAGGTGAGAGGCTTTTATAATCTAAAACAACCATATCATGCCAAGTCCGCACCCCATATCGATGCGCACAATAATCAAACCAAAGCGAATCATCAATAGAGACTCTCAGCTTCCACAACCATTTGAAAAGCAAGCTTGCTTTAATAAGCCTGAAATCTCGAATAAATAGACCGTGTACATTTGAGTCACCTAGCCATAAAAAATTCCTCATCAGAAGATTCAGTGAAATAAACATAGAACTTGGCATTTTAAAAATGGACAATAAGTATATTGGAAGTGAAGATAGAACTGATTTGATAAGAACGTACCTGCCCGCATATGAAAGACAACTTCCTTTCCAATTTGCCAATTTGTTCTTGAATTTAGCAATCAATGGATCCCAAACCGCAAGTTTTGGCTGTTTAATACAAAGAGGGGCTCCCAAATAAGTAATTGGAAATTGACCTACACGGTACCCAATAGAATTTGCTAGCAATTCTAGGGTAGCCTCGGGAACGTGCACGCCCATTAACGCACTTTTATGAAAGTTGAGGCGAAGGCCTGATACCAACTCAAAGCATCTTAGAATGTGAATAAAGCTCGAAAGCATTGATTCATCTACTGGCAAAAAACATAAAGTGTCATCTGCAATTTGGAGAAGTGAAATATCTGGTCTCAAGTCGGAATCCTGGTAAGACACCCTCAGCTATACTACAGTCAAAAAGTTGCTTCAAACCTTCTATAGCAAGAACAAAGATAAATGGTGAAAGGGGGTCTCTTTGCTTCACTCCCTTACGGATACAAATCGGTTCGTTTAGGGATCCATTTATCAGAATTGAAGTGGAAGAATTTTCCCTATAGTTTGACAACCAAGAAATCCATTTCCTGTCAAAACCCATGTTACGAAGAACTGAGTCAATGTATTCCCATGAGATACTGTCAAATGCTTTGTGAAAGTCCAATTTCAGAACCAAGCAAGGCTTCCTGCGTGAGTGGAGAGTCTGAATAACCTTTGACGCCAAAAATGAACACTCGTGGATACTTCTCCCTTTAACAAAAGCAAATTGATTACTAGATATTAAAGATGGGAGAAACACTTATAGGCGGGCTGATAACAATTTTACTAAAATTTTATATGTCCCATGAATGAGGGAGGTTGGCCAAAAGTTATGTAGTGTACAGGTGCCTGTAATTTTTGGGATCAACACCGTAAAGGATGTTTTGATGGAGTCCGGTAGTGTCGAATATTCATGAAATCGATTAAAAACATTCATTAGTTCTTTCTTCAAATCCTCCCAAAATCTTTTATAGAAGAAAAAATTAAATCCGTCCGGACTTGGAGCTTTATTTTCACAACAAGCATTAATGCTTTTCCATACCTAGTCCGTTGAGAAGGGGGCTATCAAGGTAGCGTTTTGCTCAGCAGTTACTATTTTAAACTGTAATTTATGGAGTGAGAAACGGACAGCCGGGTTTACCGTGAAGAGACGATCATAGTACGTTCGGATAGCCGCAGAAATGGCTCCCAAATTAGTGACGATTGTCCTATCAATTTCTAGCTGGGAGATATGGTTATTTTTGTATCGAGATGAAGTTGTATGATGAAAAAATGACATGTTATTATCTCCTAACAATGTCCATGAAATACGTGATTGCTGATGACACAATTTTTCGAAACAGCACTGGTGTTCACGAAACAATGATTGATTAATATCGAGTTCTATATTTTGTGCTTGGGTGAGGGGCCGCGCTATGTTGCTGCCAGTTTGGGCTAAGATCTTTGCTTCGAGGGTTGAAATTTCTTCTCAAGCTCCCCAAAATTTCTGTTGTGCCAGGGTCGAATAGCCGAAGCTAGTTTATTTAGCTTATAAGAGATATCTCGGTTTGAATGATTCGAACAAATGGACAGCCAGGTGCGGCGAGTGAATGGTAGAAAATCAGCATTATCCAACCAAAAATTGAGCGATCTGAAAGGCCTGCGACCCATGGTAGGATTAGTACATAAACTGAACGAAATGGATAGGTGGTCAGAAAGAGTGGTGTCTAACAGCGAGATTGTCATAAATGTCCATTGATCAAGGATGTCTGTAGAGGCTACGACCCTGTCAATGCGTGAGAAGGATATCCTATTATGCCACATATAGTCTCTTCCATGAAGAGGAAGGTCATGGAGTTTCGATTCTAAAACAAAGTCCTAAAAGCATGCCATTGATGGATATATTCTACCCCCAGCGCGTTCGGATGCAAGTAAAACTTTGTTAAAATCTCCACAAACTAGAATATTTGATGACTTATGGATTATAGGGCCAATTTCTGTCCACAATGCATTTCTTTTGGCTTGAATTATCGGAGCATATAGACATAACACATGAAACACCCTTTGTTGCACAGAAAATTTCATCAAGATCCATCTAAATGAAGACCGAACTATAGACCCATTAAGAATAGCTGAATTCCAAGATAGTAATATACCGCCAGAGAGACTATTGGACGGAATGAAGTGATAGGAAAAATCATTCTGCCCCCAGAAATTACGGATCACGGGGTCTGAGACTCCTTCAATTTTCATTTCTAGCAAGGCAAAAAAATTCAGATTGTATTTCCTAACGCATGATAGTACAAACTTTTGTTTCTCCCTATTGTTAAGTCCTCCTCAACAATTCCAACTTAGAAAGGATAAAGACATAAATAATGAATAAACGACCTTGAAAGTGGCTCCCTCTATAATCAACGACTTTCCATCGTATCCAGGGCTCTCTGTATAATAGGTTTATGATTTTCATTAAACAACCCTAACTTTTGTCCCAATTCAATCGTTAGGTGTTTTTCCAGATTTGGAGATGTCCGAGCTTGAGATAATGTTATCACCCGATTCATGTTTGGAATGTCAGGACCTGGGGAAGCGGATTCTGTTGGTTGAAGGACTTCCTGTACGGCGGCAACTTGTGTTTTTGAAAATAATACAACTCGGTTCTCATGTTGCATTTCATTCGTTTCTAGTATAACACTTAAGTTTACTGCAGAGCGGTCGGGAGAATCTTAAAATTGCATATCAGAGAGATTGATGTTACTCTATTGATCTTTCGAATGAATAGATGTGTCTGAGTCACTGGAGGTCGCATAGGCATCACTCGATTCATACGAAGGGTTTGAGTCAATTTCTTGACAAGGTTGGCAGCCCACGCCTTGCCTTAAATTGGTGAAAATCTTCACTGTATTTTACTAGTGGAAAATGGGCCTTTTAACCCCCTAGTCTGGTTTCGGTTTTATTTATAACCAAAACTAATGCTCAATTCACGGGCCCAATTTTAAAGTGGAGGGCTGGAATTGCACATTGTCTTCAGTTTTTCAGATAACTGAAGATAAAAATCAATTTCGCGTGGAACATTTGTTTCGGTTATCTAAAATAACCGAAGATAATGAGCTTCAACAACACACAATTCTCTTTAAGCGCTCACTTAAAACCCTCGTGAGTACCCCTCTCGCTGTCGTCCTCCTGAGAACCTTTCATCGTTGTCACCGTCCTTTCCGAGAATTGCTCACTGTCGTCGCCTGTGCATGTGACTTAGGATTTTGTTGCCATTCCTCAGCTGCTCGTGTCATTGCCGTTCCTCCGCAGTTCCTCTTGGTTTCGTCTCGCTGCCATTTCTCTGCGGCTCGTCTCACTGCCGTTGTTCTTCCCTCGCCGACGAGCCGTATTTCATCACCGGTCAATTTGTCCGTGGGTAAATTTCATCACTGGTCAAAATGGCAGTACGTTCACTTTGATTTTTATACGTACATTACTGTTTGGAGTTTATGTGTCTAGATGAATAAGTTAATTGGAATTCTGGAATTGTTATTGAAGTACTTATTAATCGCCTTTATCTTGAAGTTTGCATGTTTGGCCTTTCGGATCTTCAATTTTTAATTGTTGTGGCGAAAATTGGAGGAATGAGTGTTGGTTTTGCTAATTTCATAGGATAATGATGAAGTGAAGAAGTAGTAAGTAGTTTTATTCTTTCTTTTTTGGCGGTATGCAATATTGACTTCTTTTTCCATTGCTTTCAGATTCGGAGCTAATGGGACATAGAGGAAATCAACCTGGAAGGGTTTAATAAAAACTGGTTGCAGGTTGTTGTTATGTGCATCTTTGCTTCAGTATGCTTTGCTTCACCTCATTGGTTACGTAGTTTCCTAGTTGGTTTTTTGGATCAATTTCTTCAGATTTTTGCTTATGTTTGAATACATGTATGAATTTTTGAGTCGTTAATCTGTTAATCAATGCTGAACAGTAATGGAACTAGATTTTGTGTCCTTTTAGAGCCTGGCCTCTGTGACTGAATATGTGTTCAATGTTCGCCTGCTGATTTTTTTACTGAAAATGTTAGCCTATTGATTAATTTGCTGAATTCTCTATTTTTACGCTAAATCAATAGGAAGAAGATTTGAAGCAATTTCGTCAATGGGGAAGCAGAACACCTGGACACCCTGAGAACTTTGAGACTCCTGGTGTTCAAGTTACTACTGGTTAGAGTTTGATGTTAATAGTTTCAACTGCAATAGCTTTCTCTGTATTGATAGGCTTTGAAATTGAAACTCATATGCTTTACATATTGTTTTTAGGTCCTCTTGGATAGGGAATTGCCAATGCTGTTGACTTGGCTCTTGCAGAGAAGCACTTGGTTGCTCGCTTTAACAAACCAGACAATGAAATTGTTGACCACTACACACATGCTTACCTTCTTTCTCTTTAATTATAAACTTTGAAATTTTTAATGTAGAATCAAAGAATTTTCATAATTTGTTGGTGTATGGATTACTGCTATGAGATTAAGGTTTATCATGTTAGCTTTGGATTCTACCTCAAAAGTCAATTATTTATGCAATAGAGTGTGTTGTTCCCACTAGTGTTTGTACCCGTAGAAAGAGAAAAGGATCAGTTACTCATTCCAAAAGGTACCGAAACTAAGGATGAAACCATGTCAAGGCATTCAGGCCTATTAAAATCACAATCCAATGAAACAATTCTGCTAAAAGTACTGGCCAATTGCCTAATCAGCTTCTCATAGATCAGTACCGGTGGGATGCCCATACAATCAACATACATAACACATTCTTGAGGAATAAAATCAGTTGTTAGCAATAGCACCTTCAAAAAGATATGATGCATGACCTTCCAATCACCACCTATAAAATCATGCATTGCATTCACAAATTAAATGAGACAATAACAGTATCTCCTCCCGTAGGGGCTGTGAAAGCAATATCAAAACCACGTTCCTGAAGTAATTCAAAAACATGTGTAATATTGGAAATATTAGTCAAAGAGGCAAGACAAGACTTATCTTTCTATGGGGCCACTTCAATAATTAGATCATGGCCCCGAGAAGAAGAATCATGATTGTTAGATGTATCCTGTTTAGGAGAAACCTTTAAGGAAACCTTGGATCCGGATACAACATTCACATAAGATTGCTTCCCTCATTTGGATACTCGGAAAACAGGCCTCAGCTTTGGGTTTGGCTTGGATTCTAATTGCTTGTTGTGCCGAACAGGGACATCAGGCCTAGAGAATCGAGCACGATGTGCATGACGACGTATTGTGCCAATGACCACAAAGTTTAATCTGTAAAGAGTCTCATGCATCGGCAGAGATCCGTCCACAATTAGAAAACCAAAATTAAGATTTTTTGCCTTCCTTTTCCTTGTGATATAAACTTTCCCTGGGATTCCATATTTCTGAAAGATTCGACTCATCGAGACCTCATCATTCCTATTTGGGAAATTTTTTAAGTAGATTCTGGCTGGTGTGTTACGATCGGTGGGATTGGTGTGGTAGGGTCAATAGGGGCGACGGAACTGGGTGGGATGGCTATGATATTGATCATCGGTAGTGGTACGGTGGGGTTGATAGGGGCGGCGAGGCAGATTTCGGCGGCTGTGCCAATGACCGGCGGCTATGGAAATGGTGGCTGGGTGACACCATGGGTTTCTCTCCATGTTAGCTTTCTTTTAACTATATAAACCTTACTTATATAAAGATATTGGAAAAGCTTATTATTCTGATGAAATTGCAGGATAAATAACTCCAACTACATGAAGTAAACCCACTTTTCCAATTCAGGAGACAACAAGTCCAATCGCATGAAAAATGCACTTGGTGAAGATTTCATTCTCACGAAAAGCAGTTGATGAAGCTCTACTTTTATTAATCAAGACCAAACACACGCCAAAGTGAAATTTTCAAAGATACTCAAGACAGTCGAGTGCCGACCAAGACTCTATAGTGTGTCAAAACAACTGAGTCCAGTTACAAAGACTTACTCCAATATAAAGACCGAGTGTTCACTCGGACAAGGAAAACCATGCCTTCAAAAGCTTACAATCAAACTCAAACACGCATATAAAGCCATCCAAAGCAACCAAATGGACGAACTAAGAACTTACAAATACATGGAGCACAGCTATCCCTAAATAGCATTTTGTAGCAGAATGCCCAAAGGGACAAAGTGGATACACTCTTTTTCCCCTCCTATAGATTTTTCTAGCTGGCCACTGGATTTTTCTATAGCAAGGTCTGTATTGAGTAACACACTTCGTAAGCAGCTCTATTTTCGGCGTAACACTATAAGCCTAGGTCTTGTAATCTTCTATGTTGCAATAAATAAAGATTCACTTCATATCAAAATCTTGCGCATCTTAGAAGTTCTGATCAAACTATCTAGCATGCTACCCGACCATAGAGTCGATGTTAGACCGGTTATGCGCACCGACTCTACAAAACGTCCAAGGCCACTTAAGCCCTATGGAATATTAAAAAAGTCCTAGGCCACACTTGAGCCCTCAGGCATATAAAAGTCCTAGGGTAAACTCGTAAGACCGCAAGCGTACCAAAAAGTTGTAGGCACCAGAAGCCATCAGGTAAATTAAAAGTCCTAGGCCATTCGTAATCCCGCAGGCATGACAAAAAGACCTGAGCCCCATAAGCTTTCAGGCATATTTTGTAAGACTTAGGCCACACTTGAGCCCTCAGGCATATTAAAAGTCCTAGGCCATCAGTAAGCCCATAGGCACATCTAAAAGACCCAGGCAAACCATAATCCCTCAGGCGCCTGAAAAGACCTAAGTAAGTAATAAGACTTACGGCACTAAAAAAATATATCTAAGATATATCATTCATCACCAAGACCGAATGAAAGAGTACAAGACATAATACATGCAAAGAAAAATCTTAAGTTGAACCATTCATCCTTGAGATCGAATGCAGTATAGTTAAGAAAATATCAAACCAAAAGTATTGATCATGCAGAATGAATAAAACATTAAAGCATTCATCCCCAAGACCAGATGAAACACACTTAGAAAAATCTCAAAAGCATTCATTATAGAATGAATAAGTACATATAAAAGAAGAAACTTAATCACTCGTCCTAGAGACCGAGTACATACAGTTAAGAGAAATTTACATCAACCATCCTTATGACCGAATGTAAACATTTGTTTGTCCTAACGGATCGGGTGGCAAGAATATAGCAGATATATACAGAAAAAAGCAAGGCAAATTACTCGGCTTGAAAGAGATAAAGAAAACTATCCAAAACACATCATCTGTCTCATTGATCGAATGAAAAAGCATAACACATGCATATATAAATTAAAAGTTAAACTATACGACGTACATGCTGAATGAAAAATGAAAAGAAGAAACATTCAAAGTAAAATTCAAGCATACTCAGTTGGCATCAAATTGATCTCAGCACCTGGTGCGCTAGTCTGAAAAGCTTTCGGGTCATTAGCCAAAGCATCATCCTTGGCAATGTCATCCTCACCCTGCTTCTTACCATCAGAAAGTTTCGCATTAGCGATAAGGATAACTTGGTGGGAGATAAATGTAGCATATAAAGGGAACTCAACCTCCTCCAACATTTCATTCTGCAAGTTTGGATGAGTGGACTGGTAGGACATCGACACAAGTTCACCATACAGATAGCCATAATCAATCAGCTTATTTGTCACGATGACCAAACATCTCTTCAAGGTTGGCTTTCTCAACTTGAGCTTGTGATAGCTACACTTTCAAACCCACTGCTTTCATCGAGTCTTTTAGGCTGCCCTTTTCCCTCCTCTGCCTTCACTCGACCGTTCTGAGCTAAGGAGAGCTTCCTCTTGGCTTTAGACTAGGGCCTGCCAGACGAGCTCAGAGCTGCTTGACATAGGTCATAAAACGAACAAATAACCTAAGTGTAAACGAAAGAATCAAAGCCAAGGCAATATGTAAGACCTTAGGCACACCAGAAGACCTTAGCTAAAACTAAGGAACACATGAAGTTGATGCATGACACAAGACCTTGGCCATGCTATAAGACCTGGAAATTTAAGGCAATAAGTAGAAGACCTTACATGATGTTAAGGGATGATAAAGAACTAGCCTTAAAACTCCGAGCTAGGCACACTATCCATTTCCTCAAAACAAGAAGTCCTGTGAGAAAGCACAACTGACTCAGCAACTGGTACGAAGCAAATAGGATCAAAGCAAATCAAATGCATGCAATGCAAGCACAGCTCAAGTATCGATGGATTCAACATCCCTTACCTCGCAAAAGGGCTCAAAATCTAGTACCTTTACATAGCATTCAAACCGACCAATCACTTGGCTTACTTTTCAAGATTCTTTTATAGTAAAAGAAATAAGAAGATTCTTCCTCTGGCATACTCAAGCTCTTTCCCGATTTAGATTCTTCCTCTCAAGTATCTTGCCTCACACCAAGAAGATTTATCTTTCACCTAACTCGACGTTCATCACATGTCCGAGCTTAAATTTTGCAACCTTAGAAGGCTTGAACTAGATTATAAGAAAGTCATTTGTAGCGATAACTCAACTCCGCTTGATCATCTATTAGATGACATTTACATGAAGACATTTTGTAGAGGAAATCAATACCAAAAGTTAAACATAAAATCTAAGCACATGAGGCAATGTTCCATTACATTAGATTAAGTATTTGGATGCAACTCAACCAATAAAATCTACATTCTGGAAGTAACCGAGTGACCACCCAGCTAGCCAAGACCACTATACAACATTCTTTCAGCGTAGCATGCATTATCCCCTCATTGAAGATATGATCACCTCCACACGGGGTCTCAACTTCCTCCCTTTTGGGCAAATAACGTTGAAGAAACCAGCTGAGTAAATTCTAAAAAAGGATGTTGCTCACTCAATCCTGCCCCTAGATTGAAAAATGTATTTCCTTACGACCCTCTATACGCAAGACACCTCAAAAAGCTTGCACTAATCATAGCCAACATATACATACAAGGACATCATTCTCGAACTTACGCAGACGTAGAATCAACATTCTCTACAGCCTCATCCGAGACTTCATTCATAGTCTCTCCAGCTGGTGACGTCTCTTTGCTCTCAGTTTCCACTACATTTTGCCCTAATGGAGAAAATTCACTTTCTCTCTCTTAAGAGTAAGGCAGATCCCAATTAGAACAACTCTTTTTCTAGTCGGGTTACTAGCTTAGTCTTTTGTAGAACTCGCCGAATCAAATCAAATACGTATGAAAGATTTACAGTCACACCATAAAATGAGCCACTCATGCAAATAGCTGCAATCACCTTAATCCACAAAAGTGACACAATCAACTTCACCCTCAAAGGGCCTTGCTCGAACATCTAACTCTACTTTACAATCTGGAAGGACTTCTTCAGTCCACTGGCAACATCAGCAACTGAACCATTTTAGAGGATCTGCAAGAAATCTAGAAGATTGAAGAATTCAACAAAAGAAAGCAGACTTTAAAAGGCGCAGGATAAGCAATACTTCAATACAAGGCAAGAAGAAACACAAGGTGCAAAATGCCAGTGTTGCAGACATATCTGAAGAATGAGAAGAAGTTGAAATTCGAGTAAATAAAAGATTAAGGCAATGACATCCTCAAGAATTAAAGAAGAATTTTTGCAATAAGAAGAAAGAAGGGTGAAGCTCATCGAAACTTTGAAGACAACTTGCAACAATGGCGACCATTGAAATAGCCTTGGAGGATGCAGTCTCACATAATTCTATCATTGGCAACAACTTCTAGTGAATTTTCAACCCTAAAGAGTTTCACCAGACTTGCAGGGGGACTTCTATTCACTCAGTAAAAAATAGAGCCTGTGTGCCATGTACACGCAATCTAATTACTTTGCTTGAACCCGGCCGGATGTACATGAGGTCCGACTAATTTGCGTTGATCTAGTAGGATGCCCACACGGCACGCTGAATGTACTACAACCACATGGATAAATGCGCGAATAGAATCCTACTTAGATTCTATTCTTATTCCTATACAGGATATTCACTAAAGAAGAGATATACTAAACAAGACACTAGATAAATAAAGAAGAATTCAGCTATTAAGGAAATACAACCTAATAAGATCCTTGGTCATCAAGGACCCCGAACCAAAGAAGAATCCATCTCATACTCCTTTCCCATTTGGATAAATAGGAATATTATCACTTTCCTAATCAAACAAACATGAAGAATGTCACTATAAAGGAAACACTATTTAATTAGGGTCCTTGACCATCAAGGAAACCTAACTATATAGGAATCTTTTTCCATTATATAAAGGGACCTTCATCACCATCTCAGGTATCTCATTCTTAATCTCTAATCTCTCTTGCCTACTCTTTACACCCCGTGCTGACTTAAGCATTGGAGAGGCTATGCCGGTTACCCAGCTAGTCGCTCTAATGCTCTTTTAGTCCTTTAGGTACACCTTTCAGCCAAGACTATTTATAACATGATCTCAAAGATTGGTGCGTGGAACACACTTTCATTTACCAATCTTTTACCGGGTTCTCTTTAGCGGTAGGATAGGTGATTTTCCCTTCTCTTGAGCAGTATAGTGTCCTAGAGCAACATCGTAAGCATAAAAATTACCAGCTTTATCTGCTCGTGAAGCAACATGAGGTGAAGACCTGTCCAAGGATAAGAAGATCATCCTTCTATAGGGAAACTCCATGGTCTTCCCCTTGTTTTGCACCGTACTTTTCGAGGATCAGTGCCTCTTCATAGACCTCACTAAATTCATTGAAGATCCCAGTTATAAGTTCTTTCTCGATTTTAGGAATGGTTGCATTGATCAAGATGTCGATTAGGACCCTCTTAAATGTTTTGGGTTCACTAGGACTCTTAAATCCATCCACCTCTTGTAGTACCTATGAAATTCCTCATACTCTTTTTTCTAGCAAGAGACCAAATCATTGATGTTGATTCAAGGTTTGGTGTTTGTGAGCACGGGATTTTACAGTCCCTCTCTCGAGACGATGATGATGTACATTCAATTTTATTCCTCATGATAAAAATTCTTTTCTTGGAATTTTTATTACCGATAAAAAATTCTTTACGAATTTTATTTTCGGAAAAATTCAGTTCGGTGTGTCCGATAACGCGTCCGGTGGGAGCTCGAACTGATGATTTGCACTCAAAAATTAATTTAGTCCTAAATACCCTTAGCAATTCAAAATTAACCCTAATTTAACCACTCTTTCCACCTTTTTAGGCTAGTCCATGCTTAATTTTCAGACCTCGATGAAGTCAAAGCCGCCAGCGGCTTCAGCGATACCGCCGGCGGCATGAGTTTTTACAACAGACAACTTTTTGTCATGCCTGCTCGATATCCACCGGATAATTGATCAAAGTCAATTTTCTACCGGATTTTATCCTATATAAACAGCCATTTACAGTTGAAGTAACGGTTGAACTCTCAATACTTGAAATCTTATAGAGGTTTTAAGCAATTTATAGTTAGTTCTAGTGGGAAAAGGTATAGAAAAGGTAAGAAAATGGGATTTAATCCATCTTTTCGTGGTTTTTCTTAACTGAATTCTCTGATATTTAGGTAGATTTTAGGACTAAAATCACTACAATAGGATTTAGAGACTAAAATCCTATACCTACTTACCAAATCATCACTTTGAGCTCCCTGGAGGTGTCATTGGGATCACGAAGAGGTGGATTCACGGTCCCGAGGTAAAGATTCTAAGTCTCATATCTCTTTGGCTTTCATTTTACCTATTTATTATGATAGCTTGCTATTTTGTGCTTAGCTTTGGGTTTTCGGTCGCTTTTCGGCCGTAAACTGCTATTACTGCAACAAAGTGAAGCCGCCAACGATATCACTCATGTCGCCAGTGACATCAGTGATACTGTCCGGGGCTTCCTTTATCCCCAACAGCTCTATTTTCTTGTAGGACCCTTTCTTTATGGTATCTAGAATGTCATACAGCCTGCCTATGTAGATGAAATCGCTAGTGGCATCCTTGATGCCACCGCCGGCTTCATTCATACCATCGACGGTATGGCGTTCTGGACAGCTTATTTATTTTCGTTTTCGGTTTTGACCTAGTTTAATTTCTGAAGCTAGGATGTACAGTGCAATGATGGAAGCCTAGAACTTCCTGAAAATAGTCCTTAACCCATGACATGTGGCATTTTCACTAATAATCCGATTAAAATAATCATTGAGTCTAAAATGTGGATAAAATCGAATTTTCTCACAAACTCCGATCAAACACCATTTTTAGCAATCCAACTGGGCTCCATAAATTGCAAAATTAATATGCTATGTTCACGCTAACTCGGGTCTTTTTTGGACTACTAACTATGCATGCTACGTGGTATACCTCATACAACATACCGTATTTGTGCTAACCATGCAGGTAGATTTAGGATAGATGCATGTTAGGCTTTCGGGTATTTTATTTATTATTTAGACAAGTGTATAGAATTTGGAGAGCCTAGTAATTATTCTTTCAATTCCCGCATTTATTTTTGGATGACTGTAATAATTTATTTATTTACCGCTTTGAATGTATGATGACTCGCTAACAATATATAAATCAAAAAAATAATAAATAGGGTGGGTTAAAATTGAATAAAAAAGAACGAAACTTTTAACTTGGCCAATGTAGAATAGATACCATCATCCAAACTCGAAATCTCTACTTAAGGAATAGTCTACCACCCGGTGGGAAAATAGGACAAAAAATTTCCCGATTGAGCTGAACCCGGTGGGGACTCAATTTTAAGTCTGAGATTTTGATCTCGTGTCTTTTGAGCATTAAAATATGCCAAACCATTTTCTACAACCACATAATTATTTTCAGGAGATTTGTCCTCCGATTCGGCTTTGTAGCCCAGCCGAGATGTCATCTGCTAAGAGAGGTGACTCTGCTGGGGATTGATCACTTTAAACTTGAACTTAAAATTTTCAATAAGTTTAAAAGATTTAAATGATGTATTGAAATAATTGGCCAAATTAAAACTTCATTCTTTTTTATAACATTTTATCCTTACGCGTGTAGAAAATTTTATAAAATTAGGATGCCCCATTTTCCCTAAGAAGCTTAGGGAAGTATCACTTATGCCTTACGGGAATTGAGGATGCCTAGTGGGTGGATCACTCGTTTATACCAACACGTGAACTCCTGTGATAGCACGTATTTGGGGAGTGGTTGAGTAACATGAAATCAAGGTAAACAAGAACCTTCTACATCCACAAACCTATACCAAAGCCACGTCAGAAAAGCGTTAGCACTTTATCCCTTAGGACTACCAAAACAATAAAAAATAAATGGGATGCACTTCTTTGTCATTTATTGGCATTGAATTTAACCTCCATCCTTTTGAATGGCGTTACGTGGGGGTCATAAGGTTAGAAGAGGGATGTTTCTTGTGCTCTGTGCTACATGCTCATGCATTAACCATGCATTGCCTTCGAGGGCCCAAATCTTAATCAACTTACCCTTACTAAACTCCATTCATGGAAGAGGTTTAGTAACATCCGTGGGACTTCTTTAGTTTCTCTGTTGAGTCACAACAAACCACCGTGTGTGACGAGAGGTACGAACGTCCTACGTATATTGGAGGGATAAGCCTTCGCACCATCGCTAACCACATTTATGTGTAGCCATAAGAATAAGCATGTCACGCATTGATTATTAAACAAAAGACATTCACACCATCCATGGCATAACCCACTCTTGGTCTAACCTACAATTTATGATTCCGAGCAGTCTTCCTTCCAATCCTATTCTTATCACCAGCCAAGTCTCTTCCTCATAACAATGATGATGTTGCACCACCCGAGGAGCAAATCGGTCCTACCCCTACCTCGGGACAAGCTCCTCCGCCATGGCCTAATTTATTAGTTTGAATCTCTTCCAAAACACTATATAGGAACAGATTCAAGCAGCTATTCAAGATGTTATTAGACAAGCCCTGGAGGACAAGAATCCTGATTAGGTTTTAGATTTAGATATTTAGACTCAGAATCAGAATGGGTTCATTCAGAATGGTTCAACTCAGGTTCTGTCCGACCCAATAGGGACACAACCGATTCAGTTCGCTCAGCTTCCATTTCAGTCAGCTCCGACCCAAACTCAATCAAACTCATTCCAATTTGGTCAAACCTCAATCCATCTTCAAACCTCAACCCAAAACCCGAGGTCTATAGCCAAAAGGTAAATTCTCCCCCCACTTTTAGATGATTCTACTGGCCAACTCTCAGCTTCCTTTAGTGGATTGGCCTAGGCTACAGTGCCTCCCCCATTTTTCACTCCTAGTCCTCCTCAATTTATCATAACGCCTCAAGGAACAACTTACCCTCAAAACCCTTTAAATACCTAACTGGTATCTAGTCCCTGACTTAGTTTTCCACGTCCTCCATATGGCTAGTTTGGAGTTCGCGACTAGGTCACACAACCTCTGGCATGACACCTACAGCTGAAGCACTCACCCGCCAGTCAACAATCCCCTAATCTAGCAACTAGATCATGCAATCTCCAGGCATGACACCTGAAGTTGAAGCTCTCTTGCAATTGCCTTTATCTACTAACTCTGAATAGAGGAAAGAAACCCAAGATTCAGTTCTTCCCTTGTTTTCCCTTGGCTTGTCCTATACATTGGTCACTCCCTCACAACTAGCGCAACCTGCATCCATGATGCCTCCTCATTTTGGTGTCACACCCAAAGGGGCTACGTCGCCTAAAAACTAGTTCATTTCCTAGCCGAACCTTTGTGATGGAGCTAAACGATCTAAGCCACTTGCAGCGCAAAGAAACATTCCCGCCTTGTACGACCAGGTCATGACACCTTCGAGCATGACACCAGAAGTTAAAACCTTCTTGCGTCAATTGGTGGCAGGTAATAATGGTTAGAAAGAGGGAGAACTCCAAAGAAATGAAGGTTGGGTTCCCCATAACTCCAGCACGCGTCTGTCGGCTTGCTATAATAAATCAGGCACCACCCCATCTAGGGTCGGGGTAAATAAAAGGGCTTCTCAAAAACTGCCCCTAGTTGCCACTATCCAGCCAAACAACAACCCTACAGGTATTGCAAACCCATGGAATCTGCCGCTTAATGTAATCTTTGCTGGATTAAGAGAGGTCGGCCTTCTCAAATCCGTTCGCAAGTACAGACCCCCCATGAGAGACAAGAGGAAAAGCTTCTGCGGATATAATGTCCTGTCGGGTCACCGGACCAATGAATGTAATACTTTGGTTGGTGCCATCCGCCATTTATTGGGGGAAGGGAAAATTGTTGAACCTGAAAGAGCGCCTAGCGCTATAAATTTTCCCTATCGAAGTTCGACAACCAGATAGGAATGACCAATTCTGGCTTACGTAAACGAGGAAATGGGCCATATGAGCTCATCAAGTTCATCAACTCTAAAGGCACTGTCAAAGCAAAGGGAAAGTTATGCTCTAATGATGACGATCGAGCGATGAAGAGGTCAAAGCGGCTATCGCCGCAGTGACTAAGGCAATGATAATTTTAATAAAGAAAGGGTAGAAACACGAAGAGGGTGAAGCAATGAGTAACCCGTTAACTAAAACCATAGAACAACTCGCAAAGGTCATGGACGGGGGGGAAGGTCTTATGAAGGACATCTCACTAACCACCGAGCTGAATGAGGCTCAAGCTTTCGACCGGGATGACACATTCATGGAACCTATCGAGGATGGTCTCACCACCGACATCAACCACAAAGACCCTCCACCTGTGGAGGATGACAAGCTTTAATGTGTAATCTTTAGATTTCTCTACACTTTCATTTTGAACAATTTCATGTTTGAAACTTTCAGCTCAACGAGCAACCTTTAGCTTGTTTACTTGTTTCATGTTTTGCCAAATCAATCCACGCATTCATAAGAATATACGTATAACATTTTTAGTATTTGAGATTCTCCATGGCATGAAATTAATTCGAGTGCAAAGAGAATCTCCCAAGTGGTAACCATTTCCAATAATTAAACTCTTGTTAAAATAAATACAAGTGCTTAAAGATTGTGATAATGCTTACGAAGATGCACTCAGAGTAGGCCACCGAATTTCCAAACATCCCATCCCCGAAGGTACCGAGTGCAAGCTAATCAAGTCGAAGCTTTACCATTTACGACCACCACATGGACTATCTTAGAAAGAAGATTCAATGGGTGGTCTGTTCCTTACGAAACTCAAATTGCCGATTAAGAAGGCACCAACAGTCTCAGATCTATGGGAAGGTGTAATGCCTTTCTCATACCAAACTTTAGAATTCTTCTAGCTCCTAACCTATTTTCGTCGTAAAGGATAAATATGATTGATAAGGCCTGACCATCATTAATTCTTGGACACAAGTTCACCAAAATGATCATGGAACACTTCTTAAAACATCCAATGGTCAAATCCTACACCTGTCTAAGCATCGAGAAGATGGACGAATTCATGAAGACAACATGTATTAGCTTAGTATGATACACCCACCGCATTGCCTTTGATGAAAAAGTTTAATTTCAAGGGGTAGGTTCCAAGTTCATTGAGAGAAACATCTCTTGGCTTAGGCACAATATAGCTCAGCACATCGATTCAGAAAACAAAATTCTATTTCAATGGGCAATTTCTAAATTAATCGAGAGATGTATGATTGAGCATTGCCTTCTCCGCACAAACCACGATCAAGAAACAGTCAAAACGGCGAAGAAACCAATTAAAGAAAATGCCTTCCAAGATAACAACAGCCTACAGAGATTAGGCTGGAATGTTGCCATTCACCGTCTGGAGTGCTACATAAGCATCAAACCTCCCTCGAGACCAACTCCTTTAAATTGGCTGACCAAAATTGAAGTGAGGTTACCCGATGTCACTTTGAAGGTTAGAATTGATGAAGCAATCTAGTGTGATAGTCGAACGGACACTAAGGGCCTTAGACAATCTGCAAAGGCACGATTGAGTGTACTACAATAAGTCAAATACCTAAATCTCCTCGCCAAAGTCATAGACCCGGGATTAAGGCTACTGGAACTTTCCAACACCGACATCAAGGAAAAGTTTAGATCAAATTGAGAAAGTCCCTGTGTAGTCAGGACGATAGTTGATAAACGGTACAGCCAAGATCATGAGCATAGACAAGAGTGAGTTCATCGACCTAATCAACTAAGATAGGCTTAAGCGTTATCGGATCTAAATGAAAGAAATAAATCAAGAAAGAGGCACACAAATATATATATATATATATATATATATATATATATATATATATATATATATATATAAAACAAAGAACCCGTCGTTTGGTCTTCAACCAATCGAGCAAAAATTAGGGTGACACCCGATGGCTGGTATTCTGCAAGCCAGCCAGGTAAAAATTAGGGTATCTCTTTAGGAAATTGCCCGCTGAACTGAAAACCTGAAAAGGGCAGTTCAGGGAAAAATATGGGCATAATAGAAAAATAGTAAGATTTTGACTTGAAAATCTATAAAGACTGGTTAACACCAGGAGTTTGATTAATGGAAATGGTTACCAACATCTTGTACTCCGATTAAATTCATTTAATGAAAGTATCTTTCGTACTGAAATCTTTATGCTTGTGATTGTATAAAAATCTGGCAGCCAAATGGTGGAAACATCGCAAGTAAACTTAATGGAGGGTACTCGGAGCTCATCCGTATAAGCGCACAATAATTCAACCAATAAAAGATAAATAAATCTGGATAGACTAAAAACATCCTAGTCTATGCAAAAGTCGGAAATAAGTCTGCTGGATTGAAAACCCGAAAAGGGCGATCCATGCAAAAATAAAGACAAAAAAGAGATAGGGTGAAAATCTGAAAAGGACGGTCTATGCAAGAAACACGTCTGCTGGATTGAAAACCTGAAAGGGTGGTCCAAGGAAAAGTTAAGACAAGGTTTGATAGCACATCACACCGATCAGGGTCTATGCAATGATTAGAACCACTAATAAGGTAGACAAATGCACCTGTCACACTGAATTCTTTCACTATCATGCGAATGCACATCAAGAAGAGTTCGAGACTATCCTCACCAGATTCCCACTCCATCCTTGACTGCAAATGATTCTCTCAAGCAGACGAGGGCCCAACTTCTAACAATCACCCTTGGTAGGATCCAACAGTCATGATAGCGTCCTCTGTGTTGTAATCTAGGTTTGCAAGTGAAATACCCTATCTTCATCTCTCTTTGACTTGGTTTGGCCAGCAAATGTTGAGCATTAGAAATCAATGACTCGATCCACTCAAAGCCGGATACCTATCGGGAGTTGTATCTTAATTGAAACTCAAATTTGAACTCAGACTCAGACCCAAGTCCTTCATAGCAGTTAGCCCAAAGGAGTTCCACTTCCATCACACGAGCCTACCTGGTCACTATAGAGACATCATTTGCTCATCCAACATGATCCGATAGAGTATCACATAATCATGCATCTTTACTGCATACATTTCATGCATACACTCTTGCGATCCCTATTTCTCAGAATATCCAAAGGAAAACTATCAAGCCACAAAAGCTAGGGGCATAACCCCGAGCACGTAGAGCAAGCTCATCCTTCCAATAATCCAAAAATTATCGATCAATAAGAGGCAAGGGGCACAGTTCTCTCCAACCGATTAGGGTTACCATATCGATCAATAGGAGACACTTAGAAGGGGCATGGTTCTCTCCAACCACTTGGAGTTTTCTATCGAGCAAAAATAAAACTTAAGGAGCACACTCAAGATGGTTCAGATGACCCGTCAAACCTCCGCAATGACTCCTCCAGACCCCCTAAAATCTAACTCAATATACGATTCCTATTTCCATTTTTATTGTTAATTAAAGGGGCAAAAAATTTTTCTCTCGACATACTCAATTAAGCGATAAAAACGCAATTCATCTTTTGGGGTAACTTCTCTCTACTTCATCTTAATGTAAGTTTAGGGCAGATACAAGCTCTTCTCATGTCCAATAGCATCATCTACCGATCAACAAGATGGATAAAGGCAAATACCCAAACACAAGGATGGACTGGCCGACCAAATGTCGATCAAGCTAGATCAACCAGTTATTTAATGATTATTGGTAATAGTCACCCTTAATCAATGCAAAAAGTAGCAATAAATTGCTCCCATCTTCCCTCAGGGTATCATTCCCATTTTTGCTCGGGACATCGCTCCCATCATTGGCCCGGGATAACGCTTCCCACTTCTGTTAAGGGCATTGTTCCCTCCATCACCTAGAATATCACTCCCATCATCGCTAGGGGAATCGATCCCACCTTCACTCGGTACATCACTCCCATCACTGTTAGGGGCATTGATCCCACCTTCGCTCGGGACATCATTCCCATATCCTTTGGCATGGACATCACTCCCACCTTTGCAAGGGACATCATTCCCATGTTCGCCCAGGATAATGCTTCCAAATTTTGCCTGGGACATCGTTCCCACATGCTCTCGGGATATCTCTTCCCACCTTCTCTCGGGGCATCAGTCCCACCATCGGTCGTATAACCGATGGCCTCAGCTCTATAAGACACATATGTCTGGACTTGGTCAACTGGTCAAAGGGACCACATGGCATCCCTTACTGGTGATGGCATGGCCATATCGTTAGCAGCATCAAACTGCCAAGAACGACTTCAAATGCCTTCAAAACTTCTCCCGCATTTTGAAGATTCAATGAATTTTTCAATGATTCCTCAACCACCCAAGATTCCTAAACCTTTTGTATTTTCAACACCATGTCAAACCATGCAAGACCAATTCGACTCTTTGAACCCCTTGATGGAAAAAGACAAATCCGGCTCTTTGAACCCTTCTCGGCATAAGACCAATCCGGCTCTTCAAGCCCTCAGCACTTCAGGACTTCGAAGACCCTCGTATTTTGACTTATCATATTTTTACTATTGATCAAAGGGGAAAAAATATTTTTTTGTTTCACAAAATTGATCAAGTAGTAAAAACGTCATCTAAAAATATGTCTAATCTTTTTTCACTTATCACTTATTGCAAGTACGACCGTAAAGGGGCAAAGAAAATATCCTCATTCTCTGGGCTACCTCCCCCACCAAACACCAGATGAAGGTCCTGTCAGAGCCAGAATCTTGTCATCCTTTGGGTCCAGCCCACCAACCACCAAATGAAGGTCATAACAGAGCCTGAATCTTGTCATCCTTTGGGTCCAGCCAACCAACCACCAAATGAAGGTCCTAACAGAGCTAGAACCTTATCGTCCTTTGAGTCCAGCCCGCCAGCCACCAAATGAAGGTCCTAACATAGCCAGAATCTTGTCATCCTTCGGGTCCAACCCGCCCACCACCAAATGAAGGTCTTGATAGAGCCAGAATCTTATCATCCTTCAGGTCCAGCCCATCAACCATCAAATGAAGGTCCTGATAGAGCCAGAATCTTGTCATCTTTAGGCCCAGCGCAACAACCACCAGATGAAGGTCCTAAAAGAGCCAAAATCTTGTCATCCTTCGGGTCCAGCCCACCAACCACTAGATGAAGGTCCTAACAGAGCTAGAATCTTATCATCCTTCGGGTCCAGCCCACTAACCATCAAATGAAAGTCCTGATAGAGCCAAAATCTTGTCATCCTTTAGGTCTAGCCCACTAACCATCGAATGAAGGTCCTGACAGAGCCAAAATCTTCTCATCCTTTGGGTGCAGCCTACCAACCATTGAATGAAGGTCTTGACAAAGCCAAAATCTTGTCATCCTTCGGGTCCAGCCCACCAACAACCAGATGAAGGTCCTAATAGAGCTAGAATCTTGCCATCCTTTGGATCCAGCCCACCAACCATTGAATGAAGGTCCTAATAGAACCAGAATCTTGTCATCCTTCCTGTCCAGCCCACCAACCACTAGATGAAGGTCTTGATAGAGACAGAATCTTGTCATCCTTTGGGTCCAGCCCACCAACCATCAAATGAAGTTCCTAAAAAAGCTAGAATCTTGTCATCCTTCGGGTCTATCCTACCAAACATTGAATAAAGGTCCTAATAGAGCCAGAATCTTATCATCCTTTGGGTCTAGCCCACCGAACGCCAAAGGGGGGTACTGACGAAATTAGAATCTTATCATCCTCCAGGTCCAGCCTACCAACCATCAGGTACAATTTTTAAACCCTTGCTCCTTTCATGTAATCATACTGACCCATGGTAGTAATTATCCCCTGAGGTGGAGCCTATGAGAGCGGGATTTTACAGTCCCTCTCGCGAGATGTTGGTGTCGTATATTCGATTTTATTCCTCATGATAAAAAATTCTTTTTTTGGAATTTTTATTACTAGTAAAAAGTTCTTTAAGGATTTTATTTTCAAAAAAATTCAATTGGGCGTGTTCGATAACGCTTCTGGTGGGAACTAGAACCGATGATTTGGACCCAAAAATTAATTTATTCCTAAATACCTTTAGAAATTCAAAAATAAACCTAATTACCCAAAAATCTGGCTTAAACCCCTTTTTAGGCTGATTTAGCCGCTTTTTTCACCTTTTTAGGCTAGGCCATGCTTACTTTTTAGACATGGAAGAAGCTGAAGCCGCTATCATCCATGCCGCCGACAGTACGAGTTTCTGCAGTAGACAGGTTTTTGCTATACCTGCTCAATACCCGCCGGATAATTGATCAAAGTCAATTTTCCACCCGATTTTAGCCTATATAAATAGCTATTTGCAGCTAAAATAAGGGTTGAACTCTCTATACTTGAAATCTTATAGAGGTTTTAAGCATTTTCTAGTTAGTTCTAGTCGGATAAGGTATAGAAAAGGTAAGAAAAGGGGATTCAATCCATCTTTTCTTGGTTTTTCTTAACTGAACTCTCTGATATTTAAGTAGATTTTAGGACTAAAATCAGTACAATAGGATTTAGAGACTAAAATCCCCCACTTACTTCCCAAATCATCACTTTGAGCTCCCCGAAGGTGTCATTAGGATAACGAAGAGGTGGATTCATGGCCCCGGGGTAAAAATTCTGAGTCTCATAGCTCTTTTGGCTTTCATTTTACCTGTTTATTGTGATAACTTGTTGTTTTATGCTTAGTTTTGGGCACTTTTCGATCATAAAATGATGCTGCTGCAAGAAAGTGAAGCCGTCGGAGACATTTAATGCCACCAGCGGTATCACATAACGCTAGCGACATCAGTGATACAGCTAAGGGCTACCTTTGTCCCCAACGGCTCTATTTTCTTGTAGGACCCCTTCTTTATGGTATCCATAATGTCATATAGCCTGCCTGCATAAATGAAATCGCCAATAGCATCATTGATGTCGCCGACGGCTTCATTCATACCGCTGGCGGTGTAGAGTTCTAGACTGCTTGTTTATTTTCGTTTTTATTTTTAACCTAGTTTAATTTCCGAAGCTAGAATATAAAGTGCAATGATACAAGTCCCAAACTTCCTGAAAATAGTCCTCACCCCATAACATGTGGCATTTTCACTAATAATTCGGTTAAAATGATAATCGAGTCTGAAATGTGGATAAAATGGAATTTTCTCACAAACGTAGTTCAAACACCATTTTTAGCCATCCAACTGGGCTCCATAAATTATAAAATAAATATGTCATACTCACTCTAACTTGGGTCTTTTTTGGTCTACTAACTATGCATGCTATGTGATATACCTCTTACAACATGCCGTATTTGTGCTAACCTTTGTAGATGTAGGTAGATTTAGGATAGATGCATGTTAGGCCTTGTGGTATTTTATTTATTGATTAGGCAAGTATATAGGATTTGGGAAGCCTTGTAACTATTCTTTCGATTACTACATTTTTTGGATGACTGTAATAATTTATTTATTTACCACTTCAAATGCATGATGACACGCTAACAATATATTAAATCAAAAACAAAATAGATAGGGTGGGTTAAAACCGAATTAAAAAGAATGAAACTTTTAAGTTGGCCAGTGTAGAATAGATAGCATAATCCGAACTCGGAATCTCTACTTAAGGTATGGTCTACCACCTGGTGGGAAAATCGTACCAAAATTTCTTGGTTCAGCTGAACGGGTGGCGACTCTATTTTAAGTACAGGATTTCGATATCGTGTCTTTTGAGCATTAAAATATGCCAAACCATTTTCTACGACCACACAATTATTTTCACAAGACAGATCCTTCAGCCCGGCTTTCAAGCCCATCCGAAATGTTGTCCACTCAAAGCGGCGACTCTGCTGGGGATTGATCTCTTTAAACTTGAACTTATAATTTTCAATAAGTTTAAAAGATTTAGATGTATTGAAATAATTAGCCAAATTAAAACTTCATTCTTTTCATAACGTTTTATCCTTATGCGTGTAGATAGTTTTATAAAATGCCCCAATTTACCCGAGAAGCTCACAGGAGTATCACTCATGCCCTACGGGAATCGAGGATGCCTAGTGGGTGGATCACTCATTTTTACCAACCCGTGAACTCCTGCGATAGCACCTATTTGGGGAGTGGTTGAGTAAAGTGGAATCAAGGTAAATGAGAACCTTCTACATCAACAACCCTATACCAAAGCCGTGTCAGAAAAGCTTTAGCACTTCATCACTTAGGACTACCAAAACTATAAAAAATAAATAGGACACACTTCTTTGCCATTTGTTGGTGTTGAAGTTAACCTCCATTCTTCTGAACGGCATTACACGGGATTTGTAAGGTCGAAAGAGGGACATTTTGTCTGCTATGTGCTACATACTTATGCATTACCCATATATCGGCTTCAAGGGCCCAAATCTTAATTAACTTACCCTTACTAATCTCCATTCATGAAAGAGGTTTAGTAACGTCCATTGGACTTCTTTAGTATCTCCGTTGAGTCACAACAAATCACCGTGTGTGATGAGAGGTATGAACATCCCACATTCGTTGGAGGGTTGAGCCTTCACACCATCGCTAACTACATTTACGTGTAGCCACAAGAATAAGCATGTCACGCATCAATTATTAAACAAAAGGCATTCACTCCATCCATGGCATAACCCACTTATGGTCTAACCTACAATTCATGATTCCGTGCAGTCTTCCTTCGAATTTGATTCTTCGCACCGGCTATGTCTCTTTATCATAATATTAATGACATTGCACCACTCGAGGAGCAAACCGATCCTACCCCTACCTTGGGAGAAACTCATATACCATCCCTTAGCTCTGAAATTGCTGCTGCCATGGCCCAATTTATTAGTTCTGATCTCTTCCGAAACACTATTCAGGAACAGATTCAAGTAGCTGTTCAAGCTATTAAACAAGCCCTGGAGGCCAAGAATCCCAACCAGGTTTTAGAATCAGATATTAAGACTCAGAATCACAATGGGTTCATTTAGAATGGTTCAGATCAGGTTTTGACCGGCCCAACAGGGGCACAATCGATTCAATTCGCTCAACTTTCGATTTAGTGAGCTCGGACCCAAACTCATTCAAGGTTATTCTAGTTCGGTCAAACCTCAACCCATCTTCAAACCTCAATGGCCCAACCAGTCTTCTATTTCTCAACCCAAAACCCGAGGCCTATAGCCAAAAGCTAAATTCTTCCCCCACTTTCTGATAACTCTACTTGCCAATTCTTAACTTCCTCCAGTGGATTAGCCCAGCCTATAGTGCCTCCACCAATTTTCATTCTCAGTCCTCCTCAGTTTATCATAATGCCTCAAGGCACGACTTACTCTCAAAACCCTTTCAATACCCAACTGGTATCTAGTCCCCAACTTGGTTTTCCACGTCCTCCATATGGCTAGTTTGGAGTTCGCGACCAGGTCTCGCAACCTCCTAGCGTAACACCTACAGTTGAAGCACTCACCCGTCTATTGACAGTCCCCCAATCTATAGATCAGGTCATGCAATCTTTGGGCATGACACTTGAAGTTAAAGCTCTCCTACAATTGCCTTTATCTACTATGTCTAAAGAGAGAAAAGAAGACTAAGATTCAGTTCTTCCATTGTTTTCCCATTGCTTGCCCCATACGATGGTCACTCCCTCATAATTCGCGTAACCCGCGTGCACGATGCCTCCTCCTTTTGGTTTCGCAGCCAAATGGGCTACCTCCCCCCAAAACCAGTTCATTTCCCAGTTGAACCTTTATGAGGGAGCTAAGTGATCTCAATGACTTGCAGTACAAGGAAACATTCCCTCCTCATACAACTAGGTCATGCAACATCTGGGCATGACACTCAAAGTTGAAACCTTCTTGCATCAATTGGTGACAGCTAATCATTGTCAAAAAGAGGGACAAATCAAAAGAAATGAGGGTTGGGTTCCCCATAACCCCATCAAGTGTCCATCGGTTGGCTATGATAAATCAGTCATGTCCCCATCTTTGGACGGGGAAAACAAAAGGCCTCTCAAAAACCGCCCCTAGCTGCCTCAATCCCACCAAACAGCAACCCTACAGGTAGCACAAACCTATAGAAGCTGCCGCTTAATGTAATCTTCACAGAATTAAGAGAGGTCGACCTTCTTAAATCCCTTCGCGATGAGAGACGAGGGGAAAAGCTTCTATGGATATCATGTCATGTCGGGTCACCGCACCAATGAATGTAAGACTTTGGTTCACGCCATCCGCCATTTGGTGAGGGAAGGGAAAATTGTTGAACCTGAAAGAGCGCCTAGCGCTATGAATTTTCCCCTATCGGAGTTCGACAACTAGATAGGAATGACCAATTCTAGCTTACCTAAATGAGGAAATGGGCCACATGAGCTCGTCAAGGTCATCTACTCTAAAGGCAAGATCAAAGGAAAAGGAAAGTTTTGCTCTAATGATGAGGCTGAAGATGGTAAATTGAGTGATGAAGAGGTCAAAGAGGCTATCGCCGCAATGACTAAGGTGATGATAGTTTTAACGAAGAAAGGGTGGAAACACAAAGAGGGCAAAGTAATGAGTAACCCGTTAACCAAAACCATAGAATAACTCATAAAGGTCATGGACGAGGGGAAAGTCTTATAAAGGGCATCTCGCCAACCACCGAGTAGAATGTGGCTCTAGCTTTCGACCAGGATGACAAATTGATGGAACCTACTAAGGATGGTCTCACCACCGACATCAACCACAAAGACCCTTCACCTGTGGAAGATGACAAGCTTTAATGTGTAGTCTCTAGATTTCTCTACGCTTTCATTTTGAACAATTTCATGTTTGAAACTTTTAGCTCAACCAGCAACCATTAGTTTTTTTACTTATTTCATGTTTTGCCCAATCGATCCACACATTCATATGAACATATGCACAATATTTTTAGTATTCCAAACCCTCCATGGCATGAAATTAATTTGAGTACAAATGGAATCTCTCAAGTGGTGGCCATTTCCAATAATTAAACTCTTGTTAAAATAAATAATGGTTCTTAAAGATTGTGATAATGCTTACAAAGATGCGCTCAGAGTAGGCTATTGAATTTCTAAACATCCCATCCCTAAAGGAACTGAGTACAAGCCAATCAAGTATAAGCTTCATCATTTGCAACCACCACACAGACTGTCTGAGAAAGAAGATTCGATGGGTGGTCTATGCCTTACAAAACTCAAATTATGGATCAATAAGGCACCATCAGTGTCGGATCCTTGAGAAGGTGTAATGCCTTTCTCATACCAAAATTCATAATTCTTCTAGCTCCTCACCCATTTCGGTCGCAAAGGATAAATATGATCGATAAGGCCCGACCATCATCAATTCTTGGACACATGTTCACCAAAATGGTAGTGGAACCATTCTCAAAACATCCAATGGTCAAATCCTACATCTATCTAAGCATTGAAAAGATGAACAAATTCATAAAGGCAGCATGTCTTAGCTTGATATGACACACTTCATTGCATTGCCTTAGACGATAAAGTTTAATTTCAAGGGTCAACTACCAAGTTGGTTGAGAAAAACATCTCTTGGCCTAGGTGCAACATACCTTGTCACATTAATTTAGAAAATGAAATTCTATTTCGAGGGGCAATTTCCAAATTAATAGAGAGATGTGTGATTGAGCACTTGTCGGGAGAGGCTTGAAATTGCCCTCAGTATTTCCTTGCATACAGGAAACCCCAATGCTAACAATAGCTTCTTTTATTCTCTTCTGCACTATATCTTCAAAAGTACCCCTGAACTAATCATACTTCAGCAATTTGATAAGGGTTGAGCGGATCTCTTCCACAAGAGTGTTGGTTTTGGTAGGGGAGGCCATTTGACCTGAATCTGGACTTGATTTTGTGGTAATTCAGACCAAGCGATCTTCAATCCTCATCCAAACTAAGAGAGAACCAAGGTCAGATTAGCCGTGGTTGGGCTTGTACATGGATAAATGAATGGAATGAAGAACCTATTTAAAAGTTAATGTATGCAAGCATTGCTGCCAAGAGATAGTTAATGCTATGTAATGCGACTCTTAACAAGACTCATATGCGTAGTGTGCTTGAAAAATAAAAACTTGTTAGTCACATAAGAGAACAATACTTCCCCCAAGAATTTCATGAAGGACAAAGGTGACTAAACCCTGTATTCTAGGATGGTCATGGTTATGATGAAACAATGTTATGCGGTTACGATTCGGACATATGCGATGGATGCAACATCGATAGGATATTATAGTTTAGGTAAAGGATTGCTGGGGTCTGAGGACCCAAGTTTCATATAAGTTTGACTAGGGTAATGCATAATGTGATGCATTTTAAGGACATGTGGATGAAAGATGAGATATTGGCAAGATATCTCTATGCATGGACAGGATGGGTTTCAACGAGATATCGATGGGATATCTCTAGAGAGAAATGATATATCATGGGTAAATGCATGATGATACAACGGTTTAGGTGAGATGTTTACATAACATCTCTAAGGGCGATAATGATTTAAGTGAGGCCTCAGTGTGGTGCCTCTAAAATGATGATTGGGAGACACATGTAACTTGTTCATGGGTAAGGATTAAATGAGACATCTTTGGAATATCTCTAGCAAAAGGATGATGACATGTAAAAGCGAAGGGGGTAGTTAAGATATCAAAGTGAAATCTTTCAAAAAGTATGATGATGGATCACAATTACGGGACTAAAAGGTGATATTGGTGGGACAGCACCTAAAAAGGGGTTTGCATGAACCTAATGATCGCTATATGGGATATCTCATGAAAATACTTAGTGAAAGTGAATAAAGCATATGAGATAGACTTAATAGTGATCACAAGAGAAAATATAGCGAATGACACAACAGCCTTCATCATGGAAACGTTTAGCATGGCAACACTTATAGCACAACAACGGGGGATAGTTAACACATAGGTAATCATTCCTCCAACCTTGTACCTCCCATCTCCTTATTACTCCACATGGAGGGTAAAAGCTTCTAAATCTAGTTTTGGCTCTAAAAACTTTGAAATCTATACGAGACAACAAAGTACGACCTGAACCATTAAATATGATAGGGTAGTTTTAAGGGGAACATGCTAGGCTACTACATGCAAGCTTATAGTCTGGTTATTGATGAAGAAGGTTCCCATGAAATTATGGCACCTCAATTCCCGTGAAGAATATTAGTGATACTGTCATGAGTGGGTCGTCAGAGGATATCCGAAATATTTGCCGAGCCTAAACTGAACTGCCAATTTCCACAAAGCGGTCTTGTCGGTGTTAGTAGGCCCTGTAGGGAGGGTACCATCCTTAAGGTATTGAGATATGTCATTGTACCAGGGTATTTGCTTAGCAAAGATTTGTGTGACTGAGGTGAGATAGTATGGAGTGCCCGTGACTTCCACTATTATCGGTTTCATGGGTTATTGTTTAGAGTTTTCCCACATAGAGGCTAGGGTGGCTAATGAGTCTACCATTTAATTTTCTTCTCTCATCACATTTCGAAATTCACATTTCCCAAAGAGAGATGCCTTTGTCCAAACGGATTCAAGGTATGGTCGGAGTGACTCCTCTCTCACCTCCTAGTCACCTACTACTTGTCTGATGATAAGGGCGGAGCAATAACTTCTGCTTCTTCTGCCCCTAGTATGAGTAGCAAATTTAGGCCAAACAGACATGCCTCGTATTTGGCGCCATTGTTGGTCACTAGGAACTCTAATCTTTTGGAGAGCAAGATTAATCCTCCTTCGAGAGAGACAATTATGATACCTAAACTGGCACCCTTATGATTTGCTGCCCCATTGAAGAACATGGTCCATCTCTAGGGTTCATTTTATATCGTAGGTAGCTGTTCATCCGGTTACTCAAGGTTCTCCATGTAATCAAATTCCAAAGGTTGGTTGGCGAGAAATTCCACCATGGTCCCATCCCTTGATTACTTTCCTGGTGACATATTGGATATTGAATTTTGATAGGAGCAATAGCCATCGGGATAGCTTCCCGGCCAAAGAGGGTGCTTGATAAAGGTACTTCATGGGGTCTACCTTTGCAATGGCTTGAATCTTATAGGATTGAAAGTAGTGTCTGACCTTTTTGGGTAACCATACCATGGCGGTGCAGGTTTTCTTGACTACGGTGTATCGGGTTTGATATTCCCGGGGTTTCTTGCTAAGGTAATAAATGGGATGTTCCTTGTTGCCCTCATATTATTGCATGAGCATTGCTCCTATGGAGGTTTCTTCAATGGAAAAATATAGAGTAAGGGGTTTACTTGGCATAGGAGGATTTAGTATTGGCTGGTTGGACAAGTATGTCTTGATCTTGTCAAAGGCTTCCTTGCATTATGTATTCCAGGTGATCGGTTATTGCTTTATGAGGAGCTTGAATTTGGGTTTACAAATAGTGGTTAATTTGGCAATAAATCTATTGATGTATTGTAGTGACCTTAAGAAGCTTCTGACCTCTTTCTTGGTTTTAGGTACAGGCATATCGAGGATTGCTTCACTTTTTTTTGGTCGATTTCTATGCCTTCTTGGCTGATGATATTAAGTTTTTGGAGGTCACTCCGAAGATGCACTTCTTTGGGTTTAGTCATAGGTTGTACTTCTCTACCCGGGTGAGAAAGCAATTGAGCACAGCTGGGTGCTCTTCGGGGGTCGATGATTTTACTAGCATATCATCCATGTGTACTTCGACCTCTTTATGGATTAGGTCATGGAGTAAAGTGGTGACCGCCCTTTGGTAAGTTTCCCCTGCATTTTTTAGCCCGAATGGCATGACTTAATAGTTGTACACCCCCCATTCTTTGATGAAGGCTGTTTTGAACTTGTCGATGACATTCATTAATATTTGGTTATATCCTAAGAAGCCATCCATGAAGGAATACATGGCTACATTGGTGGCACTATCGATCAGTACATCTATATGGGGTAAGGGAAAGTCATCCTTTAGTGAGGCTTTATTGAGGTCATGGAAATTGACACAGACCTTGACCCTTCCGTCTTTCTTCCCAATGGGTACTATATTGGCTAACCATTTCGGGTATTCCACAACTTCTAGGAATTTGGCTTTGATTTGTTTGGTTATTTCTTCTTTGACTTTCTCAGCCCATTCTAGTCTTAGTCTTCGCAGCTTTACTTTAACTGGTTGGATCTTCGGGTTAGTGGGGATTTTATGTTCTGTAATTGCCCTATTGACCTAACCATGTCATCGTAGGACCAATCGAATGCCCTTATATATCACTTGAGTACTTTCACTAATTTTGTCTCAAGCTCGGGACTTAGGTCATTAGAGATTGTTATCATTTTAGGATCATCCTTAGTTCCTAAATTTGTTTCTTTTATGGGAGTATCATGAATACTATAAATGTTAGATGCATGATGAGATGAATGCATGTGATCAAAAGCACCACACAAATAAGCAAATTCGTCCATTTTATTTCCATTATCAGTTTCATCATACAAGTTGTTTAATTCAAAAACATTAGAAACAGAAAGATCATTATCAACTTTTGGGACAAGAGCTTCCTCGCTCGGAGTTTCTATGCTGCTGCTTGCAGTTGTGTCTTTGATCTTGGATTTTCCTTTGATCATAAGCTGAACTAGTTTGGAGATTATCTTGTCCATCCCTTCTTCTGACAATTCTTGTCCCTGTAGCTTTAATCTGGCCTTCTTTTCCTTGAGATGAGTCTCCATCAATTTGGCCAATCATGTTGTTAGTTCTTCGACGCTTGACTATTGTGGCAGACTTATTGTCTTTTTCCTTTTAGGGGTTTCTTCTTCAGACGGGGCTTTCCTTTTCTCAGCTTGCCTTCTAGAGTCAGGGTCTTTGAATTTTATGACATCAGAGAATATCTCAAAGTCGGGCACCTCTCCTTCTTTGGTTTTGACCGGCTCTAGTTCTCCTTGGTATAAGACCTCCCCAGAACGAACAAAGATCTCAAACATTTGGCATCTTCTAGACCATGACCTTTGTCAGCCCCTTCCTCGATAACCAAGTCCGGAGGGGCTATAGGAGCCTACCGTAAATTTAAATTTGGGAGGACCCTATTCTTATGCCACTAGATCGGCTCCTAGAGCTAAGTGTTGACCCATGTAATTCTTCACCCATTCGCACCATTGGGTTGGTTTCTCATTCTTCCCTATGGTGGCCGTGAGAAATTTGCCTACATATTCTAAAGTGGCAGGTATGGCAACCATAGTGCATTCTTCGTCCGCCTTGAGGGTTACTATTTTCCCATCGTAGGGTTTCTTCACCTTTTGATGTAAGGTGGAGGGAACACCCCCTAGCGTATGGTACCATGGTCTATCCAGTAGTAGGGTGAATGTGACAGGAATATCAATGACGGTGAAAGTCGTGAGAGACTCAACTTCTCATGCCTTTATCGTTACTTCAAAGGTTCCTAGGATGGATCTTTTTGAGTTATCATACGCTTTAATAATTGTCCCAGATCTTTTGAGCATGCCTTCATTCAGTCCTAGGATTGGTAGGATCTTTTCTGGATAGACATTGAGCGCGGAGCCATCATCTACCATGACACAAGGCATTACTCGGTTGTGGTGTGGTTCGTCATTTGGCATATCCATGGCAGAAAAGACAATCTCGAGGGACTCGGCGGGGTCCTGTGTCCAATTAGAGCCTATACTTCTGCTGGTGAGGCCAATGATGGTGCTCCCATTTCTATTAACTTTTGGACGATAACCCTCCTGTGTGCCTGGGATCCCCTTAGGAGATCCCAAACACTCATTTGACATGTGTATTTATCACCTGTTCGACTACGGGGGTGGCAATTTCCTTTGTCGAGTGGCATGCCGGTGAAGCACTTATGGGGTTAGGGTTGACCTGGATTTACAGTTGGTAAAGCCTCCCGCTTTGGGTGACATGGTTAACGTGCTCTAGCCAGGATTTAGAGGTACCCTCGGGCTCAAACACTACAAATTTGTTGAAATCTACCTCCAGAGGAATGTCTTTTAGCGATATGGGCTAAGTAGCATGCAGAACTGGGGGTTTTGTTCCTCTTGGCCCACAGTGAACATCTGTCAGCAAGGCTATGGCGGGGTTTGCCTTGAGGATCTCATCTATTACATACATTTGTAGCTCATTTCTTTTGATCATGTTATCAAAGTCAGACCGAGCTAGGACCAATCCATCTAATATTTCTATGATCTTTGGCTGGGGTATCGTTTTAAAGAATAGATAAGCCCAGGCTGCGGGTCCATCTCTAGGATATGGCTCCATTCTGGGTGGATCTCCTCTTGGCCCTTCATCCGGTTCTTCCATGGTAAAGTGATAAAGGAACTCTTGACTTAGGATACCCCAGAATAACCAATTCCAAGTTTGCTTATACCATTCTAGTTCCTTCCCATTAAGGGTGGTGATGAAAATTTCGGGCCAACGATGGTAATGCTCATTCCGTGAATTCATCACGTATATGAATATGGTGAGGTAGATCCGAGGGTGTCCACTTCTATTATACCCAAGCTCTGGCGGCAGTTCGGGAAAGAGCATAGTCCCATGGGTGGTTTCCCAAGCAATGATTGATTAACGGGCTGCATTCAGCCGCCTGTGTCATCTTGTATGCTTGTGAAAGTTGTTAGGTTGACAGGAGTGCCGGATTGAGGCATCCTTTATTGTGAAGGTCCCCTATTTTCTTCCTGGATCCTTCGGAAAACTAGCCTTTCTATTAGATTTCCAGTCCCAATTGCATTGAGTTCTGGGGGGGGATCCCCTACAATTCTTCCTTTATTAAATTAGAATGTGAGGACTCTAGATCTAGCAATGGTTGAGCATCCATAATTCCTTCCGGTGGCGGGTCCTAGAAGTATACCGGCTTGGGTGCCTATAGTTGAGGACCAGTAGGGATTTTGCTGCTTGGATAACCAGAATTGTTACCTTACAGTGGGTAATCTAGTCTTAAATAAGCAAATTCTATTTCTACTAAAGGATACAGGGCCGGTCGAACATGCTCATTTGACATGTAAGCAAATTCACCATCACTCAAGTATCCACGGCTATTCTATAGTTGCAGATAGATAGGTTTTGTTGCATGAGGTGGCATGGGAGGCGTAAGTCTTTCATTTGAAGGGTCGGCCCATCGTACAACTTGTCCTGCTCATCGGGATTTCTGCTACTCTCCCCCACCTCGAAGTGAGGACTCAAGTGGGGTGCATATTCCTCAAACTTGTGTGGGCCTAGCATCTCTTCACATCATGTGAGTGTGGTAATGGTGGTGCGGTGGATCATGTGCACCATTCCATCTTCAGGCATGCTTAAATACCTTTCATAAATGAGCCCAAAGCATATGCGCTCGGGGGAATGTGGAAGGACCTAAGAATAGAAGATGTCATCATTCCTGAAGAATGGCATGTGAGGACCAAATGCTTGGATGAATTTTTGGCACATTAGCAGCGAATCCCATCGTCAGTGGGGGAGGATTCGCAAATACCAAACTTGGGCCGGACCGACCAGGAACGTAGGAAACAGGGCTGGTGCTCCTAGGATGCTAATGTCGTATAACTCCAAAGATCAGAGGAACCATCTTAGGAATTTAATCAGGTCGGATTCTCCTAAAAACCTGGTCTCATTCCCTTCCCAATCAGCTATGTAAAGGAGGCCATGGGTCCTAAGTTCATCTTTGTAAGCCGACACCCTTTCAATCATGTGCATTTCATCAAATATAGGGTTATCATCGAAACAAGGGTCCTCATCTTGGTTATCTAGTCCACATTCCTCTTCTTCATCGAATCAAATGGCATTAATGAATAATGCCTCGTAGGGTATTGATTTAGTGTCTCCTTCTTGTCACCTGAATGAGGTTGTGCTCTTGGTGGCCGATTCTCGGCTTAGTACCAAATCCAATGAGTCGCGTGTTGCAAAGGTATGTGCAAGGCTGGTGCTTACACTGGAAAGATCCCAATATCGTTCAATTATTATATGGTTGTACCAATCGACAGTTTTGTCATCAAGGAGGGGTGGCCAGTAGGATCGGGGATATGGTATAGCTGAGTTGGCGGAATGAATTAAGGAGGCTTATGAGATCTAGTCTGACTTCTATCCTATCATCCTCAATGTCTATGAGTCCTGCTATCCTCAGGTCTGCCAAGCGTACTATGGTATCGCTTGACTGCCACCATTAGCGTGTAGGGGCCTCTTTATGCTCGACAAGATATATTGCATGACTTCCCGTAGCGAGGGATTCTTGAAAGGTCCTAATCCTGTCGCTAGGGAAGGTTTCCAAAAATTGGTGCTCTAGCTCCACCCAGTTCCATAGCTAACTAGCTAATACGGAAAGATACCAGTCTATCATGTCTTCTGTGAGGAGTACGGGAAGAGCGGTGGCCATACCATAGAGCGAAATGTCATACTTTACCAGGAGGGGAGGTCATAGAAGTGGTCCAAGAATGTGACCGCGTTAGTATTTCCTTCATATTTGAGATCTTCCTTGCTAAAGCCATAAGTTTCCCAGATTCTCGTAACTCTCTTGCATAGGTGTCTACCCTGTCTAACTCTATGAGTTCCCACTCAATGTCATTTATCCCACAACTAGGATCGAACTAGGAGTTATCCCTTCCACTATTATCATCCTCATGAAGAAGGATAGCATTAACAGGAGATTCAAAGTTCGGAAGCGGGTTATTTTGAGTACTCAGCTTCCGTTCTGGTTCTTTTAGGTTCCCTTCCTAAACCATCTTCTAGAGATCTCGTAGCCATCGAACACGTTCATCAGTTATGTGTCCTTTCACTATGTAATATGCATAAAAATTGTCTCTGTCAGCCGGAGATGGAGGCATGAAGGGTTTTAAGCTTTGCATGCCCCTAGCCTTTCTTAGTTTAGTGAATATTTGAGACAACGATTCAGTCCCTAGCGAGATTGGTTGAGGAGGTGTTAGAGCGATTGCAGCGGTGAAGGCCTCCATTTTCTTTTCCACCCTTTTGACATAGGAAGGTTTCAACTGGTAGGATTTTGGTAGAGCCACTCTGTCATATGGCTTATTTTTAGTATAATAGGCCGCCTTCTCATGTCTGATACATTCTTCTTCATCATATTTCTTGATTCTTTTGGAATACACCACAACATCACCGAAAGTGTCGAATTTTTTGTTTTCCATTTCTTCTCAGAACTAGGGATTACATCCCTCTACCAATTTGATAAATTGATTAGATTGGCATGGCCAATATAGGACTCTCGGGTTATAATGTTGGGAGTCATCGTTAGAGCACGGGGCCCATTGCATGTGCGAACATACTTGGCATTTCCAACTGGATAATAGGGTTGAGGACTCCTTCTAGGATTAGCCTTTTTATTGCGGGAGCAGGTTCCCTATTTTATACAATATTAGAGTCACCACCCAGATTAGCTCTTCAAGGAAATTGGTGGTATAGCTGATCCAGGTAGGATTCCGATATCGATAAAAGAGAGATTCTGGTTTTGGATGAAATAATTACTTGCCATTTTGAATTTGGATAGATCACATGTTGAAAGTCCTTTGTTATTTTAATAAGCAAAAGGAATGAGTTAGAGAGATACGACCTTTGCGGGCCTAGCCCTAGAGCGAGGGCCCAGTGCAATTTGATTACCTCATGTGGTGAATAAGAATGCATGGTTGAAAATAATATTTGACCCTCAGTTACCTTTTGTTGACTTCATGTAGACTGTAAGGCTCAGTATTGACTAGAACCACGTTTGCTTCATATTTCCTCAAGATTTCTGTGGAGATAACCTTGGAGAATCATATAGTGGGCTTATTTGAGTGTTTGGGGGTATGGGTAGCTTTTGGCTAAAATCTAATTTGGAGAGGAGTGTCTATACCTTGGTATAGTTGTGGGATATTTTTTGTATGAGCTTGATGCTACGAGGGATTTTTTAAGAAAGGGGATTGCTCAAATTTGTTATGCCTTTCAATTTTGGTCAATTGCTTGAATGAAATGGCTGGGGAACGTTTCCTTTTATAGGATTTTTAGGAGCGTCGATCGACACAAATGGAAGTGTCGATCGAAGCAACTCCTGTCAGAGTAGGGTTGCTGCATCATTGGCCTAGATTCCCTATAAGCTTCGATCGACACATAGTGAAGCATCGATCGACGCAACTTAGGTGGTGATAGCTTTGATGAGTCATGGTTGTAGGCTTGTTGAGTCAGTAGAGAAACTAACACGTGTCACCGTCAATCGTCACATCTATAACCGTCGATCGACGCATGTTGGGAGCCAACAAGTGTCAATCGACACTTCTGGTTAAAGTGCCAGCATTTTGTTTCCTCGGAGGAGTTCTTAGGGTTTTTAGGGCAGAAACGTGATCTTCGTCAGTACCAGTCAGCCGTCTCCTGAAAAAGGTCTCGGACATCATCAAGCCTGGGACGAACCATGCTCACATCATCTATATGTGCCCATAGTGGTGCTGGAACTCTGGTAAGGTGGCTCATTAAGGATTTGATTTTCCTCCAATAGCTACTTTAACCATCCGAGCCCATAGTGCGTAATGCTAGTTGTTTAGCTTGATGTTGATTATAAAATTATCTGAAAGAGTTTGCTTTTGAACTTTTTGTAAAACCATTTTAAATAATTTGCAATCTTGGATCGTCAAGTCTTTACTGCTGATTCTAGATTGTCTTTAAAAGTTGTCATAGTTAGACTTGGTAACTTGAGACTTTTGGGTTGGTGTGCTTATACCTGAGGATGAGTTGTCGTCTTTGGATATGGTAGCCAAATTGTTTTATGATGATGGGTTGATAAATGATGAGCAATCAAAATAGATTTAGCCCTGAAATCATCTACTGTGATACCATGTTTTTAATAAAAAGGATTACTAAAAATATGGTTTTAATACCAAAGGAATACTAAAGATATGGAGAAAATGGTTTTGTTTTCATTAATACCATTGTTGTGATTTATCACTTTTGTTTTCGATTTCTGAAAGCTAAATTGAACTAAAATTAGTTGAACTAAATTAAAATGAGCTGAACTGAACTGAACTTATTTCAGTGTAAATTTATAACTATATAGCTAAACTAAATTAAACTGAATTAAAGTACACTAAACTAAATTAAAATAATTTAAATTGAACTGAATTATAGTCCAAGAGTTCGAACCATATTCTAATCCCAATTAATCGATATTATTCCCTTTCATTTCTAACAGACGATCCACTATGTAAAGTCTTTAGTTGAAAAAGGGTCTAAAATAGTATTTTATTAGTTATAGAAGTAGAAATAAATTTTATTATAGTACACGCACTAATTTTTTATATATAAACCACAATAAACTTAAATACATTGGAATTTTACTGATCTATAATATTTATTTATTTACTATTAATCTACATGTTGCTATTGTTAATATCATTTTATCTACTAAATTGTATTTTACTGTATTATCTCTTATTATTTAATGAAATTATATTATATTGTATGTCGTTTTGCATGACTGGCTATTGATTGAGATGGGGAAGCAAAAATTGAATCAAAATATTCATTTGGAAATTGACTATATATGCAAGGATATTATAATAATAAAAAGAAAAGGTAGAGAGAGAATTTGAGAGAAACTTTTATTTCTTATTTCTGAGATATATGAAATGAAGAAATTGAATTCCTATTTATAGAGAAATTCAACGGTAAAAATGATAAATAAGTAAGAAACATATTACATCAAATAACAATGACAGGTAGAAAAGTAGAAAACATATCACACCAAATAATTAAGGGCATGGGCTCTACATCAAATAATTTAACACTCCCCTTTTGATGTATCATCTGCCGCGAATGGGGCACTGCCTCGTTAAAAACCTTACTAAGGAAAAACCCTGTGGGATAAAAACCTCAGTTAAGGGAAAAAGAGTACAGTGTTTACTCCCCCTGTTCGCGAGTTAACTGGAGATCCTTAAGACGATGCATTCCAATGCTGTAAATCAATTTCTTGAAAGTTGGGGAAGGTAAAGTCTTAGTAAACAAATCTGCTAAATTGTTACAAGAGCGGATTTGTTGAATACTGATTTCACCTTTCTTTTCCAGATCATGAGTGAAGAAAAATTTTGGTGAAATATGCTTTGTTCTGTCTCCTTTAATATAGCATTCCTTCAATTGAGCAATACAAGCAGCATTATCTTCATATATTGTCGTCGGCCTTCCTTGACCGTAACTTTTTCACATGCTTCTTGGATATGTTTGATTAATGATCTCAACCACACACATTCACGACTTGCCTCGTGAATAGCTATTAACTCCGCATGATTTGAGGAAGTAGCTGTAATTGTTTGTTTTGTCGATCGCCAAGATATAGCTGTTCCTCCATATGTGAATAAATAGCCCGTCTGAGATCGAGCTTTGTGTGGGTCCGATAAATAACCCGCATCCGCATATCCAACTAATTTAAGCTTAGATTCATGTGAATAAAATAAGCTTAAATCAATAGTTCATCGAAGGTAGCTCATTATATGTTTAATTCCATTCCAATGTCATCTTGTAGGTGCAGCGCTGTATCTTGATAATAAATTAACAGAGAATGCTATATCCGGTCTTGTGTTATTAGCAAGATACATCAAAGCACCTATTGCGCTTAGATACGGTACTTCAAGACTGAGAACTTTTTCATTATTTTCTCGAGGACGAAAAACATCCTTTTTCACATCGAGTGATCGTACAACCATTGGGTTACTCAATGGATGTTCTTTGTCCATATTAAATCGTTTCAGGTTCTTTTCTGTGTAGTTTGATTGATGCACTAAAATTCCTTTTTCAAGGTGCTCAATTTGCAAACCAAGACACAATTTTGTTTTTCCAAGATCTTTCATCTCAAATTCTTTCTTTAAAGAATCAACTGCTTTTGGAATCTCTTCTGGAGTTCCAATAATATTCAAATCATCAACATAAATTGAGATGATAATAAAATTAGATCCTGATTTTCTTATAAAAACACATGGACAAATTTGATCAATTTTATATCCTTCTTTCAATAAATATTCACTGAGACGACTGTACCAGATGAGCCCAGATTGTTTTAATCCATATAAGGATCTTTGTAACTTTACCGAGTAAAGTTCTTGTTTGCCATATTTTTCTGGCAGCTTTAATCCTTTAGGGATTTTCATATAAATATCATTATCAAGCGAACCATAAAGGTAAGCTATGACAACATCCATCAAGTGCATCTGTAAATTTTCTTGCACCGCAAAACTAATAAGATATCTAAAAGTTATTGCATCCACCACCGGAGAATATGTCTCCTCATAGTCTATTCTAGGTCTTTGGGAAAAATCTTGTGCAACTAATCTGGCTTTATATCTTATTATTTCATTTTTCTCATTTCTATTTCTAATAAAAACCCATTTATTACCGACAAGTTTTACGTCCTGTGGTGTTTGAACTACTGGTCCGAATACTTTGCGTTTTTCAAGAGAATTCAGCTCTGATTGAATTGCTTCTTTCCATTGTTCCCAATCATTTCTACTTTGGCATTCTTCAATAGATGTTCGCTCATAATCCACATTTTCATTTTCAATATTGATCGCAACATTATATGAAAAAATATGATCTATAGTTATTTTATTGCGATTCCATCTTCTTTCAGTACTGATATAATTTATTTGAATTTCTTCATTTTCAATAGCTTCAGGTATTTGCACTTCAGGTGCTTGCACTTCTTCTGGAAGTGTAATTATATTTATATCCTCAATGGGAATATCTTCATTATCAATAATTCTCCTCTTTTTAGAATTTTTATTCTTTGAACCAATAGGTCATCCACGCTTCAGGCGTGTTAGAGTATTATCCGTAGGTTGTTCTTCAGGAATCTCAATACGAATTGGCGCATTTACTGCTGGTATATGCGATTTCGTTACTCTTTTAGGATTAGTGAGTGCATCAGGCAATCGATTTGCTAAATGTTGAAGATGGATTATTCTCTGAACTTCTAGTTCAGAATCATTTGATTTATGATCCATTTGAGAAAGTGATGAAGCATTCCATATTATTTTCTTTTCCAAAATTCGGTTCTTATTCTCTCCCCCTAATTTTGGGAAAGTGCTTTCATCAAAATGACAATCTGTAAATCGTGCAGTAAACATATCGCCAGTTAATGGGTCAAGGTATTTAATTATTGAAGGGGATTCATAGCCAACATAAATTCCTAGTCTCCTTTCAGGACCCATTTTAGTCCTTTGTGGTGGAGCAATAGGCACATATACCGCGCAACCAAAAATTCTAAGATGAGAAATACGAGGCTCATGACTAGAAGCTAATTATAATGGAGAATAATCATGATAACTTACTGGTCTTAAACGTATAAGAGATCCTGCATGCAATATTGCATAACCCCAAACTATAGTAGGGAGATTTGTTCGCAAAATTAGTGGTCTAGCAATTAATTGCGGACGTTTAATAAATGATTCTGCTAGACCATTTTGTGTATGAACATATGCCATAGGGTGTTCAACTTTTATTCCAATCGACATACAATAATCATTAAATGATTTGGATGTGAATTCCCCAGCATTATCAAGACGAATTGATTGAATGGGATAATCGGGAAACTGTGCCCGTAATCTTATAATTTGAGCAAGTAACCTTGCAAATGTCGTATTTCGTGAAGATAATAAGCATACATGTGACCACCTAGTTGAGGCGTCAATTAGAACCATAAAATATCTAATGGTCCACATGGTGGATGAATTGGTCCATAAATATCACATTGTATGCGCTCTAAAAATGCTAGCGATTCTATTCCAACCTTACTTCTGGAAGGCTTTATTATTAATTTTCCTTGCGAACAAGCAGCACAAAATAATTCATTATTTTGAAGAAACTTCTGGTCCTTCAATGGATGCCCATATGAATTTTCAATAATTTTTCTCATCATTATCGAACTAGGATGACCTAGTCGATCATGCCAAATTTTATAAGTATCAGAATCTATAAACTTCTGGTTTATAGTCAAATTGGCCTCAATCATATTAATATATGTGTAGTATAAGCCACATGAAAGAGTATAAAATTTTTCAAGTATACATTTCTTACTTAAAATTATTTTTGTAACATAAAGACATTCTTTATTGTCTTCGCTCACAGTTTCAATATGATATCCATTTCTGCGAATATCTTTAAAACTTAATAAATTTCTGTGAGAATTCCGGGAAAATAATGCATTATTTATAATAAATTTTGTTCCCCTTTGTAATATAATGCTAGCTCTTTCGGAGCCTTCAACTATTTTTGTTTGTCCCGATATTGTGGTAACAATAGTTTCACCCTTTTTAAGAATATTAAAATATCTTGCCTCTTTGAAAATAGTATGAGTGGTGGCACTATTTACAATACATAAATTTACTTCATTTTCCTTGAAGTCATATAATACCGGGAAAGAATTCATTTTCTTCATTAAAGAAATGAAAGATGCATTATTATTTATTCATAAATAAACATTGCATAAAAAGTACATTAAACCGCAATGACAAAAGCAAACCAATAATAACATAAAAAATACAATATATTAATTAAGCAAAATATATGGACTAATTATTCAAATTTTTCCTTGCCACTAGTGCTGGGTAACAGAAAATCATCCATCTCCATAGTGGGGATATCAATAGGCTCATTATTTGGGGTATTATCATCCAATATAAAATTGGTTTCTGGTTTCGCACATTTCTTGAGAGATGCTTGGTATAAGTTTACCAAATGTTTAGCGGTTCTACAAGTTCTTGACCAATGACCAGTCATACCGCATGTATGGCATTTATTTTCATCATCTTGACTGTTATTTCTTTTATCAAATCTTTCAATTTGATTATTCCACTTCTGGTGGTTATTTGTATTTTTCTACTTCGGGTGAAAATTATTGCTATTATTATTATTAACATGTTTCCACTTCTGGTGGAAATTGTTATTATTATATCCTCTACCACGCCCATTTTCACGACCTCTACCTCGACCACGACCACGACCATTTCTGCGGCCGCGTCCATTAAAATTAATATGAATTATCGCATTCGCTTCTGGGAATGGATTAGTTCCGGTAGGTCGTAGTTCATGGTTTTTTAATAGGAGTTGATTTCTCTGTTCTGCTAGGAGAAGAGCAATAATTAGTTCACTATATTTCTTATAATCTTTTGTTCTATATTGTTCATGTAATACCATATTATTCAAATGAAAAGTAGAATATGTCTTTTCCAGTAAATCCTCATCAGTTATTTCCTTTCCATATAATCTTAATGTGGATGTAATTTGAAAAAGTTTAGAATTATACGCACTGACAGATTCAAAATCTTGTAGTCTTAAGTTTATCCATTCATACTGGGCATTTGGTAGAGATATTTTCTTTAGGTGTTCAAACCTCTCCTTTAATTGTTTCCAAAGATATGCAGGATCTTTGACAGTCAAATATTCTGATTGAAGTGATTCATCAAGATGCCGCGCGGAGAAAAACTAGAGTTGTTGCCTTATACTGAGGTGCAAGATTATTATTTTCAATAATAGTATTATTAAGACCCATTGATTCTAGATGCATTTCTGCATCCAGCACCCAAGTAAGATCATTTTTCCCCGATACATCAACAGGAATAAATTCCAAACTTTTGATATTAAACATATTAAGAATTATAGGTATAATTTATATTTATTGAAAATGAAATAAAATTATGCCTTACTTTTGATTTATTTGGTGATATCCTTGATTGATAGAGCAAGCTCGTGCTGATAACGTATTGGAAATTGACTATATATGCAAGGATATTATAACAATAAGAAGAAAAGGCAGAGAGAGAATTTGAGAGAAACTTTTATTTCTTATTTCTGAGATATATGAAATGAAGAAATTGAATTCCTATTTATAGAGAAATCCAACGGTAAAAATGGTAAATAAGTAAGAAACATATTACATCAAATAATAATGACAGATAAAAAAGTAGAAAATATATCACATCAAATTATTAAGGGCGTGAGCTCTACATCAAATAATTTAACACATTTAATCACTAATATAAGATAAGATTGTCCTTTGAGTAACCGACCAGCAAGAACCCCATGTGGCAAACGCCCCCAATTAGGGTCTTCTCACCTAACTTTGTCCCACCTTATACATGACGTGGCACAAATATTCTATTATTTAACTCTATAATGTAAAATCACAATTTTCTTAAGCTTTACTAGTTTATATACGTTGAAAATTAACTATTAATATAAAGGAATTGTAACAAGAATAGAGAGAATTGAAGAAGAAAATTTTTCTTATTATTTTATTGATGTATGGAAGAAAGAAAGGGCTATATATTTATAGTAAAAATTGGGGGACAAATTATCACATAAGGTTAGAATACTATTCAAATGGTCGCTAAGTAACTATTCAAATGGTAGCTAAATAAATATTCAAATGGTGGCTAAGTAAAAGTTCAACAATAATTCACATCAATTTTACATCAAATTTTAACACTCCCCCTTTGATGTGGATTATTGCAAATGGGGCACTACCTCATTAAAAACCTTACTATGGAAAAACCTTGTGGGACAAAAACCATAGTTAAGGGAAAAAGAGTACAATGTTTACTCCCCCTGTTCGCAAGTTGACTGAATGTCTTTAAGACGACGCATTCTAATGCCGTAGACCAATTTCTTGAAAGTTGAGGAAGGTAAGGACTTGGTGAACAAATCTGCTAAATTGTTACAAGAGCGGATTTGTTGAATATTGATTTCACCATTCTTTTCCAGATCATGAGTGAAGAAGAATTTTGGTGAAATATGCTTTATTCTATCTCCTTTAATGTATCCTTCCTTTAATTGAGCAATACAAGTAGCATTATCTTCATATATTACCGTCGGGTCTTCTTTAGTCTTTACTTTGCCACATGATTCTTGGATATGCTTAGTTAATGATCTCAACCATACGCTTTCGCGACTGGCTTCATGAATCGCAATTAATTCATCATGATTTGAGGAAGTAGCTGTGATAGTCTGCTTTGTGGATCGCCAAGAAATAGTTGTTCCCCCATATGTGGATAAGTAGCCCGTTTGAGATCGAGCTTTGTGTGGGTCGGATAAATAACCCGCATCTGCATATCCAACTAATTTAGACTTAGATTCATATGGATAAAATAAGCCTAAATCAATAGTTCCTCGAAGATAGCGCATTATGAGTTTAATTCCACTCCAATATCTACGTGTTGGTGTTGAACTGTATCTTGATAATAAATTAACAGAGAAGGCAATATCTGGCCTTGTATTATTGGCAAGATACATTAATACACCTATTACGCTAAGATATGGTACTTCTGGACCAAGAACTTCCTCATTATTTTCTCTAGGACGAAATATATCCTTTTTCACATCAAGTGATCGCACAACCATTGGATTACTCAATGGATGTGCTTTATCCATATTAAATCATTTCAGGATCTTTTCTGTATAATTTGATTGATATACCAATATTCCCGTTTCCAGGTGATCAATTCGTAAACCAATACATAGTTTTGTCTTTCCAAGATCCTTCATCTCAAATTCTTTCTTTAAAGAATCTGACGCATTTAGAATCTCTTCTAGAGTTCTGATGATATTCAAATCATCAACATAAATAGAGATGATAACAAATTTAGGTCCCGATTTTCTTATGAAAATGCAGGGACAAATTTGATCATTTTTATAACCTTGCTTTAATAAATATTCACTAAGACGGTTATACCACATGCGTCCAGATTGTTTTAATCCACATAGAGACCTTTGTGATTTTATCGAGTAAAGTTCTCGCTGACCATATTTTTCTGGTAGTTTTAATCCTTCAGGGATTTTCATATAAATATCATTGTCTAGCGAACCATATAGATAAGCTGTAACAACATCCATTAAGTTCATTTGCAAATTTTCTTGCGCTACCAAACTAATAAGATATCTAAAAGTTATTGCATCCACTACAGGTGAATATGTCTCCTGATAATCAATTCCAGGTCTTTGAGAAAAACCTTGTGCAACAAGTCTAGCTTTATATCTCACTACTTCATTTTTCTCATTTCTCTTTCTTACAAAAACCCATTTGCATCCAACAGGTTTTATACCTTGTGGCGTTCGAACTACAGGTCCGAAAACATTTTGTTTTTCAAGAGAATTTAACTCTACTTGAATTGCATCTTTCCATTTAGGCCAATCATTTCTATTTTGCCATTCTTTAAGAGATTTTGGTTCATAGTCCAAATTATCATTTTTAATATTTACGGCAACATTATATGCGAAAATAGGATCTATAACCATTTTATCCCGATTCCATCTTCTTTCATTACTAATATAAATTATTTGAATTTCTACATTTTCAATAACTTCAGGTGTTTGCACTTTAGGTGATTGCACTTCAGGTGCTTCTACTTCTTCTAGAAGTGTACTTATATTAGTATTTGAATTTTCAACAAGAGTATCCTTATTATCATAAACTCTCCTCTTTCTAGGATTTTTATCCTTTGAACCGATAGGTTGTCCATGCTTCAGGCGTGTTATCGTATTATTATTTGGTTGTTCTTCAGGAATATCAATACGTATAGGTGCATTTTCAGCTAGTATATGTGAATTGGTTACTCGTTTTGGGTCAACAAGTGCATTAGGCAACTGATTTGCTAAATTTTGAAGATGGATTATCTTCTAAACTTCTAGTTCAGAATCTTTTGTTTTAGGATCCATATGAAAAAGTAATGAAGCATTTCATAAGATTGACTTTTCCAAAATTGCCTTTTTGCCTTCTCCCCCTAATTTTGGAAAAGTGTTTTCATCAAACTGATAGTCTGCAAAATGTGCAGTAAACATGTCTCTAGTTAATGGTTCGAGGTATTTTATAATTAAAGGAGACTCATAGCCAACATAAATTCCCAATCTTCTTTGAGGGCCCATTTTGATTCATTGTGGTGGGGCAATTGGTACATATACTACACAACCAAAAACTCTTAGATGAGAAATATTGGGCTCATAACCAAAAGCTAATTGCAAGGGGGAATAATCATGATAGCTTATAGGTCTTAAACATATAAGAGCCGTTGCATGTAATATTGCATATCCCCATACTGATGTAGGAAGGTTTGTTCCCATAATCAATGGTCATGCAATTAATTGCAGTCTTTTAATAAATGATTCTGCCAGACCATTTTGAGTGTGAACATGTGCTACAGGATGTTCCACTTTTATCCCAATTGACATACAATAATTATTAAAAGTTTGGGAAGAAAATTCTCCAGCATTATCAAGATGAATCGATTTAATTATGTAATCGGGAAACTGTGCTCGTAATCTTATAATTTGAACAAGTAATCTCGCAAATGCCATATTGTGTGATGACAATAAGCATACATGTGACCATCTAGTTAAAGCTTCAATTAGAACCATAAAATATGTAAATGGTCCACATGGTGGATGAATCGGTCCACATATATCACATTGTATGCGTTCTAAAAATGCTAGTGATTCAATTCCAACCTTAAGGTTTGAAGGTTTTATGATTAATTTTCCTTGCGAACAAGCAGCACAGAAAAAGTCATTATGTTGAAGAAACTTCTAGTTTTTCAACGAATGCCTATGTGCATTGTCTATAACTTTTCTCATCATTATTGAACCAGGATGACCCAGTCTATCGTACCAAATTTTATATGTATCTGAATCTATAAACTTTTGGTTTATAGTTAAATTGGCTTCAATTTCATTTATAAATGTGTAGTACAAGCCATATGGAAGAATATAAAATTTTTCAAGTAAACACTTCTTCCCAAAAGTTATGCTTGTAACATAAAGACATTCTTTACCGTCTTCATTCACAGTTTCAATATGATATCCATTTCTGCGAATTTCCTTAAAACTTAATAAATTTATTTGAGAATTTGGGGAAAATAATGCATTGTTTAATGTAACTATCGTTCCCCTTGGTAAAGTAATATGAGCTCTTTCGCAGGCTTTTACAATTTTCAAGTTACCCGTTATTGTGGTAACGTTTGTCTCACCCTTTTTCAATGTGGAAAAATATTTTGAATCTTTAAGAATAGTACGAGTGGTAGCACTATCCACAATGCATATATTTTCTTCATTAGCCTTGATGTCAATTAATACAGGGAAAGAATTCATTTTCTTCATTTAAAGAAAATAAACTAAATTATTATTTATTCATGATTAAACATTACATAAAACATTGAAAAGAAAATACATAAAACATTGATAAGAAAATACAAATTACATAAAACATAAAAGAAAATAAACACACATATTAAAAGTAGTAAATATATAAATATATATATAAATATTCAACCATTATTCATATTTGTCCTTTCCATTGGTGCTGGGTAAAAAGTGATCCGCCATATCCAAATGGGTAATATCAATGGGCACATCATTAATAATGCAATTTGTTTCCACATTAGTGGGTTTCTTTAATGATGCTTGATAAAGGGCCACTAAATGTTTTACGATTCGACAGGAACGTGACCAATGCCCAGTCATGCCACAATGGTGACATTTGTTCTCATCATTTTGAATATTTTTATCAAAATTATCATTTTGATTTTTCCACTTCTGGTGGTTTTTGTTATTTTTCGACTTCGGGTGGAAGTTGTTACCGCGCTCATATTTATGGCCACGACCATTTTCATAGCCACGACCACGTCCACATCCACGACTAGTAAAATTATTATTATCATAAGATGTTGCATTCACTTCAGGGAATGCCACAGATCCAGTGGGACATGATTCATGATTTTTCAATAAAAGCTCATTATTCTACTCTGCTAAAAGAAGGCAAGAAATTAATTCACTGTATTTCTTAAAGCCTTTTTCTCTATATTGGGTCTGTAGGACCATGTTAGATGGATGAAAAGCTGATAATGTTTTTTCCATAATATCCTCATCAGTAACTTCAACTCCACATAATTTTAAAGTGGATGTAATTTTGAACACAGCAGAAATATATTCAGTTACAGATTTAAAATCTTGTAGCCATATTTGAATCCAATCAGATCGAGCTTTTGGTAACGATATCAATTTTAAATGTTCATACCTATCTTTCAGTTGCTTCCAAAGATCTGCAGGATCTTTGACAATTAAATATTCAGATTTCAAACCTTCATCAAGATTTCGTCTAAGAAATATCAAGGTCTTAGCCTTTTCATGCACTGTGGCATCACTCTTTTCATTTATCGTTTTTCTAAGACCCATTGATGCTAAATGAATCTCGGCATCTAGCACCCAGGAAAGGTAATTTTTCCCAGTGAAATCAAGTGCTACAAACTCGATATTTGCAAGTTTCGACATATCTATAATATTAAGATTAATTAGAACAAATATATAACTAAACTTATAATAAATAAAATTGATACCTTTTTCTTTGACTGATAGAGCAAGCTCGTGCTGATAACGTGTTGAAAATCAACTATTACAAAGGAATTGTAACAAGAATAGAGAGAATTGAATAAGAGAAATTTTCTTATTATTTTGTTGATGTATGGAAGAAGAGAAAGGGTTGCATATTTATAGTAAAAATTGGGCGATAAATTATCACATAAGGTCAGAGTACTATTCAAATTATAGCTAAGTAACTATTCAAATGGTGGCTAAGTAACTATTCAAATGGTGGCTAAGTAAAAGTACAACAATAATTCACATCAATTATACATCAAATTTTAACAATATATATTTAGTAACTTTTTTTTTCTTTCACCAGGTAACTTATTTTTTCTTTCAGCACGGAATGGTTTTAGATGAATCTCAACTTTGGCAGCATCTTTAAGTTTAGTCCACATCCAGATTAATCTCCGATTATTAATTTGTGGGTGTCTCGAAGGATAGGATGGTTGACCTTAAAATTTAAGGTTGCTCCATACACATTATAGAATTTAATCCGTAAAAATACTTAAAAATAGACTAGTATCTACCACTATACCACACCCTTAAGTTTATATATATGGTTACTTTAAGTGTTGATAAATAACAATCATTTTGTTGATTGTCTCTATTATACAAAGTACTAACAAATACAATAATAAAAAGAAAATCGGTTAATATATGATTCCACATTGAATTGCCTACTCAATAACAACTTAGCAAATGGCATGTATTATTAATTTATTGGAAATAAATGTTCTATTACACATTAATTCTCCTCGTTTCAATTTGAGAATGTGATTTGAAGTTATCAATTACAAATTACATTTTTTATATGTAATTTTGGACTTTGAAATACTTGTATGGTTGGTAAAATACAACATGTATTTAGCCTCCTTTATTCACATTATTTTTGTCTTTCATTTCCCATTACTTTATAGGCCTTTATATACCCTTCCAAGTTCATTTTGCAAATTCATTCTAGCAAAAATCATTTGGGAGTTTAGTGTAATATATATACTTATTGTATATATATTTGTATGTGAGGTTTGGGTGTATTTGGGATAAGGGTTTGAGTGTTTTATTTTTCATTTCTTTTGTACCACTTTTCATATTATTAGTGGATTATTTGTTTTCTCCTTTCGCTAATTATTTCTCTTAGTTTGTTGTTGCCATATTCACCTAAAATAAATATCTTCGTTCCGCTGCGGGTCAATAATCTCCTAACAAATTGGTACCAGAGCTAATCAATATTTATTTTGGGATTTTGAAAATTTACTATGGCGATAACAAAATTCGATATTGAGAAATTTGATCGCAATATGAGCTTTGCCTTACGGCAAGTTAAGATGAAAGCGATTTTGACGCAAAATGGATTGTACAAGGCGATGATGGAAGAGTTACCTGAAACGATTACAAAGGAGAAGAAACAAGATCTGGAGGATAAAGCTCTTGCTGCCATTCAGTTATATTTATCAACCGAGGTTCTGCGAGAAGTCATCCATGAGAAGACTGCCAAAAATTTATGGGAGAAATTACAATCTCTCTACATGTCCAAAAACCTCACCAGTAAGCTTGTGGTGAAGCATCGTCTCCATATGCTCCATATGGCAAAAGGCACATCCCTTAAGGCGCACCTTGATGATTTCAGTTCCATTCTTTTGGATCTAGAAAATTTGGATATCAAATACAAAGAAGAAGATAAAGCTCTTATGTTGTTGCGGTCTCTTCCTCCGTCGTTTAAGAATTTCTGCGAGACCCTTATCTATAGTAAAACCACTTTAACCATGGAGGAGGTTAAAGAATGTTTGTTCTCTAAAGATCTTATTGATAAAGAGCTTTCTGGTGACAGAAATTGTCCTGGAGAAGGTCTGGTCATTCGAGGGAGATCTAATACAAGAGATCCCAGTAGCAGCAGCAACAACAACTAATCTAGATCTAAATTAAGATCCTGTTACAGTTATTTGATGTGCAATTACTGTAAGAAGAAAGGGCACATTAAAGTTGAATGTTACAAGCTTCAGCGAAAGAATAAAGAAAAGAGTCACAGAGATGATGGTCCTATCAAAGCCAGTGTTGCAGAAGATGAGGAAGACTGTGAAGTTTATGCCATGTCCGACGAAGGTGCAAGATTAGGACAAGGGTGGATCTTGGACTCTGCTTGCTTATTCCATATTTGTCTCCACAAAGATTGGTTCTCCTCTTATGAACCAGTAGAAAAAGGAGTTATATTGATGGGCAATAATCATCCTTGTAAATTTGTTGGAATCGGTACTGTCAAAATCAAGATGCATGATGGTATTGTCAGAACACTTACCGATCTGTGGTATGTTCCAGACATGAAGAAGAACCTGATCTCATTATTTGCTTTGCACGACAACAATTGCAGATTTTCTGGTGGAGGTGGAGTTTTGAAGGTTTTAAAAGGTGTCGTCGTCGTGATGAAAGCTGTAAAAGTTGGTAGATTGTATGTGTTGTAAGGATCAACTACAACAGGTGTTGCTGCAGTTTCGTCTTCCATGTCAGAATCTGACATTACAAAATTATGGCATATAAGGCTTGGCCACATAAGTGAAAAAGGCTTGGCCATGCTTAGTAAAAGGGGTCTACTTTGTGGCCAGAGTATTTCCAAGTTAGAGTTTTGTGAGCACTGCATTTTCGGCAAGCATAAAAGAGTCAGCTTCAGTGGTGGTGTTCACAGAACAAAAGGTACTTTGGATTATATCCATTCTGACCTTTGGGGCCCTGCTCGTGTTCCTTCAAAGGGTGGCGCTTGTTACATGCTCACCTTTATTGATGACTACTCAAGGAAGGCCTGGACTTATTTTTTGAAACACAAAAATGATGTCTTTGTCACTTTCAAGCAGTGGAAAGCCTTGGTGGAAAATCAAACTGGCAGGAAGATCAAATGTCTCCAAACAGATAATGGTTTGGAGTTTTGTAATGCAGAATTTGACACATTCTGTAAAGATATGGGCATCTTGAGACATCTCACAGTTCCGGGTACACCACAATAGAATGGTGTAGCTGAGAGGATGAACAGAACTCTGTTGGTGAAAGTTCAATGCATGTTGTCAAATTCTAGTTTGTCTCAAGCATTTTGGGCAAACGCAGCTGTAACTGCTGCTCATTTGGTGAATCGTTCCCCTTGTGCTTCCATTAACTGCAAGACACCTGAAGAGTTGTGGTCAGGGAAACCTGCTAATTATTCTAATCCGAGGATTTTTGGGTGTCCTGTTTATGTCCATGTGAATGATGGAAAATTGGAGCCTAGAGCTAAAAAGGACATTTTTCTTGGCTATCCAGATGCTGTAAAGGGATACAAAGTTTGGCTTCTTGATCCCAAGTCACTGAAATCTGTGATAAGCAGAAATGTTATGTTCGATGAGTTTGCTATACTTCATCTAAGAAAAGAGTCCCCATTTATAGTTGATACCAAAATATAGAATTCTGATAAGCAGGTGAAGGTTCCATTCGAGGTGGAGGAATCATTTGCTCCATCCGCAGCCATAGAGGAGCAAATTTTAGAACAGTTGTCCGAGCCAATAGAAGTTGAAGAAACTATTACTATAGAACAGGTGGAGCAACCTGTTGTTGAAAGTCGGCTAGATAGAGAAAGAAGAATGCTTGTTAAGTTTGCAGATTATGTTACTTATGCCTTTGTAGCTGCACAAGAAACACAAGGAGTTGGCGAACCTTCCACATATTCAGAGGCCATTTCTCGTAATGATCTAGCGAAATGGCTTATCGCTATGCAAGAAGAGATTGAATCTCTACACAAGAACCATATGTAGGAGTTATGGACAAGAACATTGTTGGTTGCAAATGGGTCTTTAAAAAGAAAGATGGCATTCCGAGCGTAGAGGATGCCAGATACAAAGCATGATTGGTAGCTAAGGGCTATAGTCAGGTACAAGGAGTTGATTTCAACGATGTGTTTTCTCCTATTGTTAAACATAGTTGTATTCATGTTTTGCTTGCCTTGGTTGCTATACATGATTTGGCGTTAGAGCAACTTGATGTCAAGGCTGCTTTCTTGCATGGAGAATTAAAGGAGCAAATCTTTATGAATTAACCAGATGGTTTTGAAGTTGAAGGCAAAGAGGACTATGTTTGCTTGTTGCGAAAACCACTGTATGGATTAAAGCAGTCGCCTCGATAGTGGTATAAGCGGTTTGATTCCTTTATGGTTGGACATGGCTATTCAAGGAGCCAATATGATAGCTGTGTGTATTTTAGAAAACTTGCAAATGGCTCATTTGTATATTTGTTGCTTTATGTTGATGATATGCTTATTGCTACCAAGGATATGTCTGATATCAACAGATTAAAAGCAGAGCTTATCAGTGAATTTGAGATGAAAGATTTGGGAGCTGCTAAAAAGATTCTCGGCATAGAGATCCAAAGGGATAGAGCTGCAAGAAATCTTTATTTGACTCAAAGAAGTTTTGTTGAGAAAGTGTTGGAGCGTTTTGGCATGAAAAATGCCAAACCTGTAAGTACTCCACTCGCTGCTCATTTTCGACTTTCTGCTACTCTATGTCCTCAATCTGAAAAGGATATTGAGTATATGTCACATGTTCCTTACTCTAGTGTTGTTGGTAGTATCATGTATGCTATAGTTTGCACTCGTCCTGACATTTCTCATGCAGTCAGTGTTGTTAGTAGATATATGTCTAATCCGGGCAAAGAACATTGGCATGCTATGAAATGGATTTTGAGATACTTAAGGGGTACTACTAATGCTTATTTGGAATTTGGAAAAAGTGAGAACATGGTTGTTGGCTATGTCGATTCAGATTATGCAGGTGATATTGACAAACGAAGATCGATCACAGGTTATGTGTTTACTCTTGGTAGTAGCGCTATCAGTTGGAAAGCCACTTTACAGGACACAGTTGCATTATCCACTACCAAAGCAGAATATATAGCAGTAGTCGAAGCTGTAAAAGAAGCTATTTGGCTAAGAGGTTTGGTCGGTGAACTCAGTTCAAATTTGCAGAAAATTATTGTTCATTGTGATAGTCAAAGTACGATTTGTCTAATTAAAGATCAGATGTGTCATGAAAGAACGAAGCACATTGACGTGAAATACCATTTTATTCGAGACATTATTTCTGAGGGAAATATTGGTTTTACTAAAATTGGTACAGCGGACAATCCAGTCGACATGATGACGAAGCCTCTTCCAACCAGTAAGTTTAAGCATTGCTTAAACTTGATTGGTGTTTGCGACAATTGAATTCAGTCAACATTCAAATCAAGGTGGAGATTTGTGAATGTGATTTGAAGTTGTCAATTACAAATTGCATTTTTCATATGCAATTTTGGACTTTGAAAAACTTGTATGGTTGGCAAAATACAAAATGTATTTGGCCTCCTTTGTTCACATTATTTTTGTCTTTCATTTCCCATTACTTTATAGGCCTATATACATCCTTCTAAGTTCATTTTGCAAATTCATTCCAACAAAAATCATTTGGGAGTTTAGTGTGATATATATATACTTATTGTATATATATTTGTATGTGAGGTTTGGGTGTATGTGGGTTAAAGGTTTGAGTGTTTTATTTTTCATTTCTTTTGTACCACTTTTCGTATTGGTAGTGGATTATTTGTTTTCTCCTTTCGCTAATTATTTCTCCTATTTTGTTGTTGCCATATTCACCCAAAATAAATATCTTTATTCCGCTGCGGGTCAATAATCTCCTAACACAATTTAATACTCCCTCCCTCCGATTCCAAAAATTATTCGTTTTGTACTTTTATTTTTTTATTCCTTTTACTTGTCATTTTATAATAATTTTTTATAAGGTCATTTTATAATATCAATATAAGTTTAACAATTTTTTCTCTAATTTACTCTTATATTAATAAGGAAAGAGATTAGGTATTGATAAAAATTATTTAGTAGTAATTAAGAAGAAAGAGTATTTTATCAGGAATACATAAGTCATTTTATTGGTGTATTAAATTTTTATTAATTTTGATGAAAAGTCCAAAAACGACTAGTTTTTGGAATCGGGGGAGCACATTAAACAACAAATTAATTATGGTATGCATGAATTTTACTCCTTCCATGTGTATAAAATAGGCATTTTAGCCTAGAATTATTTTATTAAAATATTTATCATTTACATTTTTCTAGGTATTGTTTCCATTATACTTCCAACTCTACCCCAGTATCATTAATTATATTTGGTTGAAAAATTAAAACAATAATTTAGCTAAAAGGATAAACTAATATATTCATATTCTTATTTAATTGATTTATTAAGAATAAGTAAAAAAATATGGAGGGAGTATAAATGACCATTTGTTTCTAGAGAGATAATTTAACAAAATTTTAAGTTGTACCTTAAACCTAGTTAAGGTGCAGTTCTTTGTGTTATACGATGTGATAAAGCAGGTTTCCATTGAGCCTATGGAAGTAACCGTGTACTCGTGATCTCCCAATTAGATATACCAAGGGTAAATAAGTATATTTGGTTAGTGGCACAAGATTATTCTTTGCTATTATTGTAAGTTTAATGAGGTAACTTTTTTAAAAAAAATATATATTTGATTATTTAATTAATGAATATTGATATTGATGTTTTTGCTATAGAGCTAACAGAAATTGAATGAGCTAAGCATGTTCGGTTTATATGTTATTGTTTATTGTCGTGGTTATTATTTTTTTCTAGTAATTAGTCATTTTTATGAGAAACAACAAAAAATTGTTCAATCATTATACTTGATAATCTTCTGATTATTACCTACTCGTCTCGTCCAAAAAACCGGGTCAAGATAGAGCCCCCTGGCTCTCTCCCTAGTGGAGATCACGACCAATTGAGACCCTGTCCTGAGGAGACCAGCTCGGGAGACATTCCAGCTAGTACTCAAGTAGATCGGATCCATCTCATTGAGAACTTACAGTGTCCTAATCGTACAAAGCCTCGAGCCAGCACAAGACAGGCTAGACATCATTGTGTGCCATGCATGCAGGAGAGTCCAATTAGGATTCCCGATTCCTATATTCTCTCTCACTAACCTTATCCTAATCTACTTGGGATTCAAGGATCAGATAATTACAAAGAGTTATAAACTCATCCAAATTAGGACTTCCACTTCCACTTCCACTAGGATTGGAATAGGTCCTGCTTTATATAAGCCCATTGGCTCAGGTTCAAAGGTACACTATTCTAAGCTCAAAAGCTCTTACTAAACTCTATTATTTCCTCAAAACCCTTTATTGACGTAATCATTGGATAACCACCGATCGCCCCTAATCTCGTGTTCTGTTTTACAGGAATTAGGTAATTACTCAATCAAGATCTATTCTAAAATATCGGATTCAGGTACCTATTTTCAGTGGTGCGGTGAGCGTGGACTAAACCTACTTGATCAGACAAGAATTTTAGTTCCTCAAAAAAAGAACAACAGATTCTCTCAGATCTAGATTTTTTTGCTACCAATATGTCTCAGAACGTTAGCGAACCTTTCATTGATGTTGGTAATAACGCCTAAGATGGCGTGGGGAATACCAGTACTGCTGACAACACTCCAGTCACACCTGTTGACCCAACTCCTTGAGGAAGTTCCTCCCAGACCTCATTGAATCTGTTCATGGATATTGCTCAAAAAGCAGCACTTACCCCAAAAGAGTAGAAGTAGATGCTTAAATCTGCCTTTGAACACTACGTATCATCTAGACGACTAGGCGTCTCTGAAGAGCCAAATTTTGATGCTATAATTTTGACTAAACCAAGCGCCCAAAAGGACATGCTCCCTTAATTCAATTTTGTTCCCTAAACACAAATGTCTATGCCTATGGTGATGGAAGGGCTAAGACAATTGGGCCTATCGCAATCGACTGAAATTGTGCCAGTGTCCACTCAGCTAATTACCATTGGATCCATGCCATTGGACCTGGAACAATTGGCGCTCCTACAAGGACTTGCTATGATGCTACAAGGTAGCCTCCCTATCCCTTCCAAGATTGGTGGAACTCAGAATAGGACACCGGGTCAAAGACGAAGCATAGCGACCGACTCGATCACTGTTACAATTGATGCGAGGGGGCAGGAATGCCGAAGGTCAAAAGGGAAGAGCATAAGGAGAAATAAAAAAAACACTAATCCCCTTCCTCTTCCTCCTCATCAACTGAAACCGATTCAGATAGTTCCTTAGAAGATAGCGATTCCAAGTTTAAAAGAAGATTGAAGAAATACGCTATCTCTTTCTAAGAACCTTTGAATAAAAAGAACATCTCTCCTTTCAAGAAGAATATTCTGGCACAGAATCTCCCAAACTATGTCGTCCCCCCTATAATTAACAAGTATTATAGGAAAGAAAACCCTAAGGCGCACCTGAGCAAATATTGCTACCGAATGGACCTGATAACGCTCCAAATGTCTATAGATGTAGATATTTTTCCAGCACTTAAGGCGGAGCGGCCAAAAACCGATTTCTCCGGCTCCCTCCAAATTCAATCAAAGATTTAGAGCAATTATTTAGAATGTTTATGAAACACTTTATAGGATCTACCAGGCCAAGCTACGTTAGCCAGAATTTGCACAACATTGTCCAAAGGTCAGACGAGTCACTAAGAGACTACCTTGAAAGGTTTAATGAAGCCTGCATAGGCATCCCCGACTTGGATTTTGGAACGGCAAAAGAAGCCCTCATTAGGGGAACTCAAAATGAAAGGCCCAAATAGGAATTGATATTTTGGAGGCCGACCTAATGTATGCAGATGATTGGGATGGCGTAAAACCTAATTGAGGATGGTGAAATCACTCAGTTAAACAAAAGAAGTTCAGATGATAGAGATTACTCTAGGCGGGATGGCAAGCGGAGCAAGAAAAACAAAAGCAGCGGTAGTAGAAGCTCCACCCGGTATGACCGGTATAAAGATGATAGACCAAAGTTAAACACTTCCCTAAGTAAAATTCTAGTGCCAATAAAAAACGGGTCGGAGATATAAAAAAGTGAGATTTCCCAATGTCCTAGAAGGAAAGACACTTGGAAGAGACTATGACAAATATTATGAGTTCGATAAAACCAAAGGGCACCATACAGATGACTGTAGGGTCCTGGCTGAAGAAGTTCACGCTCTCATCAAAGTCGACAACTTCAGCTAGTTTGTGAAAGCCGTGACCAAAAAACCTAAAGGAAAGAAAGATGGTTCAGACGATTCTAGAGAAAAATTGGACGAAAAGCAAAGGGTCGACAACGAGAGAAAAAATGTGAGATTTCTGAATGTCCCAGAAGGAAAGACACTTGGAAGACAAATATTGCGAGTTCCATAAAACCAAGGGGAACCATATAGATGATTGTAGGGTCCTGGCCAAAGAATTTCACGCTTTCATCAAAGCTGGCATGTTCAGCCAGTTTCTAAAAGGCTTGACCAAAAAGCCTGAATGAAATAAAGATGATTCAGATGATTCTAGAGAAAAATTGGCTGAAAAGCAAAGGGACGGCAAGGAGAAGAAGGTATTGGTAATAAATAGGGGCACAGATAAAGAACCACCTTGAAAGAAAATAAAGTACCATGCCAACCAATCATATGAACTAAGGGACAATTTGAAGACCAACAAGACTTATAGGAAAACTACAATGGTGATAAAACCACACAGTGACCCATTGGTAATTTAGGCGGTCTTAGAAGGATATGAAGTATACCGAGTGCTGATAGACACTAGAAGCTCGATAAACCTAATACCAAAATCAGAATTTGATCAATTGAAAGTAAGCAACATGAGGGTCCAGTTGGGTTATGCCACTCTCTCGGACCTTAGCGGACACACCACGGTATCCCTAGCGGAAGTGACGCTAGAACTTGAAATTGGTGACAAAGAGCACATCTACAGAGTAGAAGTTGACTTTACCATAGCAGAAATTTCGGTCGGTTTCAACATTATTTTGGAACGCCCTTTCCTTTGAGAATTATCTACCTTGATATCTCTGATTTACTTTATATTACAAATATCAACAAAAAAGGGGACGACACTAGTAATAGGAAACCCCTCTGTAGCACACGCAACATATTTGGCGGCCCTCAAAGAAGGAGAACCGGCTGGAAGTAAATAAAATAAAAATGACAGTGAAGACCGGGATAGCTCAAGTCCGAATGAAGATAGCCTGATAATAGAACCAATTGGTGAGCAAGAAGTACTCATGGTGGCCCTGGGTAAAGCGCTAAAAGTGTCTAAAGTCCTATCAGTAGAAACCAAGGGAAGCATTAATCCTGTTCTCATAAGCCAGCAACACTCATTCTCTTAGTCTTATGACGATATGCTTGGGGTTTGACTAGAAATTATTCAGTACAACCTTAACCTTGACCGAGAGACGGTACCAGTAATCCAAAAGAAAAGAAAACATGCCTCGGAAAGACCGAAGGCAATAGAAGAAGAAATTGACAAATTGCTAAAAGCAAAACATATTCGTGAGGTACTCGTACATCATCCTAGGTGGTTAGCGAATGTTATCTTGGTCCAAAAATCAAACGGGAACTATCGGATGTGTGTATACTTTATCGACTTGAACAAGGCCACTCCAAAGGATAGTTACCCTCTCTCAAGAATAGACCAGTTAGTAGACTCCACATCTGGTTTTGCTATCTACTCATTCTTTGATGCAAAAGCAGGATACCATCAAATAACCATAGACCCGGTAGATGAAGAGAAGACTTCCTTTATAACTCATAAAGGAACATATTGCTATACGGTATTGTCATTTGGGCTCAAGAATTCTGGATCCACTTACCAATGATTGGTGAATAAAATGTTCAAAGATCTGATTGGGGAAACTGTGGAAGTCTATATGGACGACATGATCATCAAAATCAAGGATGAGGAGTCACATGCAGACAATTTCGAAAAAGTTTTTAAAGTACTATAAGCCTACCGAATCAAACTCAATCCAAAGAAGTGTGTATTTGGGGTAAAAAGCGGAAAGTTCCTTGAACTCATAATATCAAAGAGAGGAATCGAAGTAAATCTGGAGAAGATTGAAGCAATCATCCGAATGTAATTGGCTTGAACCCTGAACGAAGTACAATGCCTCAATGGTAGAATTAATGCCTTGGGACGGTTCATCTCTTTTTCAGCTAAGAGATGCATGCCCTTCTACAAAGCAATCAAGAAAGACAGAGATTTCAAATGAGATAAGGATTGCCAAGAGGCTTTCAACAAAATAAAGAATTTCTTGGCTAAACCTACACTCATAAGCTACCCCAATAATGGAGAAACTTTGTATATGTACTTAGCTGCAACTAACGAGGCGATAGGAACCATCCTGATAAGGGCAACATCCAGTTTACTACACTAGTAAAGTATTAAGGAATGCTGAACTTAGGTATCAAAAGATCAAAAAGCTAGCCCTAGCGCTAATCCACTCGGTGGGCCGGCTGAGACCATACTTTCAAGCTTATACAATAATCGTGAGAACCAACTTTCCTCTAAAGAAGGTACTATAGAGATAGGATACTTCCGGTTATCTCACCAAGTGGGCAATCTGATTGGGAGAATTTGATATTGGGTTTGAAGCCAGAACTATCTTAAAAGCTCAAGTTCTGGTGGATTTCATAGTAGAATTTGCAGGCCTTGAGCCAAATAGACCGGTATGATCAAAAACCTGGATCACCCATGTGGACGGATCTTTGTGCACTGAAGGAGTTGACAATAGAGTTTACATTTGAGGACCTGAAAGAATTAGACTATCATACGCCATCAAGTTGGCATTCCCATCCACCAACAATGCAGTAGAGTATGAGGCGGTCATCAAGGGTTTAGAACTAGCCATCGAGATAGCACCAGACGTGGTCGTGATCAAAAGTGACTCTAAGCTAGTTTCAAACTAGATCAACAAGACCAGAGAACAAAACAAGCCGGCATGATTAAATAACTAGCTAAGGTAGAAGCCTTGCTAGATAAATTAAAAGCAAAAGGCACCAAATGGAAGATTGAATATATCTCCCGGTCAAAAACAAAATCGCAGATGAACTAGCTAAGAAGGATACGGGAAAGGACTCATGGAAGGAGCTAAGTTACCCCTATGAAGTCTTGACCAATCCTACATCTGAAGAACAAGGTGAGAGCCTTTGGATTCAAAAGAAGTCACTCAGTTGGATGCAACCCATTTACGATTACTTGGTTTATGATAAACTCCCAGACGATAAAGTCAAGGCGGAGATTATGGATCCTACCAATTGGCCGATACGTTACTTAGAAGAATAACTCTAGCCAATTACTGTTGGGAAACAGTCAAAGCAGATACTGAAGCCTACATTAAAGCTTGCCATTAGTGCCAGATACATGCCAAAAAAACACACATCCCTAAGTCAGACCAAAAGCCTATCATGACCGCCTAGCCATTTGCCACTTGGGGAATTGATATCGCGGGCCCAATGCCAGAAGCAATCGAGTAGAGGAAATGGATACTTGTAGCAATCGACCACTTTTCCAAATGGATCGAGGTGGAAGCACTTAGTTCGGTCACCTCTGACCGAGTCATTGATTTTGTATGGAGAAACATTATCACTCGGTTTGGGGTATTAAAAAAGATCATTGTTGATAATGGTTCACAATTTATATCAGATAAATTCAAAGATTTTCGTAAACACTGGAAAATTGAAAATCATTTCTCCTCGATAGCGCACGCGAAAACCAATGGCCAAGCTGAGTAACCATTAGAACTCTTGGCGAAGGGTTAAAGAAGGGAGTCCTCGACAGAAAGGGAAAATGACCGAATGAATTAATTAGAGTATTATGGTCTTATAGAACCACTCCCTACAGAACGATGGAAGAGACCCCTTACTCTCTAGTCTATGGAGTTGAGGCGGTCATCTCGACCAAAATTGGAGCCCCATCAAACCAGGTGGCGTACTACACAGAGGAAGACAATAAAATCAATATGCAATACCATCTGGATACCTAGATGAAAGGAGAGAGAGGGCATGGATCTTTATGGCGGCGTACAAGGGAAAGATTGCAAGGTATCATGATCGTTGGGTCAGAGAAGTCCGCCTAAAGGAAGGAGACCTAGTTCTCAAAGATTCAGCCATGTCACAAGCCCGAGAAGGCAAAGGGGAAATGGGCGCCAATTGAGAAGGCCCCTACAGAATCCTCAAAGTGATTGGATTAGTTACGTACAAGTTAGGTACTATGAAAGGCAAAGAGCTTCCTCGCATGTGGAACACTGCTAATCTTAAGCCCTACTACACAGTAGACACTTAGGGATCCTAGCAGCCATAATCTTTTTCCTTCCTTAAGGATTTTTCCCATTGGTTTTTCCCTTAAGGAAGTTTGTAATGAGGTAGCTCCCGCCAAGTAGTTATCCGGATGCATAGAATTCTCGGACTTGTATTCAAAAAAGCATTCTTTTCATATATGAGCCTTAAAAAAGTACTGATCACACTTTACGGTACATATCCAAAATACCATAAGACCGGATTGAACCAAATATTACACATAAAGTACTTAGTTAAAACTAAGACAAAACTGTTTTTAGGCAATTACAGGCAACCAGCTGACACTGTAAGACCGGCATAAATAAAATGCCTAGCAAAATTTAGGCAGAAATGTAAGACATAAACATTCATCAAATCGGCTATAACCGACTCAAAACATGCATGCAGATAGATACAAGGCAATATCTTATAAAATTATGCCTGAACAGGCTTAGATAAATGAAAAGATTGTACGTACAAGAAAAAGCCAAAATCGGCTAAATTACAATAAAAACAAAAATTAAAATACTGGAGTAACATCATGGGTGGCATCTTCAGGTCGATCCTTCTCCGCCAAAGCCTTGTCACGCTTAGCCTTCTCACCAAAACCATCATTGGCCGCCTCCTGCTCCTCTTTCTCTAACCTTGGATATTTGATTGAAAGGAGAAGGCTCTCAGGGATATCTGGATGGAGAAGTCTGCATGACTCCAACACCATCCTGCCAAATTCATAGTCGTTGTTCACCATCCCTTCGATAGACTGGATGAACTCTGCTTCCTCTTTCTCCTTCATAAGCTGAGCTGCTTCAAATTCTTGACAAGAAGAGGTGAGGTTAGCTTGGGCCTTCGTTAGGTTGGTAGAGGTGGCTCCCTCATCTGATTGAAGAAGCGTATACTCACCCTACAGCTTTTAGAGCTCTCTCTCCAACATCAAGTTTTTCCTATTCGACTCCTTCAATTGGCTCTTCAAGTTCTTGCATATGTCCATGGCCTCTTTAAGCTTCTCGGCATTGATCTTCTTGCCTTCCATTCGGTGGAATATCTCGGCTGCATAGGACAAAGACTGAAATAAATGACTATCTCACTCAATGATAAACATAAAAACTTGTAAGTGTCAAAGTAAAAAGGAAACAAGAGCAAACCTGGCTGATGTTTAGAAAGAGTATGCTTGAGAGGGTAAGAGAATCCTCCTTCTTGTAGCATTGAAATTCTTGCTCCAAGGGAAGTGCCTCTCGAAGAGATTCTTGTGTTGATCTAGATTAAGGGTTTTAGCAAGTAAAATAGGCGCAGTGGAAATTCAAAATTATTGTAGTGTCCAAGATCTCCTAAGAAAGGCATGACTGATAATAGTGCTAGTCTTAAATTGTTCTAGGTTATAAACACTTATTAAAAGGACCTAATAATAATTTAACCACTTACCAGTTGAAGCGTGAATCCCATAGTTAGTATAAAGACCCCTCAGCTATGTGCATAGACTCCAAAGTAGAAGCCCTCTATAAAAAGTCCACAAGAGCACCACTGACCAAAACCTTCTAGAAAGGGAGTACCGATAAATAAGTGGAAGATAGCTAGATCTTCCCTACTAATTTATTCTAGAAGAAATTCCCTTATTTTTTTATTCAAAGTAAATACGTCTTTCGACGGATTACTTTTAGGAACCAGAACAACTAAGAGAATAAGAGAGCAAGAGAAGGAGTATGAAATTAAGGACAAAAATAATGAAGGAGGAGGCCTCTATTTATAGTGGTTAGGAATTATTCAAAGGACAATAAAGTCCCTAACCCCAACCAATCAGAATTAAAATTGAAAGGGCAATTAAGACTATTTAATTAAATTAGGAAGTAGAGAGTGACACAAAAACTGGGCAGATTACTTTGGGAGCAAACTCCCCACTTGAACCTTAACACTACTGGCCGACGACTAGCAGTGTGGCTGGGCTTGCGCTAAAGCACACTAGGGCTATGCTGTGGCCTATGTAGGAGTGCATGCCACCAGTGGGTAGCGCTCCGCGAGATGCACAGGCCCAAGGCCTGCTCGCACCGCAGGCTGCCAAAGGCAGCCCGCTCGCTTAAGGCCTACAGGCCTTTGTTCACTTTGAACTGGCTGCACACAGATTTTGCACATGTATTGTCCAACAGTACATGTGCAAATCCACTCATGCTGGTTCCTCGGACCCCGCCCTATTTGTGTTTCCACTTCCCCTTTTCAACTATTTTAACCTCCTTATTATTTAACAGGTTCATTGGTCCAACCAATGAATATTGGTCTAATCAATATTATGGTCTAACCATATATTATGGTCTAACCATATTTCCTTGCTCTTCCAGATTATACCTAATCTAATGGTTCTTTATATAGCTTGGTCATAACTCAAAGTGTGTGACCTTATAGGATCCCGTAATATCGAGCCTTCAAAAGTTTAACCTTCCTCAATTCCTTTTAGGAATTCACCGGCTCAGAGCTCCAGACCATTGTAGACTCCGATTACTTGTATCGGTTATAGTGGATCTTTAGCAAAGGGCATATGACCCCTCAATATTCAGAACGTCATGTTCATTGTGACTTAATCTCAGTTCTGCAATAGTATTAATACAATTCACTCCTTCGATTAACTATTAAGTACCATCTTGTTTCTAGGACTCAGTTTAAGTTTTAGTCCACTATTAGCTATAATAGCTACCCAAGTATTTAGTCTTGCTGCCAAAGCACAGTACTCAACCATTTTAATGTGTTGATCAGGATCTCATCCTATCAACCCATACTCTGATCAGAGGTTAATATGTGTGTCACTGCTAACAAGTGGCCAAGGTACATTTCCCTTATATCACAATAGTGGAGTGATAGATTCCATCTTGACTACTCAGCTTACCAATGTATAGACATCAACTACACCCATAATCATCCACATCACCTAGTCTTTAGAGTGCTTAGGTATGACCCAAAGTATAGCAACACCTGAACAAGGTAACTAGTATCTTAGGTTTAAGGATATCTGTATTGCTATTGCAATGAGAAGATTAAACACTGACACATAATATAGATTATCGAGTGTTATCTTATAGTGGTCTCCAATGTATCTCTCGGAATACATTCATATGTTAACCCAAGGTACCACCATCTAGCACTGGAGATATGCTACTCTGAATTAAATTCAAGAGGTATGATTACACATGCTAGTCTATCCATATTATCAATGTCAGTCTTGATGATACTATGACTAGGGATATTTAGACAAATCATAATTGCACATGAACCAGTTCTCACTAACATAGTCCCACTATGCCCTTGCAATATTTTCTGTGATTATGTCATGGACTTTTTTAAACACATCAATGAATATAATCTAAACCAGTCATAATATATTTTCACAGTCATTGATATAACAAAAGAATGCCGTTATTAATATACATTGTTAGTACAAATAAAACTAAGTAAGATATATCACCCTAATTGCCTCTAGAGCATACATCATATCTAACAATCTCCCACTTGCACTGGAGCCAATTAACTACGTACCGTAAGCCATAACGATTAATAGACTGGTCATGCTTAATCTTTGTTAAAGCCTTGGTAAGACCATCCACCAGGTTCTGATCTGTGGGTACATATCCATCTGTATATCCTTATCCCTTATCACATCTAGATCTATATGATATTTTCTACATACATGTCCATTTCTCTGACGAGATCATGGTGCTTTTGCCTGAGCAATAGCCCCAATGTTATCACGATATAATAATATTGGATCCTCACTGTTAGACACCATGCCGAGATCACGAATAATTCTCTTTATCCAGACAGCTTGTTTTGCTGCTTCTAAAGCAGCAATGTAAACAGATTCAGTGGTTGAATCGGTAGTTGTATCCTATTTAGAACTTTTCCAAACAACCGCCCCTCCATTTAACATAAATAGGTAACTTGACTATGACTTGCAGTCATCTTTGTCAGATTGAAAAATCGTATCAGTGAATCCCTTTACTGTGAGATCACTTCCTCTATATACCAAGAACATTTCCTTAGTCCTTCTTAAGTACTTAAGGATATATTTAACAGCCTTCCAGTGCTTCTCACCTGGATCAGATTGAAATCTGCTTGTGATGCTCAATGCGTGTGAGATATTTGGCTATGTACATACTATAACATACATGATAGATCCTACTATGGATACATAGGGTATTCTATTCATGCACAATCTCTCCTCTTGTGTCCCCGGACACTTAGATTTAGAAAGGTTAATTCCATGGGACATTGGAAGACAACCCTTTTCTTGATTGCTCAAGGTTGAACCTAGTCAATACCTTGTCTATGTATGTATCTTACAAGCGACCTAGCAGCCTCTTGGATCTATCTCTATAAATCTTTATACCTAGTATAAATGCTGCTTCTCCAAGGTCTTTCATGGAGAACTTTCTTGACAACCATGAGTTAACCATTTGAAGAAGAGAAATGTCATTTCCTATTAGTAGTATGTCATCAACATTAGCATAAGAAAAATGATTGCACTCCCACTAACCTTCTTGTACACACAAGGCTCATATGTGTTTGATATAAAATCTAACTCCTTGATTGTATCATCAGACCTTATACTCCAACTCCTAGATGCCTACTTAAGTCCATAAATGGATCTTTGTAGCTTGCATACCTTCAAGCCATTCTAAGATGTAAAAACCTTAGGTTGTATAATGAGTACATCCCGATCCAAGTTTCCATTTGGAAAAGTGGTTTTCACATCCATCTGCCAGATCTTATACTCATAATAAGCAGCAATGGCTAAGAGTATCCTTATGGATTTAAGCATAGCTACCGGTGAAAAGGTTTCATCATAGTCAATACCTTCTCTTGGACTATAACCCTTTGCCACCAACCTTGCCTTATAGGTACTCACATTACCATCTATGTCAGTTTTCTACTTGAAAACCTATTTACAACCTATGGGTCTAACCTCATCAAGTGCATCGACCAATTCCCAAACTTGGTTTTCATACATGGAATCCATCTCTGATTTCATGGATTTTAACCATTTATCAGAGTTTGAGCACTCCATTGCTTCCTTGTAGGTCTTAGGTTCATCATCCTTCATTAGAAAGATTTGTTTATCATCCGTGATGAAAAATCCATATCTTTCAAGAGCATTGGGAACCCTGCCAGATCTATGTAATGGTTGTTGTGTAACAAGTTGTTCCTCAATCACACTCTGTTGTGTATTAGGCGTCGAAATTATCAGTTGATCATCTTGTTTACCTACTTGAACCTCAAGTTCAAGGTCGCTCCTAATAGCTTTTGTAAGCAAGTGTTCCTTCTCAAGGAACTGAGCGGTCCTAGAAACAAACACCTTTTGTTCATTAGGATCATAAAAGGTATATCCTACTGTCTCTTTAACATAACCTATGAACAAGCATTCGTCAGCCCCAGCTCCTAGCTTGTCTGACATTGTCATTTTAACATAGGTAGGAAAGAGAGGGTTTATTATGACACCACCTTTCATATGGTATTTAATCAACTTATTTTGAGGAGATACGGTTTAGTATATAAACTGCGCTCTTAAGTGCGTATCCCCAAAAGGATTTGCTAAGACTTGATTGGCTTATCATGGACCGAATCATGTGTAACAAAGTTCTATTCCTCCTCTCAAACATACCAATGATCTGAGGTGTATAAGGAGGGGTCCATTGGGGTAATATTCCATTATCCCTTAGATAACCTTGAAACTCTTGGCTTAACGTAGTGCCTTAATATTCTTTCCAAGCTGTTTCTCAACTTCATTCTTTGAATCTTTCAAAACTATCTGATTTGTGCCTTATAAGGTACAAATACTCATATTGTGAGTAATCATTGATAAAAGATATGAAGTAGACGAATCCTCCATGTTCTTGCACATTTATTGGACCACATACATTTGTGTGTATTATTTCCAATGTACTTATGGCATGTTACCCTTTACCTTTAAAGGGTTTCTTTGTCATTTTGCCTAATAAACAAGGTTCGTATGCCCCATGAGACTCCCAGTCTATTAGGCCCAAGTCACCACCTTTATGTAACTTAGTTAAGCGAGTTTCGTTTATATGGCCTAAACGACAATGCCATAAGTAGGATGATTTGTCTTTATCTAATTTCAATCTCTTAGCATCATTCATATTAAAAATTTCAGCTTTAGTACTTAAAACATATATGCCATCAATCAAAATTCCATTGCCATAAAGAACATTATTTTTACGAATTTGACAACCTTTATTATTAAATAAAACTTTAAATCCTTCTGCTCCTAAACATGAAACAGAAATAATATTCTTAGTAACAACCAGAATATGATAGCATTTATTTAATTCTAAAACTAGGCCACTTGGCAACTTGAGACTATATGTTACTACAGCTTATGCAGCAACCCGTGCTCCATTTCCAACTCGTAGGTGCAACTCTCCTTTAGCCAGCCTTCAACGGTTCTATAACCCCTGCACAGAAGTACAAATATGAGTACCACATCCAGTATCTAATACCCATGTAGACTCATAAGGAACTGTAGTGAAATTTTCAATCATGAACATACTTGAAGTAGTTCCCTTCTCAGAGCTCTTCTTCACATGCTCAGAGATAGGTGCCTTGCAATCCCTTTTCCAGTGTTGTTGTTTTCCACTCTAGAAACATGCAATTGCAGATCCTTTCTTATTTCTCTTCCTCTTACTAATCTTTTTCTTAGCCTTCAGCCCCTTCTTTTTCTAGGTCTTACCCTTCGAAGGTTTGGTTTTCTCAATCATCAGTAGATTTTTTTGATCCTGCTTGATCTTAGGTTCTACTATTTTTAGCATGTTGATCAATTCTGGGATTGTTGTATCAATCTTGTTCATGTAATAATTAGTCGTAAACTGTGAAAAAATAGCAGTAAACAAAGTCAAAATGAGATCTATGCTCAACTCATGATCCATGAGAAAACCCAATCGACCAAGCTTCTCGATATAGCCAAGAAGTTTTAAAACATGCTGCGATGCTGAAGCACCAACATGTATCTTAGTTCTAAACAATAGTCTCGAGGTCTCAAACCTCTCAATCTTGCTTGCTCAGAAAAGAGTTCCCGAAGATGGAGAATCATGGTATCAAGATCCGTATTCTCATGTTGTTTTTTAAGCTCAGGATTCATGGTTCCCAACATTTCACATGTTGCAGATTCACGATCTATCCTACGCTTCTTCCACACCTCATGTTCCTCATGATCGCCAGCATCAGGTTCATCAAAATATAAGCCAGGCTTTCACCTTTGAGGACTATCCTCACTGTCCTAAACATATTAGTAAAATTTGTACCATCCAATTTGTTCTCAAGAATAGCGCAAAAGTTTATGTTTGTAGTGATATTCAACCTAGATATAAGAAAAGAATTATTGCTTTAGACTTAGTTCTTATACATGCATTTAATTTAAGGTCTTTTAATTGAATACATATTCTTACTATTTTATTAAGGTTTATTTGAAAACATAATAGCCCCTTCTATTATCTTTCGGGAAATATAGTCCAACCATTCTCCTTAGTAGGTAGAATCTACAACTCATTTAAGCTAACCCCCACTATCACGAGTCAGGCTAACTTAAACAGGTATAGGAGGATCAAATCTATTTGCATCTAATGCAATTTCTAATCCATTTGAGTTCCAACTAATGCATGTCCATAGCCAATTATATGACTCCTTAAATGATGCCTCCAGCCCAGTATTAGCTCCGATATTACGAACAACTAACCCAGTCCGATTAAGAATTAACCCTAATTCGAATCATGTGAACAGACGATGTTAAAGAAGAAGGCATGCTATGCGTGAGCAATTCATTCAATGAAAAGGCCTAAAATCACACTTTGAATTTTTGGAAGGCTAATTTTGTCTTAATATTTTAACATGGATTTATTGGTGCAACAGGTCTCGCCTACTCTAGGACTTATACATGGACATGATTATGAAACTATAACTAATTTCCGGACTAAAAGGAATTAGTAGGTCCAACCTAGGGTCATACTCAACTGGTAATTCATAATCATTCCATCATGCCAAGACTCCACATTGCAAGCAAAACAAACAAGGGGGTTCATTATTCAAGTTCTTGCACCTATGTCTATAAGTTTTAATTTCACAATTTAAACTTTCATTTGTAAAACCATATAATGAATCCAATTCATTATACTAGAAATCAACTAATTCAAAAAGTCCCTTTGGTAATTAGAATCTAGAATCGATGAAAATTCCCAGGTAGGAGAGGCCCCCTTGAAGTGAATGAGCAGACTTGTCCAATCCTTGCCAGAATAAACATAGGCCCTTCTAACTCAGTTAACCATAGACTAATTAAATTAAAGATTTCATTCTTTTCTAATTTAAGAATTATTCCATATAATTCAAAAATTAAAGCATTTTTGTTAATTCTTATATAACTACCCTGACTATGTTTGAGCAACACATAATCTAGTTATCAGAGCATTTTCTATTGCAAGAAATAAATTCCTAGCCATGGCATAACATACTCGAAACTATTTCATAGAAAATCAGACCTAGCATATTTCTAGTCAATCATACAATCGCATTAGGTAGGCTCATGATACCACTGTTGATCTAGATTAAGGGTTTTAGCAAGTAAAACAGGCGTAGCGGAAATTCAAAAATTAATCTAGTGTCTAAGATCTCCTAAGCATGGCATGATTAATAATAGTGTTATTCTTAAATTATTCTAGGTCATAAAGGACCTAATAATAATTTAACCACTTACTAGTTGAAGCGTAAATCCCATAGTCGGTAGAAAGACCCCTCAGCTACGTGCACAGACTCCAAAGTAGAAGCCCTCTATAAATAGTCCACATGAGCACCACCGACCAAAACCTTCTAGAAAGGGAGTACCGATAAATAAGTGAAAGATAGCTAGATCTTCCCTACTAATTTACTCTAGAAGAAATTCCCTTAGTTTTCTATTCTGAGTAAATACATCTTTCGACGGATTACTTTTAGGAACCAGAACAACCAAGAGAATAGAGCAAGAGAAGGAGTATGAAATTACGGATGAAAAATAATGAAGGAGGAGGCCTCTATTATACTGGTTAGGAATTATTCAAAGGACAATAAAGTCCCTAACCTTAACCAACCAGAATTAAAATAGAAAGGGTAATTAAGACTATTTAATTAAATTAGGAAGTAGAGACTGACACAAACAGTGGGGAGCTCGCTTTTGAACCCTAACACTATTAACCAGCGGTTAGCAGTGTGGCTGGGCTTGCACTAGAGGACAAGCCCAGCCCACTTGGGCTGCGTTGTGGCCTGTGTAGGAGCACAGGCCACACGGGCTTGCGCAGCTCGCACCACGGGCTACCAAAGGTAGGCCGCTCGAGCAAGGCCTGTGGGCCTTTGTGCACTTTGCACTGGCCCACATGCAGATTCTGTGTACGTATTATCCAATAGTATATGTGTTAATCCACTCACGCAGGTTCCTCAAACCTAGCTCTGTTTGTGTTTCTACTTCCCCCTTTTTAACTATTTTAACCTCCTTATTATTTAACAGGTTCATTGGTCCAACCAATGAATATTGGTCTAACCAATATTATGGTCTAACCATATATTATGGTCTAACCATATTTCCTTGCTCCTCTAGATTAGACCTAGTCTAATAGTTCTTTATATAGTTCAGTTGTAACTCAAAGTGTGTAACCTTATAGGATCCCACAATATTGAGTCGTCAAAAGTTTAACCTAGCTCAATTCCTTTTAGGAATTGACCGGCTCGAAGCTCCAGACCATTCTGGACTCTGATTACTTTGATCGGTCATAGTGGGTCTCTAGCAAAGGGCATATGACCCCTCAATATTCAGAACGTCATGTGCATTGTGACTTAATCCCAGTTCTACAATAGTATCAATATAATTCACTCCTTCTATCAACTATTAAGTACCATCTGGTTTCTAGGACTAGGTTTAAGTGTTAGTCCACTAGTAGCTATAATAGCTACCCCAATATTTAGTCTTGCTGCCAAAGCACACTACTCAACCATTTTAATGCGTTGATCAGGATCTCATCTTATCAACTCATACTCTGATCAGAGGTTTACGAGTGTTTCATTTCTAATAAGTGGCCAAGGCACATCTCCCTTATATTGATATAATAGAGTGATAGATTCCATCTTGACTACTCGGCTTACCAACTTATAGACATCAACTATACCCGTAATCATCCACATCACTCAGTCTATAGAGTGCTTAGGTATGACCCAAAGTAGAGCAACACCTGAACAAGGTAACTAGTATCTCAGGTCTAATGATATTCGTATTGCTATTGCAATGATACGATTAAACACCAATTCATAATATAGATTATCGAGTGTTGTCTCATATCGGTTTCCAATGTATCTCTCTGAATACATTCGTGAGTTAACCTAAGGTACCACCCTCTAGTACTGGAGATATGCTACGCTGAATCAAATTTAGTAAGTATGATGACACATGCTAGCCTATCCATATCATCAATGTCCAGTCTTAATGATATTATGACTAGGGATATTTAGATAAATCATAATTACACACGAACTAGTTCTCACCGACATAGTCCTACTATGCCCTTGCAATACGTGCTACAATTATATCATAGACTTTTGCAAACACATCAATAAATATAATCTAAACCAGTCATAATATTTTTTCAAAGCCATTGATATAACAAAAGAATGCATTTATTAATATAACATTGTTCGTATAAATAAAACTAACTAAGATATATCACCCTAATTGCCTCTAGAGCATACATCATATCTAACATCTTGCACACCCGGGAGAGATATAGTTGGCTTCTCCCCATCTACTTTTAACAAAGGCTCTTTCACCGGTTGGGTGGAAGGGGGATAAGCCGGACTCGGATTAACATCCACTTACAAAGCAATGGCCAAGTCAGGGATAACCTATTTATAAAGGGGTGTATTAGTCATAAACAATGTAGAAATTGTTATAGCAAAACATAGGAATAAAGCATTACCTCATTAGCACTCTTGACTTTCTTTTGCTTCCATCCATTAGTCTCCAGCCCCTGCTCATTGTTACGCTTACTCCCTTTGACCAAATCCACCTCAATATTCTTACCTAATAAAACTGCATTGGTAGCTTCATTAGTTTGAGCGGTAAACTCCACTAGAGCTGGGCAGGTGTTCTCTTATTGCAGGTTTTTGACCCGCTTAGCTATGGCATTGGAAATTTTCACTTTAACTCCAAACATAACTGAAAATAAAAAGCAATAAGAAGTTAGAGAAGGAAAACTCACCAGGCATTTGAGGTCCGAGATGATATTCAAAACCGTCATCCAATTCAGACGAATAATCTATCACCCTATGTCTATGAACAAAAGCAAATGAAATGCTGGTGAGCGACCAAACCCTCCTCTTCAATCACTCAAACACTTTGACCTGGAAGTCCGGATCATCTTTAGGTGCTGAGAAAGGAGGCAGTATAGTAAAAGACCACTGGGTAGGGAAGATAGGTGCCCCTCCTTCACCTCTATATACTCAAAAAACTATTTAAAATTCTTCACTGAGTTTGACTTCCCGGTAAAAGAATAAAATCCCTTATTATGGGAAAAATGTAGGTGCTTGTCGCCCTTGTTCATCTTGTAGCAGGCCACCTGCCTGAAAAAATTAGCATTAAAGCCAAGTCCCAAATCGGTGCAGATCTTGTAATGGCCAACTATTTCACTCCACGCGTTTGAATGAATTTGATCTGGACATATCTTCCATGTATTGAGCAAGTCATATATCCCTGGAGGGAGAGGGTAGATGAATCCAAATCATATCTGCTCCAAGTAATTACTAAACCACCCAGGAGTTGGCTTATGGACACGTTGATCTGAAGACATGAGCATAATCTTACAGTCCCTCATCCACGAGAAAGACAGCCTCTCAAACTCTGCATCCACTTTGTGGATGATGGATACCATGTCCCCAATTTAAGGAGTCATCTTTTTTAATTTTGCCACCTCCTTGATGACCGGTTCCTTGGAAGCCACTTTTGCTTTGCCCTTTGTAGCCGCTCTCTTCACCCTATAACATTTGGGTACAGGAGCCGGTACCTCCTCTCAAGCCAGTTGATCAATCTCTTACCCCTCCTTATTAGCATCTCTGACCCAAGCTGAGATGGATGAATTGAGTTGCAAGCTCAAGGCGGCTTTATTGGACGCCCTCCTCTCATTAGTAGCACTCCCCTCTACATGGTCCATCCTCTTGGCTATTGTCTTAACCCTAGTGTTAGGATGAAAGTTAGTTTGGTCTATGTTAATGTAACATCTTGACTCCAAATTAGGTAACTTAGCGTATAAATCATCAAACAGACTATCGGTGGAGTCGCTACTTGAGGAGGAGGAGGAGGAGGACATGTCCGCCCAAGAAATAAAATCTGCCTCAAATAAGTTAGGTTCACTACAATCACTCCTAAAGGATCTACATGTTATTTCAGCTGGGAGGGAGAATCCTAAATTCTTAAAAGCTATCAAAGTCTAGTTCATCAAGTTCATCATGCCAATTCCAGAGATTAAAGAAGCAAATTAAAATAAAACCCAAATTCCGGCAAGAACCAAACCCAGATTCCTATGAAATTCTCAAAGCAGCATAATGCATAAAAATGGGAGAATACTATTACATATTATTCACATTATGGAGAATCAAAAGGAGCATTACATGCAAGTTTCAAATAAGTAGTAAAAACCTAAACATAAGGACGTTAAGAGAGCACAATCCAAAATAAAGCAAAAACATGGCATTTCGCATTCAATTGGAGAAAATCAGCAAAGAAAACTTACTTGTCAATAAAAACGAGGAGAAGATGAATTACTGGAAGTAAGTCTTGTCAGAAGTTACTTGAAAAGCTTAAGATAGTTAACCAGAAGTTGTATTTTCAAAAGAGGTAAAAATGTGAAATTGGCTATTGACAGCATTTAAATAGGGAAAGAGTGGAAAATGAAGAGTCAGTCATCATTAGTATTGCTACATGGCAAGCATTTACAGGCGGGTTTCAAAATTCAAAAAATGTCAAATGCCGCCAAGGTATATGAATTGACACAAGCTTCCCAAGGAAGTTTCGAGAACACTTGGATGATAGTTTACCACGTAGCCCAATCCGCTTGAAACTCAAACTAGAGAAGGTCGCCATAAGCCCTAAAGAACTTCTCCCACTTATGGGGGGGCTTCAAATAATCTCCTGATTATTACCTACCCATATCATCCAAGAAACTAGGTCAAGATAGAGCCGCCTGGCTCTCTCCCTAGTGGAGATCATGGCTAATTGAGACCCTGTCTTGAGGAGACCAGCTCGGGAGACATTCCAGCTGCTACTCAAGTAGATCGGATCTGTCTCATTAAGAACTTTCAATGTCCTAATCGGAGAAAGCCTCGAGCCGGCATAAGACCGGCTAGACAACATTGTGTGCCATGCATGCAGGAGAGTCCAAATAGGATTCTCGATTCCTATATTCTCTCTAACTAACCTTATCCTAATCTACTTGGGATTCAAGGATCAGATAGTCATAGAGAGGTATAAACTCATCCAAATTAGGACTTCCACTTCTACTAGGATTGGATCAGGTTAAAACATACACTATTCTAAGCTCAAAAGCTCTTACTAAACTCTTCTATTTCCTCACCCTTTATTGGCTTAAGCATCGGAAGGTCCCCCATGGGGTAACTATTAGACATGATGTATGACTAAGAGGCAATTAGGGCGATATGTCTTAGTTAATTTTATTTGTACGAACAAAGTAATATTAATAAAGACATTCTTTTGCTATATCAATGACTGTGAAAATATATTATGACTAGTTTAGAATATATTCATTGATGTGTTTGCAAAAGTCCATGACATAATCATAGCATGAATTGCAAGGGCATAGTTAGACTATGTTGGTGAGAACTGGTTCGTGTGCAATTATGATTTGTCTAAATATCCCTAGTCGTAGTATCATCAAGACTGGACATTGATGAATACGGATAGACTTGCATATGTCGTCATACCTCTTGAATTTGATTCACAGTAGCATATCTCCAGTGCTAGAGGGTGGTGTCTTGGGTTAACTCATGAATGTATTAAGGGAGATACATTTGTATGAGCTAGGGACCTATTTCCCAGCCGCGAGGACTGCATGAGATGCGTAGCTCGGGGGGCAGAAAAACAATGAGTGCTATAAAGCGCGCTAAAGGATTGATCCTTATTTTAGGCATGATGAAAATAATAGTAAAAGCGATGTTGAAGTTGAGTTTAAGTCCAATTTACGTGTTTAGGGAAACAAGACTTGAAATCCCATATTTTAAGACAGAGTCGCCACCCGATTTAGCTCTATCGGGAATTTGGATACGATATTCCCACTGGGTGGTTGGACCGTACCTTAAAACAGAGATTCCAAGTTCAAATGATGTTGCTTACTTTTCAATTTTTAAATCAAACCATTTTTATTTTAATAAATGCGACTTTAGTTCTTATGCGATTTAAATCCGATTATTGTTTGGGAGTTTTCGTTTTATATGCCATACATCACATGAAAAAGGCAAATAAAATAATTATTACAAGGCTTTACGAATACCTATACATTTTTCTAATGCGAGAAAATAAATAAAGCGATAAATAAATAAACGGGCAAAACCGAGTTTTAACTGAGCTTACTGACTTGGACCCGGCTCCAAACGAGGCATAAGATATATGCCAATAATAGTAGACCAAGCATGAATAAATAAATGGCAGAAAATAAACACATAATGTGGAGAAAGCATTTTTTTTATTTTTCGGGACTAAAACACAATTTTCAGGTATTTAAATAAGTATCTAAATAACCTAAAAAATTAATAAAATAAACTAAACAAACTAAAATATGTGAAGGAAAATCCAGCAAATATTTTGGGATTTTTAATTGTTGGAAAAGGATTTATTTAGATTTATTAAGTGAAAAATCCATTTTAAGCTATTAAATAGACATTTAATCAATTAAATAATAATAAAATAATTCCAGCAGATTAAAAAATACTTTAATTAATTTTAGATTATTTATGATTTTTGGAAACTTTTTTGGGTGAAAATTATGGTTAAAAATGCATTAAAACGACAAAATAGGGCCAAAAACGCAAAATAAAATAAAGAGGGACAATTTGGACATTTTTTACCAGTAGGCCGACTCAGTGAGGTGGTAGGCCAACTCAGTGACATGGTAAGCCGACTCAGCGAGTCGGCCTAGATGACACTCAGTCGGTCTTCCGCCCACTGAAGTGGTCTACCAGAAAAAGTATCTAAACAAGCCAGAATCGACATTTTTGTGCCCGAAAACCCAAGATTATTGACATTTCAAGTCGTTTCCTACATTATTACAGTAGATTTGGCCTTAAAATGCTAAAATAACTTTGATTTTTCAATTTGGGGGAAAAGAACCCAGAAAATCCAATGAAATAACGATTGGCCGATTTAACGTCTCGTAGGCCGACTAAGCGACGTGGTAGGCTGACTCGCTGAGTCGACCAGCCATGTCGCTCTGGCAGCCTGCCGTTAGCCGAAATGGTTAGTCGGAGTTTCACCAGAAAATCACAAAAAAGTCAAAAATAAAGGCCAAACGCCCGGAAAACCAGCCAAAAACACAGCAAAAGACAATAAAGAACTAAATGAAATAGATTGGAACTCAGAAAGTTACTTAAAGGCCGTGAATCCACTCTCGAGACTCAAATCGGTCATTTGGCATGCTTTGTAACGGATTTGTGGTGAAATCCGATGAAATAGTGACCAATTTAGCAAGGGATTTAGTGATTTGTAAGGAAAAAGTCCCTAATTCCTATTGAAATCAGTTTTTACCTAAGATTTCTAACTGATTTTAACTTTTTAAACTAAAGAATGAAGCCTAATAAAGCTTAGGAAATTAGGATAATTAGATTTCCACCACTTTATGAGACTTATTCCTCCTAAAAAGCCTTAAATTCTAAAATCAGAATTTTCTTTTCCTGTAAGCCCAAAATCCTCAAAATCTAAATTTTTGGAGTTTTTATAGACCCTAGAGAGTGCAAAATCTCACAATTAATCCTTCAAATTTTGGATTTGATAAAAAAATTGCAAAACCTGACTAATAGGGCTAGAAAAACCTAGACAAACATAGAGATGGGGAGAGCCCGCGCCAAGGCCGCATTGGTGACGCGGCTGGGCCAAGGCTGCACCACCTGACGCGGCTAGATCTAAGCCGTGTCAAGTGACGCAACCTAGAGGCCACGATACGGTCTCCCATGCATGGGAGACCATACCAGGCCATGTGAGCCATGTGGCCCACCTGTCCGGCAACTACGGCAGCTGCCGTCGCCAGAGCAAGGGCACCGCGGGGGGAGAAAAGGGCTAGGGCAAGGGCCTGACTATGGTCGTACTTCAAACGCTCATAACTTACACTATGGTTATTCGATTAAGGCGATTCTTGACATTCCAAAAATCTCGAAGAGTCAATACTCTAACAATATAAATGAAACTTGCTGAAAATATTCGGATCTTATGGAAAATTTCGAAACAAATTACTATGCATGAGGGGAAAGGAAACTGTTAATTCTAAATTCATGTTAATTATTTTTAATCACGGTCAGAGGCACAAATTCATCAACAGAAGCTTTTCAAATGTGATTCAACTCCTAAAAGATAGAATGACTAATCCATAAAAGGTTAGAGCAAAAAGTCATTATCATTCCATGGGTCACCGAAAAGCCCGTGCTCATAAGCTGCCCCTCAGGAGATTGCCACTTAGCGAGCCAAGTGTGATCTCTCGGAAGATCAAGGGATAGAAGGTTATACCTGTGATCTGGATTCTTGAACCGATTGTCTACTAGGGTTGCCATCAACAGACTTGTCAATAACAAAATTCTAACTTGGATATTTTGATTTGATATTACCTTCATTGCCCCTAACGGATTTGAGATGGATTGCTGGTTGTTTACAAGAAAAATAGGAGTAGGGATTTCTTGAGTTGGTTTTCTATGGAAGATTCAAGGATGCATCATCAACGGACCTATTGAGAGGGAAGGTGAATTGGTTGTCTATGGGCGGTCTAGGAACGCACCATCAATGGACTTATCAGAGTAGAGGCTAGATCAATTGTCTACTGGTGGTCTAGGAATGAGCCATCAATGGACCTATTGGAGGTGAGGGTCAATCGGTTGTCTACGGGTGGTTTGGGAATGCACCATTAACGGACCTATCAGAGGTGAGGCTGAATCGGTTGTCTACGGGTGGTTTGGGAATGCACCATCAATGAACCTATCGGAGGTGAGGCTGAATCGGTTGTCTACGGGTGGTCTGGGAATGCACCATCAATAGACCTATCGGAGGTGAGGCTAAATAGGTTGTCTACGGGTGGTCTAGGAATGCACCATCAATGGACCTATCGGAGGTGAGGCTGAATCAATTGTCTACGGGTGGTCTTGGAATGCACCATCAATGGACCTATTGGGGGGAGGAACTCGAGAGGTTAGTAGTTGTTATAGATTGCATTTTTAATTTCTTAATTGATTTTGTCAAGACAAAAAATTTTGCCCCTTAAATTAAGCAATAAAAATGGAATATCGAGAAAAAGAGATGTTCGGGGATTAGGGAATTCCATTGTTAGATTGATTTTGTGATAGTTGTATCAGGATGCCCCTGGAGGACCGAAGCTGCATCGCGGTGCCCCTAGAGGGTCAAAAGTTGCATGGAGGTGCCCTGAAAGTATTCTCTAAATTTTGGATTCTGGATCTTTAAATCGATCGTCCATCAGAATCGCCGTACGGCGTACTATCAAGGTATCCATCGGGTCTAGCTAATACGCCCCTTGGAGAAATTCTGAGTTCTAATTTTAGGATCCATTCGGTTGGTTATCCATTTGGGAATGCCATATGGTGTACCTGTCAAAGTAGTATTGAAGCATTAGTAAATTATATAAGTGGCATTTTTATTGCTTAATTAATTTTATGGAACAAAAATTTTTTCCCCTTCAACTAAGCAATAAAAATAGAAGAAAGAAACATAAATTGAGATGAGATTTTTGGGAGTCCAGAGAAACTGCTGAGGCCGAGTGCCGAGTCTTGCTAGTATGCCCCTGGATGCGGGTATTTGTTTGGAGGTCGAGCGTATAGCTCGAGGACACTTTTTCGTGCTTTATTTCTTGGAGAAGTCAGTATAGGACAACAGACATGACATTTACGGATATTATGCATGGGTGCATGGATGCATGAGCTACTTGGACTGATCATCCTCCACATCTGAGCTACACGACTGCTGGGTTGATCGATTTTACTTAACCCGATTGCTTGCCCCGATTGACTTATCTGACTCGAACTCTTGCTAGGAAAGAGGATAAATGGAAAAATGTTGCGGCATGAACAAGACGAGAATTAGGGATTTTGCACAGATTAGGTGGGGATGCCCCTGGTGGATAATTAGGGAAGTTGCAATATACACGCGAGGCTTGCGTGGTCAGATATTGAGGATAAGGATTGGACCCATGAATTTCGTGTTGCTAGTATAGTAAGTGATAAAAGGTTCCTTACAAGCTATTCAAAGCAGCGAGTCGACTACAAATTGATTGCCAGAATGAGCAAGTCAACGACAAGGGGGGCACGAAGCAAAGTTCAAGATTCTGGATAATGAACGACCAGACGCTATCACTACCAATGAATTCTACCAAGGATGGTTTGATGAGATTGCAGACTCGAGATGCTGATGACTATAATGCAAATATCTTAATATGATCGATGGTAGAAATTTATCCATGATTTGATTGTCTTAATTTTTGCATAAACTCGAACATTGTGTCGGGTCCATCAGACTTGTTTATTTTGCTTTTATGTCCTAATTTTTGCCTGGACCACCCTTTTTGGGTTTTCAATCCAGTGCATTTTTGTTGGCTTTTGTATAGACCTCGCTTCTTTTCATTCATTCAACTTACTTGCAACATTTTGCTTTTAGGGCTCAATATATTCATTCAAGCACAAACATAAAGAATTCAGTAAAATGGCATTTCCATTGAATGAATTAAGTTTGAGTACATAATGATGGCAACCATTCCTATTGACTTAAACTCTAGTGTTAACCACCCAATGAAGGTTTTCTAGCCAACACACTCTCGTTGCTCAGTTTACCCTGACTTTTGCCTAGGCTGCCCTTTTCGGGTTTTCAGTCTAGCAGATTATTCTTGCACCTTAACTTTTGCTTGATCGATTTGTAGAATACCAAACAGCGTGATACACCCTAATTTTTGCTTGAGTAGTAGAGGACCACTCACCGGGTGATTATTTTTATGTATTTTTATGTGCCCCTTTTCCGGATTTGATTCTTTTGGTTAGGTATGATAATGCTTTAACCTGTCTTGATTGATAGGGTTTATGAACTCATTACCCTTGATAATCATGCCCCTTGGATCGAGTGTTTTTCTGAATACGTGAAGTCTTACCTAATCTGGTTGGAACTTCCCCCTTGGATTGACGTTAGTAGGCTTTGCTTGCTTTGGAATCAGATCATTAGCCTTTAATGGTACCTCTGACGCTTGACTCGGTTGTTGTTCAGCCTTGCTACACGCTGTCAGTATACCTGAAGATTATTTAAGCCATTCAGACCACGCTTTAGTCTATGGGGGTCCCTTTGGCTGTGACTCTTAAGGAATTTGTTTCAGTTTTGGTTGGTAGCACTGTTTCCATTTCGTAGGCAAAGGAAAGAGGTGTTCAGTTTGCAAGAATTCTAACATTTGTTCAACATCTTCGAATGGTGAATGATATCTCATCGGCTCAATCTTTGATCTTTGCAGTGGTCTCAGAAATAAACTCCTTGATAAGCCGGTTTGTGGCTTTGGTCGCCCTACTAGCTCGTGGTTTGCATGGTAGGGACCTACGGTGCTCGAACCCAAATTTCTTGACCAATTAGGGGTTGCCCCCTAGGACAGAAACTGATTTTCTAAGACCAAGCTGTGAAGTAGTCTATACCAGGTGAAGATGCATTTCTCAATGAAATTGGACATCCTCTTGGTGGTAATGTCAGCGAAAGACTCAGCTTGCCATTATGTTAAGAAGTAACCTGCCCCTGCGATGATAAAGCGGTATTCATTTGCTGATAAGGGTCGAATCTCACCGAACATATGTGTCCCCCTCATCAAGAACGGCCAAGAAGGAGAGAAACGGGGAAGGGTTGGGGAGTTGGAATGGATTGGGACATGGGGTAAGAATAAATGGTTAATAGGGTAGGAATTTGGAGAACGGGTGGGCGAATAAAAGGTAGGCCTTTATTCTGTCAAAGATGATCTGGCGATGCTATTTCTCCATAATTGGCCGACGCTTCTACGGTAGCTTGAAAATTGGTTTGCACATAGATGTGAGGCCAGAGATGAACTGATTGTCATATTGGATCTATCTAAGGAAGAACTGAGCTTCTTTTTCTGCTCTGGGTATCTAGAAGGTGATGCTCAATTTTCTGGCAAAGAACCCGGAGTGCGGCTAGGTGCGACCAGGTAGAAGCGTTATCACGATCTTTAAGCATTTATTATCTCTCATTTTCTTTTAGAGGTTACGTCATTAGAAAATGGTTACCATTTTAGATTATCATCTGTACTCAAGTTTATTTCAGTTAAAGAAATATAATGAATATTGAACATGTTATGCTTATGATAAAATTAATGCATGGACCCATCGGGCAAAACATCAGACAGATAAGGAAAAAGAGAGTCGTTAATTGAATGTTCACATCTAAATTCTAAAAAAAGAAAATTGCATAAATAGATAGTCATCCTCCATAGGCCGAGGGTCTTGATTGGTAGAACTGGTAGATTAGGCATCCTCGGTAGCTTTCATTGGAGCATTGTCCAGGACGAGATCCAGAACTTTCCCTTGTTCAACTGATGACTTGTCTCCTTCATTCAATAGAGACTTCGTGATGCTTTCGGTGGTTGAATTGGCTTGTATAAGAGTGTTGGCTGAACTGGAGAAGATTGAAGCCAATGTAAATTCTTTGGGTAGACCAAAATTGATCACACCTACCTCACCATCTGAGCTCGAGGGTGGTTTCTTCTCAGTATTGGTCTTTCTAGTAGGCTCACCCATTTTTCCTTCCCTTACCAAATTGGAGATAACAACAACTAAAGCTCTACATTGATTGGTTTGATGTCCCATTTGTACGTGGTATTTGCAGAAGTTTTCTTTTTCTTTGGGGGTCGGGGGCCTATACTCTTGGATATGATTAAGCTTGCCGACTTCACATATTTTAGCAAATATCACACTCAATGGTAACTTCCAAGGGGAAATAAAGGGATTTTGATTGGGTGCTTGATAAAGAGTTTTCACTTGAACTGCGGGGTGGCTTGAATGACAGATGTGTTGGGTTGAATTGCAGGATTTTTGCCTTTGGAATAGATGGCCGTAATGAGATCCTGCGGAACACTACTTCCTTTTGGTGAGCCGGAAAGGAGGGGGGAATCTTAATGGTTAAATGCTTTTTTAGGCTCAACTATCTTCTCTTCCTTTATCAAACAGTTGATGGCCTGAATCAAGGTCTGGCACTCATCAGTGGGGTGACTTGGTTGGATATGATACTCGCAAAACCTATCCCTTTCATCAGCTATAGGAGTTCTCCATGGGCTTAATGATTTAGTCTTATCGTCTTTCCTTAACTTTGTGTATATGCTTCTCAAAGGTGCTTTCCAGGGGTATGTGTCGTACTTTGCTTTGGTTGCCTTCCATACGGGTGCCTGACTAACAACCCAAACTTGATTGGGGGGAATGTGATCCAACTTCTTCTCTTGCGTAAGTCGTTCTTTCATTTTGGCCCAAGATGGGATATCATAAGGCCTACCAATTCCTTCACCTCCTTTGGGATTTCCATTCGGTCCTCCTTCGGTACTAAAAGGCAAGACCCTTTATAATAGAGCCTCTATATCGGGTGTCATACCCAAAGATTGCATGACCTGATCACTAGATAGAAGAGAAGTCAATCGGTGCCAGAAGGCCTCAACTTTGGGTGTCATGCTCGGAGATTGCATGACCTGGTCGCTGGACGGAGGGGGATGCCAAACTAGAATGGTGAAATGAGCAATGGGGTTTTGACTTGAGAACTAACCCATAGATTAGTATCGAAGGGGTTTTTTGGGTAGGTATTCCCTTTCGGAGCAACTATAAATTGAGTGGGAGAAGGAGAAAAGGGCTTTGGAGGCATCTGAGGTTGAGCTAAATTTTGATTCAGTTGGAATATACCAAACTGGGACCGGATGGGTGAAATTGACCGAGCGAGCTGAAACTGATATGGGGTTACTGGGGTTAATGGAAGCTGATTCATACTAGTGGGAAAATCATGCTTGAAGGTATGGTTTGGAGCTTGAGTTGGATAAGTGAACACGGGCAGTTGAGACTGCGCGATATCCTGACCAAACTGAAATGGGATCGACAAAGGCTGAATGAGCTGTTGCACACACTGAACCGGCTGAATTGGCTAAATAGTAGACTGAATCTAAAATGATGGAACCTGAACTGACCTATTTTGAGTAGTCTCTGGGTTTCCTTGAGCTTGAATACCAATCATCGGAATCCTTCGAACACTTCTTTTCTCTTTCATAACTGCGCAGACCAAATCTTTGATCTTCCCCTGAATTGCATCTTGGAACTAATCAGATTGGAGAACCACTGCCATATCATTGGCGATCTTGAAACTCAGCAAAGACTGACCCTGGTCAGGCAGGAGGAGAGGAGGAGATGAAGAACCCTCGAACAGAACCCTATCCACTATTGGTAAATCAGACATAGCATAAAAGCTAGATTCTAAAATTGAATTCAGACCTACCGAACAGCAAACTAGGTGATGATTGAATCTGATGATAGCAGTGCCTTGGTCTAACTCTCTCTAAAATCGAAAGTTGATTAGCCCTAATTGAACCATGAATGAAATGGATGATAATATAATAATCCAAATGATGAATGCCATATCTATGAGGGTGGTTTAGAGAGGTAGAGAGTAGAAGAGCTCGTGATGCAAAGCTTAACCCCAAAATACATGAGAGGTATGAATTCCTTGCCATGCCTAGCGAACTAGATACAGGTTGTCGGGACTCAAAACAATCTCAAGCATTTTGTTAAATTCCCCCTTCAAGCGAGGGAAGAATAAAGGCAAGCAAAAGCTGAAAATAAAGGTCAGCCACATGCGGCCTATGCATAAGGTGCATATGCATGAGCACAACACAAGTAGCACACGAAAGCAAATAAACCTCTTCCAACCTTATAACTCCCCGCGCAATGCCAATTTGTAGTCTGGGGTTAACTCTAGTGCTAGGAAACTGCAAGAGAGTATGCGACTTAAATCTAGATTGTTCCGATGAGCCTAATGGGAAGTTGTTATGGCTAGATTTATTACGGTTCATAGTATCAAACTGTTGGTGTCATGGAACGACATCGTAGAAGGGTCTCGTTTACCTTGATTCCATGTAACTCAACCACTCCTCAAATGAGTGCGATAGCGGGAACTACACGTTTGTTGAAACAAGTGTTCCACCCACAAATATCCCCAATTCTTGGCGGGTATGAGGTATACAAGTGAGATTCACGGGGGTGATAAAAATGACACCTTAAAACTTAGAAACTAACTAAGTGGTGGATTCAAAAGACATAAGAAATAAAGGATTGATTTAAAAACGATTTAGGCACATCATCAAAATCCTTTATCCAAATTTTGAAAACGAAAGCGATTTTCCAAATTTTTAAGTTAAAAGGAAATCCCCAGTGGAGTCCCCACTATGACTATTTCCTGCCCGCGAGGACCGCGTGAGATGCATAGGATGAGGGGCGGTAAAACAACGAGTGCTGTGAAGCGTGCTAAAGGATTGATCCTTATTTTAGGCATGACGAAAATGATAGTAAAAGCGATTTGTAGTTAAGTTTAAGTCTGATTTGTGTGTTAAGGGATACAAGATTTGAAATCCCGTATTTTAAGATAGAGTCACCACCCAGTTAAGCTCCACCGGGAATTTGGGTTCGATATTCCCATCGGGTGGTTGGACCGTACCTTAAAACAGAGATTCCAAGTTCGGATGATGTTGCTTACTTTTCAATTTTTAAATCAAGTCTTTTATATTTTAATAAATGCGACTTTAGTTCTTATACGATTTACATCCGATTATTATTTGGGAGTTTTCGATTTATATGTCATACATCATACAAAAAGCGATAAATAAAGCAAAGAAAATAATTATTACAAGGCTTTAAGAATACCTATACATTTTTCTAATGCGAGAAAATAAATAAAGCGATAAATAAATAAACAGACAAAACCGGGTTTTAACCGAGCTTACCGACTCGGACTCGGCTCCAAACGAGGCAAAAGATATATGCAAATAATAATAGACAAATCATAAATAAATAAATGGCAGAAAATAAACACATAATGCGGAGAGAGCATATTTTTGGAATTTTCAGAACTAAAACACAATTTTCGGGTATTTAAATAAGCATCTAAACAACCTAAAAAATTAATTAAATAAACTAAACAACCTAAAATATGTGAAGAAAATTCTATAAAGTATTTTGGGATTTTTAATTGGTGGAAAAGGATTTATGTAGATTTATTAGGTGAAAAACTCATTTTAAGCTATTAAATAGACATTTAATCAATTAAATAATAATAAAATAATTATAGCAGATTAAAAAATACTTTAATTAATTCTAGATTATTAATGATTTTAATTTTTTGAGGCTTTTTTGGGTGAAAATCGGGGTTAAAAATGCATTAAAACGATAAAACAGGGCAAAAAATGCAACATAAAACAAACATGGACCATTTGGACGTTTTTTACCAGTAGGCCGACTCAGTGAGGTGGTAGGCCAACTCAGCGAGTCGGCCGAGATGACACTCAGTCGGCCTTCCGTCCACTGAAGTGGTCTACCAGAAAAAGTGTATAAACAAGCTAGAATCGACATTTTCGTGCCCGAAAACCCAAGATTATTGACATTTCAAGTCGTTTCCTACATTATTACAATAGATTTGGGCTTAAAATGCTAAAATAACTTTGATCTTTTAGTTTGGGGAAAAGAACCCAGAAAATCCGGTGAAATAATGATTGGCCGATTGAGCATCGCATAGGTCGACTCAGCGACGTGGTAGGCCGACTCGCAGAGTCAGCCAACAATGTCGCTCAGGCGGCCTGCCATTTGCCGGAATGATCAGCCGGAGTTTCGCCAGAAAAAACACAAAAAAGTTAAAAATAAGGGCCAAACGCCCGAAAAATCAGCCAAAAATAAAGCAAAAGACAATAAAGACCTAAATGAAATAGATTGGAACTCAGAAAGTTACCTAAAGGCCGTGAATCCACCTTGAGACTCGAACCGGTCATTTGGCAAGCTTTGTGACGGATTTGTGATGAAACCCAACAAAACAGTTACCAATTTAGCAAGGGATTTAGTGATTTGTAAGGAAAAAGTCTATAAATCCTATTTAAATCAGTTTTTATCTAAGATTTCTAATTGATTTTAACTTTTTAAACCAAAGAATGAAGCCTAATAAAGCTTAGGAAATTAGGATAATTAGATTTCCACCACTTTATGAGACTTATTCCTCCTAAAAAGCCTTAAACTCTAAAATCAGAATTTTCTTTTCCAATGAGCCCAAAATCCTCAAAATCTGAATTTTTGGGGTTTTTATAGACCCTTGAGAGTGCAAAATCTCACAATTAATCCTCCAAATGTTTGGATTTGACGGCAAAATCATGAAGCCCGACTTGTAGGGCAAGAAAAACCCGGACAAACACAGAGAAGAGGAGAGCCCGCGATAGGGCCGCGTTGGGGACGTGGCCAGATCTAGGCCCCGTCAAGTGACGCGGCCTAGAGGGCCACGACAAGGTCTCCCATGAGCGGGAAACCGTGCCAGGCCGCGTGAGCCATGCGGCCAACCACATGGCTCATGCGGCCAGCTACGTGGTCCACGCGGCCTGCCTATCCAGCGATGGCATCTGCCGCCATCGCCGGAGCAGGGGCACTGGCGGGGAAGAAAAGGGCTAGGGCAAGGGCCTGATTAAGGCCAGACTTCAAATGCTCATAACTTACACTACGGTTATCCAATTAAGGCGATTCTTAACATTCCGAAAATCTCGGAGAGTCAAGAATCCAACTATATAAACGAGACTTGCTGAAAATGTTCAAATATTATGGAAAATAGTGAAACAAATTACTGTGTGCTAGGGGAAAGGAAACGGTTAATTCTAAATGCATGTTAATTATTTTTAGTTGTGGTCAAAGGCACAAATTGGTCAACAGAAGCTTTTTGAATGCAATTTGACTCCTAAAATATAGAATGACTGACCCATAAAAGGTTAGAGCAAAAATTCATCATCGTTCTGTGGGTCACTAAAAAGCTCGTGCTCACAATTGGAGACCACTATGAGACAACACTCGGTAAACTATATTATGTGTTGGTGTTTTAATCATCTCATTTCAATAGCAGTACAAATATCCTCAGACCTGAGATACTAGTTACCTTGTTCAGATGCTACTAAACTTTGGATTATACCTATACATTCTATAGATTGGATGATACGGATAATTACGAGTATATTTGATGTTTGTTCGTTGGTAAGCTACGTAGTTAAGATAGAATCTATCACTCCACTATAGTAATATAAGGGAGATGTACCTTGGCCACTTGTTAGAAGTGACATAATTTTAAACCTCTGATCAGAGTATAAGTTGATCGGATGGGATCCTGATCAACACATTAAATGGTTGAGTAGTGTACTTTGGCAGCAAGACTAAACTACTAGGGTACCTATTAAAGCTACTAGTTAACTAACACTTAAACCGAGTCCTAGAAACCAGATGGTATTTAATAGTTGATAGAAGGAGTGAATTGTATTGATATTATTGCAAAACCGAGATTAAGTCACAATACATGTGAAGTTTCGAATATTGAGGGGTCATATGCCTGCGCTAGAGTGCCACTATGACCGATCAAAGTAATTGGAGTCCGTAACAGTCTGGGGCTCCAAGCTGGTCAATTCCTAAAAGGGATTGAGCCAGGTTAAACTTTTGAGGGCTCGATATTACGGGATTCTATAAGGTCACACACTTTGAGTTACGACCGAGCTATGTAAAGAACCGTTAGACTAGGTCTAATCTAGAAGAGCAAGGAAATATGGTTAGACCATGGTTAGACCAATATTCATTGGTTGGACCAATGAACCTGATAAATAATAAGGACTAAATAAATAAAGGGAATACTTGACTAAATTTAGCAGGATTTATTAATATTGCATATTGAATAAATCTACACAAGTGGGTCTGTAAATGTACTGTAGGATAATACATAAAGACCTGCGCATGGATGGGTTACGCTGCTCGCGGGCTTGTGCACTATTGTAGGCCCATGTGCAACTATGCAAGCTAATAAGGGACTACTGGCTGAATGGCCAGCAGTCTCCCAGTCAAACTGGGAGCTTGCTCCCTAAGCAAGCTCCGAGTATCTGAGTCGGTTTCCAACTCTCCCAGGGTTTAATTAAAATACATGTTTGCTCTTTTTATTTTATTTCTGATTGGTTGAGGTTAGGGACTTTATTATCCTTTGAATAATTCTTAACCACTATAAATAGAAGCCTCTTCCTTCATTATTTTTCATCCTAAATTTCATAATCCCTCTCTTGCTCTCTTATTCTCTTAGTTGTTCTGATTCCTAAAAGTAATCCGTCGAAAGACGTATTTACTTAGAATAGAAAACTAAGGGAATTTCTTCTAGAATAAATTAGTAGGGAAGATCTAGCTATCTTTTGCTTATTTATCAGTTCTTCCTTTCTAGAAGGTTTTGGTCGGTGGTGCTCGTGTGGACTATTTATAAAGGACTTCTACTTTAGAGTCTGTGCACGCAGCTGAGTGGTCTTTCTACCGACTACGGGTGTGAGTTGTTGATGACGTATGGGTCTCCCTTGGCGCCTTCGTGAGAGAGGAGGGGCCCACTGAGGGGTTTGGTTGGATTTAGGCATGACAAAACATTTTTAGTTAAAGTTTACACAATAAGCCAATTTTAATGAATAAAAGAATCGAGACCCAAATCTCGATACAATTGATAGAGTCACCACCCAAGTTGTCTACTTGGGAAAGAGTTTTGGTACGGTTCCCTCTGGATGGGAGACTCATACCTATTGGATCAGAGATTCGGGTATCGGATGAGTCACTTATTTCTTATTTAGTTGATTCAAAATTACATTCACAGTGTAAAAACCGTGTAATTTTCATCATTTGGGGAATTATCACAGAAAACCTACTATTCTACTCTCTTTCACACTCGTTGCATGCGTTTACATAATACAATAAATCACAAGCAATAAATGGGGGATAAAAATTACAACCGGGGGAAAAATGGGGGAAATTGCAAAGAGAACCTACACATTTGTTCTAAGTTATAAAACAAAATAAAAATAAATTCCCCTGCATCAACAAACGTTAGTACAAATTATAGCACACCATAAACAATCATTCTATTGAAAAGAACTTGATTTATTTGTGTGAGTTGATTTACCGTATTATTAGTGAAAATGACTGCATGGCAAATGGTGATTTCAGGTTCATTCTATAAAGAAAATAGGACAATAAAAAGAAAACCCGAAATCTGCCTCTAGGGCCTATACCCGTACGGCCAATAGGGTACCTGTACGGGTATAAGGGGGACCTATACGGGTATAGGGGACCCATATGGGCCTGAGAAGGCCGAGATAGAAATAGCAAAAAGGACGAGAGAGGAAGAAATGGGATTTCCCTTTATATGAGTATGGCGTACAAAGATAACCACTAAAATGGCATATTAGGTACCAACAAGGCTCATATTAATCGGGATCGGACCCAAAAGAATAATAAGGCAAATATAACAAATAATAATGCCAATCAGAAATAATAGTATAACCAAGTGAGATTTCCCTCCTTATGAGTTTGGCGCACCGATACAATATCCCTAGGGATGTATGGTACCAACAATACTTATAAGGGCTAGGACCATACCTGAAATGACAATAGAAATAGAAATGATAGAAGTAGAGGATAATAATGAAATAAAAGAGGTGTGAGTCTCTTTAAAACTCTAGAGCTTTACCTTTACGGCATGAATCCACTTTGAGGCGATCCTTTTACTACTGAGAGAGCTTGGTCAAAGTGCACGGAATGAAGTTATGAATGAATAAAATGTGGACTAAACCTCAAGGAATGGGTTTTCTCCCTATTTTATACTTTGTATACCCCCACTATACCTTTTCTATACCTTTAGAACTATAATTTCTCTATAGTTTTTATGCTTAAGAGTTGTGTGTGTTGAAATGAAGGGGAAAGGCCCTATTTATAGGTAAAATGGAGTCTAAATGCATTAACCAGCATTCATAACCTGCCATTTCTGAAATAGGTAAGGCTTAGCTTCCAAGCAAGCCCAAACAGGCAATAACTAGACCCGTACAGGTAGGGCCCCACCCCGTAAGGGGTACTGGGGACTCGTACAGGGTCCCCTCCAGCCGTATAGAAGTTGATACCCATATGGGTATTGCTAGTGGATTTGTACCACCAGGCAACCCCCGTACGGGTCCCTAAGGACATACTAGGTCTTCTGATATTAGCCAAACTCTACTCTGCAGTAGTAGGAACACCTTTGATGAATAATATATGTAAAAGAATGCAATATATAGCTCTCATCATTATTTCGTGAGGTGGATTGCTGAAATCCAATGCTCACAAACTACCCCTCATGGGATCATTGTAGATAGGGATCTGTATAATCTCACGATATGAGCGAGGGTTTGGGGAGTATACCTGAGTTGGTGATGGTGATCTGAATAAGTTCCTTTTCTTGGGGCGAACTCTTTCCCTTTGCGCTCTTTTCCTGAGGCAAACAGCTTCCCTGTAACTAGCAACTTCGCTGGGGAAGAAACGCGTATCCCTTTCTTAAGGCGGATTGACTTTTTTGAATGATGTATCCCTTTCCTAAGGCAGACGACTCTTTTGGCTTGTGTATCCCTTTCCTAAGGCAGATAACTCTCCTGGCTGGTATATCCATTTCCTAAGGCGGATGACTCTCCTAGTTGGTGTATCCCTTTTCTAAGGTGGATGACTTCTCCTCGTATCCCTTTCCTAAGGCGGATCAACTTTCCTGACTGATGTATCTCTTTCCTAAGGCAGATGACTTCTCCTTGTATCCCTTTCCTTAGGTCGATTGACTTTCCTAACTGATGCGTATCCCTTTCTTGAGGCTAATGACTTTCCAGACTGATGTATCCCTTTCCTAAGGCGGATGACTTCTCCTCATATCCCTTTCCTAAGGCAGATCGACTTTCCTAACTGATGTGTATCCCTTTTTTGAGGCGGATGACTTTCCTTTACTACTGTTCATCCCTAGTGACTCTTCTAGGGAAGGTGTGTATCCCTTTCTTGAGGTGGATTGACTCTCTTGCTGGTGAATTTGAATATCCTGAAAAAAGACAACAATCAAATACTGAGTTAGTCATTGTCTAAGCTGACACATCTTTATTCTTAGTTGACTTTTGTGTAAACAAAAATATTTTTGCCCCGTCAATTAAGAATAAAGATGTGTGGATAGGGGGTTTACCCCTGAATAAACTATAAACTTAGTATGAGAAATGTCGGGTTTATCTCGATTGCTCTAGGATGGAATGCCCCTCGGAAGGGTGCCTCTCAAAGAATGCCTCTAGGAGGGCTGGACTATGGGGGGAATGCCCCTAGATTGACTGATTCCTCTATTGGGAGTTAGGGGGATACCCTTGGATCTAATTCCTCTACTGGAGAATGGGGGGATGCCCCTAGGATAGTTCCTGTAAGAAGGGAATGCCCCTAAACTGGCCCTACTGTTGAGGAGTGCCCTCGGGGGAATGTCCCTAGGATACTTAAATAATGTCCCTTGACTGGTTCTACTACTGGGGAATGGGGAAAAGTCCTTTGAAAAATTCCCTCTTACTGGGGAAAGTGTTTCCCTGTATATGTGTAAACCTGCGAATAGAACTATTTTCATTAGTAACCATTCTAAATTGACTAAGGGTCTTTGCCCCTAATTGATTTCAGATAAAGTGGAGAGAGAGTGGGGTTGGCCCCGGACTCAGACTAGATGAGTTGCTGGTACTTTCTGAGATAGAGAACTACCCTTGAGTGGTAATAAAGACCCCGTATGGGTGGGTGGGACCCATATGGGTGGGATTTTGGGGGACTGGCACCTATAGGGGTGGGCGGGACCCATATAGGTCCCAGTCGGGGGTTTTAAAAACTGATCAGACCCCTTACATCCCGCCCCACACAAAACTTCCCTTTTTACAATTCTAAGTTATTCTCATCCGTAATCCAACCAAAATGTATAAAAAGATTTCGCAAACTGGCCGTTTCTCCCTTAGGCTCGAAGAATTGCCATCAATGGGTGATTTAGGGCTCCGAGAATGCCCGATTTCTGTCAGGTATGCTTTTTCTGAAAGGATTCCTTTCTGGGGCTCACACCAGATTCTGAAGTACCTCTAATCCCTTCCCCTAAGACTCACGCTTCTAGAGCCCAGGTAATTTCCCTTATTTCCCCATTTTCCATTTTTGAACTTTCGAAAATTCTTTGAAATTTGGCATGATCAAAGGCATTTTAGACCTTAAGATAGAGCCTAATGCATGTAACTTTAGCCTAGGATGCTTTTAGGATAGCTTTGGAGGATGATTTTGGATTTTTGGGAAATTTTTTCATGGAGCTACTATTTCCAAGGGACCCGTATGGGTAAGGATTGCCCGTACTAGTCCTGATCCCAGGGATAGAATATCCACTTCCTTGATTTCTACCATACTTTTCTGATTTCTGATATGCTTGCTATGTTCTAACCCTGTTGAACTATAACTCTATTTTTATAGTTTTAGTATAGGACTGTGGGAGCCCTGAGCATCTACAGGAAATGGTATGAGGAGATACGCACTGAAGGGATACCGAGGTACTGGCCCACATCGACTCTTTCGACTTTAGCAACATCATTAGGGCCATTCTACTGGCTTCGAAGACGCTGGCACCGGGGGCTATTTCTGTTCTTACTGAGAGGTGGTCGGAGATGACTTATTCCTTCCACCTACCGATTAGGGAGGTCATTATTACTCCTTTCGATATCTGCACTACGACGGGGCTAGAGTGGAGCGGGGCGATCGTCCACTTTGATGTGTTCGCTGATAGGTGGCACTCCTGGCCTGAGGTCAAGGCCTATATATCTGGATTACTTGGGCTTCATCCGGGCGGGATGAATAAGCTCAAGTACGGGGATCTCCATTCTTACTGGATTGGGCAACCGAGGCCTATTGGGGCTGACAGAAGGAATTAGTATGCTAGGTCTTTCCTGCTAACGTTCCTCACTACTATCTTCTTCCTAGTCTACTCGGGCAACCACAAATATGGTTTGCTTGCTGCTGTAGAGGATCTTGCTATTGTGCCTTGTAAGAACTAGTGTTGGGCCATCCTGGCATAGCTGTACTATGGATTGGATGTTAGAGTTTGGGGCCGGCAGTCTGAGCTCAAGATCTGCCACCTGATCTTGCTAGTAATTCTGAAAGCTAATCTCTAGTGCTTTATCTTTTCATTCGAAATGTATTACGACTAATCCTTTATTTTGCTTTTCAAATTTGGGCTTTTGAGCACCGGTTCATCCCTAAGCCGGGATTGCCTATGCAGCCCGAGACACTGCATATCATCTTCCAATGGATGGGATTTTGGCAGGACCAGCCCCTGAGTACGGTGCAGTATAGAGAGTTCCTACGCCAGCTGCGCTCAGATTGGGTAAACTTCTTCCCTATTAAACCTGCATTTCACATTTCAACAAACCATTAGTAGAAATTATATTTACTAGGTTGTGATACTCATAGTGCACTTATACCATGTAGCTAATCCGAGACCCATAGGAGTGATTACCCACGTATGGGGCCAATGAGCGGATGTGAGCTGGTGTTGATGACCGCCGCTTCTTCTTGGAGTCACCACTCTCCTACGACTGGTACTTCGGCGAGCGGGTTAGAGAGTGGAGGACCAGTATAGTTGTAGAGAGATCGATCCCTCCTTTGATCCCAGCAGGCGTATTCTGGCCTCACCTCATGCCAGGGACCGATTAGGGACTCTATCTATTAGGCGAGGGGGCCCGAGTGCTATCTGAGGAAGGTTCTTATAGAGACTTCATCAATTGCTCGCTTCTCCCTCCTTGCAAGAGGGTCCATCATGAGGACATCCCCTTTGAGTTTCACTAGAGTGATGATGAGGATGATGATAGGGGTGATGATGATGAGGATGGGTTGGGGGATGACCATAGGGGCCCATTTGTGGCTCGGGGTATTGGGGGTTCGGCTAGGTCTGCTACCCCTTCTTCTCAGGTATTTTCTTGACTCAAAGCTTTGTGAATACTTTATAATTTCTTGTAATTACCTAGTATTCGGAGTATGATATCCTATTATTACAGCCTCCCACCCTACATGAAAGAGACCTGCTACCACTATTGTTGTTGCTGTTGCCCCTGAGCCACCAGCGAAGCGATCTCATGCTTCTGGATTCGTGAGAGAGGAGATCCTTTGAGCTGAGCTGGGTATGTTCTTCCGACTCCTCTAACATTCGAGGAAGTGAGCCATCAAGGAGCTCGAGGAGTCAGTCCAGACCATTGGCTTCACTCCTTCCAGTTCCACCCACATAAGGAGTTTCTCACTTTTACCCTTGTCCATTATGGTTATTGCCTAGAATATTCCATCCTGATGTGACCCTTTGCTTCTAGGTGACTATTGCTGAGGCAGAGAGGATTTCCAGGGGGTACTTTTCGGTAAGAGACCTGCTACTAGAGTAGGATGCACTAGCCTCGGTAAGTTTTACCTGTAAAAATTTAATAAACTATACATGATGAATGCCATGACATATATGTATACTAATCTCATGATTCTAATGCAGACCCTGCTAGCCATGGAGCACAGTAGATTCCCCGGGACTTGGATGCTACAGAGGAGAGGGCTAGATTCTTGGAGGAGCAGCTGAGGGCAGCCACTATTGAGGCTGATTAGGCTAGGGCCGAGACTGCTCGGGAGTGGGCCAAGATAGAGATGTCAAGGGGCCAGCTGGCGATGATGACCGAGGATAGGCAGACACCGAGGATGATCTTTCTGCATACCGAGTGACTCAGAGGGGAGGAGGTCAACTTACTGAGGGTGAGGAGGCATCAGGGATTAGGGACTCTGTTCAGCCAGCCGCTGGTGCTGATGGGGTCAAGGAGCATATGACCATAGATATGGATGACCTACTAGCGGATACCCAAGATCAGGCTCAAGAGGGTGGTTAGGGATGGGATCCCCCGGCCTCTTAGATTTGATTACTTTGGTAGCTTTTTGATATTTTGGGGCCTAGCGTGGCTTGTTTTGAATGTGAACTTTGAACTACTACTTTTGACTTTTAAACTTTATTACATGTGAACTTTTCCGAACCGAGACCATTGAATATTGCCATTTTATGAACCCGAGTTACTTTCTTCCCAATGATTCTGTAGCGAAGGGATTAGGTGGTGTTCTAATTTTTGCCTAGGCCATTCGATGTCAGATGACCTACCAAACATTTATTTTTTTGTGTCCTAATTTTTGCTTGGGCTGTCCTTGATGGCTTAGCCCAGCGAACCCCCTTTTTTTCTTTCTTTTTCTTTTGCCTTAATTTTTGCTTAGACCTCCTTTTTCAAGTTTTCAATCCAACTAGCTTTTTGCCTTAACTTTTGCTTAGACTGCCCTTTTGGGATTTCAGCCAAGCAGGCTTTTCCGACTTTTGCATGGATCTAATTTCTTATATGACCCATCGGTATTTTTTTGTCTTTTACTGAATGGAATTTTAACAAAGATGCATAACATGATACTAAAAAATTGATGTCCACATACCTGCGATTATTTCACCTAAAGACATGCATGCATTCATAAGACCAAGATTCTTAGCAATTCATAACATGTTTATTGATGAGATTAATTTAAGTACATAGGCAATGGTAACAATTTCTAATGGTTAACCCTTACTGCCTACTGGTCTTTTGCAGATTTTCCAGAAAGCAACTGATGTGTTTTCTCTCAATGCCCTAACTTTTGCCTAAGCCGCCTTTTTGGGTTTTCAACTTAGCGGCTTTATTTTAAGTTCCCTAACTTTTGCCTGACCAATTTGCAGAATACTGATCAGCCATTTGCACCCTAATTTTTGCCCAAGCAGTAGAGGACCACTTGTCGTGTGTTTTATTTATTTTATTCTTTATGCTACTTTTTTATGATTTATTTCTTTTGACCTAGACATGATAGTGCTTGAGCCTGTCTTGATTTACTGGATTCACAAATTCATTCCCACCCATATCCCTAACCTTGATTCCTCCTTTGCCAAGGACTTTCTTAACTACAAACGGTCCTTCCCAGTTAGGCCTAAACTTGCCCTTAACATTAGCGTGGACCTAGCGCAACTGCTAGAGAATTAGATCACCCGTCATTAGAGGTTGTTTCGGGTATCTAATTCTGTTATTATAAGTGTGAGCCATGCGTTGTTGGTACATCTGTAAGTGGTCGAGTGCTTTGAGTCGCTTTTCATCTATCATGTTCAACTGTTCATATCTAGCCTTTGCCCAGTCTGACTCATTTAACTAAGCCTCGAGTGCTACACGTAATGATCTTACTTCCGTTTCAACAGGTAATACTGCTTCTATCCCATATACTAAAGAGAAAGTTGTCTAGATAGTAGGCGTCCTCACACTGGCTCTATACCCCCAAACTGCGAATGGAAGTTTGTCAGCCCAATCCCTATAAGTGGCTACTGTCTTGGATAAGATTTTCTTAATCAACTTATTAGCAGCTTCTACTACCCCGTTAGCTTGTGGCCTGTATGGGGAAGATCTGTGATGTTCAACATTAAACTTCTCAAGAAACTATTTGATTACCCCTTGGAACTGAACCCTGTTGTTGGAGACCACATGATGTGGAATCCCGTATTGATCAAAAATATGCCTCTCTATGAACTTGGTCATTTTCTTGGCGGTGATATTGGTGTAAGATTCGGCCTCTACCCATTTTCAAAAATAATTGACTGCGACTATGATGAATCGATGTCTGTTGGTTGATGATGGTCGAATTTCACCAATTATATCTATCCCCCATGCCGAGAAAGGCCAAGGACTAGACAAATTGTGAAGTTCGGATGGAGGTAGGTGATGTATGTCCCCATGAATCTGGCACTCATGACATTTCCTAACCCTATTCACATAGTCAGCATTCATTATGGTCCAGAAGTACCCCAATCTTTGAATTTTCCTTGCTAAAGCCATACCGTTCATGTGTGGGCTGCAATCCCCTAAATGAACCTAGGCCATCACCTTGTTTTCTTCTTCTTCTGATAAATACCTCAAGAGTAACCCCTCAGCTGTCCTTTTGAAAAGATCTTCATTAACTAGTCTGAATTGTGTGGCTAACCTTTTAAGGGTCAAGCAATCTGAACCTGATGACCCATCGGGGCATTTCCCTTCCCTCAGGATCCTTTCAATGTCGTCGAACCAGCAACTCTTTTGCTCCCCCACGGTCATGACTTTAGTCTTCTCATGAAACGGGGAGCAAGCCGTCACTATTATGAGTGGGTGGATGGGCTATACCTCTTCTCCTTCCCACATTGAGGCCAGGGTAGCTAGAGAATCAGCCATTTGATTCTTGTCTCTTGGTATATATTGGAAGAAGCATTGATTGAATTATGCTGCCAAGTCCCAAACTGCCTCTACATATGGTCTAAGTGATCCTTCTTTGATTTCCCAATCCCCAACAACTTGTTTTATTACCAAAGCGGAAACTCCCATCACCTTGACCTCCTTTGCTTCTTCCTTCAATAGGACATCAAGACCAAAGAGACAAGCCTCATATTTGGCTCCATTATTGGTGACCGGGAATTCCAATGGCTTGCTTAGTGGGATAACTTCATTTTGTGGTGTGACAATGATTACCCCAAGGCTGACACCCTTTCTATTCATAGCCCCATCGAAATATATAATCCATTCAGCCCCCTCTACTCCCACTGCTGCTAACTATTCATCGAGAAAATCTAGGTTCTCCATATAGTTAGATTCTATGGGTTGACTTGCCAGAAATTCAGCCACCGCTCTCCCCTTAATGGCCTTCTTAATGACATACTCAATGTCAAACTCAGATAGAAACAGGAGCCAACGAGAGAGTTTTCCTGCCAATGTAGGGATTGACAAAGATACTTCATTGGATCCACTTTCGTAACCGCCTAGATTCTATAGGACTAGAAGTAATGCCTTAACTTCTTAGTTAACCAAACCATGGTAGTACATGTCTTTTCCACTATCGTGTACTTCGTCTCATAATCTAACAACTTCTTACTTAAGTAGTAGATGGCATGTTCACTCTTATCTTCCTGTTGTTAGACCAACATCGCACCTACAGATGACTCTTCTATGGCCAAGTAGAGTATCAAAGGTTTACCAGGCATCAAAGGTTTCAAAATCAGAGGATTCACCAGGTATGCCTTTATCTTATCGAAGGCCATCTGACATTGATCGTTCCATTCTATCAGTTGCTTTATTTTTAACAACTTAAATATAGGCTCGTAAATCAGGGTTAGCTTGGCAGTGAAATAGCTTACATACTGAAGTGATCCTAGAAATGACCTGACTTCCTTATCCGTCTAGGAATAGGCATTTCTCGAATGGCCTTAACCTTATCAGGATCAACCTCGATTCCCCTCTGACTGACTACGTGACCAAGAAGCTTCCCTAATATAACTCCAAACACACACTTCTTCGGGTTCAACCAGAGGTTGTACTTCTCAATCCTTGTCAAGAACCTTTCCAAGACCTTTGAATGTTCTTCTGTTGTGCTGGACTTGACTAGCATGTCATCCACATAAACCTCAACCTCTTTATAAATCATGTCATGTAGCAAAGCTATTACGGTTCTCTGATAAGTTACCCCTGCATTTTTTAGTCCGAAGGGCATTACCTTATAATAATATACTCCCCACTCAGTGATGAATGTTGTCTTAACCTTATCTATGATGTCCATTAGAATCTAGTTGTATCCAAAAAACCTGTCTAAGAATGAGTACATTATGGCCCTGGTAGCGTTGTTTATTAGCACGTCAATATGTGGTAACGGGAAATCGTCTTTGGGAGAAGCCCTGATTAAGTTGTGAAAGTCAACACAAATCCTGACCTTTCCATCTTTCTTAGGAACTGGGACAACATTGGCTAACCATGTAGGATACTCAATTACTTCAAGCAACCTAGCAACTTCAGCTTTGATTTTATCAGCCCATTTCGGACGTAATCTTGTTTAACTAGTTTGAACTTGGGGTCAGTAGGGATATGATGCTCGGCTATTGGGTGATCTATCCCAGGCATATCTTTGTAGGACCATACGAATGTACTAACATGTTTTCTAAGCACTTTTATTATCTCTCTTTTTTGATAGGGGTTAAGTCATTGGAAATGGTCACCATTTTTGGATTTTCCTTTGTACCCAAATTATTGTCATGCAATGAAATGTCATGAATGCTAAAAATGTTATGCTTATGGTCAGATGAATGCATGGTGCCGTTAGGCAAAACATCAAACAAGTAAGCAAAATCACTACTATTATTATCAAGATGCCCAAAGGCTACATCATTTTCATTATATAAAATTGCATTGTCGTCCTCCACAGGCGGAGGGTCTTCTTAGTCATTTATTAGAATGTGAGTCAGGTCACGATCCAAATCTTGCAACTGTTTCTCGGTCAACATGTCATTCACGGTTTCCCTTGCGACTTGGGCCAAGTTTCTCAGTTCTTCCTGGATAGGTGTCTTCTTCTTATCCCCCAATTGCAAAATAGTGTATATTGAAGTGGTGAGAGTATCAACGGCTTTGTCTACTTCAATTCTTGGTGGGTCCTCATCCCCCATAATCTTGGAGAGTCTTTCGGCTTCTATAGCGGCTTTGTAACTTTCAGGGATAGACTTGTAGGCCTTTGCAAATGTCATCTTGCGAAGCTGAGGTGATAATCCCAAGATGAACCGGTCAGGTAATTCCATTTCTTGAGGTTTTCTTTTAAGGGCCACCGCGATTGTTAACCACCTTCGAAAGTAGTCATGGACGGGCTCTCCATTCCACTATTTGATAGCTATGAGATCAAATATGGATGGTTCTTCTCTTGCTTTCTTCACTTCTATAATGCTTTTCCACACCTTATTTTCCTCTAATCCTGAGTTAATCAAGGCTATTTCCTCCCTCTTCTACGGGGTTCACAAACTTCGCCTTCATTGATCAACATAGTGATAGTTTTGAGGAGATCTTCACATATTTTAGTCGGATGACCAGGACTGACATGATATATACAGAAGTTGCCCCTCTCTTCAGGCTTTGGTTAAACATATGGCCGTAGGTGATCAATCAATCCGTATTCCTTCAACTTCCTAAAGATGACCAAAAGTCTTAGGGTGACATGTCATCAAGGGCCATGGAATGAGCTATTTGGTCTTGGGTTACGCCATAGGGTAGACCCATGAAATAAGGGATGATCATCCCATTTGGCATAACCATAAAGTCTAGTGACTGACTTGGGTCTTTACTATGGCAAAATTGTAGAACAACCTCTTGACGGAGTGAATGAGTCCCACTACTGACCGTGCGGAGTGTTAGGTTTGCTGACTGAACTGACCGACCAAGCTGAACCATGATAGTGACTGAGATGAGTGTTAGACGGGATTACCAGCTCTTGAGCTAAATTTGTAACCAAGAGATCAGTACATGCATGGGATGTGATATGCATGCATAAACTACAGCGATGCATGGTAGGGTTAATCACAAGAGTAGGTAACATAACATGTGCGAAGCAATTGATTCCGCCCTTATTTCTCCCCGCCGAGTCTGGGGGCATTCTTCCTTAGTCTAATCTTACTAGAAAAAAAGGTACCCTAGAGGATAAAATTCTATGGCTTTCGATAAGAATGGCATAGGGACATATCAAAAGTTGATGTAGAAGGTTCCCATTGTACCAAGCCTCTTTTGGAGGGAGATAGCAATGAGTGCTCCACCCACTAAAGTGTCCCCAATTCCTGGCGGGCATGGGTAACACTTTCATGAGTGTCACAGAAATAATAGGGCACCCTATTCTAGCACTAGAAGAAGAGCGCATCTAAATAAAGAGAGAAGGAGATGAGAAGATAGAGCATCATAATTTTCCCAAATGATGAAAACAAAAATGGGTTGAATCAAGTAAATGATTTTCGGTGCTCATCTTAATCTTTTAAGCTTTTAAAACAAACCAACATATTGCAAGTTAAAAGATTATATCCCCAGCAGAGTTGCCACTATGAGGTGTCGATGATGTGTGGGTCTCCCTTGGCGCCTTTGTGAGAGAGCCGGGGCTAACTGGGGGGTTTGGTTGGATTTAGGCGCGACAAAACATTTTTAGTTAAAGTTAGCACAATAAGCCAATTTTAATGAATAAAAGAATCGAGAGCCAAATCTCGATACAATTGATAGAGTCACCACCCATGTTGTCTACTTGGGAAAGAGTTTTGGTACGGTTCCCTCTGGGTGGGAGACTTATACCTATTGGATCAGAGATTTGGGTATCGGATGAGTCACTTATTTTTCATTTAGTTGATTCAAAATTACATTCACCGTGTAAAACTGTGTTATTTTCATCATTTGGGAAATTATCACAAAAAACCTATTATTCTACTCTCTTTCACACTCATTACATGCGTTTACATAATATCATAAAGGACAAGCAATAAATGGGGGATAAAAGTTACAACCGAGGGAAAAATGGGGGAAATTGCATAGAGAACCAATACATTTGTTCTAAGTTATATAACAAAATAAAAATAAATTTCCCTCCATCCACAGACGTTAACACGGTGTGAGCACAGGCTTCTCGGTGACCCTCAGAACGATGATGACTTTTTGCTCTAACCTTTTATGATCTAGTTGTTCCATTATTTTAGAATCGAATCATGTTTGGGAAGTTCTTTGTTGACGATTTTGAGATCTTTGACCCCGATTAAAAATATTTGAATCGCGTTTAAAATGTTATCCGCTTCCTTTCCCCTCTCGCTCAGTAATTTGTTTTGCAATTTTTTCCTTAATATCTGGACATTTTCAGCGAGTATCATTTACATCGTTGGATTCTTCACTCTCCGAGCTTTCCAGAATATTAAGAATCGTCCCGATCGGATGCTCGTACTGTAGATTTGTTCGCATTTCGAGCCTGGCCTCGCCGGGCCCCTTGGCCTTCCCTCTGGTGCCCCCGATTGGGAGGGGGCGGCCACCGCTGCCACCAGAAAGTGGGGCCGTATGGACCACGCAACGGGCCGCGTGAGCCACGCGGTGGGCACCACTTGGCTCACACAGCCTTCTAGGCTATGTCAAATGATGAGGCCTAGATTGGGCTGCATCACATGACGTAGCCCACCCCATCATGTGACGTGGCCTCGGCCCGATCGAGTCACTGACACGGCATTCGCACGGGGATTCTTCAGTCGGCATTTTTTCAGGTTTTCTTGGCCACCAAGTCGGATTTTGGGATTTTTTTCCATCAAATTTTGACATTCGGGGGATTAATTCTGAGATTTTGCACTTGGAAAGTCTATAAAAATCCATCAAAAGTCTGATTAGAGGACTTTTTTTTGGCTGGTTTTCCACAAAATTTAAAACTCTTAGAATTTTGAAAGTTTTAGGGGAGAAAGAGCTTACTAAAAAGGTGAAATCTAAATCAACACACTTGTTTCTTGATTTCTAAATCTTATTAGGCTTAATCTCCTAGGTTAAATCACTAAAATCTATTAGAAATCTTAGGTAAAAATTGGTTTAAATAGGACTTAGGGACTTTTTCCTCACAAATCACTAAATCTCTTGCTAAATTGGTTGTCTCGTCGGGTTTTCATCTCAAAGCCGTCACAAAGCTTACCAAGCATCTGGTTCGAGTCTCAAGAGTGGATTCACGGCCCTTAGGTAATTTTCTGAGTTCCAATCTATTTCTTTTTGTTATTTGTTTCTGTTACTGTGTTTTTTGTTGTTTTTTCGGGCGTTTGGCCCTTTTTCTTCTTCCTTTTTGTGATTTTCTGCCAAAACTCCGGCTGACTGTTCCAAAGAACGTCAGGCCGAGTGAATGTCACTTAGTCCACCTCGCTGAGTCGGCCTACCGCTTCGTTCAGTCGGCCTACGGGTCGCTCAAGCGGCCAATAATTGTTTTGTCGGATTTTCTAGGTTCTTTTCCCCCAAACTGAAAAACCAAGGTTATTTAAGCATTTTAATTCCGAATCTACTGTAACAATGTAGGAAACGACTTGAAATTTTAGTAATCTTGGGTTATTAGGCGCAAAAATATCGATTTCGGCTTGTTTAGACACTTTTTCCGGCAGGCCACTTCAGTGGGACGATAGCCAACTGAGTGTCATTCAGGCCACCTCATTGACCAGCCTACCATGTCACTGAGTCGGCCTACCACCTCATTGAGTCAGCCTTCTGGTAAAAATGTCCAAATGGTCCCTGTTTGCTCTAATCTGTTGTTTTTTGCCCCGTTTCTTTTGTTTTCGGCCCTTTTTCGTTATTTTAATGCTTTTTCTGTCCTGACTTTTACCCGAAAAATCTCTAAAAATCCCAAATAATCTGAAATTAATTAAATTAATTTTCATAGCCGCTGAAAAGTATTTTATCTATTGTTTAATGGGTTAAATGACTATTTAATGGCTTAACAATGACATTTTTGCTAAATAAATGCCTAATAAACCTTTTTGCCATGATTAAAATTCCAAAAATATTCTGGAAATGTTAAATCTAATTTTGAGATGTTTAATTAATTTATTTCATCCTTTTTAGGTTGTTAGATTATTAACTAATGCTTGGAAATTACGTTTTTTGTCCAGGAAAATTCAAAAATATGTTTTCTTCATGCTATGTGTTTATTTTCCGCTTTATTTATTCATGCTTTATTTATGATTATTCCTGTATATCTTTTGCCTTGTTTGGAGCCGGGTCCGAGTCGGTAAGCTCGATTAAAACCCGATTTCACCCATTTATTTATTTATCGCTTTATTTATTTTCTTGCATTAGAAAAATGTATAGGTATTCGTAAAGCCTTATAATAATTTTATTTCCTTGCTTTGCTTATTTATCGCGTTTCGTATGATGTATGGCATATAAATCGAAAACACCAAACAATAATTGTATTAAATCGCATAAGAACTAAGGTCACGTTTATTAAAATAAATGGCTTGATTCAAAAATTGAAAAGTAAGCAACATCATCCGGACTTAGAATCTCTGTTTTAAGGTATGGTCCAACCACCCGGTGGGAATATCGTACCCAAATTCCCGGTGGAGCTTAACCAGGTGGCGACTCTATCTTAAAATACGGGATTCTAAGTCTCGTATCCCTTAACACTTAAATCGAACTAAATTTCAACTTCAACATCGCTTTCATTATCCATTTTCATCACGCTAAAATAAGGACTATCCTTTAGCATGCTTCACAGCGCTCGTTGTTTCTCCGCCCCACACCGAAGAGCATTAAAGCTTACCTTGAAGGGGCGGGGGATTTGGGTTGTCAGCTGATAGTGGCGACTCTGCTCGGGAATTCCTTTTAACTTAAAATTTGACACATCGCTCTCGTTTTTCAAAATTTTGGTTAAAAGATTTTGATGATGTGCCTAAATCGTTTTTAATCAACACTTTATTTGTTATGCCTTTTAACTCCACTACTAAGTTAGATTCTAAGTTTTAAGGTGCCATTTTTATCACCCCTTTGAAGCTCACTTGTATACCTCATGCCCACTAGGAATTGGGGATATTTGTGGGTGGAACACTCATTTCAACCAACTTGTAATTCCCGCGGTCACACTCATTTGAGGAGTGGTTGAGTTACAAAGAATCAAGGTAAACGAGACCCTTCTACAGTGTCGTTCCATGACACCAGCAGTTTGAGACGATGAACCACGATAAAACTAGCCATAGCAACTTCCCCTTAGGCTTACTGGAGCAATCTAGATTAAGTCGCATACTCTCTTGCTGTTTCCTGGCACTAGAGTTAACCCCAGACTACAAATTAGCGTTACGCGGGAGTCATAAGGTTGTAAGAGGTTTATTTGCTTTTGTGTGCTACTAGTGCTTTGCTCATTCATGCAAAGCTTCATGCATAGGTCGCCTATGGCCGACCTTTATTTTCGGTTTTCGCTCATCTCTACTCTCCCCTCGCTTGAAGGGGGAATTTTAACAAAATGCCTGAGATCGTTAGAGTCCCGACGACCCATACCTAGTTCGCTAGGCATAGCAAGGAATTCACACGTTTCACGTCTTTTAGGGTTAACCTTTGCATCATAAGCTCTTCTGCTCTTTACCTCTCTAAATCGCCCCCAATATATATGGCATTTATCACTCGAATTATTATGTAATCATTCATTTCATTCATGGTTCAATTCGGGCTGATCATCTTTCGATTTCTTAGTGAGATCTGGATGTCCCTGTCATCGCAGTCCTCTCTAGTTGCATCTAGATCACCGTTTAATCTGCCGGCCAGTAAGTTCAATATTAGAATCTGCTCTTTCAAAATTCCCCCATCTAGCAGGTTTCTGACCGAGGGCACTCCTCCGCTTGTCTCTTCTTCACCGGTTGATCAGGGGCAATCTTAGTTGGGTTCAGAGTTGGCTAATACTATGGCTATGTTCCTCCAATCAGATATGTTTTAGGCCACTATTCAAGAGCAAGTTAGATCCGCTCTCATGAAGGAAAGAGAGTCTCAAAGGCCAGCGGGGCCTATATTTTAAGCTCCGGGAGAGATAGTTCAGTCCCCACATGTTCAGAATCAGTTTCCAGTCCCACTGCTTCCGCCTATCCATCCTATCCAACAAAGCCAATTTCAGTTTAGTCAGAGTTCTTCTCAACCACCCTTGTCATTCACTGCACCGACCTTTGGTTTTCCTCCCCCTGTGCACTCAAGGCCTGCTCTCCAGTCTACCATTCTCCCCGCTTTCTCAAGGGGGTTTAGTCCTCAAATGACTATCCCCTCGGGTGGCTTTGTTGTTCCTCTAGTGCAGCCAACTATTTTCACACCCTCTCCTCCTAGCTTTGTGGTCACTCCCCGCGAGACCACTTACCCTCAGAATCTTTTTTCTCGCCCCTGGATCAAAATCCTGGCTCCTCCGCCTTTTCAGTTCGGGTCATCTCCATGAGACCAGGTCACGCAGCCTTTGGGCATTATGCCCGAAATGGTGGCTTTCTTCAGGCAATTTCTAAATAGAGGCGAGGATAAGGAAGGAGTAAGAGATGATGATTGAGTGCCTAAAAATTTCTTAATGCCCCAGATGGAACCGTATTCAGGCAAGGGACCTCCCAAGTCCCATATAATGATGTATGAATGGATCATGCATGTCCAAAAGATTGGGTATAAGGTGCTGGCCAAAATATTCCTGTGTACCCTTTTAGGCCCTGCCCTCGAGTGGTACAATACTCTTCCGGAGTCCACAATCCTGGATTGGAAACTCATATCTGAAGCTTTGATTGCCCATTATGGATTTAATTCTACAATGGAGACTATAATTCAGCATCTGAAGGCAGTTAAACAGAAGCCCATCGAAGCTTTCAAATCTTATTTCAACAGATGGATAGCCACTCAGGTCCTCTTGAAGCAAAAGCTCAGCCTTAAAGAAATGATCCCAAAGTTGCTTGGCGAGGCTCTCCCACTCCTTTGGAATGAGATGGAGACTGACTCTTTCGAGTCCTATCCAAAAGTTTTTGAAAAACCTGAGAGGATCGAGCGCCGGGAGGAGAAGGAAAGGGCTAGCAAGCTAAGTGGCAAACACTGGTCCAACAAGAGCAACAATTCTCAATCTTTCGAGGTTGCTCTGGCCCCAACCAAGGAAAAGACACCCACAGTTCAAGTAGTCGATCAAGAGAGTGTTTCCGCAGTTCAAACCCCACCTGCTCGGGCTCCTAGTCAGAAGGCATTCGTGTATCCGTGGAAGCTCCCTCTTCATATCCTATTTGCCAAATTGCGAGAGAAAGGCATGCTTAGCCCTCTTTGTGAATACAGTTCTCCTACGCCCAAAGAGAAAGGGAATTTTTGTCGCTATCATGTTCAAAAGGGACACACAATAAATCAATGCAAACCTTTAGGCATGGCTATTTGGCGCTTGGTAAAAGAAGGAAAGATGGATGAACTAGCTAGGAAGACCGGCACTGAGGAGAAGCCATCACTGAGCTCTGATGATGGAGTGAGCTCCATCAATTTTGGTCTCCCCAAAGATGTTATGTTGGCAATAGTCTTCTTTGATTCAGCCAACTCCGTTATGAAAGCCAATTCTATCACCAAACCTAGCAAGAATCTTGCGAGGTCTCTAGCAGATGAAGGAGACAAGTTATCAGCCGAGCAAGCAAAGGTTTTGGGCTTCGTCCTATAAGATGCACCAATGAAAGCTATCGAGGATAATTAGTCTACCGGCTCTACCAATCAAGACCCTCCACCTGTGGTGGATGATTTTTCTATGATGTAATTTTCTTTCTTTACGTTTCCTAGTATCTAGATGTGAACAATTATGCCTTTAAGGCACTTTAATTTAATGAAAGACTTTGCTTTTGCTTATTTGTTTGATGTTTCGCCCACTGAGTCTATGCATTCATTTTATCATAAGTATAATGTGTTCAGTATTCACGATGTTTCTTTAGCTGAAATAAATTCGAGTACAGATGACAATCTAAGATGATAACCACTTTCTAATGACCTAACCTCTGAGAGAAAATGAGAGATAACAAGTGCTTAAAGATCATGATAACGCTTTCACCAAATCATACCTGGCCCTACCCAAGGTTCATTGTCAGAATGTCGAGCGCCGCATTTTTACACCCAAAATAAAAGAAGCTCAGTCATTCCTTGGATAGATCTAATATGCCAATCGATTCATTGCCGGTCTCACATTTATGCGCAAACCGATTTTCAAGCTATCGAAGAGGCGTTAGCCGATTATAGAGAAAGAGTATCACCAGGTCATCTTCAACAAAATTATGGCTTCTCTTTTCTTCGCCTACCCATTCTCAACATTTCCACCCCAATACAACATTGCCTTTTCCCAAAATCCATTCCCAACCTTCCCTATTTCTCTCCTCATAGGGCATTCTCGGTGAGGGGGACACATATGATCGGTGAGATTTGACCCTCATCAACAAATGAACACTGCTTCATCAAAAGAGGGGCAGGTTACTTCTCAAAATAGGGGGAAGGCGAGTCTTTCACCAATGGTACTGCCGAGAAGATGGCCAAGTTCATCGAGAAACACATCTTCCCCTGGTATAACCGCACATATGATCGGTGAGATTTCACCCTCATCAACAAATGAACACTGCTTCATCAAGAGAGGGGCAGGTTACTTCTCAAAATAGGGGGAAGTCGAGTCTTTCACTAATGTTACCGCCGAGAATATGGCCAAGTTCATCGAGAAACACATCTTCCCCCGATATAGCCTACCTCATCATATCATTTTAGATAATGGATTTCAATCCCAAGGGGCAACCACTAATCGATCAAGAAATTTAGGTCCGAGCACCGTAGATCTTCACCCAACCAACCATAAGCTAATGGAGCAATCGAAGCCGTAAACTAGCTCATCAAGAAGTTCATTTCAAAGACTACTGTAAGGATCAAAGATTGAGCTAATGAGCTCCCGTTCACCCTTCGTAGATGTCAAACAAATGTTGGAATTCTCCCAAGCCGAACACCTTTCTCCTTTGCCTAAGAAATGGAAACCATGCTACTAACCAAAACCGAGATGAAGTCCTTAAGAGTCGCAGTCAAAGAGACCCCCATGGACTAAAGCGCGATCTGAATAGCTTAAGCAGTCTTCAGGTATGCCGGTAGCATATAGTAAGGCCAAACAATAATCGGGTCAAGCGTTAGAGGTGTAGTCAAGGGCCAATGACCTGATTACAAAGCAAGCAAAGCCTGCCAACACCAATCCAATAAGGAAGTTCCAACCAGATTGGGTAAGACTTTGCGTATTCAGAAATGCGCTCCGTGCAAGGGGCATGATTATCAATGGTAATGAGCTCCTAAACCCTACCACTCAAAGTAGGTTGAAGCGTTATCATATCTAACCAAAAGAATCAAATCCAAAAAAGTAGCCCATAAAAAATGGAGTTGATCACCCGATGAGTGGTCCTCTACTGCTCAGGTAAAAACTAGGGTGTATCCCGCTGATCGGCATTCTGCAAATCGGTCAGGCAAAAGTTAGGGTTCAAAATAACCCGCTAGACTGAAAATCCGTAAAGGGCGGTCTAGGCAAAAGTTAGGGTAAAGTGAGCTACGAGAGTGTGTTGGCTAGAAAACCTTTATAGGCTAGTTAACACCAGAGTTTGGGTCAATAGAAATGGTTATCATCGTCGTGTACTCAAACTTACTTTATTTAATGGAAATGTTATTTTATTAAAACCTTTATGTTTGTGCTTGAATGAATTTATTGGGCCTAAAAGGCGAAATGCAATAGAAGAGTCGAACGCAGGGTTCTGTGCAGTCAACCCAATACCTCGAAAGAAAAGAAAAGCAATGATAAAAGGCAAAAATCCTGATAGACTGAAAACATTGAGGTATATGCAAAAGCCAGGAAAAGTTTGCTGGATTGAAAACCCTGAAAAGGGCGGTCCAAGCAAAAATTAGAACATAAGAGCTAAATGGTAAACAAAGTCTGATAGGCCCATCTCAATGTTCGGGTCTATGCAAAAATTAAGACAATCAAAATAAAGATAAATGACTACCATCGATCACATCGAAATACTCGCATTATCGTCATCATCAGAGTGCCTGAATACATTCTCTGGTCTAGTAGATTCGAAGGACTCAACTCCATCCTCTACTCGTGTCTACTCTGATTCCGACCACGATCGAGCATCTCCAGTTCACTAGGTTCTAATCCTCTGAAACCATCCTTGGTATAATTCATTAGTAGTGATAGCGTCCAGCCGTTCGTCATCCAGAATCTCAAACTTCGCTTCGTGCTCCCACTTGTCTTCGATATGCTTAATTCAACAATCATTTATGCAAGCGAGAGGGTGTGTAGAAAATGACAATCCTCGGCCTCAATGTTTGACCATGCAAACCTAGTGTGTGCATTGCAACTTCCCTAATTATCCACCAGGGTTATCCCCACCTAATCTGTGGGACATCCATAATCCTCCGCTAGGGGCATTCTTGCCTTATCCATGTCGCGATGCGATTCCATATATCCTCTCTCTTAGGAAGAGGCTGGGTCGGATAAGTTAATTGAGCAAGCAACCAAATTGAGCAGAATTGATCAGGTGAGTAGTCGTGTAGCCCATGTATGAAAGATGATTAGTCCAAGCAGCTCATACATTCATGCATCCAAGCATAATATTCATAAATGTCATGCCTATTATTCTATGCTGAATTCTACAAGAAACAAAGCACAGAAAAGTATCCTCGAGCCATACGCTCGACTTCCAAGTAAGAACCTACATTAAGAGGCATCTCAGAATTGTTCTCCATCCTATATTCTAGGCCGTGCCTAGAGGGCATATCAACTAATGTCTTTGAGCTCTACATTCAACCTCAGCAGTTTCTCCGGACTCCCAGAAATCCTAACTCAGTTTATATTTCATTCTTCCATTTTTATTGCTCAATTGAAGGGGCAAAAATATTTTTGTTCCATAAAATCAATTAAGCAATAAAAATGCAGTTTATATCAATGCTTCCAAATTTCCTCGACAGGTACACCATGTGGCAATCCAGATGGACAACCAATTCGATGGATTCTAAAATCAGCACTCAGATTTTCTTCTAGGGGCACCTTGATGCAATTACCTAGGAGCACCTCAATATAATCATCAGGGGCATCTCAACATATGTTTTAAACTGCTTTCAAAGATAGAGAATCCAAGGGGTATATCAATGAGTCCCGATACACACCCCAGTTTCTCTAGACTCCCGGAAATCCTAACTTAGTTTATATTTCATTCTTCTGTTTTTACTACTTAATTGAAGGGGCAAAAATACTTTTGTTCCACAAAATCAATTAAGCAATAAAAACACAATTTATATGGTTTACTAATGCTCCAACACTACCTTGACAGGTATGCTATACGACGATTTCGATGGACGATTGGTTCAAAGATCTAGAATCCGGAATTCAGAAATCCTTTCGGGGCACCTCACCATAACTTTCCAAATCTCCAGGGGCACCTCGATGCAACCGACCGATCCTGGCAAACCTTCAAAAGCCTAAGCCCATGCTTGGCAAACCTCAAAAGCCCAAGCTCATTCCTGGAAAACCTCAAAAGCCTAAGCTCATGCTTGGTAAACCTCAAAAGCCCAAGCTCATACATGGCAAACCTTAAAAGCCCAAGCTCATGCTTGGTAAACCTCAAAAGACCAAGCTCATGCTTGGCAAAACCTCAAAAGCCCAAGCCCATGCTTGCTAAAACCTTAAAAGCCCAAGCTCATGCTAGGCAAAACCTTAAAAGCCCAAGCCCATGCTTGGCAAAACCTCAAAAGCCCAAGCTTATGCTTGGCAAACCTCAAAAGCCCAAGCCCATGCTTGGCAAACCTCAAAAGCCCAAGCCCATGTTTGGCAAAGCCTCAAAAGCCCAAGCCCATGCTTGGCGACCCTCAATAGCCCAAGCCCACGCTTGGCAAACCTCAAGTCTCTCTTAACAGGTATATCGAATCAAAATATCCAAGTCAGAATCTGGTTCTTGATAAGTCTGTTAATGGCAACCCCAGTAGACAACTGGTTCAAGAATCCACGCCTCAAGAAATCCCTACTCCTCTTTTTCCTGAAGCCACCAACCACTCCATCCCAAAACCATTTGGGACAATGAAGGCAATACCGAATCAATCTCTAAGTCAATTTCATTCTTGATAGGTCTGTTTATGGCTATCCTAGAAGATAACCGATTCAAGAATCTACGTGTCAGGTATATCCTCCTATCCCTCACTCTTTCGTGAGATCATATTTGACCCGTCAAATGATAATCTCACGAGGGGCAGCCTGTGAGCACGGGCTTCTCAATGACCCTCGGCACAATGATGACTTTTTGCTCTAACCTTTTATGATCTAGTTATTCCATTATTTTAGAATTGAATCACGTCTGTCAAGTTCTTTATTGACGATTTTGAGATCATTGACCCCGATTAAAAATATTTGAATCGCACTTAAAATGTTAACTGCTTCCTTTTCCCTCGCGTGTAGTAATTTGCTTCACGAATTTTTCCTTAAAATTTGGACATTTTTAGTGAGACTCGTTTGCATCGTTGGATCCTTTGCTCTTCGAGCTTTCTGGAATGCCAAGAATTGCCCCGATCGGATGCCCGTGGTATAGATTTGTTCACATTTTCGGCCCGATCCTCGTCGGGCACCACCTCTAGAAAGCAGGGTCGCGTGGTCCACATGCCAAGCCACATGGACCACACAGTAGAAGGCCGTATGGCTCATGCGGCTTGGGCTAGGCAGCGTCGCGTAAAGCGGCCCACCGCATTATGTGACGCGGCCTTGGCCCGGCCGCGTCACTGACGCGACATTCGCTCGGGGTTTCTTTAGTCTGCTTTTTCTGGGTTTTCTTGGCCACAAAGTCGGGTTTTGGGACTTTTTCCATCAAATTTTGACATTTGGGGGATTAATTCTGAGATTTTGCACTTTGGAAGTCTATAAAAACCCATCAAAAATTTGATTAGAGGACTTTCTTTTGGCTGGTTTTCAACAAAAATTAAAACTCTTAGAATTTTGAAAGTTTTAGGGGAGAAAGAGCTTAATAATATCGTGAAATCTAAATCAACACACTTAGTTCTTGATTTCTAAATCTTATTAGGCTTAATCTCCTAGGTTAAATCACTAAAATCTATTAGAAATCTTAGGTAAAAATTGGTTTAAACAGGATTTAGGGACTTTTTCCTCACAAATCACTAAATCCCTTCCTAAATTGGTTGTTTCATCGGGTTTTCATCTTAAATCCATCACAAAGCTTGCCAATCGTCCGGTTTGAGTCTCAAGAGTAGATTCACGGCCTTTAGGTAATTTTGTGAGTTCCAATCTATTTCCTTTTTTATTTATTTCTACTGCTGTATTTTTTGTTGTTTTTTCGGGCGTTTGGTCCTTTTTCTTCGTCCTTTTTGTGATTTTCTGCCAAAACTCCGGCTGACTGTTCTGCAAATGTCAGGCTGACTAAACATAGCTTAGGCCACCTCGCTGAGTCGGCCTACCACTTCGTTCAGTCGGCCTACGGGACGCTCAAGCGACCAATCGTTGTTTTATCAGATTTTCTATGTCCTTTTTCCCCAAACTGAAAAACCAAGGTTATTCAAGCATTTTAAGTCCAAATTTACAGTAACAATGTAGGAAACGACTTGAAATTTTAGTAGTCTTGGGTTTTCAAACGCAAAAATGTCGATTCTGGCTTATTTAGACACTTTTTCCGGCAGGCCACTTCAGTGGGACGAAGGCCTATTAAGTGTCATCTAGGCAACCCCTTTGAGTCGGCCTACCATGTTACTGAGTCGGCCTACCACCTCACTGAGTCGGCCTACTGGTAAAAATGTCCAAATGGTTCCTGTTGTATTCTGTTGTTTTTGGCCTTGTTTCTGTTGTTTTCGACCCTGTTTTCATCATTTTAATGTGTTTTCAGTCCCGATTTTAACCCAAAAAATCTCTAAAAATCACAAATAATCTGAAATTAATTAAATTAATTTTCATAGCTGCTGGAAAGTATTTTTTCTATTGTTTAATGGGATAAATGACTATTTAATGACGTAAAATGACCTTTTTGCTAAATAATTGCCTAATAAACCTTTTTGCCATGATTAAAATTCCAAAAATATTCTGGAAATACTAAATCTAATTTTAGGATATTTAGTTAATTTATTTCACCCTTTTTAGGTTGTTAGATTATTAATTAATGCCCGGAAATTATGTTTTTGTCCAGAAAAATCCAAAAATATGTTTTCTACATGCTATGTGTTTATTTTCCGTGTTTATTTATTCATGCTTTATTTATGATTATTCTCGTATATCTTTTGCCTAGTTTGGAGCCGGGTCCAAGTCGGTAAGCTCAGTTAAAACCCGATTTCGCCCATTTATTTATTTATCGCTTTATTTATTTTCTTGCATTAGAAAAATGTATAGGTATTCGTAAAGCCTTATAATAATTTTATTTCCTAGCTTTGCTTATTTATCGCCTTTCGTGTGATGTATGGCATATAAATCGAAAACACCAAACAATAATTGGATTAAATCGTATAAGAACTAAGGTAACGTTTATTAAAATAAATGGCTTGATTTAAAAATTGAAAAGTAAGCAACATCATCTAGACTTAGAATCTCTATTTTAAGGTATGGTCTAACCACCCGGTGGGAATATCGTACCCAAATTCCCGATGGAGCTTAATCGGGTGGCGACTCTATCTTAAAATACAGGATTCTAAGTCTCGTATCCCTTAACACTTAAATCGGACTAAATTTCAACTTCAACATCGCTTTCATTATCCATTTTCATCACGCTAAAATAAGGACTATCCCTTAGCACACTTCACAGCGCTCGTTGTTTCTCCGTCCCACGCCGAAGAGCATTAAAGCTTACCTTGAAGGGGCAGGGGATTCGGGTCGTCAGCTCACGCACAGCTTATAGCACACCATAAACAATCATTCTATTGAAAAGAACTTGATTTATTTATGTGAGTTAATTTATCAAATTATTAGTGAAAATGACCGCATGGCAAATGGTGATTTCAGGTTCATTCTATAAAGAAAATAGGACAAAATAAAGAAAACCCAGAATCTGCCTCTGGGGCCTATACTCGTACGGCCAATGGGGTACCCGTACGGGTATAAGAGGGACCCGTGGGAACTTAGCGAAGTCTGCTCACGTGCTCTCTTAGTTCTTTGGGTAAACCTATGAGAAAGTGTTTATGGCTCATCTATATATGGGTTTCGGTCTCAGGATTGGGTGCAATTGGGTACCCTGTGCCTTTGTATATCGAGTCCCAATGGCCCAAAGCGAACCAAAGGAAACTTTTCCATATATAATAGACTCGGGCCCTCGCACGTTATGCAAGGGGTGTGATCAGATCCATACCCCTCAAGCCCTAAGCGAACTTGGAGATACTTCACCAAAAGACACTTAGATTGGTTTAGGGGTAAAGAATGCAGATGCTATGTAACCCTAAAATTTGTGTAATGTCAAAATTACCACATATTCCGTAATTCCAAAATTTAATTTGAATAATATTTTAATTATTATATCAAAAAAAGAATATTTTTTTATAAAAAATGGGTTTTTATAAAAATAATTTTGTCCCCAGCAGAGTCGCCACTATGAGCGGCAGACATTTTTGGGTCTGGTTATGAACGCGGAGTGCGGTGCACGGGGCGCGTTTTAGTTTGGTTTAAGAAAATCCGGTTTGCTTAAATGCATGTGCCTCTTTTATAATAAAATGCTGGAATTTATTAAAGAGAAAAGTTATTTTTATCATTTTTCACATAAACTTATTGAGTGTTAAAAACGTGGCTTTTTATAAGCCAAAAAAATGTGATTATATTGAGAAATATATTTACACATTTTATTTAGAAAAGATATTTTTAAAATAAAGCATTTTTACTTTATTTAAAAAAAATAGAGTCGCCACCCCGGTTCAGCTCCACCGAGAATTGTGGTATACTGATCCAAAATGGGATTTTTATACCGAAAAGAAAATGAGATTCTGAGTTTGGGCATAATAGGTACTCATATTGTTCAAATTGTTTGGATTAATTTCGGAATTTTGGAATTTGTGGTAATATCTGCATTATAACGACTTTATTTAAGAATAAATTCAAGATATCTTTACTAAACCATTAAGTAAAGATCAATTCAACAAGCTAAAGGAATCAATTGGAATGTCTAATCCAATTTGAAGAAAAATCCAGAAGCAAATCAGGGATTATCTTGGACTTTTTCAAGTCAAAGAGTCAAGAAGAAAAGGAGATGTTAATTTGACTCTGGGTCCGGAAGAGAAAAATTCCAGGTAAGCAGACAGTAAAGACAAATGGGAGTAAAAGCGCATAAAGTTAACTATCCACTTGTGAGCGGACGACCTTTTTCCCGCAAGGACCGCGTGAGATGCGTTGCACGAGGGGAAATAACGAGCGCTGTGAAGCGAGCCAAGGGATTGATCCTTATTTTAGCATGATAAAAAGATGGATGGATAAAATTGATGTTGATTTTGAATTAAAGTCTAATTTGCATGTTAAGGACTATGAGACTTGGAATCCCATATTTTAAAGTAGAGCCGCCACCCGGTTCAGCTCAATCGGGAAATTTTGGTACGGTGTTCCCACCGTGTGGTAGACCATACCTTAAGTAGAGATACCGAGTTCGGATGATGTTATCTATTTTACATTGGCCAAGTTAAAAGGTTTCATTCTTTCTTAATCAGTTTTAATCCACCCTATTTATTGTGTTTTCGGTTCGTATATTGTTAGCGCGTTATCAAGCAATCAAAGCAATAAATAAATTATTACAGTTATCCAAATAAAATGCGAAAAATAAAATAATAATTACAAGGATTTCCAAATCCTATACATTTTTCTATACAATAAATAAAATACCTGAAGCCTAACATACATCTAACCTAAATCTACCTGTAGAAAATGGTTAGCATAGATACGATACGTTGTATGAGGCATATCATACAAAATGGTGCCCCCGGCAGCGGGGTCAGGGGGGCAGCAGCCCCTGCGGGGTCCAAGGGGCAGCGCTCCTGGCAGGGTCGATTTGTTAGGAAACTCTACGTTTTCCTATTCTCCTCCCTCGAGTGGTTGATTTGCTAGAAATTTTACCACTGCTCTACCTTTGATGGTCTTCTTAGTGACGTACTCGATATCAAATTCTGACAGTAACGAGAGCCACCTAGCCAATTTTCTAGTTTATGAGGGAGCCTGGCACAAATACTCCATCGGATTCACTTTCGCGACTGCTTGGATCCTGTATGATTGGAAGTAATGCCTGAGCTTCTTAGTGAGCCAAACCATGGCGGAACAAGTTTCCTCCACAACGGTGTATTGGGTTTCATATTCCAACAATTTCTTGCTAAGGTAATAAACCCCGTGTTCTTTCTTATCTTCATGTTCTTGAACCAATATGGCTCCCACTAATGTCTCTTCTATTGCTAAGTAGAGAATGAGTGGCCTTCCGAGAATTGGCGAATTCAGCACTGGAGAGTTCATTAGGTAAGCTTTAATTCTATCGAAGGCTTCCTAACATTGGTCGTTCCATTCTATCGGCTGTTGTTTCCTCAAGAGTGATTCCTTATGAGAATTGAGAAATACAATTTCCGTCTTAACCTGAAGAAGTGCATATTCAGCATCACGTCAGGCAAGTTGTTGGGGCACATGGTTAGCAAGAGAGGTATAGAGATGGATCCCGATAACGCTAACGCCATTAGAGAAATGCCTGTACCAAAAACTAAGAAAGAAGTAAGAAGCTTCAGTACATTAGTCGCTTTATAGCACGGTTGACTACCACCTGCAGCATAACCAAGCGGGATTTCCCTCCTTATGAGTTTGGCGCACCAATACAATATCCCTAGGGATGTATGGTACCAACAATACTTATAAGGGCTAGGACCAGACCCGAAATGACAATAGAAATAGAAATGACAGAAGTAGAGAATAATAATGAAATAAAAGAGGTGTGAGTCTCTTTGAAACTCAGAAGCGTTACCTTTACGACGTGAATCCACTTTGAGACGATCCCTTTACTGTTGAGAGAGCTTGGCCAAAGTGCACGGAATGAAGTCAGGAATGAATAAAATGTGAACAAAACCTCAAGGAATGGGTTTTCTCCCTATTTTATACTTCCTATACCCCTACTATACCTTTTCTATACCTTTAGAACTATAATTTCTCTATAGTTTTTATGCTTAAGAGTTGTATGTGTTGAAATGAAGGGGAAAGGCTCTATTTATAGGTAAAACGAGGTCTGAATGCATTAACCAACATTCATAACCTACCATTTCCGAAATAGGTAAGGCTTACCTTCCAAGGGAGCCTAAACAGGCAATAACTGGACCTATACGGGTGAGGCCCCACCTGTACGGGTCCCCTCTAGTAGTATGGAAGTTGATACCCGTACAGGTACCGCCAGTGGATCTGTACCACCAGGCAACACCCGTACGGTTCCCTAAGGGCAGACTAGGTCTCCTAATATTGGCCAAACTCTACTCTGCAGCAATAGGAACACATCTGATGGACAATACCTGTAAAAGAATGCAGTATATAGCTCTCATCATTGTTTCGTGAGGTGGATCACTGAAATCCAGTGCTCACAATGGGGTTCAAGCTTTAACCTGTAAGTGGTTAAATTATTATTAAGTCCTTTTAATAAGTGTTTATGACCTAGAATAAGTTAGGACTAGCACTATTATCAATCATGCCATGCTTACGAGATCCAGAGAACTAGATTAAATTTTAAAATTCAGTTGCACATATTTTACTTATTAAAACCTTTAATCTAGACCAACAGTAACCACCGCAAAAGAAAAAAATATTCAAGAGTATAATAATAAGTTTATCTATTATATGCTTTTTCTTGGTCTTAAGAATATGTATACAAGGACATAAAATTGGAAGAAAATCGGATATAGGAACAAGTATCAATGAAAATAAAATTTTGGAAAATACTAAAAAAAACTTAGTATCGGGCAACCATTCAATTAAACCTTCTTGTATGATTACTTTATTTTTCTAAAAGTAATCATATTTTGTTATCTATGATCATTAAATGAATGGTTTAAATTTTAATATGATGATTATGAAGGATAAAGTAATAATTATGATGTAAAAGATAAAGTAGATATATAATTAATATAAATTTAATGTAATATTTACATCTCTCAGTATGAGAATTGTTTTTCTTTTTTTTAAAAAAATGTTTTGATAAATAATTCTGATTCGGGGTTTAAGTTCAATCAGCACCTTTTAAATCACGCTTCTTCCAATTCAATTTTTTTTATACACTTTGAATTTCGATATTCAATTCAAACAACTAAGTCCTTCATCCGGTGTTGTTGAATTTTTTTTAAATAAACTATTGTTGGTTAAATATATAAATATGTAAAATATGTATGTAGTCATAATAAATAGTGAAAATAAATTTATGGTTAAAATGAGAAATATTAACTATTAAGATATTAAATTGATTGTAGAAAGAAAGTGTGGGATTATTGTTCAAATATTATTTTATTGAAGGGCCAAAATAATAATTTACTATTTAGTTTCCTAAAAAAAATAGGTTGATCCCATAAAAAACATCAATTAAACTTCATGTACAACGCTTCCCTTTGGTATGTCAATTGAATCTTCTAGATAACTATTCGATCTTAAGGCTAGTTTGATGATAATTCTTTCTAATTGAGATTAACGTACACTTTTGATTCAATTTTATTTTTTGATAAATTGACATAAACGATTTTGGCTTTCATTCGGTTTCGAAATTTCTAACATTTATTCCAATCATTGCAAACTTTTTTTTATATCTATTCATGATGAAAAAATAAAAATGAAATTGGAAGTACCATTATAAAAGGCACATAAAATAAAATCTTTTTATTATTTTTTTACAGAATTATATATTTCATGAGAACAATATTCTTAATTCAATTGTTTTTCTCTTGATGAGCTTGTATTACTTTTTTATTTTAGAATGATTTTTAACTTGTGCTAATTAGTTTTCCGTATCAGCAATATTAATTTAACGAAAGCTTGAAGGAAAAAGGGGTCCAATCTTACTTTAATTTCGTACGGTGAAATTAAAAACATATCTTATATTACTTCCAAAGTTTCACATAATTTCCTTCTTCTTAACATTTCAGCCGTTCCTTCTTCTTAACATTTCAGCCAAGTGTGATCGTATTAATCTAGTGATTAATATTGGTCTTATACATGTATATTAGAGGTGGATGAATATTTTTTTTATCTAATATAAACGTAATTGTAAAATTTAAAAAAAACATTTCAGCCAAACAATAAAAATATACAAATTGTTCTAAGACACATTTTTTATAAAACTATTTATTTTTTCTATAACATCAATAATTAATTTAGTTTTCCAAACCGCATGCTTCATTACTCTCATGTTAAAAACTACCTCCTCCATCTCCAAAAGTTTGTCACTTTAATCGATTCATCAAAATTAATGAAATATTTATTGCACTGTTGAAATGATTAATTTAACCTTTATATTTCTGGATTACAATTTACCGCCCCCTTAAATGGTGAAAATATCCTTTTCCCATTATAATAAAATAAAAATAACTTACATAATTAATTTTAATAAAAAATGATCCATCTATAAGGCCGGACAAAATTTATTGTTGCTTAGCCTTATTGCTGGGCAAAAATATATTCACCCAGTGTTCTGGCTAGGCGATAAGTACTTTTGACAGGGCAAAAATTAATTATGCCCAACCCTTTAGCTGGGCAAAAATTAGTTTTGCCCGACCATTTGGCAAAGCACAAATTAATTGTTCCTAGCCTTTTGGAGGGGTAAAATTTCGCCCACCAAGCAAGCATACAAGTAGATTCTATGATAGAAATATATGAATATCAAACAAGTTTTCAACTAATGAAATGGTTATACAAAATATCAAATTATAATAACAGTAATTCAATTCCCAAACTTCGCATCGTATAGGCATGGTGAAATCTTTAGTATTCCAATGCGTAATGAAGGTAGTGAAACATTGTCAACTAAAAAATGATAATAGCTAAGGAAACATTGTCAACCAAAAAATGATAATAGCAAGTGAAACACTCCTTATAATTATAGACATTTTTTACTCCTTAAAATTTAATATATTGTTTATTTTTATTTTTATAAATAACAAAAACTATTATACATATGCAAAATATAAATATTGTTTAACCAATCGGTTAGACAAAATTATATTTTGTTCAACCAATCAGTTGGGCAAAATTCATTTTTGTTTAGCCACTAATTTGGAAAAATGTCATTTTGCCTTGCCATTGGTTGAGCAAAATCGGTTTTCGCTTAGCTCATGGTTGAGCAATATACTTTTTTCTCAACCACTAGTTAGGCAAAATCGTTTTTTGCCTAGCCAGTGGTTGGGCAAAAAAGCATTTTGCCAAGACTATTGGTTCCTTTGTATCATTAAAAGAGCATTTAAGTATTTTTTTTATTATTATTAGAAGGGTATTTAAGTAGTTTCGGGGGGCGATAACTAGAAATTCTATACGGTAAATAACATCACCCATATATTTTATGCAAAAATTCTCTTTCTTCATAATTATTACTCGTAATCGAATATCTCTCTCTTAATTAATACAAGGGTAAATTAAAAAAAAATATAATAAAAAATATATTAATATTCTAAAATGTCAAACTCTTGAAAAACAAAAAAAAAACCTAAAACGTCAAACTTTTAAAAATTGAGGAAATAACATATTTTCCATCACAATAAACATTATTGCCTCTTCTTACCTATATAGTTAGTTAAAAGAAAGTCTGAAATCTCTTTTCACATATATTTAACTTGTATTGCCAATATATTATAATTTGTTTTAAGCGTTTTCATTCTTGATTAAAGGCTTAAACTATAGTGTTATTACATTACCAATTGAGATATTTTGATTGAAAAAAATATCACTGCTATGAACATCACAACTCGATTGATTTGTGTTTTGTTCTTTTCACACATCAATGCTAATTTTTCAAAAATAAGAAATCTAATTTTAAAAAATACATGTATATTTTTAATTTTCAAAATTTGTTTTGTGCTAAAATAGGTGCATGATTTCAGGGCACAAATATAGGGTGATTAAAAAAAAATAAAAAACTAAGGCAGTCAACGCGTCAAATTGCAACCGCGTTTATGAGCAGCCCCTACCCTATCAGAAGAATACCGCAGGCGCTACAGTTGAATTTCCTTACCTCCGGTTTGGCCCTTTCCAAACCTCAGCCTCGTCATCCCGAACCTCTGAGGCTCGGGTAGGCCTCCCAATAAATAACCGTTTATCTCGCATTTCTTCTATTACGTACGGATCGCACGCGCATTGGTCAAAACAGGACTTCTCCAATCAACGAACATACTCCAGAGATATTTTCTCCGCTTAAGGTACTGTTCATTCATATCCGATACTTATTTTTGCTGTTGAATCGGATTGAACGGAGGAAGGTTCCGGTTGTTTTGTTTGATATATTTGTTTAGATCTGTGTGTTTGATCGATTTTAAGAGGACTTTTTTTGGTTATTCTCTTTTTTCCTGTTATTGATATGTTGTTTGGTTGCTTGGAAAGTTGTTTAAGATGGAAGAGAGAATTGGATTGTGTAAACTTCCTCGGAGAGTTAAGCTTTGAGTCTGGAATTCAAATGAAAGTTACGGATTTACGAGATCGGGGGTCGCTTTTCTGTTTTCGTTGTTTTTCGAGTTTATTATTGTTTGTTTCGTTGTCTCATAGATCAAATGGTTGTTCTTGATCTTGATCGGTTTGAAATTTGATGATCTGTGGCTAGATCGGGATAGTCTTTGTTTTTGCTCTGTGAATTGTTATGTTTTGTGTAGCTGTTGAAAAATGAGCTCTTATAACTTCGATTTTGCTGATGATTTTCCTGGGTTGGCATCTTAAACAATTTAGTAATTCCTTTGATCTGCTTTGTTCTTAAAATATGACCATTTCATGTTCCTTGATCGATCAGTTAGGGGATTTGAAACGAGCCTTTGATGCTGAAAATGGTTTAAGGCTTTGTTATTAGTCTATTGTCATTTTTTGTTTGTTTGTTTTGTATTTGCAGAGATCGATTCTAATTTGGTGGTTAGGATTCTGAATTTTGCAATTTCCATTTTGTTCAGCAATTGATGCCAATTAAGTTCTGATTCAAAATTCTGAATAGAGACTTTCTCTAGGCCTATCGTCCTTCATTATTTTGTGAAAGGAATGCTTTTAATTAGCTGATTTGTTCTAGGATGAGTAATTTGGCATTTGTAAAATTGTTTCATTTGTGTAATGTTGGGATGAGATATGATTATCTTTTTGAAAATTAGTCAATTTTGGTATTCTTTTTGAAAAACTGTCAATGGAGACTACTCACAAGCTACTACTTATTTGATCCATTTACATTCTTTTGGTTGCAGACTAAGGAAAGAGCATCAGACTTGGTTGACAGAGATGGCTCTTGTCTCAGGAGGAAGGTCAAAATTGAACCCTGATGCCCCTCTCTTTGTTCCTGCTGCTTACCAGCAAGTGGAGGATTTCTCCCCTGAATGGTGGCAATTGGTCACTACTTCAACTTGGTATAGGGATTACTGGCTGAGTCAGCATCAGGATGGTGAAGGTTTCTATGACAATGCTGAGGATAATGGTTTCAGCAACAACAATGATGTAGCTGATTTACTGCCTGATACATTTGATCTTGATGCTGGTGAATATTTCTCGAGCTTGGATGTCCAATTTCAGGACTTGGTTGATTCTTGTGACAGTGTGGTTGACGGTATGGTTTCTTTTCTATAATCTTGACACTGTTTGGAAACAATAAAAAATTGAATCGAATTCCATTGAATTGGTTTGTCTAATTAATTTCTTTGTTTGGAATCTTCATTCACATAAAAAAAATTCTATTGATTGTTGTAGAATTTATTTATTAATAGTCCAGGTATATACAACAAACTAAATGAATTCTTTCAAATCATGTCATATTTTGCATGATTTCTAATCTACATATTTGCAAGAATTCAATTCTTGGATGAATTGAATTCTTTCAGTAAGTTCTCATTCCAAACAAAAGAATTGGACAAAATGAACTCTCAAAATGTCAAACAAGGGGTGAAACTATCAGAAATGGCAATTGCCAAGGATGTCCATGCTACACTGATAATCGAGTTGATGCCATTTTAATCTCAATAATAATTTGTTCCATTTTTTTTGTATTACAGGCTACGAGGGACCCAAAAAAGATGCAAGCTTGTTGAAATCGGTGGACGGTAAAGTTGGTGAAGCAAAGAAAGCTAGTTAAATCCAGATTGATGCAGGTTACCCTCTCAACTAAGTAGAGCAGTATAGTTCTTGCTTTCTGTAATTTCTGTATAGAGCAAGGTGGCAACTTTCTGTTATTCCTTGTTCATTCTCATGCCTTTCTTTTCAATTAACCAACTCTCTCTAGAAAACATGTAAAAAAAATTTGAAAATATAAAATTTTAGTAAGCAAGGAAAATTATATGCATCTCCGTTGTTTTTTCTCTATCCCCTCATTAATCTGGAGGCACTTTTATTTTTTATTTTCCATTAAGAGTCTAATTAGTTTGTTATATTGATAAAATCCATTTAATTTAAGATAAATGGAGGAAAAATTGTATATTTTTTTTATTGATTTGGAGCATTTATATATGCTGTTTTCTAGTCTGGTTTGTTTCTTTTTTTCCCTTTTAGTCTGGAGTCGTTCTTTTTTTCAAGTACTTACCTTAGTATGTTTTATAGAGGACTTCATGTTCGAGTTTCTATATGTAATAACCTGAAGGTAAAGAAAAATTAATGGATAGAATAATGTACACAGAAGTCATTGATACGGTCAAAGTTGCCCATATTTGACATTCCATTAAATTTGTGACAGATTTATGTTCAATTGGACCTGTCGCCTAAAAATGATTTTCAGATGGGTGTTCGTATGTATAGTTCAAAGGTCATTTTTTCATAATAAGCTCAAAGGTTATAAAAATTTCTGTAAACTCTTTAAATTGAATTGTAGATTGAAATTTAAAATTGTACTTATCTTCCATTGCAAAGAATCTGCGCATATTGGTTCTATAGTTGTTATTGCATCACATACAGCCTCTGGTGGTCAGAAACCTGTCCTCTCTAGCACTGGTGCTCGGTTCTCCATTGTTTTGAAAATTCCTGACTAGGGCCTATCACCCGACTTTTTGTTCCGATTTACTGCTGCCTAGCCACTTTAGTTCATTTTTTTGGTGCCTTGACACCGCTTCAATTTCCTCTTAGGTGATGCCTAAATGCAATTTTTTTTATATACTGCTATACTATAATAATTAAAGGTCAATTCCTTTAATCCACAAACAGTAGCTTGATCAGTATAACTAATGTACAATCAAATTGTTCTCACCATAAGAGTCTCATTTGGAGTCTTGAAATGATAAATAGTGCAGTTTAAGCCAAAAAAAATTGTGGGAGTTTGTATTTTTATGTAAGAATTGATTGATACTTGTGTCAGCATTCTCCAAACAAAACATAAGCATGTTCAATCCTTAGGTACATTGCAATAACTTTATCTCCACCCTTAATGTTCGTGCCTTGAGCTTCTGTTTTCAACCATTTTTTGCTCTTCTTTATTGTACATCTTTGCTTTGGCAGAAATGTCTTCGAGAGTCGTTCTCAGCGAGCTTTCTTTGCCAACGGATTTATTAGCTAGATGGCACAGAAATGGGAACAGATTTGGCAATGGATACCAAAATGCACACAAAGGAAACTTAGTAGATTAACCACCAAAAGGAGTAGCTTAGGAAACTTTTTCCTAGCTTTACTTCGATTGCCTTGAACAATGACATTGCAGCTCATTTAGGAAATGAGCCACCAAAATTAACAACCACGACTACAACAGTAACATTGACATGACCACTAGGTTTCATCATCCAAATTCATCCTTATTCTCTCCTAGTTCACCTCCTTTTTTGTAAATTAAATCCATGGAACATTGGATCTGTCTTGCATAAAGATCCCATGAGTAGGCATTAGATCGCATGGAACAGGGATTATTTCTGAAAAAAATAGTTTTAAATAGTGCGAAGAAAGTGTAAATAACAAAAAAAATTGAAGGGTATGTGTGTGTATAAAAAATCCAATTATTATATAGAAAAACATTTTAAAAATAATTTGTTTTGGGACATAAAAACCAAATAGAAATTAATCATATTTAACAAAAATTTATAAACATTGAACACTAAAATATCACTTTCGCTCGGTCCTTACTCTTCGTATATGGATGCTTACAATTTAACAAATTGGTTGAAAAACTACTAGTACTGTTAGTATGTGTATTTGCCTGTTTTTCTTATTTTTATGTAGGTTAATGCGTTTGTCTAAAGGTTAACATTAAACATATGGCAATGGATTTTGCATTCATCCATATCCTTTAATCCAAATCCTTTTGTTTTTAAATCCATTGGATTTGGATTGGATTTGGATCCAACATATATGGATTTGGATTTGAATAGGATATCCACTTGGATATCCACTTGGACTTGAATTTGGTTTATCAATACAAAATCTAATTACCTTGCGTAATCTATTTTGGTCTATCTATACCACATTTATTTTCTTTATTTTCCATAATTTTTTTGGGACTTTACAATTTTTTACGAAACCAGTCCTTAAAACGTATTTTCACATTTTCGAGTCCTTCCAATAATATTTTCTAAAAATTTCTTGCATTACATTTATGTTGAATTTGAACTTAACTTGATTATATATATGGATTAGGTCCCATCGAGCTTGAGACTGTACCATGTGACGGATTACGGGGCAAATCCAATGGGGAGAGAAGATAGCAGGACAACAATTGAGAAAGCAATAAAGGAGGCCATGTTTGGATACGGTTCGGAAAATGGACAACAATTGTATGGTGGTATTCAAGATTTGGGCGGGAGTCAACTTCATTTAGTAGATGGAGGAACCTACAAGATCTCCCGCCCATTGCGTTTACCTCGTATGGGTGTCGGGAATTTTATGGTACGCTTCACTTTTCGGTTAATTTTTTCTATTAGGGTTTGAACCAGACTAATTCGAAATTGTTTGATGACTAATCATCTAACATTTTTAAATTTGTTCATTTCATAACCTAATTAGAAAATTAGCTCATATAACAATTTCTTGGTTAAAGAATTATCATAGAGTACATATTTATAATATAAAAAAATTTCCTTTCGGATGAAAAGAACATTTTGTCATGCATAAGATCTCTCTCCCGTCACGTTTACGGGTTACTGTAGGGGAGTCTGGAATTTCATGGTAAGATTTTTTACCCATTTTTTCCGTTATGGTTTGAACCATACTAATTCCAGATTGTTCAATGACTAATCATCTAACATTTTTAACTTTCTTCATTTTATAACCTTATAAGAAATTTAGCTTATACAATAAGTGCTTGAAAACACAAGTTATTGCAGAGTACATATTTATAATAGAGATGGCGATACATTTTGCATCCATGCATATCATTTAATTCAAATCTATTTTGTATGATCTAAGTTCTTTTGTTTTTAAATCCATTGGATTTGGATTGGATTTGGATCCAATATATATGGATTTGGATTTGAATAGGATATCCACTTGGATATCTACTTGGACTTAAATTTGGTTTATCAATACAAAATCTAATTACCTTGGGTAATCTATTTTGGTCTATCTATATCACATTTATTTTCTTTATTTTCCATAATTTTTTTGGGACTTTTCAATTTTTTACGAAACCAATCCTTAGAACATATTTTCACATTTTCGAGCCCTTCCAATAATATTTTCTGAAAATTTCTTGCACTACATTTATTTTATTTACTTTCCGGATTTTCCATAATTTTTTGGAAGTTTCGATTTTTTACGAAACCGATCCCTGAAACGTATTTTTACATTTTCGAGCCCTTCCAAAAATATTTTTGGAAAATTTCTTACACCACAATTATTTTCTCTATTTCCCGGATTTTACATAACTTTTTGGGATATTTTCGATTTTTTACGAAACTTGTCCCTGAAACGTATTTTCTCATTTCCGAGCCCTTCCAAAAAAAATTTTGAAAATTTCTTGCACCGCATTTTTTTTTCTCTATTTTCCGGATTTTTCAAAATTTTTTGGGATTTTTCCGATTTTTCATGAAACTGGTCCCTGAAACGTATTTTCATATTTCCGGGCTATTCCAAAAACATTTTCTGAAAATTTCTTGCACCATATCTATTTTCTCTATTTTTCAGATTTTTCGTAATTTTTTGGGATTTTTTAATTTTTTAAGAAACCGGTCCCTGAAACGTATTTTCACATTTTCGGGCCACTCGAAAAACATTTTCTGAAAATTTCTTGCACCGCATTTATTTTCTTTATTTTACAGATTTCCCATAATTTTTTGGGATTTTTCAATTTTTTACAAAACTGATCCATGAAACGTATTTTCACATTTCCGAGCCATTCCAAAAATATTTTTTGAAAATTTCTTGCAACATATTTATTTTCTTTATTTTACGGATTTTCCATAATTTTTTGGGATTTTTTGATTTTTTACGAAACCGTTCCCTAAAACGTATTTTCACATTTCTGAGCCATTCCAAAAATATTTTTTGAAAATTTCTTGCACCACATTTATTTTCTTTATTTTTCCGATTTTCAATATTTTTTTGGTATTTTTTCAATTTTTTACGAAACCGGTCCCTGAAACGTATTTTCACATTTCCAAGCTATTCCAGAAGCATTTTTTCAAAATTTTTTGCACCATATTTATTTTCTTTATTTTCCGGATTTTCCATAATTTTTTGGGATGTTTCAATTTTTTACGAAACCGATCCCTGAAACGTATTTTCACATTTCCGAGCTATTCCATAAACACTTTCTGAAACTTTCTTGCACCACATTTATTTTCTTTATTTTCTGGATTTTCCATAATTTTTTAGAAGTTTTTGATTTTTTACGAAACCGGGCCCCGGAACGTATTTTCACATTTCCGGTCCCTTCCAAAAACATTTTCTGAAAATTTCTTACACGACATTCATTTTCTTTATTTTATGGATTTTTCATAATTTTTTGAGATTTTTCGATTTTTTACGAAACCGAGCCTCAGAACTTATTTTCACATTTGGGATAGAACTTGGGTATACCAGCACTAATTTTGTTTAAATAGAGATATTTAAACATGGGCTAAAATTTATTATTGAATAAAATAGAAATATTTAAACGTTGGCTAATCATGAATCATTTGGGTAACACAACTCATTTCCATCATTTGAGCTAAAAATATATGGATAAGGATATAAAAATTTCAAATCCATTGGATATGGAGTGGATATGGATTTGTCCATTAAAAATGGATCTTGAATGGATTTATCCATATCCGCTCCATATTCAATCCATTATCATCCCTAATTGAATATCTGGCCTCCAAGAGCCCAGGTTCGAACAATATTCAGGATGAGTGAAAATTTTTCTTTCTATTTGATGTAAGCGCAATTGCACAATATTTTTTAAATGTATAAATATTTGCCTGTTTTTCTTATTTTTATGTCTGCTAATGTGTTTGACTAATGGTTAACATTGAACATCTGGCCTCGAAGAGTCCAGGTTCAAATTATATTTAAGGTGAGTAAAGATTTTTCTTTCTATTTGATGTAAACGCAATCAAATAATTTTTCTTAAATGTATGTTTAATAATAGATAATTGTTTGTTTATTCTATGGAGAAGTTCCGTCATCCTTGCTGCCCCTATTCGTGGTTAAAGGCAGTGTTTCAAAAATCGCATTGAGCTAGTTAGGTAACAACGGCCTCTGCAGTCTAAACAGGAATTGATCGTGGCCTAGGCTAATATTTGTATTTTAAAAATATATTAAAATTTTGAACTCATAAAATATTAATTATGGTTTGAAAAATGTTTAAAAACATAACATAGTAAAAAATTCATTACAAATACAAACTTGTCTAGAAATAAGCTTGACGTAAACTATATAGACTCTATTTTTTTTTCTCAAAGCATACTATTTATCATTTTCACACTCAAAACAAAATTTTTATAGTGAAAATACTTTGATGTACAATAATTTTATTAACTGAGTTACTTTTTATCTGTTAATAATGTTGTTATATATATACACACACACACATTTAAGCACTTCATAGATGGAAAAAAATTAAATTAAGCGATGTCTAGATGAAAAAAGTCAGATTAGATAGTAATAAATTGACCAAGCACTTAAGAGTTAAAAGTCTGACAACTAACAAAGTAGGTCAGGATAAGTGTAACAAGGCGAAATTCTTTAAAACAAAGGTTAAACTTGCGTTTTTTGGTTGGTAGGAGGGGAGTAGGGGCGTCCACCATCCATAAAAATTGATATTGAATTCTTTTATTAGTGTTAAAACATAAAAAATGGTCTCCATGGTTTTAAGCAACTAATGAAAAAAAAACACATAGCAAAATGAAAAATCAATGCAACGTATTATTCATATATAATATGTTTAATGAATTGATTTTAAAGACAAGAATACTTTTACTCGACTCTCATTCATGTTCATGAATAATATATGATAATATCACATGATTCTGTATTTTGAGTCCCATAATGTTTTCTCTTTGCCATTTGGGGTGAATTTAGTTTGAATTTGTTGAAGGAAAAAAAAAGAAAGCTAGAATAAATGTATTCTGAGAGTGATACATAAAAGTTTAGTTAGTAGGGATGTAATTGAGGCGAGTCGGAGTTATACCATGTTCATGTTCAGCTCATTTAATTTTTAATCGAACACGAGTTAAGCCGAGCTAGAATCGAGCTCAAAATCTTGTCCGTGTTCGGCTCGTTTACGAGCTTTTCACGAACAACTCATTTATTTTATTCGTGAACAGTTTGTTAATTTGTTTGTGAACTAAACTAATAACAAAATATGAAAAAGTAAGTTCACAATATCATAATATCTCAATAAAAAAATAAGAAAGTAATAACAGAATATCCGTAAACAAAATACAAAATATCCAAAAGGTTCATTTCAACAAAACAGGAGCAAAAATAAGAGAGAGTTTGACGTTTGAGAGATATCAAATACGTTTGTAGAGACTGGAGGCTGTGATACAAAATAGGGAGACATCTAACCCTAATTTAAGTAGGGAAAAGTATATAATTGTACCAAAGCCCAATAAAAATTTCAATTAGAAGTTTGGTCAATAACACAAGTGTCCAATTCCACAAGCCTCAACAACATAAGTATGTTCCACAAGCCTCAACAACAAAAAACGTTCCTCTCCAACAGAATGCGCAAGACATGTTTTTTTTTCTTTTCTTATTTTGCATTTATCTCTCAAACCATTTATTTTTTTGAAATACTGCTTTAGACTTTTTTGTTCGTCTCATTTTTATCTTAGAAACGCCATCCATTGTGATATATTTTTTTCCAAACTCTTCGTCACCTGGTAACATGCTGGTATTTTGCTGGTTTTGTTGGTATTTGCTTGTATTTTGCTGGTATTTTGCTGCTATTATACAAGGTGTGAAAATCTTTTTTTTGAAAACCCTAGCAGCCGCCCCATGATTTCCCTTGGCCATCGGCTCTCCGGCCATTACTAGGCCTCCGATCAGCTTAGCCTCTGCCTCTCCACCCCCTCGGACCTTTTGCTGTCCTTGTTAATGATGGTTTATCTAAATGCACCGCGAAATATCGCAATCCAAGGCATATCTTCGATGAGCACCGCCGAACCAATTATTCTAGGATTTACTTTGAGAACTTTCCGAACACACATGATGCTTCTGCCCTAAACCTAGTTTTCTCAAAATATGGAGTAGCGGGAGATGTCTTTATTGCACAAAAAAGGAATGCGAAAAACCCCAATTTTGGTTTCATTAGTATTGATGGCTCAATTCCGATGCACGATGCCCTATATAGGTTAAATGTAGTTCTAATTGGTAATATTAACATGCGAGCTTTCAAAGCCAAGTACCTCCTCTACTCAAGCTGAATAACCGGCAATGGAACCCTATCAGACAACCTCAACCACAGAATAAGCCAAAACCAGAGTTCATGGAATCCCCCAAGAGATAATAGGTCTTATGCACTGGTTGTAGCTTCACCTTCGGAGTCGCTCAGGATAATTTTGGAAGACGGATATCCTCAAGCTAGTTGGTCTCAATTTGCATGTCTCTTGACAGTTAGGAAGTTATCTTCTATTCCTAACCTTGAAGAGATGATTTTGAGTAGGCAATTCTCCTTCGATTTCATCACTCCGACAGAAGGCAGCCAGGTGATCATGGCATTTCATTCATTTGATGCGAAAAGAGCTTTTCTGGAGGGAGACTGGTTACACCTTCAGGATATTTTCTCAGACTGCATGAATTTATCTTCGGTCTTCACCCCGTCGGAATGCCTTATTTATGTTGACTTCTGGGGATTACCCCCTACTTTGATTACTGAACATCTCGTCCAACAACTTGCTTCGATGTTTGGTTCTTTTGTAGCACATGATTTTAACTATCTTTGTTCGGATCGATTGGATGTCGTCTCATGTTTGATTTCTGTGCCCCTTGGCTGTTCTAGCCATCAGTGTACACTGATTACAGAAGATAATGAATTTGCAAGTCGGATCAACTTTAGACATGCCATAGCGTATTCCAGGTACTCCAATAGGTCCAATGATAACAACTCAGATCATCAAGTTTATATTCCTTATTGGTCTAGATTAAGGGTTTTAAACATGTAAAACAGGCGCAGCGAAAATTCAAAATTTAATCTAAAGTCCAAGGATCTCCTAAGCATGGCATGATTAACAATATAAACTAGTCTATTATTATTCTAGGTCATAAACACTTATAAAAGGACCTAATAATAATTTAACCACTTACTAGTTAAAGCGTGAATCCCAATGTCGGAAGAATGATCCCATCAGCTGTATGCACAGACTCCAAAGTAGAAGCCCTCTGTAAATAGTCCACACGAGCACCACCGACCAAAACCTTCTAGAAAGGGAGTACCGATAAATAAGCGGAAGACAAATAAATTCTCTTAGTTTTCTATTGTAAGTAAATATGTCTTTCGACGGATTACTTTTAGGAACTAGAACAACTAAGAGAATAAGAGAGAGGGAGAGAGATTTCAGGTGTGAAATAATGAGGAGAGGAGCTCTCTATTTATATGCATACGAGGTGAATTAAAAGACGATTTAATCCAAGGCTTACCCAATTAAAATTGAATAAACATTACCTTTTAGTCATTTACTAAATAAGAAAGAGTTAGAGTTAAATTCAATCTTCCTGTATTATTATTATTATTCAATTCAATTAACTAATTCAATTAATTAATTAATAGAATAAACAATTCCTATTTAATAGAAAACAAAGTCAGACCTGAATTACAACTCTTATTAAATAATTATTCAACTAATTAATAACTGATTAATTAATTAAAGAATAATTAAAACTTAATTAATAAATATTAAACAAATAGATGCAGAAATAAGTTGGACTCTAAGTCCAACTACAACATTGCTAGCCGAAGCCAGCAGCGTGCTGGCTTCTTGCCCGCATGGGCCAGCGCCATCGCGCAGGCCCAGCCTGCTAGCACACATGCGCGCAGCCCTTTGCATGCGAGCTGCGGCACACAACGAGCTACTTTAGTAGCCCGCTTGCGCAAGCCCACTGGGCCTTGCACAGTACTGCCAAGGCCCATGCATAGGCCTGCCACAAGTGCTGTCACACAGCACTTACGTAGGCCCACTCGTGCGAGTCCACATAGTACCTTACCGTGGACCCTATTACGCGGTTTTCTATTTCTCTTATTCCTTGTCATTATTTTCGGTACACTGGTCCAACTAGTAAAATTAGTCCAACCAATAAAAAGGTCTAACCATTGATTTCCTGGTATACTGGTCCAACCAGTAAAAATTAGTCTAACAAATTAAAATGGTCTAACCATTTATTTCTCTTCTATATTAGACCTAGTCTAATAGTTCTTTACATGGCTCGGTCGTAACTCAAAGTGTGTGACCTTATAGGATCTCGTAATATCGAGCCGTCAAAGTTTGACCTACCTTAAATTCCTTTTCAGGGATTTGACTAGCTTGGAGCTCCAGACCGTTGTGGACTCCGATGGCTTTGATCGGTTATAGTAGCTCTTTAGCATAGGGCATATGACCCCTCAATATTCGAAATGTCACGTGCATATGACCTAATCCCTGATCTGCAATAGTATACATACAATTCACTCCTTCTATCAGCTGTTAAGTACCATCTAGTTTCTTGGACTCGGTTTAAGTGTCAATCCACTAGTAGCCTTAGAGGCTACCTTGTAATTTAGTCTTGCTACCAAAGTACACAACTCAACCATATTCACGTGTTGACTAGGATTCCATCCTATCAAAGCATACTTTGCAGAGGTTTACGAGTGTGTCATTTCTAATAAGTGGGCAAGGTACAACTCCCTTATATTGTTATAATGGACTGATATATTCCATCTTGACTACTCAGCTTACCAACGGACAGACATCAACAATACCCATAATCATCTGTATCACCTAGTCTATAGAATTCTTAGGTATGACCCAAAGTATAGCAACATCTGAATAAGGTAACTAGTATCTCAGTTCTAAGGATATTTGTATTGCTATTACAATAAGACGATAAAACACCAACACATAATATAGATTACCAAGTGTTGTCTCACAACGGTCTCCAATGTATTTCCCCGAATACATCCATATGTTAACCCAAGGTACCACCCTCTAGCACTGGAGATATGCTACTCTGATTAGATTCAAGAGGTATGACGACACATGCTAGTCTTTCTGTATTCATCAATGTCCAGTCTTGATGATACTATGACTAGGGATATTTAGACAAATCATAATTGCACACGAACTAGTTCTCACCAACATAGTCCCACTATGCCCTTGAAATGCGTGCTGTAATTTTGTCAAAGACTTTTGCAAACACATCAATGAATATATTCTTAACCAGTTATAATATATTTTTGCAGTCATCATTGTAACAAAAGAAATGCCTTTATATTTGTTCGTACAAGTTTAACTAACTAAGATATATCGCCCTAATTGCTCTAGGGCATACATCATATCTAACAATCTCTAACTTGCCCTAGTGCCAATTAGCCATGTGCATTTATGCCATAACTATTAACATGTTGGTCATGCTTAATCTATGTTAATGGGTTTATCAGACCATTCGCCAAGTTCTGATTTGTGGGAATGTATTCCATTAGTACATCCTTATCCCTTATTATATCTTATATGATATTTTCTGTGTACATGTCTGTTTCTCTAACGAGACCGTGGTTTTTATGCCTAAGCAACAGTCCCAGTGCTATCACAATGTCGTTACTATTGGATCTTCACTGTTAGACACCACATCGAGATCACCAATAAATCTCATTATCTAGACAGCTTGTTTTGTTACTTCTAAAGCAACAACGTACTCAGATTTTATGGTTGAATCAACAGTCATATCATGTTTGGAACTCTTGTGAGCATAGGCTTTTCGGTGACCCTTGGAATGATGATGACTTGTAGCTCTGACCTCATATGGTCTAGTTGTTCTATTATTGGAAGGTCGAATCACATTTGGCAAGTACATTTTTGATGATTTCGAACCTTTGGCGGCATGTAAATATCACTCGCATGCATTTAGGATTAGTCGTTTCCTTTCGCTCGCGTGTAGTAATTTGTTCCACGATTTTCTATAAGATTCAAACATTTTCAGCAAGTCTTTTTATACCGTTGGATTCTTGACTCTCCGAGATTTTTGGAATGTCAAGAATCGCCTTAATCGGATAACCGTAGTGAAAGATATGGACGTTGGAAAGCCTAAACCCTAATTACCCAAAACCCTAATTAACCTAAACCAAACCCTAACCCTAATTACCCAAACCTTAGCTACCCTTAGCCCGCTTTTTTGCTGCCACCACCACCGGCGATAGCGGCGGTGGCAGCCTGCCCTCTAGCGACGGTGGCCGCCACTCTTGTGGCGATCACCGCCACTGTGGTGGCATTCACCACCACCCTTTATTGTGGTGAATGCCACCGGGGTGGCCACCCCCGTTGTGGCTACCCCCCGCCATTATGGCAGCCACCACCGCCACTATTATTGTGATGGAGGCTTTTGTCATGATGGTGACTGCCGCCCCTATGGCGGTCATCGCCATGATGGTGGCGGTGGCGGTGGGCGTGGCACGGCCTGTTTCAGGCCTTGCCACTTCATTTTCTCTCTCCACTTGCGATTTGGCCAAGTATTTTTCTCAAAAATTCGCTTAAGTCAGTGGATGTTTGTGTGTGAGAGTATTTAAGCCAATCCAAGAGAGAGAGAGGAGGACTTTTCTCCAGATTTAGAATTTAGAAATCATTTTTGAGAGAAAAAAGAAGAACACGAGAGAGAAAGAGAAGAACTAGAGAGAGAAAGCTTAAGAAAAGTATAGAATCCGGGTTTAATCCTCTGTAATCTTGATTCTTAGGCTTGATCTCGTAGCTTAAACACTAAAATCAGTTAGAAATCATAGGTTAAAATGGATTAAATAGGATTTTAGAGACTTTTCCTCAAATACCACCCAAATAATCCGTCACTATTTTCGTCGCTATTTTCGTTAGAAAATCATCAAAAGCTTGCCAAACGTTCGATTCGTGTCTCCCGAGTTAGATTCACGGCTTAGAGGTAACAAAACTGAGTTCCCTTGATCTTTTACTTTATTTTATTGTCTATTGTTGCTGTTCTTGTTGCTTTTGGTGTTGTTTCTTGGGTTTTTTTCTTGGTGTTCTTGGAAAACCGTCGGAAAATAATTTGACCTCTATAGGGATAGCCTTCACCTCTACTCCTATAGCCTTGGTCGCTACTGTTAGAGCGGTGAAGGCTATAGCTATGGAGGTGAACTCCACCCCTATAGAGGTCCCTATATTTCTTACAATTTTTGGGTATTTACTTGCCCAAATCCATAAAATCAACATTATTTAAGTGTTTTAAGTGTAGATCTATTGAAATATAGTTGATTACGACTTAAAACTTCAATGATTTCGAGTTTATGGATGCAAAAACACCGGTATCCCCCCTAAAACTGGTTTGGCGCGGCCAAGGCTATAGTGACAGCCTTGACCACCGCCGCTATAGCCTTCACCGCTACCATGTAGCGGTCGAGGCTATAGCATTGGCGGTCAGGGTTGTCACCAAAGCCCTTTGCTGCTAAAAGCTGTTTTTAGCCCTTTTTCGCCGTTTTCTTGCGTTTTTTACCCCAATTTCAACCTGAAAAATTTTCAAAAAATTATGGCTGATCTAAAAACTGTTTTTTATTATTTTATTTTGTTTTTAGACTTTATTTTTGTTTTTATTTGATTTAATATGCATTTTAATGGCTTAAAAATAGTGTTTTTTACTAAATAAATCTAAATAAATCGTTTTCTACCAACTAAAAATTCCAAAAATATTCTGAATATGCTAAATCTGATTTTAGGATGTTTAGTTAATTTATTTCACCTTTTTAGGTTGCTTAGATAATTAATAAATGCCCGAAAATTATGTTTTTGTCCCGAAAAATCCAAAAATATGTTTTCTTCACGCCATGTATATATTTTCTGCATTTATTTATTCATGCCTTCTTTTTGATTATTCCCATATATTTCTTGCCTCGTTTGGAGCCAGGTCTGAGTCGGTAAGCTCGGTTAAAACCCGATTTCGTTCGTTTATTTATTTATCGCTTTATTTATTTTCTCGCATTAGAAAAATGTATAGGTATTTGTAAAGCCTTGTAATAATTTTATATTCTTGCTTTTTTTATTTATCGCTTTCCGTGTGATGTATGGCATATAAATCGAAAACACCAAACAATAATCGGATTAAATCGCATAAGAACTAAGGTCACATTTATTAAAATATAATCGGCTTGATTTAAAAATTGAAAAGTAAGCAACATCATCCGGACTTAGAATCTCTGTTTTAAGGTACAATCCAACCACCCGGTGGGAATATCATACCTAAATTCCCGGTGGAGCTTAACCGGGTGGCGACTCTATCTTAAAATATGGGATTTTAAGTCTCGTATCCCTTAACACATAAATCGAACTAAATTTCAACTTCGACATTGCTTTCATTATCCATTTTCATCACGCTAAAATAAGGACTATCCCTTAGCATGCTTCACAGTGCTCATTGTTTCTCTGCCCCACGCCGAAGAACATTAAAGCTTACCTTGGGGGCGGGGGTATCGGGGGTCGTCGGCTCACAGTGGCGACTCTGCTGGGGATATTCCTCCTTAAAATTTGACAAATCACTATCATTTTCAAACTTTGGTTAACGGATTTTGATGATGTGCCTAAATCATTTTTAAATCAACGCTTTATTTCTTATGCCTTTTGATCTACCGCTTTAGTTAGATTCTAAGTCTTACGGTGCCATCTTTATCACCCTCGTGAAGCTCACTTGTATACCTCATGCCCGCAAGGAATTGGGGATGTTTGTGGGTGGAACACTCATTTCATCGAACGTGTAATTCCCGCGGACGCACTCATTGAGGAGTGGTTGAGTTACACGGAATCAAGCTAAACGAGATCCTTCTATAGTTTTATTCACGACACTAGCAGTTTGAGACTATGAACCACGATAAAATTAACCATAACAACTTCCCTTTAGGCTCACCGAAATAATCTAGATTTAGGTCGCATACTCTCTTGCCGTTTCCTGGCGCTAGAGTTAACCCTAGACTATAAATTGGTGTTACTCGAGAGTCATAAGGTTGGAAGAAGTTTATTTGCTTTTGTGTGCTACTTGTGTTGTGCTCATGCATCCGCACTTCATGCATAGGCCACCTGTGGCCGACCTTTATTTTTGGTTTTCGCTTACCTCTACTCTCCCCTCGCATGAAGGGGGAATTTCACAAAATGCCTGAGATCATTTGAGTCCCCAATGACCTGTACCTAGTTCGCTAGGCAAATCGAGGAATTTGTATATCTCACGTATTTTAGGGTTAAGCTTCGCATCATAAGCTCTTCTACTCTCTACCTCTCTAAACCACCCCGTATGTATAGCATTCATCATTTGGGTTATTTTGTGACTATCCATTTCATTCATGGTTCAATTCAGGCTGATCATCTTTCAGTTTCTCAGTTGGGCCAAGGCACCACTGCCATCAGATTCGATCATTATCTAGTTCGCTGTCTTGTAGGTCTGAATTTAGTGTCAAGCTTAGTTTCGGAATCTGTTTCTTTCTGCTATGTCTGATTTGCCACCAGTGGATAGGGTTCCATCTGAGGGTTCTTCTTCTCCTCCTTTCCTTCTTCCTGGTCAGGTCCAGTCTCCTTTGAGTTCTGAGATTGCCAATGCTTTGTCAGCATTTCTTCGATCCAATCAATTTCGAGATGCAATTTAGGGACAGATCCCAGATTCGGTCTGCGCAGTTTTGGAAGAGAAAAGAAATGTCCAAAGGATTCCGATGATTGGTATTCAAGCTCCGGGATAACTAGAGATCACTCAAAGTGGGCCAGTTTAGGTTCCATCATTTCAGGCTCAGTCTTCTGTTCAACCAATTCAACCGATTCAGTGTGTGCAGCAGCCTACTTAGCCTCCGCTATCCTATATCAGTTCGGTCAAAATATCGCGCAATCTCAATCGCCCATATTTGCTTATCCAACCCAAGCTCCAGACTATACCTTCAAGCCTAGTTTTTTCATTAGTACGAGCCAGCTTCCGCTAACCCCAATAACCCCGAATCAGTTTTAGCCCGCTTGGTCAATTTCTCCTATCTAGTCCCAACCCGGTCTATTCCAACTGGATCAGAATCTATCTCAACCTCAAATGCCTCCAAAGTCCTCTCTTTCCACTCGTCCTCGGTTTATTGTTGCTCCAAGGGGGGCTGCTTACACGCAAAACCCCTTCAATACCAATCTGCAAGTTAACTCTCCCGTCGAGCCCTCGTCGATTACTTCACCATTCCAGTTTGGTGCACCCCATCCCTCTACCGACCAGGTCATGCAACCTCCGAGCATGACACCTGAAATTGAAGCTCTCACGCATCGGTTAGCACCCCATTCATCCAGCGACCAGGTCATGTAATCCTAGGGCATGACACTTGAAATGGAGGCTCTAGTGCATAAGTTCCTAATCTTTAGTTCCAAAGAGAGTCGAAAAGCAAAGCTCAAAGAGTGTGAAGGACCTTGTGCTGTCCCATCACGGGCCGAGGTGAAGGAAAAGCTTTCGCAAGCCGCGCCTGCTCGGACACCTGCTCAGAAAGCATTCGTGTCTCTGTGGAACCTTCCCCTTAGTGTTTTGTTTTCCAAGTTGCTCGAGAAAGGCACGCTTATCTCTCTTCGTAAATATTGTGTTCCCACACCCGAAGAAAGGGGAAACTTTTATCGCTATCATGTTCAGGGAGGATACACAACGGATCAGTGCAAGCCTCTGGGCAGGGCCATTTAGCGTTTACTGCAAGAAGGGAAAATGGCTCAGCCTGGTAGAAAGACTGATGCTGAGGAGAAGCCATCACTGAGCCTGGGCGATGAAGTAGGTGTGATCAATTCTGGTCTCCCCGAAGATATTGTATTGGCCATGGTCTCCTCTAGTTCAGCCAATACCCCTATGCAAACCAACTCTGCCACCAAATCTAACAAGAATCCCGTGAGGCCTATAGCAAATGAAGGAGATAAGTCATCAGCCGAGCGCATGAAAGTTCCAGATTTGACCTGGACAATGTGCCAATGAAAGCTATCGAGGATGATTAGTCTACCGGCTATACCAATCAAGACCCTCCACCTGTGGAGGATGATTTTTCTATGATGTAATTTTCTTTCTATTTCTAGTATCTAGATGTGAACAATTATGCCTTTAAGGCACTTTAATTTAATGAAAGACTCTCTCTTTTTGCTTATTTGTTTGATGTTTCGCCCGATGGGTCCATGCATTCATTTCATCATAAGCATAATATGTTTAGTATTCATGACGTTTCTTTAACTGAAATAAGTTTGAGTACGGATGATAATTTAAAATGGTAACCACTTTCTAATGACCTAACCTTTGAAAGAAAAATGAGAGATTATGAGTTCTTAAAGATCATGATAATGCTTTTGTCTAGTCATCCTAGGCACCTAGAGTTCGTCATCGGATTCCCGAGCATCTCATCTCCATGCCTGAAACAGCAAAAGAAGCTCAGTCCTTCCTGGGATAGATCTAATATGTCAATCGGTCCATCGCCGGGCTCGCGACTATATGAAAACCGATTTTCAAGCTATCAAAGAAGTGTTAGCCTATTATTGAGGAAGAGCATCGCCAAATCATCTTCAACAGAGTTGTGGCTTATCTTTTCTTCACCCACCCATTCTCAAATTTCCCACCCCATGTAACAATGCTTTTTCCTAATACCCTATCTCTTCCACCCCTCCAAACCTTCCCTGTTTCTCTCCTCTTTGGTCATTCTTGGCGAGGGGGACGCATATGATCGGCAAGATTCGACCCTCATCACCATAGAGGAAAGCCGACCCTTTTCACTGACATAACCATCGAGAAGATGACCAAGTTCCTTGAGAAAAGCATCCTTACTCGACACAGCCTACCTCATCATACCATTTCGGACAATGGGTTTCAATCTCGAGGGGGACCCCCTGATTGATAAAAAATTTGGGTCCGAGCCCCGCAGATCTTCACCGCACTGCCCGTAAGCTAGTGGGAAAACTGAAACTGAGAGTCGTATTGAACCCAGCGTCAGAGAGAACCCCATGGACTATGGCGCAGCCTGTGTAGCTTGAACAGTCTTCAGATATATCAAAAGCGCATAGCGAGGCTGAACAACAACCACGTCAAGCATTGAATATCCGTCAAAGGCTAACAATTTGATCCTAAAGCAAGCAAAGCCAACCAGCACTGATCCAAGGGGGAAGTTCTGACTAAATTGGGAAAGATCTTATGTAATCAGAAAGATACCCAGTTCCAGGGGTATGACGATTTTGGATAGTACCGAGTTTGTAAACCCTAGCAATCAAAACAGTTCAAAGCATTATCATATCTAACAAAAAAGAATCAAATCTTGAAAAGCGGCGCATAAAAAGCATATATAAATCAATCACCCGACGAGTGGTCCTCTACTGCTCGGGCAAAAATTAGGGTGTATCCCGCTGATCGGCATTCTACAAACCTGTCAGGCAAAAGTTAGGGTGCAAGAATAACCCGCTAGACTAGAAATCCAAAAAAAGGGCGGTCTGGGCAAAAGTCAGGGTAAAGTGAGCTAAAAGAGTATGTTGGCTAGAAAACCTTCATAGGCTGGTTAACTCCAGAGTTTAGGTCAATAAAAATGATTATCATCATCATATACTCAAACTTAATTCAACTAATGGAAATGTCACTTTTATTGAATCCTTTATGTTTATGCTTGAATGAATATATTGGGCCCTAAAGGCCAAATGTTGCAAGTAAGTCAAACGTAGGGTTCTGTGCAGTCAACCCAATACCTCAAAACAAAAGAAAAGAAATATGAAGATAAAAGGCAAAAATCCTGATAGACTAAAAAGAATCAAGGCCTATGCAAAAACCGAGATATTTCACTGGATTGAAAACCCGAAAAGGGCGGTCTAGGCAAAAATCAGGACATGAAAGCAAAAATAAGCAAGTCTGATAGGCCCGACATAATGTCCGGGTCTATGCAAAAATTAAGACAACAAAACCAAAGATGAATGACTGCCATCGATCACATCAAGATATCTGCATCATCGCCATCAACATCAGAATGCATGGATATGTTCATCGGTCTAATAGATTTGAAGGACTCAAATTCATCCTCCGCCTGTGTCCGCTCAATTCTTGACCGCAACCGAGCATCTTGATTCCACAATATCCCAATCTTCTGAAGCCATCCTTGGTAGAATTCATTGGTAGTGATAGCGCCCAGTCGTTCATTATCCAGAATCTTGAGCTTTGCTTCATGCACCCTCCTTGTCTCCGTCATGCCTGATCCAGCCATCAATTTACAGTCAAATTGCCATGACTTCCCTAGTTCTCCACCAGGGACATTCTCACCTAATCTGCGCAACATCCCTAATCCTTCTCCAGGGGCATTCTTATCTTGTCCATACCACAAAGCAATTCCATGTATCCTTCCTTTTCAAGCAAGTCGATCTTTCCCCAAATCGAGCAAAGTTGATCAAGCAAGTTAATCAGTCAGCTTAAAGATGACCAGTCTAAGTATCTCATGCATTCATACATTCATGCATAATGTTCATGTCTATTATTCTATGCTGAATCCCACAGGAAAATATCCTTGGGTTATGCGCTCGACCTCCAAGCAAGAGCCCATATCAAGGGGCATCTCAGAATTGTCTTCTGTCCTACATTCGAAGACAGAATTTCTCCTAGGGGCACATCAGCTAGTCTCAATGCTCAACATTGGCAGTTTCTCCGGCCTCCCGGAAACCTCACTCTTATTTCTTTTTCTTCCATTTTTATTGCTTAATTGAAGGGGCAAAAATATTTTTGTTCCACAAAATCAATTAAGCAATAAAAACACGATTTATATGGCTTACTAACGCTTTAAAGCCTTCTTGACAAGCACACCATTGGGCAATTTAGAAGGACGACCAACCCGATGGATCCTAAAATTAGAACTCAGAAGTTTCTCCCAGGGGCACCTCAATGTAAATACCCAGGGGCACCTCAATGCAAATACCCAGGGGCACCTCAATGCAAATACCCAAGGGCACCTCAATACAAATACCTAGGGGCATATCAGCCAGACTCAATGCTTGGCCTCGATAATCTCTCCGAACTCCAGAAATCTTAACTTTATTTTGGGTTTCATTCTTCCATTTTTGTTGTTTAATTGAAGGGGCAAAATTTTTTGTCTCAGTAAAATCAATTAAGCAACAAAAGTGTAGCTCATGTCTCTCTCTAATATCTCAAAATCTCTATGGCAGGCACAATGTGTTTAGTCCAATGGTCTCCTCAAGCACTTTTCAGCAAATCCCAGTCCGACCTCGTTAAAAGTCCTCGGCACCTTTCGGTTAAATTCTTGGTGTGCATTCTAGTCCAAGGATCTCATTTGACATTCTTGACATGCGATTCAAGCCAAGCATATCCCAAACCGACCTCATTAGAAGTTTTCGGCACCTTCTAGTTAAGTTCTTGTTATGCATTCCAGTCTAGGGATCTCGTTTGATATTCCCGACATGTGATTCAAGCCAAGCAAATCCCAGTTCGATCTTATTAGAAGTTCTCGACATCCCTCAAAAGCCCAAGCCTGTGCTTGGTAAAACCTCAAAAGCCCAAGCTCATGCTTGGAAAACCTCAAAAGCCCAAGTCCGTGCTTGGCAAACCCTAAAAAGCCCAGGCTCATGCTTGGCAAAACCCTAAAAAGCCCAAGACCGTGCTTGGCAAAACCTCAAAAGCCCAAGCTCGTGCTTGGCAAAACCCTAAAAAGCCCAAGCCCGTGCTTGGTAAACCCCCAAAATCCCAAGCCTGTGCTTGGCAAAACCTTAAAAGCCCAAGCCTTTGCTTGGCAAAACCTCAAAAGCCCAAGCTCATGCTTACCTCAAAAGCCCAAGCCCTTTCTTGGTAAACCCTCAAAAGCCTAAGCCCATGCTTGGCAAAACCCTCAAAAGCCCAAGCCTATGGTTGGCAAAACCCTCAAAAGCCCAAGCCCGTGCTTGGCAAACCTCAAAAGCCCAAGCTCATGCTTGGCAAAACCTCAAAAGCCCAAGCCCATGCTTGGCAAACCTCAAAAGCCCAAGCCCATGCTTAGCAAACCTCAAAAGCCCAAGCCCGTGCTTGGCAAAACCCTAAAAAGCCTAAGCCCATGCTTAGAAAACCTCAAAAGCCTAAGCCCATGCTTGGCAAACCTAAAAAGCCCAAGCCCGCACTTGGCAAACCTCAAGTCTCTCTTAACAAGTATATCAAAACATCCAAGTCGATTTTGTTCTTGATAGGTCTGTTTATGGCAATCCTAGAAGACAACCGGTTCAAGAATCCATGTGTTAGATATAACCCTCTATCCCTTGCTCTTTTGTGAGATCACACTTGGCTCACCAAGTGGTAATCTCCCGAGGGGCAGCCAGTGAGCATAGGCTTTTCGGTGACCCTTGGAACGATGATGAATTGTTGCTCTGACCTCATACGGTCTAGTTGTTCTATTCTTGGAAGGTTGAATCATATTTGGCAAGTCCATTTTTGATGATTTTGAACCTTTGGCGGTGCTTAAATATCATTCGCATGCATTTAGGATCAGCTGTTTTCTTTCGCTCACGTGTAGTAATTTGTTTCATAATTTTCTATAAGATCCAAACATTTACAGCAAGTCTCATTTATATTGTTGGATTCTTGACTCTTCGAGCTTTTCGGAATACTAAGAATCACCTTAATCGGATAATCGTAGTGAAAGATATGGGCATTGGAAGCCTAAACCCTAATTACCCAAAACCCTACCTAAACCCTAATTAACTTAAACCTAAACCTAACCCTAATTACCTAAACCCTAGCTACCCTTAGCCCCCTTTTTTTCTGCCACCACCACCGGCGGTGGCGGCGGTGGCAGCTTGCCCTTTGATGATGGTGGCCGCCACTCGTGGTGGCGGTAACCGCCGCTGTGGTGGCGTTCACCGCCACCCTTTGTTGCGGTGAACACCACCGGGGTAGCCACCCCCGTTGTGGCCACCCCCTCCATTATGGCAGCCACCACTGTCACTGTTATGGCGATGGAGGCTGCAGTCATGGCGGTGACCGCCGCGCCTATGGCGATCCTCGCCGTGAAGGTGGCATTGGGCGTGGCATGACCTGTTTCAGGCCGTGCCACTTCATTTTCTCTCTCCGCTTGCGATTCGACCATGTATTTTTCCCAAAAATTTGTCTAAGTCGGTGAATTTTTGTGTGTGAGAGTATTTAAACAAATCCAAGAGAGAGAGGAGTACTTTTCTGCAGATTTAGAATTTAGAAATCATTTTTGAGAGAAAAAAGAAGAAAAAGAGAGAGAGGGTAGAACTAGAGAGAGAAAGCTTAAGAAAAGCATAGAATCCGGGTTTAATCCTCTCTAATCTCGATTCTTAATTGTTCTTAGGCTTGATCTCGTAGCTTAAACACTAAAATCAGTTAGAAATCATAGGTTAAAATAGATTAAATAGGATTTTTAGAGACTTTTCCTCAAATACCACCCAAATAATCCGTCACTATTTCCATCACTATTTTCGTCACCATTTTGTAAAAAAATCATCAAAAGCTTGCCAAACGTTCGATTCGAGTCTCCCGAGTTAGATTCACGGCCTAGAGGTAACAAAACTGAGTTCCCTTAATCTTTTACTTCATTTTATTGTCTATTGTTGCTGTTCTTGCTGCTTTTGGTGTTATTTCTTTGTTTTTTTTCTTGGTGTTCTTGGAAAACTGTCGGAAAATAATCCGTCCTCTATAGGGATAGCCTTCACCTCTACTCCTATAGCTTTGGCCGCTACTGTTATAGCGGTGAAGGCTATAGCTATGGAGGTGAACTCCACCCCTATAGAGGTCCCGTTATTTCTTACGATTTTTGGATATTTACTTACCCAAATCCATAAAATCAACATTATTTGAGTGTTTTAAGTTTAGATCTATTGAAATATAGTTGATTACGACTTAAAATTTCAACGATTTCGAGTTTACGGATACAAAAACACTGGTATCCCCCCTAAAAATGGTTTGGCGTGGCCAAGGCTATAGTGATAGCCTTGACCGCCATAGCCTTCACCGCTGCCACTGTAGCGGCCAAGGCTAAAGTAGTGGCGGTCAGGGTTGTCACCAAAGCCCTTTGCCGCTAAAAGCTGTTTTTAGCCCTTTTTTTGCCGTTTCTTGTGTTTTTTACCCCGATTTCAACCCAAAAAATTTCCAAAAAATTATGGCTGATCTGAAAACTGTTTTTTTATTATTTTATTCTATTTTTAGATTTTATTTTTATTTTTATTTGATTTAATATGCATTTTAATGGCTTAAAAATAATGTTTTTTACTAAATAAATCTAAATAAATCATTTTCTACCTACTAAAAATTCCAAAAATATTCTGAATATGCTAAATCTGATTTTAGGATGTTTAGTTAATTTATTTCACCTTTTTAGGTTGCTTAGATAATTAATAAATGCCCGAAAATTATGTTTTTATCCCGAAAAATCCAAAAATATGATTTCTTCACGCCATGTATTTATTTTCTACATTTATTAATTCATGCCTTGTTTATGATTATTCCCGTATATTTGTTGCCTCATTTGGAGCCGGGTCCGAGTCGGTAAGCTCGGTTAAAACCTTGTTTCGCCCGTTTATTTATTTATCGCTTTATTTATTTTCTCGCATTAGAAAAATGTGTAGGTATTTGTAAAGCCTTGTAATAATTTTATTTTCTTGCTTTGTTCGCTTTCTGTGTGATGTATGGCATATAAACCGAAAACACAAACAATAATCGGATTAAATCGCATAAGAATTAAGGTCACATTTATTGAAATATAATCGGCTTGATTTAAAAATTGAAAAGTAAGCAACATCATCCGGACTTAGAATCTCTATTTTAAGGTACGGTCCAACCACCCGATGGGAATATCGTACCCAAATTCCCGGTCCAGTGGAGCTTAATCGGGTGGTGACTCTATCTTAAAATACGGGATTCTAAGTCTCGTATCCCTTAACACATAAATTGTACTAAATTTCAACTTCAACTTCGCTTTCATTATCCATTTTCATCACGCTAAAATAAGGACAATCCCTTAGCACGCTTCACAGCACTCATTGTTTCTCTGCCCCACACCGAAGAGCATTAAAGCTTGCCTTGCAGGCGGGGGGATCGGGGGTCTTCGGCTCACAACTCTTCCAAACAACTGCCACTTCATTTAACATGAACAGGTAATCTGACTATGATTTATAATCATCTTTGTCAGATTGAAAAAACTCGCATCAGTGAATCCCTTTACTGAGAGATCACCTTCTCCATATACCAAGAACATTTCCTTAGTCCTTCTCAAGTACTTAAGGATTTTCTTAACAGCCATCTAGTGCTTCTCACCTGGGTCAGATTGCAATCTGCTCGTGATGCTCAACGCATGTGAGACAACTGGCCGTATACATACCATAACATACATGATAGATCCTATTGCAAATGCATAGGGTATTCTATTCAATGTGCAATCTCACCTCTTATGTCCCCAGATACTCAAATTTAGAAAGGTTAATTCCATAAGACATTGGAAGATAATCCTTTCTCGATTGTTCAAGATTGAACCTAGTCAATACCTTGTCTATGTACGTATCATGTGAAAGACCTAACAACCTCTTGGATCTATCTCTATAGATCTTTATACCTAGTATAAATGCTACTTTTCCAAGGTCCTTCGTGGAGAACTTTCTTGAAAATATGATTTAATTGTTTGAAGAAGAGAAGTGTGATATCCTATCATTAGTATGTCATCAACATACAACATAAAGAAAATGATTGCACTCCCACTTACCTTTTTGTATACATAAGGCTCATAAGCATTTGATATAGAATCTAACTCTTTGATCGTATCATCAAACCTTATATTCCAACTCTTGGATGCCTTGTTAAGTCCATAAATGGATCTTTGCAGCTTGCATACCTTCGAGCCATTCTGAGATGTAAAACCTCAGGTTGTACCATATATAAATCTTGATTTAAGTTTCTTAGGAAAGCGGTTTTCACATCCATCTGCCAGATCCCATAATCATAATGAGCAGCAATGACCAAGAGTATCCCAATAGATTTAAGCATGGCTACTGGTGATTAGGTTTTATCATAGTCTATACCTTCTCATTGACTATTACCTTTTGCAACAAACCTTGCCTTATAGGTAAATACATTACCAACCATGTCGATTTTCTTCTTGAAAACCCACTTGCAGCCCATGGGTCTAACCCCATCAGGTGCATTGACCAAATTCCAAACTTGGTTTTCATAGATGGAATCCATTTCTGATTTCATGGCTTTTAACCATTTATCAGAGTTTGAGCTCTCCATTGCTTCCTTGTAGGTCTTAGGTTCATCATCCTCCATTAGAAAGATTTTTTTATCATCCGTGATGAAAAATCCTATATCTTTCAGGAGCATTGGGAACTCTACCAGATCTACGCAATGGTTATTGTATAATAGGTTGTTCCTCGATCACACTTTCTTGTGTATCATGCGTAGGAATCATCAGTTGATCATCTTGTTTGCCTACCTGAAATCCAAGTTCAAGGTCACTCATACTAGCTTTTGCAAGCATGTGTTCCTTATCAAGGAACTGAGTGGTCCTAGAAATAAATACCTTTTTTTCCTTAGGATCATAAAGGGTATATCCTATTATCTCTTTAGGATAACCAATTAACAAGCACTTGTTAGATCTAGCTCCAAGCTTATCTGACATTGTCCTTTTAACATAGGCAAGACAACCCCAAACTCTCAAGTGAGAAGGAGTGGGTTTCTTACCATACCACCTTTTGTATGGTGTAGTATCAATTGATTTTGAGGGCACATAGTTTAGGATATAAACTGTGCTCGCAAGTGCATATCTCCAAAAGGATTTACTAAGACTTTCTTAGCTCATCATGGATCGAACCATGTTTAACAAAGTTCAATTCCTTCTCTCAGACACACCATTGTGCTGAGGAGTATAAGGAGGGGTCCACTGGGGCAATATTCTTTATCCCTTAGATAATCTTGAAACTCTTGGCTTAAATATTTTCCACCTCGGTCTAACTATAGTGCCTGAATATTCTTTCTAAGTTGTTTCTTAACTTCATTCCTATAGCCTTTAAACCTTTCAAAACTATTTGATTTGTGCCTCTTAAGGTATAAATACCCATATCGTGAGTAATCAGCAATAAAAGTGAAGAAGTAAGCAAATCATCCATGTATTTAGACATTCATTGGACCACATGCATCCAAGTGTATTATTTCCAATGTACTTGTGGCACACTCCCTTTTTCCTTTAAAGGGCTTCTTTGTCATTCTGCCTTTTAAACAAGTTCGCAAGCCTCATAAGACTCTTAGTCTATTAGCCCAAGTTATCACCTTTGTGTAACTTAGTAAAGCGGGTTTTGTTTATATGGTCTAAACGACAATGCCATAAGCATGCTTTTGTAATCACAAAATATCTTTCATTACACTTTTATCTAGAATATTTTTCATAATCTTTGATAACATCTTTTATCAAATTAGAATCAACTCCATTTTTTGTGAAGCAGGAAATAATATTCACAAAAGTATAACAATAATTTTGTCCTTATTACAAAATAGCCAAATGGAGATTTTAAGTTCCTACATCAGTAACAGCTATCAAGCTCTAATGATATCCCCGTACGTACAACTCTCCTTTTTCTAATCCTCTACTTCTCTTTAATACCTATACCTTGTACAAATATGTGATTCACTCACTTGGTATCCCATACCTATGTTGAATCCCTAAGAGATGAAGAACATTCTCAATTATAACACCTTAAAGTGGTAGTTTCCAAAACCTCTTCTTCTCATGTATAAGACAAAAGCCTTTCAATCTCATATTTAAAAAAAGATAGTGTTTCTAATATCCCATATTGAAAAAATTACTTTGTTTCCAAAACAAAGCTCTCAAGATCCTTTCATTTTCTCTTAACTTTGCTCTTTCTGCTTCTATATTGGACAACCTGTGTCCCTTTACATCCTCAAAATACCCTTGAATCATTTTTCCTTTCTTGGAAAAAAAATACCTTCTAAGATGTAAAGACATAGACTTCTAAGTCCATGATTTCATGATGCTTTTATTGCTTAAGGTAACATGGATCCTAACATCCAACTTGATGTTTATCTTTATTTCCTTCAAGCTACTTACATAAGGTAACATGGATCTTAACAACCTCTAAGGTGTTGTATCATCTTTTCCTTTATGCTACTTACATAAGGTAACATGGATCTAAACTACCTCTTAGGTGTTGTATCCTTGTTTCCTTCATGTAATTTCCGCATTTCTAGTCGAGGTAGAAATGCTTGCATCATGTTGTTTAGTATCGGGATCATATCATATATGGGCCAAGCCCTAAGCCTTGAGCACTATCCTCACATTTCTAAACAAAACCTTTGAAGCTAGAGCCAGTCAAATCAATTATCAATACATGCAAAATTTATGTAAGAAGTAAAGATTCAACCTAGATATAATAAATAGAATAAATGCTTAGACTTAGTTTTGTACATGCATTTAATTTTTAAGGTCTCTAAATTAAATACTTTTTCCTACTATTTTATTAAGGTTTACTCAAAAACATAATAACCCCTTCCATTGTCTTTCGGGAAATATGGTCTAACCATTCTCCTTAGTAGGTAGCATCTATAATTCATTTAAGCTAACCCCCACTATCACGAGTCAAGCTAACTTATATAGTTATATTTGGATCTAGCCCATTTGCATCTAATGCAATTGCTAATCCATTTGAGTTCCAACCAATGGACGTGCATAACCAATTATATGACTCCTCAAATGATGCCTCCAGCCCGACATTAGCTCTGATATTACCGAAAACTAACCTAGTCCGGTTAAGACTTAACCCTAATTTGAATCATGTGAATAGACGATGTTAAAAGAAGAAAGCATGTTGTGCATGAGCAATTCATTCAGTAAAAAGGCCTAGAATCACGCTTCGATTTTTAGGAAAGCTAATTTTGTCTTAATATTTTAATAGGGATTTATTGGTGCAACAGGTCTCGCCTAATCTAGGACTTACACATGGAGATGATTATGAAACTATAACTAATTTCGGGCCATAAGGAATTAGTAGGTCCAACCTACGGGTCATGCTCAACTGGTAATTCATAATCATTCCATCATGCCAAGACTCCACATAGCATGCAAAATAAACAAGGGTGTTCATTGTTTCTAGTTCTTACACCTATGTCTATAAGTTTTAATTTAACAATTTAACTTTAATTGTAAAACCATATAATGAATCCAATTCATTATACTACAAATCAACTAATTCAAAACAGTCCCTTTGGTACTTAGAATCTAGAACGATGGAGACTCCTAGGTAGGAGAGGCCCCCTTGAAGTAAATGAGAAGCCATGTCCAATCCTTGCTAGAACAACCACGAGCCCTTATGACTCACTTAACCATAGACTATTTAAATCAAAGATTTCGTTCTTTTCTAACTAAGAATTATTCCACTTAATTCAAAATCAAAGCATTTACAATCTCAAGTAAAATATTGTTAATTCTTAGACAACTACCCTGACTAAGTTTGAGCAACATTTAATCTAGTTATCACAATATTTTCTATTGCAAGAAATAAATTCCTAGGCATGGCATAGCATACTCGAAAATATTTCATAGAAAATCAGACCTATCATGTTTCTAGTCAATCATACAATCGCATTAGGCAGGCTCTGATATCACTATTGGTCTAGATTAAGGGTTTTAAATATGTAAAATAGGCGTAATGGAAATTCAAAATTTAATCTAAAGTCCAAGGATCTCCTAAGCATGGCATGATTGACAACATAAACTAGTCTATTATTATTCTAGGCCATACACACTTATAAAAGGACCTAATAATAATTTAACCACTTACCAATTAAAGTGTGAACCCAATGTGGGCAGAATGACCCCATTAGCTGCGTGTACAAACTCCAAAGTAGAAGCCCTCTATAAATAGTCCACATGAGCACCACCGACCAAAACCTTCTAGAAAGGGAGCACCGATAAATAAGCAGAAGACAGCTAGATCTTCCCTACTAATTTATTCTAGAAGAAATTCCCTTAGTTTTCTATTCTAAGTAAACACGTCTTTCAACGGATTACTTTTAGGAACTCGAACAACTAAGAGAATAAGAGAGAGGGAGAGATATTTCAAAAATTAGGTGTGAAACAATGAGGAGAGGAGCTCTCTATTTATAGGCATAAGGGGTGGATTAGAAAAAGAATTTAATCCAAGGCTTGTGCAATTAGAAATAGAATAAACATAACCTTTTAGTCATTTACTAAATAAGAAAGAGTTAGAGTTAAATTCAGTCTTCCTTTATTATTACTCAATTCAATTAATTAATTCAATTAATTAATTAATAGAATAAACAATTCCTATTTTATAGGAAACAAAGTCAGACTTGAATTACAACTCTTATTGAAAAATTATTCAACTAATTAATAATCAAACAATCAATTAATAACTACTTAATTAATTAAAGAATAATTTAAACTTAATTTATAAATATCAAATAAATAGAAATGGAAATAAGTTGGACTCTAAGTCCAACTACAACACTGCTGGCCGAAGTCAGCAGTGTGCGGGCTTCTTGCCAGCCTTGTTTGCATAGGCCTGTGCCATCGCGCCGGCCCAGCCTGCTATCGCATAGCCCACACTTGTGGGCTGTGCGCACCACACATGCGTGGAGGACTTTGCTTGCGTTCTGCGTCACATAGTGGGCTGCTTTAGCATCCCGCTAGCGCAAGCCCTCTGAGCCTTATGCAGCACTACCAAGGCCCACGGACAGGCCTGCCGCAAGTGCTGTCCCACAGCACTTGTGCAGGCACAATTGTACGAGTCCACACATTACCTTACCGTGGAACCTACTATGCAGTTTTCTATTTCTCTTATGCCTTTTCATTATTTTTGGTACACTAGTCCAACCAGTAAAATTGGTCAAACCAATAAAATGGTCTACCCATTTATTTCCTGGTATACTAGTCCAACCAGTAAAAATTGGTCTAACCAATTAAAATGGTCTAACCATTTATTTCTCTTCTAGATTAAACCTAGTCTAACAGTTCTTTACATGGATCCTGTAATATCAAGCCATCAAAGTTTGACCTAGCCCAAATTCCTTTTTAGGAATTTGATTGGCTTAGAGCTCTAGACCGTTGTGGACTCTGATCGCTTTGATCAGTCATAGTGGCTCTCTAGCATGGGGCATAAGACCCCTCAATATTCGAAATGTCATGTGCATATGACTTAATCCTAGTTCTGCAATAATATCAATACAATTCACTCCTCTTATCAACTGTTAAGTACCATCTGGTTTCTCGGACTCGATTTAAGTGCCAGTCCACTAGTAGCCTTAGATGCTACCCTAGTAATTTAGTCTTGGTACCAAAGTACATAACTCAACCATATTAATGTGTTGACTAGGATTCCATCCTATCAATGCATACTCTGCAGAGGTTTACGAGTGTGTCACTTCTAACAAGTGGCCAAGGTACAACTCCCTTACATTGTTATAATGGAGTGATAGATTCCATCTTGACTACTCAGCTTACCAACGGACAGACATCAACTATACCCATAATCATCTGTATCACTCAGTCTATAGAATTCTTAGGTATGACCCAAAGTATAACAACATCTGAATAAGGTAACTAGCATTTCAGGTCTAAGGATATTCGTATTGGTATTGCAATGAGACGATAAAACACCAATACATAATATAGATTACCGAGTGTTTTCTCACAGAGTATTTCCCTAAATACATCCATGTGTTAACCCAAGGTACCATCCTCTAGCACTGGAGCTATGCTACTCTGAATTAGATTCAAGAGGCATGACGACACATGCTAGTCTTTCTGTATTCATCAATGTCCAGTCTTGATGATACTATGACTAGGGATATTTAGACAAATCATAATTGCACACAAACCGGTTCTCACCAACATAGTCCCACTCTGCCCTTGCAATACGTACTATGATTTTGTCAAGGACTTTTGCAAATACATCAATGAATATATTCTTAACTAGTTATAATATATTTTTGCATTCATCAATGTATCACAAGAAATGCCTTTACATTTGTTCATACAAATTTAATTAACTATGGTATATCGCCCTAATTGCTCTAGGGCATACATTATATCTGACATTCCTACCCTACGGATTCCCCATTTGGAGCCTACTCAACTAGTGATCTTGGGTTGATTGGCAGTATCCCCAGCTCTCCCTCTCCCTCTGTAGAGAACTTAATTAAAATTTTTGTCATACAATGTGAACATATTGGGAATGTAATCGGGTTTACTAATAGTGTCCCTAGCAACTCTCCTCCTATTAAGGAGAACTTAGCTGAAATTTCTGTCTTGTAGCGTGAGAACAATGGTATAGGTAACGGGTTAACTGTCAGTGTCCCCAGCCATCCCCCCTTCCAATTGGTAAACTAGTAGTAGAATAGGGATCACTGAAAGTCTCATGTTCTGTATCTCAGGTTTCTGCTTCATGGGAGGATGCATCTGAAATTTCTGTCGAAAACCATTCTAGCCCTCAGCCAAATTTTTTAGCTGAAAACTCAAATTTTTGAAAGGCCATCATTCCCTCATTAGGTCTTGTTAAGGTGGTACCAGTTAGTTCTAGCTCCTCATACGAACAGGTGTCGACTCCAAAAAAGGCACTAACCACCAAAATTTTCATCCCTACCAATGGACCAAGTAGACAAGTATCATCGTCTAAAAGGTCTACTTCCACAAAATCCTCGGGTCCTGATATTGCTAATATGAATAGGGTTATTACTCGGTCCAGAGCTAGACCTTCTGGAATAAACGAGAATAAGGCAACTCTTAAAGTGGCAAATTGGGTGTTTTTTAGGATAAGCATGCTAAAGTTATCCTGCAGGCGTTGGAGACGAGGAGGAATTAAGGCACTCGATTTTTAAGGTATTTCTTGTCATTTAATATGTCATTGAATTTCTTGAGTTGGAATTGTTGAGGGGGTCTCAATAATGGGGGAAAGCAATCGTTGGTAAAATCTCTCATTCCTAAGTGGAGCCTGCATGTAGTTGCTCTTTTAGATACAAAATCTAGTGGGGTATTGTGTCAAGTAGTCCGCAAATTTTGGGGATATATTGACTTTCAGTTTCATTGCATCTCGACTATAGGATTATCGGGGGAATTGTAGTATCATAGAATTTGTTGTTGTTTCAAGGATCAGTTATTCAAGAATCGGATAGATGAGTTATTATTCGGTTGATTTCAAGTTAGGTCAAGGTTCACTTAGTGTGTATTTATGTAGTCAATAATGCTAAAATTAGGAGGGAAATGTGGCAGGAGTTGAGTGTCATTGTTGGTGGTTTACAATCGATGATTTTATGTGGCGATTTCAATGAGGTGTTACACATTTCGAAAAGGTTTGGGGAGAGATCTTTGAGGTCGATTTTGGACTTTAAAGATTTTGTAGATGGTTGTGCACTTTATAATTTGCCTTTTCATGGGAGAGATTACACGTGGGCCAATTCTCAATCTTTCTCAAGAATTGATCGGGTGCTTGTGTCTTGTGAGGTGCTGGATCAATGGCCAATAATGCAAATTTCTACAAACGATTCAGCCCTTTTAGACCACTTTCCATTAGTTTTTTTGTCTCATGCCTTTCGAAATGCGGGGAGGAAACCATTTAGATCCTTGAATGTGTGGTGAGAGAACAATTCATTTTTACCTTTTTTAAAATAGGAATGGGAAAGGATTTCATCAACCTTTCCGGACCAGAACATTCATTTTAAGTTGTGTAAATTGAAGGAATCCATTCGCAAGATAGAGGAGAAGATTAAGGAGTTGGAGACACGTATGATCAGCCTTACACCAAGTTTAATAATATAGCCTATAGATGGATTGGAAGGGTCAGATTTACATAGAGTGCGTACAGAATTACTAGCTTATAGAAGGAACTTAGAAAACATAAGGCACCAATAATGAAGAGTATCGTGGACATTGTTGGGTGATGATAACACAAGCTTCTTTCATAGAACTGCTTCTGCACGAGCCTAAACTAATCATATTAATCAATTGGAAGTGGACGGGGTGTTGATTCGTGATGCAGGGTCTCATTGCTACAAAGATTTGGGAGTTTTATTCAGATTTGTTCGCCGGAAGATAGGTGGTACCTTTTTCACTAAGGAGGCTAGATTTTCATTATGTGGATTCCTCTTCCAACTCTAGGCTGATAGCCAGTATTTTGGAGGATGAAATTTGGGGTGCTCTATATTCGTGTGGTGAAAATAAGGCTCCAGGGCCTGACGACTTCAGCTTTCATTTTTATAAAAGATTATGGGTAGAAATTAAAGAGGATTTGAAGCAATTATTTGCTAGTTTCCACACGATGAATAGGCTACTGGAGAATATCAAGGCATCTCACATGATCTTGATTCCAAAAATTCTAGGTTCTTGTGCTCTTACTAATTACAGGCTGATTACCTTGATCCATAGTGTTTATAAATTGGTAGCGAAGGTTTTAGCTAATCGTATGTAGCCTTGTTTGTCGGAGCTAATATCAGATTCCCAATTTGGTTTCGTTAAGGGAAGAAACATACACTAGTGCTCTTTCATTGCTTCAGAAGTGCTACGCACAATTCATTCAAGCCATCAATCTTGTTTTATTTTGAAATTGGATTTTCATAAGGCATATAATAGTGTGTCATGGACTTATATTGACGAGGTGATGAGGAGAATGAAATTTGATGATAAATGGGTTTCTTGGTTGCGGAATTGTAGGAAGAATTCATCCACATCTATTCTCATAAATGGGATTCTGAGTGACCAGATTCATCTTCGAAGAGGTGTTAAACAAGGGGACCCGTTGTCTCCTTTTATTTTTTTACTGGCCATCAAAGGATTGAAGTAAATGCTGGATGCCAGTATTAGGGAAAGGCTACTCTAGGGGTTTCAAATTGAGGGTTCAACAAAGGATCTATCGGTGCTACAATTTGCCGATGACACCATTTGCTTTTTACCCGCGAATAAGACTGTATTGTCAATATGTTTATTAGAGTACTTCACTGCTTCTAGTTGATTTAAGGGCTTAAAGATTAACTATAATAAGAGCTTGTTGATGGGTGTTAATGTGTATGAACCGATGTTACTCTCGTGTGCGGATTTTATTGGGTGTAAAATGGAAAATTTTTCGATCACTTATTTAGGTACCCCCCTAAGTTGGAAACGACTACCAGTTTTAGGTTGGACCCCGTTGGTGTTAAAATTTTAGAATAGACTAGCAGGTTGGAAGGGCAATTGTTTGTCATATGGAGGGAGGGTAGTGTTGATCAAATCGGTTTTGGGTTCACTTCCGATATATTTGTTGTCCCTGTATAAAATGCCTATGGGGATTAATGATTGGCTGACTCGACTTATGCGTAACTTTTTATGGAGGGGTGATTCAAATGAAAGAAGTCTTTGCAAGGTGGGTTGGAGCACTATTGCCTTGCCAAAAGAATTAGGTGGTCTTTACATCAAGGATTTTAGACTTGTCAATTGTAGTTTGCTCTTGAAATGGCTGTGGAGATTACGTAATGTAAACCAACAGTCAATTTGGTATAATGTCTGTGTTCACTGATATGGCTTCTTGTCATGGACAGAATTCGCAAATTGTGATGTACGGGTCCTATCTCCTGGTTGAAAAGGGGTGGCTGTTTCTTGTATCTCGGATGGACAATTTTGATCTCTATTTAAGAGAAATACCCATATGTTTTTGGGAAATGGAATTACTAGTTCTTTCTGGCATGATAATTGGACTTCGAATCAGCCCCTTAGCGATCTATTTTCAGATTTATTTCCAATGTGTAATAGGAAATCTTATATGGTGCAATAGGGATGGAATTCTTGGCATTGATGCCTTCAGTCATCCCTTTTAGAAATGACGTTTACGTATTTCAACAAAAGTGCTGAAGCATATTCGAGTCATTTCGAAGGGAATGAGGTGATTTTAGTTACTAATATTCAGAGGGTGTGCATATTTCCAAGGGTGGCAGACATATTTGTATGGTTGGGGGAAACACATAATTGGTTTACAGTTGGTTCCTTCTGTCATCTTTATTACCATCAGCCTAGGTGGACGGCTCCAATTATGAACATCAAGCTATTGTGGCTATCAAATCTAATTCCAAAAATAGGTTTCTTCGGTTGGCTTATGTTTCATGGGAGTATACCCATGAGGACTTTTCTACTAAGACGGGGGTGCGGGACTATAGAAAATGATGATTGCCCTTTTTGTGGTGTTGGGGAGTCAATGGCTCATGCCCTATTTTTTTGTGCCGGTAGTTTGCGAATTTGGCACCAACTATTCGATATGTTTGGCGTCTTGGTTATAGTACCATCTTTGAGCGGAGAATTCATCGAACTATGGCATTCACACTTCAGTTCAGGTCTCAGCCGTGACTTTGCTACCTCATTGTGGTTCATGATAGCGTGGTCATTGTATAAAGGAACAAGTTTGTTTTTTAGGGTGCTATAGGATGGAAGGACATTTTAGTCTCGAGCATTTAGTTCTGTTGGTTCTTGTTTGTGTGTAAGAAGAGTCCCATGGGCTTCATTATTTCGGATGTATTTAACTTTCCACAACGACTCCTTTCATGTAACTAAGTAGTGTGATCACACACCTTGTGAAAAATACTCCTTTTTGAATTAATAAATTGCCCAGTAATTCCCACTTTGGCGTTCCTTGGGTGTTTTCATTCAAAAAAAAGTGTGAAAATCTGGTATTTTGCTGGTTATTTATATGATTTCTTTCATAAAAGCATGCTTATGTTTGGTATTTTGCTGGTATTTTGTTGGTCTTGCTGGTATCTTCCTGGTTTTGCTGGTATTTTGCTGGTATTATACAAGGTGTGAAAATCCAACATTTTATCAGAGAAATTTTTTGTTTCACACCTCGTATAATGCTAGTTTTTCACACCTTGTATAATGTTGGAAAAATGTTGTTTTCCACACCTTGTATGATGCTGGTAAAATGCTGGTAACTTGCTGGTATAATGCTTGTATCATCTGTTACATATCTTCAAAAATAAAAACTCAAAAAAAGTATATCATTATAGATCTACTTTCGAAGATAAAAACCAGACGAACAAAAAACTTTAAGGCAACATATAAAAAAAATCAACGGTTTGCGAGATAAATGCAAACAAAGTAAAAAAAATAAAAAAAGGAAGGAGGCTGCTCGGTAGGAGGAGGAACTTACGACATGAAAACAACAAATTTAAAAAGTGACCAAATGGTTAATTATAAAAGTAGATGGTAATTATGTAGATATTTTACTCAACCCCTGCATTTCTTACAATTTCCCATTAAAGTATTTATACAATGAATTTTTTCATTAGGAAAAAAAATGGGCCACCAAGTATTTTTAATATGGGCCATAAATTAGATTATGAACTATATGTTTATATCATTAGTACAAATTATTTTAGTAACTATTTTAAAAAGATGTTTTATTATAGTTTTATAAATATTTTATTATGTGAGAATTAAAATCTAGTTAGTTCATGAGCTTTAATCGAGCATGTTCATGAACTTGTTCACGAACCTCTAATCGAGTTTGTTCGCAAGTTATCGAGCCGAGCTAGGACTTGTTCATGTTCAGCTCATTTATTATTCAAGTCCAAAATCATATTCACGAACTGTTCAATTATAAAATGAGTCGAGTCGAGTCAAGTCAAGTCGAGATCTTATCGAGTCGAATACCGAGTTGTTCATGAATGGCTTGTCTCATTTACAACCCTAGTTAGTATAAATGGTTCCGTTATAGATTTCTATTTCCTGTTTTTAATATGATGTGCCACATTAAATGTTGAACATAATTATTTAATCTTATATGAAGATTAAATAGAAGTTTGTACGATTAATTTAATATTATTTTATATCACAATAAATGTTGAATATTATGTATTTGATCTCAAATATAAACTTGAATTATTAATTTAATGTTATTTAATAATGAGACCGATAAAAAACCCTAGGCATTAGAGCCTTTTTCATTAAACTCTCTCTGAAAAAAACAACCTTTGCTATTTTTCAGGTTTGAGGAAGAAGGGTACTATTATACTTCCTTCTTCCTCCTCATTTTTGTTATTGTTTACTTGTTTTTTTTGTTCCTTCTCTTTTTTTTTTGTTTATTGTGTGAATAATGTACTTTTTTTTATTTTTTACTATGTTATTGTTTTCTTCAAACATAAATATGATGTTATACATATCTTGATAGTTTTACAATTAGGTTTGACTTCATCAGTCATTAGACAAAGATACTTGTGAATCTTTCACATTTGCTACACAGATTTATCTCTCTTACACATGATTGCCCTAGATCTAGAAATCCGGTTGATGTTATGGCTATGCCGGTATTTTCATGGTTGCCGATACTCGAGAATTTTAGTTGGTGGTTAGAAAATTATATATTGCAGCGTTTATCTCTCGTTTCAGTTGTTTATGTTCGTCTTCTTGCTCTTGTAGCAAGTTTTTTTATATTATTTCCCATTATGGTAAGATTTTGTATCTCTAACCATGTTAGGTTGTTTTATTTGATATATATTCTTTTACTTATGTATCAATCAAAACGTACTCCATAAATCAGGGTTCCTAAAATATATCCTTTTTATTTAAAAATAATGAAATTGATTTAGCAAATTATTTTATTATTATTTTATCTTAAGAAAGGGCGCTTAGGAGAGAGATATCAGAAAAGGAAAATAGAATAAAAATTATTTTTTAGTGTTTATTTCCATTATTTAATAAATTTCATTAATGGCTTTTTCTCTTTTCACTACCCAAAAGTCCTATATACGATTACCCCAATATATCGGGTATTGCTATTCCTCGTTTGTCTTCTATGCATCAGCCAACATTGTTGATGGGTAAAGCCTCCTCATCTTCGTCCGTCGATTGTTTTTCAACTTCCCTACCTTAATTCTTGTTTGGCATCCATCGGAATAAGGAAGCAATCACAAGAGGCACCAATTTGCAAATTGCTTACTTCTGCTAATTAGGATAACAGTGAAAGTGGAAAATAGTTTTACAATTTTGAAAGCATATGGAAGTTTATTGTTCGTAATTCTCAATTTATTTGTTCTAGATTGTGATGCGATTGGTGATTGATTAAAAAATTGGATTTTACTCGTTTGAAACAATCTGGAATGATAGTTCAAACTGGAGTGATAGAATGAACGCCCCTGTGCATCCAAACGTATACGGCTTGCCTTTCCCTTTCTTTCTTTTACTAATTACCCAACGGCCTCTTAGTAGCGTGTGGATATAAGCAAATACATGGGCAATGCTTAACACCAAGTATTTAGGCCTGGTTGCCCAAGTGGACTCGTAAAAAAAATAAATGCCAACCTGAATATGGTTCAAACTTGGAAGCTTTTTTTTAAAAAATTTATCTCATGTGGAATTACAATAATAACAAAGGTAAACATTGTCCCACCTTGCGTGTGGACTCGAACCTACGACTTTTAGGATCACAGTTTCAAGGCTCAATTACTAAACCAAGCCTTTGCCTCGGAAGTCTTAACCACTAAGTAGAACTCTAAAAAGAACAAGGTCTTACAACTTAAGTATTGAAATGGATAAAAAAAAACTGTCAATATTCAGAGTTTCCAACTACAACTACCCACTAATTGTATTTCGTAAAATATGTATTATAAAAAAAAACTGAATACACATTGTTTTTTCATCTAAAGTAGAAAGCACCACATAAGCATATGCATATATGTTGCAAAAATTAGGAGCATATGGTAGGCAAAAGAAAATGGCGCAAATAATCAAGACCATTTTCAAGACTCACATATCTCCAACTCACAATACTCAACATCCCCACACTTACCTTATTTACCCTAACTATCCCTTCCCCTTCACAAAACCCTAACTTCACATCCCCCACCACCCCACTCGCCGACTCACTCCACCAGCACCCGGCCGCCGGCGCCGGAAGCTCCGCAGAGAACCACCCTTCACCACCCCCCACTTTCCCCACTTCACATTCCACCACCGTGAACACCGCCCTCCACCCTTCCAACACCACATGCCACGTCGCCACCAACTCCTCCACCGCCCCTAACTCTCCGATCACCGGCGAGCACTCCACATCTATATCAAACTGAAACACCCCCTTGTGGGTGAGACGGCTCCCGGGCTTTGCCACGTGGATGATCGCACGGCCTGTTCTGCTTGATGATATGTTGATGATGAATAAGAGGTTGTGGAGGGAAAGGAGGTGCTTCTTAGGGGTTTTGTGGCGGCGTTTGGCGGCGGTGTGGCCCATGGTGTAGAGGCGGCGGTAAGGGATTAATGGGTTGGTGAGTTTGAGTTGGGAAATTGAAGGGAAGTGAAGGGTGCAAATTGGGTCCCATATGTGGTCGGAGGACATGCAAATTGACCATGATTTTGAAACGCAGGAGGCTTTGGCTAGTGTTATGGGGTCAAGATGGTTTGCTACTAGGACTAGAACCTCCCATGGTGGCGGCGATTTGCCGGAATTTTCGTTAGACATGCCGGGTGATATTGTGGATAATTAATGATCGGTTAGATAGGGACAGATATGTGGGGAAACATGAAATAGTGTAGGAGAGGGGGGTTTTGGATATGTACAAGTGTAGTAAAATGGGGGAAGCATGGGAACAATGCGACACATGAGGTGTTGAGGTGGCAAAGAACCTGCCATCAAGCGGTTGGATGGTTGGTTCAGAGAACTTAGTAATATTTTTATTTATTCATCTTATTTACTGAATTTTTTATCCGACTATATCCAGATCTAGAACCTAGCTAGTAATATTCTAATATTCATTTGGTAGAAAAAAGAACTTTTTCGAATTCTCGGTAGACCTTTAATTTTCTACAAGTGAATGTGAATTATGATTTCTTAAAATTGACAATCGGTAAAGTTCTATATTTCAATTTCAATCATTTATTAACTTTTAATGACTAAAATGTAATCGCAATTGTTTGTAGGATTCACAATGCAATTAAATTGAAACTATTAAAATTCAATGAATAATTGAATTTAATTAAAATATACAACTACATCATTCTCCAACTTTAGAGAATTCAAATTCAAGAGAATAAGATAAAAGAAATCGAAAAGAGAAGAAGTAAAATAAATGTGGTAAGTGTTTAAAATTGGAATTGTAAAGTTGTACATTTCTATTAATCCCAACCATCTACTGAGTTTTAATGGTTCGGATTTAATTTCACTGTGGACCCCCACAAACCACTAAAACTCAATCTGAACCATTAAAATCCAATTGATGGTTAAAATTAACTGAAATGTACAACTTTACCAATTCCAAACTTTAGAGAATCCAAATCCAAATCGAAAAAATTGACTCAAACAAAAAACACCATCTTAAAGACAACAAATTTGTTAATTTATTTCGTTACTCATAAAGAATTGAATGGGTAACTCTCATTTCTTTACACATCATTTTGTGGTTAAAAAGTAGTCTTATTTTTTTTTCAAAAGATTTGTCTCATTGGATTTACAATAATAACAAAGAAAAACGCAACATGTGATATCTAGGATTACCTTTGGGCTCAACCACTAAGCTAACGAAAGATTCTGCTTTGAGGAGGTTCACCCAAATCTTTGTACTTTCGTCTTTTCTAGCCTAGTCGTTGAGACACTACGCCATCTATGACCATATGCATCTCTGCAAAAGAATTGCCTAGTCGCTAAAAATTGTTACCCTTAGGTAACAAGCAACTCTTTTATAAAAAAATAAAGAGTAAGATTTTGGCCATTGCAATATGTCCCTATAGCAACTCTTTAAGTCATTTAGAATGCTATAGGTCCTATAACTACATTTCACTGGACAACCTTTTTGTCGCCATCTGGAAATAACAATACCATGTTAGAAATTGCAACTTTTCAGTGTTACATTTTTATTTTTAGCAACACATTTATTAGATTAATGCAACCAATTGAAATTTACATTTTTTGTTGTAGCAACTCTTTTTGATTTAATATTTGAGGTTAAGAGCAACGCATTTTCATTGAATATGCAACTCTGTTGTATTTCAAATGTGATAATAGCAACACTTTTTGTATCATAGACAACCATTTAAATATTTGTAAAATCAATAATTCAACATACTATTAAAATTAAAGGACAAACTTAAAAAAGTATCATGTGGTTTTACTCATTTGCAAAATGGGGTTTGAGAATTATTTTTTTTGCAAAATGAGAAAGGATAAAAAAATATTTTTTTGTTCAAAATAGTAATGTTATAGAGTATATTTCAATCAATTCCACATGTTCATAATTTAACCTTATTATTTAAAAATTATACATCAGATTTGAGTAAGTTGCGGAAATTTTTCTATTTTTATGATTTTTGAAGTTTATAATCATATTTTAATTAAAAAAAATTACACAACTAAAAAAAATTTCAAAAATTATCAACTATGTGTACTGCATTTTTATTAAATAATCCACAAAAATTCGGATTAAAACAAAGAACATTACTCATTGTCGTGACATAATTTCATATTGAGAATCATCTTTTTGCTAATTTTTTGAAACCACAGACCTCGTTTTGCGAAAAAAAATTCAGACCCCTTTTGCAAATGAGGGAAACCACATGATACTTTTTTGAAGTTTACCCTAAATTAAATAGGCAATACAACAAAATTTTAAATTATCTAATTTTAATGTGGCAAAGTTTAGCCTAGTGGTTGAGCCTTAAAGCTGTGATCTTAGAAGTCACATGTTCGAGCCTATATAGGGGTGAGGTGGGATAGGGGTTTTTCTATGTTATTGCTGTAAGCCCAATGAGATAATTTTTAAGGCAAACTTTAAAAACATGCCTTGTGGTTTGACTGTTTTGCAAAAAGGTCATTGTGGAATTTTTTTCAAAAGGGTACCTGTGGTTTCAAAAGTTAGCAAAAATATGTTTCTCAAATTTCGACACCACATTTAGAAGGGCAATCTTGTCCATTTGAAGTGAAATTTCGCAGCTTTATTTATAAAAAATACAATACACATTAGTGATAAATTTTAAATTTTTTTGAAAAGTATAAATAATTAAAAATTGACGATAACTTTAAAAAATCATAACAAAATGAAAATTTTCTGAAAGTTACTCAAATCTTGATAAATAATTCAAAATAATATAATTTAAATATAGGAATGTCGAATTTATTGAAATAATTGAGATTACCATTCCAAATGTGGTTTCAAAGTTTTGAGAAGCATGTTTTTGCTAACTTTTAAAACCACATGCACCCTTTTGAAAAACAATTCCACAAGGACCTTTTTGCAAAACAGCCGAACCACAAGGCATATTTTTGAAATTTACCCTAAATTCAAAAAAAATTATCTAATTTAAATAATTTATAATAAATTATTTTTAATTATATCTTAATTTAAATAGTCATTAACTTTATTGCACATTTCCTGTAACTTTTAATTAACTTTTTTAAATAAACTATAACTGTGTGATACTTCCATGTACATTTTTCAATAACTCTTTATTAAATCAATAATTTTCTTTAACTTTCTCATTGTTGAATTATTGATGTATCAGTCTCCTGTTACTATACAGGCGGGCGGCTGATATATAATTGATGTGGGATCCACGTCATTAATAATTGATGTAATATGTTTCTTACTATATACCGTTTTTACCGTTGGATTTCTCTATAAATAGGAATTCAATTCTTCATTTGATATATACCTCAGAAATAAGAAATAAAAAGTTTCTCTCAAATTCTCTCTCTGCCTTCTCTATTATTGTTATAATTTCCTTGCATATATAGTCAATTTCCAACACGTTATCAGCATGAGCTTGCTTTATCGATCAAGCATATCACCAAAACAAATCCAAAGTAAGGCATAATTATTTTATTTTCTATAAATATATTATACCTATAATTCTTAATATGTCTAATATCAAAAGTTTGGACTTTACTCCTCTTGATGTATCGGGAAAAAATTATCTTGCTTGGGTGCTGGATGCAGAAATGCATCTAGAATCAATGGATCTTAATAATATTATTATTGAAAATAATAATATTACACCGTAGTTTAAGGCAATGGCTCTAGTTTTTCTCCGCCGCCATCTTGATGAAGCACTTCAATTAGAATATTTGACTGTCAAAGATCCTGCAGATCTTTGGAGACAATTAAAGGAGAGGTTTGAAAACCTTAAGAAAATATCTCTACCAAATGCCCTATATGAATGGATAAACTTAAGGCTTCAAAATTTTGAATCTGTTAGTGCATACAATTCTAAACTTTTTTAAATTACATCCACATTAAGATTATGTGGAAAGGAAATAACTGATGAGGATTTACTGGAAAAGACATATTCTACTTTTCATTTGAATAATATGGTATTACAGGAACAATATAGAGCAAAAGATTATAAGAAATATAGTGAACTAATTACTGTTCTTCTCCTAGCAGAACAGAGAAATCAATTCTTGTTGAAAAACAATGAATTACAACCTATCGGAACAAATCCATTCCCTGAAGTGAATACGATAATTCATAATAATTTTAATGGACACGGCCACAGAAATGGTCGTGATCGTGGTTGAGGTAGAGGTCGTGGTAATGGGCGTGGTAGAGGATATAATAATAATAATTTCCACCAGAAGTGGAAACACGTTAATAATAATAATAACAATAATTTCCACCCGAAGTGGAAAAATACGAACAATCAAATTGAAAGATTTAATAAAAGAAATAATAGTCAAGATGATGAAAATAAATGCCATAGATGCTGTATGACTGGTCATTGGTCAAGAACTTGTAGAACCGCTAAACATTTGGTAAACTTATACCAAGCATCCCTCAAGAAATGTGCGGAACCAGAAACCAATTTTATATTGAATGATAATAACCGCACTAATGACTCTATTGATATCCACAATATGGAGATGGATGATTTTCTGTTACCCAGCTCTAGTGGCAGGGAAAAATTTGAATAATTACTTCATATATTTTTCTCAATTAATATATTATAATTTTTATGTCATTATTGGTTTGCTTTTATTATTGATGTTTAATATACTTTTTATGTAATGCTTATTTATAAATAAATAATAATGCATCTTTCATTTCTTCAATGAAGAAAATAATTTCTTTTCCGGTATTATATAACTTCAAGGAAAATAAAGCAAATTTATGTATTGTAGATAGTGCCACCACCCACACTATTCTCAAAAAGGCAAGATATTTTAATACTCTGATAAGGGGTGAAACTGTTGTTACCACAATATCGGGACAAACAAAAATGGTTGAAGGCTCCGGAAGAGCTAGTATTATATTACAAAGGGGAACAAAACTTATTATAAGTAATGAATTATTTTCCCCGAATTCTCATAGAAATTTATTAAGTTTTAAAGATATTCGCAGAAATGGATATCATATTGAAACTGTGAGCTAAGACAATAAAGAATGTCTTTATGTTATAAAAATAATTTCAAGTAAGAAATGTACACTTGAAAAATTTTATACTCTTTCATGTGGGTTGTACTACACGTATATTAATATGATTGAGGCCAATTTATTTATAAACTAGAATTTTATAGATTCAGATACTTATAAAATTTGGCATGATCTACTAGGTCATCCTGGTTCGATAATGATGAGAAAAGTTATTGAAAATTCACATGGCATCCATTGAAGAACCAGAAGTTTCTTCAAAATAATGAATTATTTTGTGCTGCTTGTTCGCAAGGAAAATTAATAATAAAACCTTCCAAAAGTAAGGTTGGAATAGAATCACCAGCATTTTTAGAGCACATACAATGTGATATATGTTGACCAATTCATCCACCATGTGGACCATTTAGATATTTTATGGTTTTAATTGACGCTTCAACTAGGTGGTCACATGTATGTTTATTATCTTCACGAAATTTGGCATTTGCAAGGTTACTTGCTCAAATCATAAGATTACGGGGACAGTTTCCCGATTATCCTATTAAATCAATTCGTCTTGATAATGCTAGAGAATTCACATCCAAATCATTTAATGATTATTGTATGTCGATTGGAATAAAAGTTGAACATCCTATAGCATATGTTCATACACAAAATGGTCTAGCAGAATCATTTATTAAACGCCTACAATTAATTGCACGACCGCTAATTTTGCGAATAAATCTCCCTACTACAGTTTGGGGTTATGCAATATTGCATGCAACATCTCTTAATTGTTTAAGACTAGTAAGTTATCATGATTATTCTCCATTACAATTAGCTTCTGGCCATGAGCCTAGTATTTCTCATCTTAGAGTTTTTGGTTGCGCGGTATATGTGCCTATTGCTCCACCACCTCATAGGAGATTGAGAATTTATGTTGGCTATGAATCCCCTTCAATAATTAAATATCTTGAGCCAGTAACCGTCAATATGTTTACTGCACGATTTACGAATTGTCATTTTGATGAAAGTACTTTCCCAAAATTAGGGGGAGAGAATAAGAGCCCAAATTTGGAAAAGAAAATAATATAGAATGTTTCATCACTTTCTCATATAGATCCTAAATCAAATGATTCTGAACTAGAAGTTCAGAGAATAATCCATATTCAACATTTAGCAAATCGATTGCCTGATGCACTCGCTAATCCTAAAAGAGTAACGAAATTGAATATACCAGCAGTAAATGCGCCAATTTGTATTGAGATTCCTAAAGAACAACCTACGGATAATACTTTAACCTGCCTGAAACGTGGATGACCTATTGGTTCAAAGAAAAAAAATTATAAAAGGAGGAGAGTTATTGATAGTGAAGATATTCCTATTGAGGATAGAAATATAAATACACTTCCGGAAGAAGTGTAAGCACCAAAAGTGCAAATACCTGAAGCTACTAAAAACCAAGAAATTCAAATAAATTATATCAATACTGAAAGAAGATGGAATAGCAATAAAATAGTTATAGACCATATTTTTTCATATAATGTTGCGATCAATATTGAAAATGAAATTGTGGATCATGAGCCAACATCTATTGAAGAATGCCAAAGTAGAAATGATTGGCAAAACTAGAAAGAAGCAATTCAAGCAGAGCTGAATTCTCTTGAAAAACGCAAAGTATTCGGACCAGTAGTTCGAACACCACAGGACGTGAAACTTGTTGGTAATAAATGGGTTTTTATTAGAAAGACAAATGAGAAAAATGAAATAATAAGATATAAAGCCAGATTAGTTGCACCAGGTTTTTCCCAAAGACCTGGGATAGACTGTGAGGAGACATATTCTCCAGTGGTGGATGCAATAACTTTTAGATATCTTATTAGTTTTGTAGTGAAATAAAATTTACAAATGCACTTGATGGATGTTGTCACAGCTTACCTTTATAGCTCGCTTGATAATGATATTTATATGAAAATCCCTGAAAGATTAAAGCTGCCAGAAAAATATGGCAAACGAGAACTTTACTCGATAAAGTTATAAAGATCCTTATATGGATTAAAACAATCTGGGCGCATGTGGTATAACCGTCTCAATGAATATTTATTGAAAGAAGGATATAAAAATGATCCAATTTGTCTATGTGTTTTTATAAGAAAATTAGGTTCTAATTTTATTATCATCTCAATTTATGTTGATGATTTGAATATTATTGGAACTCTAGAAGAGATTCCAAAAGCAGTTGATTCTTTAAAGAAAGAATTTGAGATGAAAGATCTTGGAAAGATAAAATTGTGTCTTGGTTTGCAAATTAAGCACTTTGAAAAAGGAATTTTAGTGCATCAATCAAACTACACAGAAAAGATCCTGAAATGATTGAATATAGACAAAGAACATCCATTGAGTAACCCAATGGTTATACGATCACTCGATGTGAAAAAGGATGTTTTTCGTCCTAGAGAAAATAATGAAAAAGTTCTCAGTCCTGAAATACCATATCTAAGCGCAATAGGTGCTTTGATGTATCTTGCTAATAACACAAGACCGGACATTGCATTCTCTGTTAATTTATTATCAAGATACAACGCTGCACCTACAAGACTACATTGGAATGGAATTAAACATATAATGCACTACCTTCGAGGAACTACTGATTTAGGCTTATTTTATTCATATGAGTCTAAGCTTAAATTAATTAGATATGCGGATGCGGGTTATTTATCCGACCCACACAAAGCTCGATCTCAGACGGGCTATTTATTCACATATAGAGGAACAACTATATCTTGCCGATCGACAAAACAAACAATTACAGCTACTTCCTCAAATTATGCGAAGTTAATAACAATATGAAGATAATGCTGCTTGTATTACTCAATTGAAGGAAGGCTATATTAAAGGAGACAGAACAAAGCATATTTCACCAAAATTTTTCTTCACTCACGATTTGAAAAAGAATGGTGAAATCAGTATTCAACAAATCCGCTCTTGTAACAGTTTAGCAGATTTGTTTACCAAAGCTTTACCTTCCTCAACTTTCAAGAAATTGATTTACAAAATTGGAATGCGTCGTCTTAAGGATCTCCAGTTAACTCGCGAACAGAGGGAGTAAACACTGTACTCTTTTTTCCCTTGACTGAGGTTTTTATCCCACAGGGATTTTCCTTACTAAGATTTTTAACGAGGCGATGTCCCATTCGCGGCAGATGATACATCAAAGGGGGGTGTTGAATTATTGATGTATCAGCCACCTGTTACTATGCAGGTGGCTGATATATAATTGATGTGGGATCCACGTTATTAATATTTGATGTAATATGTTTCTTACTTATTTACTGTTTTTACCGTTGGATTTCTCTATAAATAGGAATTCAATTCTTCATTTGATATATACCTCAGAAATAAGAAATAAAAGTTTTTCTCAAATTCTCTCTCTGCCTTCTCTATTATTGTTATAATTTCCTTGCATATATAGTCAATTTCCAACACTTATTACATTTTACATGCTTTTTCCATAATATTTCATAACACCTTACCTACTTATATATTTCTTATACATTATATAAATTTTCCACAAATCTCATACCGCATTTTTGTTGCAATGAGCAATCGAATTCCCACCTTCCAAATTGTTGATTGCACTTCTTTCTATCAACACCTTTAAAAGTGTTGCAATGGGTAGCTTTAAATTAGATTATGTGTCTATATCACCATCTAAAAAACGAGTTGCTATATGTGTTAGGTGTGCCCTAGTTCTAGACATATGTTATTAGGATGTAATTGAATATTTATATTTTGTGTTATATTAATAAAAGCATTAATCTTTTCTATTATATATCTTGTGCTATATTCAGATTAGAGTATCCATTGATTTAATGATCATAAATGTCCCAAGTTTGATTTAGTCATAGGAATGTGTTGAAATTAGCTTAGAAGATCTGAAGAATTCTCACAAGCTAAAGTTCGGAACCCAGAGGTCAAAGTTTTGAAGAAAACCAAAAATCAGAAAATTGCGCGCTCAGAAAAAGCTCAAGCTTAGAAGACTGAGAGACTTCAGAAGTAGGACAAAAAGACTATGAGATCATAAGCCAAAGAACTCAGAAGATTATCATGGCTTACAATAGAAGGAAAGAATCTTTAACTTGTCAAAGCTCAAAACCCAATGGAACAACTCACGTGAAGACAAAAACTAAAAATATGCCTCTACTTTTTATGACACAAAAAGATAGATGATAAGAGGACCTTCAAAAGTGAGTTGAAAACAAATAAAGAAGAAACCTTTTATCAACCAGATAAGGTGACACAAGTAAGCTGTATGGGACTAAGGCCCTGTTCTTTTCAACTTATTTTCTGTTCAGTTCAGTCCAGTTCAGTTTAGTTCAGTACCATTCAGTTTAGTTCAGTATCATTCAGTTCAGTTCAGTCAGTTCAATATTCAGCATTCAGTATTCAGTATTAAGTTTCAGGTTATACATTATATCAATATTATTAATTTATATTATTATTCATAAATAATAAAAAGCAACGAGTATTAATGATAATATCATTTCAATTTCAGTTCATTTCTATTTATACATTATATAAATATTATTAATTAATATTAGTAATCACAAATAACAACAAAGAAAAAGTAACCAATAAAAATATTTTCAAAATTATTAATTATTATTTTTACAATGAATAATTTTATAGGTTAAATAAATAAATAAATAAATAAATAAAAGTAATAATATTTTATAAATATTGATGACAATTAAAATAGTAAGGTAATATTTATAACAATAATTACAATAAAATATAATATATAATGATAATAGTAATAGTAACTTATACAGGTATATTTAATTATTATTATTATATGTAATAATTAATAAATTTTATTAGATTATATAATATTATTTAAAGTGTTATTAATTATAATGTTAATAATTTTTATATTCTAAAAATTTTATTTATATTATTAATTATAATTTAGTTCCAGTTTCAGTATTGTCCAGTTTCAATATTTTCAGTTTCAATATCATTCAGTTCAATTTCAGTACCATTTAGTTTAGTTTCAATACAAATTCTGTTCAGTTTAGTACCATTCAGTTCAGTTCAGTACCAATCAGTTCAGTCCAGTTCAGTACATCTACTTATCAGTTGAAAAGAATAGGGCCTAAAAGGTGCAAAAGTCTGAAGAATTGCAGAAAATTGGTAGAGTTGACTCCCGCCAAAGAGCCTAATAGAATATAAGATGAGTCTAACGGAAGATCCAAGGCTCTCAAGGAAAAGCGTTGTTATGAGACAAGGCTAAGATTGTGACTCTGAGGATGAGCGTGAGCACGGGCTTTTCGATCGCCTTCACGAAACAATGATGGAAATTGTTTCGACCTTTTACGGACCGGTAGTCCTATTTTTATGGCTTAAATTACGTTTGGCAAGTACCTTTTTGATGATTTTGGACCTTTGATCGCGCTTAAAAATCACTTAAAATGCATTTGAAAATGTACCGCAATCTCTCTTGCATGTAGTAAACTGTTTCGCAATTTTCTCTTATATCCAATCATTTTCTGCCAGTTTCGTTAATTTTACTAGATTATAGAATCTTTGAGGTTTCCAAAATGTTAAGAATGGCTTAAATCGGATAACCGTGGTGAAAGTTATGAATTTTTTAAGTTGTCGTCCTTTTTGGAATTTTCGGTTTCGCCTCGCCGGAGCCACCGCAGTGGCTGTGGTAGCCGCACCATCACGTGCAGCAACCACGCAGCCCCATTAAATGGGGCCTTGTGCGCAATGGCGCAGTGGCCACGCCATGTGGCCCAGCCTGGCCCCGGGGTCTGAATTTGTGCATTCGGGCTACTTTTCTCTCTAAAAATTCTATTTTTACCAATTTTATTCTTAAATTCATGATTTTAAGGGATTAATTGGGTTATTTAGACTGAGATGGGTCTATAAAAGTCCCCCAAAATCATCAGATTTAGGACTTTTGGTCATTTGAGCAATTAATTCACATTTTAGAATATCTTAGGTTTTAGCAAGAAAGAGCTTAAGAAAAGGGGGAATCCTATTTAATACACATTAAATTGGATTCCTAATTGTTCTTAGGCTTAATCTACTGATTTCGTCGTTGTTCGTCACAAAATCATCAAAAAGAACTCGTCAAAGGTTGATTCGAGTCTCGAGAGTAGATTCACGGCCTAGAGGTATAATTTTTGAATTATGATCTTTTTAATTAATTATTTCTTTGCTTTTTCTTATTGTTTTGCCTAGTTTTGGGGCATTTGGCCCTTTTGTTTTGAATTTTTTACAAAATTCCGGCGAAAAATTGCTTGGCACTTCGGCAACCGGCTGGTCGCTCGAGTTGTCACTTGGCTGGGCCAACTCAAGCGGCCTGAACGTCGCCGCAGCGACCAGTCAATTTTTCTCAGCGTTTTTGGGACTTTTTCCCTTCCGCTTTAAAAAATCAACGTTATTTCGATATTTTAAGTCTTAATGCACTGAAGCAATGTGGGAAATGATTTAAAATGTCAATAATCTTGAGTTTTCGGGTGCAAAAATGCCGATTTAGCTATGTTTGGTTCTTTTCCCGGTAGGCCTCAGAGATGGACATCTGGCCTTGCCGGTTGCAACCTGGCCGCGCCAACTGGTGCGGCCTGATGCCCATCCTAGCGGACTGGCTACAAAAAATGCCAAAAGGTCCCTATTTTGTTTTATTTTATGTTTTTGGCCTTGATTTATTGTTTTTCGCATTTTTAGCCCTGTTTATCACCTGAAAAATATTTTAAAAATCATTATCTGGAATAATATTAATTAATTTTAAATTTGATTAACTTGGTTAAATAATTATTTGATTGATTAAATAACATTTTTATGCGTAAAAAATGAGTTTTTCACCTAAAAAATTCATAATAAATTATTTCCTCTTAAAATAAAATTCTATCTTTAACCGGAACTTATTTATGCCTTGATTATGCATGTTGATGGGTGTTTTGTCATGCTACGTGTCGTGTTTGTGCTAACCGGTATTTGGATGCAGTAGATTATGTTAGATGTATGTTAGGCCTTCGGGTATTTTTCAATTCTCGCATAGAAAAATGTATAAGTTTCGTTAAAGCCCTGTAGTAATTATTTATTTTCCTGCTTTTATTTATCGCTTTTGTATGATGCGCTGTGTGATGTATGGGTAATTATAAACCAAAAATTCTAATAAGGGAATTTAAATCGCATAAGAACGAAAGATACTTTTATTAAAACATAAATGATTTGATTTATTAAACAAAGAGTAGATAGCATAATCCGAGCTCAGATCTATATTTTAAGGTACGGTCCAACCACCCGATGGGAATATCGTACCCAAAATTCCCGGTAGAGCTTAACCGGGTGACAACTCTGTCTTAAAATATGGGATTCCAATCTCGTATCTTTTATTACCTAAATTGAACTTAAAATTCAACTTCATCAATTTAAATAAATATTTTTATCACGCCTAAACGAGGGCTCTCCTTCGGCTCGCTTTGCCGCGCTTTATTTTTTGCCATGCTCTCCTTGATTTTCAAAGGGGTTGCGATGAGAAAGGTCGTCTGCTCATAGTGGTGACGCCGCTGGGGATTGTCATTTTAACTTAAAATTTGAAAACTCTTTTCTTTGCAAAATATGTTAAAGGATGTGATGATGTGTCAAAATCGTTTTTAAATCAAAAATTTTTTCTTTCTTATGCCTTTTTTATTCATTGCGTAGTTAGAATACTAGGTTAAGGTGCCCATTATTCAGTCATGAAGCTCACAAAGTATCACTTATGCCCTCGATGGAATTAGGGATACCTAATGGGTGGATCACTCATTGCCACCAACATGTAACTCCCCCGGTAGCACTCATTTAAGGAGGGGTCGAGTAAAATGTGACCAAGGTAAACGAGAGCCTTCTACATCAATGACCAGTTTGAGACCATGACCGCGTTAGATAAACCATAGCAACTTCCCCTTAGGAAATCACCAAAATACGCATGTTTATAGATTCAGGTCCCATACTCTCTTGCCATTCGTTGGCATTAGAGTTAGCCTAAGATTTTTGAATGGCGTTACGTGGGAGCCATAAGGTTTTAAGTGGTATCATTTATCTTATGCTCATTCATGCGACATCCATGCATAGGCTGCCTCTGGCCGCTTTATTTTATTTCTTTTACTTACCTCTACTCTCCCTTCGCTTGAGGGGGGCATTTAACAATATGCCTAAGATAGTTTGAACCCCGGTGAATCATATCGAGTGTTGGGAAACAATGATTCAGAAGAAGAAAACTCAAGACAAGCATTCAGATCAGTTTTGAAGTAAACAAAATTCCTAAGTCCAAGAAGAATGCATCCAGACAAGATATTAAAGTCAAAGAAGATTGCATCCGGCTATAGGCAGAAGAATACAAAATCCCTAAGTCTAAGAAGAAAGCATCTGGTTAGAGTTTGGAAGGAAACAAACTCCTAACCCATAGAAGACATCATCCTACAACGATTGAGTCTGAAGACATCCTGAAGACTCAACTCTCAACACAAAGGGAATATTCAAATATTTAATTTCCCTCTGATTTGGGTCTGAAGTCAAACTTCCTTTTTGCCTTGGAGAATGAAAAAGTGATAGCTTGCACGAATTCGGTAAAGGTCAGAAAGCCTGACACAGAAAGAGAAAAAGGTAGCAACCTTTTTAACATAGACCAATAGCAAGGTGCATAGAGTCCAAACAAAAGACAAAGTTGCACAGAATTTGGCAGAGCATAAAGAGTCAAATAAATGACGACTGACAACTTTGTTGCTTCAAATCCCAACAAATTCAAACGGGACATTAATTGGGTTTAATGGACAGATCGACGGCTCTGGACATGCCAATACTTATCTGATCAATGGTGAAGATTCAAGATTGACCAATGACTACATTTATGATCCAAGCCTATAAAAGGGAAGCTTCACAAGTTGAGAAGATGCTGGCTGATTCAAGAAAGCTATTACATTAAGAAATTTTCCATTCAATCAGTGATCATAATCCCTCTAAGAACCCAAAGTTGAAAATCAGTTTGTAAGAATTCCCAATTAAAATTATAAACTTGAAGAATTCAAAACTAATCTTTCTAAAAGATAACCGTTGTAAATCTCATACTTTGGTGAGTAGTGACATTAGGACTTAGCTTAAACTAGAGAGAGTTTAAGTGGTGTATCCCAAAGAGAAAAGGACTCAGCCAAGCTTTGGTTAGTTTGGTGGTATATCCTACTTCTGGAAGAAGATCGATTCTATGGAGATAATGCGTAAAGGACTCAGCCAAGCTTGGGTTAGCTAGGTGGTATATCCTACATCCAGAGGAGAAGAAATCTTCGAAGATAACTATAAAGGATTGATTTCTACCCGTGAAAGAAATCACACTAGTGGATTAAGCTCGGAGGAAACTCCGGGGACTGGATGTAGGTAGGGCCGAACCAGTATAAAAATCATTATGTTTGTCATCCTTTTACTTTCAGCTTTTACATTAAGTGCAATTTATTTAATATCTCCATCATCCAGATCATATATTGAATGCTACACAAAGACTTTTTAAAAAGTCTTATATTCCACAAAAAGAATCAGTCACCCCCCTCTGAGCCTAAATATAATAGCACAGGGACCAACAAGTGGTATCAGAGCGAGTGCTCAAAACTAGAGACTTAACAATCTTGAGCTAAAGGTTCAAACTTGATCTCAAAATCAAGATGAGTTTTAAAAACTCACAGCTTCTCTCGGAGGGTATATCAATAACCCATCATCCACTCTTCATCGGTGAACACTACTTATTCTGGAAAAACCGTATGAAAAACTTTATATAAGCACAAAGCATGCAAGCATGGATGGCTATTAAAGATGGCCCATACATTCCAACCATTGAGGTTGAAGGTATTACTACCAGAAAACCATCAAATCAATGGGATGATAATGACTATAAAACTTTATGTGAAAATGCAAATGCTATTAACATGCTTGATTGTGCTTTGAGTGCAGCAGAATTTAACAGGATCTCAAACTGCGAAATTGCTCAAGAAATCTAGCAAAAACTTAAAGTGACTTATGAAGGAACCAACAAGGTGTGGGAAGCCAAAATTGACCTCCTGCAATAAAAATTAGAAAACTTTGAGATGGAGCCTAAAGAGTCAATCATCAGCATGAACACTAGACAAACAAATCTAGTTAATGAAATGAAAAGACTAGGAAAGGAGATCATAGAGGAGGAAATGGTGAAGAAAATTCTACAGAGTCTTACCAAAGAATGAGACAGCAAGAAGACAGCCAATGAGGAAGCTCAAGACTTAAGATTTTACAATTATGATGAACTCATTGGAAACCTACTGACACAAGAGCTATCCTTGAAGAGATACAGTCAACAAGAGAAGAAGCCTGAAGAGAAAAAAGAAAGGAACTGCTCTCAAGGCAGATTCTTCCGAAACAAAATCCTCCAGATTAGAAAAGCAATCAAGACCATCTTCTTGTAAAAATGATGACATGGCCATGCTGGCTAAAAAATTCACAAATTCCTTAAAAAGGAAGAAAGAAGGTCAAGAAGAAGCTTCAAAAAATTTGACTCCAGAAAATGAAAGAAGGAAGCTCTAGGAGAGGCAAAAGCATAAAGGGTCCGGAAGACAAGAAGGATCAAGAATAGGAGATGGCCTATTTCGAATGTGGTGAGAAAGGACATATGAAAGCACAATATCCTAAGCTTAAAAAGGAGAAGAGATACAAGAAGAAGGCAATGGTGGCCACATAGAGCAATAGCGAGGAAAGCAACAACTCATTATCTTCAGATAAAGAAGATACTGCAAATTGTGCATTCCTAGCAATAACTGAGCCAGAGGTAGATCAATTCGCAAGAGGAACAACTCAGCAAGTCATTGAGAAAGTTGAAGAATTAGAGTCTGAGTCAGCTAGTACAGAGGTAAACTCTCACTCTAACTCTTTTTCTAACAATAAAGTTGCTACGGCTCTAAGATTTGTGATCAATAATGTAAAGAAGAATACAAAAGATATCAAATCTCTTCAAAGACAAGTGATGGAGCTCGCTGAAGATGTTGAGGCAATGTCACAAGATATCAATCTAATAAGGGGCACAAAGCACATTGATATTGTTGAAGAAAATTTCTTGAGAAATCAAGTTCAAATACTGAGTGCCAATCTGACTGGGCTAGATAGGGAACTAGCCTTGATGAAGGAAGCTACCGAAAGAACTCCAAAGCCAGCTGCTGGAAGAAAGCCAGGGCCTTCAAATCAAAGAAGGAATCCAGAAGCTCCAAAACCAAGGAAAGTCTAGAGGCAGCCTCAAGCACAAAAGTACACAACTCCTCAAAATGGAAAAGCTCAAACACAGAGGCATACAACTACTCAAAAAGGGAAAGCTATGGTGATCTATAATGAGCAACAAATCAAACAAAGAAAGAATCACAGATTAAAAATAGCTCCTCCAATCAAATACTAGATACAAACCGGAGAGTCAAATTCAAAACTAAACAAAGCAGGGTATTCTAGAGACTATAGAAAGAGGGATCTCCAAAAGATTGAAGAGAAGCTTAATAGAGTAAACAAATTACTGGGTGCAGGTTTTGTGGTGCTAACAATCATATAACTTAAATGTGTATATTCAAAAATGGTTAGTCTGATGTTAATCTATAGTTGGAAATGGTTATTGACCCAAGAGGACCCAAGTTTGATTGGGAACCCAATCCCACTTGATTTATTTTATAGGTATGCCTTAGATCCACTGAATATCAACAAACTTGGTACATTGATAGTGGATGCTCAAGGCACATGATTGGTGATTAAAAAGCCTTCATCACATTAACCCAGAAGAAGGGTGAAAATGTGAGCTTTAGAGATAATAAAAAAGGACAGATAATTGGACATGGAACCATTGGATCTGAATTAAAGATAGAAGATATCTCCCTATTTGATGGACTGAAATTCAACCTACTCAGTGTTGCACAACTTTGTGACAAAGGAAGAAAAGTGATCTTTGACACCGGAGGTTGCTCAATCATTGATAGTAAGTCCAATCAACTTATTCTTTATGCACCTAGAGTAAATAATGTTTATTCTATTAACATTAAAAATAAAAAGAATAATAACTGCTTGGTGTCTATAGAAGAAGAATTATGGTTATGGCACCGGAGGTTGGGACATGTTAGCATGAACCTCCTGTCCAAACTAGCCAAACAAGAACTAGTTGAGGGTTTGCCTAAGGTGGCTTTTAATAAGGATCAAATATGCAGTGCATGTCAACTAGGTAAACAAAATAGAAAAACCTTCCCTTCCATCCCATGCATACCTACGAGAAGAGTCATTGAACTCTTACACATTGATCTCTTTGGTCCTATTAAACAATTGAGCTTAGGTAGAAGAGAATACACCATGGTTATAGTGGATGACTATTCTCGCTACACCTGGGTAGCTTTGCTAGCTAGCAAAGATGCTGCCTTCGAACATTTCTTCAAAATATTTATTAGAATAGAAGTAGAACAAGGCATAAGCCTTACACGCATCCGGAGCGATAATGGAGGAGAATTAACAAATAAGTAATTTGTTGAATTCTGTGAATCCAAGGGCATTGAGCACAAATTTTTTGCTCCTCATACACCTCAACAAAATGGGGTTATGGAAAGGAAAAAAAGAACTATAGCTGAAATGGCTAGAACAATGCTAAGTGAGAATAGCCTGCATAAATAATTTTGGGGAGAAGTTATTAATACTGCATGTTATATTTTAAATAGGGATCTCATTAGAAAGAACATAAACAAGACCCCACATAAAATCTAGAAGGGAAAGAAACCTAAAATTGGGTACTTTAGAGCCTTTGGATGTAAATGCTACATCCTGAATGATAGAGAGCAACTAGGAAAATTTGATCCTAAATATGATGAAGCAATTTTCCTTGGCTACTCGATACATAGCAAAGCTTACAGAGTATATAACAAGAGAACTCAAACTATGATAGAGACAATATATGTATATTTTGATGAGACTAACCATACAGGAAAGAAAAGTCAAGATTCAGATAACATAGCATCAAAGGTAGAAAATGCTCCAGAAGAAGATCCAGTACAAATTCTGGAATCCTCTCAAATGAAGAAGTACAAAGAAGAAGATGAAGGAATCAACTTCAATGATGATCCACCAATAGAAAATCTCCATAATATTGAAATCAACTTCAATGATGAACAAGGACCAGTTGAAGAAGTTGAAGCTGATGAAGAACAAGTCCCACAACAACATGAAGACATTCATAAAAAGATCCGAACTCATAGGAATCACCCAATTGAAACCATTTTAGACAATGTCCAAAATCTAGTCAGAACTAGAGGACAACTTAATGGGATGATAAGCCATGCTGCTTTTGTCTCACTCATTGAGCCAAAGAAATTCTAGGATGTTGAAGGAGATGAAAGCTAGATGATGGCTATGCAAGAGAAGCTAGATCAATCACAAGAAATGATATATGGGATCTAGTTCCACTTCAGGAGGGGAATTTATCATTGGTACAAAGTGGGTATTCTAGATCAAACTGGATGAATATGAAGTTACGGTGAAAAAAAAAGCAAGACTGGTTGCTTAAGGCTATAATCAACAAGAAGGGATAGACTTTGAAGAAACCTTTGCTCCAATAGCAAGATTGAAAGCAATCAGGATCTTACGTGCCTTTGCATTGTATATAGGATTCACCCTATTCCAAATGGATGTCAAAAGTGCTTTCCTAAATGGAGTCATTCAAGAAGAAGTCTATGTGAAGCAGCCACCATGATTTGAAGATTCAAAACATCCGGAGCATGTCTATAAGCTAAAGAAGGCTCTCTATAGATTGAAGCAATATCCAAGATCTTAGTATAAGAGGCTCGCATCTTTCCTTATATCCAAGGGATACATCTAGGGGAAAGCAGACACAACACTTTTCATCAAGAAGAAAAAGGGTGATGTCATTCTTATTCAAATCTATGTTGATGATATCATATTTGGAGCTACTAATGAGAAGACGTGTGAAGAGTTCAACAATCAATTGAAGAAGGAATTTGAGGTGTCAATGATGGAAGAACTCAACTTCTTCCTTGGTCTTCAAATTAAGCAGAGTTCGGATGGGATTTTCATCAACCAATCTAAGTATACCAAGGAGATTCTCAAGAAGTTTGACATGGACAAAAGCAAGCCATTGTCCACTCCAGTGGGATTAGATACAATCCTTTCAAAGGATTATGATGGAGAAGATGTAGACTAGAAGCTATATAGAGGAATGATTGGATCTCTTTTGTATCTAACTGCTAGTAGACCAGATATACACTATTTAGTATGCTACTGTGAAAGATATCAAGCCAATCCTAAGGAATCACATCTTAAAGCTATCAAAAGGATTCTCATATATTTACTGGGAACAACAGAAGTTGGCCTATGGTATCCAAGTAATGATAACTTCACTTTGTAAGGGTACACTAATGCTGATTATGGCAGGGATACACTTAAAAGAAAAAGTACATCCCAAGGCTACCACTTTCTTGGAGATTCCTTAGTGTTCTGGTATAGCAAGAACCAAACATCAATAGCATTATCAACTACTGAAGTTGAATACATGGTTGTCGAAAGCTATATTGCTAAACTCATATAGATCAAGCAATAGCTAGAAGATTATGTAGTTCAAGTAGGATGTGTTGATGCAATGTGTGATAACAAAAGTGCAATTTACGTGTCTAAAAATCCAGTGCTACATAGGAAGATGAAGCATGTCAACATCAGGCATCATTTCACCTGGGATCATGTGATGAAAAAGGATGTGGTTCTGGTCTACATTCCAACAAATGAGAAAAGGGAAGATATCTTTACTAAACCAATCAGTAAAGATCAATTCAACAAGCTTGGGGAGGCAATTGGAATGTCAAATCCAATTTAAGAAGGAATCCCGAAAGAAAAAAGTAAAGTTCAAGTTGCAACCATAGAGGAAACAAGGAAGAAAAGTCATGTGCATCAATTCCGATTTCAGAAGGAGGAAACAATGCTAGCTCTGCAGTCAAGAATGACAAATGGCAAGAAAGGCGGTAAAAGTAACCGTACACTTTTGAATTACAAAAGTTTACTATATACATCACACACGTTAAAATCATAACAGTTTAAATGGAATAAACCGGTCTCATTCTCCGATTTACACGCTATTAACCTCTCTCTCAAATTTAATGGACATGTCACCAATCCTGTTAAACTTAACTACTTTTGGATTACCAAAACACCCTCATCTTCAAAACTCTATAAAAAATCCCCCAAATTCCTTGTCATCTTCATGCAAGCAACTACCTACTGTTACTCTACAAAAATCTTTCCAGACAACCTAAATTTCTCAAACTCTCCTTCAAATTCTCTAAAATGACAAAAACCAAAGACCAAGCTATTGTCTTTGGAAGACACCAACAACTAGAATCCTCTTTCAAGGATAAAGATTTCATCCCCATAAAATTCAAGAATTGAGACACCATCGTGCCATCTGATTATTTGGGGTATGAATATTTGTTTACAACAGAACCCTATGCCCAACTCCTTTTAAAAGAACAACATCTTGAGGTCTTCCTCTGGATGAAAAACCCGACCTACCCCCTTCTGATAAAAGAGTTCTATGAGAATCTCAGAATTCTTAACTATGCTGATGCACTCCAGACCAAGGTGCAGGGGAAAGTTATCACTGTCACTCCTAAGTTCTTTGTAATTTATTTTAGCATGAAAAATAGCAGAGTAATTTTAGGGAATGATAGGATAAGCAGACTATAAAATATGACCCGAAGACGTGGCTACCTGCAAGATACTTTAGGGACAAATTCTCCACTCATTGGTCGGAGGTACCAAGGATACTCCAGTTTGTAATGGCTAAACTAGTGCTAGTCGGGAAGGGATCTCTTAACACGGCCTTTGCCTTTTAACACTGTATTATTCAACATTAGGTTGAGAGCAGGGAGGTCAACACTGTGGTACTCCTTATCAATTACATAAAGTAGCACAAATTCTCTCACAGAGGATTGATTACCAAAATCCTCTCTGCTAATGGAGTAGACTTAACTGAACCAGAGCATGTTGAAGAGAAAGCCATCCTCATAAAGAACTTCTAGAAATTGACTTTTAATTAAAAGTGGGATGAGACAAAGGATCTTGAGCAGAAAATGGATAAGTAGGAGAAGAGCAAGGCTAGAAAAGCCAGAGAGATGGTTGAGAAGGATCCGGTGGTAAAAAGGGCCAGAACCACCAGACCAAAAGCTTAGAAAAAGATTATTCTGGATTTGGTGGAAGAGGAAGAGGTAGAGGAAGTCAATGAGGATACTCTCACTTTAAATGAGATCCTCAAGCAAACTCCAGGAAAGCCTAAAAGAAGGCTAGTGAAGGCTGCGACTAAGAAGGGAAAGAAAGTTGATCTAGGGAAAAGGGGGAAAATTGCAATAGCTACTGCTGCAATCAGAACTAGAAGAAAGAGAGGGGCCTCTAAGACCCTTGAGGAGATCATTGAAGGGGATACTACTTCAGAAAGCAGTAGTGAGAATGAAGCTAATCCAGAACCTAAGAAGAAACTGAATAAGAAGGGGCCTAGTTTTAGTCAAGCCCTACAAGTAAAAAGGTCTATACTCAAAGCAGAGGTTCGTACTAAAATATAACCGAAGGTTGTTATCACTATCAATGAGCTAGCTCCCAAACCCCAATAGAACTGAGATCATAGCTGAGGCCAGGAAAAACAAGGGGGAGAATGTGGAAGTCATAACTGCTACACTAGATCTGGACGATCCAAAATACAATGATATGATGGCAGTTATAGCATAGAATCAAAAAATAAACAAGCTAATACTCAGAATTGAAGGACCCGAAGGATCATTTGGAACTAGTCATATAGTCCCTCCAGTTTTTCCTACTCCACCTATCCTTATGGCTCCACTGGATATTTATCATATCCAAAAAGAGTATGGTGTGGAGATAGTTAATGAGTTAAATCTTCAACCCTGTACCACTTGACATTCCGGAGTCATTTCTTATTTTGAAGAAGTCTATGAAGAAAATGATGAGATTATGGAGGGAGAGGAAGCTATTATTTCTGTAAAGACAATAGAAGAGGAGGAAGCCATTGATCTTAACAATCCCACTGGGGAAGTAACCGAGGAAGCTGAATTGGTGGAAAACCAAGGCAACTTAGATGCAACTAGCTCTCCAGTTGCACCTAAGGGAGATGAGCCAAACACTATACCAACATTAGACCCAGCCCTTGGTTTTTATGGAATAGAAGTACAAATGTAGGAAGATGATCTGGGTTCCAATGATGATGCTACACTTGCAAAATCAAAAGGGTGAGGTCACTACGGAGGATCCGGAGGTTAGGGAGGATGAAAATGAAGATGATCAGAAGGAAGATGAACAGGAAGAGAAGAAGGATGATGATGATAAAAATGATGATAAGAAAGATGATAATGATGACAAAGATGATGATGATGATGATGATGATGAGGAAGAAGATGATAAGAGCACATTCATTCCCTCTTTTGAATTAAGACCCAGAGTCAGCACTCCAATCATACCAACTACAATAGTTAAGAAATTAAAGATGGCCTAGCAACTACTGGAAGAGGCTGCTATGGAGGACAAGAAAAGTAATGACTCCGATCTTAAGCCCATCCTAAAGGATATCTCTACTAGATTGGAAACCATTGAATCCGCCAGTCAAAAGCAATCCAATTCCCAAGATCTAAAAGATGAGTTGGAGGAGATCTAGAATAGGTTAATAGCTATTGAGCATAAGGTAACCAGTTTTCCCAGTGATGATTAGATAGCTCAAAATGCTTTGGCCAAGGTCACTCCTATTTTGGAATAGATATTATAAGAGATCAGTGCAGCAAAATAGAAAGCTATCAAAGCTACAACCGGAGCAGAATCTAGCAGTGCTTCTATCACAGGGCATGTTACTTTAAACACTGCTAATTTAAAAATTGAGCTTAATGACTACATGGATCAAAAGTTTGAGAAGTTTGTGAAATCTATTCCTGCTACAATTACTCAAAGCACAGAACCAATATCCTCCAGAATCACCACTCTTACAACAGAGCAACAAGCCTTCACATAACAGCTAACCAAGTTTTTTAAGGATAATTTACCTGAGATCTTATCCAAAAGTTTAGAAGACGTAGGTGCTGATTTCTAAACATGCCTCCACACTGTGGATAAAACATTGGGAAATTGGCAAGATGTTAAGCTTTGGCATTTGAATGAGAGATCCATAACAATGCTAAAATTGTCTCTGAAGAAATCAAGCTGCTCAACACTGCTATGTCTAATCTAAGCCTCACTGCTCCTTCAACTTCTACTTTAACCCCTTCTTTAGTAATACCAGAATGCCAGCTCCTTCCCATTTTCCAACAAATGGTCCAACATGTTGGGGACACCAGCTTTGGTAGATACAAGTGCCTATTAACGCTCCTCCGGGGGATGTTCCCTTATTTTGAAGAGGAAGATAGGGTATATCATCTCAACATGCATCCAAATCTCACAAAGTCATATTCTCAGCTTTGGAAGCTACTCAAGCCGCTATATATTATGCCTCCTACAGTGGATAGGATCATAGAGCAAAGTTTAGCTGCAATGAAAACTAAAGTATTTTGTTCAGAGCTTGGGAGCGCATGTGGAATAAAAGGTTGTACATTGAAATAGACCCCTCCATTGATGAAAACAAAAAGGGGGAGGATGAGCATAAGGATAAGTCAAAAGCTGGAAAGGGTAAGGAGAAGAAGTAGTTATAGTTTAGCATAGCATAGCTGGAAACTTTGTAATCATTTGTAATAGCTAGCTATATAATCACTGCTCCTGTCTTTCACTTATATTCTTCTGTATAATTGTAATCGCACTTCATTGATGTTAACACTTGTTAACAACAGAATATATATAGTTAAAACCATTCCCTAAAAATGCTTCTAAGTACAACTATCAATTGTACTACAAAAACTTAAAAGCTCAGATGCAAAAATCTTGGGTGAGTTAGGATGCTTTAATTATGGGGGAGTAACCTTGCAAATAAATAAGTATAAAAAATTATACTTAGCTCATATTTCCCATTTAGATGTTTTGGTCGTTAGGTTTTTGTTTCCATCCAATGGGGGAGATTGTTGGAAAACAATGATCTAAAAGAAGAAAACTCAAGACAAGCATCCATATCAGTTTTGAAGTAAACAAAATTGCTAAGTCTAAGAAGAATGCATCCGGATAAGATATTAAAGTCAAAGAAGATTGCATCTATCTAAAGATAGAAGAATACAAAATCCCTAAGTCTAAGAAGAAAGTATCCAGTTAGAGTCTGGAAGGAAATAAACTCCTAACCCATAGAAGACAGCATCCAACAAAGATTAAGTTTGAAGACATCCGAAAGACTCAACTCTCAAGACAAAGTTAATATTCAAAAATTCAATTTCCCTCCAATTTTGGTCTGAAGTTAAACTTCCTTTTGCCTTGGAGAATGAAAAAGTGACAGTTTTCATGAATTCGGTAAAGGATAAAAAGGCTGACATAGAAAGAGAAAAAGGTGACAACCTTTTTAACATAGACCAATAGCAAGGCGCGTGGAGTCCAAATAAAAGACAAAGTTGCATAGAATTTGGCAGAGCACAAAAAGCCAAATAAATGATGACTGATAACTTTATTGCACCAATCCCAACAAATTCAAACGAGATGTTTATTGGGTCTAACAGACAGATCAACGGCTCTGAACACACCAACACTTATTTGATCAACGGTGAAGATTCAAGATTGATCAACTGCTACATTTATGATCCAAGCCTATAAAAGGGAAGCTTCACAAGTTGAGAAGATATTGGTTGATTCAAGAAAGCTATTACATTGAGAAATTTTCCATTCAACCAGTGATCATAATCCTTTCAAGAACCCAAACTTGAAAATTATTTTATAAGAATTCTCAAGTGAAATTATAAACTTGAAGAATTCAAAACCAATCTTTCTAAAAGATAACTAGGGAGATCGAGACTTAGCTTAAACTAGGGAGAGTTTAAGTGGTATATTCCAAAGAGTAAAGGACTCAGCCAAGCTTAGGTTAGTTTGGTGTTATATCTTACTTCCGGAAGAAGAGCGATTCTACGGAGACAACGCGTAAAGGACTCAGCCAAGCTTGGGTTAGGTAGGTGGTATATCCTACATCTGGAGGAGAAGAAATCTCCAGAGACAACTGTGAAGGCTTGATTTCTGCTTGTGAAAGAAATCACAATAGTGGATTAAGCTTGGAGGAGGAAACTCCAAGGACTGGACGTAGACAGGGATGAACTAGTATAAAAATCACTGTGTTTGGTTTCCTTTTTTTTTCATCTTTTACATTAAGTGCAATTTATTTAATATCTACGTCATTTGGATCCTATAACTCTGAATCATATATTGCACGCTACACAAAGACTTTTTGGAAAGTCTTATATTTCATAAAAAGGGTCATTCACAATTTGAATAAATGTGTAAATTATTCATTTCATTCATGGTCCGTTCTTGGCTGATTAACTTTTGCTTTTAAAGGTAGGTTGAGACGTCCTCATCATCGTAGTCCAAGTTTGGCTTAGACTTGATGGTCGGTTGGTCCATCGTTCTTTAGGTTCAAGTTCAGCCTCAAGATTGGTTTTAGAGTCTGATTAATATGCAATGTCTAGTTTACCAATTGTTGATGGGGTCTTACCCGAGGGTTCTCCTCCTCCTCCGAAACACCATGCAAGAGCAAATTCATACAATTTTGGGGGATAAGGAAAGAGTTCAAAGGATTTTGAGATTTGAGGTTCAAGCTTAGGGTTAGTCAAAACGCACTCAAAATGGTTTAGGTTGGACTTCACAAGCTCTGATTCGGCCTACCGCTCAACTAGTTCCACCATTTCATCCCATACTATGTCGACCGAGTTAGTTTCAATTTGATTAGAATTAAGGCCTCGCCTTCAAGACTAACATCCTTCCTAATGTAGGTCAGTTTCAGTTGGCTATAGTAACCCCAGATCAGTTTCAGCCAGCTCAGTCGATCTAACCCATTCAGTCTTAACCAAGTTTATTTCAACTTGGCTAGAATTTAGCACAACCGAAATTACATGTCACTCCCCCAAACTTTTCCTTTCTAGCCCAAGGCACGAGGTCGGCCACTCAGACTACTATTTTCCCCGCTTTCTTAGGGGGATTTACTCCTCAGATGACCGTACCTTTGAGTGGTTTTAAGTCACCTCTGGTACCTCTAATGTCCTTTACCCTTGTTCTTCCTCAATTTATTGCCCTAAGAGGAGCCGCCTACCTACAAACCCCCTTCAACCCTAATTTGCAAGTCCGTTCTTGCCTTGAGACTTCATTATCCCCATCACCATTCTAATTTGGTGCCACTTCTAGATCCAATGACCATATCATGCAATCTCCGGGCATGACACCCGAAGTTGAAGTTCTCTTGCGCTAGTTGACAACTCATCTATCTAGCCAGATCACGCAATCTCCAGGTGTGACAACTGAAATTGCAATCTTCTTTCGACAATTTACAACTTCCCTATCCAACAACCAGGTCACACAGCCTTCAAGCATGACACCCGACTTTGAAGCTCTCTTGCAACAGTTAGAAACTATAAATCCCGATCAAAAGAAGGAACCCCGAATAAAAGATAGGTGGGTTTCTACGAGACCTAGCGTGCACCATTCAACTAATTATAATGGGATAGATCTCGTATCACCTACTTAAGTTCAAATTATTGATCAAACAGCTACACAAGTAGCAACCAAAACAAGGTGTGACACTTATCCATGGAAGGCGCCATTGGAGCTCATATACGCGAGATTAAGAGAAGATGGTAAAATTAAACCCTTGTGCCCATGGAGTTTGCCCATGGCTGAAGAGAAGGACAATTTCTATGAGGATCATATCCAGCCAAGTCACAACAGTAGCAAATGTTGGACCTTGGTTTGAGCCTTCCACCGCTTGGTTGAAAAGGGGAAGATAGTTGAGCCAAAAAGAGCGCCTAGCACTTTGAATGACCCCCTACCAAGGTTTGACAACCACTTAGGAATTGCCAACTCTAACTTATCTAAAGGAGCTAATGTCCCACAAGAACTCATTAAAGTCATCTACTTCAAGGGCAAGGGGGAATTCTCACTAACTATGGCCAATCTGAAGAATTTGTCCTTGGGGAAATTTCTGGTAATCCCTTCAAGAAACCTTTTATTATTGTCAAGCTTATTAACAAGGAGGTTAGAGCCATGTCTAGTCTGATGAAAGAGAAGTGGAAGAGTTTCGATAAAGACAACCCAATCCCCAAAGCTGTCAAGAAAATCGCGAGGTCTGTAGCGAATGAAGGAGATAAGTTATCAGCCGAATAAGGGAAAGTTCTGGGTCTCATCTTGGACGACGTCCTGATGAAAGCTGCTAAGGATGCCGACTCTACCAGCACCACTACTCAAGTCCCTCCATCTATGGAGGATGACTATTTTTGTTTCTAGTATTTAAATGTAAACAATTCTGCCTTTTGAGGCATTTTTATTTAATGAAAGACTCCCGTTTTGCTTATCTGTTCGATGTCTTGCCCGATGGGTCAATGCATTCATTTTATCATAAGCATAATGTGTTCAGTATTCATGATGTTTCCCTGAATGAAATAAATTTGAGTATACATGATACCTAAAATGGTAACCAATTCTAATGACCTAACCTCTGAAAGAAAAAGAGAGATAATAAATGTGCTAAAAGATCATGATAGCACCTTCACTTGGTCATACTTGGGGTTCATCATCAGACTGTCAAGCATCTTATTCCAGTGCCTAAAATAGAGAAAGAAGTTTGGTCTTTTCTTGGGTTGATTCAATAAGTTAGCCAATTCATCACAGGCCTCATAACTGTGTGCAAACCCATTTTCAAGCTACCGAAGAAGCGTCAGCCTATTGTGTGGAATGAACATCACCATATCACCTTTGATAGAATTAAGGCTTTCCTTTTTTTGCCCACCCATTCTCAATTCCTAACCTCGATAAACCATTGATCTTTAATAATATCCAATACCTTCCAATTACCAAGCTCCCAATTTCTCTCCTCATTGGCCATTCTCGGCATGGGGGATATATATGATTGGTAAAAATAGACCTTTATCAACCAATGGACACTGCTTCATCATCATAGTGCTAGGTTACTTCTCAAAATGGGGGGAACCTGAGTCATACACTAACATTACCGCCAAGAATATGGCCAAATTCATCAAGAAACACGTCTTCCCTTGGTATGGCCTATTTCATCACATGATCTCGGATGACGGCTTTCAGTTCCAAGGGCAACCACTAGTTTGATCGAGAAATATAGGATTGAGTGCCACAGGCTTTCATTCCATAGACCATAGCTAATGGGGCAATCCAAGCTGCAAACCAGTCTATTAAGAAGATTATTTCCAAGACTATTGCAGAGTATAGAGATTGGGCTGATGGGCGACATTTACTATTTGAGATGTCGAATAAGTATAAACCCCCCAACAAACCAAACACCTTTCTCTTTGGTATATGGTATGGAAGCGGTATTACCGGCCGAAATTAATATGAAATCCTTAATAATCGCAATAGAATCTGAGTTCGAAGAATCCAAATGGACTAAGATGCAGTTCGAGCATCCTGAATAATCTTTAGATGCACTATCAGCGCATGGCAAGGGAGAACACCAACTGCATCTAGCATCAAAGGTATCCATTGAAAACTAGTGATCTGGTTCTTGACAAACAAAGCCTACCCTCACCGACCCTAGGGGGAAGTTCAGACCGAATTGAGAAGGACCCTACGTAACCAAAAGGGTTCTCAGTAAAAGGGGATGAAAATCATGGACATAGATGGTAATGAGTTCGTAAGCCCTATCGATCAAGATAGGTTGAAGCGTTATCATATCTAACTAAAAGGCCAAATCAGAAAAGCGGCACATAAATTAATAAATAAAAATGGTTATCATCAGGCATGTACTCAAACTTACTTCATTCAATGAAAATGTCATTTACTGATTTCTTTATGATTATGCTTGAATGAATATATTGGGCCTAAAAGGAGAAATGCAACAGATGAGTTAAATGTAAGGTTCTCTGCAGTTAACTAGTTCCACAAAATAAATGAAAATAATAGTAAAAGGCAAAAATCCTACTCCCTCCATCTAGAAATTATTGTCTCTTTAGCCATTTTATTAGTTCTCTTTTTAGTTGTCAATTTAGATTATAAATGTTTGTACAATTTTTTCTCTAATTTGCCCTTGTATTAAATATGAGAGAGATTATGTATTGTTAAAATTATAAGTGAGTAATTAAGAAGAAAGAGAATTTAGTAAAGGATAAATTAGTCATTTTGGTTGTGTAATAAATTTTTCATTGGTTTTGATGATTCAGTTAAATGGACAATATTTTATAGATGGAGGGAGTAATAGATTGAAAAGAAGCGAGTCTATGCAAAAGTCGGGAATAAGTTTGCTGGATTGAAAACCCGAAAAGGGTGGTCCAGGCAAAAATAAAGACAAAAATAATTCATAGGTCTAATAGGCCCAACACAATGTTTGGGTCTATGAAAAAAATTAGGACAAATAAAAATAAAGGTAAATGACTGTCGTCGATCACATCGAGGCACCCGCGTCCTCATCATTGTCATCATAGTACCTAAATATCCTCTGTAGCCTAGTGGACTCGAAAGGGCTCAAATCCATCTTCCACACATATCCACTCCAATTCTGACCGCGATCGAGCATCTCGAGTCCATAAGGTCTGAATCTTCTAAAGCCATCCTCGGTAGAATTCATCGGTAGTGATAGCGTCCAGCAGTTCATAATCCAAAATCTCGAACTTTGCTTCGTGCTCTCACTTGTCTTTGATATGCTCAATCCAGCGATTGTAACATAGCTAACTCGCCTCCTTGGATAGCAAGTGATAGGGTGTGTAGAAAGTGAGAATCCTCAACCTCAATATCTTGACACGTAAACCCACGTATGCATCACAACATCTCTAATTCTCTACAAGGGGCATACCCCACCTACTCTGTGCAGCAATGCAATTCCATATAGTCTCTCTCCTAGCAAGAAATCAAATCAAGCAGGTCAACCAAGCAAGTAAATCAAGCAAACAATCAAGTCATTCATATGTAGAAAAGGATCACCCCAGCAGCTCATGCATTCATGCATACATGCATAACATTGATAGATATCCTGTCTATTTTTCTATATTGAATTCTACAGGAAGCAAAGCACATAAGATTATCCTCAAGCTATATGCTCAACCTCAAAAACAAGAATCTATGTATCAAGGGGCATATAAACATGTTTTCTAAGCTACATTCGAGTATAAAACATCCAAGGGGCGTACTGGCTAGGCTTGATGGACACCTCAGCAACCTCTCTGGACTCCCAAAAATCTTAACTCGACTTTTATTTCATACACCCATTTTTATTGCTTAATTGAAGGGGAAAAACTATTTTTGTTTCAACAAAATCAATTAAGCAACAAAAACGCAACTTATGTCAGTTACTAACATCTCAAAATTTCCTTCACAGGTGCACCATAAGGCAATCCCATTGGACAACCAATTCGAGGATACAAAATTCAAAACTTAGAAATCCTTTAGGGGCCCCTCGATATAGGTTTCCATCCTTCAGGGGCACCTTGATACAGCTTTCAATCCTTCATGGGCACCTTGATACAACTTTCAATCCTTCAAGGGCACCTCGATGTAGCTTTCGATCCTCTAGGGGCACCTTAATGCAATTTTGTAAAATCAACAAAGCAATAATTTTCCAAGACTCTTGGATATTTCTAAACTTAATTTTTCTCAATATTCCATTTTTATTACTTAATTGAAGGGGCAAAAATTTTTGTCACCAAAAAATCAATCAAGCAATTAAAAATCCAATTTACAAAGACTAGTAACTCCTTAAAATTTTATTCTCGATTGGTCCACTGATGGTGCGACCCCGAACCGCCAGTAGACAACCAATTCAGAATTTCCAAGTCAGATAGGTCCGTTGATGGTGCGTCCTCAATCCACCAATAGATAACCAATTCAAAATTTCCAAGTCAAATAGGTACATTGATAGTGCGTCCCCAAACAGCCAGTAGACAACCGGTTCAAATTTCCAACTCAGATAGGTCTGTTGATGGTGTGTCCCAAAATCACCAGTAGACAACTGATTCAGAATTTCCAAGTGTAATAGGTCCATTTATGGTGTGTCCCCGAACTGGCAGTATACAGCCAATTCAGATTTCAAGCTCAATAGGTCCTCTGATGGTGCGTCCCCGAACCGCTAGTAGACAACCGATTCAAATTTCATGCTCAATAGGTCCGTTGATGATGCATCCCTGAACCATCCATAGATAACTGACTCGAGAATCCAAATCTCAGGTATAACCTTCCACCCCTTGCACTTTCATGAGATCCCACTTGCCCCGCCAAGTGGTAATCTCCTAAGGGGCAGCCTATGAGCACGGGCACTTCGGTGGCCTCCATGGAATGATGATAGAAATTGCTCTAACCCTTTACAGACCAGTTGTCATATTTTTTAGGTTCGAATCACATTTGTCAAGTACCTTTTTGAAAATTTTGGACCTTTGACCGCGCTTAAAAATCACTAAAAATGCATTTAAAAATGAACCGCAATCTTTCTCTCACGCGGAGCAGATTGTTTAATGATTCTGTTCTAAACACGACCATTTTCTACAAGTTTCATTAATTTTCCTAGATTTTAGACTCTCTTAGGTTTTCAAAATATTAAGAATTGCTTTAATCAGATAATCGTGGTGAAAGTTATGAATTTTTAAAGTTGCCACCCTTTTCAGAATTTTTGATCTCGCGTCGCTAGAGCTGCCACCGCCGGCTGTGCTAGGGCAGCAGGCCACTGCCATAGCGGTGGTGGCCACCACCATGGCTGCAGTAGCCGCACCATCTGGTGCAGCCACAATGTGGCTTGCACGGCCCCATTAAATGGGCCCATGCCATGTTGTGTGACCCCATCCTTGGGGTACGAATTTGTGTGTTTGGGCTACTGCTCTCTCTAAAAATTTCATTATTACTGGTTTTTTCCATGAAATTCATGATTTAAAGGAACTAATTGGGTTATTTAGACTGAGTTGGGTCTATAAAAACCCCCTAAAATCATCAAATTTAGAACTTTTGGCCATTTGAGCAATTAATTCACATTTTAGAATATCTTAGATTTTAGCGAGAAAGAGCTTAACTAAAAGGGGGAAATCCGATGTAATACACATGAAATTGGATTCCTAATTATTCTTAGGCTTAATCTTTGAGCCTTAGCTAACTAAAATTGGATTAAACTTAACTTAAAACGGATTCAAATAGGATTTAGAGACTTCTCCTCAAAAGACTACCTAAATCCGTCATTGAATTCATCACCGTTTGTCACTGATTTTGTCGTTGTTCATCACAAAATTGTCAAAAATAACTCGCCAAAGGTTGATTCAAGTCTCGAGAGTGGATTCACGGCTTAGAGGTATAATTTCTGAGTTCTAATCTTTTTAATTAATTATTTCTGTGCTTTTTCTTGTTGTTTTGCCTGATTTTGAGGCATTTGGCCCTTTTGTCTCGACTATTTTGCAAAACTCCGGCAAAAAATCACCTGACCACTCCAGCGACCGATTGGCCACTCAAGTTGTCACTTGGTCGCGCCAACTGGCGCGGCCTGAACGTCGCCGGAGCGGCCAGTCATTTTTTCTCAGCGTTTTTGGGACTTTTTCCCTTCGGGTTCAAAAAGTCAATGTTATTTTGATGTTTTAAGTCTTAATCCACTGAACAATGTGGGAAATGATTTAAAATGTCAATAATCTTGAGTTTTCAGAGGCAAAAATGCCAATTTGGCTCTATTTGGTTCTTTTTTCCGTAGGCTTCACCGATGCCGATTGGCCGCTCGAGTTGTCACTTGGTTGCGCCAACTGGCGCGGCCTGAACATCGGCGGAGTGGCCAGTCATTTTTTCTCAGCGTTTTTGGGACTTTTTCCCTTCGGGTTCAAAAAATCAATGTTATTTTGATGTTTTAAGTCTTAATCCACTGAACAATGTAGGAAATGATTTAAAATGTCAATAATCTTGAGTTTTCAGAGGCAAAAATGTCAATTTGGCTCTATTTGGTTCTTTTTTCCGTAGGCTTCGCCGATGGACATCTGGCCTTGCCAGTTGCAACCTGGCCACACCAATTGGTGCGTCCTATTGCCCGTCTTAGCGGTCTTGCTAGAAAAAATGACAAAAGGTCCCTATTTTATTTTATTTTATGTTTTTGGCCCCGATTCATCTTTTTTTCATATTTTTAGCCTTATTTATCATCCAAAAATATTTTAAAAATTATTAATAATCTGGAATAATATTAATTAATTCTAAATTTGATTAAATTAGTTAAATAATTATTTAATGGATTAAATAACCTTTTTATGCCTAAAAAATGTGTTTTCACCTAAAAAATTCATAATAAATTATTTTCTCCTAAAATAAAATTCTATCTTTAACTAGAAATTATTTAGGCTTTGATTATGCATATTAATGGGTGTTTTGCCCTGCTATGTGTTGTATCTGTGCTAACCGGTATTTGGATGCAAGTAGATTAGGTTAGATGTATGTTAGGCCTTCGAGTATTTTTCAATTCTCGCATAGAAAAATCTATAGGATTTGTTAAAGCCCTGTAATAATTATTTAATTTCCTGCTTTTATTTATCACTTTTGCGTGATTCATTGTGCGATGTATGGATAATAATAAACTGAAAATTCTAATTATGTGATTTAAATCGTATAAGAACGAAAGATACTTTTATTAAAACATAAATGATTTGATTTATTAAACGAAGAGTAGATAACATCATCTGAGCTCGGATCTCTGTTTTAAGGTATGGTCCAACCACCCGATGGGAATATCGTACCCAAAGTTCCCTATAGAGCTTAACCGGGTGGCGACTATGTCTTAAAATATGGGATTCTGATCTCGTATCTTTTATCACCTAAATTGAACATAAAATTCAACTTCAACATCGATTTAAACAAATATTTTTATCACGCCTAAATGAGGGCTCTCCTTCGGCTCACTTTGTCGCACTTTATTTTTCACCGTGCTCTCCCTAATTTTCAAAGGGGTCACGTCGAGAAAGGTCGTCCGCTCACAATGAGTCACAACGGGAAGATTTTGAAGATTGCTTATAAAAAGGCCTCTACCTTCAACAAAGTTCTTAACGAAGCTTTCACCAATTGCAATCTAATAATCACATCTGCAAAATCTCCTAACCAAACAATCATTCAAATCTGTTTTAAAATTAGAAATCTCAGAATAATCATTGTAAATCTTTAGTAAGTGATTCTTGATAATACAAATGACAAGATCTTAAAAATGTTTCAATCCACTCTTAAGACAAAGCAAGGTGCTTGTTGAGGTCTTGTTATAAACTTGAAAACAACTTGGGGATAAGTTATGTTTCAGAAGAGTTCAAGAGGAGGGTACTCTTGAAATAGGGAATTAGAGACAGGAAGAGGAAGGTACTCTTGGCTGTAAAGGATTTCATTTGTGAAGGCTTCTTTGCCTCAAAAGGAGATTAACATAGTGGATTAAAGCTCAGAAGCGGACACTTTGAGGACTAGAGGTTGGCAGGGTCCGAACTAGTATAAAATCACTGTAAAACTTCTAACCTTTTCATATTGCTTTTACACTTACCGCATTAAAAGTACACTTATTATTTACTTTCTTTATTTACGAAAAGGAGTCAATCACCCTCCCTCTAACTCCTAATCACCCCGCTGGGACCAACAAGTGGTATCAAAGCCAACTCTATTTCATAAACTTAATAGTTTAAGAGTCTAAAGAACACTATAGGTGATAGAAGCTTGAGACATTTGTTAAGGGATAAGGATATACAGATGGAATACATACCCACAGATCAAAACCTAGCAGATGGTCTGACTAGGCCTTTGACACAGATTAAGCATGACCAGCATGTTAATAGTTATGGCTTATGGCACGTGGCTAATTGGCTCTAGTGCAAGTGGGAGATTGTTAGATATGATGTATGCCCTAGAGCTAATTAGGACAATATATCTTAGTTAGTTTTATTTTGTACAAACAAGTTATATTAATAAAAGCATTCTTTTGTTATATCGATGACTGTGAAAGTATATTATGACTAGTTAAGAATATATTCATTAATGTGTTTGCAGAAGTCCTTGATATAATCATAGCACGAATTGCAAGAGCATAGTGGGACTGTGTGGTGAGAACTGGTTCATGTGTAATCATGAGTTATCTAAATATCCTTAGTCATAGTATCATTAAGACTGGACATTGATGAATATTGATAGACTAGCACGTATCGTTATACTCCTTGAATCTGATTCAAGTAGCATATCTCCCGTGTTGGAGGGTGGTACCTTAGGTTAACATATGAATGTATTCAGGGAAATACATTGGAGACCGCTTTGAGACAACACTCGGTAATCTATATTATGCGTTGGTGTTTTATCTTATTGGAATAGCAATACGAATATCCTCAAACCCGAGATACTAGTTACCTTGCTCAGGTGTTGCTATATTTTGGAACATACTTAAGCACTTTATAGACGTGGTGATATGGGTGATTACGGGTATAGTTGATGTTTATGTGTTGGTAAGCTGAGTAGTCGAGATGGAATCTATCACTGCATTATAGCAACATAAGGGAGATGTAGCTTGGCCAATTATTGGAAGTGACACATTCATAAACCTCTAATCAGAGTATGAGTTGATAGGATGGGATCCTAGTCAAGACATTAATTTGGTTGAGTAGTGTACTTTTGTAGCAAGACTAAATACTAGGGTAGTGGTTCAGTCTACTAGTGGACTAACACTTAAGTCGAGTCCTAGAAACCAGATGGGACTTAACCATTGATAGAAGGAATGAATTGTATTGATACCGTTGGATCAAGCTCAGATGCAAGAACTCCTCAGAACCTAGGAAAGAATAGTTCCAGCTCAGAACTATGAAGATCCTAGATGTTTTGAAAATAACAAAAAGGGTTTGAACTATGAAGATTCAAGGGTTTAAGAATAACAAAAAGGGTTTAAGAAGATAAAAGCTCTCAAATCAAGCTCAGAAAAACAACTCAGAGATAAGAAAACCTATAGTCAGATACGAGCTGTACTCAGAATCAAAGATAAAAGAAAGGCAAGATTGCACTTGCAAGGAAACCAAGCTCTGAGGGATACTAAAAGATATGAGACTAAGTCAACTCAAGTTGATATCATATCCTCATTCACCTTACAACCAAAGAATTATATCTCCCAAGATCACAAGGATCTAAAATCAAAATCCACAAAGAAATCATGAAAGGAAAAGGCATTAGAAAATATATAAGCTCTCAGACAAAAGAAAAAGCACGTACAAACTAAGATAAGACTGCATCAGAATCAGAATTCCCAAAAGACTAATCTACTATATCAGTCATGAGAACTCTGCACTCACTAGAAGAATACAATCAAGTGAAGAGTTCATTGGATATAAGGCAAGCTTAGAGTTAAGAACATCTAATCTTAACCTCCAAAGAATCAATCCAAGGATAACCATCAATTTATAAGAATACCCATCAGAAGAAGAAACATGCTAGAAAAAGAGCACTAGAAAGTTGATTCTGAGAAGCACCAAGGATTCCTCAGAGTCATATGCATCAGAAGCTCAAGACATCATACCTGAAGATGTTCAAACTTATTAGAAAGAAAACATGCTCTGAGGAACATTAATTCAAGGTCAAAAAGGATTAATGGCATCAATTGTCCTCAACATTATTAGATATGTATGAGAAATTGATAATCCCTACGCAACTCACATGATGCCACCTTTTCCAAGAATAGTAGTCTTAAACTTCTCAAATCCTAAAAGACTAGCTACCCGACCTTCACTAAAAGAGATAAGACATCTTTAGAAAATGGTAAAATGGGCAGAAGTCAGAGTACGGATAGAGTTGACCAAGTATAGACTCACTTAACATAAGGATTGATCTCAGTCTAACTAAAAATCCAACGGTTAAGAAGAAAGAAGCCATTTAGAGACAACGACAAGAAGACTCCTCAGAAGGTAACTGTTCTGAGGAATGCATTTGTCTTATTACATCTATTGAACATAAAGTTTATTATTTCACATCCACATTCAAAAAGGAGTCAATCAACCCCCCTCCCCCCCCCCTTGACTCCTATATCACACCCTCATAGGGACCAGCAGATATTATTGCAAAACCAGGATTAAGTCATATGCACATGACATTATGAATATCAAGGGGTCATATGCCCTATGCTAGAGAGTCACTATGATCGATCAAAGCATCGGAGTCCACAATGGTCTGGAGCTCTGAGCTAGTTTATTCTGGATAGGAAGTTGAGCTAGGTCAAACTTTGACAGCTTAACATTAAGGGATCTTCTAAGGTCACACACTTTGAGTTACGATCGAGCCATATAAAGAACCATTAGACTAGGTCTAATATAGAAGAATTAGATAATGGTTGGACCATTTTATTGGTTAGACCAATTTTACTGGTTAGACCAGTAAGCTAGAAAAATAATAGGAGGTTAAATAGAAAAGGGGAAGTAGGAACTAAAAACTAGCGGGATTTGAAAATATTAGATATTGTTTAAATCTATGCAAATGGGCCTACAAATGTATTGTTGGACATCACATGAGTGGGCCTACATGTGGGCCACATGGCAGCACTATTTAGAACAATGTTGTGCATGGCCCGTAGGGCACCCATAAGTGGGCTGCATAAAGGTGCAACCCGCAATGCACAATGTACAGGTGTGCAACCCTTATGGGCTCGTGCTGCGAGGAGCGCAGCCAGCGGTTCTGCGCTTTAGCACAAGCCCATGTGTAGTGCGTGCAAGCTTATGGGCATAGCCCCTGTACAGGCCAACAAAGGACTACTGGTCGCCGGCCAGTAGTCTCATAGTCAAACTGGGAGCTTGATCCCCAAGTAAGCTCCTAGTGTTAGTAGTAGTTCCTAACTCTGTTTTAGTTTTAATTAACTAAAATGCCCTTGGATATTTAATTCTAATTGGTTAGGAATTGAATTTAATTGTCCAATTAAATTTCCCTAACCATTATAAATAGAGCCTTCCTTCTTCATTATTTTTTGTTCATTCTTTTCTCTCTATTGCTCTCTTAATTATTTTGGTTCTTGTAAGTAATTCGTTGAAAGACGTATTTACTTCGAACAAAATAATTAAGGGAATTCTTCTAGAAATAGTTTATCAGGAAGATCTAGATTTCTTCCAATTTATTTTCCGTGCTCCTTTTCTAGAAGGTCGTGGTCGGTGGTGTTCGTGTGGATCAAAAATAGAGGGCTTCCACTTTGGAGTTTGTGCATGCAAGCTAAATTCTGCCGACCGTAGGTTTCATACTTCAAAAAATACATGGTTAAATTATTATTAGGTCCTTTTAATAAGTGTTTATGACCTAGAATAATTTTAGACTAGTTATATTGTCAACCATGCCATGCTTAGGAGATCCTTGGACTTAGATTAAATTTTGAAATTCCGTCATGCCTACTTTACATGTTAAAACCCGCAAATGTAGACCAACATGATAGTGGATGCTTAAGGCATATGACTAGTGATGAAAGCTCATTCATCATATTGAACCTAAAAAGAGGAGGAAGTTTGAGCTTTAGAGATAATAAAAAGGGAAAAATCCTCGAAAGAGGAACAATAGGCTCTGAGATCCCTATAAAAGAAGTCTCTCTTGTAGATGGACTAAAGTTCAAACTTTTGAGTATTGTACAACTCCGTGATCAAGGTAGAAAGGTAATCTTTGATTCCAATGGTTGCTCAATCATTAATTGTAAGCCCAACTCTATCCTTCTTTATGCACATAGAATAAACAATGTTTATAAAATTGATGTTTCATGTAAAACAAACAAGAATATTTGTTTGGTGTCAAAGGAGGAAGAATCATGGCTCTGGAATAGAAGATTGGGACATATAAGTATGGATCTTCTGTCCAAATTGGCCAAACAAAAACTTGTTGAGGGTCTGCTTAATATAGCTTTTGAAAAGGATCATCTATGCGCAATATGTTGGTTAGGTAAACAAACTAAACAAAGCTTTAAATCTAAAACTGACTTCTCATCTAAAAGACCACTAGAACTTCTACATATTGATTTGTTTGGACTTATTCGTCTAACAAGTATAGGGGGAAGTATATTCACAATGGTTATTATAAATGATTCTCCCAATACACATGTGTGAGGTGTCAATAAAGTGTGGGTCTCCCTTGGTGCCTTGGTGAGGGGTGGGGCCCACTGGTGGTTGATTGGATTTAGGCACTATGAAACCATTTATTTCAAGTTTGCACATTTTAGACAATTTTAATGAATAAAAGAATTGAGACCTAAATCTCGACATAAATGACAGCTTCGCCACCCAAGTTGTCTACTTTGGAAAGAGTTTTAGCACGGTTCCCATTGGGCGAGAGACTCATACCTTTTGGATCAGAGATTCGGGTATCGGATGAGTCACTTATTTCTCATTTAGTTAATTTAAAATTACATTTGTCGCGTAAAACCATTTTATTTTCATCATTTGGGGAATTATCACAGAAATCCTATTTTTCTACACTCTTTCACACTCGTTACATGTGTCTACAGATTACAATAAAGCATAAGAAATAAATGGGGGAATAAAAATTACAATTGAGGGTAAATGGGGAAATTGCAAGAGAACCTATACATTTGTTCTAAGTTGTAAAATAAAATAAAAATAAATTCCCCTGCATCCATAAGGATTAGCACAGTTTATAGTATCTCATAAGTTAGCATTTTATTAGGAAAAAAGTGATTATGTTAGTGTGGCGGTTTTACGATTGATAGTGCCTAGACGGCTTCTAGGATCGGAGAGAAATATTGAGTCTTCAACGTATTTTTTTGTAAAAACACATTTTAACTTTTGTGGGTTGATTTACCGGATTATTAGTGAAAATGATCGCATGGCAAATGGTGAGTTGAGTTGATTTTAATCGATTTAAAAGAGAATTCTGGGTTCTGCCTGGGGGCCAGTACCCCGTAAGGGTGGGTAGGACCTATAGGGGTCCTATCTGGTCCCGGGCAGAAACTCAGTTCAATTTAATGATCAGAATAATGGAAGAGAAATGAAATGAAAATGGGATTTCCTTCCATGTGAGTATGGCACACCAGTTTAATATCCCTAAGGACATACGGTGCCAACAAGGCTCATGTGGATTAGGACTAGACCCAAAATAGGAATAAAACAACAGATAAAATAGAAGAGGTAGAGAATAATGATAAAATAACTGAGATGTGAGTCTCTTTGAAACTCAGGAGCGTTACCTTTACGGCGTGAATCCACTCTAAGGCGATCCCTTTGTTATTGAGAGAGTCTAGCCAAAGTAGATGGTGAAATGGAGATTTTAGGACTATTTGGGTGAGTATTTGTGTGGATAGAACCTCCCCCAAATCCTAATAAACGAAGCTAGGAATGAATAAGATATGGATAAAACCTCAAGGGATGGGTTTTCTCCCTATTTTATACCTCTTATACCTCAACTATACCCTTTCTATACCTATAGAAACTGCTAAAATTTTAATATAATTTCTCTATAGTATACGTTGTATATGTGTCCCCTTAAAGAAGTGAGGAAAAGGCCCTATTTATAGAGAGAAATGAGGTCTAAATGCAATAAATCGCATTCATGACTTGCCTTTTCCCAAAATAGGTAAAGATTGCCTTCCACAAAGTCTAATCAGGCAACAATAGGACCTATACGGGTGGGGCCCCACCCCTATGGGTCTAAGGGGACCCGTACGGGTCCCCTCCAGGCATACGGAGAGAAATGACCCGTATGGGTCTGCCAGTGGATCTGTACCACCAAGCAGCACCCACATGGGGTCCCTAAGGGTAGACTAGGTCTCCAAACTTTGGCCAAACTCAACTTTATAGTAGTAGGAACACCTCTGATAGATAACACCTGTAAGAGATTGCATCATATGGCTCTCATTATCATTTCGTGAGAAGGACCGTTAAAATCCAGTGATCGTAGACTGCCCTTTATGGAATCACTACAGATATGGATTTGTATGATCTCACAATGTGAGCGAGGGATTAGAAATCATACCTTAGGTGATGATATGGATGAGTTCCTTTCTTGAGGTTAATGACTTTCCTTTGCTGATGCGTATCCCTTTCTTGAGGTGGATGACTTTCCTTTGCTAATGAGTATCCCTTTCTTGAGGTGGATGACTTTCCTTACTGATGTATCCCTTTCTTGAGGTGGTTGACTTTCCTTTATTGTTGCATATCCCTAGTGACTCTACTGGGGTAGGTGCGTGTATCCTTTCTTAAGGCGGATTGACTTTCCTAGCTAATGTATCCCCTTCACAAGCTGGATCAACTTTCCTGATTGATGCATCCCTTCCCTAAGGTGGATGACTCTCCCGGTTGATGGTGTATCCCTTTCCTAAGGCAGATGACTCTCTTGGCTGGTGGTGTATCCCTTTTATAAGGTGGATACTCTCCTGGCTGGTGTATCCCTTTCTTAAGGCGCATCGACTTTCCTAACTAATGGTGTATCCCTTTCCTAAGGCTGATGACTCTCTTGCTGGGGATTTTGAATGACCTGTAAAGAGACAATAATAAAACGCCGAGTTAGTCATTGTCTAAGCAAACACATCTTAATTCTTGATTGACTTTGTAATGAATAAAAAATTTTGCCCTTCAATCAAGAATGAAGATGTGTGGATGGGGGTTGGCCCCTAATTAAGCTTTTAACTGAGAATGAGGAATTTCAGGTTTGGCCCTAGTTTTATGGATGGAATGCCCCTTAGAGGGTGCTTTTCAAAGGAACGCCCCTTGGAGGGCTCGATGACGGGGGATGCCCCTTGGTTGACTGATTCTGCCACTGGGGAATGGGGGGATGCCCTTGGATTAGTTGGTTCTACTATTGGGGAATGGGGGGATGCCCCTAGATGGTGGAGGGATGCCCCTAGATTGGTAAGAGGTGCCCCTAAATGGTGGGGGGATGCCCCTAGATTGGTTGACTCCGCTGTTAGGGAGTAGGGTAATATTCTTTGGTAAAACCTTTTCTACTGGGGAAGTCTCTCCTTGTAAGATTTGTTTGCCGGGGAAAATTTCCTGCGCTAGGGTGGACCTATACACAAAGATTATCCTTGTTAGTGATTAATTAAAAAATGGTTATCTTAATTCTTGATTAACTTTTGCGAAGACACAAATTTTTGCCCCTTCAATCAAGGATCAAGGTGAGTGTGCGCGAATGACGTTTCACTGGCCGCGAGGTCAGGCTAGAGGGTTGGTCCCCCAAAAAATAACATGGAGTGATGAGTGATGGAAAAATGGTTTATCATGTTTTAATGTCCAAAAGATACGAGATCAAAAATCCCGTACTTAAAATAGAGTTACCACCCGGTTCAACTCAATCGGGAAATTTTGGTACGATTTTCCTAGTGGGTGGTAGACCATACCTTAAGTAGAGATTCCGAGTTCGGATGATGTTATCTATTTTACATTGGCCAAGCTAAAGTATTTCTTTCTTTCTTAATCGGTTTTAATCCACCCTATTTATTGTATTTTCAATTTATATGTTGTTTTCGCATTTATCAAGCAATCAAAGCTGTAAATAAATAAATTATTTCAGTAATCCCAAAATAAATGCGGAAAGTAAAATAATAATTACATGGATTTCCAAATCCTATACATTTTTTCTACGCAATAAACAAAATACCTGAAGGCCTAGCATTCATCTAACCTGAATCTACCTCTATAAAATGGTTAGCACAAGTACAGTACGTTGTACGAGATATATCACATAAAGCGGTGGCCCTGGCTGCGAGGTTGAGGGGCGGCAGACCCTCACAGGGGCCTGGGGGCAGCATCCGCGGTGGCAGGTTCCAAGGGGCAGCACCCCTTGCGGGGTCGAGGGGCGGTAGCCCCTCGCGGAGTTTCGGGGTAGTGCCCTTCATGGGGTTCGAGGTCAGAGCCCTGGGCTGGGGTCGAGCTACGAGGTTAGCTCAAAAATTTTTGATTTTTGAATGTATGTTTCCTTTGAAATTTTCATTTTTTGAACGAATTTTAGGGAAAAGTCCATTTTGGACACGATTGTTTTTTTAACCAAATTATTAGTGAAAATGCCATATGTTATAGGTTTTCGACCGTTTTTAGGGAATTCTAGATTCCCGTCGTGGTACTGTAAATCCTAGCTTTGAAAATTAAACTAGGTCAGAAATAAAATGAAAACTAATCTGCTATCTAGAAGGCCATACCGCCGGCGGTATGAATGAGGCCGCCGGCGGCATCATTGATGTCGCTGGCATTCTCATTTACACAGGCAGGCTGTACGACATTCTGGGTACTATAAAGAAAGGGTCCTGTAAGAAAATAAGCCCGTTTGGGGCAAGTGAGGCCACTGGCGGTATTAACGATCCAACGCTTCAAATGCCTTAAGCGGCTTTAGTTTCTTGCAGCAGCTTTTTTGGCCGGAAAGCGACCAAAAACCCAAAACTAAGCACAAACAGCAACTAAAACCTAACAAACAAGTAAAATGAACGCCAAAGAGCTATGAGACTTAAAATTTTTACCTCAAGGCCATCAATCCACCTCTTCGTGATCTAATGATGCCTCTAGGGAGCTCAAATGATGATTTAGTTAGTGAATGGGGAATTTAAGACTCTATATCCTACTTTGGTGATTCTAAACCTAGAAATTACCCAAATATCATAGAGTTTAGTAGCGAAAAACGAAGAAAAGATGGATTCAATCCTCTTTTCTTACCTTTTCTAAACTTTATCTCACTATAACTAGCTAAAATGCTCAAAATATCCTTATGATTTTAAGTGGTGGAAGTGTTGAACCCTTCTTTTGGCTGAGAAATGGCCCTTATATAGGGTAAAATCCGTTGGAAATTGCCTTGGATCAATTATCCGTCAGATATCGAGTAAAAAGGCACATAGTTGTTCTACAGTAGAAGATCATACTGACAGTAGCATGGATTATACCGCTGGCAATATGGGTGAGGCCACTGGCGGCCTCACTCTCCTGATAGGTCTGAAAAGGTAGCACGATTCAAGCCCGAAATCAGGCAAAAAACAAGGAAATTGGGCAAAAGGTGATTCAACAGGAAAAACTGATTATTTGGGATCTTTTTTACTTTTATGGGTATTTTGGACTAGATTATTTTTTGAGTGTAAATCAGCGGTCTGAGCTACCATCAGACGCATTATCGAACACGCCGAACTGAATTTTTTTGAAAATAAAATTCTATTTTATATTAGTAATAAAAATTCCACAAAAGATTTTTGTTATAAGGAATAAACTCGGGCATATGTCATCATTGTCTCACGAGAGGACTATAAAATCTTGTGCTCATAGTGAGTCAGGGGGTTTGCCCCTAATTTAACTAAAATATAGAGTTTAGGAGAAGTAGGGTTGGCCCTGAGTTTCGACTGGATGCATCTCTGGTGCTTTCATGAAGTACCGGTTCAAAATCTACCCCTAGATGGCAAAAGGGGACCCCATATGGGTGGGGCAGGACCAGTACGAGTGGTGAACTTAAATGATGGGACCCATATGGGTTAGGTAGGACCCATACGGGTCCTTGTTGAGGGGGTTCAAAAACTGATCAGACTCCTCATATCCCGCCTTACACAAAATTCTCCTCTTTTATAATCTCCGGTGATTTTCTCCTTAAAACTGATCAAAATGCATAAAAAGATCCTAAAGACTGGCCGTTTCTCCATTAGGCGTGAGGATTTGCCCTAGATGGGCGATTTAGAGCTTTGAGAATGCTTGGTTTTGGTCGGGTAGGCTTTTTATGAGGGAGACTCATTTTTGGGGCTTACTACCGCTGGCAATATGGGTGAATGGTGACACGCATGCCTCCAAACTCTAGGTATTTCCCGTACTTCTCCATTTTTCCATTTTCGAGGATTTTTGGAATTTCTCAATTTTTGTCATGATTTAGGGTGTTTTAGACCTTGAAATAGAGCCTGATGCATGCAACTCTAGTCTAGGATGCTTTAGGATAGTTTTGATTGAGCTTTGAGTGAATTTGGATGATTTTGGATTTTTGGGAAGTTTTTTCACGATGCTACTACTTGTAAGGACCCGTACGGGTGAGGAGGAATCCGTATGAGTCCTCTTTTATGGTATGGGAGCCTTTGGTGGACTCGAACGGGTGGGGCGGACCAGTACGGGTCTTGTCCTTAGGGACAGAATGTTGAATTCTCTGATTTCTGTAATTCTTTTCTAATTTCTAATTTATCCACTATATTCTAAACCTGTTGAGCTGTAATTTTGTCTTTGCAGTTTCAGTACAAGACTATGGGAGCCCTGAGCTTCTGCAGGAAGTGGTACGAGGAGATCCATATCGTGGGGGATATTGAGCTACTGGCCCGCATAGATTCTTTTGGCTTCAGCGACATTATCAGGCCATCCCCGAGGCTTCAAAGACATTGGCCCTAAGTGCCATTTTAGCTTTAGCAGAGAGGTGGTCGGAGACGACACACACTTTTCACTTATCGATCAGGTAGGTCACCATCACTCCCTCAGATATGTGCGCCTTGATAGGACTAGACTGCAGTAGGGACATCATCCACTTTGATGTCTGCACCAATAGATGGCATTCTTGGCCTGAGGTGAAGGCCTATATGGCGAGGTTACTTGGGCTACGTCCTGTTGGGACGGATAAACTCAAGTACAAGGACCTGCATGACTATTGGATTAAGCAGCCGCGCCCCATTGCTGTGGATAAGAGGGATCAGTATGCTTGGTCTTTCCTGTTGATATTCTTACCACTGTCTTCTTCCCGGTCTATTCGAGCAACCTTAACTATAGTTTGCTCTCTACTGTAAAGGATCTTGCCGTTGTGCCAGGCAAGAATTGGTGCTGGACCATCCTAGCATAGTTGCACTATGGACTGGATGTTGGAGTTTGGGGCCAGTAGTTTGAGCTCAAGATCTATCATCTTATCCTGCTGGTAATTCTTGAACTGATCTTTTATGCCTTATCCTTTTATTCAAACTGTGCTGTAGCTAATCTTTACTTTGTCTTGCAGATTTGGGCCTTTGAGCACCAGTTTATCCCCATGCCAGGTTTTACCATGGAACCTGAGACACTTCACATTATATCCAGGTGGATGAAGCCATGGCAGGGCTAGGCCTTGACTATAGCACAGTATAGGGAGTTCCTTCGCCAGTTATGCTCTAATCGGGGTAAACTTCTTTTATGCTCAACCTGTATCTTATATTTTAACAAACCATTACTAGAAACTATATTTTCAAGGTTGTGATACTTACAGTGCATTTATTTTGTGCAGGTCATCTGAGACCTATGGGATAGGTTGGACACCTATAGGGACATTGAGCGGATGTGGGCTGGCATGGATGATCGCTGCTATATCCTGGAGTCGCCACTCCCCCTTGAGTGGTATTTCAGCGAGCAGGTCCGAGGGTGGAGGATTGGTGCTATGGTAGAAAGACCAATACCAATGGGCGTCTTCTGGCGGCATCTGATGTCAGGGACAGACTAGGGGCTATACTTACTAGGTGAGGGAGCTCGAGTGCTTTTAGTAGAGGGCTCCTATGCTGAGCTCATTGACTTCTTGCTCCTTTCTCCCTGCGAGAGGATCCACCATGATGACCTCCCCCTCGAGTTCTACTAGAGCGATGGCGATGATGATGAGGGGCGACCGCGGGGGTCCCTCTATAATTTGGAGTGCCGAGGGCCCAGCTAGGTCTGCTACCCATTCTTCTTAGGTATCTTCCTAACTTAGACTTTGTGAATACCTTGCTATTTCTTAAAGTGGATTGGGTCTGAGTGTAATCTACTACTATTACAGCCTCCCGCTTCCACGCGGAAGAGGCCTTCCACTGCTGTTGTTGCTGAGTCGCCGATGAAGCGGTCCCGCACTTTAGGAGCTCTGAGAGAGGGAGTTCTTTTAGCAAAGCTAGGCACCTTCTTTCCACTCCTTGATCATTCAAGGAAGTGAGTTATCAAGGAGCTTAAGGATTTGGTCTAGCCTATTGGTTTTACTCCTTCCAGCTCCACTCATGTAAGGAAGTTCCTGCTTTAATCTTATCCTTCATAGTGACTGCTTAGAATGTCCCATCCTAATGTGACTTTCTCTTTTAGGTGACCATTTCTGAGGCTGAGAGGATTGCTAGGTGTTAATTCTCTATTTGAGGTCTGCTATTAGCCCAGGATGCGCTAGCTTTAGCAAGTTTCTTATACCTGTAAAATTTAACAAACTATGCATGATGCATGCCATGACATTTATGTATGTGCACTGATCTTATGATTTCTATTGCAGACTCTAATGGCCATGGAGCATAGTAAGTCTACTTGGGACTTGGATGCTTCTAAGGAGAGAGCTAGGTTCTTAGAGGAGCGGCTGCTGGCAGCCATTGCTGAGGCTAACCAGGCTAGGTCAGAGACTGCTTGGGTGAGGGCCGTGATTAAGATGTTGCAGGGCCAACTGGCGAGGATGATCGAAGATAGATAGATGTCGGATCTATCTAATTCTGAGTCAGAGGATGATCCTACTACCTACTAAGTGGCACTGATAGTGACTCAGAGGGGCGGAGCTGAGTGGGAGTTGGATCAGGGTGCTGGGGGAGTCGATGCTGCTACCGAGGGTATCGTATGGGCTGAGGACCATGTGATGATCAACATGGATGACCTGTTGGTAGATACACAGGAATAGATTCTAGAGGATCGCTAGGGATAGGATCCCCCCATAGCTTAGATTGATATGCACTTTTATTATCTGAACGCTTGACATTTTTTGGGCCCTGCATGGCTTACTTTAGTTTAAACTTGGATTGGTACTTTTGACATTTAACTTTTTATGCATGCTAATTTTTCTTTTTCTGAACTGAGATCATTGAATGTCGCCACTTGCAAACCCATATTACTTCTTGGCATAGCTAACAATGAGACCAAGTCTGGCTGATTTGAAATTAACACTCTTGGAGATACATGCCATCAAGCGATTTCATAGTGAGGAGATAAAGTGATGGTCTAACTTTTACATAAGCCATTCGATGTGAGATGACCTATCGAACATTTATTTTTATTTCTTTTCGTCCTAATTTTTGCCTGGACTGTCCTTGACGGCTCAGTCCAGCGGACTTTTTCTTCTTAGCTTTAACTTTTTCCTAGACCGCCCTTTCGGGTTTTCAATCCAGCAGACTATCTTAATCTTTGCCTAAATTTTCCTTGCCTGCTCAATCCAGCAGACTTTTTCTGAATTTTGCATAGGTCCAGTGAAGAGAATAACAATGATGTATAACACTTGGAGAAAAATTGATGTTCACACACCTGCGATTATTTCACCTAGAGGCATGCATGCATTCATAAGACCAAGATTCTTAGCAAAATCATAACATGTTCGATGATGAGATTAATTTGAGTAAATAGGCAATGGTAACAATTTCCAATGGTTAACTCCTACTACCTACTGGTCTTTTATAGATTTTCCAGAAAGCAACTAACATTTTTCTCTCAATGGCCTAACTTTTTCCTAAGTCGCCCTTTTTGGGTTTTCAACTTCGTGGGCTTTATTTACATTAGAGTACCTTAATTTTTGCCTGACAGGTTTGTAGAATATCGATCAATGGGTTGCACCCTAATTTTTGCCAGAGCAGTAGAGGACCACTCGTCAGGGTGATTTATTCTTTATTTCTTTTTATTCTTTTTGCTGCTTTTTTGTGATTTAATTCTTTTGACCTAGACATGATAATGCTTAAGCTTATTTGATTCACTAGATTCACGAACTCATTTCCATCCATATCCATAAGCTTGATTCCTCCTTTGCTAACGACTTTCTTAACTACAAATGGTGCTTCCCAATTAAGCCTGAATTTGCCCCTAGCGTTAGCGTTGACTTTACGTAGCTGCTCGAGAACCAGATCACCGACTTTGAGAGGTTATTTTGGCTATCTGACTCTATTATTGTAAGCTCAAGCCATGCACTACTGGTACATCTGTATGTGGTCAAGTGCTTTGAGCTGCTTTTCATCAATTGTGTTCAATTGCTCATACTTAGGCCTTGCCTAATCTGACTCTTTTAATCAGGCTTCAAGTACCAATTCTGTTTTGACCAATAACACAACTTCCATCCCATATACCAAGTAGAAAGGTGTTTGATCAGTGGCAGTTCTTATACTAGTTCTATTCCCCAAATCGCAAATGGAAGTTTATAAGCCCAATCCCTGTAGGTAGCCACTGTCTTGGACAAGATTTTCCTGATTGACTTATGTAGGTCCCTGTGAGGGTCTAAGTTTGGTCAGAGTGGGGGTGAATGACCCTCTTTGTAGAATTAATAGACTTTAAAGAGTCTTTATTGTAGCGTGTTTGATTATGATCCGAATGATGGATCCGGATGATGCAAATGTATATAGATAATTATGCAAGTAAATAAAGAGTAAGAAAATCAAACACAAGTATTTTATCCTAGTTCGGCCCCCCTACTCCAGTCCCCGGAGTTTCCTTCCTCATAGCTTTTCCACTAGTGGATTCCTTTTCAACTGGTAGGAATCAAGCCTTACAGCTTATCTCTAGATGGTTCCTCTTTCTAGATGTAGGATATACCACTAGAAATTCCAATTCCTAGCTGAGTCATTTTCTCTTTAGTAGGATATACCACTTAGATTTCTACCCAAACCTAAGTTGAGTCCTACTAGGAGATCCCGCTTAAAGCACATACTTCAAGCTATATCCCAATCTCACTACTCACCCAAGTATGAGATTCTTTACACTTTGGTTTTCTCAAAGGTTTTTGTTTTGGACTTCCTCAAGTTTATAATATCACTTGGGAATCCTTACAATTGATTTCGAAATATTTGATTCTTGGAGGGATGTGTTTTCTGATTGCTTTTTGTGAGTTCTCTTGTAATTGCTTTCTCAAGTCTACCAGCTCCTTCTCAACTTGTGAAGCTTCCCTTTTATAGGCTTTGATCATAAATATAGCCATTGTGGGTTGTTGAACTTGTATTTAATCTCCACCATTGATCAAGTAATATGTGGCGATTCCGGAGCCATTGATCAATCCGTTAGATAGAGATTTTGACCCGTTTGATCCTTGGGAAAAGGCTGAAAAGATGTCAGTGATCGTTTTCCTTGTATTTTAATGACTCACCAACTTTTATGCCAGTGGCTTTTTAGTGTGAGCTCCACTCGCCTTCTTGTTGGTCTAGGTGAAAAAGGTTGGTACCTTTTTCCTGTCCGTTGTTAGTCCTTCTATCCTTTTCTAAAAAGTGCTAGCTGTCTTCTTTTGTCTTTTTTAAGGGAAAAGGATCTTTGACTTGGAGACCAAAAGATTGGAGGGAATGGAATTTTTGAATCATTCCCTTTGTCTAAGATATTAAAGCCTTCCGGATGTCTTCAGACTTCAATATCCCCGGATCTGTCTTCTTCCGGATGCTTGTGCAATTAGTTCTTTCGGATATTGTTTTGGGCAGTTCAAAGTTTGTTTCCTTTCCAAACTTTAATCAGATGCTTCCATTTATGCTTAGGTGATTTTATTTACTTGTCTTGGACTTTGGATGTTTTGGATGTGTCCAGATAAGTGACTTAGGTCTTTTTATACTTAGGTGTTTTGTTTACCTCAAACCTGATCCGGATTGTTTGTATTCTGGATCCTTGTTTCCCAATAACTTATTGGAGGCCTCAACTACCCCATTAGCTTGTGGCCTATATGGAGAAGATCTGTTATGCTTGACATTATACTTCTCAAATAATTTCATTGTGGCCCCTTAGAACTGAACCCCATTATCGGATACCACATGGTGCGGAACCCCGTATCGAGCAAAAATATTCTTCTCTATAAACTTGGCGATTTTCTTGGTGGTGATACTGGTGTAGGATTTGGCCTTTACCCATTTTGAAAAACAATCAACTGCGACTATGATGAATCGGTGGCCATTAGTTGATGATGGCTGAATTTCACCGATTATATCTATCCCCCACACTGAGAAAGGCCAAGAAGTAGACAAATTGTGAAGTTTGGACGGGGGTAAATGCTGTATATCCCCATGAATTTGGCATTCGTGACATTTTGTGACCTTGTCCACATAGTTGGCGTTCTTTATGGTCTAAAAATACCTAATTCTTTAAATTTTTCTAGCCAAAGCCATCCCATTCATATACGGGCTGCAATCCCTTGAGTGTACCAGGGTCATTACCCTTTCTGCTTACTCTTTTATTAAACATCTCAATAATAATCCTTCACCTGTCCTTTTGAAGTGATCCTCATCAACTAGTCTAAATTGTGTTGCTAACCTTTTGAGAGTCAGGACACTTCCCTTCTTTCAAAATCCTTTTGATATAGTCATACACGCAGACCTTTTGTTCCTTGATGATCATAACTCAGACCTTCTAATGAAATGGGGAATAAGTCATTTCTATTATAAGCGAATAGATGGGCTAAGCCTCTTCTCCCTCCCATATCAAGGTCAGGGTAGCTAAAGAATCTGCCATCTAATTCTTATCCCTCGGTATATATAGGAAGAAGCGTTGACTAAATAGTACTGACAAGTCCCAAACTGCTTCCACATATGGCCTGAGTGACTCTTCCTTGATTCCCGTTCCCTTACAACATGCTTTAACACCAGTGCAGAATCTCCCATCACCCTTGTTGAACCAAGCACAAGTTAGGACTGACTCAGGAGATGACTCAGTCCTGCTTAAGTTTTGATCATATCAATTAAGTTAAGTTTGAGACAATTAAATCAATAATGATATTAAAATAAGTAGTCTGAGGTTCTAAGGGAGTTAGTAAATTCAAGGGTAGAATTTTAAGTCTCTACTGACCTAGCTATTTTGTTTTAACTCTGAGTGGTTTCTGGGTTGAGTACTTGCGTGGTCGTTGACCAAATAATATTCACTTAAAACACTTAGTATTTAGACTCTATATCATCTATGCTTTGCATTTACTTTTTCCGCTGAGTTATCTTTAGTCTGTCAAAGGAACTGACATTACCTTTTAAGGTAAAAAGGGATCTTTGTTTTTAGTGTTGCTTTTTGCAGGAATATTAAAAACAAAAAGAATTAATGCCTTGACAAGACTCAAAGTTATGAAGAAAATGACAAAGTCTTCCAACTCAAGTCTATAACAAGTCAATTGCCATTTTGGTATAATTTGTAGATCTAACAACCTTGTATCACGCACTCTGCATCATGTCAGAAAACTAGAGGAAATGGGATGAAGACACGTGGCAAGTCAGCACGAGTTCTCACTAATGGAAGACTGGCATCAAACGACAAAAGATTCAAATTAAAGCTCAAATTTCAATCTAACGGATTGAAATGCATTTCACATCGAAGTAATTCTATCTCTTAAAGGATTGATTTGAAGAAGCAATGGGCGAATTGCTGAGTTATCAACTGCAGAAGATGCCAAGCCATGTTCAACGGCTACTTTCTCAATCCATCTATAAAAGGAGCAATAAGGCAAGCATTAGAACTTGGTGATTACACCTAAACTTTTAAGAAGCTAAAACTCTATCCATTTGCAAGCTTAAAAGAAGTTCAAGCTAGAAAGCACTACTCAGCGAGATTCTGCTTTAAACAAGAGAGAATAGTATAGATCACTTTATTGTAATATTAGATCATTTGTAACTGGATCAACATTCTATAAGTTGATTCTAGCTCTTATTTTTAGACTCTATTTGAGTTGCTGATAGAAGAGGGTATTCTAGTCAGCGGGTGAGCGATTGTATTTTGGAGGGTATTTACTATAATTAGGGAATTTGTGAAAGGCTTCTCCACCTAGGGTAAAGGAGTTGAGATTAGTGGATTAAAGACAAGACACTCTCTCGAGACTGGATGTAAGCATAGGTTGTCGAACCGATATAAAAATCTCAGTGTTTTTTACTTTCTCGCATTTTCCAGGTTATTACTCAGCCAGCTGACCTCACTCAGTGGAGCAGTCATCCTTTAAGAAAAAGTTTCATTTATTTTGTAGTGAGTCATTCACCCCCCCCCCACCTCTGACTCAGTGAGTGTACGCATAGCGACCAATAAGTGGTATCGGAGTAGTTCTCAAGTCAAAAGATCTCATAATCTTTGAGATAAAGACCATGGCGTACAAGGAAGAATCAAGTGGAAGGGATCAAGCTTATATTCTGCCTGAAGGCATGTCAGTTACCAGACCTCCCATGTTCAATAGAGAGCATTATACTTATTGGAAAAATAGAATGAAGAATTTCATTCAGTCCCAGAGGATGCATGCTTGGATATTAAAGGACCTTATATTCCTACCATCATGAAGAATGGAGTTAAAGTAGATAAATACTCTGATGAATGGGACAGTCAGGACTTGATCAGATTGAAAGAAAATACAGCTGCTAACAACTATCTTCACTGTGCTCTTGATGCTACTGAATTTAATTGGGTTTCAAGATGCGAGACAGCCAAAGAAATCTGGAAGAACTTGGAAGTAACTTATGAAGGTACTGACAAGGTGAAGAAGTCCAAGATCAATATCCTCATTAGAGATTATGAGTGGTTTCGTATGAAGCCCAAGGAGGATATCTCTAACATGAACACCAGGTTTATGAATATAGTAAATGAGCTGAAAAGGCTTGGTAAGACCTTCATAGAAGAAGAGACTATCAAGAAAATCTTGAGGAGTCTGACTCAAGATTGGGAAGCCAATAAAAGTGTGATTGAAGAGGTTCATAATTTAAAGACCTACAAGTTTGATAAGCTGATTGGAACTCTGGTGACTCATGAGATGTCTCTGAAACAATATGAAGATGAGTCCAAGAAGCATAGGTCCAAAGAGAAAGAGAGCTCAAGTAGAACTGTTGTTCTAAAAGTTGATGATGATGAGGAAGAAGAAGAATCCTCTGAGGAAGGATATCCAGAGGATAGAAAAGAAGAAATAACTCTAATGACCAAGAACTTCATAAGGTTTTTGGGTAAATAAAAGGGAACACACTCTGACGTAAATTCTAAACCCCCTTTGTCTTTTGATGAGCTTGCTGCCATGCTCAATGATGTTATTAATGTGACTAAGAAGTCAACCAAATACATCAGAGTACTTCAGAGGAGGTGTGATGATATAGAAGACATTAACTCTTCTACATCACTTGATATCCTATACCTAATGGAAAAAGCTGAGTACCAAAATGGATATAACAGCAAACTCACTAAGAGATTATATGAGTTAGTCGCTAAATTAACAGCTTTGAAAAAGGTGCGGATCCTACCTCAACCTAGCAGGAATACTCAGAGTAACCGCACTCACCACTCTGAGAAGAATTCTCAAAAGAGTAAAGTGAGTAGGCCTAATCCTAAGGCTGCATGTAATTTTTATGGAAAACTAGGACATGTTACTGTCATGTGTAGGCACAAAAATGGTTACTATGATGAGTATGACTGGTCAAGGTTGACCACCACTAACAAGGGAGGACCCAGCCAAAAAAAGGCTTGGGTACCTAAGAAAACTTAACTGATTTGCAGGTGAGCCTGAAATCCACTGATGATAGAAGAATGTGGTATTTGAATAATGGATGCTCGAGGCATATGACAGGTGATGAAAAGCAATTCATCACATGGGACCGAAGAAGAAATGGAAGTGTCAGTTTTGGAGACAACGAGAAAGGAAAGACTGTAGGCAATGGCACTATACATGTGAAGCCTTCAATTGACAATTTGTCTCTGGTAAAAGGCCTAAAGTTCAACTTGCTAAGCATTGCTTAACTGTGTAACAAAGGTAGAAAAGTGATATTTGACTCAGCGGGCTACACAGTCATTAATGGTAATTCTGACAAAACTATTCTTTATGCTCCTAGAATCAATAATGTTTATATGGTTGATTTATCCCCTGGCTCCAATGATATATGCTTAGTTTCTAAGGAGGAAAACTCATGGCTATGGTATAGAAGGTTAGGACATATCAATATGACCAATCTATCTAAATTAGCCAGAAGTGAACTTGTTGAGGGTTTACCCAATCTAGCCTTTGATAAAGATAGACTCTACTTAGCATGCCAACTTGGGAAACAATTTAGGAAGACCTTTAAATCTATAGCTAATATATCTTCTTCTCGTCCCCTTGATCTTCTACATATAGACTTGTTTGGGTCTATTGTGCCAACTAGTCTAGGTGGAATGAAATACACCCCTATGGTTATAGATGATCTAACCAGGTTCACTTGGATTATCTTGCTATCCAGTAAAGATGACATTTGAATTATTCTCTAGGTTGGCTACCCGGATTATGAATGAAAAAGACCTTAAAATTAATAGAATCCACAGTGACCATGGAAGAGAATTCGAAAATAGGCAGTTTGAGGAATTCTGTTGTAAGCTTAGTATTGACCACAATTTTTCTGCACCTCATACACCCCAACAGAATGGGGTAGTTGAGAGAAAGAATCGCACTATTGCAGGGATGGGTCGTTCTATCCTGAGTGATAACAACCTGCCAAAGTATTTCTAGGGAGAGGCTATTAACACAACTTGTCACATTCTAAACAGGGTTTTAATTTGCCCAGTTTTTAATAAAACTCCTTATGAACTTTGGAAGGGGCATAAGCCCAAGGTTGGTCATCTCAAGGCCTTTGGTTGTACATGCTTTGTGTTAAATACTAAAGACCAATTGGCTAAATTTGATCCCAAGGCTGATGGAGGAATCTTTCTAGGTTACTCAACACACAATAGGGCATATAGAGTGTATGTCAAGAGAACTGGCATCCTAGAGGAGTCAATGTATGTAGATTTCGATGAAACTATCAATGTAGGTAAAGAAGCTAGTGATGATAAAAGAGAAAAGGATCCAGTTAGTGGATCAATCAGTCAGCCCATAGTCATACCAGATCCACCTTAAGAAAAAGAGGAAGATAAAGCTGACGTGGACCAATTGATCAACTTTGGTGATGATATGGATACTCAACCAATGACTGTAGCTCAGTGAGCTGATCCTGATCTACCCAAAGAAGTTAGAACAAAAAGAGATCACCTAGTTGACAAGATTCTTGATAGTGTGCAAAATCTAGTGTTGACTAGAGGTCAGCTAAACAGAATGATGAGACACTCAACATTTGTGTCCTTGATTGAACTAAAGAAGTTTGAAGATGTTGAATTCGATGACAACTGGATGATTGCAATGTAAGAAGAGCTAGATCAATTTAGGAGGAATGAAGTATGGGGTTTGGTGGAAAAACCCAAAGGAAAGTCAATCATAGGCACCAAATGGGTTTTCAAAAAACAACCTGGATGAAGCTGGCAATGTTGTCAGAAATAAGGCCAGACTAGTTGCTTAAGGCTACCATCAATAAGAAGGCATTGATTATGGAGAAACATTTGCCCCAATAGCAAGACTTGAAGCCATAAGAATTCTTTGTGCTTTTCCATCTCATATAAACTTCAAGCTTCTTCAAATGGATGTAAAGAGTGCATTTCTTAATGTTTATATTCAAGAAGAAGTCTATATCAGACAGCCCCTAGGATTTGAAAACCCTAAATATCCAAATCATGTCTTCAATCTGAAGAAAGCTCTATATGGGCTGAAATAGGCTCCAAGAGCTTGGTATGAGAGACTGACTAACTTTTTTATCAGCAAATGTTATGTCAGAGGGAAAGCAAATACTACTCTGTTTATCAAGAAGAGGCATCAAGATGTGTTGATAGTCCAAATCCATGTGGATGACATCATCTTTTGAGCAACTGATGAGAAGCTATACAAGGAGTTCAGCCAATAGATGAAGAAATAATTTGAAATGTCAATGATGGGAGAGCTTAATTTTTTCCTTGGTTTGCAAATCAAGCAAGGTGATGATGGGATTTGCATCAGTCAAGCTAAGTATGCCAAGAAAGTACTCAAGAAGTTTGACATGGATAAAGTTAAGCCAGTGTCAACACCCATGGCCACTGATACAATTCTGAGTAAAGATGAGAAAGGTAAACCTATAGAGAGTAAGCTCTACAAAGGTATTATTGGTTCTCTACTTTACTTAACTGCTAGTAGGCCTGACATTCAATATGCAGTATGTTATTATGCAAGATATCAAGCTAACCCCAGAGAATCTCACTTAGCTACTGTTAAGAGAATTCTTAGGTATTTGCTAGGCTCTATTGATTCAGGTTGATGGTATCTAAGTAATGCAGATTTCACTTTGAGAGGATACACAGATGCTGACTATGGAAGAGAAAAACTAGAAAGTAAAAGCACCACAGGAGGTTATCATTTCCTTGGTGATTGTCTAGTAACATGGTATAGGAAGAAGCAGACTTTTATGGCTCTGAGTATAGTTGAGGCTGAGTATATGGCTGTAGGAAGTTGTGTAGCACAACTGCTATGGATTGAGCAGCAACTGAAGGATTATGGTATAAAGTCAAATTATCTTAAAGTCATATGTGACAACAAGAGTGCAATTGACCTATCTAAGAATCCAGTTCAACATGGTAGGATGAAGCATGTCAATATTAGACATCACTTCATAAGGGATCATGTGCTAAAAGGACAAGTAAAGCTCACATACATCCCAACTAAAGAACAGCGAGCTGACATATTCATAAAGCCCATTGGAAAGGATCAATTCAATTCTCTCAGACAGCTGATTGGAATGTCCAATCCAATATGAAGAAATACATTTCACTCTGACCTATTCTGGAGCTGACTCAACTAGGGCACACTCTGAGCTTTAGTAAAAAGGTTAAGTATTTCTTTTACCGCTCGAATTGTGGACACTTTATTAATTATCACCAGCTATCTTTCAAATTTAAACTTGATAGAAATGGTAGCAAGTTATAAAATGATCCATATGCAGAGCAGTTACTCTGTGTTTCTCGCCCTTATTAATCCTATATATGCGTTATGAAAGTCTAACCATCTATCTTGAGACCATAGATTGTGAGTTGTACACCTAACTTTGCAGGTTTACATTTAGAAATTTTAGCTATTTAAGGATAAGTTGAGAAAGGAGAAGGGTCACTTTACCAAAATTCTCTGCTCTGCAATTCTCTCTTTGAATCCCTAATTTCTATTTTTCTCTCAAAGCATATTCTATGGCGAGTACATCTGGAAGATCTTTTGAACCTAGCTCTAAGAATCCCTTGCTCGTATGGGACAAAGATGAAGCATATTAGGTGACAACTATTGATCACTGGGCTCAAGTAGCCATTAATATCAAAGATATGAAGGATCCATTCATTCCAGCGGGAGCAAAATATATTCCGACTGAGTGGGAAACAATCGAAGGTGTAGAGGTGAAGGAGCTAACCACAGTTGATTTTCTCAGCTTCCTAAGCGATGAAAGGTTTGGAAGATGGATGCGCCAACACCATCTCAGGGGATTTTTTGAAATTCCCAGTGGGTGCTATGAGCAGATTGTAAAGCGCTTCTATGGAGGAATTCATATGGTTGAAGGCTTTGATGATATGTTTGTCACCACAATGATGGGGAGAAAGGTGTATACAACCCTTAAGCTTATTGCTGGGCTATGTGAAATGAAGGAGAGGGGACTCAGACTGTGAGCTGTAAAAGACAAGGAGGAAGACAATGTAGACAATCCCATTGACTATGAGGTTCCTCATGATTACAAAGCTGGAGACTTGATTGCTTCTATGTTCACAAAGCAAGGCAAGCAGGCTCATGAGCTTGTTACTAAAGTATTATTGCCCAAGACTGGTTCTACAGGGAGTTGCTCTAAGTTTGAGACAGTATTTGTTTGTGCTCTGACTCATGGGATGCACGTAAATTGGCCTTTGGCAATTCTGCACAGATTTCTTAAGATGACCAAGCATATGATATATGGACATCTTGTGATGGATATTTGCAAAGCTTATGAGCTTGATATGGAAGGATGGGCACGAGAGAGCAGGATTACACTCAAGATTATTGAGTCATGAATTCTAAGTAATGCTCACTTTCATGGGCTAAGGTGTGGAGAGAGGCCAAGGAATACAACGTATATCTAGCTAAAGCCCGGGGAAGTAAGAGTAAAAGATCCCAAAGCTATTATGCCCATAAGAAAGATTAAACCTAAAGAGGAGGATCTAACCTTAGATGCCTTCGAAGCAAGAGAGCTGGAAAGAATAACCAAGCTTAGAGCAGAAAGAGGAGAAGGAGGAAAGAAGGATGTGAAGAAGGAGGTCAGGAAGGACTCCAAGAAAGAGAAGAAGGATAGCTCAGTGAGCTTAGTTCCAATTATTGTTCTGAAGAAGACTAGGTCCTCAAAGGACTCTAAAGATATCAAGAACAAAGAACTAATTCTGAAGGAGATTTGGAAGAAAAGAAAGTTGAGAAAGAATTAAGGGAGGAAATGCCCCTATCAAGAAAGAGAAAGTCAGAAGAAGCTGAGTTAGACAAGGTGACTGCCAAAGGAACGGAATCTACATCAGTTCCTATTCTTAAGGTAGGTTAGCCAAAGAAGAAGCTGATGGTGACAAAAGGAACAGGTGTTGTCTAAAATCTTGAGGAAGCATAGAAGTGGAAGGCTTCTGAGAAGGAAAGAATCTTGAAAACAAGTAAAGAGATTGAAGCTGAGATAAGAAGGAAAGCAGAAGCAGCAGCAGCAGCCAAAGGTAAGAATATAGGACAAGTTTTACAAAAGGCAATAGCTAGCCTAGCTGAGAAGGAAGTGAATGAAGTGGTGGAAGATGTGATTGGGGCTCTGGATGGAATTGATGAGCAGGAAGAATAAGAGGAGGAAGATAGAGTTGTGGAGATAGTAGCTGGAGAATTTGAAGTGCAGAACTCTGACCAGTAGGTCACAATGACTGTTGAGGAAGCAAAGGAGGCAAGGAAGGAAAAGAAGAGAGGTTTGTTGAAGAGAATGAAAGCAGTGATTGATGAAGAGGAAGGTGATTTAGAAGATAGAGAGGAGGAGATAGTTGAGCACGGAGCTCAGCTGACTGAGATCCCTCAAGCTCAGGTCAGTGAGTCCGCTGTTGAAGGTGAGGAAGAGAAGGAGAAGGAAGAAGAAAATTTTTACTTTCCCAAAAACCACCGAATCACCACTATCCCCTACACCCATCTCTGCCTTACCCCTGCCAAGCCAAACACCACCCACCCCATCATCATCCAACTCTAGCCAATCTAACCAACCCACTGACCAAACAGCCATTATTTCATACCTTTCACCACCAGGATCTCTAGTAAGAGAAGTATTTCAATTGGAAGGCCCTTCTCCAATTAGACGACCTCCAATAATTGAAGAGATCACTAAACAGCCACCACTACATCAACCCCAATTCAACCCTACTACTGCCCTATTGGGAGACATAAGGAGGCTGGGGAGAGAGAGATTTCCAAAACTGAGGACATAGGCTGAACTTGATGCCCAAATTGCCAAATCTTTACTATTTGAGAAAGTTCTAAGGAGTATATCTGAGGCTGTTGAGCCTGTGAAGGGTTTTATGGAAGAAGTGGATGAAATGAAAGCTCACTTCAAGTCTGTACCTACACAGTTTTCACTGGTCAAGGCAATAGTATCCCACTATTTGCCCTTGCTATCTATTGCAAGTAGGCAGGCAGCTAGTCTGAAGTTGGAAGTGGAGGAGCTGAAGAAGATAATGCTGAAAATATATGAGATCAATTGTAAAGTGGTGAATCAAGAGAGGGATTTTCATAATTCGCTGATTAAAAAATTCAATCCACTACTTGAAGCCATGATAAAAGTCCTTAATGGATACATCCTAAGCAAAGAAAATGATGAAAATACAACACGGTTGGATGCACTCGTTAATGGAGTCAACTCTCTCACCACCGTTGTTACAAGAAATCAAGGATTGCATGCTGAATTCAGGACCTTAAGAGATGATGTATTGCAAGGAGTGAAGAACTCAAAAGCAGTTGTTCTAAATACCTTAAAGAGGCTTAATATTTCTGATGCTCTGAGTAGTGACATTTTAATGGTAGATGCTGAACAGGAGCCCAATCTTCACCAGAAACTTAGTCATATTAGAGACCAAATTAAGCAAGTTCAAGCATATGTCATCAATGACGGAGAAGCCCTGGATAAGGTCCACAATGAAATATCTACTCATATCAGGAGCACTCTAATGCTAGAGCGCATACTCAGAGAGAACAATCAAGCAAAGGTGCTAGCATGTCTCACCCAGATATCTAGCGAAGGTTTGAATGCACAATATAAGGTTAATCTATCTCAATCTCGACCTCCTATTAGACTTTTCCCTTTTCTTATAGAGCATGATGCAATATCACAAGAAATTTATAAGCTGCTAGTCTAGAATTTTTCCTGAAAAATATATGGACAGCTTGAATCATTTGAAGACTCTCTGAGCTGGTTTGATCATCAAACTCAAGACATTTTGGATTCAATGGCAATGGGGGAGAAGGATCGCGAGAAGCGTGAAAAAGATGCAAAGGAGAGCAAGCAGAGGATTGCTGAATTTTCTTATAACCTAATAAAGGATTAGGAGTGCATTTAGAGAGAATATGTTGTAACTAGAAAGAGGAAAGGCAAAGAAATTGCTCAGCCTAAGGAAAAGAAGAGTAGGTGGGATCGGCAAGAATATGAGCAGAGAAGAGCCAATATGGGAGCCCCACTTATGCCTAAGGAATATAATAGGGTTTTCTATATAATTGCTAGTTCATACTTGTAAAACTTTGTATAGATTAACTTTCTGTTATCTGTACTTAAGTTCCTATCAATGAAAATTACAATTTCCTATTCTAAGTTAAGATCTTTTTAACTTCATATATTATTCTGCTGTATACATATTTGCTCTAATCATTTGCAGAAATATATGAGAAGTGATTGAGGAATGCTAATCTTGGAAGAGTCAAGAATTATGGGCCAGTATGCATTCACTCTGAGTAGATAGAAGATGTTGAATCAAGTCATATTAACCATGAATATAAGGTAACTCTGATCTAAATACCTTATTGATTTAATTCTCGCTCAAGTTAATTGCCATTGATGAAAATGAGGGAGATTGTTGAACCAAGCACAAGTTAGGACTGACTTAGGAGATGACTCAGTCGTGCTTAAGTTTTGATCATATCAATTAAGCTAAGTGTAAGATAATTAAATCAATAATGATGTTAAAATAAGTAGTCTGAGGTTCTAAGGGAGTTAGTAAATTCAAGGGCAGAATTTCAAGTCTCTACTGACCTAGCTATTTTGTTTTAACTCTGAGTGGTTTCTGGGCTGAGTACTTGCATGGTCACTGACCAAATAATATTCGCTCAAAACACTTAGTATTTAGACTCTGTATCATTTGTGCTTTGCATTGACTTTTTTTGCTGAGTTATCTTTAGTCTGTCAAAGGAATTGACATTACCTTTTAAGGTAAAAATGGATCTTTGCTTTTAGTGTTGCTTTTTGTAGGAACATTAATGAGATAAAGACAAAAAGAATTAATGCCTTGACAAGACTCAAAGTTATGAAGAAAATGACAGAGTCTTCCAACTCAAGTCTGCAACAAATCAATTGTCATTTTGGTATAATCTACAGATCTACCAACCTTGTATCGTGCACTCTGCATCATGTTAGAAAACCAGAGTAAATGGGATGAAGACACGTGGCAAGTCAGCGCGAGTTCTCTCTAACGGAAGACTGGCGTCAAATGACAAAAGATTCAAATTGAAGCTCAAATTTCAATCTAACGGATTGAAATACATTTCACAACAATGCAATTCTATCTCTTAACGAATTGATTTGAAGAAACAATGGGTGAATTGCTGAGTTGTCAACTGTAAAAGATGCCAAGGCAAGTTCAACGGCTACTTTCTCAATCCATCTATAAAAGGAGCAAGAAGGCAAACCTTAGAATTTGATGATTACACCTGAACTTTCAAGAAGCTAAAACTCTGTCCATTTGCAAGCTTAAAAGAAGTTCAAGTTAGAAAGCACTACTCAGCAAGATTCTGCTTTAAATAAGAGAGAATAGTATAGATCACTCTATTGTAATATTAGATCATTTGTAACTGGATCAACATTCTATAAGTTGATTCCAGCTCTTGATTTTAGACTCTGTTTGAGTTATTGATAGAAGAGGGTATTCTATTCAGGAGGTGAGCGATTGCAGTTTTGAGGGTACTTACTATAATTGAGGAATTTGTGAAAGGCTTCTCCGCCTAGGGTAAAGGAGTTGAGATTAGTGGATTAAAGATGAGACACTCTCTCGAGACTGGATGCAAGCACAGGTTGCCGAACTAGAATAAAAATCTAAGTGTTCTTTACTTTCTCGCATTTTCCAGGTTATTACTCAGCCAGCTGACCTCACTCAGCGGAGCAGTCATCCTTCGAGAAAAAAGTTTCATTTAATCTATAGTGAGTCATTCACCCCCCCCCCCTCTGACTCAGTGAGTGTACGCATAGGGACAAATAACCCTGACTTCCTTTGCCCCTACTTTTAAAAGAGCATCAAGACCAAAGAGACAAGCTTCATATTTGGTTCCGTTATTAATGACTGGAAATTCCAATCGCTTGCTTAGCGGGATAACCTTACCTTGCAGTGTGATGATGATTACCCCAAGATCGGCACCCTTTTGATTCATAGCCCCATTGAAATACATGATCCATTTGGCCTTCTCCACATCTATTGCTACTAACTACTCATTGAGAAAATCCAGATTTTCAACGTAATCAGACTCTATGGGTTAACTTGCCAAAAATTTAGCCACTGCTCTTCCCTTAATGACCTTCTTCGTGACATACTCAATATCAAATTTAGAAAATAATAGGAGCCAATGAGAGAGTTTCCCTGCCAGCATGGGGGATTGACAAAGACACTTCATTGGGTCCACCTTTACAGCTGCTTGAATTTTGTAGGACTGGAAGTAATGCCATAACTTCTTGGTCAACCATACTATTATTGTATATGTCTTTTCTACCACCATGTATTTTACCTGATATTTTAACAATTTCTTAATCAAGTAGTAGAAGCTAGCTCGCTTTTATCATCTTGTTCTTGGACCAACATTGCCCCTACTGACAACTCTTCTATGGCTAAATAGAAAATCAGCGGCTTATCGAGCATTGGTGGTTTCAAAATTGGGGGGTTCATAAGATAAGCCTTTATCTTATCAAAGGCTATCTAGCATAGCTCATTCCACTCTATCCGATGTTTTTTTCTCAACAACTTAAAGATGGGCTCATGCATTATCGTTAACTTGGCAATAAAATGACTCACATACTGAAGCGATCCAAGGAACAACCTGACTTCCCTTTCGGTTCTAGGAATAGGCATTTATTGAATAGCTTTAACCTTATCGGGGTCAAATTTGATCCCCTGCTAACTGACGATATGGCCTAGGAGCTTCCCGGAAGTCACCCTAAACACTCACTACATCGGATTCAAACGCAGGTTATATTTCTCAATTCTGGTCAAGAACCTTTCCCAAATCTCAGGGTGTTCTTCCCTAGTGTTTGACTTTACTAACATGTCATCTATATAAACCTTAACCTCTTTGTGGATCATATCATGTAGTAAGGCTGTCATGGCTCGCTAATAAGTTGCCCCTGCATTCTTGAACCCAAAAGGCATTACCTTATAGCAATACACCCCCCATTCCATGATGAAGGCTATCTTGACCTTGTCGATGATGTCCATTAGGATCTGATTGTACCTAAAAAACCATCCAATAACGAATACATTGCGGCTCTGGCAGCACTATCTACTAGTACATTGATATGTGGCAGCGAGGAATCATCTTTCGGGGAAGCCCTATTTAAATCACAAAAATTGACACACATTGTGACTCTTCCATCTTTCTTAGGGACTGGGATGATGTTTGCTAACCATGTCAAATACTTAATTACTTTAATGCATTTAGCTTCTAATAATTTAGCAACTTCACCTTTGATTTTATTGGCCCATTCTGGAAGCTCTGACCACTAGATTTTAACGAGCTTCTCATGAAATGATGATGAGATTTATATGATGCAAAGTCTTAAATGTGTTGTCCATTAGAGGTGTTCCTACTGCTGCAGAGTTGAGTTTGGCCAGAGTTAGAAGACCTAGTCTGCCCTTAGGGACCCATACAAGTGCTGCCTGGTGGTATGGATCCACTGGCAGACTCGTACAAGTAGATTCCTTCCGTACGCCTGGAGGTGACCCGTACGGGTGGGGTCCCACCCATACGCGTCCTTTTATTGCCTGGGCAGGCTCTTTCCGAAGCTATCTTTTACCTTTTTTGGGAAAAGTCAGGTCTTGAATTCTGGTTATTACATTCAGACCTAATTTTCACCCTATAAGTAGGGCCTTTTCCCCACCATTTCAATACACACAATTCATATGAAAAATGTACTATAGAGAAATTATAGTAAGATTCTAGCAAATTCTATAGGTATAGAACAGATATATTGGAGGTATAGGAGGTATAATGTAGGGAGAAAACCCATTCCTTGAGGTTTTGTCCACATTTTATTCATTCCTAACTTCATTTATTAGGATTTAGGGGAGGCTCTGTCCATACAAATACTCACCTAAATAGTCCTATCTCACCATCTACTTTGGCCAGACTCTATCAACAGCAAAGGGATCGTCTCAAAGTGGATTCACACAACAAAGGTAACACTCCTGAGTTTTAAAGAGACTCACATTTCAATTATTTTATTATTGTTATTCTCTGCCTCCTCTATTGTATCTGCTCTTTTTATTTCTTGTTCCGGGTCTGGTCCTATCTTGTATGAGCCTTGTTGGCACCTTGTATCTTCAAGATATTAAAATGGTGCATCGTACTCATACAGAAGGAAATCCCATTTTTAATTTATTTTTTCGTCCATTAATCTGCAAGTTAAATTGAACAAAGCTTCTACCTGGACCAAACAGGACCCATACGGGTACACCATACCCGTACTAGTCCTCCTTGGTAACTATATGGGTCCCACTCACCCGTATGCATACCAGCCCAAGGCAGAATCCATGATTCATTTTAAATAGATTAAAATCAATCCAACTCACCATATGCCATGCGATCATTTTCACTAATAATCCGGTAAATCAACCCACGAAAGTTAAAATGTGTTTTCATAACAAAATACGTTGAAGACCCGTTATTTCTTTCTGATCCTACAAGACGCCCGGGCATTATCGGTCGTAAAACCACCACGCTAATATAATCACATTTTTTCTAATGAAATGTTGACTTATGGTATGTTATAAACTACGTTAATCGTTGTGGATGCAGGGGAATTTAGTTTCATTTTGTTTCATAACTTAGAACAAATGTATAGGTTCTCTTGCAATTCCCCCATTTTTTCCCGGGTTGTAATTTTTATTCCCCCATTTATTGCTTGTGCTTTATTGTAATATGAAATGCATGTAACGAGTGTGAAAGAGTGTAGAAATAGGATTTCCATGATGATTCTCCAAATGATGAAAATAAAACGGTTTTTAACGGTGAATATAATTTGAATTGACTAAATGAGAAATAAGTGACTCATCCGATACTCGAATCTCTGATCCAATAGGTATGAGTCTCCTGCCTAGAGGGAACCGTACCAAAACTCTTTGCTAAGTAGACATTTTGGGTGGCGACTCTATCATTTATATCGAGATTTGGTTCTTGATTCTTTTATTCATTACAATTGGCTTATTGTGCAAACTTTAACTAAAAATGTTTTGTCACGCCTAAATCAAACCAACCCTCAGTGGGGCCTCCCTCTCACACAGGCGTCAAGGGAGACCCACTCGTCATCGACACCTTACAGTGGCGAATCTGCTGGGAACATTATCTTTTAACTTGCAAAATTTTGGTTTGTTTTAAAAGCTTCAAAGATTAACATGAGCACCGAAAATCATTTACTTGATTCAACCCATTTTCTTTTTCATCATTTGGGAAAATTATCACACTATATCTTCTCATCTCCTTCTCTCTTTAGTTAGATGCACTCTTCTTCTAGTGCTAGGTTAAGGTGCCCTATTATTTCCACAACACTGGCGAAGGTGTTACCCATGCCCGCCACGAATTGGGGACACTCTAGTGGGTGGAGTACTCATTGCCATCTCCCTCCAAAAGAGGCTTGATGTGATGGGAACCTTCTACATTAAACTTCTGATATGTCCCTATGCCATTCTTATAGAAAGCCTTAGAATTTTACCTTCTAGGTACCCTGATTTTTGTGTGAGATTAGACTAAGGAAGAATACCCTCAGAACCAGTGGGAAAAATAAGGACAGAATAGATCACTTCGCATGTGTTGTGTTATGTTTCATTGTAATTAACCCAGCCATGCATCATTGTAATTTGTGCATGCATAACGCATCCCATGAATGTATTGATCTTTTAGTTATCACCTCAGCTAAAGCTCAAAGGGTTAAAAATTGGCGACGTTCTCAGGTCCATTTGATTCGAATTCCTCCTCCTCCTCCTCCTCCTCCTCCTCTTCCAGCTTAGTTAAGTGTTATTCCACCTCCGTCTATGGGTATTTCATCCAGTAGTCAATTTAGTCCGGTTGATCTTCTTGCTTATCATCCTGAGGAAATGTCTCATATACTTACACTAGAGGGCTAGATTGATGTTGAGGTTGAGAATGTTGCTACTGGTGATGAGGCAAATGCATCAAGGGACGAGGTTAGGTCAGAGATCGCACATGCCATCTCATAGTACTTGGAAAGTGATCAGTTCTTAAACCGAATGAATGATAAGATGTTAGCTTCCATCAAAGCAATCATGGCCGAAGAGAGAATGGTCAATGCTCCTTATAGCGCACCTGTCAGTGCTCCAGTAGTGAATGCAGTGATTAGTGAGCAAGTATCAAGAGTTACTCATGATCCATTCACTCAGTTTTAGTTGCCACCTGTATGGACTCACGGGGATTCTTCCAGTCAATTTGGTTAGTTGAGTTCTATGGGTCCATTTGGTTCAGTTAGCCAATCATTCTAGTTAGTGGGTACAGTGGTTCCACTAGCTGTTAGTTAGTTCGCTTAGCCTAGTTAGGGGTACCACCTCCATTTCAGTTTGGGGCATCTGGCCCAACCCTAAATTTTGTGGTCACACCTAAGGGGATGACCTTTCCTTAATCAACAGGTTTACCCTTAGGTGCGATTACTCAATTGGAGGGATTATCCTTGTCCATGGAATTGCATGATCTACTTCAAAAATTGCTTGTTACTAATCCCGGCTCCCAGCCATCATCACTCTCAGTCTAAACAGCTAGAGAGGAGGATTGGATCCCCGAAAACTTTAGTATGCCTAGCATAGCAAAGTAAAAGGGAACTGGTCGACCTCAATCTCATATCACCACCTATTAGAGGGTTATGAAGAAAGTTAAGTGATAAAGTCGTAGCTGAAATGTTCCCTTGCACCTTGGAAGGCCCTACTATTGAATGGTACAATACTCTATTAGATGAGGTTACCAAAATTGGAAAGCTTTATCTGAGGCTTTCGTTGACCAGTATGGTTTCAATGCCACCATTAAAACTAACATACAGAATTTGGAGGCAATCAAGAAGGCCCTCAATGAGAAATCCAAGCCCTATTTTGAAAGATGGATGGCTACTCAAGTTTTATAGAAAGATAGACTAAGTCTCCCTGAGATGATCATAAAGTTGATGGATGGTGCCCTGCCTGCTTATCGTAATGTTCTTGGTATGGATAAACTCTCTAGCTATGTTGAGGTCTTTAAAAAAGCTGCGAAATGGGAAAGAATTGAGAAATTAGAGAAGCCGAGTGTGCCAGCCAAACCTTGGTTCAAAAAGAACAACCCTTCAACCCCAGCCAAGCCTTCTAAGTCAAAGACTGGCTCCGATCCTAAAGCAATGGTAGTACAAGAAGAAGTGGCTGCAGTTCGTACCATTGAAGATGGCATTTCCCCTTGAAAGGCATCTCTGCCTGCCATATTCACTAAGTTAAGGGCACTTGGCCTTCTTTAGAGTATCAACCCCTATATCCCTCCTAAACCTGAAGACATGGATCAATTTTGTGCTTATCACATTAGTAAGGGTCATAGCACTGGTGCTTGTAGAGATCTAGTTGAGGGTATTTGTGATTTGATTAGGGAAAAGAAGATTCACGAACCTGAGCTTAAACCCAGCACCATGAATAACTCCTAGCCAAATTTTGAGAAACAGGTTGCAGCTATTGAGTCAAGGTTGTCCTCCTACCATGTCTTTATTATGATTTCGCAAGCTAATCCTATGGTTCTTTCAGTAGTGGCTTTACCTAACGAATTGGTTCCCATTGACATTGATGCATTTAAGTTAGAAGGAACTCATGATGAGGAGGTTACATTGATTCAACTAGAACCAATCGATATCGATCCTTATGTATTGAAGAATGATAAGCCCGAAGGGCCAGCCTTGGTGTAAACTTTCGAAGGGAGAAGTTATATGAAAGATGGGGTGTTGCATGTTACCCAAAGTGGGAGGGCTTCTCCCAATCCTCTCCCAAAAAGAGGAAGGGGCAGAGATGTAGATATTCATGTCATTCTAAATATCAATCAGGGTCCAATCTTCACGCCTGCTATTGAAATCCAAACCTCAGTTGGTAATGAAGAGAAAGATTTAAAGGTAACCCCTCTCATCCAACAGTTGCAAGTTACCCCTGCTAAGTACAACATTTGGCAGCTTCTCATTAACTCTGAAGATCATCGCAATGGTTTGATAGAAAAGTTATTAAGCATGGAGGATTCTCCTTCCACCACTTTGGTTGAATAAATTTTAGTTATTAGGGGATCTCCTCCTAATCAAGCTGAACCCATCAAGTACCATCCGTTAGACCTCCCAGCCAAAGGGAACAAGTATAACAAGGCACTTTTCATTAAGGTGCAAATCTTTGATCGTTCTATCCCATGTGTTATGTTAGATGATGGTTTCGCACTTAATCTCTACCCTGCCAAGATCCTTCCTCACTTAGGGCTGGATAAATCCATGTTGGAGAAATCTAATACTATTATAAGGACATATGATGATATAAAGAGGAGTGTCATTATGGTGTTTGAAGCTGAAGTTACGATTGGGGGAGTAAAGTCCAAAGTCCTGTTCATTATCCTCGACATTCCCGTCACCTACTCGTTATTGTTAGGTCAACCTTGGCTCCATGCATTAGGAGCCATCCCTTCTATAGTCCATCAAAAAGTTAAGCTTATCCACAATGGCAAGCTAGTTACCATTGAACTGATGAACCATTTATTATAGCAGCCGTAGAGGCCGAAGAAACAGAATCTAGGGTGGCTGTAGCTCACCAGGGTACAAAGTTTTCGCTTAGGAGATATATATCGCATAAAATGGAAATACCGTGATGAAGCAAGGTTATGTGAAGGGTAAGGGGCTCGAGAAGAATCTACAGGGAATGCTAGAACCTATTGTGCCTCTTCCATGGCCATTCAGGCTTGGTCTGAGGAATCGCCCAGGTGCTAAGAAATCTTAACCCCAGTCCTGCCTCATGATAGGGGTTGAGGTTAAGCAAAAGATATTCACATGTGAGGAAGAACCTATTGAAGTAAGGGGCAAGAGGGTCCCTAGTTTTGAGATCTTTAACGATGTATATGGTTTCAAGAAAGGCTGCATGATTGAAGCCTCAGTTTCTATGGAAGTATGCAGGAATGCTGAATAAGATGAAATGAAAAAAGCAATCGAATCCATCACCAAGGCACTAGCAGTACTTATGAGAAAAAATTGGAAGGGAAGTGAGAAGGGAAATCCCATCAGCAAGGCCGTCAAAAACTTAGCAAGAGTAGTGGCCGAGGAAGCACATGTAAACCTGCACATCGAAGCTACCAGTTCAGCTGTCAATATTGCCAAGGTTGACCAACAAGGCCCTCCACCTACGGAGGATGATTCAAATGATGTAATTTTTAATGTTGCAAATATTTTTGATGCAAACAATGCCTCTTATAAGGCATATCATGGATAAGTTGTAACATTAGTACTCTTTACATATCATGAATAAATTGATGCATCTCTCATTCACATTTCACTCGAGTATTCCAATTTAATGACACCATGCACTGATAACAACAACAATTTTAAAATTATCATCATATTCATTAATAAAGTTGACCTTGAATACATCGCAATGGTATAAATAGCGAATGGTTAAAACCTATCACCAAATAAAAGAGAGATAATAAAAGTGCTTAGCAAACATGATAAAAACAAGTCTTGGCCCATCTTTCTTCACAAAGGGGGAAAAAGTTACAAGGGTACACGTCGTCAAGAAAGAAGACCAAGAAGTCTCATGAGAGCATCAACAGCATGCTGGCTCTGGTTATGAAAAATGAAAAGAACATCTTGGGTTATGAGAAGATACCCAAAATCCTTCAGAAGCTCTAAAGAGAAGTTGATCATTAATGCCAATAAGTCAATCAAGAGGATGTTGTCAAAGATAGTGGCTTCTTATAGGGATTGGGCTGACAAACTTCCATTCGCAGTTTGGGAGTATAGAACCAACATAAGAACTCCCACCAATCAGAGGCCATTCTCCTTGGTATATGGAATGGAAGCCTTGTTACCAGTTGAAACAGAAGTAAGATCTCTAAGAGTGGCACTTGAAGCTCAATTAAAAGAGTCAGATTGGGCAAGGGCTAGATATGAGCAATTAAACACAATAGATGAAAAGCTACTCAAAGCACTTGACCACCTACAAATGTACCATCAACGCATGGCTCAAGCTTACAACAACAGAGTCAGATACCCAAAACAATCTAGCGGGTGATTTGGTTCTCAAGTAGCTATGCCAAGTCAACACTGATGCAAGGACCAAGTTCAGGCCTAATTAGGAAGGACCATTCATGATAAAGAAAGTCCTTGGCAAAGGAGGAATCAAGCTTATGGATATGGATGGAAATGAGTTCGTGAATCCAATGAATCAAGATAGGCTAAAGTGTTATTATGTCTAGGTCAAAAGAACTAAATCATTAAAAAAAGCAGCACAAAGAATAAAAGAAATAAAGAATGAATCACCCGATGAGTGGTCCTCAACTACTCGGGCAAAAATTAGGGTGCAGCCCGCTAATTGGTATTTTGCAAACCGGTCAGGCAAATATTAGGGCACTCCAACGCAATAAAGCTTGCTAAGCTGAAAACCTAAAAAGGGCGGCTTAGACAAAAGTTAGGGCATTGAGAGAAAAATGTCAGTTGCCTTCTGGAAAATCTATAAAAGACTAGTAGGCGGTAGGGGTTAACCATTGGAAATTGTTGCCATTGCCTATGTACTCAAATTAATCTCATCAATGAACATGTTATGATTTTGCTAAGAATCTTGGTCTCATGAATGCATGCATGTCTTGAGGTGAAATAATTGCAGGAGTGTGAACATCAATTTTTCCTCTACTTGTTATGCATCATTGTTTTTCCTTTCACATGTAATCCAACAGAGATAAAGATACCAAAGAAATCAGGCATGTGCAAAATTCAAAAAATGTCTGCTGAATTAAGCCATCAAGGACAATTTAGGCAAAAATTAAGACAGTCTATTGGATTGAAAACCTGAAAGGGCGGTCCAGGCAAACATTAAGACGAAACAAAAAGAAAAGAAAAGCCTGCTGGATTGAAAACCTAAAAGGGCAGTCCAGGCAAAAATTAAGGCAAAAAATTAAAGAAAAAGCTTGTTAAGTTGAAAACTCGAAAGGGCGGTCTAGGCAAAAGTTAAAGCTAAAAAGAAAAAGTCCATTGTACTGAGCTGTCAAGGACAGTTCAGGAAAAAACTAGGACAAAAAGAGAGAAAAATAAATGTTTGATGGGTCATCTCACATCGAATGGCCTATGCAAAAGTTAGAACATCACTCAGTTCCCTCACTGCGAAATCCCTGGATAGAAGTAACATGGGTTTGCAAAGCAGCAATACTCAATAATCTTAGTTCAAAAAAAATTCACATGCATAAAAGTTAAATCTCAAAAGTATCAATCCAAAATTTACATCCAAAATAAGCCGCGCAGGGTCCAAAAGTATCAACAGTTTAGAAAGTAATCATAATCTAAACTGCCGGGGGATCTTATCCCTGGAGACCCTCTTGAATCCGATCTTGTGTATCCGCTAGTAGATAATCCATATCTATAGTCATATGGTCCTCGACTTCTGCAGTATCTGCAGCTGGCGGGGCAGGGGCCCCAATCTTTGATGTCCATACAGCAGCCCTAGCAACATCAACCCCTCAATAGGCTGATCTCTACCCCTTTGAGTCACTCGATATGCAGAAAGATCATCCTCAGACTCATCATCAGAATGATCCAGCATCTGCCTATCCTCAGTCATCCTCTCCCGTTAGCCCCTCAGCATCTCAATCTCGGCCCTTGCCTGAGCAGTCTCGGCCCTATCCTAGTCAGTCTCAGCGGTAGCTGCCCGCAGCTGCTCCTCCAAGAACCTGACTCTCTCCTTAGAAGCATCTAAGTCCGGAGCGGAATTATTGCGCTCCATGGTCAGCTGATTCTGCAATTGAATTATAAGATCAGTACACATATATAAATGTCATAGCATGCATTATGCATAGTTTGTTAAATTTTGTAGGAAAAAGAAACTTACCAAAGCTAGTGCATCCTGCGCTAGTAGCAGATCCCGTACAGAAAAGTAACCCCTAGCAATCCTCTCAGCCTCAGAGACAGTCACCTCAAAAAGAAAGTCATATCAGGATAAGACATTCTAAGTAGTCACTACAATGGATAAATATTAAAGCAAGGGATTCCTTACATGGGTAGAGCTAGATGGAGTAAAACCGATAGAATGGACTGACTCCTTGAGCTCCTTGACAGCTCACTTCCCTAAATGATCAAGGAGCCAGAAGAAATTTCTATGTTAGCTTAGAGGATCCCCTCTCAAATGGACCTAGAAGCGCGAGACGACTTTATCGGTGGCTCAGGGGCAGTAGCAGTAGAAGCAGCAGGCCTCCTCCGCGTGGAAGCGAAAGCCTATAGCAATAAAGAATCATACTCAGAATCACAATCAATTTTAGGAAGCAGTAAGATATTCACAAAGGCTAAGTTAGAGGCATACCTAAGAAGAAGGGGTAGCAAAACTAGTAAAGCCCCGGGTGCCCCCCAAACTATAGATGGACCCCCGCAGTCGCCCCTCAATCCACCCTCCTCATCGTCATCATCGTCGTCACCCTCACTATCACTCCAGTGAAACTCAAGGGGCTCATCCTCATGTTGAATCCTCTCGCAAGGAGGAAGAGGTGAGGAATGGACAAACTCGATATAGGAACCCTCTACAGACAACACTCAAGCTCCCTCGCCCAATAAGTACAGCCCCTGGTCGATCCTCGGCATGAGATGAGGCCAAAAGATGCCCACTGGGATTGGGGGATGGATCAATCTCTCCACTATAGTACTGGTACTCCACCCTCGGACCCGCTCACTGAAATACCACTCGTAAGAAAGTGGTGACTCTAGGACGAAGCGGCGGTCATCCACGCTAGACAGCATCCAGTCAATACCCCCATACCTGTCCAATCTCTCCCATAGGTCCCGGATGTCCTACACAAAACCAATGCACTATGAGTATCATAACCTCATAAATACAGTTTCTAATAATGGTTTGTTGAAATGTAAAATACAAGTTTAATAGGGAAGAAGTTTACCCGATTTGAGCACAGCTGATGCAGGAACTCTCTATACTCTGCTATAGTCAAGGGCTAGCGTTTCCAGAGCCCCATCCACCTGGAAATGATATGTGGTGTCTCGGACTGCATGGGCAAACTCGGCCTAGGGATGAAGCGGTGCTCAAAGGCCTAAATCTTCAAAATAAAATAAGAATTAGTCGCAGCACAATCTGAATGAAAAGTTAAGGCACAAGAGATTAGTTTGGGAGTTACCAGTAGTATCAAGTGGCAGATCTTGAGCTCGGAATGCTCACCCCGAACCCCCACATCTAATCCGTAATATAGCTGTGCTATAATGGCCCAGCACTAGTTCTTGCCTGGCATAGTAGCAAGATCCTCCACAGCGGTGAGCAAAACATAGTTGAGGTTGCTCGAGTAGACTAGGAAAAAGACAATAGTAAGGAACATTAGTAGGAAGGATTGGGCATACTGATCCCTCATATCAACCGTAACAGGACTCGACTGCACAATCCAGTAAGCATGTAGGTCCCCGTACTTGAGCTTATTCATCCCTCCCGGATGAAGCCCAAGTAATCTAGCAATGTAGGGCTTCACCTCAAGCTGGGAATGCCACCTATCGACATAAACATCAAAGTGAATAATATCCCCACTCCATTCCAATCCCGTTACGGCACACACGTCTGATGGAGTGACAGTGACCTCCCCAATTAGTAGATGGAAGGTATGGGTCATCTTCGACCATCTCTTTGCTAAGGTTGTAATGGCCCCGGGGTCAGCGTCTTTGGAGCCTAAGGAATGGCCCTAATAATGTCACTGAAGCTAAAGGAATCAATGCGAGCCAGCAACTCAGTATCCCCCGCAGTATGGATCTCCTCATACCATTTCCTGCAGAAGCTCAAGGCTTCCACAGTCTTGTATTGAAATTGCAAAGATAGAATTACTTCTCAATAAGGTTAGAATACAGTGGAAGGGTTGAAAATTAGAAAAGGATTGCAGAAATACAGGTTTTAAACATTATGTCTTGAGAAGAAGGACCCGTATGGGTCTACAAGGTGTACTTGTATGAAAAATGGGACTCGTATGGGTCCCCTATGAACAGTCTCTCTGTGAAGAAACCTCCCAAAAATTCAAATTCATCCAATCTCGACCAAAGCTCATCCAAAACTATCTTAAAAGCATCCTAGGCTAAAGTTACGTGCATCATGCTCTATTTTAAGGTCTAAAACACCCTAATTCTTGCCAAAATTTGAGAAATTTTCAAAGGGTTCAAAAATGGAAAATAGAGAATCAAGAAAAAATATCTGGAGTTTAGAGGCATGGGTGTCAAGGGATGGGATTAAAGGCACTTTGGAAACAGGAGTGAGCCCTAGAAATGAGTCTCCTTTGCGGGGGAAAATCTCCGAGTCTAAGGGAGAAACGGTCGGTCTTTGGGATCTTTATATACATCTTGATTAGTTTTAGGAAGAAAATCGCCGGAGATTACAAAAAGGGAAGATTTTGTATAAAGGCGGGATATGAGGAGTCTGATCAGCATTTAAAACCCCCGTTGGCAACCCATACAGGTCCTACCCTACTCGTACGGGTCCACACTCTCAAGGACCCCACCCGTATAGGTCCTGCCCCACCTGTACGGGCCTTCTCTTGCCATCCAATATATTCTTGAACCAATATTTCAAAAAGCACTAGAAATTCATCCAGTCCGAGTTCGGGGCCAACCCCACTCCTCCTCAACCCTATATTTCAGTTATATTATAGGCAAGCCCCAGCTCACCTTGATCCTTGATTAAAGGGGCAAAAATATTTTTGTTTTCACAAAAGTCAATCAAGAATCAAGGTAAGCCATTTTCAAATTAATCACTAATAGGGAAAATTTTTGTACAGGTCCATCCTAGCACAGGAGTACTTCCCCAGCAAACAAATCTTACAATAAGAGACTTCCCCGGTAGAAGAAGCTCTACTCAAAGGATATTACTTTATTCCACAGTCGAGGAATCAGTCAAGGGGCATACCCCTATCATTAAGAACCCTAGGGGCACCCACCCTAGGGTCATTCCCCAGCAAAGGAATCAGGTCTTAGGGGCATCTCCCCATTTTCCCAGCAGCGGAATCATCAGATCTCAAGGGCATCCCCCCACCAACCCAGGGGCATCCCCCCATTTCCCAATAGCTGAATCATCATATCTCAAGGGCATCCCCCCATTTCCTAGTAGTGGAATCATTAGATCTCATGGGCATCCCCCCACCAACCCAGGGGCATCCCCCCATTTCCCAGTAGCAGAATCATCATATCTCAGGGGCATCCACCCACCAACCTAGGGGCATCCCCCATTATCCAATGGCAGAATCATCAGATCCCACGGGCATCCCTCCACTAATCCAGGGGTGTCCCTCCATCTCTCAACGGTAGAATCAATCAACGGGTATACCCCAATCATCAAAGACCTGAGGGGCACCCAACCTCGGGGCATTCTCCAATAGCAAAACAAGCAGCGCTCAGGCCAACCCGACATTTCTCACACTTGGTTTTTTAGTTTATTTCATTCACACATCTTTATTCTTAATTGAAGGGGCAAAAATATTTTTGTCTTCACAAAAGTCAACCAAGAATAAAGATGTGTCTACTTGGATAATGACTAACTCGGTATTTGATTATCTCTTTTCAGTTATTCAAAATTCCCTAGCAGGAGAGTCATCCACCTTAGGAAAGGGATGCATCATCAGTCAGGAAAGTCGATCCGCCTTAGGAAAGGGATACATTAGTCAGGAGAGTCGATTCACCTTAAGAAAGGGATATGCCACCTTCCCCAATAGAGTCACTAGGGATGTACAGTAGCAAAGGAAAGTCATCTGCCTCAAGAAAGGGATACGCATCAGCAAAGGAAAGTCATCCGCCTCAAGAAAGAGATACGCAGTAGTAAAGGAAAGTCATCCGCCTCATGAAAGGGATACACAGTAGCAAAGGAAAGTCATCTGCCTCAGGAAAAGGATATGCAGTAGCAAAGGAAAGTCATCCACTTCAAGAAAAGGATACACAGTAGTAAAGGAAAGTCATCCACCTCAGGAGAGGGATACGTATCAGCAAAGGAAAGTCGTCCGCCTCAAGAAAGGGGCCTCGGGAAAGGAGTTAGCCTCAAGAAAGGAACTCACCCATATAATCACCTCAGGTATGATTTCTAAACCCTCGCTCACATTGTGAGATCATACGAATCCGTATCTGCAGTGATCCCACGAGGGGTAGTCTATAAGACTGGATTTTAATGATCCCTCTCATGAAACGATGATGAAAGCTATATGATGCAATGTCTTATATGTGTCTTCTATTAGAGGTGTTCCTACTGCTGTAGAGTTGAGTTTGGCCAGAGTTAGGAGACCTAGTCTGCCCTGAGGGACCAATACAGATACTGCTTGGTGGTACAGATACTGCTTGCAGACCTGTACGGGGTAAATTCCTTTCATACGCCTGCAGGGGACCCCATACGGGTCCCCAAGGACCCATACGGGTGGGGCACCACCTGTACGGGTCATCTTGTTACCTGATCAGGCTCTTTTGGAAGCTATCTCTTACCTTTTTCTGGAAAAGACAACTCTTGAATGTGGGTTATTGCATTTAGACCTGATTTTCACCCTATAAATAGAGCCTTTTCCCCAGCATTTCAACACACGCAATTCATATAAAAATATACTATAGAGAAATTATAGTAAGGTTCTAGCAAATTCTAAAGGTATATAAAAGGTATAGTCAAGGTATAGGAGGTATAAAATAAGGAGAAACCCCATTCCTTAAGGTTTTGTCCATATTTTATTCATTCCTAACTTCATTTATTAGGATTTAGGGGAGGCTCTGTCCACCCAAATACGCACCTAAATAGTCTTATTTCACTATCTACTTTGGCCAGATTCTCTCAACAGAAAAGGGATTGCCTGAAAGTGGATTCACGCCGCAAAGGTAACGCTCCTGAGTTTCAAAAAGACTCATATTTCAGTTATTTTGTTATTGTTATTCTCTGCCTCCTCTATTATATCTACTCTTTTTACTTCTTGTTTCGGGTCTGGTCCTAACTCGTATGAGCCTTATTGGCACCTTGTATTTTTAATTTATTTTTCCGTCAATTAATTTGCAAGTTAAATTGAACAAAGCTTCTACCTAGACCAGACAGAACCCGTACGGGTACACCATACCCATACCGGTCCTCCCTGGTAGTCGTACAGGTCCCAGCCACCCATACGGGTACTAGCCCCAGGCAGAATCCAGAATTCATTTTAAATCGGTTAAAATCAATCTAATTCACCATATGCCATGCGATCATTTTCACTAATAATCCAGTAAATCAACCCACAAAAGTTAAAATGTGTTTTTCTAACACAATACGTTGAAGACCCGTTATTTCTTTCTAATCCTAAAAGCCGCTAGGGCACTATCGATCTTAAAACCGCCACGCTAACATAATCACATTTTCCTAATGAAATACTGACTGATGGTATGCTATAAACTATGCTAATCTTTATAGATGCAGAGGAATTTATTTTTATTTTGTTTTATAACTTATAACAAATGTATAGGTTCTCTTGCAATTCCCCCAATTTTTCCCCGGTTGTAATTTTTATTCCACCATTTATTGGTTGTGCTTTATTGTAATATGTAAATGCATGTAACGAGTGTGAAAGAGTTTAGAAATAGGATTTCTATGATAATTCTCCAAATGATGAAAACAAAATGGTTTTTCACGGTGAATGTAATTTGAATTAACTAAATGAGAAATAAGTAACTCATCCAATACCCGAATCTCTGATCCAATGGTTATGAGTCTCCCGCCCACAGGGAACTGTACCAATACTCTTCCCCAAGTAGACAACTTGGGTGGCGACTCTATCATTGGTATCAAGATTTGGGTCTCGATTCTTTTATTCATTAAAATTGGCTTATTGTGCAAACTTTAACTAAAAATGTTTTGTCAAGCCTAAATCCAACCAACCCCTAGTGGGTCCCGCCTCTTACACAGGCACCAAGGGAAGCCCACATGCCAGCAACACCTCATAAACATAATCTTCTTAACTTCTACTTGACTGGTTTGAACTTGGGATCGGTTGGGATATGATGCTCAGCAATTTGGCGATCTACCCCAGGCATGTCCTCGTAGGACCAAGCAAAATTGTTAACATGTTTTCTAAGCACTTTTATTAGCTCTCTTTTTTTGATAGGAGTTAATTCGTTGGATATAGTTTTCATTTTTGAATTTTCCTTAGTACCTAAATTAATGTCATGTAATGAAGTGTCACGAATACTAAAAATGTTATGCGTATGGTCAGATGAATGCATGGTGCCATCAGGAGAAACATCAAATAAGTAAGAAAAATCCCTATTATTATTATTAGGATGTCTGAGGGCTACATCATTTTCATTACATATATTTGAATTATCATCCTCCACAGGCGGAGGGTCTTCTTGGTCACTCATCAGGATATGAGTCAAGTCGTGATCCAAATCTTGTAACTTTTTTTCTATCAATACGTCGTCCACGGTTTCTCTTGTTACTTGGGCCAGGTTCTTCAAGGCTTCCTGCATAGGTGTCTTCTTCTTATCCTCCAAGCATAATATGGTGTATATTGAAGTTGTGAGGGTATCTATAGCTTTGTCCACTTCAATCTTTGATGGGTCACTGTCTTCCATTTTCTTGAAGCATTTTTCTGCTTCTATGGCGACTTTATAGCTCTCAAAAATGGTCTTATAAGCTTTCACAAATGCTATCTTGCAGAGGTGAGGAGATAATCCAAAAATGAATCGATCAGCTAATTCCTTCTCATGAGGTTTCCTTTTAAGAGCTACCAAGACTGTTAACCATCTCTGGAAGAAATCATGGACAGGTTCCCCACTCCATTGCCTGATAGCTATAAGATCAAAAATGGATGGTTCTTCTTTTGCTTTCTTGGCTTCTATGATGCACTTCCATACCTCATCTTCCTCTAATCTTGAGTTGATCATATCTACTTCCTCCCCTCTTCCCCAGGGTTCACAAACTTTCCTTTTATCAATGAGTACCATGATGGCTTCGAGGAGATCCTCACATACTTTAGTCGGGTGATCAAAGCTGATATGGTATACGTAAAAATTGCCCCTCTCCTTAGGTTTTGGCTGAACATATGGTCAGAGATGATCAATCAACTTGTACTTCTTCAGCTTCTTGAAGAGCCTTAAAAGAGGAGCACCCCAAGGTGAGATGTCATCGAGAGTCATAGGATGAACCTTTTGGTCGTGGGTCATGCCATGGGGTAAACCCATGAATAAGGGAGGATTGTCCCCTTTGGCATAACCATGAAGTTGGGTAACTGACTCAGATCCTTGTTACGATGAACTTGCAATATAGCCTCTTGATGAAGTAGGTAGGGCCCATTACTAGACTGATCGAATTGAGCCATAAGGTGAACCGGGAGTGAGGAAATTTGCCGAATCTTGAATTAAGGTGGTAACCAAAAGATCAATACATGTATGGGGTGCGTTATGCTTGCATAAATTACAACGATGCATGGCTAGGTTAATTACAAGCGAATGTAACACAACACATGTGAAGCGATCGGTTTCGTCCTTATTTCTCCCGCCAGTTCTAAGGGTATTCTTCCTTAGTTTAATCCCACACAGAAATTGGTACCTATAAGGTAAAATTCTAAGGCTTTCAATAAGAATGGTGTAGGGACATATCAAAATTTTGATGTAGAAGGTTCCCATCCTATTAAGCATCTTTTGGAGGGAGATAGCAATGAGTGCTCCACCCACTAGAGTGTCCTCCATTCCTGGCGGGCATGGGTGACACTTTCGTAAGTTTTGCGGAAAAATAGGGCGCCTAAACCTAGCGCTAGAAGAAGAGTGTATCTAGCTAAAAAGAGAGGGAGATGACAAGATAGAGTGTAATAATTTTCCCAAATGATGAAGAAGAAAATGGGTTGAATAAAGTAAATGATTTTCGGTGCTTATCTTAATCTTTAAGCTTTTGAAACAAACCAAAATTTTGCAAGTTAAAAGATTATATCCCCAGCAGAGTCGCCACTGTGAGGTATCGATGACGTATGGGTCTCCCTTGGTGCCTTGGTGAGAGGCGCGACCCATTGGGGGTTGGTTGGATTTTGGTGTGATGAAACCATTTAGTTCAAGTTTGCACATTTTAGCCAATTTTAATGAATAAAAGAATCGAGACCCAAATCTCGATACAAACGATAGAGTCAAGACCCAAATCTCGATACAAATGATAGAGTCACCACCTAAGTTGTCTACTTGGGAAAGAGTTTTGGTATGGTTCCCATTGGGCAGGATACTCATAACTTTTGGATCAGAGATTCGGGTATCGGATGAGTCACTTATTTCTTATTTAGTTAATTCAAAATTACATTCGCCGCGTAAAACCGTTTTATTTTCATCATTTGGGGAATTATCATAGAAATCCTATTTTTCTACACTCTTTCATACTCGTTACATGCGTTTACAGATTACAATAAAAGCATAAGCAATAAATGGGGGAGTAAAAATTACAACTGGAGGTAAATGGAGGAATTGTAAGAGAACCTATACATTTGTTCTAAGTTATAAAACAAAATAAAAATAAATTCCCCTACATCCACAAAGATTAGCACGGTTTATAGCATCTTATAAGTCAGCATTTTATTAGGAAAAAGTGATTATGTTAGCGTGACGGTTTTACAATTGATAGTGCCCAGACGATTCTAAGATCAAAGAGAAAATATCGAGTCTTCAACGTATTTTGTTGTAAAAACACATTTTAACTTTTGTGGATTGATTTACCGGATTATAATGAAAATGAACGCATGGAAAATGATGAGTTGGATTTATTTTAACCAATTTAAAAGAGAATCCTGGGTTTTGCCTAGGGGCCGGTACCTATACGGCTACCAGGAAGGATCGGTATGGGTATGGGGGACCCCGTACGGGTCCTATCTTGTCCTGGGCAGAAACTTAGTTTGATTTAATGATCAGAATAATGGAGGAGAAATTAAATGAAAATGGGATTTCCTTCCGTATGAGTATGGCGCACCAGTTTAATATCCCTAAGGACATAGGGTGTCAACAAGGCTCATGTGGCTTAGGGCCAGACCCAAAACAGGAATAAAACAACATATATAATAGAAGAGGTAGAGAATAATCATAAAATAACTAAGATGTGAGTCTCTTTGAAACTCAAGAGCGTTACCTTTACAGCGTGAATCCACTTTGAGGTGATCCCTTTGTTGTTGAGAGAGTCTAGCCAAAGTAGATGGTGAAAGGACCCATACAGGCGGGGCCCCACCCGTATAGGTCCCGGGGGACCTGTACGGCCCCCCTCTAGGCGTACGGAAGGAAATGATACGTACGGGTCTGCCAATGGATCCATACCACCAAGCAGCACCTGTAAGGGTCCTTAAGGGCAGACTAGGTCTCCAAACTTTGGCCAAACTCAACTCTGCAGCAGTAGGAACACCTCTGATGGATAGCATATGTAAGAGATTGCATCATATGGCTCTCATCATCATTTTGTGAGAAGGACCGTTAAAATCCAGTGCTCACAACACAGGTCATCTTGCTCAATATCAAGGATGAAGCATTTGCACCATTGTAAAAATTATTCATCCGCATAGAAGTAGAGCAAGGCATAATCATCTCACGCATTAGAAGTGACCATGGGCAAGAATTTGAGAATTGAAAATTTGCTCAATTCTGTGAGGAAAGAGGAATTGAACACAATTTCTCTGCCCCATACACCCCTCAACAAAATGGTGTTGTTGAGAGGAAAAATAAAACCATAATGGAGATGGCTCGCACTATGCTCAGTGACAACATTCTACCCAAGTACTTTTGGGGAAAAGCTATCAACACCGCCTACTACTTTCTTAACAGAGCTCTTATCAGACCTGAGTTAAATGAAACTCCATATAAGCTCTAGAAAGGTAGAAAGCCCAAGATAGGATAATTTAGAGCATTTGGATGTATGTGCTTCATACTTAACACTAAAAAATGTCTTGGAAAATTTGATCCTAAATCTAATGAAGCAATATTTTTGAGCTACTTAGCACATAGCAAGGCTTACATAGTCTTCAGTAAAAGGACTAACACATTAGAAGAAACTATACATGTAGACTTCGATGAAACTAACCATGCTGGAAATCACAGAAGTTCCTCAGAAGAGGATGAAGTCTTACCTCAGAAGGAAAATAGCTCAGAAGTAGCAACTAGAAATTGTGATTAAATAATTTCATTTAGACGTCCTGAAGAACAACTTGAGCAAAATCAAGAATCAAATCCTACTCATAACATTAGAGAGAGATCAGAACTCACAGATCTCACACCCTGGATCATGTGATTAACAATGTTCACAATCTAATGTTGATAGGAGGACAACTTCAGAAGATGACCAACCATCCAGCCTTTTTGTCAATTATTGAGCCAAAGAAGTTTGAAGACGCAGAGCATGATGAGAACTGGGGTGGCGATGCAAGAAGATCTTGATCATTTCGCTCGGGATGATGTATGGGACTTAGTTCCACTTCCCAGAAGTAAGTCTATTATTGGAACCAAATAGGTGTTCCAAAACAAATTTGATAAAGAAGGCAACATCGTGAAAAAATAAGGCAAGGCTTGTTGCTCAAGGCTACAACCAGCAGGAGGGAATTGATTATGATGAGACCTTTGCTCCTATTGCAGACTTAAAGCAATCAGAATCCTGTGTGCGTTTGCATCCCATATGAATTTCAAACTATTTCAAATGGATGTAAAAAGTGCATTTCTCAATGGAGTGATCTCAGAAGAAGTATATATGAAGCAGCCACCTGGATTTGAAGATCCAAAATATCCTGCTCATGTATTCAAATAAAAGAAAGCACTCTATGGTCTAAAGTAGGCTCCGAGGGCATGGTATGAAAGATTGACCAACTTCCTCATATCAAAGGGATACATCAAAGGCAAAGCTAACACCACACTGTCCATAAAAAGAAGAGACAAGGATATCATTCTTATCCAAATATATCTGGATGATATTATATTTGAAGCAACAAATGAAGATCTATGCAAGGAGTTCAGTAGTCAAATGAAGAATGAATATGAAATGTCCATGATGGGAGAACTCACCTTCTTTCTTGGACTTCAGATCAAGTAGAGCTCAGAGGAAATCTTCATAAGTCAAGCCTAATATGCCAAGGAGGGTCTGAAGAAGTTTGATATGGACAAAAGCAAGTCTATGTCAACACCTATGGCATCCAACACCATTCTATGCAAAGACTTAGAAGGAAAGCCTGTAGAACAAAAACTCTACAGAGGAATCATTGGCTCACTACTCTATCTCACTACTAGTAGACCATATATACACACTATGATGTATGCTATTGTGCCATATATCAAGCTGATCAAAGGGAATCTCATCTTCCTGCTCTCAAAAGAATTCTGAGATATCTAATTGGAACAGTTGATGTGGGACTCTGGTATCCAAACAATGGAGATTTCACTCTCAGAGGATACACAAATGCAAACTATGGAAGAGACAAGCTTGAAAGTAAGAGCACCACTGGAGGATGCCACTTTCTTGGAGATTGTGTGGTGTCTTGGTACAACAAGAAACAAACATCAGTAGCTTTTTCAACAACTGAAGCAGAATATATGGCTGCTGGAAGCTGTATAGCTCAGATCCTATAGATTAAGCAACAACTTGAAGACTACGGAGTCAGAACTTGATGCACAAAAGTCATGTGTGACAATAAAAGTGCTATTGACTTGTCAAAGAATTCAGTTTAACATGGTAGAATGAAGCATGTCAACATCAGACACCACTTTATCAAAGATCATGTCTTGACAAAGGATGTGAGGAACAATGTGTTGACATCTTTACCAAACCTTTGAGTAAAGATCAATTAGTATAATGGTTAGGACTTAGGAGACTATAGTCGCTATATTAATTACTATACAAATGTTAGATTCGACAACAAAACAAATTTTACTAAAACCTAATAAAGCAATAGCATTTAATAGTTGTCTCTATAAAATATAAATAATGATAATATTATTTCACCAAAAAATAACAACAATAATTATATCAAATTTAGACACATACACAAACAGCTACAACTTTTATAGTAGCAACAAGTAACAACTTTTTTTATTGGTGCCTAAACGCATGACAACAATTTTTGTTTCCAAAACTTAAATTTCTTAATAAATGAAAAGAAAACATTTTAATTGGTTATCGTTTTGTATTTATTGCAACGGTTGTCGTTGGTTTTTTTTCCTTTTTTTGAACAGTAAAGTTGTAATTAATACTACCGTTATTTGAAAAGAATTAAGTAATAGAATATGGACAGTTATGAAATAAATCCTTGATTTGTCGCCAAATTAAAACCGAGATTTGTTGCTAGAAATACGGTAAAGCAATATTCTAATATTATAGTCAGAAAATTGAGCATGCATTTAATATTAGTTGAACAAAAAATGCGCATTAAACATGAAAATTTCCAAATTTTCTTGGAAGTTATTAAAGTAGTTCCTTTGAAAATTTTGGCATTTTCCAATTTAAGAAAAATCCAACTATTTTATATATATACACACACCATTTGGTTTCCCTTAACACACAGGAAAAAAAAGGAAGAATAAGATTAATTTACCAAAGAGATATTAAGAAAGTATTGTGAAAGGGTGATGGTGGCCAAAGCTACCATCTGGGGTTTTAAAAAATTGAAAATATGTTTTATTTATTGGTATGTAATTAGCTTAATTGTTGATTATGGGGAGAGTTCATACTCAGATATCACATCTAATTATCATCAACACCTTACAAACCCTAATGATAATGATAATTATGGTCCTTCAACTTATCGGCATCAAGTTCGTCAACTATCTTCCCTTAAATCGTCGTTCCTTCTCCGTAAAGGGCTAAGCCCTATCGTGGTACGTACTTAAATTTCTTTTTTTTATTTCAATTTGAATTTGAACTTAACTTGATTATATATATGGATTAGGTCCCGTCGAGTTCGAGACTTTACCATGTGACGGATTACGGGGCAGATCCAACAGGGAGAGAAGATAGCACGACAGCAATTGAGAAAGCAATAAAGGAGGCCATGTTTGGATACGGTTCGGAAAATGGACAACAATTGTATGGTGGTATTCAAGATTTGGGAGGGAGTCAACTTCATTTAGATGGAGGAACTTACAAGATCTCCCGCCCATTGCGTTTACCTCGTATGGGTGTCGGGAATTTTATGGTATGGTTCAGTTTTCGGTTAATTTTTTCTATTAGGGTTTGAACCAGACTAATTATTCGATGACTAATCATCTAACATTTTGAAATTTGTTCATTTCGTAACCTAGTTAGAAAATTAGCTCATATAACAATTTCTTGGTTACAGAATTATCATAGAGTACATATTTATGATATAAAAAAATTTCCTTCCAATTAGAGAAGGATGAAAACAACATTTTGTCATGCATAAGATCTCTCTCTCGTTACGTTTACGGGTTACTGTAGGGGAGTCAGGAATTTCATGGTAAGATTTTTTGCCCATTTTTTCCGTTATGGTTTGAACCATACTAATTCGAGATTGTTCAATGACTAATCATCTAACATTTTGAAATTTGTTCATTTTATAACCTTATAAGAAATTTAGCTTATACAATAATTGCTTGAAAACACAAGTTATTGTAGAGTACATATTTATAATAGAGATGGCAATGCATTTTCATCAATCCGTATCATTTAATCCAAATACATTTTATAGGATCCAAATCTTTTTGTTTTTAATTCCAATGGATTTGGATCTAACATATATGGATTTGGATTTAGATAGGATATTCACTTGGACTTGAATTTGGTTTATCAATACAAAATCTAATTAGCTTGCGTAATCTATTTTGGTCTATCTATACCACATTTATTTTCTTTATTTTTCATAATTTTTTGGGACTTTTCAATTTTTTATAAAATCGGTCCTTAAAACGTATTTTTACATTTTCGAGCCCTTCCAATAATATTTTTTAAAAATTTCTTGCACTACATGTATTTTATTTACTTTCTGGATTTTCCATAATTTTTTGGAAGTTTTCTATTTTTTACGAAACTGATCCCTGAAACATATTTTTACATTTTCGAGCTCTTCCAAAAATATTTTTGGAAAATTTCTTACACCACATTTATTTTCTCTATTTTCCGGATTTTACATAATTTTTTGGGATATTTTTTATTTTTTATGAAACTGGTCCCTGCAACGTATTTTCACATTTCCGAGCCCTTCCAAAAACATTTTTTGAAAATTTCTTGCACCACATTTATTTCTCTATTTTCCGGATTTTCCATAATTTTTTAGAATTTTTCCAATTTTTCACGAAACTGGTCCCTGAAACGTATTTTCATATTTTCTCGCCATTCCAAAGACATTTTCTGAAATTTTTTTGCACCATATTTATTTTCTCTATATTTTAGATTTTTCATAATTTTTTGGGATTTTTTTATTTTTTAAGAAACCGATCCCTGAAACATATTTTCACATTTTCGGGCCACTCGAAAAACATTTTCTGAAAATCTCTTGCACCACATTTATTTTCTTTATTTTACGGATTTTTCATAATTTTTTGGGATTTTTCGATGTTTTACTAAACTGGTCCCTGAAACGTATTTTCACATTTCCGAGCCATTCCAAAAATATTTTTTGAAAATTTCTTGCAACACATTTATTTTCTTTATTTTACGGATTTTTCATAATTTTTTGGAATTTTTTGATTTTTTACGAAATCGGTCCCTGAAACTGATTTTCACATTTCCGAGCCATTCCAAAAATATTTTTTGAAAATTTCTTGCACCACATTTATTTTCTTTATTTTCCGGATTTTCAATATTTTTTTTGGATTTTTCAATTTTTTACGAAATCGGTCCCTGAAACGTATTTTCACATTTCCAAGTCATTCCATAAACACTTTCTGAAACTTTCTTGCACCACATTTATTTTCTTTATTTTTCGGATTTTCCATAATTTCTTAGGAGTTTTTGATTTTTTACGAAACCGGGCCCCGTAACTTATTTTCACATATCCGGTCCCTTCCAAAAACATTTTCTGAAAATTTCTTACACGACATTCATTTTCTTTATTTTTTGGATTTTTTATAATTTTTTGGGATTTTTCGATGTTTTACGAAATCGGGCCTTGGAACGTATTTTCACATTTGGGATAGAACTTGGGTATACCAGCACTGATTTTGTTTAAATAGAGATATTTAAACGTCGGCTAAAATTTATTATTGAATACAATAGAAATATTTAAACGTTGGTTAATCAGGAATCATTTGGGTAACACAGCTCATTTGCATCATTTGGGCTAAAAATTTAAAATCCATTTATAATCCATATCCTAAGATATGGATAAGGATATAAAAATTTCAAATCCATTGGATATGGAGTGGATATGAATTTATCCATTAAAATTGAATCTTGAATGAATTTATCCATATCCGCTCCGTATCTAATCCATTGTCATCTCTAATTTGTAACATGAAAAATTTTCTTCCACTAGATAAGGATGTAAAGAACAATTTATCATGTATATAAAAAAATGAAATACTATTTAGAAATGCACTAACAATATGTCTTTCTTGTTTCTTATTGAAAAAGATCCATGGAGGATCTCTTCGTGCATCGGAAAGTTTCCTGAGCGACGGGTACGTAATAGAGCTATGGTCAACAGCAACTGCCCCACATTCAATTTCCTACGAAGACATATCCATTAAGGATCTTATGATTGATGCAAATTACAAAGGCGGTGGCATCTCGGTTTCAAATGCGCTTCGAACTATCATAGACAATTGCTACATCTCGCACTTCACTACCGATGGAATCTACATCAAAGACGGTCATGAAACATTCGTTAAGAATTCGTTCATCGGTCAACGCATTACCGTTGGTGGGGACCCATGTGAGAAAGATTTCTCGGGAATCGGAATCAATATTGCGGGCAACGACAATGCAATAACGGACGTCGTTATATTTTCGGCATCCGTTGGGGTCATGATAATGGGGCAAGCCAATGTTCTAACCGGTATCCATGTCTATAACAAGGATGCTCATTTAGGTGGGACCGGTGTTTACATCAAACAACCGGGTTTAACCCAAGCCAGAATTACTAATTGTTATTTCGATTATACAGGGATTATAGCTGAGGACCCTGTACAACTCCAAATTTCCGACTCATTTTTCCTCGGTAATGCGGGAATTGTGATAAAATCGCTAGACGGGGTTGTTTGTCAAGTAAGCATTGTAGATAATATGTTTACGGGGGATTGGACGGGGGCTCCGATAGTGGATTTGGATGAAGCGAAATCACCGTTTAAAATCATAGAGCAAGTTGTTGTTGTGAGGAATATAGTGAGAGGGATGAACTTGAAATCTACGGTTGCTAAAGGAATAACATCGGGAAATGGGACGATATGGAACGTTGATTTTTCCGATGTGTTACTGTTTCGAAATCGAATTCAAGACGTGAGATATACGTTCCAAGAAGGAGATAGTTCATTTCCTATTCATGTTCTTAGAAATGTTTCGGATAATAAAGTCACTATAGAATCAAATATGAATGTTTCGGCTACTGTTCATGTTTTCGTTGATCAAAATAGTTACTAAGAGTTTTTTTTTCAATCTCACATTTTTGTCTTTAATTCAATAAACTTCTACATCTTTCTTTACTATAATTTTTGTATTATATGTATTTTGTAAAGTTGATTTTGCTAAATATCGAAATTACAAATAATATAAAAATATCAACAGACTATTCACGTATGTATATGAATTCTTAGCTCAAAATTCAATTTCATCATAGAATATTAGAATGACTTGAATAAGGAAAATTATTTCCTTTTAAATTTTGAAGAAATTCACAGAATTAACTAGTATATGTAAATGATTGGATAAACTTAAAAAAAATTACATGATTCGGTAGATTTTTTTAAAAACTGGTTAATTATAGTTTCAAAAAGTTAGAAAATTAATTTTCATTAAAAATAATGATGTTATAGAAGATATTTCAATAAATTCAAATACTCAATTGAAGTTTATCATCATCTTTTATTTTAAAATATTTGAGAAAAAGTTTTCAAAATTTATTACATATATTGTATTTTTATTATTTAACTTGTAAAATTTTTATTATTTAACTTGTAAAATTTCTATTCAAAATGGATAATTTTACCATTTTTTTCATATAATTTAATATTGTGGTACATTTTAGGAAATTTTTTTTCATAGCCCTCATTTTGCAGACCAGTCAAACCATAAGTCATATTTTTAATATTTACCCAAAATAATTTTCAATTTACATTCCAAACATATTCTTTGAAAGAAAACATGTTGAATAGGTGGGATGAGCCAAACTCAGTCCGGACTTGGTCAGACCAATAAGAAGCTATATCCAAGTATAACCTAACCTGCATAAATAATATACAAGCTTGGATTAGACTGAGCTTCTACTTAAAAATTCATTCTTAAGCCTGATCCAACCCATCCATTAAATAAATATTAATTTTTAAAGGTTACTTAAGTTGTTTAATATCGGTCAACATGCTAATGTGGTAAAAAATGTACCATTCTATTTTTCATTTACAATTTCTTTTATAGTTTTTCAATATTTCTCTCTCCAAACTATAAGTTTCTCTCTCCTAAACATGGTTGCGTCAATTTGTGAATAATGGATTAGGGAAGGTAACACATAAAATAGAATAGCAGATTTGATTCCAATATTAGGTGGTATGTATCATAGATCACCGCAATATCTATATATGATATTGAGAAATTTTTTTGATTATATACTGTAATTTAAAAATGGCTCTAGTGAATGTACCTTCAATGAAATTAAGAATATTTTCATTCAACTTTTAAAAGTTGACTGTACTGAATTAAAGTTGGCTGAATTAAATTAAACTAAAGTAAATTGAACTGAACTTATTTCAATATAAATTTATAATTACATATAACTAAACTAAATTAAAATGAATTAAAATAGACTGAACTAAACTGAAGTGAAATACAACTGTGTCCTAAGTCTCTAATTAACAATTGTTATCAAGTTCCCGCTTTCTTTTTGTGGGAGATGGAGGGTCATAAAGGTAATTCGAATTAAATTCCCGCTTCTTTGTTTTTCTTAACCTTTTCCCCCTTTTCAACTTCCAAGTCGGGAAACTAGAACTAGAACCGCTGCCAATGGCGTCGAAAAAGCTTTCATCCTCAGCTCCACCTTCTCCAATCCTAATCGGTAAGTTCGTGAGCTCCATTTTCTTTCAATCTATTAATCAAAATCTCAGGCCATTTACCTGAACTTCTATGCTTTTCAAATTATCCTAGGTAATTGCAAGGTTGTTGTTCAAGCTAAGAATTTCACTTGCCATTCCGATTCAAACAACCTTCAAATTTCTACCTCCAGAAATGCAAATATCGTGATTTCAGGTATATCTCAGTTCTTTGTTTGGAAGCCGATCCAAATGGAAATCCCAAACTACTTAGTATTCCCCTATCTCAAAAACTCTATTGTAGAAACTCATTATCACAGTCTTCTCATATACAAGTACTAAAGGCATTAGTAATATCCGATTCTTACATTTTGTAGGGGAAAATGTGTTGTCCAATTTACATTATTTTTTCGATTGATGTTTTCTACAAGTAATTAGGTTATAAAGGCATTCTTGATGATGGAGGGCTCTTCTTACTTCAATATAAATAATAGTATTGAAGCAAAGTCTATTTGTTTCTTTGTGACAGTTAGGGAAGAGATTGATAAGAGATGCAGCAATGGTATTGGGAAATCTAAAGCTGAAGAAGAAGGTATGATAGTCTACTAGTTGCAGGAAGCTTATTTGACTGTGTAATTTCACGCTCATTAATGATTTTCTTGAAACAATTGCAGAGGGCAGAGTTTTCACTTCTAAAGATGACTTTGCATTTATCCTTGTCAATTCAAAGGACTCTGATGAACTCAGCAAATCCTATCTCCAAGTATGCTATTGCAATCTTTACATTTTTCTCTTATCATTTATCAATGATATCTTATGATATATTATATTAAATAAACTTCTCATGTGGTTAACTTTTTTTTAACAATTATTTCTTTTGATTATTTTTCATGTAAACCTTTTGATTATCTATCTTTTTTGGGTTGATATGTTTCTCCTATTTGCATGTATGTACAGGAAGCTTTAAAGATATACACAAGAGAACTACCTGCAATGAATTATGCAGCAAATACTGGAAAACAATCAATGTTCCTAGAAAAATGTGTCTCGAATGGGTATGGCATTACTATTATGCTTTAACTTTCAATTCTAACAGCATATGGTGGTTGATTCGAAGCACGCTTCTGTTCTTCTTTATAATTACTGAGTATGGAGTCAGCATTTTGATAGAGAACGTCTACAAGAGTGGATCAATATTAGGTTCATGGGCGATTAAGGGACAGTAAAAGGCTTTAAGTTAATTAATTATAACTGCAGGTGGTTATTAGTGTTATTAGTGGTTTTAAGTGTAGAGACTGAGGTGAGTGAGGGAGGAAAGTTTCAGGGCTCTCAAGTTGAGAGAGGGATATTAATTCTAACGGGCTCTTAAGCCATTTTCATTCTGTATTTCTTTCCATCTGATACAGTCCGTTCCTTTTGTGTGTTATTTCCACTTTGTTGTTTCTCTGTTATTTGTAATCAGCCCAATTTCCATTTCATTGTTGTTTCTCTGTTTCTTTCCTATTACATTTCTTCGTTTTCTACAATATCTAGCTTAAACATTACTTACTCTCTTTGCTAGCTAGTCTACAGTGCAGTAAACCTCACTCATAAATCATAATGTTGTCAGTTTTTATATACAATATCCAGCTAGTCTACAGTTGCAGTTAGAGTACTACTGATTACTGACTATATCTGCTGGATGTGCTGTGGTGTGTCAGAACTGCTATAGCACTCATTTTTCCACTATTATTGGCTCTCATATATTTTTGATAGTGAACTTTTTATTTTTTGCAGGAAATATTGTACACTGCTTTTGATATTCAAGAACAATGATGGTCCTGGAGAGGTAGGCCTCCCCAGCTCCCCTGCTTTTTTTTTCATACGAGTTTGTTTATTTCTAGAATAGGTCTATGTCATCAATGTACTTTTATTTTATATCCTTTGCTTTTTCTAAACGGCTGTTTGAATGCTGTATAGTTAGCAGTATATCATTATGTCATAAACATCTAGTTATTTAGCTTTCACCACTCACCACTCATAAAAGAATAACATAGAGAAATTTTTACAGTTGGCAAGTCATATTTTACAATATAATGATGGCACAAAGGATCTTGCTTTTCTTCTGTTTTGTCCTCTGAACAAATTTAATTATTCTTTCAAGTTGATCATGATGCTCATGGCCCATGGGTGCTCATTTTTTTTGCTAACTGAATGAAGACATTTTATAAGCATTTTCATCCATGCTGGGTACATCTGTACATTCCTTTTGCAGGTTATAGCTGCAGTTTCTTTTCAAATAGTCCCTGCTGACACTCAATATGCTGAAATTCCTCTAGCTGCTGTTAGTTCATTCTACCAACACAAGGTTTAAAGTTTGTTTTCTTTTCAGATTGGACCTTAATTTCAATTCTTGTTTGGTATCATTATCTCCAATTTGTCTATTGGGACTGTTTCATTCTTTTATGTGTTTCGGTTGTATGTAAAATTATATGGATAAATATATTCCATGTCAAGATAGGTAAGATAAGTCATGTGCACGTTGTAAAGTTTTTCATAAATGGACATCTATACAGGTGTTTCATTTCAAGACCGTGAAAGGAAGTCATTGCTTGCTGAATGTAGCTCATAGTGTTGATTTTTGATTAAGAGTTGAATTGATAATCGTGCGAAGCACATGTACATGTTCCATTGTATGAAGAGTTAAATGTCGCTAGAATCTACTTAATTACACAGCAGATTTTCTTCCTCCTTACAAGCATATCTTATTTCCTTCCAGGGTTTAGGTCACTTCTTATACATGGAATTGAGGAATAGACTTTGGGGTGTCGGTGTTCGTGTTATTTACTGTTGGGGAGATAAGGAATCTATGGGGTTTTGGTGTAAACAGGTAGTTTCCAAATTGAAACTTTTGACTGGAGTACAATTAGTAAAAATCAGCGAAAGACAAATGTAATGCCATTCCTACTGCATTTTTTTATTTTACTTAACCCATTTAACACAAATTCCATTTGTTTTCTATTTAAATAACTTCAAGTTACATAATTTTGGCATTAGACTAATCACACAACCACATTGTTATAATAAATATATGGTCAGTCGGATAAAATGTAAAGATGTGACTCCATTGTGCCCATAGTTGTCAAGGCGCTACGTGCAGCCTAGGCGCCAGGGGTCCACGCGCAAGGCGAGGCGCTTGCCTGAGGCACGCTAGGCGCATAAAATTTGCAAAAAATATTATCTTGAAAAGTGAAGTTAAATGCAATAGCAATACTAGAAAAATGACTAAGAGAATTGTTAGATGTAAATATGTATGTAAAATTTACATATTGCATTAGGAATATCTATCCTTGAGTTAATCTAGCCTTAATAGAAACTGAATGAGGAATATATACCTTGAATTATTTTTTAAACTCTTAAACATATTAAAGTAAGTTCAAACCTTGAAAAATAAAAGTGTCTCTGAGGTGCACAAGGTGCACCAAGGCGCAAACCAAAAGGCGCGCCTAGGCACACAAGGCGTGTGCCCAAGGTACACTCCCTCGCCTGAGGTATGGCGAGGCGCGCCTTTAACAACTATGATTGTGCCACAAAAATATGGTCTTCTCTTCTTTTAACATTTATGAGGAAATATCTGTAAGTTTTACTTGAGCGTTCAATTCATTCAGGGATTTGAGTCAATAGCAGAGGTGAACATTAAGGGTAGAGTTCGTAGGCTTCCTGTTAAAGCTGATGTCCGAAGAGCATTATCCATCCCTGGAGGTTCAGTCCTTATGGTTTCTCACCTTAATGGGGACTATTTTTCAGTTAACTACTCAGGATTAATGGAGCTCCAGTTTCCGCTAAAGCCTTGTATAGAATTTCCAATGGCAGCCAATAAACTTTTAAAGCCAGGGCACGGCTGTAGAACTTTGCAAACAGGAATAGAAACGATTTCAAAAGAAAGTTGTCACCCTGAAGGACTGACAAGAGATAGATCTTCTAGAAAAGAAAACAAGTCAGATGGTAATAGTCCTAGCAGTTTAGTATTGTTTGGTATACTTAGTGCTGCAAATAAACATTTCAATTGATTGTACTCGTTGCTTTGGAGGGAACCTGGAGAAAATATAACGTATTCAAATGTTAAAAGTTGTGCTATAGATATCTTGTTATCCAGTATTAACTCTCAATTGCCTTAAGAACTTATAGATGCATTCTTACCCTGTGATCTAGTGCCAGAGTTTGAATTTGCAAGTTTCCAAATTGCAAAGACTGATATTCTAATTTTTTGTCAACAGGTATTTGTAGCAACCAAAATTTTGAGGAGCCAGATACTATTAGGGGTCTAAAATGCAGCAAGAATACCACTGGTGGAGAACTGGATAATATTATAGTTGATACTGATGACCAATGCTGTTCTTTCTATACACAAGGTGGAAAGAGGGCCTGGGAAGCCTCATTGTCATCACTGAAGTCGAAAAAGGTGAAGGGAAGCCATCGAATTGAACGCGAACCAGAATCTATATTGGGTCTAGATTCAGAAAGTGACGGAGCAAATCCTTCTGTGCATGGGTGCTCTGTGGGAATTTCAAAACTTAGCTCACACTTGGAGGCTACTGCTGGAGATCCTTTGACCATTAATTATGTTAAAAATAATACTAAAGAGGGTATGCCAACTACTGTGGAATCAGGAGCTCTTGTTTCAAATGGGCTCAAGCCCCATGGGGACAGCTTCAGAGTTATGTTGATGAATATTGCTGATGATACCAAGAAAACTCACCTCACAAAGGTATAGCTGGTTTGCTTTCTTGTTTACAGAAAAAATTGCATATCGCCATATATTTTTCTATATACTGTGCTTTAAAGTTAGATAAAATGTTGCCAACCTTTTATGACTGGCACCTTTAGGGAGAAAATCCATTTTGCTTTCTGAAACATATTCTGCTTTTCTGGAGAACCCTTTTCCCATTGAAATTCGGAGGTCCTCATTTTACTTTTAACTTATTTTTATATGTTAATGAAATAATTATATGATTAGCTTGTGATAGTTCTTGTTTTTGTCATTGTTTGCTTGCATGTTGGTGGAAGTATATACTGCACAGACTGACTGATTTATTAGAAGTTCAATAGAACAAACATAATTATTACAGAACTTAGTTGTTGATATCTACTTCATAAACTTAGATTTCATAATCTACTCCCCTATTCCTTCGACGTAGAAAATGATTTCGAGAAGTCCCTTACCAACCCATGATAATCTTACAAATGGATTTGGAGGGTTTACGAGTGATTATGAGTTAACCAATTCATAGCTGTCAAAGGCGCGCCTCAGGATCCGAGCTCACCAGGCTCCAGCCTCATTGCCTAGGCACCTACCAGGCTCCTCACATGCAAATGGCGCGTGCCTAGATGCATCGGGTGCTAAGCGCCAGGTGCTAAAGGCGTGCTCCTGACGCTAAAATTAGGATTTTTTTTGAAATGTAATGGTAACAGGAAGTTTAGAGTTTAGGATGAAAAATGAATTAAGAAATAGAAATTAGGGCAAAAAATGTTTTATATGAAAGCTTCTCTCCTAATGACAAGTAAATGAAAAAATAGTATTATTAATGATAAAATGATCATTTAATCTTAGAAAAAAATGATCATTTAACTTGATTCGAACACATAAAATAATAAAAATGATGAATCTTTTATGGTTTTAACACTTAGTATAATTTATAAATTTTTTTAGTTGGTGCGCCTAGCATGCGCCTAGAGTGCGCTTTGCGCCTGTGCCCTGTGCCTAGGCTCCAGGACCCCCTGGCGCCTGGGCTGCGCCTAGCGCCTTGACCACTATGCACCAATTAGAGAATAGCATTTTCATGGGTCATATATAAAGGTTTTAGGAGCAAGCTGAATTACTGACCCAACTATATGGGATTCTTACTTTTGAACTTGGATAGACTACGGGCCAGTTTGGTTGTGAGTTTTTGCAGCTTTTTTCAGCAGCTTTTCTGAAAAGCTCCATTTTCAAGCTTTTCTCGAAAGTTGTAGATTTGATTATGGAAAAAATAAATCAGACAGTTTCTAATTTATTAGTATGAAAGATCAAAATGTGTTGTTCAAAGCCAGAATATGTAGTTCTACTAAAAATTAGTGAGCAACTTATTTTGAAAGCAGCTAAAAAAGCAATGACAAACTGGCCCTACATGTTGGTTTTGATGCTTTACTAAATGCTTTTGAAATATTCATTCTCAAATTCTGATTTTTTGTAATGCTGATCTTGCGTAGAACAAAATTACTGTCAGGTTTACGATAAATTATTAGTAAATTATGGTTTTAATTAGTAGTAAATCTGTTGGTATTAGCTCTAATTAGAGTAATTTATTCTTTTTCCTCTAACTCTTAAAAATCAAACTCATTCTAGGTCACATACGTGGCAATCAGCTTCTTAATACAATGTGCATCATTCTTTGTTTTTGTTCTGTAGGTTGTGAATGAATTTTTGAGGTTGATTTTCGTTCATGTCCATTTAAATTTAGCACAAAACAGCATTTGAGTGGATGTTGCTATTAAATTTTGATTTTCACTCTATTACAAACAACTTGATTTTAAATCAGGATATAGCGCAAGTGAGCTATGATCAAAATAAAAAAGCCAATGTTGGTACGAAACCAATTAAATTTAGCTACATAGATTTTGTAGTTTATTATGACTTAAGCCGTAGCCATTTTTATTCAGCATTCATATAAGTCATTTTTATAGTGAGCTGAAATGTCAAGTATGCAGTATTGCTAGCTTAAAGGGTCATGACTGAAATTTAAGCCAGTTTTGGAACAGGTAGTTTAAGGCTCCCATTTTCTTTGGCAGGCTGATAATATTTGGTATATAATTCATGTTCTTCTTTGTAATTCTTGTTAGTCCAATGTTTAAATTTCTGTTTTGCACAGGTAATTGAAATCCTTGGTGGCGTAGTTACTCCTGATGGAAGTTCAAGCACACATTTAGTCACTGGAAAAGTCCGAAAAACACTGAATTTTTGCACCGCTCTCTGTACTGGGTCAGTCTTCCATATCCTCAGTTCATATTAATCATGTTGCTTTTAACAGTAGTGACCTATGCAACTGCTGACTTAAATACCTTTTTGGGTCGTATTCTATGATTCAAATCCTTTTTTGGTGTTTGACCTATTAAATTTTGCCTATTTGATGGATGCCGTATTCACTTTTTGCCTATTTGGTATATTGTGTATTCAATATTAGCCTATCTAGTGCATGACCTATTTAATTTTAGTACATCGAGCGTTCATCCAACAACACAAAAAATGTGAAACACTTGTATTGTCATTTGGAACATGAATATAATTTATTGATCATGCATAGAATTGTCGACCCTCAGTAATCCGTTAAGTTGTACTAAAATGGAATATGTCAAGTACCACATAGGCTAAATCAAATACGTCAAACACCAAGTAGGCAATTTCAATAGATCAGACCCCAAAAAGGTATTTGAATTATAAATCGGGATCCAAAATGGTATTATATATTCTTTCGATATCAAATTACTAGTGCCCACAAAAAATTGAAATGTATGTTTCATCCAACAGTGCTTGGATAGTCTCATCAAGTTGGCTAAAAGAAAGTTTCCGAAGAGGCAAATTTGTAGGTAAGAAATTCAATTACATAAGCCCTTATCAGGAAAATCCTAACTTATTATCAAACCAATAAATGTGCAGACGAATCGCCTTATGTACTCCATGATGCAGAATATGTGGTCAAGTACAAAATGTCGTTGAAAGATGCAGTTCTCCGAGCTAAGGCCAGCCCAAGAGCTCTGTTTAAAGGGTACAACATATGCATTGGCAGTCATGTGCAACCTCCAGCTAAAACATTATCAGCCATTGTCATGTCAGCTGGTGGGAATGTGAGTACTTCGATTCCATCCTCATTTCTCAATGGCCTAGAACATTCATTACAAGTTGGCGGTAAATGGTTCATATTTTGCTTTAGACCTGTTCATAAGATGAGGTACCCTCACCGCTCAAATGGGCTTGGCTTGAACATTCATTTTCTACAAAGCTCGACCTGAGCCCACTAAAGCCTGAAGTTTTATGGGCAGCACTTTGTTTTCATATAAATACCCAAGTATGAACCAACGAATAATATTTCTTTTTTATTAAATATTTATATATTATATATAATAATTGTTTTGGATTTTTAAGCTCTAAGACTTCTAATATACTGAACTTTTAAAATATCTTTTACTACTTATCAAATAGACATTTGTATAAAATTTATGTTTTTAGTTAATCCAAAAATTTAAATGAAAAACTAATTACGGGCTTTGGGCCGGGATTGGAAATGACATCTTAATCCCGAACTCGAAGTTTTAAAGTGTAGGCTGAGTCGAGCTTGAATTGATGTTTTTAGTCTAAAGCCTGATGAGACCTGACCTGAACCCGGCCTTGACGAACGTGTCTATTTTGCTTGTTTCTGATAGATTTTGGGTTTTCTAACATTCATTACTATATAAATACAGATTATTTCGGGGTTAGACGGGGTGAAAGAGACATCAAACACAATATTCATCGCTTGTGAAGAAGACATGGAAGAAGTAGTATTGGCTTCAGTAAAAGGGATACCGACTTTTAGCTGTGACTGGTTAATGAACTGCATCATAAGACAAGAACTAGACTTGGATGCGCTTCAGTTTGCTGAGTCCTTATGAAGAAAACTTCAACTTCTAGAAGCACTGTAAATTCGTTTTCTCACTCGTATTTTGCTTTGCTTTAAAGTAATTGTTGGCAAATGGTAAAAGTAAATATTAATCCTAAATTTATGAATGTCCCAACTTTATAGAATCATATATCAGGATCCCAAATAGTTTGACAAAAAAATGCATTTAAGTTTGTGGACTCGCTCTTACGAATTCTCATCTTATGATGTTATTTAGGAAAGCAAAGTTGAATATGCATGGTAACAAGTGATGCAAATTGTAATATACAAAGTACAATAAACAAACAATTTAACTAGCCAATTTATATAATAGCACTCGAAATTAATTGGTACACACAAGTAGAAAACCCAAATTTTGAATACAGAAACAACATGAACAAATAGCCGTGTGTAACACAGCTTTTTTTTTTTAAGCAAATGAAATGGTGCATATAGGGGTGTTAACGAGCTGAACCGAGATTGAATAGTGCAGGGCTCGGCTTGGCTTGTGAACATATTTGCTCGGGCTCGGCTCGGCGCGGCTCGAAGCTCGTCGAGCTTAGAAAAATGAAGCTCGGCTCGGGCTCGTGAAAAGCTCTGCTCGAGTTCGTGAGCTTGCGAGCCTCAAAGAGCCCTAACATATATGCATTATTGCAACACAAAATAAAAGTGTTGCCCCTAAGTGTTTCAATTGTGATGATTAAAACTGATTTTATGGCATCAGTAATATGACATTTTGTTAAAAAAAAATCGGAAAATACATTTTCAAAAAAATAACGCGATTTATTCGCGCTTAAAGAAATACATAATTTTAAAAAATTTAAACTAACATTATAATATTTTTGCCATGATCCGTAATCACTCTCATTTCATCTCTTTATATGTTCTATCCTATGCAATTCCATATTCATCACCACTCTTGCAAAGAAGTAGCAAGTTATTTTAAATCATCATTTTACGAATAATTATCGCAAATGAATAATTATTACTCACCAATCATACATAATTAATTTGTTTTTCACTAATTTATTAACTACAAAAATTATACGAACATGTTTGCGAGCTTTTGAGCCGAACCTTAGAGGGCTTGGTTTGACTTGTTGATGTCTCGAGCTGATCCCGAATTCGAGTCGAGCTCTGTCGAGTCGAACTCTGACCGAGCTTTGACCAAGCCGAATCTCGAACTGTTTGCGAGCCACTGAGCTTGTTAACACCCCTAGGTGCATATATGTATATGTAGAAGATATAGTTGGTTTATGATAACTCTATACCACGTCCTCCCCTGGGTAGAGCGACCTACACTATGTCCGCCTCAGTCTAGTAAGCTACCCCCAAGACCTCCAAGGTATGAATACAAACATCGCGATCTCCCTAAGGATTTAATTCCTTTGAGAGCTGATCGGAAGGAGGTGCTATATTGGATAGAAAAAAACCGACAGTACATTGAATACCTCACAAAAAATGAGGCGGCCTGGAAAGCCAGGCACCTACTGCGACTTTCATAAATCAGAGAGCCGTAACACCGAGGAGTGTCGCCACTTGGCCATCGAGCTTAACAAGAGGGCAGCCGAAGTGAAGTTTTATCATTTCGTGGCTGGACCGCGGCAAAATCGGCAACAAGATGAGCGGGCAGAGAGGTGTTGGTCCATGTGAGGGTCTGAGTTTGGTCAGAGGGGGTGAATGACCCTTTTTTCGCGGAATTAACAGACTTTAAAAAGTCTTTGGTGTAGCGTGTTTGATTATGATCCGGGGGATGGATCCGAATGATGCAAATGTATATAAATAATTATGCAAGTAAACAGTAAGAAAATCAAACACAAGTATTTTATCCCGATTCGGCCCCGCCTACTCCAGTCCTCGGAGTTTCCTTCCTCCGAGCTTTTCCACTAGTGGATTCCATTCCAACTGGTAGGAATCAAGCCTTACAGTTTGTCTTCGGGTGGTAACCCCTTCCGGATGTAGGATATACTACTAGAAGCACCAACTCCTAGCTGAGTCCTTTAGTCTTTAGCAGGATATACCACTTAGATTTCTACATAAACCTAAGCTGAGTCCTACAGGGAGATCCCACTCAAAGCACCTACTTCAAGCTGTATCCCAATCTCACAACTCACCCAAGTTGGAGATCTTTACACTTTGTTTTCTCAAAGGTTTTGGTTTTGGACTTCCTTAAGTTTATAACTCACTTGGGAATCCTTACAATTGATTTGGAAATGTTTGGTTCTTGGAGGGATGTGTTTTCTGATTGCTTTAGCGAATTCTCTTGTTATTTGCTTTCTCAAATAAACCAACACCTTCTCAACTTGTGAAACTTCCCTTTTATAGGCTCATATCATAAATGTAGCCGTTGTGGGTTGTTGAACTTGTATTTAATCTTCACCGTTGATCATGTAAAATGTGGCGCTTTCGGAGCCGTTGATCAACTCGTTAGATAGGTATTTTGACCCATTTGAATCCTTGGGATTGAGGCTGAAAAGTTGTGAGTGATCGTTTTCTTGTATTTTAGTGTTTTGCCCACTTTTATGCCGGTGACTTTTTGGTGTGAGCTCCACACGCCTTCTTACCTTTTTCCTATCCGCTATCAGTCCTTCTGTCCTTTTCTGAAAATGCTAGCTATCTTCTTTTATCTTGCTTATTGGAAAAGGATCTTTGACTTGATAGACCAAAAGAATGGAGGGAATGGAATTTTGAATCATTCCTTTTGTCTTAGATATTAAAGTCTTCTGTATGCCTTCCAACTTAATATCACCGGATCTGTCTTGTCCCAGATGCTTCTGCAATCAGTTCTTCCAGATGCTGCTTTGGACGGTTCAAAGTTTGTTTCAGTTCCAAACTTTAACTGGATGCTTCCATTTTATGCTTAGGTGATTGCCTTCACTTGTCTTGCACTTTGGATGTTTTGGATATATGTCCGAATAAGTGACTTAGGTCTTTTTAGACTTAGGTGTTTTGTTTACTTCAAACTTGATCCGGATTATTTGTTGTTCCGGATCATTGTTTCTAACAATCTCCCTCATTTGATGGAAACAAAAACCTAAGGCATCTAAGCATAAGGAAAGTGGGTTTTTATGAGTTAAGTATGATTCTTGATACTTAGTCATTTACAATTTTTACTGCCTCATAATTTTAGCATCCCCTAACTCCCCCAATTGTTTTCAATTCTAGATTCTAATATTTTTATAGTACAATAGCAGATTGAACTTTAGAAGTAATTTTTTAAGAGAATTAGATTTTCACTATATATACTTCTGCTGTTAACAATATTTAACATCAATGAAGCTTTTGGATTACAAGATACAGAAATATATAAGTGAATCTAGCTATTACGATTGTTTACAAAATATAGCTAGTCTAATTCCTTTCAGATGCACCAGATGCTCCTCCTTCCTTTTCTTTGCATTTCTCCCTCTTTGTACTTTTCTCCCCCTTTTTGTTTCCATCATGGGGGTTGATCACCGTATAGGTTTTACCGTCCCATCTTTCCTACCAAGCCTTGGAATAGATTGAGTAGTCCAAGTTTCCTTGCCTTTTCTGCTCTAGGATGTGGTCCACAGTGGTCGGAGATAGATGTAGTGGGCGGAAGAGGTTCCGGAGTTGGGTGTAAGAGCTTGTGATGTAGGGATGCATCTTTAGTACATATTCCCTATCCTTCTCATCAAAATAAGGAAAGAGTGCCTTGAGGAGAGTGGTTATGCCCTTATATCCAAAGAATCCTGTGTCCCCAATGTGCTGGAGAAGGTCTTGGAAGACTGAAAGTAATTGGCTTTCTGGGATAGATGGAGAGGAGGAAAATCCAGAGATTGATAAGTTTGACAGTCCGGACTGTAATTTCTCAAGGTCTTTACCTAAATCCTTGCGGATATTGTGAATGCTTGAGTTAACTATTGTCAGGTCCTTGTGAATATCAACCTTTATTCTTTCAATGACTGCATCCTAGCCATTGAATTATCCGGCAAGTTCCTGTCCAATGTTGGCTGTTTGTGTGGCAAACAGCCTGGGTAAATCTTCCTCCATGAACTTTGTAAGCTTATTCAAGATTGCCTGTTGCTGTTCATTTAGTGTGGGGAAAGCAGATTTTTCTTCCTTTTTAGTGATGAATTTTGTCAAGCTTTCAAACTTGGTATCAATATACTCCTTCAGTTCAATGGACAACTCGAAGGAGGAGGAGGTGATCTTGTCCAAAATAGTAGCGCAGTTGTTTGTGGCTCTGGTGTTAGCCTGATTAGCAGAGCGGTTTGCTACTGCTACACTTGTTTTCAGCTCATTTAGCACCGGGGTGACCTTGGCTAGTGATACCTTAGTCACCAAATCTGTAGTGGGAAAGTCCTCCACTTTCTCTTCTATCTTCTTCACACACCCCTTTAACTCCCCAATTTCAGTCTTCAAATCTAGAGGTGAGAATTGTTCAATCAGTACCTTCTCCACGGATTTCAGATGCTTGCATATATTTCGGAGGCTTTGCTTGATATAGCTCTCTTCATGTTTCTCATGGATAGTCTCTGGAAGGATTTTCAGGGCAGCTGTTATCTTTTTGGCTCTGGTTTGATTGATGCTAGAGGTTGGTATTCTGATTGGGCTCGCAAGAGGAGTTTCTGATCTGGAGCTGCTTCCGTTCTTATCAGATCCGATTGATTCTTCTTCTGAGGATTCTTCTTCTTCTCCTTTCTTCTCTTCCATTCATTCCCCTAGACTAGCCTCGCCCCTTGTGTACACTCTAGGAGTGTGCCCTTGGGAATCCAGACTTTGTCCCTCCTCCGGAATGGTGTCTTCCGGGTTGGACTCTTATTCCTTAGATACACTTGGAGTATGTGTATCTAAGTTGTCCTCATTATAAACTGTTGTTTTAAAATCAGCAGTGGCAGCAACATTAATATCAAAAGAGATTGTATCAGGAATTACCTGAGTGACTGGTGTTTGATCCTAAATAACTGCTTCTTGGCTTCTTTCTTCCACTTCTACATCCCCTGGATGACTGGAAATGTCCTCAGTCATCCCTACATTTGCCTTTGCAGGACTTTTAGTAGCTTTTCCAGGTGTATTGGTGATGTCCTCAACACCCTATTCTCTTTCCTTTTCAGGTCTTATTATATCAGTGGACTCAGCTTCCGGGTTAAGAAGGTTTTTCGGAAGTGGTCCGATTCTAGGCAGGAATGGGAAACAATCAGCTTTCGGACCTCAGGCTAGAGTGGCCATGTCCACTGGATCAATAAGGATTGGTTGAGTACCGGAAGAGCCTCTGGGCCTCTGGGTCCTTCTATTATTTGCTTATTGATTCTGTCATTATCCTTCATTGCCTCTTTGATAGTTTCGTACTGAGGGTCATCTAGATGAACTTCCTCAGTGGATCCAGGAACGTTTTTCCCTTTTATCATCTTGGCCTTAGCCAATTCAGCTCTAGCTTTTCTCTTCTTTTCTACCGCTTTTATCAATCTTCCCCTCGGCTTGGGGTTCTCTGAGCTCTTCTTAAGCAATTGAGTAAGGGTTTGAGTGTCCTCATCAATTTCTTCTACTGGAATTATTGCCTGCTGCTGTTGTGCTTTGGACTTGGTTTTCCTGGTCTTTTTAGGAACCAGAGCCTCTTCAATCAGATCCACTGCTTTCCTAGCCCTTGTCTTCTTCTCATCCCTGAGTTTCTTGGCTTTTTCTTCATTCTAAGTCTCACCGAAGTTTAGTTTCTTGAAATTCTTCTCTAGAATTTCCTTTCCATTGATAGCTTGGAACCCGGATACATTCACTTCATTGGCAACCAGAATCCGGGTGATAAGTGCACCGTGGGAGTTCCTGTGCTGCTTGAGATAATGGATGATTAGCACCGGCATGTTCACTACTTTGCTCTCTACCTAGTGCTATAGTACGCAATGCTGGAAGGATGATACTGTGGTGAAAAAGCCCTTCTGGATTAGAACCAGCTTGGCAAGTGTGTGCTGGAGAAAACTTGGCACTTCCGAAAGTATGTTGAGAATTTGTCCCCAAAATAATTTGGATGCAGCCACATCTTTGGCCAGTTCATCCCCATCGCTTCTAAGTTGGACTCCGTCATTCTTCATATTCAGGAATTTTTCAAAAAAATTTGGCGTAATGGTGATCACCTTACCATGAACCTAAGTATTGAGAGCATCATGATAGAAGTGAGCTCTCAGATTATCGTAGAATTCTCGCACCAGTTTTGGATAGGTTGGACAATTGATTTTGAGGAAATCAGTCAAGTGTTGATCCTCAATTAGTCTAGAGTAGAGGTCTAACCCAAATAGAAAATTATCACCCAAGAAGTCTGTGGGGATAACAAAATCGTTTGTTTTGAGTTTGAGGGGTTTAAAATCTGCATCTTTAAGATCGAACTCAGTAAAGATGTTTTTTATAGGAAGTATTTGGATTTGGTTATTTAGCATGATTGCTGCCATTTCAGATTTTAGAAGAATTTAGGGTTTGAGTTTTGAAAATTGTAGAGTAATAGTAGATAATTGCTGCTCGTGTGAAGAAGACAGGGATTTTGGGGGGTTTTTATAGGATTTCCAAAGTGAGGGTATTTTGGTAACCTGGATGCCATTAACTTTGGCTGGATTGATGACATGGCAGGTTAGATTTTAGGGGAGAGGTAAATTCTGTTTAATTAGAGAATGGGAAGAGTTTATTTTGAAATCCAGCTGTTGAATTTACCACGCGTGTAACTCCCAATAGACTTTTGAAATTCAGAAAGGAACAATTACCTTTAAGAGCTTTTACTTCCATATGTCATTCTTGTCTGCTGATGTGGTAATATTCCCTCCGGAGTAGAGTTTCCTTCATTTCTTCTTCTCTTCCGGATTCCTTGTCTTGCCAAAAATCCAAGTTAACTTTGTACTGTGTTCCGGATTTTCTTCAAATTGGATTAGACATTCCAATTAACTCCCTTAGTTTGCTAAATTGATCTTTACTTAATGGCTTAGTAAAGATATCTACTCTTTGTTCATTGGTTGGAATGTATACGAATGCAACATCGTTCTTCATCACATGATCCCGGATGAAATGGTTCCTTATATTGACATGTTTCATCCTGCTGTGAAGTACTGGATTTTTTGACACATCAATGGCACTTTTGTTATCACACATTACATCCGCACATCCGGATTGAACTACATAATCTTCTAGTTATTGCTTGATCCAAAGGAGTTGAGCCACACAAATTCCAGCTGCCATATATTCTACTTCTGTAGTAGATAAAGCAACTGAAGTTTGCTTCTTGCTGTACCTTAATACTAAGCAATCTCCAAGGAAGTGGCAACGTCCGAATGTACTCTTTCTCTCATGAGTGTCTCTTCTATAATCTGCATCAGTGAAGCCTTGGAGTGTGAATTCTCAATTACTAGGATACCATAACCCCACTTCAGTGGTACCTAATAGGTATCTAAGGATCCTCTTTACTGCCTTGAGATGTGAATCCTTAGGATTGACTTGATATTGCACAATAGCAGACTACATAGTGTATGTCAGGTCTGCTAGCTGTCAAGTATAGAAGTGATCCAAGCATTCCTTTGTATAGCTTATGATCAACCTCTTCTTCACAATCATTGGATAGGACTGTATCTGAACCCATTGGAGTGGACGCTGGCTTCCTTTTGTCCATTTCAAACTTCTTGAGAATCTCCTTAGTGTACTTGGATTGATTAATGAAAATTCCATTCGGACTCTGCTTAATTTGCAACCCAAGGAAGAAATTAAGTTCTCCTATCATGGACATCTCAAACTCGTTCTTCATTTGAGAGCTAAATTCTTCACACATCTTTTCATCTGTAGCTCCAAAAATGATGTCATCAACATAGATTTGAACTAGAATGATATCATTCTTCTTCTTGTTGATGAAAAGAGTTGCATCTGCTTTGCCCCGGATATATCCCTTGGATATGAGAAATGTGGTGAGTCTTTCATACCAAGCTCTAGGTGCTTGCTTTAATCCATGGAGGGCCTTCTTCAGTTTGTTCACATGGTCCGGATGCTTTGGGTCTTCAAATCCAGGTGGCTGCTTCACATAGACTTCTTCCTGGATAACTTCATTGAGGAATGCACTTTTGACATCCATTTGGAACAATGTGAATCCCATGAATGATGCAAAAGCATATAGAATCCGGATTGCTTCCAATCTTGCTACAGGGTCAAATGTTTCTTCAAAGTCAATCCCTTCCTGTTGATTGTAGCCTTGGGCAACCAATCTTGCCTTGTTACCACTATTTCGGATTCATCCAGCTTGTTCCGAAATACCCATTTGGTGCCAATGATTGACTTTCCTTTTAGAGGTGGTACTAGATCCCATAAATCATTCCTGGTGAATTGATCTAGTTCTTCTTGCATGGCCATCATCTAGCTTTCATCTCCTTCAGCCTCTTAAAATTTCTTTAGCTCAATAAGAGAGACAAAGGCTGCATGGCTCATCATCCTGTTGAGTTATCCTCTGGTTCTGACCGAATTTTGGACATTATCCAAAATTACTTCGACTGGATGTCTCTACGAGTCCGGACTTCCTATGGTAGATTTTCATGTTGGACCGAAACTTGTTCCACTTCTACCTCTCTTCTTGACCATCGTTGAAGTTTATCTCATGTGGATTGAGATCAAATTGTGGTACTTCTAGATCAAAAGACATTCCTTCATCTTCTTCTTTGTACTTCTTGATTTGGAAGGAATTGGGAACTTTGGCTTCCTTCTTTTCTCCAAAGTTTTCAGCTTCCGTAATTGGATCTTTTGAAGTGGAACTTCTTTAGCTTGTATGGTTAGTCTCATCGAAATCTACATGTATAGACTCTACCACAATTTGAGTTCATTTGTTATATACTCTGTAAGCATTACTATGTGTTGAGTAGCCAAGGAAAATTGCTTCATCAGACTTAGGATGAAAATTTCCTAGCTGCTCTCTATCATTAAGGATGTAGCATTTACATCCAGAAGCTTTGAAATACCTAATTTTGGGTTTCCTTCCCTTCCAGATTTTGTAAGGGGTCTTTTCTATGGTCTTTCTAATGAGAGCTATATTCAAAATATAACATGTTGTGTTTACAGCCTCTCCCCAGAAATATTTTGGCAAACAATTTTCACTAAGCATTGTTCTAGCCATCTCGACTATAGTCCTATTTTTTCTCTCAACAACTCCATTCTTTTGAGGAGTATCGGGGCATAGAAGCTATATTCAATGCCCTTGGAGTCACAAAATTCAGCAAAGTGCTTATTTTTGAACTCACCACCATTATCACTCCGGATGCGTGCAATGCTTATGCCATGTTCTACTTCTGTTCGGACGAATATTTTTGAAAATTGGTCAAAGGCTTCATCTTTGCTTGCTAGCAAGATGACCCAGGTATAGCGAGAATAATCATCCACAATGACCATGGTGTATTCTCTTCTGTCTAAACTCAATGGTTTGATTGGACCAAAGAGATCAATGTGCAAGAGCTCAAGTACTCTTTTGGAAGGAATGTAGGAGATGGAAGGGAAACTTTTCTTATGCTGTTTACCTAATTAACATGCGGTGCATAGATGATCCTTATCAAAAGCAACCTTAGGCAAACCCACTACCAATTCCTTTTTTCCTAGTTTGGACAGGAGGTTCATGCTAACATGTCCCAACCTCCGGTGCCATAGCCATGATTCTTCTTCTTTAGACACTTAGCAGATATTCTTTTTCTCATTTTTAATGTTAATGGAATGGACATTGTTTGCTCTAGGTGCATAAAGAATGAGTTGATTAGACTTACTATCAAAGATTGAGCAGCCTCCGGAGTCAAAGGTGACTTTTCTTCCTTTGTCATAGAGTTGGGCTACAATTAGTAAGTTGAACTTCAGTTCATCAACCAGTGAGACATCTTCTATCTTTAATTCAGATCCAATGGTTCTATGTCCAATGATCTATCCTTTTTGATTGTCACCAAAGCTTACTTTACCTCCCTTCTTTCGGGTTAATGTGCTGAAGGCCTTCTCATCACCTGTCATGTGCCTTGAGCATCCCCTATCAATGTACCAAGTGTATTGATCTACTGTGGATCTAAGGCATACCTGCAAAATAGATCAAGTGGGTTTGGGTACCCAATCAAATTTGGGTCCTCTCAGGTTATCAACCATTTCAGGCCAAGGATAAATATCATAAAAGACCAATTTTTAATCTACATAATTTAGTGACATGGTAGGTTTTTTCCACAAAACCTGCACCCTGAAATGGGTCTATTCTGCTCTTGCTTCTTCTCAATCTTCTCAAGAGCATCCTTCCCATAGTTCCCTTTATATCCAGCTTCTTGTACACTTGTTGTTGATCCGGTGTGTATCCGAAAGCTGGTTGGGGGTGCAACTTCTACTGCATAATTACTTCTTTGCTTGGCAGATTGCTGATTGTAGACTGCCTTAACTTTCCTTTTTGTGCAGCAGTATATCTTTGGGCTTGCGATTGCTTACTGACCACCTTCTCTTTCTGATTTGAAGGCCTTGGATCTCTTTTGGCAGCTTGATGTTGATTTCTTGATGTAGCTTGCCTTGGATTTCTCTTTCTTTGTGGAGGATCAGATCTTCATCCGGATGCCTCCTTCATCAGGGCTATTTCTCTATCCAGCCCAATCAGATTTGCACTTAGCACTTTCACTTAATTCTTCAGGTAGTTCTCCTCAACTTCATCAATGTGCTTTGTTGTTCTGATCAGGTTGACATCTTGTGCTAAGGCTTCAACATCTTTAGTGAGCTCCATAACTTATCTTTTTAAGGATTTTATGGCTCTTGTGTTCTTTCTCACAACATTGATCACAACCCCTAAAGCTCAAGCAAGTTCATGGTTAGAAATAGAATTAGAATAAGAGTTTACCTCAGTGCTGGTTGTTTCTGATTCTGATTCCTCGATTTGTACTGTGTTTTGCTTAGAGGCATTTCTTCCAGATTGTTTTGCTTCTGGATCAATTAGTGCCATGAATGCACAATTAGCAGTCTCTTCTTCTTCTATTGAAGATAAACTGCTGCTTTCCTCACTGTTGCTCTAGGTGACCACCGTTGCCTTCTTCTTGTGTTTCTTATCTCTTTTGAGCTTGGGGCACTTGGTTCTGAAGTGACCTTTTTCTCCACATTCAAAGCAGGCAGCTTCTTTTTTCGGATCCTTCTTTTCTTCCGGATTCCTTTTAGACTTATCCCTTCCAGAGGAGCTTTTCTTAATCCTTCTAGAATCATTCTTTCTAGAATTTCTTCTTTCTTCCTTCTTCAAGAATCTGTTGAAGTGTCTGGACAACAAGGCCATTTTTTCCTTGCTGTATTGAGATTCCTTGAGTAGCTTTTCTTCTCGGGATGAAGCTGATCCGGTGGATTTTGCCTTGAGTGCAATGGCCTTCTTCTTTCTTCAGGCTTTTTCTCTTGTTGGCTATATCTTTCTAGGGAAAGCTCTTGGGTCAAGAGATTACCAATGAGCTCATCATAGCTGTAGAAGTTTAAATCATGAGCCTCCTCGATGCCTGTCTTCTTGTTATCCCACTCTTTGGTGAGACTCCGGAGCACCTTCTTGACCATATCTACTTTTGATTTCTCCTTTCCAAGCCTCTTTATCTCATTCACTAGATTGGTGTATATAGTGTTCATGCTACTACTGGATTCTTTGGGCTCCATCTTGAAGGATTCAAGCTTTTGCTAAAGTAGATCTGATTGGATTCCTTGACCTTGTTTGTTCCTTCGTAGGTCACTTCCAGCTTCTGCCAAATCTCCTATGCAGTCTCACATCTGGATATTCTGTTGAATTCTGCTGCACTAGGAGCACAATGAAGCATGTTAATAGCATTTTTGTTTTCAAGTAATCTTTTATAATCATTCTCATCCCATAAGCTCGAGGGCTTGCGGGTGGTTAAACCATCTACCTCATGAGTAGGCTCATATGGACCATCTTTAATGGCTATCCATGCCATCATGCTTTGAGCCTGAATGAAATTCTTTAGCCAGTTTTTCCAGAATGTTTAGTATTCACCAGTGAAGAGAGGAGGACGGGTGATAGACATACCCTCCGGAAGGAGCTGTGAGTTTTGGAAACTCATTTTGATTCTTGAATCAAAATATATGGACCTTTAGCTCGTGATTGTTAGATCTCTAGTTTGAGCACTAGCTCTAATACCACTTGTTGGTCCCTGTGAGGGTATGAGTTTGGTCAAAGGGGGTGAATGACCCCTTTTTCGCGGAATTAACAGACTTTAAAAAGTCTTTAGTGTAGCGTGTTTGATTATGATCCCGGGGATGGATCTAGATGATGCAAATGTATATAAATAATTATGCAAGTAAGTAAGGAGTAAGAAAATCAAACACAAGTATTTTATCCTGGTTCGGCCCCGCCTACTCCAGTCCCTGGAGTTTCCTTGCTCCGAGCTTTTCCACTAGTGGATTCCTTTCCAACTGGCAGGAATCAAGCCTTAGTGTTTGTCTCCGGATGGTAACCCCTTTTGGATGTAGGATATACTACTAGAAGCACCAACTCCTAGCAGAGTCCTTTAGTCTTTAGCAGGATATACCACTTAGATTTCTACCCAAACCTAAGCTGAGTCCTACAGGGAGATCCCACTCAAAGCACCTGCTTCAAGCTGTATCCTAATCTCACAACTCACCCAAGTTGGAGATCTTTACACTTTGTTTTCTCAAAGGTTTTGGTTTTGGACTTCCTCAAGTTTATAACTCACTTGGGAATCCTTACAACTGATTTGGAAATGTTTGGTTCTTACAGGGATGTGTTTTCTGATTGCTTTAGCGAATTCTCTTGTTAATTGCTTTCTCAAATCAACCAGCACCTTCTCAACTTGTGAAGCTTCCCTTTTATAGTCTTTTATCATAAATGTAGCCGTTGTGGGTTGTTGAACTTGTATTTAATCTTCACCGTTGATCAGATAAAATGTGTCACTTCCGGAGCCATTAATCAACCCGTTAGATAGGTATTTTGACCTGTTTGAATCCTTGGGATTGAGGCTGAAAAGTTGTCAGTGATTGTTTTCTTGTATTTTAGTATTTTGCCAACTTTTATGCTAGTGGCTTTTTAGCGTGAGCTCCACGCGCCTTCTTATTGGTCTAGGTGAAAAAGGTTGTTACCTTTTTCCTGTCCGCTGTTAGTCCTTCTATCCTTTTCTGAAAAGTGCTAGCTGTCTTATTTTGTCTTGCTCATTGGAAAAGGATATTTGAATTGATAGACCAAAAGAATGGAGGGAATGTAATTTTGAATCATTCCCTTTCTCTTAGATATTACAGTCTTCTGGATGTCTTCAGACTTAATATCACCAGATATGTCTTGTTCCAGATGCTTCGAAAATCAGTTCTTTCGAATGCTAATTTGGACGGTTCAAAGTTTGTTTCCTTACCAAACTTTAACCGGATGCTTCCATTTTATGCTTGGGTGATTGTTTTCACTTGTCTTGGACTTTGGATGTTTTGGATATATGTCCGGATAAGTGACTTAGGTCTTTTTAGACTTAGGTGTTTTGTTTACTTCAAACTTGATCCGGATTATTTGTTGTTCTGGATCATTGTTTCCAATAAGAGGCCCCGAGCCGCTCCCAAAGAGAGAGCAGCCGATGCCCTCCCAGCTCGGCGAGGAGTTATTAACATTATATGCAGAGGATCGACGTCAAAGAAATGAGAAGCATCGCCAGTGGATAACACTAATCGAGATAGAGGATTGTATTACTCTTTCGGCCACATACCTAAACCAGCCCCACATCAGGATGCCCTGGTAATCAAAATAGAGATCGAAGGGTTCCTTGTTTAGAGGGTGCTGATAGACATCGGCAGCTCAGTCAACCTGATGACATAATCCACTTATGACGCCCTTGGACTAGATCCAAACAAGCTTAGAGTAGGCCAGGACTCAAACTAAGGCCTAGGCGGCCATGCAGTCGAGGTTATAAGTTCGACCACCCTACAAATCACTATAGGAGATGAGTCAACTAAATGGAGATTGCAAGCCGAATTTTTGGTGGTAGATATGCCCTTTGCGTATAACATAATCCTAGGATGGCCAATCCTAGTTGAGTCTGAGGCAGTCATCAACTGGGGCTACCAAATGCCAACCAGGAAAGGTATAACAATAGTAAGGGGCAGCCAAAAGATGGCACGAGAAACATATATCGCTTCAATACGTGTCGAACCAACTCACCATACGGAAGAAAGTCCCCTAGAGAGGACCGAGCCCCATGAGAAACTGGAGATATTGATACTAAGCCAAAATAGGGAAGTATTTATCTCAAAAGACATGAGCCCCTAAGCCAAGGCTACCTTGATAGAAGAACTCAAGAGAAATGAAAGTTCATTTGCTTGGACCGAGGCCGACGTCATAGGAGTTGATCCTAAGATCAAGGAGCACAGACTTAATTTCAGCCCAAAAGCTAACCCAGTAAAGCAGAAGCGTAGGAGCCACGGTCGTGACAAGCAGCACACTATTGAGGGGGAGGTAGCAAAAATTTTAAAGGTAGGTGTGAGCATTGGATTTTAATGATCCTTCTCATGAAAGGATGATTAGAGCTATATGATGCAATGTCTTTCAGGTGTTGTCCATCAAAGGTGTTCCTACTAGTGTAGAGTTGAGTTTGGCCGAAGTTCTGAGACCTAGTATGCCCTTATGGACTCGTCTGCCTGGTGGTACAGATCCACTGGCAGACCCGTATGGGTTGATTCCTTCCATATGCATGGAAGGGACCCGTATAGGTCCCCTAGTACCCATATGAGTGGGCCCCCACCTTCACGGGTCCTCTGATTGCCTAATCAGCCTCTTTCGGAAGTAATCTCTTACCATTTTTAGGAAAAGGCAGGTCTTGAATGCGGTTTATTGCATTCAGACCTGACCCTCACCCTATAAATAGGGCCTTTTCCCCTCTTTTCATAACATACACATCTCATATGAAAAAGATACTAAAACTCTAGCAATTTCTTTAGGTATAGAAACGGTATAGTGAGGGTATAAGAGGTATATAATAGGGAGAAAACCCATCATTTGAGGTTTTGTCCACATTTTATTCATCCCTAACTTCATTCATTAGGATTTAGGGTGTTGGGAAACAAGGATCCGGAACACAAACAATCCGGATCAAGTTTGAAGTAAACAAAAGACCTTAGTATAAAAAGACCTAAGTCACTTATCCGGACTCATATCCAAAACATCCAAAGTCCGAGACAAGTGAAGACAATTACCTAAGCATAAATGGAAGCATCCGGTTAAAGTTTAGAAAGGAAACAAACTTTGAACCGCCCAAAATAGCATTTGGAAGAACTGATTGCAGAAGCATCCGAAAGAAGACAAATATGGATATATTAAGTCTGAAGACATCCAGAAGACTTAATTATCTAGACAAAGGGAATAATTCAAAAATTCCATTCCCTCCATTCTTTTGGTCTCCAAGTCAAGGATCCTTTCCCCTAAAGCAAGGCAATAGCACTTTTTCAGAAAAGGACAAAGGACTGACACCGGACAGAAAAAGGTGACAACCTTTTTCACCTAGAATAATAAGGAGCGTGGAGCTCACACCAAAAACCCACTGGCGTAAAAGTTGGTGAATCACTAAAATACAAGGAAAACGATCACTGACAACTTTTCATCCTCAATACCAAGGATTCAAACGGGTTAAAATCTCTATCTAACGGATTGATCAACGGCTCCGAAAATGCCACATATTTCCTGTTCAACGGTGAAGAGTGAATACAAGCTCAGCAACCCATAACAGCTACATTTATGATCAACGCCTATAAAAGGGAATTGTCACACGTTGAGAATGTGCTGGTTGATTTGAGAAAGCAATTAACAAGAGAATTCGCTAAAATAATAAAAAACTCATCCCTCTAAGAATCAATTATTTCCAAATATGTTGTAAGGATTCCCAAGTGAAATTATAAACTTGAGGAAGTCCAAAACCAAAAATCTTTGAGAAAACCAAAGTGTAAAGATCTCCAACTTGGGTGAGTTATGAGATTGGGATATAGCTTAAAGTAGGTGCTTTGAGTGGGATCTCCCTGTAGGACTTAGCTTAGGTTTGGGTAGAAATCTAAGTGGTATATCCTGCTAATGATAAGAGGACTCAGCTAGGAGTTGGTGCTTCTAGTGGTATATCCTACATCCGGAAGGGGTTACCATCCGGAGATAACTGTGAGGCTTGATTTCTACTAGTTGGAAAGAAATCACACTAGTGGAAAAGCTCAGAGCAAGGAACCTTTGGGGACTAGACGTAGGAGGGGCCGAACCAGTATAAATCTCTTGTGTTTGAATTTTCTTTACTTTGCCTTTAATTTGCTGCAATTTATATCACTCGCATCATCCGGATCTAAAACATCTGGAATATTTAGACACGCTACACAAGACTTTTTAAAAAGTTTAACATCTCCGGGAAAAAGGTCATTTACCCCCTCTGACCTTATTAACATAAGCACATGGACCAATAAGTGGTATCAGAGCAAGTGATCAAAACTAGAGATCTAACAATCTCGAGCTAAAAGTCTATATTTTGATTCAAATATCAAAATGAGTTTCCAAAACTCACGACTCCTTCCCGAGGGTATGTCCATTACCCGTCCTCCACTCTTCACCGGTGAACACTACACGTTCTAGAAAAGTCGGATGAAGAACTTCATTCAAGAACAAAGCATGCAACCATGGTTGATCATTAAAGATGGCCCATATGAGCCTACTCATGAAGTAGAGGGTATAACTACCCGAAATCCCTCAAGTTTATGGGATGAGAACAATTTTAAAAAGCCGCGTAAAAATGCAAATGCTATAACATGCTTCATTGTGCTCTTAGTGCAGTTGAATTTAGCAGGATATCAGGATGTAAGACTGCATAGGAGATTTGGCAGAAGCTGGAATTAACCTATGAAGGAACCAACAAAGTAAGTGAAGCCAAGCTTGATCTACTTTAGCAAAAGCTTGAATCCTTCAAGGTGGAGCCAAAAGAGTTAATCTGCAGTATGAACACTAGATATGTCAATCTAGTGAATGAGATGAAAAGGCTCGGAAAGGAAATCTCTGAAGTAGATATGGTAAAGAAGGTGTTCCAGAGTCTCACCAAGGAATGAGACAACAAGAAGACTGCCATTGGTAATCTCTTGACTCAAGAACTATCCTTAGAGAGATACAACCAATAAGAGAAGAACCTAGAAAGAAAAGAAGAAAGCCATTGCACTTAAGGCAGAATCCACTAGATCAGCTTCATCTGGAGAAGAAAAGCAAATCAAGGAGTCTCAAAGTAACAAAGAGCAAATGGCTCTACTCACCAAACAATTTGGTAGATTTTTGCAAAAGAAAGAAAGAAGAAATTCCAGAAAATATGAATCCAAAAGAACAAGAGAAGGCACATCGAGAAGTGACAGGCCTAGAAAGAATCTAGAAGAAAAGAGGGATTCAGAAAAGGAAGCTGCCTACTTTGAATGTGGGGAAAAAGGCCACTTCAGAACCAAATGCCCTAAGCTTAAAAGAACCAAGAAGCACAAGAAAAAGGCAATGGTTGCCACCTGGAGCAACAGTGAGGAGAGCAGCAGCTCATCTTCAATGGAAGAAGAAGAGGAGACTGCTAACTATGCATTTATGGCACTGACTGATCTGGAAGCAGAGTAATCCAAAAGAAATGTCATTAAGCAAGATATAGTGCAAATCAAAGAATCAGAATCAGATTCAGCCAGTACTGAGGTAAACTCCCACTCTAATTCTGTTTCTAACCTTGAACTTGCTAGAGCTTTAGCTATTGTGATCAATAATGTGAGGAAGAACACAAAAGCCATTAAATCCCTAAGAAGACAAGTGATGGAGCTTGCTGAAGATGGTGAAGCATTGGCACAAGATGTCAATTTGATAAGAGCCACCAAACTCATTGATGTGGTTGAAGAAAACTTCCTAAGAAATCAAGTGTAGATATTAAGTGCTAACTTGATGGGGTTAGATAGGGAGCTAACTCTGATGAAGGAAGCATCTAGAAGGAGATCAGGTCCTTCACAACCAAGAAGGAATCCAAGGCAGAATACACAAAGAAATCAACATCAAGCTGCCCAAGGAAATCCAAAGTCTTCCAACCAAAAAGTGAAGGAGGTTAGCAGGCAACCACAATACCAAAGATATACTGCTGTGCAAAAAGGAAAAGCTAAGGCCATATACAATCAGCAACCTGCCAAACAAAGAAGGGACTATGTAGCAGAAGTTGCACCCCCTAACCAGCTTTTGAATACACATTGGACCATCTACAAGTGTATAAGAAGCTAGATATAGAGGGAACTATGGGAAGGAGGATCTTGAAAAGATCGAAAAGAAGCAGGAGCAGTACAGACCCATCTCAGGGTGTAGGTTTTATGGGAGAAACAATCATATTACGAAATTATGTAGATTTAAAAATGGTTATTATAATGTTAATCCTTGGCCTAAAATGGTTGATAACCCGAGAGGACCCAAATATGATTGGGTACATAAACCCACTTGATCTGTTTTACAGGTATGCCTTAGATCCATAGTAGATCAGCACACTTGGTACATTGATAGTGGATGTTCAAGGCATATGGCAGGTGATGAGAAGGCCTTCATCACACTAACCCTAAAGAAGGGAGGCAAAGTAAGCTTTGGATATAATCAGAAGGGTCAGATCATTGGACATGGAACCATTGGATCTGAATTAAAGATAGAAGATGTCTCACTAGTTGATGGACTAAAGTTCAACTTGCTAAGTGTAGCCCAACTCTGGGACGAAGGAAGAAAAGTCACCTTTGATTCCGGAGGCTGCTCAATCTATGATAGTAAGTCTAATCAACTCATTCTTTATGCACCTAGAGTAAACAATGTCTATTCTGTTAACATTAAAAATGAGAAAGAGAATATCTGCTTGGCGTCTAAAGAAGAAGAATTATGGCTATGGCACCAGAGGTTAGGACATGCTATCATGAACCTCCTGTCCAAATTAGCCAAAAAAGAATTGGTTGTGGGCTTGCCTAAGTTTGCTTTTGCTAAGGATCATCTATGTACTGCATGTCAATTAGGTAAACAGCAGAAGAAAAGTTTCCCTTCCATCTCTTACATTCCTTCCAAAAGAGTACTTGAGCTCTTGCATATTGATCTCTTTGGTCTAATCAAACCATTGAGTTTAGGTAGAAGAGAATACACTATGGTCATTGTGGATGATTATTATCACTATACCTGGGTTGTCTAGCTAGCAAGCAATGATGAAGCTTTTGACCAATTCATAAAAGTATTCATCCGGATAGAAGTAGAACAAGGGATAAGCATTGCACGCATCCGGAGTGATAATGGTGGTGAGTTAAAAAATAAGCACTTTGCTGAATTTTGTGACTCTAAGGGGATTGAACATAGCTTCTCTGCTCCTCGTACTCCTCAACAGAATGGAGTAGTTGAGAGAAAAAATAGGACCATAGTTGAGATGGCTAGAATAATGCTAAATGAGAATTGTTTGCCAAAATATTTCTAGGGTGAGGCCGTAAACACAACATGTTATATTTTGAATAGAGCTCTCATTAGAAAGACTATATAAAAGACCCCTTATGAAATTTGGAAGGGAAGAAAACCCAAAATTGGGTACTTCAAGGCATTTGGATGTAAGTGTTACATCCTGAATGATAGAGAGCAATTAGGAAAATTTGATCCCAAATCTGATGAAGGAATTTTCCTTGGCTACTCAACACATATCAAGGCTTATAGAGTCTTTAACAAAAGAACCCAAACTGTGGTAGATTCAATACATGTAGATTTCGATGAGACTAACCATGCAGGCAAATGAAGTTCCACTCCAAAAGATCCCATTTTGGAAGCTGAAAACTCTAGAGAAAAGAAAGAAGTCCAAATACATGATTCTTTCCAAATCAAGAAGTACAAAGAAGAAGATGAAGGATTATCCTTTGATCCAGAAGCACAGCAAGTTGATCTCAATCCACATGAGATAAACTTCAATGAAGGCCAAGAAGGGGAAGTTGAGGCAGAAATGGAACAAGCCCCAATTCAACATGAAGATTTACCAAGGAAGTCCGGACTCGCAGAGATCATCCGATTACAGCCATTTTGGACAATGTCCAAAATCTAGTCAGAATTGGAGGTCAACTCAATAGGATGATGAGCCATGCTGCTTTTGTTTCTCTTATTGAGCCAAAGAAATTTCAAGATGTTGAGCGAGATGAAAGCTGGATGATGGCAATGCAAGAAGAACTAGATCAATTCACCAGGAATGATGTGTGGGATCTAGTGGCACCTCTAAAAGGTAAGTCAACCATTGGCACCAAATGGGTATACCAAAACAAGCTGGATGAATCCGGAGTAGTGGTGAGAAATAAGGCAAGATTGGTTGCCCAAGGCTACAATCAACAGGAAGGGGTTGACTTTAAAGAAACATTTTCCCCTGTAGCAATACTGGAGGCAATCTGGATTCTATGTGCTTTTGCATCATTCATGGGATTCACACTGTTCCAAATGGATGTCAAGAGTGCATTTCTCAATGGAGTTATCTAGGAAGAGGTCTATGTGAAGCAGCCACCTGGATTTGAAGACTCAAAGCATCCAAAATATGTCTACAAACTGAAGAAATCCCTCTATGGATTGAAGCAAACACCTAGAGCTTGGTATGAGAGACTCACTACATTTCTCATATCTAAGGGATATATCCGGGGTAAAGCAGATATAACTCTTTTGATTAAGAAAAATAAGGATGATATCATTCTAGTCTACATATATATGGATGACATCATATTTGAGGCAACAAATGAGAAGATGTGTGAGGAATTTAGCTCTCAGATGCAGAAGGAATTTGAGATGTCCATGATGGGAGAACTAAATTTCTTCCTTGGTTTGTAAATCAAGCAAAGTCTGGATGGGATCTTCATTAATCAATCTAAGTATACCAAGGAGATTTTGAAGAAGTTTGAAATGGACAAGTGCAAACCATGTCTACCCCAATGGGATCAGATACAGTCCCATCCAAGGATTGTGTAGGGGAGGATGTTGATCAAAAGCTATATAGAGGAATGATTGGATCACTTCTATACTTGACTGCTAGTAGGCCTGACATAATCTATGCAGTTTGCTACTGTGCAAGATATCAATCTAATCCTAAGGACTCTTATCTTAAAGCAGTTAAGAGGATCCTTAGATATCTTTTGGAACCACTGAAGTTGGGTTATGGTATCCTAGCAATGGAGATTTCACACTTCAAGGCTTTACTGATGCAGACTATGGCATAGATACTCTTGAAAGAAAGAGTACATCCGGAGGGTGCCATTTCCTTGGAGATTGCCTAGTATCATGGTATAACAAGAAGCAAACTTCAGTTGCCTTATCAATTACAGAAGCAGAATATATGGCAGCTGGAAGTTGTGTGGCTTAACTCCTTTAGATTAAGCAACAACTAGAAGGTTATGGAGTCCAATCCGGGTGTGTGGATATAATGTGTGATAGCAAAAGTGCCATTGATGTGTCAAAAAATCTAGTACTCTATAGCAGGGTGAAACATTTCAATATACGACATCATTTCATCCGGGATCACGTGATGAAGAAGGATGTTGCATTGGTATACATTCCAACCAATGAACAAAGAGTAGATATCTTTACTAAACCATTGAGTAAAGATCAATTTGGGAAGCTAAGGGAGTTAATTGGAATGTCTAATCCAATTTGAAGAAAATTAGGAAGATATTCCAAAGTTACTTGGCAAGACAAGGAATCCGGAAGTGAAGAAGAATTGAAGAAAGCTCAACTCCAGAGGGAATATTGCCACATTAGCAGATAGAAAGGACACATGGCAATAAAGGTGTTGAAAAGTAACTATTACTTTTTGAATTTCAAACATCTATTGGGAGTTACACGCGCGGTAAATTCAACAGTTAGAATTTAAAATAAACCATTTCCATTCTTCGGTTAAACAGAATTTACCTCTCTCCTAAAACTCGGCCTGCCATGTCATCTATCCAGCCAAATCAAGGGCGTCCGGATTACCAAAACACCATACCCCCCAAAATCTTTGTCTTCTTCACGCGAGCAACATTCTCTACTGTTACTCTACAATTTTCAAAACTCGAACCCTAATCTCTTCAAAATTCTAAAATGGCTGCCATTATGACCAGTGAAGGAATTCAAATGCTTCCTACCAAAAACATCTTTACAAAGTTCGATCTTAAAGATGCAGATTTCTAACCGCTAAAATTCAAAACAAATGACTCTTATTCCAACAGATTTCTTAGGCAATAATTTTCTATTTCAGATAGACCCTTATTCCAAACTGATTGAGGATCAACACCTGACTGATTTCCTTAAAATAAACTGTCCAACATACCCGGATTTGGTGAGAGAATTCTATGATAATCTCAGAGCCCACTCCTTCCATGACGCTTTAAGAATCAAGGTTCAGGGAAAAATCATAACCATCACTCCAGAATTTTTTGAAAAATATCTAAACTTTAAAAATGATGGCATTCAACTGAGAAGCGATGGAGATGAACAACAAGTGAAGCATGAACCCAAAATGTAGTTGCATCCAAACTATTTTGGAGATAAATTCTCCACCTACTTTCCAGAGGTACCACAATTCCTCCAACATGCTCTTGCCAAACTAGTTCTGATCTGGAAGGGATCTCACAGTGCCATCTTTCCAGCACTGTGTACTACAGCACTGGGTGGAGAGCAGGGTAGTGAATATACTGGTGCTTATCATCCATTACCTAAGGTAACACAAATATTCTCATGGTGCCTCGATCACTAGGATCGTCCTCACAAATGAAGTCAATCTGACCGGATTCCAATCTGTCAATGGAAAGGAAATTTTGGAGAAAAACTTCAGAAAGCTTAGCTTCGGAGAAAAGTGGAATGAGAAGGCTTAAAAGCTAAGGGATGAGAAGAAGACAAGGGCCAGGAAGGCTATGAATCTAGATGAAGAGGCTCCTATTCCCAAAAAGGCTAGAACAACACAGCCTAAAGAACAAAAATCCCTAGCTATCATTCCGGTAGAAGAAGTTAATGAAGATGCTCAAACCATCAGCCAATTGCTAAAGAAGAGTCCAATAAAACCCAAGCAAAGGGGGAGATTGATTAAAGCTGCTGTTAAAAAGAGGAAATCAGAAAAAGTTTCAGAGAATGTGGTAGATGATGTGGAGACAGGAGATGAAGATTTGGTGCCCAGAATGCAATTCACTAGAAAAGGGTGCACTTTTGATGAGGCAGTTAAAGCCCAAAAAGCTTAGAAAAAGAAAGCTAAGAAACCTGCTGGCATAGTAATCGATGAAGAGGCAAGGAAGAGGACTGAGGAAGAGAAATTGGCTGAGCCAAGAATCATGAAAGGGAAAAATATACCCGGAATCAATGAGAAAGTCAATCCGGATAATCTTCAATTTGAAGAGACAAGGCAAGCCATAAAGGAAAATGATGTGGCCAACAAGAAGCTTACAACGGAAGCACCCAGAGACTCTTCCAGTGCTCAACCTATCCTTGTTCATCCAGTGGACATGGCCACTATATCCCAAGATCTAAAAACTTATCATTTTCCTTTACTACCTAGATCCGAACCACTTCCAGATAATCTGCTTAATTCAGAAGCTGAGATCCAAATTAATGTAAGTCCTGTAAAGGCAACTGGAGAGGGCATTGAGGACACTACTAGTGCACCTAGGGGAGAGATTAAAAGTCCTGAAAAGGCATCTATAGGAGTGACTGAGGACATTTATAGTCATCCGGGGGTTGTGGAGGTTAATGATGAAAGAAGAGAGGAGGTTGTTGCTCAGGATCAAACACCAATCACTGAGGTAATCCCTGACATAGTTTCATTTGATGTTAACGTTAATTCTTCTACTGCTACTATTAAAACAAAAGAGAAAAATGAGGACAACTTAGATACACAAACTCCAAGTGTATCTAAGGAATAGGAGTCCAACCTAGAAGATACCATTCCGGAGGAGGGACAAAGTCTGGGATCTCAAGGGCACACTTCTAAAGTGGACTCAAGGGACGAGGCTAGTCCAGGGGAATGGTTGGAAGAAGAGAAGAAAGAAGAAGATGAATCTATTAAGGCAGAATCATTCGAATTTGATGAAACCGGGAGTAGCTCCGGATTAGAAACTCCTCTTGTGAGCCCAGTCAGAATACCATCCTCTAATGTCAATCCAACCAGAGCCAAGAAGATCTCCACCACACTCAAAATCCTTCAGGAAGCCACTCATGAGGAACATGTGGAGAGCTACATTAAACAAAGCCTATGAAATATATGCAAACATCTAAAATATGTGGAGAAAGCGCTCCTTGCGCAATTCTCGCCTCCAGACTTAAAAGATGAAATCAGGGAGATAAAAGGGAGAGTTCAGAAAATAGAAGAAAAAGTGAAGGACTTTCCCACTGCCGGCCTGGTTGCAAAAGTCTCCCTTGCCAAGGTAAAACTAACCCTGGAATAAATAAACACCAGCATTACCGGTGCTAACAGATCAGCAGATCAGGCTAATACAGTTACCATAAACAACTGTGCTATAGTTATGGACAAGATCACTTCCTCTTCCACAGATCTGTCCACAGAGCTTAAGGAGTACATTGATACCAAGTTTGAAAACTTGTCAACATTCATCACAGAAAAAGAAGAAAAGGCAAATCTCCCCAAACTTAATGAAAACCAGCAAGCAATTCTCAATAACCTGACCAAGTTGATGGAGGAAGATCTACTAAAACTGTTTGTCAAACAAATAGCTGACATTGGAGAAGAACTTGCTGGACAGTTCAATGGCTAGGATTCAGTCATTGATAGAATAAGGGATGATCTTCGCAAGGACCTGGGCACAGTTAACTCAAGCATCCACAATATCTGCAAGGATCTGGGCAAAGTCCTTGAGAAACTTCAGTCCGGATTGTCCAATTTATCTATCTCCAGATCCTCCTCCTCTTCATCAATCCCAGAAAGCCAATTACTTCCAGTCTTCCAAGACCTGGTCCAACATATTGGGGACACAGGATTCTTTGGACACAAAGGCATCACTACTCTTCTCAAATCTCTATTTTCATACTTCGATGAGAAGGATAGGGATTATGTGGTAAAAATGCATCCTTACATCACCATATCTTACACCCAACCCTGGAACCTCTTTCGCCCTCTGCATCTATCTCCGGCAACTGTAGATCACATCCTAGAGTAGAGAAGGCAAGGAAACTCAGACTACTCCATCTACTGTAAAGCTTAGCAAGGAAAATGGGACGGAAAGGCATATATGGTGATCAATCCTCCTGCTGGAAACAAAAAGGGGGAGAAAGGTGTAAAGAAAGAAAAAGGCAAAGAAAAGAAAGGAGGAGCATCTGGGGCATCCGGAAGGAATTAGACTAGCTATCTATCTTGTAAATTTTTTTGTAATAGCTAAGATTCACTTATATATTTATGTATCCTGTAATTCAAAAACTTTATTGATGTTAACTATTGTTAACAGCAGAAGTATATAGTGAATATCTAATTTCTTAAAAAATTGCTTCTAAAGTACAGTCTGCTATTGTACTACAAAAATAATTAGAAGTTAGAATTGAAAACTGTTGGGGGAGTAAAGGGATGCAAGAATTATGAGAGAGTAAAAAATGTAAATGACTAAGTATCAAGAAGCATACTTAGTACATAAAAACTCCTTTCCTTATACTTAGATATCTTAGGTTTTTGATTCCGTCAAATAGGGGAGATTGTTGGGAAACAAGGATCCAAAAAACAAATAATCCGGATTAGGTTTGAATTAAACAAAAGACCTAAGTCACTTATCCGGACTCATATCCAAAATATCCAAAGTCCAAGACAAATTACAATTACCTAAGCATAAATGGAAGCATCCGAATAAAGTTTGGAAAGGAAACAAACTTTGAACCGTCCAAAACAGTATTCGGAAGAACTTATTGCAGAAGCATCCGAAAGAAGACAAATCCGGATATATTAAGTTTGAAGACATTCAAAAGACTTAATTATCTAGACAAAGGGAATGATTCAAAAATTCCATTCCCTCCATTCTTTTGGTCTCCAAGTCAAAGATCCTTTCCCCTAAAGCAAAACAAAAGTGATAGCTAGCACTTTTTCAGAAAAAGGACAAAGGACTGACACCGGACAGAAAAAGGTGATAACCTTTTTCACCTAGACCGATAAGAAGCCGCATGGAGCTCACACCAAAAAGCCACCAGCGTAAAAGTTGGTGAATCACTAAAATACAAGGAAAACGATCACTGATAACTTTTCAACCTCAATTCCAAGGATTCAAATGGGTCAAAATCTCTATCTAACGAATTGATCAATGGCTCCGAAAGCGCCATATATTACCTGATCAACGGTGAAGAGTGAATACAAGCTCAACAACCCACAATAGCTACATTTATGATCAAAGCCTATAAAAGGGAAGCTTCACAAGTTGAGAATGTGCTTGTTGATTTGAGAAAGCAATTAACAAGAGAATTTGCTAAAGCAATCAGAAAACACATCCCTCCAAGAGTCAATTATTTCCAAATCTGTTGTAAGGATTCCTAAGTGAAATTATAAACTTAAGGAAGTCCAAAACCAAAAATCTTTGAGAAAACCAAAGTGTAAAGATCTCCAACTTGGGTGAGTTGTGAGATAAGGATACAACTTAAAGTAGGTGCTTTAAGTGGGATCTCCCTGTAGGACTCAACTTAGGTTTGGGTAGAAATCTAAGTGGTATATCCTGCTAAAGACAAGGACTCAGCTAGGAGTTGGTGCTTCTAGTGGTATATCCTACATCCGAAAGGGGTTACCATCTGGAGACAGCGGTAAGGCTTGATTTCTATGAATTGGAAAGAAATCACACTAGTGGAAAAGCTCAAAGGAAGGAACCTTTGAAGGCTGGATGTAGGCGGGGCCGAACTAGTATAAATCTCTTGTGTTTGAATTTTCTTTACTTTGCCTTTAATTTACTGAAATTTATATTACTTGCATCATCCAGATCTAAAACATCTGGAACATTCAAACATGCTACACAAGACTTTTTAAAAAGTCTACCATTTAACCTTATTAACATAGGCATAGGGAACAATATAGGTGAGGTTTTTTCCACACAAATACTCACCTAAATAGTCCTATTTCACCATTTACTTTGGGCTCACTCTCTTGACAGTAAAGGGATCACCTCAAAGTAGATTCGCGTTGCAAAGGTAATGCTCCTTAATCTCAAAGAGACTCACATTTTAGTTTTATTATTGTTGTTACTTTCTGCCTCTCCTATTTATATTTCTTGTTTCGGGTCTGGTCCTAACCCATATGAGCCTTATTGGCACCTTGTATCGTCGAGATATTAGATCGATACACCATACTCATACGGAGGGAAATCTATTTTTATTTTATTTTTCTACCACCAATCCATTAATCTGCAAACTGAATTGAACAAAGTTTCTACCTGGACCAGATAGGACCCGTACGGGTGTACCATACCCGTACCGATCCTCCCTAGCGATACAGGCCCCACCCACCCGTATGGGTACTACCCCCAGGCAGATTCTAGAACTCATTTTAAAACTTGTTAAAAATCAATCTAACTAACAATTTGCCATGCAATAACTTTCACTAATAATCCCGTAAATCAACCCACAAAAGTTAAAATGTGTTTTCATAACAAAAGATGTTGAAGACCAGTTATTTCTCTCCGATCCTATAAGCCACCCGGGCACAATCAATTGCAAAACTGCCAAGCTAACATAATCACATTTTCCCTAATGAAATACTGACTTATGATGTGCTATAAACTGTGCTAATCTTTATAACTTAGAATAAATGTATACGTTCTTAAATAAATGTATCCTCAGTCATCCTGGCGAGCTACCCACTCAGCATCTCAATCTTGGCCCTCGCTTGAGCAGTCTTAGCCATAGCCCAGTCAGCCTCAGTGATAACTACCCGCAGCTGCTCCTCCAAGAATCGGGCCCTCTCCTTCGAAGCATCTAAGTCCTGGGCAGACTTGCTGTGCTCTAGGGCCAGTAGGGTCTACAATGGAAATCATAAGATCAGTGCACATATATAAATGTCATAGCATGCATGCATAGTTTGTTAAATTTTGCAGGAAAAAAGAAACTAACAGAAGCTAAGGCATCCTGGGCCAATAGCAAATCATGCATAGAAAAGTAGCCTTTGGCGATCCTCTTGGCCTCAGAGATGGTCACCTGAAAGGAAAAGGTCACATCAGGATAGGATATTCTAAACAATCGCAGTAGTAATGGATGGATGCAAAGATAAATGATTCCTTACTTGAGTAGAGCTAGAAGGAGTGAAACTAATAGGCTGGACCGACTACTCGAACTCCTTAATAACTCGCTTCCCCGAATGCTCAAGGAGTCGGAAGAAAGTATCTAGCTCAGCTCGAACGATGCCCTCCCTCACAGATTTGGAAGCTCAGGGCCGCTTTATCGACGGCTTAGGGGTAAGAGCAGTAGCGGCGGTAGATCTCTTTTGTATAGAAGTGGAAGGCTGTAACAACAAAGAATTAGATTTAAGATCACAGTCAATTTTAGAAAGTAATAAAGTATTCACAAAGGCTAAGTTAGAGGTATACCTAAGAAGAAGGGTTAGATGACCTAGCCAAGCCCTTGGTGCCCTGAACTATGGATGGACGCCTGCGGTAACCCCTCGGTCCACCCTCCCCATCATCATCATCATCGTCATTCTCACCATTGCTCTAGTGAAACTCAAGAGGGACATCCTCGTGGTGGATCCTCCTATAGGGAGGAAGAAGAGAAGAATCAATGAACTCAGCATAAGAGCCCTCTACAGACACCATGTAAGAGTATAGCCCCTGGTCGATCCTCGACATAAGATGAGGCAAAAAGTCGCCCGCCGAGATTGAGGGAGGGATCGATCTCTCCACCATAGCACTGGTCCTCTACCCTTAGACCCGCTCACTAAAATACCACTCGTAGGAGAGTTGTGACTCCAGGATAATGCGGAGGTCATCCATGCCATCTTGCATCCTCTCGATAGCCCCATGTGTGGCTAATCTCTCCCACTGGTCTTGAATAACCTGTACAGAATGAATTCACTATAAGTATTGTAACCTCATAAATATAGTTTTGACTAATGGTTTGTTGAAAATGTAAAATGCAAGTTTAGTAGGGAAGAAGTTTACCCAATATGAATGTAGCTAGCGCAGGAACTCTCGGTACTGCATTGTAGTCAAGGGTTGGCCCTGCTAGAGCCCCATCCACCTAGAAATGATATATGGTGCCTCTGGCTACTTGGGAAACCCCGGCCTAGGGATGATCCGGTGCTCAAAGGCCCAAATCTGCAAAAGAAAATAAGGATCAGTCATGGCATAATCTAGGTGAAAGGTTAAAGCATATGAGATTAGTTTGGAATTTACCAGTTATATCAGGTGGAAGATCTTGAGGTCAGACTACTCACCCCAGTCTCCAACATCCAGCCTATAGTACAACTGTGCCAGAATGGCCCTGCACTAGTTCTTGCAGGGCATGGTAGCGAGGTCCTCCACAGTAGAGAACAAGCCATAGTTGAGGTTACTCGAATAGAAGTGAAAGAAGATAGTGGTAAGAAATGTCAGCAAAAAGGATCGGGCGTACTGGTCCCTCCTATCAACCGTAATAGGACTAGGCTGTGTGATCTAGTGAGCATGCAGATCCCCATACTAGAGTTTGTTCATTCCGCCCGAACGAAGCCCAAGTAATCTAGCAATGTAGGCCTTCACCTCAGGCTGAGAGTGCCACTAATCAGCATAAACATTGAAATGGACAACCTCCTCGCTCCACTCCAGGCCTGTCACGGTACACACATCCGAGGGAGTGATAGTGACCTCCCTAATAGGCAAGTGGAAAGTACGGGTCATCTCTCCATCAGAGCTAAAACGACATATGGGGCCAACGTCTTAGAGACCTGATGGATGGCCCTAATAATGTTGCTGAAGCTGAAGGAATCAATACAATTCAACAACTCTATATTCCTTAAAACACGAATCTCCTCGTACCATTTCCTGTAGAAGCTCAGAGCCCCCATAGTCTTGTATTGGAACTACAAAGATAAAATTATAGTTCAGCAGGGTTAAAATACAATAGGTAAGTCAGAAATCAGAAAAGGATTGCAAAAAGCAAAGTAACCAGCATTTTGCCTCTAAGGATAGGACCTATACGGGTAAGCTCCACTTGTATGGGTCCATAAGGAGTACCCATACCAAAAATGGGATCCATAGATGTCTCCCCTCACCAGTACGGGTCCCCTGTAAGCAGTCCCTCTGCGCAAATCTCCCCAAAAATCCAAAATCATCCAAATTCATCTAAAGCTCATCCAAAACTAACCTGGAAGCATCCTATGCTAAATTTACATGCATCAGGCTCTATTCTAAGGTCTAAAATACCCTAATTCATGCCAAAATCCAAGAAATATTCAAAGGTTCAAAAATGGAAAATGGAGAATCAAGCAAAATTACTTGGAGTTTTGAAGCATGGGTCTTAGGAGATGGGATTAGTGGCACTTCAGAGAAAGGAGTGAGACCCAGTAATGAATCTACTCCGCAAACCATATACCCGAGGGAAACCGAGCATTCTTGAAGTCCCAAATCGCCCACAAGGGGTAAGTCCTCAAGTCTAAGGGAAAAGTCGCTGACCTGTGGGATCTTCTTATACATCTTTAGTTGATTTTTAGGAGAAAAATCGTCGGAGTTGCAAAAAGGGAAGTTTTAGTATATGGGGGGATATGAGGGGACTATTTAGACTTTTGAACCCCCCGTCAGGGACCCGTACGAGTCCTACCCCACCCGTATGAGCCCCAATGGTCAAGCACCCACCCGTATGGGCCCTCTCTTACCATCCAAGGGAAAATTTCTGAAGTAGTGTTTCATAAAGCACCAGAAATTCATCAAGTCCAAGCTCGGGGCCAACCCCACTCTTCTTCACCCCTATATTTTAGTTATATTTAGGACAAGTCCCTATGCTCACCTTGATCCTTAATTAAAGGGGTAAAAGTATTTTTTGTCTCCAAAAAATTCAATCAAGAATACAGGTAAGCCATTTTTGAATTGATCACCAATCAGGAAATTTTTGTATACAAGACCATCCTAGCACAGGAGTTTGTCCCCAGCAAACAAATCCTATCAGAAAGGACCTCCCTAGCAGCGGAATCAGCTAGTCAAGGGGCATATCCCCTATTCCCCAGCAGTGGAATCAATCAAGGGGCATACCCCCAATCTCCCTAATAATAGAATCAGCTAGTCAAGGGGCATATCCCCTATTCCCCAGCAGTGGAATCAGTCAAGGGGCATACCCCCTATCTCTAGCGGTGGAATCAATCAAGGGGCATCCCCCCACCAATCCAAGGGGCATATCCCCTATTCTTTAATAGTGGAATCAGTCAAGGCACATACCCCCTATCTCCCAGCAATGGAATTAATCAAGGGACATCCCCCCCACAAATCCAGGGGCATCCCCCCATCCTCTAGTGGCAGAATAAGTCAATGGGCATATCTCTATCATAAAAAACCCTAGGGGCACCCACCGTAGAGGTATTCCATAGTAGTGGAACTAGCAGTGATCAGGCCAAACCCAACATTTCCCGCACATAGTTATTTCATCCATGCATCTTTATTCTTAATTGAAGGGGAAAAATATTTTTGTTTTCACAAAAGTCAATTAAGAATAAAGGGGTGTCTTCTTAGATAATGACTAACTAGGTGTTTGATTGTTATCTCTTTTCAGGTTATTCAAATTCCCTAACAGGAGTGTCATCTACCTCAAGAAAGGGATACACCAGTCAGGAAAGTCAATCCGCCTCAAGAAAGGGATGCATCAGTCAGGAAAGTCGATCCTCCTAAAGAAAGGGATACATCAGTCAGGAGAGTCATCCGCCTCAGAAAAGGGATACACCATTAGTCAGGAAAGTCGATCCTCCTTAAGAAAGGGATACACCATTCAGGAGAGTTGATCCACCTTAAGAAAGTGTTACACCGGTCAGGAAAGTCGATCCGCCTTAGGAAAGGGATACATCAGCCAGGAAAGTCAATCCACCTTAAGAAAGGGATATACACACCCTCCCTAGTAGAGTCATAAGGGTTATGCGTGGTAGCAAAAGGAAAGTCATCCATCTTAGGAAAGGGATACACATTGGCAAGAAAAGTCATCCGCCTTAAGAAAGGGATGCGCATGGGCAAGGAAAGTCATCCGCCTCAGGAAAGAGATACGCATTGGCAACGAAAGTCATTCGCCTCCAAAAACGGATATGCATTGGCAATGGAAAGTCGTCCACCTTAAGAAAGGGACATCCAGGAAAGAAGTTCGCCTTAAGAAAGCAACTCACCCATATCATCACCCCTAATATAATTTCTAAAGCCTCGCTCACATTGTGAGATCATACAGATCTGTATCTGCGATGATCCCACGAGGAGCAATCTGTGAGCACTAGATTTTAATGATCCTTCTCACGAAATAATGATGAGAGCTATATGATGCAATGTATTTTAGGTGTTATCCATCAAAGGCATTCCTACTACTGTAGAGTTGAGTTTGGTCGAAGTCCGAAGACCTAGTCTGCCCTTAGGGACCTGTACGGGTGTTACTTGGTGGTATGGATCCACTGGCAGACCCGTACGAGTTGATTCCTTCCATACATGTGGAGGGGTCCCATACAGTTCCCTTAGTACCCATATGGGTGGGGCCCTACCCATACGGGTCCTCTGATTTCCTAATTAGCCTCTTTCAGAAGTAATCTCTTACCATTATAGGGAAAAGGCAGGTCTTGAATGTGGTTTACCGCATTTAGACCTGACCCTCACCCTATAAATAGGGCTTTTCCCCTCTTTTCACAATACACATATCTCATATGAAAAAGATACTAAAACTCTAGCAATTTCTATAGGTATAGTAAAGGTTTAGTCAGGGTACAAGAGGAACAAAATAGGGAGAAAACCCATCATTTGAGGTTTTATCCACATTTTATTCATTCCTAACTTCATTCATTAGGATTTAGAGGAGGTTCTATCCACACAAATACTCACCTAAATAGTCCTATTTCACCATCTACTTTGGCCGAACTCTCTCGATAGTGAAGGGGTCACCTTAAAGTGGATTTACACCGCAATGGTAACGCTTCTAAGTTTCAAAGAGACTCGCATTTCAGTTTTATTATTATTGTTACTTTCTACCTCTCCTATTATTTCTTCTCTTTATATTTCTTATTTCAAGTCTGGTCCTAACCTATATGAGCCTCATTGGTTCCTTGTATCATCAAGATATTAGATCGGTGCGCCATACTCATACGGAGGGAAATTCCTTTTTATTTTGTTTTTCTACCACCAATCCATTAATCTATTAATCTCCAAATTGAATTGAATAAATTTTCTACCTGGACTAGACAGGACTCGTACAGGTGTCCGATACCCGTATCGGTCCTCCCTGGCAGCCATACGGGTCCCACCCACCCTTACGGGTACCAGCCCTAGGCAGATTCCAGAACTCATTTCAAAACTGGATAAAAATCAATCTAACTCACCATTTGCCATGCGATCATTTTCATTAATAATCCGGTAAGTCAACCCATAAAAGTTAAATTGTGTTTTCATAACAAAAGATGTTGAAGACTAGTTATTTCTCTCCAATCCTAGAAGCCGCCCTAGCACTGTCGATCACAAAACTGCCACACTAACATACTCACATTTTTCCTAATGAAATGCTGACTTATGATAGGCTATAGACTGTGCTAATCTTTGTGGATGCAGGGGAATTTATTTTTATTTCGTTTTATAACTTAGAACAAATGTATAGGTTTTCTTACAATTCCCCCATTTTTCCCCCGGTTGTAATTTTTATTCCCCCATCTATTGCTTGTGCTTTATTGTAATATGTAAACGCATGTAACGAGTGTGAAAGAGTGTAACAATAAGATTTTTGTGATAATTCCCTAAATGATGAAAACAAAAACGATTTTACACGGTGAATGTAATTTGGAATCAACTAAATGAGAAATAAGTGACTCATCCGATAATCGAGTCTCTGATCCAATAGGTATGAGTCTCCCGCCTAGAGGGAACCGTACTAAAACTCTTTCCCAAGTAGATAACTTGCGTGGTGACTCTATCGTTTGTATCGAGATTTGGGTCTCGATTCTTTTATTCATTAAAATTGGCTTATTGTGAAAACTTTAACTAAAAAGGTTTTATCACACCTAAATCCAACCAACCCCCCAGTGGGCCCCACCTCTCACACAGGCTCCAAGGGAGATCCACACGTCATCGACACCTTATAGTAGGTCATATTAGAGAGGTTCAATTCCCAGATTAGATGGCAAATGTAGTCTTGGTCAAAAAACCTAGTGTGGCATACAAAATGTGCGTGGACTTCACTGATCTAAACAAGGAATGCCCAAAGGACAGTTACCCACTACCCAACATCAAATCCGTAGTAGACAAACTGTGGGCTAAGAGTCTTACTCCACGGTGGAAATGAAGGCTAGGTAAATTCAAATCCTTATGGCCAAGGAAGATGTGGAAAAAACTTCATTCATAACCCGTGAGGGAATATATTGTTACAAAGTTATGCCATTTGGGCTGAAAAATGCGTGTGTGACCTACCATCGCTTGGTCAACAAGATATTTGAAGGAATGATTGGGGAAATAATGGAGTTATATGTTTATGACATGATCATTACGAGCAAGACAGTTGACGCATACCTAGCCGATCTAGAAGAGGTGTTACGCATCTTGAACTAGTATAAGTTAAAACTGAGATGCGCTTTTAGCATAACCGTGGGGAAGTTTTAGGGATTCTTGATTTCCCATAGAGGAATTGAGGCCAACCTGGATAAAATTAAGGCAATAATGGAATTACAACCACCCAAGATGGTAAATGACATTCAGAGGTTGAATGGCAAGATTAATGCCCTAGGCTGATTCATATCCTATTTGGCTCGGCGATATATGCCTTTTTACAAGACTTTGAAAGGCTCAAAGAACTTTTGATGGACGGATGAGTGCTCCAAGGAATTTGATCATTTAAAGCAATTCCTATCCTTACCGTCGTTACTAAGCTGACCCATCTTGAAGAGTGCTTATTCCTCTACATCAGCTCCTCTAAAGAGGTGTTGGGTATGGCTTTAGTTAGGGAGGAACAGGTAGAGTAGTACCCAGTATATTATTGTAGTAAAGTCCTCAGGGATGCTGATTTGAGATACCCTTATCTTGAGAAAGCTGCTTATATTGTCATCATCGTGTCTCAAAGGCTAAGACACTATTTCCAATCCCATATGATCATAGTCCGAACTGACCTAGGCCTGAAAAAATTTCTTAAGAGGCCAGAGACATCGGGAAGATTAGCGGATTAGGTTGTGAAGTTGTCAGAATTTGATATCAGGTTCGAACCAAGGAAAGCGATGAAGGCTCAAGCTTTAGTAGATTTTATACAAGAAGCACCAATACCCGAACCTACCACACAGTTGGAAGAAACATGGAAGGTCTTCATCAATGGGAGTTCGACGCAAGGTCAGGGCGGGATAGGCGTGCACATGAGAGGCCCAAATGGGGTATTCATTAACCAGGCGGCCAGACTTTCCTTTGCCATAACAAACTATATGGCTGAATATGAAGCATTCATCCTCACTCTACAGTTAATTGAAGGAATACAACTGGAGCGGGTCCATATTTATAGTGATTTGAAGCTCGTGGTTAATCAATTAGGGGAGGATATGTAATAAAAGATGCAACTATGCAACAATATCTTGGCCTAGTTACCACAGACTCAGAACACTAAAGCTGATAAGCTAGCCAAAGCGGCATCGGACCCCAGTGGAGATAATCTCATCCATTGCACTCTCAGCAGTATTGATCGACCTAGCACTAGAGGATGTAAGGTCCTCGTAATATTGGGAGAAGTCGAACTGATAGAGGAATGGCATTCCCTAATATAGTGATACTTGAAAGATTCCACTCTTCTAGAAGATGAAGTCAAGGCCCAGAAGATCATGAGAAAGTCATTCCGGTATTCGGTCCTCGGTGATCAATTATATCAACGATCATCCAGCCACCCTTGGAAGTAATGTCTGGGGAAGAGAGATGCCGACTACATTCTACGTGAAATCCACGAAGGAATCTGTAGAGGACATGAGAAGAAGGATGCAGTAGTTAGGAAAGCCAAGTTACAAGGGTTCTATTTACCGACAATGGAGTTAGATGCTAAAGAATTAATAAAGAAGTGCGAGCCATGCCAAGCCTACACAGGAAACATTAGCGCTCCACCCACAAAAATGACCGTTATAAAAAAATCATGGCCTCTTTCCATCGGGGGCATGGATATCATTGGACCTCTTCTCGTGGTACAGTATCAGAAGAAGTGGATCATCGTCGCAGTTGATCACTTCTCAAAATGGGTTGAAGCTGAGGCTATATCGACAATCTCTCCAAACCGGGTCATATGGTTCTTCCACAAGGACATTATTACAAGGTTTGGAATACCGCACACCTTAATAAGTGATAATGGCACATAGTTCAACTATGAAATGTTCAGGGAATATTGCAGAGCCCTCAAAATCAAGCTACGGTTCTCCTTTGTGACATACCCCTAGTGTAACGGCATGACCAAAGTAACCAATAGAATGATAGTCGATGGAATCAAAATAAGAGTGCTTAAGAATGGGTTAACTTGAGTCGATGAGCTGCCAACTTTCCTATAGTCCTACCATACCACACTGAGAACTGCAAAGGGAGAAACACCATTTGCGCTGGTGTATGGAGCAGAGGGCGTGGTCCTTGTTGATATAGGCAAGCCCAATAAGAGAGTGTTGTACTATATATTCCCTACCAGCAATGATGAAAATTTAAGGATGAGCTTGGAGAATCTAGAAGGGCAAAGAGACCAATCATACGCCAAAATGGCCACTTATAAGTAGAGGGTTGCATCGGTTTTTAACAAAAAAGTAAGACCTCGAAGCTTCTAGCTAAGAGAGCTCGTGCTCTGATCGACTAAAGCATCAAGGACAAGAGTAGGCCAAGGCAAATTAGGCATAAATTAGGAAGGCCCCTTTAAGATCAGCCAAAAAATCGCACTCAACACGTACAAGCTACAGGATATTGAAGGGAAGTTGTTGCCTCAAGCATGGAATGCCGCGACTCTGAAGAAGTTTTTCATCGGGAAGTAGTCCACCGTGGAGTTTTAGTAGCTTAATTAAATAAAGTTTCAGTGTCGATCCTATCTGAGAGTCAATCTTCTTTAGGTCCTTATTTTGGGTTAGTCCTATGTGACTGCCGGTGTTAGTATCGATTTGTTTTAGTCTGTAGTGTCGGTATAACATTAGCGAATTTTAGTATCTGGATGTACTCCTCAGCATATGATAATAAAAATGTGGTGTCACTCAGTTTATCTTTAAATACTATGTAAAACCGACGTGTAATGAATGAGAAGCCCCCAAGTTGGGTCCCCTTTACAGTAAGAGAATTAACGCAAAATTAGAAGAATGAACCAAAATTAAAACGGAAGATCATTAATTAAATATTAATCATAACTACATATCCTTAGGGGATCGAGACATAGCATCATCCTCGGCCTCACCCATTTCACTAAGAAACGAGATGGTACGAGAATGATAAGATAAAGCCTCCTCGTCCTCACTTTTACACTCTCCACCCATGCTTTCCTCCATGTCGGCTTCCTCTTCCTCGCTACTGAGGTTGAAAAAATGCACATCCTTGGACCAAGGGATCATCTTCTCATCAGCCTCCAGCTTAGAGAGCATAGCCAAATCATCTAAGTCCAATACAAGACAATTGAACTTCTCTTAGACCTTCCGAAGAAAATTAGAGCGATAATTAACTTTGTATCGTCGCGACGGATCCTCTGCCACAACTTCCTTCTTTTGGTAGTGATGCTTTAGAGCCTTGCCATGACTCATATGAAAATAGTGGCTCCTACTCACCTCCTTCAATTTCTTCACCGCTGCACCGACCTCACTTTTCAGCTTCTTTACCTTGGCCTCCAAGGCATGCTTCTCTACCTTCACAACATCCATCTCCTCTCCATGTTTTCGCCCTATCTCCTCAGCCATAAAGGCCATTAACTTCTGAAAAGACTTTAGCTCCTGCTCCTTCACTAACGCCTTCTTCTTGCTCATCCCTTTCCATCATTAGCTAAGTAATTTGAGCATCGAACTGCTCCTTTGAGTACTGAAGAGCCTCAATCTGACCATCTTTCTCAACCAAGGCCTCATTTAGATAAACTACATCGGATAGAGCCTACATTGGTAAATTGAAACCTCAGACAACGGGATGGAAAAATTAGGATGATCGACAATGAAAATGAGGCTTATAGTAATAAGATTATCCTGATGGCAAATATCATATCGGGTAACCCTCCCCTGCTACTGTCTCTCAACTTCAGAGGAAGACGCATGAAACTAGCAAAGTCTTGAATGATTACATCATTCTCCAGCTTTACGTTCGCTCCGACAGTTAGCATCCACATCTAATAATAAATAGTAAATAAGTGCACAAAAAAGATAAATGCTAGTAAGGTGTAAGAAAGAACGCTGATCTTACATCCATTGGTAGCATATACAGGCCCTTTGAGGCCACAGTAGTCGTCCCCTCAGCATCGACCATGTCCCTCCTTCTCTTGCCAACTTCCACCTTTCTCTTCCTTGTCCTCAAGTCTTCACCTATGGCCTCAGTCTCTGAGTCTATAAGAATGGCCTCAAGGGGTTTCTCTTTACCAATGTCGTCTCTATTGGTCATGAAAATCCCTCCATCGGGGCTCAGTGATGGGATAAGACCCCCCACTCCTAGGGCCTCATTTTGAAAGCTCTATTCTTGGTTTAGATTGTGGGGCCCAGATAGAGTCGCACCCATTGGGGTACCCCCCTCAACCACCGAAGGCTCAAAGACCTTCAATTTCTTTGACTTCTGCTTCTTTGGTTTTGCCACGGCTATAAGAACGATAAAGTAATTACCTGGGTTAGACATACCTGTATATGCATAAAAAAGGAAAAAAGTCAAAATTGAAGAATGAGGAATAAGGAACGACCGTTACCTTGCATAGCTGCAGACTTAACCCCTCGATCAACTGCGGTCCACACCATGAGTTCCATGACCCCATCCTCAACCTCGGTATACTTGCTGTGATCCATGAGAAGTAAAGTCACTGCATCTGTCCAGGCCAGCTTAGGAACTTTAACGTGAGATAATTAGCTCACAGTGCTAGCTTACAGCTACATCAGTCTACTGTCAGGCTTCCACATGAAGGGATTCCCATGTTGAGTGTTCTACTTCACAAGGAATGGTAAAAAATAATGCCTACAGAGGCATTGTTAGGATGTACTATCTTGGCATCGGTATCAAGATAGACCCAAAAGCACTTTTTCTTGAAGCGCTGCACCGAATCCTTCTAATGCACTAGCTTATTCATTTTAAACTGCGCCTTCCCCCAATACAGGTGTTGATCCAAGCACGAGTTTGACTGACTCAGTGGACCGACTCAGTAGTGCTTAAGTTTTCATCATAACAATTAAGTTTAGTTTGAGTTAATTAAATCAATAATGATGTTAAAATAATTAATCTATGGTTGTACTAGAGTTTGTAAATTCAAGGGTAGAATTTCAAGTCTCCATCGACCTAGTTATTTAGTTTAACTCAAAGTGATCTGGGCAGAGTATCTACTTTAGTTGCTGACTAAGTAATATTCACTCAGTGCTTGGTATTTAGATTTTGTTTCACTTGTGCTTTACAATACAATATTTTGCTGAGTTACTTTATGTCTGTCAAAGCTACTAACTTTATCTTTTAAGGTAAAAAGGGATCTTTTGCTTTCAGTGTTGCTTTTTGCAGGACTTTAATAAGATAAAGACAAAAAGAATTAATACCTTGACAAGACCTAGTTTTATGAAGAAAATGACAAAGTCTTCCATATCCAAGATGTAAAAAGTCATTTGCCATCTTGGGCAATTTTGCAGATCAACAACCTTGTATCACGTGCTTTGTAACATGTTAGAATACAAGAGGAAATGGGAAGAAGACACGTGGCAAGTCAGCACGAGTTCTCTCTAATGGAAGACTTGCATCAAATGATAAAGGATTCAAATTGAAGCTTGAATCTCTATCTAATAGATTGATTTACTATCTCATAACAGTGTAATTCTATCTCTTAATGGATTGATTTGAAGAAGCAATGCGTGAATGGATAAGCTGTCAGTTTTAGAAGATGCCAAAGTAAGTTCAACAGATACTTTCTCAATTCATCTATAAAAGGAGTATGAAGACAAGCATTAGAACTTAGTGATTACACCTGAATTTCTTAGAAGCTAAATCTCTGTCAAATTACAAGCTTTAAAGAAGTTCAACCAAGAAAGCACTACTCAGCTAGAATATACTTTAGAACAAGAGAGAATAGAATACCTTATAGTATTGTAAAATCTGATTATTGTAACTGGATCAACGTTTTAATAAGTTGAATCCATCTCTTGTTTAGACTCTTATTGAGTTGCTGATAGAAGAGGATATTCTACTCAGCGGGTGAGCGATTGCAGTTTGGAGGGTACTTAGTGTAAGTGGGATAATTGTGAAAGGCTTCTCTGCCTAGGGTAAAGGGGTTGAGATTAGTGGATTAAAGCTGAGACACTCTCTTAGGACTAGATGTAAGCACAGGTTGTCGAACAAGCATAAAAATCCCAGTGATCTTTACTTTGCAGTTTTTATCGCAAATTCAATCATCCACCTGACCTCACTCAATGAAGCTCATATAATCGCAAAAAAGTTTACAGAATCTTTAAGTGAGTCATTCACCCCCTGTGACTCATTGGGTGTATGCATAGGGACCAACAAGTGGTGTCAAGGCAGTTCTCATTTCAAAGATTTAACAATCTTGAGACAAAGACCATGGCATATAAAGGAGGAGAATCCAGTAGAAGAGCCGAACCTTATATTCTGCCAGAAGGCATGTAAGTCACCAAGCCTCCAATGTTCAATGGAGAGCATTATACTTATTGGAAGAACAAGATGAAGAATTTCATCCAGTCTCAAAGTATGCATGCTTGGATGACTATTGTTGAAGGGCCATATGTTCCTACCATCGTGAAGAATGGAGTAAAGCTTGAAAAGTACTCTAATGAGTGGGACAATCATGACTTGATCAAACTAAAAGAAAATGTAGCTGCTATCAACTATCTTTGTTACGCTCTTGATGCAACTGAGTTTAATCACGTCTCTGGATATGAAACTACCAAAGAGATATGGAAGAAGTTGGAAGTGACTTATGAAGGTATTGACAAGGTGAAAGAGTCTAAGATCAATATCCTTATAAGGGATTATGAATGGTTCCACATGAAACCTAAAGTGGATATTTCCAACATGAACACCAGGTTCATGAATATTGTAAATGAGTTGAAAAGACTTTGCAAGACCTTCATAGAAGAAGAGACTGTCAAGAAGATCCTTAGGAGCTTGACTCAAGAATGTGAAGAAAAGAAAAGTGCTACTAAAGAAGCTCATGATTTGAAGACCTATAATTTTAATGAGCTAATTGGAACCTTACTGACTCATGAGATGTCCTTAAAGCAATGTGAAGATGAGTGTAAGAAGCACAGGCACAAAGGGAAAAGAGAGCTAAAGAAGAGCTATTGTTCTAAGAGCTGATGATGAAGCAGATTCCTCTAAAGAGGAATATCCAGAGGATAGAAAAGAAGTAATAGCTTTAATGACCAAGAATTTCAGAAGGTACTTGGGAAAAGATAAGAACTTCTAAAAGTTCAGAAAGACAGGTAAGTATAAAAAGGGAGCAGATGATAGACTATAAAAGGAGTTCAACAAAGAGCATAACAAAGATATCAAAAGCTTTGAATGTGGTGAGAAAGGGCATATTCAGTCTAGCTGTCCTAAAGCTAAGAAGGACAAGTTCAAGAAGAAGAATAAGAATAAGAAAGCCCTTACTGCTACCTAGAGTGACTCTGAACAAGAGTCATCATCCTCAGATGAAGAGGCATAAGATTCTGCCAATTTGTGTCTCATGGCTAAGGATGATCTACCCAACTCAGAGTCAGCTAACCAACCATCCAGTTCCGCTACCAATCAATCAGCTGACCAGAGCAAAGATAAAGGAAATCATACTGAGGTAATTTCTGAACCCCCTTTATCTTCAGATGGGCTTGCCACAATACTTAATGATGTTATTAATGTGACTAAGAAGTCAACCAAATACATCAAAGTACTTTAGAGGAGGTGTGATGATCTAGAAGATGTCAATTCTTCTACCTTACTTGACATCCTATACCTAATGGAAAAAGCTGAGTACCAAAATGGATATAATAGCAAACTCACTAAGAAATTGGATGAGCTAGCTGCTAAATTAACAACTTTGAAAAAGGTGTGGATCCCTCCTTAACCTAGCAGGAATACTTAGAGTAACAGCACTCACCACTCTGAGAAGGTTTCTCAAAAGAATAAAGTGAGTAGGCCTAATCCTAAGGCCGCTAGTAATTTTTGTGGAAAGTTAGGACAATCTATAGTCTTGTGTAGACACAAAAATGGTTGCTATAATGTGTATGACTGGTCAAGGAGGACCACCACTAACAAGGGAGGACCCAGCCAGAAAAAGGCATAGGTACCTAAGAAAACTTAACAATTTTATAGGTGATCCTGAGATCCACTAACGACAGAAGAATGTGGTATTTGTATAGTGGATGCTCGAGGCATATGACAGGTAATGAAAAATAATTCATCATATTGGAGTGAAGGAGGAATGGAAGTGTTAGTTTTGGAGACCACAAAAAGGGAAAGATTGTTGGCAATGGCATTGTAGGAGTGAAGCCTTCAATTGATAATGTGTCTCTGGTGAAAGGCCTAAAGTTTAACTTTCTAATCATTGCTCAGCTGTGTGATAAAGGCAGGAAAGTGATATTTGACTCAGCGGGCTGCTCAGTCATTGATGGTAACTCTGACCAAACTATTCTTTATGTTCCTAGAATTAATAATGTTTATATGTTTGATTTATCCCCTGGCTCTAATGATATATGCTTAGTTTTGAAGGAGGAAAACTCATGTCTATGGCACAGAAGGTTAGGACAAATCAATATGACCAATCTTTCCAAATTAGCTAGAAATGAACTTGTTGAGGGATTACCTAATCTAGCCTTTGAAAAAGATAGACTCTGCTCAGCATGCCAACTTGGGAAATAGTTTAGGAAGACCTTTAAATCATTAGCTAATATATCTTCTTCTCGTCCTCTTGATCTTCGACACATGGATTTGTTTAGGCCTGTTGTGCCAACAAGTCTAGGTTGAATGAAATACACCCTTGTGGTTGTAAATGATCTGACCAGGTTCACTTGGATTGTCTTGCTAGCAAGCAAAGATGAAACATTTGAATTTCTCTAGGTTGGCTACCCGGATCATCAATGAAAAAGACCTTAAAATTAATATAATCCGTAGTGAGCATGGAAGGGAATTCAAAAATAGGCAGTTTGAGGAATTCTGTTCTAAGCATGGTATATACCACAACTTTTCTGCCCCTCATACACCTCAGCAAAATGGGGTTGTTAAAAGAAAGAATCGCACTATTGCAGAGATGCGTCATTCTATGCTGAGTGATAACAATCTACCAAAGTATTTCTACGGAGAGGCTGTTAAAATAGTTTGTTATATTCTAAACAGGGTTTTAATTCACCAAGTTTTCAATAAAACTCCTTATGAACTTTGGAAGGGGCATAAGCCCAAGGTTTATCATCTCAAGGTGTTTGGTTGTAATTCCTGATCTAGTACGAGAAAAAGAAGATGAAGAAGTTTACTCGGACCAATCCATCAACTTTGGTGATGATGTAGATTCTTAACCAGTGACAGCAACTCTGTGAGCTGATCCTGATCTACCAAAAGAAGTTAGAGCAAGGAGAGATCACCCAGTTGAGAAAATTCTTGATAGCGTGCAAAATCCAGTGCTGATTAGAGGTCAGCTAAAACGAATTATGAGTCATTCAGTATTTGTCTCATTGATTGAACCAAAGAAGTTTGAAGATGCTGAGTTTGATGACAACTGGATGATTGCAATGCAAGAAGAGCTGGACTAATTCAAAAGAAATGAAGTTTGAGATTTGGTGGAGAAACCCAAAGGCAAATCAATCATTGGCACTAAATGGGTTTTCAAGAACAAGTTAGATGAAGCTGGAAATGTTGTCAGAAACAAGGCCAGACAAGTTGCTCAAGGCTATAATTAGCAAGAAGGCTTTGACTATGGAGAAACCTTTACACCAGTAGCAAGACTTGAAGCCATAAGAATTCCCTATGCTTTTGAATCCCATATGAACTTTAAGTTGTTTCACATGGATGTGAAGAGTGCATTTCTCAATGGTTATATTCAAGAAGAAGTCTATGTCAGACAGCCCCAGTCTTTGAAGATCCAAAGTATCCAAATCATGTCTTCAATCTAAAGAAAGCTCTACATGGACTAAAACAGGCTCCAAGAGCTTGGTATGAGAGACTAAATAACTTTTTACTCAACAAAGGTTATGTCAGAGGAAAAGCAAATACAACTCTGTTTATCAAGAAGAAGCATCAAGATGTGTTGCTAGTCTAACTATATGTTCATGATATCATATTTGGAGCAATTAATGAAAAGCTATGCAAAGAGTTAGCAGATGAAGAAAGAGTTTGAAATGTCAGTGATAGGAGAGCTTAATTTCTTTCTTGGTTTGCAGATTAAGTAAGGAAAAGATGGAATCTTCATCAGCCAAGCTAAGTATGCCAAGGAAGTAAGCCAATGTCAACACCCATGGCCACTGATACTATTCTGAGTAAAGATAAGGAAGTTAAACCTGTAGAGAGTAAGATCTATAGAGGTATTATTGGTTCTCTACTTTACTTAACTACTAATAGGCTTGACATTCAATATGCTGTATGTTATTGTGCAAGATATCAATCTGACCCCAGAGAATCTCACTTAGTTGCTATTAAGAGAATTCTCATGTATTTGCTAGGCTCTGTTAATGCAGGTTTATAGTATCCAAGTAATGCAGATTTCACTATGAGAGATACACAAATGTTGACTATGGAAGAGACAAACTTGAAAGGAAAAGCACCACAGGAGGATGTCATTTCCTTGGTGATTGTTTAGTAACATGGTATATCAAGAAGCAGACTTCTGTGGCTCTGAGTACAGCTGAGGCTGAGTACATGGCTATAGGAAGTTATGTAGCACAACTGCTATGGATCAACCAGCAATTAGAGAATTATGGTATAAAGTCCAAGTGTCTTGAATTCATATGTGACAACAAGAGTGCAATTGACCTATCTAAGAATTCAATTCAACATAGCAGGATGAAGCATGTCAATATTATGCATCACTTCATAAGGGATCATTTGCTAAAAGGAGAAGTTAAGCTCACCTGCATTCCTACTAAAGACCTGCAAGCTGACATATTCATAAAGCCTATTAGAAAGGATCAATTCAATTCTCTGAGAGAGCTGATCGGAATGTCCAATCCAATTTGAAGAAATACACTCCACTCAAGCTGACCAAATTAGGGCACTCTAAGCTTCTACAAATTAGGTTAAGTATTTCTTTTGGCCCTTGAATTTTGGACACATCATTAAATTGCCACATGTTTCTTTTCAAACTTAAACTTGGTAGAAACAGTAGCAAGTTATGAAATGATCCATATTCAGTAGTAGTTGTCCCACATTTCTCGCTTTCATTAATCATATGGTATACTCTATGCAATCTCACCATTTAATATATGACCATAGATTGTGAGTCGTACACGTAGCTTTGCAGGGATTAACTAAGAGTTTTTGGCTATTTAAGGAGAATTACAAAAGAAAAAAGGTTACTTTACCAAAATTCTCTACTGCCAATTTCTCTCAAAAATTTCCAAAATTCTCTAAGATTCTTCAAGCAATTTCAATGGCGAGTTCATCAGGAAGATTAGTAGAACCTAGTTCTGAAAAACCTTTGTTCGTGAGAAATAAGAAGGATACTTGCTGGGTTACAACTCAAGATCATATCGCGAAAGTGGTGATTGGAATCAATAAGAGGGAATACCTATCAATCCCCACTGGAACTAAGTACATCCCTACTAAATGGTGTTTTATGGAGGGAACTGAAGTGGAGGCACCAACCACCGTAGATATGTTGAGTTTCTCCAGTGATGAAAGATTTAGGAAGTGGACGCGCTAGCACCATTTAAAAGGTTTCTTTGAACTTCCCAGTGGCTGCTATGAGGAAGTAGTTTTGAGATTCTTTCATTGAATCCACCTAGTGGAAGGATAGAAAGATCTCTTTGTTACAATAATGATGGGGAGAAAAGTCTATGTTACTCCTAAGTTTATTGTTGTTCTGCTAGGGATGCGCGAAAGAGGGATCAGATTGTGAGTCATAAAAGATGAAGACCATGTGGATATCCCAATTGACTATGAGGTTCCTGAAGATTATAAAGCAGGTGAACTCATTGCTTCAATGTTCAGTAAACAAGGAAAGCAAGCGCATGAGCTTGTTACTAAGGTTCTTTTGCCCAAGACTAGCTCAATTGGAAGTTGCTCAAAGTTTGAGAGGGTATTCGTCTATGCTCTGACCCATGGCATGAGCATTAACTGGTCGCTGGCTATATTACACAAATTTTTGAAGGTCATTAAGCATATGGTGTATGGTCAGATAGGGATGGAAATTTATAGAGCTTACGAGCTAGATTTAGAAGGATGGGCAGCGAAGAACAACATTCAGCTAAAGATGATTGAGTCCTAGGTTCTCAGCAATGCTCATTTTCATGGGTTAAGTTGTAATGAGAAACCTGCCAACACCAAGTATATTAAGCTGAATAGGGGAGAAGTCAAAATGAAGGATCCAAAGGCAATAATGGAGATGAAGCCTATTCAGCCCAATTTGTGGCTAGTGATCTTGAGAGGATTACCAAGCTTAGAGCAAAAAGAGGAGAGGATATGCCTAAGAAGAAAGATGTGAAGAAGGAGGTTAGGAAAGACTCCAAGGAGGAAAAGAAAGGAAACTCAGCGAGCTAAGTTACTACTGCCCCCATTCCCAAAATGACAAGATCATCCAAGGGAACTAAAGAAGAAAAGATCAGAAAACTGACTCCTCAGGAGATTGAGGAGGAGAAGTAGGCTGAAGATGAGTTGAGAGAGGAAATGCCCTTGAAGAGGGAGAATAGGAGGAAGGTAGATGATACTCAGCTAGATGTGGTGACTACTAAAGGTAAGGAAGCTATATCAGTTCCTATACCCCAAGTAGGTCAGCCCAAAAAGAAACTGAAGGTGAAGACAAGGACTGGGATAGTCCAAGATCTTGAGGAAGATGAAAGAATAAAGGCCGTTGAAGAAGAAAGGATAAGGAAAAGGCAGGAGGAGATTGAGGCTAAGATAAGAAAGAAGGCTGAGGAAGCAGCAGCTAGAGCAAAGGCTAACACTGGGAAAATTCTACAATCTGTAGTAGCCAGCTTAGCTGAGAAGGAAGTTCCAGAAGTTATGGAGGAAATGATTGGTGCTCTAGAAGGAATTGAAGATCATGAAGAGTAGGAAGATGATGATGTAGTGGAGGTTGATGCTGTTGAATTTGAGGTGCTTAACTCTGACCAACAGGTCACTCTAACTGTTGAAGAACTTAAAGAAGCTAGGAAGGAAAGAAAAAGAGGTCCGTTGAAGAGGATGAAGGTAGTGATAGATGAAGATGAAGATGATTTGGAGGATAAGGAGGAAGAAGTTGTAGTTGAGCAGGGAGCTCAGCTGACTGAGGTATCTCAAACTCAGGTCAGCGAGTCCGCTTTTGAAGGTGATGAAAAGGAGGAGGAGAACCTTGAGCCAATATTTTTCCAAAACTCTAACCCAAAAACACAACTCTCACCTACACCCGTTTTAACCATGCCCTTACCTGAAACCCAAACACCATCCACATCAACCTCTGAGCAAACAAACAACCACACTCTGAGCAAACAACCATCATTCCATATCTTTCACCAATTGGATCTCCAGTATATGAACCCTTACTATTAGAAGGACTAGTCATAAGAGGTCCCCTAATTATTAAAGAGATTCCAGAGCAATCACAACAACAACAACCACCTCAACAACCACAACCTCTACCCTAATTTAACCCCTAAGTAGAGCTGTTGGGAGATATAAGGAGGATGGGGAGAGCTAGATTTGTAGGACTATGGACAAATTTGAAATTGATGTAGAAATTGCCAAATCTTTGCTGTCTGAGAAAGTCATGAGGGGAATTTTAAAGGATATGGAGCTAGTGCAAGGGTTTATTGAAGCATTTGATGAGATGAAAGCCCACTTTAGATCAGTACCTACTCAGTTCTCCCTAGTCAAAGCAATTGAGTCCCACATATTGCCTTTGTTATCTATTACAGGCAGGAAGGCTGACTATCTAAAGATGGAAGTTACAGAACTAAAAAAGAAGATGGAGAAGATATTTGAGAGTAACTGCAAGGTGCTGAATGATGAGAGGGATTTTAGAAACTCTCTAATTGACAAATTCAATCCCCTACTGGAAGCCATGCAGGAAGTTTTTGATGGCTACAACATTTTGAGCAAGGAGAATGGAGAAAACACAATTCGCTTGGATGCAGTTGTCAATGCTGTCAATGCATTGATAATAGTTGTTACTCAACGCCAGGGTATACATACTGAGCTGAGGGTTACAAATGAAGGAATGCTGAAAAGAGTTAAGGACTCAGAGGGAGAAGTGCTTAAAGCCTTGAAGAGGCTCATTATCTCAGATGCTCTGAATAGTGACACTACTATGGCAGATGCTGAACAGGAGACAACGCTTCATCAGAAATTTGGTCACATCCGTGATCAAATAAAAAATGTTCATTCAGACATCATAAATGATGGTCAAGCCATTAATCAAATCCATGAAGAAGTCATTACTCATATAAGGAGCACTCCCATGCTAGAGTGCATACTCAGAGAAAACAATCAAACGAAGGCTCTGGCAAGTCTCACCCAGATTTCCAAAGAAGGACTAAGCACTCAGTACCAGGTCAATCTATCTCAATCTTGTGCTTTAGTAGGCTTATTTACCTTTCTCAGAGAATAGGACACAATATCACAAGGAATCTATAAGCTGCTAGTGCAACATTTTTCAACCAATATCTATGGTCAGCTAGGAACATTTGAGAAATCTCTGAGCTCGCTTGATCATCAAACCCAAGTCATTTTGGATGCAATGGCAATGGGGGAGAAAGACTGTAAGAAGAGTAAGCAAGTGGAAAGAGAACGAGATCAGAGGGTAGCTGAATTTTTATATAATTGGTCCAAGGATCTTGAGCGCATTTAGAGAGAATATCATGAGATAAGGAAGAGGAAAGGCAAGGAAATAGCGCTGCCCAAAGAGAAGAAGTCAAGATGGGATCTGCAGGTCTATGAGGATAGAAGAGCTAATCTTGGAGGACCACCTATGCCAAAATAGAATAGAATAGAAATTTGTAATTTGTAGAGCTCATTGTAAAACTTAGTATAGATTAACTCATCATTATCTGTACTCAAGTTATATTTTATTGAAAGATTACTTATTTTGTTCTAATTTAAGATCTTCTTAACTTCTTATATTTTCTACATATATATATATATATATATAACTTATTTTGTTCTAATTTAAGATCTTCTTAACTTCTTATATTTTCTACATATATATATATATATATATATATATATATATATATATATATATATGTGTGTGTGTGTGTGTGTGTGTGTGTGTGTGTGTGTGTATGTGTGTGTGTGTGTGTGTGTGTGTGTGTGTGTGTGTGCGTTGATCTTTTTGCAAAAATATAAGAGAAGTGTTGAGGAATGCTGAACTCAGAGAAGTCAAGAATTATGGAGGAGATAGCATTCACTCTAAGCAAGTTGAAGATGCTGAACAAAAGACATATCAAGTATAAGTATAAGGTAACTCTGATCTAGATATCTTATTGATTTAATTCTCACTCAAGTTAATTGCCATTGATCAAAATGGGGGAGATTGTTGAACCGACCACGAGTTTGACTGACTCAGTGGAATAACTCGGTAGTGCTTAAGTTTTGATCATAACAGTTAAGTTCAGTCTGAGTTAATTAAATCAATAATGATGTTAAAATAAATAATCTATGGTTGAACGGGAGTTAGTAAATTCAAGGGTGGAATTTCAAGTCTACGCTGACCTAGTTATTTAGTTTTACTCTAAGTGTTCTGGGCTGAGTATCTACGTTATTCGCTGACTAAGTTATATTCACTCAGCACTTGATATCTAGATTTGTTTCAACTGTCTGCTCTACGATATTATATTTTACTGAGTTACTTTACATCTGTCAAAGCTGCTGACTTTACCATTTAAGGTAAAAAGGGATCTTTGCTTTTAGTGTTGCTTTTTGTAGGACATTAATGAGACAAACACAAAAAAAAAATTAATGCCTTGACAAGACTCAAATTAATGAAGAAAAAGACAAAGTCTTCTATATTTAAGCTGTAAAAAGTCATTTGCCATTTTGGGCAATTCTACAGATCAATAATTTAGAATCGCGTGCTCTGCAATATGTCAAAATACTAGAGCAAATGGGAAGAAGACACGTGGTAAGTCAGCGCGAGTTCTCACTAACGGAAGACCATCACGAAATGACAAAGTATTTAAATTAAAGCTCGAATTTCAATCTAATGGATTGAAATGTATTTCACAACGGTGTGATTCTATCTCCTAACGGATCAATTTGAAGAAGCAACGAGTGAATTACTGAGTTGTCAACTTTAGAATGGCTACTTTCTCAATCCATCTATAAAAGGAGTAAGAAGGCAAGCGTTCGAACTTGGTGATTACACCTGAATTTCTAAAGAAGCTAAACTCTCTCAAAATACAAGCTTTAAAGAAGTTCAAGCAAGAAAGCACAACTCAGAGAGAATCTACTTTAGAAGAAGAGAGAATAGAATAGATCATTTAATTGTAATATCAAATCATTTGTAACTGGACCAACATTTTATAAGTTGATTCTAGGTCTTATTTTAACTCTTAGAAGAGTTGCTGATAGAAGAGGGTATTCTAGTCAGCGGGTGAGCGATTGCAGTTTGGAGGGTACTTACTATAATTGGGGAATTTGTGAAAGGCTTCTCCACGTAGGGTAAAGAAGTTAAGATTAGTGAATTAAAATCGAGACACTCACTCAAGGACTGGATGTAAGCACAAGTTGCCGAACCAAGATAAAAATCTCAGTGTTCTTTACTTTTTTACATCTTTTAATATTTCCCTCAGCAAGCTGACCTCACTCAATAGAGCAAGTAATTATCACAAAAAAGTTTCATAAGTTCTTGAGTGAGTCATTCACCCCCCTCTGACTCAGTGAGTGTACGCATAGGGACCAATAGCAATAAATTGCGTTCATGACATGGAAATCTTTGTGGAGGAGGACCACCTTTGCCTAAGTAAAATATAATCATTGTAATCGTTAACGCCGATTGTAAAACTTAGTATAGATTAACTCATTGTTGTCTGTGCTCAATTTATATTTTAATGAAAAGATTACTTATTCTGTTCTAAGTTAAGATCTTCTTAACTTCTTATATTATCTGCTGCATATATAAGTGTTGATCTTTCTGCAGAAATATATAAGAAGTGTTGAGGAAAGCTGAACTCAGAGAAATCAAGGATTATGGGGGTGTTAGCATTCACTCTGAGCAAATTAAAGATGCTGAAAAAAAGACATATCAAGCTTAAGTATAAGGTAACTCTGATCTAGATATCTTATTGGTTTAATTCTCGCTTATGTTAATTGCCATTGATAAGACTGGGGGAGATTGTTGAACCAAGCACTAGTTTGACTGACTCATTGGACTGACTCAGTAGTGCTTAAGTTTTGACCATAACAATTAAGTTCAATTTGAGTTAATTAAATCAATAATGATGTTAAAATAAATAATCCATGGTTGTATGAGAGTTTGTAAATTCAAGGGTAGAATTTAAAGTCTCCCCTGATCTAGTTATTTAGTTTAACTCTAAGTGATCTGGGCTGAGTATCTACTTTAGTCGTTGACTAAGTAACATTCACTCAGCGCTTGGTATTTAGGTTTTGTTTTAGCTGTGCTTTACAATACATTATTTAATTGAGTGTGAGCAGATGACCTTTTCCCACCTGCAAGGACCGCGTGAGATGCATAGCACTGGGGTTGGAAAATAACAAGCGCTGTGAAGCGTGCCGAGAGATCGATCCTCATTTTAGCGTGATGAAAAGTTTGATTGATAAAATTGATGTTGACGTTGGATTTAAGCCCAAATTGCATGTCAAGGGATATGAGACTTGAGATCCCAAATTTTAAAGTAGAGTCGCCACCCTGTTAAGCTCCATCGGGAATTTGGGTACGATATTCCCACCAGATGGTTAGACCATTCTTTAAAATAGAGATTCTAAGTTCGGATGATGTTATCTATTTTACATGAGGCCAAGTTAAAAGGTTTCATTCTTTCTTAATCGATTTTAATCCAACCTATTTATTACGATTTCATTTTATATATTGCTTTCGCGTTTATCAAGCATTCAAAGAGGTAAGTAAATAATTATTACAGTTATCCAAAAATATGTGCGGAAAATAAAATAATAATTACATGGCTTTCCAAATCCTATACATTTTTCTATACGATAAATAGAATACCCGAAGGCCTAGCATTCACCTAACTTAAATCTACCTGCACAAAATGATTAGCACAAATGCAACATGTTGTATAGGGTATATCACTTATCATGCATAATTAGAGAACGAACCAAGACCCGAGTTAGCTTGAACATGGCATATTTTATTTACAATTTATGGAGCCCTGTTGGATGGCTAAAAATGAGATTTAAACGACATTTGCGGGAAAATTTCATTATATCCATATTTTAGACTCAATTGTTATTTTAACTAGATTATTAGTGAAAATGCCACATGGTATAAGGTAGGGTCTATTTTCAGAAGGTTCTAGACCTTCGTCATTGCATTGTACATCCTAGCTTCAAAAATTTAAACTAGGTTGGAAAATAAACAAAACTAAACTACTATCTAGAAGGTCATGCCGCCGGCGGCATGACTGAGACTACCGGAGGCATCAATGATCCCGCTGGCGTTATTAGTTATACAAGCAGGCTGCATAACTTTCTGGATACCATAAAGAAAGGGTCCTGTAAGAAAATGGGGCCATTGGGGACGAATGAGGCCACTGGCGGTATCAATGATGCCGCTGCTGGCATGGTTGATACTGTCAGAGGCTTTAAATGCCACCGGTGGCTTTAGTTTCTTGCAGCAGCTGTTTTTGGCTGGAAAGCGACCAAAAACCCAAAACTAAGCGCAAACATCAACTAAAGCATAATAAATAAGTAAAATGAAAGCCAAAAAGCTACGAGACTCATAATTTTTACCTCGGGGCCATGAAGCCACCTCTTCGTGATCCGTATAACAACTCCGAGGAGCTCAAATGATGATTTTGGGAAGTAAAGGGGTGATTTAGGGCTCTAGATCCTATTTGTTTTATGATTTCTAAACTTAAAATGCACTTAAACATCAGAGAGTTCAGTAGAGAAAAACTAAGAAAAGATGGATTAAATCCTCTTTTCTTACATTTTATAAACTTTATCCTACTAGAATGCTCAAAATTTGCTTGAAATCTTGAGTGGTGGAAGATTGGAACCCCTGAAATGGCTGGAAAATCTTGTTTGTATAGGCTAAAATCCACTAGAAATTGCCTTTGATTGATTATCCGTCGGATATAAAGTGAAAAGTGCACACAGTTGTCTGTAGAAGAAATGATGCCGGCGACGGCATGAATGATACCGCCGATGGTATTAGCAAGGCCACTGGTGGCCTCGCTCCTCTGGCAGGTCTGAAGAGTTGCATGATTTGTGCCTAAAATCGGGGAAAAGAGAGGAAATCCAGAAAAGGTTGATATTGACTGAAAAACTTAGATATTGGGGGAGGAATTTTTTTTATCTTTATGGGTGTTTTGGAATAAATTATTTTTAGTGTGAAAATCATCGGTCTGAGCTACCACCGGATACGTTACCGGACACGTCAAATTGAATTTTTCCAAAAATAAAATTTGTAGAGAATTTTATATCGGTAATATGAGGAATTAAATCAGGCATATGTCATCATCGTCTCACGAGAGGTACAGTAAAATCCCGTGCTCACAAGCTGCCCCTCGGGGGATCACTACTGCCACATGTCAATATGATTGCATGAAAGAGCAAGGGATATAAATGATACCTGATGGATGGCTGATCTGCCCCTTAGTCAGGCTTGAGTTTTGAAGATTGGTTACTCCTTGGTCGAGCTTATGCTTTGTAGAGAGGTTTGCCCCTTGGTCGGGCTTATACTTTGTAGATTTGGTTGCCCCTTGGTCGGGGCTTAGGCTTTATAGAGAGGTTGCACCTTGGTCGGGCTATTGGTTGATCATTAGTCGGGCTTGGGCTTTGTAGAGAGGTTTACCCCTTGGTTGGGCCTATGCTTTGTAGATTTGGTTGCCCCTTGGTTGGGCTCAGGCTTTATAGAGTGGTTGCCCCTTGGTTGGGCTTATGCTTTGAGGATTGGTAGCCCCTTGGTCGGGCTTGGGCTTTGTAGAGAGGTTTTCCCCTTGGTCGAGCTTATGCTTTGAGGATTGGATGCCCCTTGGTCGGGCTTGGGCTTTGTTGAGAGGTTTGCCCCTTAGTTAGGCTTATGTTTTGAGGATTGGTTGCCCCTTGGTCGGGCTTAGGCTTTTTAGAGAGGTTTGCCCCTTGGTCGGACTTGGACTTTGAGGATTGGTTGCCCCTTGGTCGAGCTTGGGCTTTGTAGAGAGCTTTGCCCCTTGGTCGGGCTTATGCTTTATAGATTGGTTCCCTCTTGGTCAGGCTTATGCTTTGTGGATTGGTTACCCCTTGGTCGGGCTTGAGCTTTGTGGATTGGTTGCCCGTTGGTTGGGCTTGAGCTTTGTAGAGAGGTTTGCCCCTTGGTCAGGCTTATGCTTTATAGAATGGTTGCGCCTTGGTCGGGCTTAAGCTTTGTGGATTTACCAAGTGGATTTGGGCTTTGAGATGTGAGGTAGGGTGTGTCGTTCCTACAACAATTGATAAGTAAACAAGATTAAACTGGTTTTTATATAACGTTTTTACTGCTTGATCAATTTTGTGAAACAAAAAATATTTTTTCCCCTTCGATCAACAGTAAAAAAGTAACAATTAAAAGTATGAGGGTTTCAGAAGTCCTAGGATGTTGGGGCTAGAATCGGGATTCCATCAAATTTGCTGGAAAATGCAGGGGAAAGTCTTGATGTCGCCGGTGGGTTGGCTGATGCCGCCGACGATCTAGAGCAATACCGCCTGCAATATGGGTGCCAAGTGGCATCTGTGATCGGTCAAAATTATTCAAAATTTAAATTGAGAGAGTTGAGGCTGCCGACGGCATGGGCGATGCCGTTGGCGGTTTAGAGTGATGCCGCTGGCAGCATGGACAGGCAGTTTCATATTTGAACTCCTCGAATTTAGTGCAGGCATTTTAAAAGGGTAAAAACTCTCTTCTTTTTCTCTTCTCTGCATTTCACAAGCCGAAACCCTTCCCTTTTTTTCTCTGCTTTCCTCAAACTCCAATCTTCCTACTTTCTTTCGATTCCTGACCATGAAGAAGATTTTTGGGCTCTAATCTAGCAATTCCAAGTCTGAGGAATTGCCCGATTATTCCATCGAAGGGCTAAAACTCTATCCGGCTCATGTGGGATATAGCTTCAAGGAGTCTGACATTATTTTTGGGTACGGGATAGCAACTCCAATTGACGATCTCATCCCCAATAAGAAGAATCACATCTCTAACATTCAGGTAATCATACAAAACTCAAACCCTTTTCATTTCAATTTGAAGATTTCAGTTCTAGACTCAAAAACTTGTATATTAAGGGGGATAAAAATAATTGATACATGTTAGGATGCATGTTATAGGCTTAGTTTTATGTGATTTATGCTATTTTTATGCCTTGAAATTGGTTAATTTTGATTTTAGGTGATTCGCGCAATTTTGGGCAAGAATCTGCATTTTGCCAGCAAAAGCGATGCCGCTGGCGGCATCACTAATGTCGTCAGTAGCTTCAGGTCACTAAAGAGAAGGAAAACATGCCATATTGTGGCTAGATTTAGCAATGTCACCGGCGACATCGTCCATACTGCCGGCGGTATGAGTGATGTCGCCGGCGGCATCACTTCCCTAGTAGCGGCATCAATAGCTTTCCAAAAGAAAAATGACATAGAAAATGAATAACTTAACTGATTTGACCTTTTCTGATTTTACAACCGCATACTCATACTTGCACTGGAGGTATGGGAACCATGGGTGAGTGTGCGATCGATGATACGGGATTCGGGGATCTAGCCCAAACCATGTCCTTATTGATGCCAAAGCTTTCTCATTTAGCCTTGACCGCCTTAGTCGAGAAGTGGTCTAAGACCACTCATACATTTCACTTCTAGATTGGGGAGGTTACGATTACTCCTTCTAATATGGTGGCAATGATAGGGTTACTATGGACAAAGGAAGTGATTCACTTCGATGTGTACATGGAGAAGAACCACCTTAAAGGACCGATGGTGAAGAGGGTGACCGAGCTATTCAGGTTGAAGCCCAAGGCAGGGCGATTATGCTATGTGGAGCTGCATGAGTACTAGAAGGGGAGAGGAGTGGTCCCTGAGGATGATCGGGGATGCCTGTGTCTGGTCCTTTGTTATCTCTTTATTGACCGTGCTGTTCTTCCCCGTTTCAGGCAGCAAGGTCAATTGTGGGCTGATTTCGATAGTTGAGGATGTTAAGACTATTAAGGAGAAGAATTGGCCTGGGGCCATTTTGGCACTAAGCATTATAGGCTGGATTTAGGCGCCCGAAAGATGGAGAAGGCCCTTCGCCTGAGCCACTTTCTACTTCAGGTACGTCTTCTTTGGCTAATGTCTTATTATCACGGCTAGCTACTTTTTTTCTTTTTATCATGTTGACCTTTTGGACTGATTGGTTGTTAATTGTGTGGGTGTGGGCTTTTGAGTACCAGATCCTCCCTCCTATCCAGTTTGGTACTACAGTGGAGCCGGGTTCTCACTTCCTTGCCCGATGGTGCGGGTGCATCAGGGGACTTGGCATTAAACCCCCCTCATATAGAGAGGCATTGCAGTGCCTACATATTAGCTCGATATGCTACTTTGACTTTTTTCCCTATCTTACATTCAACAAACCATTAGCCAATAAAAACATATTTATGAATTTAAATTGCTTACATTGATTTGTACTTGATTGATTGGCCAGGTTGTAAGCGATCCCGTCGATGAGGTGTTAAGCCTTGTGTAGGTGGCAAGGGTTTGGAAGGCGGTGGATGACTGCCGATTTGTCATGGAGTGCCCCCTAGCCTTGCCTTGATACCTGAGGGAGAGATTTTAAGGCTAGAGAGAGCTTATGCCTACTGCCAAGACTGTACATGCAACTTCCCCTATAGGCCTCTGTTGGCCTTATTTAACTATCACCGGGGAGGCCGATAAGGCTGATTATTTGGAGAGGAATGACCGAGTGGTGCAGGGTGTCCTTAGTCCTTACGATGGTCATATGTCACGCTTGCTTCCTATGTGCCCCCGCATCCACAAGAATGATTTTGTTTCCTACCATAGGAAGAAGAAAGAGGAGGAGTTGAAAAAGTAGAGGTGCCAAATTGTTGCTAAGGATGACAATAAGGCAGGGAACGGAGGTGGTGAGGGTCATTCCGAGGAGTAGGGAGAGATTGGTCAGGACGTACCAATGGCTTATGAGGGGCATCATTCTTCTGATGTGAGATGGCACCCTTTCTTTTTATGATTATATTTATACCATATGCTTGGGTCAAAACAGTTGCTTATGTTTGCTTTTTGGATTCTTCAGGTACCCTTCAGGAAGAGAGGCCGGGCTGATAATAGTGGTGGGCGATATTATAGCGTGCTCGAGGGTGTTGATTTTGTTGAGGGGCACCTCTCAACTGGCCTGGAGACCCAGTTTTTGGTGATGAATTTGTGGGGTGATTTCCAGCTTATGGAGATAGGCTCGAGCAGCCATTCGCTGAGCTTTGCGCTAAAAAACACCACTTATGCAAGTCTTGCGCAATCAAATCCATATGACTGACCCCTTATAAATTCCTTTTGATTACTAATTCTATTTTTTAGGTTTCTTGTGCTTAGGCAGAGCGGTTAGCCGGTAACGCCTTTGCTCTCAGGGGCACTCTTGTTGGTCAGTCCTTGCTTGTTTAGGTATATTTCCTGTAATGATATGACATTATAAAAATGAAATGCAAGTATGGATGTTGTGAAGGATATAGTTTATTGTTATCTCCTTCTATTGCAGGATTTCCTGGCCCTTTCACTGTCGGATATCGATGTGGCTTGACAGAGGTAAGAGGAAGAGAATGCCGCGCTTCAACACCATATGAGTGAGCTAGAGAACCAACTAGATGCTACCTTACAAGAGCAGAGGAGCAAGCACAATATAAACTGCGTGACCCTAGGGGAGCTGAGTCGTAGAGGGAAGAAGGAAGATAGTATAGATACTTATCTTCTGAGCGAGAAGGATGTCTCATCTCACCCACTTATCGGTGGCAATTAGCCTTAGGCTTACAAGTTGATTTGATCCCTTTTGCTTTTGCCTTTATTTTTAATGATTTTAGACATGGGTTTTGATTTGTATGCCTTTGATACATTGGGCTTTGATGATTGATTTTGGATTTTAGATGGTTTTGGTTTTGTTTAGGCTTAAGGTTTGGAATATTTGTGCCTTTGGGCTTTGGTTTAAATAAAATTTAGTTTTTGTGCTTGAAATATGCTTGGAAACAGAATATAGGGTTTTTACAGGTCTAAACTGATGAAAATAGGTCTAAAATTTGCAGGGGAAGTACCATGCCGCCGCTGACGTGGTTCATGTTGCTAGCAGTTTGGTTCATACCGCCAGCAGCATCACTATATCGCCGGCGGTATCAGCTCCAGGATTTACAAATTCAGACATTTCTTCTTGTTATTTTATTGTTTTTCTTGTCTTTTTTACACTAGCTTTTGCATAGACTGCCCCTAAGGGTCTTGTCTTAATTTTTGCCTGGACTGCCCTTTTTGGGTTTTCAATCTAGCAGACTTATTTCGACTTTTGCATAGACCTGAATGGTTTCACTCTATCCGGATTTATTATCTTTTGAATTTAAACGTTGATGAGCTCTGAGCATCTTCGATTAAGCTTACTTGCCATACTTTCTCCCTTAGATCACCAGGCATGCATACAATTATAAACATAGAAGTTTTAGTATGAAAAATACTTTTATCGAATGAATTTAATGGGAGTACAAGATGTTGGTAACCATTTCCATTAATCAAACTCCTGGTGTTAACCAGTCTAGATTTTCAAGTTAACATCTCATTGTTTTTGTCTCGTGCCCTAATTTTTGCTTGAACCGCCCTTTTGGGTTTTCAATTCAGCGAGCGATCTTGTAAGGAGATACCCAAATTTTTGCACGGCCAGTTTATAGAATACCAACCATCGGGTGTCACCCTAATTTTTGCCTAATTAGTGGAAGACTGAGCAGCGGGTGATTATCATATTTATTTTTTTTATGTTGTGCCGCTTTTCTGATTTATTTGTTTTGTTTGGGTGTGATAACGCTTAAGCCTGTCCTGGCCAAACGGGTTGATGAACTCCCACTCGCCCATTCTTATGGCCTTGATTTCCCCATTCATTCGGTACTGTCTTTTACCACAAAACGGTTTTCTCAACTTGATCTGAGCTTCTCCTCGACATCGGTGTTGGAAAATTCTTTATGCCTCAATGCCAGGTCTATGACTTTTGGCGAGGGTATTAGGTATCTGACTTGCTGTTATGCGCTCGGCCGAGCCTTTGTAGATTGTCTAATGCTCTTAGTGTCCATTCGGCTATCACACTAGATCACTCAATTCATTCTGACCTTAAAAGTGGCCTCGGGTAACCTCACCTCGATTTCGGTTGGCCACATTATAAGGAGTTTGGTTAGTGGGAGTTTTGGTGCTTGAAAAGTGCCTTCTCAATTGGTTCGCTTACCATTCTGATTGCTCCTTTAGTCTGGGGTATGTAGGGTCCTTCCTAGTAAGGCCTAACTTTGCCCCTTGTGCCAGTGGTGGAGGTTTTCAACTGTATCTTGTTTCTATAAACCAAGTGACGTTTGGTTTAGGGGGCTTTTGCTTGGTGCCTTCAAAAGGCCGAATGGTAGTTCATTTAGCTGGTTTGCTTGATTGGTTGTTTTGCGACTAGCCTGTGGCTTGTGGGGGGATGCTAGATCTCATTTTTTATGTTCTTGGTGGTGGTTGTCCCCTTAGAATCGATCTTCGCACCTCGAGGGGTGCTTGTGTCGGGTTAATTCATGCTAGGTGAAGATGTGTCTCTCTGCGAGTTTGGTCATTTTCTTGGCGATAAGATTTGGCTTTCCTTGAAGCTGTGATGATGTGGCTGTATTTGTTTTGATGAAGGTCAAAATTTCTCAATCGTATTTGCCCCATGCCAAGAATGTCTAAAGAGCAGGGAAGTTTTGGATAAGGGTTGATAAGGGAAAGGGGGTGGGTGGACGAAAACGTATGCCATGATTTTTTTCATTTCATGGGCCTAGTCGACACTTCTTTAGTAGCTTGAAGGTGCACAAATGCGAGGTTGTTGAGCTAATTCTGGAAGAGACCCATGATGTTCAACAATCTGACTATCGATCTTGGACTTATCTCATGAGTAGGACCAAGCAAAAGCGTTACCTCGAAATTTAAGCACTATTATTATTTCACATGTGTTTCACAGGAGTTAAATTATTAGAAATGATTACCACTTGAGAACCTTGAATTATTTTCATATACTAAAATATCTCAAATACTGAAAGTACCATGCGTATGTTCATATGAATGCATGGATCAAATGGTCAAAACATGAAGTAACGAAATAGAAGTTTGCTCATGGAGCCTAAAGCTACAAACATAACATTGTTCAAATTGAAAGCATATGGAAACATAAAGGTTACATATCACAAGTGTCATCCCCCACAAGCAGTTCATTATTGATGCTAGAGGTAGGATCACCCTTAGTAGGTTCTATTGGCATGTTGTCCTTGTCGAAAGCCCGAATCTTATTCTGCTCGGTGGTTGGCGAGATGTCCTTTACTTGGCTTGACTCCTCGGTAAGGATTTCGGCAAACTACCTCATTGCCTTGACCATTGGGTTCTTTACATTGCTTTTTCTGTATTTCTTTGCTAAAATTGTCATGGCCTTGATCATGGTGGATATAACCTCCTTGGCCTCTTCATCAGTTGACCCCTCATCCTCTTTATTGGTGAATGATTTTCCTTTGCCTTTAGAACAGATGGCCTTGATGAGTTCTTATAGCCCATTCCCTTGTTTAGGTAATCCAGAATTGGTCACTCCTAACTGGTTATCGAACCCCAGTAGGGGATAATTCACCTCACTAAGCGCCCTTTCGGGGTACCACAAACTTCTTATGCCTTATCAAACCTTGTATGGTATTGGGTAGAGCCTTACATTCATTGGTGCGGTGACCTGGCAAGACGTGATATCCGCAAAAGTTTTCCCTCTCATCTTTTGTGGGGGTCTATACTCATAGAGAGATTTGAGAATACCACCCTTCCTCACTTTGACAAATACTGCATTGAGAGGTAAAATCCATGGGTTTATGCTACCTAGAGGACTGCTACTCGATTGGGTAGCGAAAGTTGAGGTTGGCTTTTGAGAGGCCTTTTTGCCTATCCCGACCTGGTAGGGGAGTGTGCTTGTTTTACCACTGCCAGTCATTGAGCAAATGCCAAAGTTCTTGGAAACCTGCTCTTTCTGATGATAATTAGCTGCTATCAACTGATGCAAGAGGGTCTCAACCTTGAGTGTCATGCCCAGAGACTGCATGACCTGGTAGCATAAATTGCGATGAAGTGACCAATGTTAGGCAAGATGCCAGAGAATGATGGAGGAGCTAGACTCTAGGCTCCTTCCCTTTGCCCGAGGTAAGCGGATGGCGGTGATGTCAAGAGTGCTTCTCCATTAGGTGTCATACCCAAAGATTGCATGACCTGGTCGCTGGTTTGGAGGACGTATGACTGTTGTAGGGTAGTCACAACTATAGGTATCACCTTGGAGATTGCGTGACCTGGTTAGAGTTCTGGTTTTCTAGGGCTCGCTTGACAGATGTCTGTATAGCTATCTGAATTAGTTCCTGAATGATGTTTGGAATTGATCCAAGCTCAGAAATTGGATGATAGTGGTGCCAATTTCTGACCCAAGAGACAGAGGGTGAGATGATGTTCTCGAGGTAGGGGTAGGACCGGTCTGTTCTTTGGGCGAGGTAAAGTTGTCATTGTGAGGAAGAGACATGGCTGGTTGCGAAGGTCCGGATTTAGGAGGAAGACTATTTAGGATTATAAAATATGGGTCAACCATGAATGGGTTGTGAATGTTTATAGATGGTATGCATGCTTTTGTTCTTGGGAAGCGATGAATGATATGTATGGCTCCACATAGATGTGGTTAGTGATGATATGACGGCTTATCCCTCCAACATAAGTTGGATGTTCAAACTCCTTGACATGCATAGTGATGGGTCATGACTCAACAGGGGCACAAAAGAAGTCCTACGGATGTTGCTAAACCTCTTCCATGAGCGAAAGTAGTAAGGGTTAGTTGAGTTTTGGCTTTAGAAGCCGATCAATGGGTAATGCATGAGCACATAGCACATAGCACACAAAGCGTCCCTCTTTCGACCTTATGACTCCCGCGTAATGCCTCTTTGGAAGGATGGAGTTTGGCCTCTTCACCGATAATGGAGAAAGAAGTGCGTCCTAATTATTTTCATTGTTTTGGTAATCCTAAAGGGATGAAGTGCTAAGGATTTTTTCTAGCGCGGATTTGGTATAGGTTTGTTGATGTAGAAGGTTCTCGTTTACCTTGATTCCACGTTACTCAACCACTCCTCAAATAGGTGCGATCGCATGAGTTTACGTGTTGGTTTGAACGAGTGATCCACCCACTAGGCATCCTCAATTCCAAACAGGGCATGAGTGATACTTTCACGAGCTTCTTGGGTAAAATGGGGCACCTAAAAATTACCGAACTATCTACATGCGTAAGGATACAATGTTATAACAAAGAATGAAGTTTTAAAATGGCCAATGATTTTAATACATCATCAAAATCCTTTAAACTTATTGAAAATTTTAAGTTCAAGTTTAAAGAGATAAATCCCCAGCAGGGTCTCCACTTTGAGAGGACAACCTTTTTCCCACCCGCAAGGACCACGTGAGATGCATGGCATAGGGAGTGGAAAATAACGAGCGTTGTGAAACTTGCTGAGGGACCGATCCTCATTTTAGTGTGATGAAAAGTTTGATTGATAAAATTGATGTTGACATTGGATTTAAGTCCAATTTGCATGTTAAGGGATACGAGACTTGAGATCCAGTATTTTAAAATAGAGTCGCCGCCTGATTAAGGTCCACCAAGAATTTGGGTACGATATTCCCACCGGGTGGTTAGACCTTACCTTAAAATAGAGATTCCAAGTTCGGACGATGTTATCTATTTTACATTAGGCCAAGTTAAAAGGTTTCATTCTTTCTTAACCGGTTTTAATCCAACCTATTTATTGTGTTTTCGGTTTATATATTGCTTTCGCGTTTATCAAGCATTCAAAGCGGTAAGTAAATAATTATTACAGTTATCCAAAAATAAGTGCAGAAAATAAAATAATAATTACATGGCTTTCCAAATCCTATACATTTTTCTATACGATAAATAGAATACCCAAAGGCCTAGCATTCACCTAACTTAAATCTACCTGCACAAAACGGTTAGCACAAATACGACACATTATATGGGGTATATCACTTATCGTGCATAATTAGTGAATGAAACAAGACCCGATTTAGCGTGAACATGGTATATTTTATTTATAAATTATGGAGCCCGGTTGGATGGCTAAAAATGAGATTTAAGCGGCATTTGCTGGAAAATTCTGTTATATCCATATTTTAGACTCGATTGTTATTTTAACCAAATTATTAGTGAAAATGCCACATTGTATGAGGTAGGGTCTGTTTTCAGAAGGTTCTGGACCTTTATCGTTGCATTGTACATCCTAGCTTCAGAAATTTAAACTAGGTTAGAAAATAAACGAAACTAAACTGCTGTCTAGAAGTTTATGCCACCGATAGCATGACTGAGACTGCCGGTGGCATCATCAATGATGCTGCTGGCGGTATCAGTTATATAGGCAGGCTGTACGACTTTCTGGATACCATAAAAAAGGGTCCTGCAAGAAAATGGGGCCACTAGGGACAAATGAGGCCACTGGCGGTATCATTGATGCCGCTAGCAGCTTCAAATGCCTCCGGCGGCTTCAGTTTCTTGCAGTAGTTATTTTTGGCTGAAAAGCAACCAAAAACCCAAAACTAAGCACAAACAGCAACTAAAGCACAACAAACAAGTAAAATGAAAGCCAAAGAGCTATGAGACTCAAATTTTTTACCTTGGGGCCGTGAATCCACCTCTTCATGATCCGTATGACACTTGCGGGGAGCTCAAATGATGATTTTGGGAAGTAAGGGGTGTTTTAGGGCTCTAGATCCTATTTTTTTTATGATTTATAAACTTAAAATGTACTTAAACATCAGAGAGTTCAGCAGAGAAAAACCAAGAAAAGATGCTTAAAATTTGCTTGAAATCTTGAGTGGTCAAAGATTAGAACCCCTGAAATGGCTGGAAAATCTTGTTTATATAGGCTAAAATCTATTGGAAATTGACTTTGATCGATTATCCGTCGAATATCGAGCAAAAAGTGCTCATAACTATCTATAAAAGAAATGATGCCGGTGGCGGCATAGATGATACCGACGACGGTATCCGCGAGGCCACCGATGGCCTCTCTCCTCTGGCAGGTCTAAAAAGTTGCACGATTCATGCCCAAAATTGGGGAAAAGGAGAGAAAATCCAGAAAAGATTGGTATTGATGGAAAGACTCGGATATTGGGGGAGGATTTTCGATTTTTATGGGTATTTTGGACTAAATTTTTTTTTGGGTGAAAATCATCGGTCTAAGCTACCAGCGGACACATTATCGGACACGCCGAACTGAATTTTTCCAAAAATAAAATTCATAGAGAATTTTATATTGGTAATAAAAATTCCAAAAGAATTTTTATTATGAGGAATTAAATCGGACATACGTCATCATCGCCTCTTGAGAGGGACTATAAAATCCCGTGCTTACACTGAGTTACTTTATGTCTGTCAAAGATACTGACTTCACCTTTTAAGGTAAAAAGGGATCTTTACTTATAGTGTTACTTTTTGCAGGACATTAATGAGACAAAGACAAAAAGAATTAATGCCTTGACAAGACCTAGTTTTATGAAGAAAATGACAAAGTCTTCCATATTCAAGCTGTAGAAAGTCTTTTGCCATTTTGGGAAATTCTGCAGATCAACAACCTTGCATTGTGGGCTCTGCAACATGTCAGAGTACCAGAGGAAATGGGAAGAAGACATGTGGTAAGTCAGCGCGAGTTCTCTCTAACGAAAGACTGGCATCAAATGACAAAGGATTCAAATTGAGGCTTGAATCTCAATCTAACAGATTGATTTTCTATCTCACAATGGTGCAATTCTATCTCTTAATGGATTGATTTGAAGATGCAATGGGTGAATGGATATCCTGTCAGTTTTAAAAGATGCCAAAGTAAGTTCGACGACTACTTTCTCAATTCATCTACAAAAGGATCGAGAAGGCAAGCATTAGAACTTGGTGATTATACCTGAATTTCTCAAAAAGCTAAATCTCTATTAAATTACAAGCTTTAAAGAAGTTCAAGCAAGAAAGCACTACTGAGCTAGAATCTGCTTTAGAATAAGAGAGAATAGAATAGATCATAGTATTGTAAAATCTGACTATTATAACTGGATCAGCGTTTTTATAAGTTGAATCCATCTCTTGTTTAGACTCTTATTGAGTTACTGGTAGAAGAGGGTATTCTACTCAGCGGTTGAGCGATTATAGTTTGGAGGGTACTTACTGTAATTAGGGAATTTGTGAAAGTCTTCTCCACCTAGGGTAAAGGAGTTAAGATTAGGGGATTAAAGCCGAGACACTCTCCTCGGTTTTGATGTAAGAACATGTTGCTGAACCAGTATAAAAATATCAGTGTTCTTTACTTTTTAGTTTTTTTATCGCAAATTCACTCAGCTAGTTGACCTCACTCAGCGGTGCTCATATAATTGCAAAAATGTTTACAGAATCTTTTAGTGAGTCATTAACCCCCGCTTTGACTCATTGAGTGTACATATATGGACCAATAACAGGAAATTAGTGCACCTTTTTGCATGGGATGATAGAAGCATCGAAACACTGTACCATCGAGCCACATGCTTAAATCCCAGCACAGCTTAGCAATCAGAAGTAATTCTATAAGCACTTTAGGTGATACTTGGGAAACCTTAAATTCTGCCAATATGGAGCGAACATGCCTATTTAAAGGGAGCCAAAAATCCCCAATCGATGTGTTGAGTGAATATAGCAAAGGCATCGGTTGGAGGATCATCCATCCAGTCTAGTTCCCCCGAGACTGTCCCCTCTATGCCAAGGCAACCCGCCGCTAAAATCTCCATGTAACGATCATCTGTCTCCTAGTCAACCTCCGACAGGGTGAAAATAATGGAGTCTGATGTTATCACCGTAGACTTTGGAATATCAATACTCACTTTAGGATTATATACCCTCAACCCAATGTATGTCGACGTTAGAACTATCTCACAAGTATAAGGGATTGTATTATGACCCACAAATTCAAGGGAAACGAACGTATCGGGTTCTTCTGTAGGGGTAACATTGGACGTACCAGGCCAATCCTGAGCAAAGATGATTTAAAGGGTAGCCACAGGGATAGGTTCCACAGTATTGCTTTTATGGGGTGAGACCGACGCGATTTTCACTAACCCAGGTGCCGCCGACGAGGAGGTTGATGCAAACATCGAGGCCAAGGATGAAGAAGAGTCCGATGAATCCATTTGAATAGAATATAAAAACTTACCAATACCTAAAAAATTGATGGAAGAAGACTAGAGCAGAAGAAATTTCAGAGTGCAAGAGGTAAGGAATGAAGGATTTGCTCTGCTATTTATGAGGGAAAATGGGCGGCACGAATTTGAAATTTCAACCTCAAAACTAAACCATCAGGCAAGTTATGACCTAGAGAAGCCCAAGTGTCTGTATGACCAACATGCTAAAATCAAAGAGACATGCATGAAACCTATGTAGGAATTAGTTACACCATTTACAAAACAAGAACGGAAACATCAGTTCGGCCATCTCCTATGAGGGTAGAGCCGACCAAAAATATAAATGTATTCAATTAAACTTGGAGTACATGAGTAATAAATAACAACCGATGCAACATACAAGGCACAATAACTTTATTCATAGTGTACAAAACCGAGCTCACAAAAGCTGAACTCGTAGCCTACGCATCTACATTCAAAAATAAATCCGAGCTCACAACGACCGACCTTATGGCCTATAAAAAATAAAAAAACAACTACCCTATGAGGAAGAGAAAGAGATTCCAAGTGGTAAAAAATGGCAAGTTAGGAGAGGACAAGATGTCGATGCATCATTGACAGTGGTGCTCCTACATGTACACAGTAGTAGAAAGGAGTACCTTTTGCCAAGGTGTGTAATAAGGAAGGTTCCGATGACACCACCATCGAAGGCAGATTACTACGTCCTCCCTTGGGTAGAGTTCCCCACACTACGTTCACCCTTGGGCAACAAAAAGTCTTCAAACTGACCCACAAGCTCTGTAAAAGGATCGTCTGGAGGTCGCAGCTCAGCCAAAAATAAGATGCGACTCAAGACCGATCTAACAAGAAGGAGCAAGGGTAGGAAATCTGAAGGCAATATGGGAGGAAATAATCAGTAGTAGTAGTTGTTTACCACCCCTATTTATAAGAACAAAGAGAGTAAATGCTTACAATGAATGGTAGCAAAATTCAAGGCATTGGGAATGTGCGAAACAGTTGGAAATTGAAATTCAAATGGCCACATCTTTGAAAATTCAAAATCTTTTCATGCTCAAAAATTTGAAAAATGAGGTAGACTCCCAACAGTCAGCCAGCACAAGAGCGGTCATCGAATCCAAGCCAAAAATCAGGCTTCACTTTAAAGCCACGCTTACATCAAAATAAAGCACACCTCAACCCCTAAAAGAGTTCAAATAGACCTGAGGGGGGACATTTCTGGAAATAGAGATAAATTACGACGACGCATTTTGCCTCTAGAAGACGGACGAAATCGCCAAGAAACCCTTCAAATCTTAAAAGAGTTCTAATCAACCTGAGAGGGGACATCTATGGAAATAGAGACCTTGGCCATCTAGTGGCACCTCGATGCTAACCCAAACATAGATAACATCTGAGTCTGGTAGTTGACCCTGAAGAATCAATGCTGACCAAAGGGGGGGACATCTGATAGCAAAGCATATAGAAGCCCAAATATCAATAAGGCCCATAGAAGCAATTTTAGAGAACTTGCTCATAGTGCTAAAAGAATAGGAACATATGTCAATCATATAGACGTCCCTTAGCCTCCAAGGCTAGAAATGTGGCAATCATCCAAGGGCCAATACCTCCTATATAAAGAGTAAAGGCACACATCCCTAGGTAATTGACTACTCACTATTCATCCCCTTTTAGTAATTTTTACATCATCCCCCATGCTAAGTACTGACTTGAGCATCAGAGAGGCTAAGTTGGCATGCCTGACCTAACCATCTAATAGTTTGTTCCTTGTACAGGTATTATTAGATCCCTCCGTAACCGAACCAATCCTGCGTCTCGAGTCCAACGACATTAGTTCAATTTTAGGGAGTTGGTTTAATATCCTTTGGCATAGTTGGAAGATGAGGTAGTTCAGGCTTTGGCAATTCAGGCAAGTTAGGTAATTCGGGCAAGTGCGGTATCTCAGGTAGGTGGGGAAGTTCAGGTGTGAGCGGACGACCTTGTTCACGAGAACCCGCATGAGAAGCGGGCGCAGAAAAATAAAAGGCTCTGTGAAGCAAGCCGAAGGATTGATCCTCATTTTAGCGTGATAAAAGATAGACTGATGAAATTGATGTTGATTTTGAATTTTAGTCCAATTTAGATGTTAAGGGATACGAGACTTGAAATCCCATATTTTAAGATAGAGTCGCCACTCAGTTTAGCTCCACTGGGAATTTGGGTATGATATTCCCACCGGGTAGTTGGATCGTACCTTAAAACAGAGATTACAAGTTCGGATGATGTTGCTTACTTTTCAATTTTTAAATAAAAATGTTTACATTTTAATAAGCTCGACTTTAGTTCTTATGCGATTTAAATCCGGTTAATGTTTGGAGTTTTTAGTTTATATAGCCATACATCACACAAAAGCAATAAATAAAGCAAGTAAATAAATTATTACATGCCTTTACAAATACCTATACATTTTTCTAATGCGGGAAAGTAAATAAAGCGAATAAAGAGAGACCAAAATCTGGCCTCAACCGAACTTAGGGGTGTTAATGAGCCGAACCGAGACTGAATAGTATAGGGCTCGGCTCGGCTCGTGAACATATTTGCTTAGGCTCAGATCGGTTTGGGCTCGTGACAAGCTCGGCTCGAGATCGCGAGCCTAAAAGAGCCCTAACATATATGCACTATTGCAACACAAAATAAAAGTGTTGCCCTTAAGTGTTTCAACTTTGATGATTAAAACTGATTTATGGCAACACTAGTTAAAAAAAAGATTGCATCAGTAACATGACATTTTGTTACACTTTTTTAGAAAAAATATAGAAAAATACATTTCCAAAAAAATAACGCAATTTATTCGCGCTTAAAGAAATACATAATTTTAAAAAATTTAAACTAACATCATTATATTTTTACCATGATTCGTAATCACTCTTATTTCGTCCCTTTCTATGTTCGATCCTAGGCAATTCCATATTCATCACCACTCTTACAAAGAAGTAGTAAGCTATTTTAAATCATCATTTTAATAATAATTATCATAAATAAATAATTATTACTCACCAATCATATGTAATCAATTTGTTTTACACTAATTTATTAACTACAAAAATTATACGAACAAGTTTGCGAGCTTTCGAGCTAAACCTTAGAAGGCTTGGTTTGGCTTGTTAATATCTCGAGTCGATCCCAAACTCAAATCGGGCTCTATCGAGTCAAACTCTGACCAAGCTTTGACCAAGCCGAATCTCGAACTGTTTCCGATCCACTAGGCTTGTTAACACCCCTAACCGACCTTACCAACACTGAAATGGCTTGAAACAAGATAAATAAATCACAAATAATGCACAAATAATAAAAGGCACAAAAGCAAATTTTATTATGGAGAAAAACATTTTTTGGGAATTTTTAGAGTCAAAAAGGCATTTTTTAGGCATTTAGTGGCTATTTAATCAATTAAATAATAAAATAATTAAAATAAATCAGATTAAAAATGTTTTTAAGTTTTTCCAGAATTTAATGATTTTTATAAAAAATTTCGGGTGCAAATCGGTGAGAAAAACGTGGAAAATGGCTAAAAAAACTAACCGAAAAGGAGCTAAAAGCAAACACAGACAGACAACGCTGTAGTAACACCCTTCGCCGCTATCGCTATAGTGGCCACTGTTATAGCTGTAGAGGTCGTCGCTATAACTATGGTGGCCAAGGCTATAACGATGGCGGCCAAGGCTATAACTATAGCCTTGCCGTCAAAATTCGCTTTTAAGGGGGAAACTGGGTGTTTTTACTTCCATAAACTCGATATCATTGAAGTTGTAAGTCGTAATCAACTATATTTCAAGAGATATAGACTTAAAACACACAAATAATGATGATTTTATGAATTTGGGTAAGAAAATACCAAAAAATTGCAAGAAATATCGAGACCTCTATAGGGGTGGAGTTCACCTCTATAGCTATAGCCGATACCGCTATAGCAGTATTGGCCAAGACTGTAGGGATAGAGGTGAAGGCTATCCCTATAGAGGTCAGACTATTTTTTAGGATTTCGCATCCATAAACTCTAAATCATCGAAGTTTTAAGTCGTAATCAACTATATTTCAACAGATCTAGACTTAAAACACCCAAATAATCTTGATTTTATGGATTTGGGTAAGAAAATACCCAAAAATCGCAAGAAATAATGAGACCTCTCTAGGGGTGGAGTTCACCTCCATAGCTATAGCCTTCACCATTGTAACAGTAGCGACCAAGGCTATAGGGATAGAGGTGAAGGTTATCCCTGTAGAGGTCAAACTATTTTTCAGGATTTTGCAAGAACACCAAAGAAAACAACACCAAAAACACCAAGAACAGCAACTAGAAAGCAATAAAAAAAAGTAAATAGATAAGGGAACTCAATTTTGTTACCTCTACGCCGTGAATCTAACTCAGGAGACTCAAATCAACCCTTAGCGAGGTCCCTTTGATGATTTGTGACGAAAATTGACAAAATCAGTGACAAAAATAGCGACGAAATTTTAGGTCGTATTTGGAAAATAAGCCTCTAAACCTATTTAATCTGATTTTAACCTATGATTTCTAATAGATTTTAGTGTTTAATCTACAAGATCAAACCTAAGAACAACTAAGAATCGTGACTAATAGAAATTAATCTCAATTATATGCTTTTCTTAAGCTTTCTCTCTCTAGTTCTTAACTTTTTCACTCTTGTTCTTCGTTTTTCTCTATAAAATGTTATTCTAATTCTCTTTTCTGGAGAAAAGTTTCCCTAATCTCTCTCCTAGATGGGTTTAAATACTCCCACACTCAAAAATACACTGACTAAGATGAATTTTCAGGGAAAATATATGTCCCAATTGAGAGGAGAGAGGGTAAAATGAAGTGGCACGGCCAAAAAATGGCCATGCCACACCCAACGCCACCGTCACGGCGGTGGCCGCTATATGGGTGACGGCCATTGCCGTGACCACAATAGCCATCTCCATAGGGGTGGCGTTGGTTGCCACCATGGTGGCCGGGGGGGGGGGGGTGGCCATAACGGGGGTGGCCACCCCCGTGGCACTCACCGCCACAAAGGTGGCGGTGACACCCACCACGGCGATAATGGCTACCAAACCAATGGTGGTAGCTGCCGTCGGAGGGCAACCTACTAATATAGCCAGAGGGCAAGCCACCCCCGGTGGCAACAGTAATAAGGAGGGAAGGAGCTAAGGTTAGGTTAGGGTTTTTAGGGGTCCGATTAGGGTTTTGACTTCAACACTCAGAACTTTTAGTACGATTAGTTGATTAAGGTGATTCTTGACATTTCGAAAAGATCGGAGAGTCTAGAATCCAACAATGAATGAGACTTGCTGAAAATGTTTGGATCTTATAGAAAATCCCAAAACAAATTACTACGTGCGAGTAAGAGAGAACGATTAATTCTAAATGCATTTTAATGATTTTTAAGCGCGGTCAAAGGTCCAAAATCATCAAAAAGGTACTTGCCAAACATGATTTGAATCTCAAAGAATAGAACAACTAGTTCATAAAAGGTTAAAGCAAAAAGTCATCATCATTCCATGGGTCACCGAAAAGCCCGTGCTCACAGGCTACCCCTTAGGAAATTGCCACTTGGTGGGCCAAGTGTGATCTCATGAAAAAGTGAGGGACAGAAGGGTTATACCCGAAGTTTGGATTCTCAAACTAGCTGCCTTTTGGGATTGCCATCAATAGACCTATCGAGAATAAGGTTTCTTAGAGATTTTCATATGATATCACCTTTATTGCCCCTAATGGATTTAAGATAGATGGCTTGTTGTGTACGGTTGGATTTGCCAAGAGTGCCAAAAGAGTCCCTTGGACTAAAGTGATCGCCGAGAGCTTCTAAAGAGATCCTTGAACTAAATTGATTTGCTTGGACTGAAACACACGCCGAGAATGTCTAACAAGATTATCAGACTAGGAAGACCTATTTGGATTGAAATGCATGCTGAGGATGACTAATGAGATCCCTAGAATGGAATGCATGCCAAGAACCCCACTAAAAGATGCCGAGAACATCTAAGGAGATCATTGGATTGGGGAGACTTCCTTGGATTGAAATGCATGTCGAGGATGACTAACGAGATCCCTAGACTAGAATGCATACCAAGGACGCCACTAAAAGATGTCGAGGATGTCTAATAAGATCATCAAACTAGGAAGAATTGCTTGGAGTGAAACGCTTGATGAGGATGACTAACGAGATCCCTAGACTAGAATGCATACCAGGAATGCCACTGAAAGATGCTAAGGATGTCTAACAAGATCATCAGACTATAGGATTTGCTTGGATTGAAACTTATACCGTGGATGACTAATGAGATCCTTGAATTGGAATGCATACCAAGAATGCCACTGAAAGATGTTGAGGATGTCTAATGAGATCATCGGATTGGGAAGACTTGCTTAGATTCAAACACATGATGAGGATGACTAACGAGATCCCTAAACTGGAATGCATACCAAGAACGCTGCTGAAAGATGCCAAGGATGTCTAATGAGATCATCGGACTAGAGGATTTACAGAAAATGCTTAGGAGACTGTCGAACTGAAGGATTTACAGAAAATGCCTGAGGAGACCATCAGACTAGAGGATTTACCGATAACGTCTAAGGAGACCGTCGAACTAAAGGATTTGCCAAAAATGTTTGAGAAGACCGTCAGGCTTATACATATTATGCTTGCCAAGGAAGCTTTGAGATATTAGTAATTGACACGAGTTGCATTTTTATTGCTTAATTGATTTTGTGGTACAAAAAAATTTTTGCCTCTTCAATTAAGCAATAAAAACAAAAGAATGAAACATGAATTGGGTTAGGATTTTTGGGAGTCTGGAGAAACTGTTGATATATCCGTCAGGTCTAGCTGATATGCCCCTTGGATTCACTATCTTTGGAAGCAAGTTAGAAGACAATTCTGAGATGCCCTGATGATTATATCGAGGTTCCCTTGGACAATTGCATCAAGGTGCTCCTAGGAGAAAATCTGAGTTGTGTTCTTAGGATCCATCGGGTTGGTTATCCATCGGGATTGCCGTATGGTGTAACTATCGAGGAAATTTTTTAAGCATTAGTAAATGATATGAATTGCATTTTTATTGCTTAATTGATTTTGTGGAACAAAAATATTTTTGCCCCTTTAATTAAGGAATAAAAACAAAAGAATGAAGCATAAATTGAGTTAGGATTTTCGGGAGTCCGGAGAAACTGCCGAGGTTGAATGTAGAGCTCAAAGACATTAGTTGACATGCCCCTCGGGCATGGCCTAGAATATAGGATTGAAAACAATTCTGAGATGCCCCTTGATACGGGTTCTTCCTTGGAGGTCGAGCGTATAGCTCAATGATATTTTTCTGTACTTTATTTCTTGCAGAATTCAACATAGAATAATAGACATGACATTTATGGATATTATGCATGGATGCATGAATGCATGAGCTTCTTGGACTAATCATCCTCCACATCTGAGCTATATGACTGCTAGCCTAATCGATTTTACTCAATTCGGTTGCTTGCTCGATTGACTTATCCAACCCAGCCACTTCTTAGGAGAGAGGATATATGGAAATGCTTTGTGGCATGGACAAGACAAGAATGCCCTTGGTAGAGCATTAGGGATGTCACACAAATTAGATGGGAATGCCCCTGGTGGAGAACTATAGAAGTTGCAGTGTACATGCGAGGTTCATATGGCCAGTTATTGAGGTTGAGGATTGACCCATGAATTCTACGTCGCTAATATGACAAGTGATAGAAGGCTCCTCACAAGTTATTCAAACTGGCGAGTCGACTGCAAATTGATTGTTGGATCGAGCATGTCGAAGATAAGGGGGTGCACAAAGCGAAGTTCAAGATTTGGGATAATAAACGACTGGACGCTATCACTACCAATGAATTCTACCAAGGATGGTTTAAGCAGATTATAGACTTTTCCTGATTCTTGGTCACGGTCGAGATTAGGGTGGCATGTGTAGAGGAGGAATTTGAGCCCTTCAAATCCACTAGACCGGAGAATGTATTCAAGCACTCTGATGATGATGACGATAACGGAGATATCTCAATGTGATCGATGGCAGTCATTTATCTTTGTTTTGATTATCATAATTTTTCCATAGACCCAAACATTGTGTTGAGCCCATCAGACTTGTTTATTTTTGCTTTTATGTCCTAATTTTTGCGTGGACCGCCCTTTTCAGGTTTTCAATCCAACGGACTTTCCCTGGATTTTGCATAGACCTCGCTTCTTTTCAGTCTATCAAGATTTTTGCCTTTTTGTTATCTTTTGAGGAGTTGGGCTGACTGCACGGAACCCTTCATTCGGCTTGCTTGCAACATTTCGCCTTTTGGGCCTAATACATTCATTCAAGCACAATCATAAAGGATTCAGTAAAATGACATTTCCATTAAATGAATTAAGTTTGAGTACATAATGATGATAACCATTTCTATTGACCCAAACTTTAGCGTTAACTAGCCTATAAGGGTTTTCTATCCAACAACTCTCTTAACTTGCTTTACCCTAACTTTTGCCTAGACCACCCTTTTTGGTTTTTCAGTCTAGCAGGCTATTTTACACCCTAACTTTTTCCAGAATGGTTTGCAGGATACCAAACAGCGGGATACACCCTTGTTTTTACCAGAGTAGAAGAAGACCACTCGTCGGGTGATTGATTTTTTACTTATTTATTTTTTTATGTCCTGCTTTTCTGGATTTAATTCTTTTTGGTTAGATATGATAATGCTTTAACCTACTTTGATAGATAGGGTTTACAGATTTGTGACCATCGATAATCTTCAGGCCCCGGCCCCTTGTAACGAGCATTTTTTCGTATAAGCGAAGTCTTTCCCCACTAGGTCAAAATTTACCCCTTGGATCGGTGTTAGTAGGCTTCACTTGCTTTGGAATCAAATCTTTGGCCTTGTATGGGAACTTTCTAATGCTTGACACGGTTGTTGTATGCTCTTACTATGCACTACTGGTGCATCTGAGTGATTGTTCAAGCTGTTTGAACTGTGCTTTGGTCCGTGGGGGTCCCTTTGACTTGGGTTCAGTGCAACTCTTAAGGACTTTATCTCGGTTTTGCTTGGGATTACGGCTTTAATAGCATAATTTAAGGAGGAAGGCATCAAATTCGTGGGGCTTCTAACATTTGTTAGACATCTTTGAAGGGTAAATGGTAATTCATCGGTCCAATCCCTATACGTGGCGGTAGTCTTGGAAAGAAACTTCTTGATAAGCTAGCTTATGGCTTTGATTTCCCCATTAGCTCGTGGTCTGTGAGGCAAAGTACTGTGGTGCTTGGTTCTATATTTCTTGAACAAATCAGTGGTTGCCCCTAGGAATCAAAACTCGTTGTCTGGGATGATGAGATGAGGCAGGCCATACCAACTAGGAGGTGTTTCTCGATGAACTTGGCCATCCTCTCGATGGTAATACTGGTGCAAGGCTCAGCTTCCCCCTATTTTGAGAAGTAACTTGCCCCTATGATGTTGAAATAGTGTTCATTTATTGATGAGGGTAGAATCTTACCGATCATATATGTCCCCCTCACTAAGGATGGCCAATGAGGAGAGAAATAGGGAAGGGTTGTGGTTTTGGAAGGTATTGGATATGAGTAAGGATCAATGGTGTGTTGAGGGTGGGAATATGAGAATGGGTGGGCAAAGGAAAGGTAAGCCTTAGTTTTGTTGAAGGCGGTCTGGTGACGCTCCTTCTCCATAATCGGCTGACGCTTCTTCGGTAGTTTGAAAATAGGCTTGCACATAATGGCATGTGATGAATTGATTGACATGTTGAACCTATCCAAGGAAGAATTGAGCTTCACTTTCTGCTTTAGGCATGAAGATGTGATGCTTGGCATTCTAACAATAAACCCTGGGCATGTCTAAGTATGACTAGGCGAAAGCGTGATCATGATCTTTAAGCACTTGTTATCTCTCATTTTCTTTCAGAGGTTAGGTCATTAGAAAATGGTTACCATTTTAGGTTATCATATGTACTCAAATTTATTTTAGTTAAAGAAACATCATGAATGTTGAATACGTTATGCTTATGATAAAATGAATGCACGGATCCATCGGGCGAAACATCAAACGAGTAAACAAAACGAGAGTCTTTGATTGAACAAAAATGCCTTAAAGGTAAAGTCGTTCACATCTAAATACTGGAAAAGAAAATTACATAAATAAATAGTCATCCTCCATAGGCAGAGGGTCTTGATTGGTAGAGCTGGTAGATTAGGCATCCTCGGTAGCTTTAATTAGTGCATTGTCCAGGACGAGACCCAGAACTTTCCATTGTTTGGCTGATGACTTATCTCCTTCATTCACTAGAAACCTCACGAGATTCTTGTCAGATTTGGCCATAGAATTGGCTTGTATAGTGGTGTTGGCTGAATTGGAGCAGACCGAAGCCAACACAAATTCTTTAGGTAGACCGGAATTGATTGCACCTACCTCATTGCTCGAGTTCGGTGATGGTTTCTCCTTAGAATTGGTCTTTCTAGCTGGCTGAGCCATTTTCCCTTCTCTCACTAAGTACCAAATGGCCCTACCCAAGGGTTTGCATTGATCTGCTGTGTGCCCTACCTAAACATGATAGCGATAAAAAGTTTCCTCTTTCTTCAGGTGTAGGAGCATGATATTCACAAAGAGAGGCAAGCATACCTTTCTCTAGCAACTTGGAAAACAGAACACTAAGAGGGAGTTTCCATGGAGACTCGAATGCTTTCTAAGCAGGCATCCGAGCAGGTGTGGCTTAGACTGCAAAAAGCTTTTCTTGGGTAATGACTTGGACTACAGTCGTCTTCTCCTTGGTCAAAACCGGAGTAATTTCAAAAGATTGAGAATTGTTGTTCTTATTAAACCAGGGTTTGCCGCCACTTGGCTTGCTAGCTTTCTCTTTCTCCTGACGATGCTCAATTTTCTCGGCCTTTACAAAGACCTTCTGATAAGATTCAAAAGAGTCAGTTTTCATTTCCTTATGGAGAACCAGGAGAGCCCCGTCGAGTAGCTTTGGAATCATTTCCTTTAAACTGAGCTTCTGTTTCTATAAAACTTGAGTGGCCATTCACCTATTAAAGTATGATTTGAAGGGTTTGCCTTATTTTTGCTTAACGGCCTCAAGGTGTTGGATAGTTGTTTCCATGGTGGAATTGAAACCATAGTGAGCAATTAAGGCTTCAGACAGTAATTTCCAATCGAGAATCATTAATTCCGGGAGAGTATTGTACCATTTGAGAGCTGGCCCTAATAGAGTACACAGAAACAACTTAGCAAGAACTTTTTCCCCGATTTTTTGAACACTCATAATCCGCTCGTACATCATGATGTGGGATTTAGGAGGTCCCTCACTAGAGTAGGCTTTCATTCTGGGCATCAAAAAGTTCCTGTGTACCCAATCTTCATCCCTCACCTCTTCCTTATCTTTGTTCTTATTCAAAAGCTGCCTAAAGAATGATGCCATTTCTAGTGTCACCCCTAGAGGCTGAGTGATCTGGTCGCATGATGTCACAACCGGAGGCTGTGTGACCTAGTCATTGTGCATTGAGGATGCTTCGAATTGAAATGGCGGAGGAGCAGAGATCTCAATCTGAGGGCTTGCAAAAGGATTCTGAGGATAGGTAGTTCCGCGTGGAGTAACCACAAAATTAGAAGGAGATGGCGCAAAAGGTGTTAGCGGTGTCGAAGAAACGACAAAGCCACTGGAGGGAACAGCCATCTGCGGAGTAAAACCCCCTGATAAAGCGGGGAATATGGGAGCCTAAGGGGAAGGCCTCAAGGGTATAGGAGGAGGAAAAACAAAAACTAGGGGAGCAAAAGATGGGGGAGGCTGAACCGAGGTCTGACCAAACTGCAACTAAATTGGTCGGATAGGTGGGAGCGACAGAGCTAAAAACTGAGGTTGAATAGGAAGAGACTGACTAGACACATTCTGAGCAGCTTTTAACTACCCCTGAGCTTGAAACACAGTCCCTGATGGCCTCTAAGCATCTCTCTCTTCCCTTAGAGCCAATCGGACTTGCTCTTGGATGGTGACCCGAAACATATCAGATTGTAAAAACATGGCCATAGCATTGGCCAATTCAGAACCCAATTGAGACTGATTTTGATCGTTTGGGGGAGGAGCAAGAGGAGGAGGAGTACCCTTAGATGAAACCCAACTAACTGGCAGAATACCAGACATGGAAGATAGAGCAGATTCTAAAACTGAGCTCAAAACTGGATTGAGAAGGTAGTGGTGCCTCGATTTAACTCTCTCTCTCTCTCTCTGAAATCAGAAGATGATCAGTCCGAATTGATCCATGAATGAAATGAATGGTTACATAAATATTCGAGTGATAAATGCCATATATACGGGGGTGGTTTAGAGAGGTAGAGAGTAGAAAGGCTTATGATGTGAAGCTTAACCCTAAGATACGTGAGATGTGCGAATTACTCACCATGACTAGCGAACTAGATACGGGTCATCGAGACTCAAAGGATCTCAGGGATTTTGTTAAATTCTCCCTTCAAGCGAGGGAAGAGTAGAGGCAATCGAAAGAATGAAAGAAAAGTCGGCCACAAGCGGCCTATGCATGAGGTGTGTATGCATGAGCACAACACAATTAGCACACAAAAAGCGAATAAGCCTCTTCCAACCTTACGACTCCCGCGCAGAGCCATTCAAAAGATCTGGAGCTTAACTCAAATGCCAACAAACGACAGATAAGTATGCAAGCTAAATCTAAATTGTTTTGGTGATCCTAAGGGGAAGTTGCTATTGCTAGATTTATCGCGATTTATAGTATCAAACTGCTGGTATCGTGGAACAATACTGTAGAAGGGTTTTGTTTACCTTGATTCCTTGTAACTCAACCACTCCTCAAATGAGTGCTATCGTAGGAATTACACGTTGGTTGAAATGAGTGTTCCACCCACAAATATCCCCAATTCTTGGTGGGCATGAGGTATACAAGTGAGCTTCACGGGGGTGAAATAATAATTGCACCTTAAACCTAGCAGCTAACTACGTGGTGGATTAAAAAGACATTAGAAATAAAGCATTGATTTAAAAAAATGATTTAGGAACATCATCAAAATCCTTTAACCAATTTTTGAAAACGAAAACAATGTTCAAATTTTAAGTTAAAAGGAAATCTCCAGCAGAGTCGCCACTGTGAGCGGACAACCTTGTTCGCGCAAACCCGCATGAGAAGCGGGCGCGGAAAAATAAAAGGTGTTGTGAAGCGAGCCGGAGGATTGATCCTTATTTTAGCGTGATAAAAGATAGACTGATGAAATCGAGGCTATGTTGAATTTTAGTCCAATTTAGATGTTAAGGAATACGAGACTTGAAATCCCGTATTTTAAGATAGAGTCGCCACCCGGTTTAGCTCCACCGGGAATTTGGGTACGATATTCCCACCGGGTAGTTGGACCGTACCTTAAAACAGAGATTCCAAGTTTGGATGATGTTGCTTACTTTTCAATTTTTAAAATAAAAAACGTTTACGATTTAATAAGCGCGACTTTAGTTCTTATGCAATTTAAATCCGATTAATGTTTGGAGTTTTCGGTTTATATAGCCATACATCACACAAAAGCAATAAATAAAGCAAGTAAATAAATTATTACATGGCTTTACAAATACCTATACATTTTTCTAATGCGGGAAAGTAAGTAAAGCGAATAAAGAGAAAACGTAATCGGGCCTCAACTAAACTTACCAACACCGAAATGGCTCGAAACACAATAAATAAATCACAAATAAAAAAAGGCAGAAAAGCTAATTTTATTATGGAGAAAAACATTTTTGGGAATTTTTAAAGTTGAAAAGGTATTTTTTAGGCATTTAGTGGATATTTAATCAATTAAATAATAAAATAATTAAAATAAATCAGATCAAAAATATTTTTAATTTATTCTAGAATTTCATGATTTTCAGAAAAATTTTTGGGTGCAAATCGGTGAGAAAAACGTGGAAAACGGCTAAAAAACGAACCAAAAAAGAGCTAAAAGCAAACTTAGAAAGACAATGCTATAGTGACAGCCTTCGCCGCTATCGCTATAGCGGCCACCGCTATAGCCTCTATAGCTATAGAGGTCGCCGCTATAATGACGGCGACCAAGGCTATAACTATAGCCTTGCCATCAAAATTCGCTTTTAAGGGGGAAATCGGGTATTTTTAAATCCATAAACTCGAAAGAAATCATTGAAGTTTTAAGTCGTAATCAACTATATTTGAATAGATCTAGACTTAAAACACACAAATAATGATTATTTTGTGGATTTGGGTAAGAAAATACCCAAAAATCGCAAGAAGTAATGAGACCTCTATAAGGGTGGAGTTCACCTCTATAGCTATAGCCTTCACCAATATAACAGTAGCGGCCAAGGCTATAGGGATAGAGGTGAAGGCTATCCCTATAGAGGTCTGACTATTTTTTGGGATTTCGTATCCATAAACTCAAAATCATCAAAGTTTTAAGTCGTAATCAACTATATTTCAACAGATCTGGACTTAAAACACCCAAATAATCTTGATTTTATGGATTTGGGTAAAAAAATACCCATAAATCGCAAGAAATAACGAGACCTCTATAGGGGTGGAGTTCACCTCTATTGCTATAGCCTTCACCGCTGTAACAGTAGCGGCCAAGGCTATAGGGATAGAGGTGAAGGCTATCCCTACAAAGGTCAGACTATTTTTCGGGATTTTGCAAGAACATTAAAGAAAACAACACCAAGAACAGCAACCAGAAAGCAATAAAAAAAAGTATATAGATAAGGGAACTCAATTTTGTTGCCTCTAGGCCGTGAATCTAACTCATGAGACTCGAATCAACCCTTGGCAAGGTCCCTTTGATGATTTGACACGAAAATTGACGGAATCAGTGACGAAAATAGCTGCAAAATTTTAGGTCGTATTTGGAAAATAAGTTTCTAAACCTATTTAATCCGATTTTAACATATGATTTCTAACAGATTTTAGTGTTTAATCTGCAAGATCAAACCTAAGAACAACTAAGAATCGTGATTAATAGAAATTAATCTGGATTCTATGCTTTTCTTAAGCTTTCTCTCTCTATTTCTTACCTTTCTCACTCTTGTTCTTCATTTTTCTCTCTAAAATGTGATTCTAATTCTCTTTTCTAGAGAAAAGTCTCCCTAATCTCTCTCCTAGATGGGTTTAAATGCTCCCACACTAAAAAATACACCGACTTGAATGAATTTTTGAGGAAAATATGTGTCCCAATCAAGAGGAGAGAGGGTAAAATGAAATGGCACGGCCAAAAAATGGCCGTGCCACACCCAACGCCACTGTCACGGTGGTGTCAGCTACAGGGGTAGCGGCCACTGCCTTGACCACAGTAGCCACCATGGTAGCGATGAAGCTACCATGGTGGAGGGGGGTGGCCACCCCGGTGGGGGGAGGGAGTTAGGGTTAGGTTAGGGTATTTAGGCCGATTAGGGTTTTGACTTCAAATACTCATAACTTTCACTACGGTTATCCGATTAAGGCGATTCTTGACATTTCGGAAAGCTCAGAGAGTCTAAAATCCAACAATTTAAATGAGACTTGCTGAAAATATTTGAATCTTATAGAAAATTGAAAAACAAAATACTGCACATGAGTGAGAGAAAACGGTTAATTCTAAATGCATTTTAATGATTTTTAAGCACGGTCAAAGGTCCAAAATCATCAAAAAGGTACTTGTCAAACATGATTCGACTCTCAAAGAATAAATCAACTAGTCCGTAAAAGGTTAGAGGAAAAAGTCATTATCGTTCCGTAGGTCACCGAAAAGCCTGTGCTCACATCAGGTTTTGGCAATTCAGGGAGATGGGGCAGTTCAGGTTTTGGCAGTAATGAAATTTTAGGCGCCTCTGGCTTTTTAGACTCTACCAATTTGGGAAGGTCTGGCTTTGGCAATTCTGGAATTTTCAGAAGTTCAGGTTTTGGCAACTCAGGAATTTTTGGGAATTCAGGTTTTGGCAATTCAAGTAACTCGAGCAGTTGCCATGCACCTTCCACCTGAATTGTTGTGTAGCTCATCAATGCACACAAACTCATCACCAACACCATAATTGGAACAAGATTAGCCATAATCCAAAAAGAACTTAATCGCAAAGAGCAACTTAATTAAGAACTTTGGATTAATGGTGAGTTGTATTATTATTTTGGATGTGAGGTTTATATAGATATGGGAAACAAGGAAAAAAAAGGATGGAAAAAATGTTGTCATAATAGTGGTATGTTTAGTTCAACTTCTCACCTATATACTTCTCATTAATTTATTCTTTTAGTGCTAATAAAGTACGAGCCATAAAATGGTAGCTTGTGGTTGCATTTTTCTCACTTGTGCTACCGGATTATAGAATTACCATCCATTCATTTCAATTAATCGCAAATTTCATTGAAAATCAAAGTTTTTCAATGTAAGATTCTATCAAGAACGGAAAAGGAAAATTGATCGCAAAAACCGGGGAAAGCAGTTGAGAATGAATTGGGAATTTTCTTACTAACAGCTCAATTCTTTACATCGCTTATTCTTATATACATTGCAATTAAGGGTAATCTGTTATTCCGGAAAAAACAGAATTGCAGCTAACAGTCGGTGGGTAGCCCTTTTGCCAGCTCATCAATCTCTGTGCCTTCTGCCAGCTCATCAATCCTTGTGTTGTATTTCATCATTCCAAAATAAGTTAAATTTATTTCAAAACGTTGCTGTTTTTTTCATCGAAAAACATAGTTTTGGTTGTATTAATTTTGTAGAAACTACTGCGGTAATGAGATCACTAGTACTTGTTAAATCAAATATTTCAGAGTCAAGGGTTTTCCTATTGTTACTAATCCTCACTCGAAATATTTAAACCCTTTTCTGGTTTATATATATATATATATATATAAGGAGTTGATTTAATTCATATATTTGCTGTTTATTTTCTTCGTAAAAAGTGATGAAAGAGAGTGTTAAGGAAAGAGTTAAAATTGGTTCATAAGCACAAGGAAACTGAATGCAGTTACAAGAGTTCAGTTAAACTAATTAATGGATTAAGCAATTGGTTTGGTATCTGCATGACCATCCTGTATGACTCACTTCATATCATATAAATAGATTAATAACATTATTATAATAGAACTATTTAGGTAAGAAGTTGAACTAATTAAAGAAACTATCATTTCCTTACTTCTATAAAAGCTCATTTCAACTTCAAAACCAAAACACAACCCAAATTAAGTTCATCTATCAACTAGTGTACTGTGAAGTTGTGATTTAGTTCATAATTAATTGTGGTTAAGCTTTGTGTCTCATCCATTAGAGTTGTTCCGATGATGGCGTTAGTGTTGAGTTTGAGTGTCTTAATGAGCTACACAACAATTCAGATAGAAGCCGCAACACATCTCCTTGATTTACCGGAGTTGCCGAAGCCTGAATTACTCAAAATTCCAGAATTACCAAAATCCGAAGTCCCCAAAACTCCACACGAACTTCCCAAAGTTCATGAGTTGCCAAAGCCCGAACTTCCTAAAATTCTAGAGTTGGCTAAACCTGAACTTGCCAAAGTTCCTGAGTTGCCAAAGCCTGAACTTCCTAAAATTCCAGAATTACATAAGACATAACTTCCCAAAATTCCCGAATTACCAAATGCTGAGCTTCCTAAAATTCCAGAATTGCCTAAAACAGAGCTACCCAATCTGGCAGAGTTTGCAAAGACTGAAGAATTGCCAAATCCCGAACTCCCCAAAGTTCCAGAGCTTCCAAAGCCTGAACTGCCCCGCTTGCCTGAGTTACCAAAACCTGAACTGCCCCACTTACCTGAGTTTCCAAAGCCGGAACTCCCCCACTTGCCCGAAATTCCAAAACCTGAACTGCCCCACTTGCCCGAATTGCCCCACTTACCTAAGTTGCCGAAGCCTGAATTGCCTCATCTTCCAACTTTGCCAAATGATGTTAATACTCCTTAGATAGCTACTACCACTACATCTATATCATCTATATAAATATATGCATCATTTCATTTGTTTGATTTCGTTTTTTTTTTTTTTCCATATTCAGATAAGCCGTTTTACACATGGCTGCATATTCATGTATCTGTATTTCTACTTTGTATTTTCCCATTCATAATTTGGAGTGTGTTACTATAATTACTAGCTATTTGATTTCGTAGAATATGCTTGTAGTTTGTGTATTTCAGTTTGCACATCACTATCTTCAATTTTGGTTTCCAACACAATTAATATAATACCATATTGTGTGTATAGCCAAATTTTAGAGCTATTCTTTGAGCTCGGTTGTTTATTAGATGCTTGGATATGCCGACCTAGTTGGGATTTCCGACCCTAAAAAGCTCGTTCTCAATTTCATTAAAAAAACTATATATCTCTTAGGACTTAAGAGTTAGTATACCCCACTTTCATTTATAAAAATCTGAAATTTATCTGATTCAGGCCTTTCACACATAGGTGAACTTTAGTAAATTTATTAAGGTACTTTTTTAGGAAGACACGTGAAGAAATATAAATGACATGACTAATTTTGTGCTTACAATTATTGGATTAAGTTTATTTTAAATGAAAATGTTTAAATACATCATTGCATTGGCTCATCATGTACGTTATTTTTAAATGAAAATGTTTGAAATACACATTATATTGAAATAGATGAAAAGACAATGTGTAATTAGAGAGTTTTATCTTCTTCAACTGCATGTGTTTCTAATGGAGACATAATAAAATGAGATGTAAAGTAAAGCTTAAAGTGGAAATCAGAAAACAAATTAACTAACGGAGTTTTTAACCTTGAAAGGTGAAAATGGAATTCACTGTAAAAGTATACTAACTCTCAGTAATGTGATAGATAACCAATCGTTTCCAATTATAATAAGCTTGTTATTGTAAGCATGTCTATAACCCCAAAAGATATCTTAGAGGGTTAGGATTGTATCATCAATACAAGAAGCATTTCTTGCTCATAGCCAGGCAATGTTGGATTTTAACACACCCCCGCACGCCCAAATCTCACGGAGCGTGGAAATCTATTTGGAGCGTGAAGCTATTAACGGGTGCCTAACATCATAACCGAGCTCTAATACCATGTAAGCATCCACATTTAACTCCAAAAGGTACCTTAAAGGGTGAGAGTTGTCTCACACATATAAGGAGCACAATTGCTCAAGCCTCTACAAATGTGGGATAACCAACAGTTATTGATAGATGTCCTTCGTCCTCAACAATCCAACGTACGATCTTGCTCTTTCCGGCCTCATGGCCATCGACACTTCTTCTAGGGTTAATCCGAACCCTATTGAAGATCTTCTAGTGTTCTCCTCCTACTTCCTCAGTCTACGTTATCAACTGAGCTACACCTGTTAGTTAATTTTTAAAACCATTTCACTATTGAAAAAACTTCATCTGGATGAAGTGACTAAACATGTTTTGGAAACAAACCGAGGACTATATAATTGATTTTAAACAAAGGACACAAAACATGCATATAAATAACTGTTAAACCCCGCTAAGAATATACAGTTATTTATACATAATTGGTATTTTTTTCATTTATCAGTAATGGTGTATTTTATGGTTACTTTATTTTTTTTATAAAGTATAGTAATGATACTTTGAAAGAAACAAACGGTTTGATTGGTTCATGGAATGACTATTCTATGGAATAGAAGGAAAATCAATGACAAAGGGTTAAAAATGGAGGAGTTTTGCATAGAATCCGTCATCGGTTGAAATAACTATTCCTAAATATTACACATCTCATGGAATAGCTATTCCTTCATTTCAAATAGGAATAACTATTCCATGAGATGTGTATTAGCTAGAAATAATCATTCCATCCGAAGGTGGATTCTAGACAAAAACTCTACCACCAACCAACCAACAAAGCCTTAAATCCCAGGCTAGGTGGGGTTGGCTATATGGATCTTCTGATGCCATGAAGCTCTATCAAAAGCTAAATTTTCGTCCATACCGAGCAAACGCATATCCTTAGAAATAGTTTCTCTTCAAGTAATCTTAGGTCTACCTCTCCCTCTACCCTTACTCTCTGTCCATAAGTTCTCACATTTTCGAACTGGAGCATATATTGGTTTACGTAGCACATGTCCATACCACCTTAGTCGTCCTTCTCTTTTATCCTCAATATGTGCCACACTAGTCTTTTGGCGGAAGCACTCATTTCTAATTCGATCCATCCTTGTATGCCCACTCATCCACCTACACATTCTCATTTCCGCCATATTCATCCTTTGAATATGTTGCATCTTAATAGCCCAACATTCACTCTCATATGTCATGTCTGGCCTAACCATCGTTCTATAGAATTTACCTTTCACTTTCAAAGGTATCTTTTTGTCACATAAGACTCCGGTAGCACTTCTCCATTTCATCCATCCTACATTAATTCTATGAGTTACATCATCATTAATCATCCCTTCCTCGTGGAAGATAGAGCCCAAATACCTAAATCATTTGCATTTTGGCACGATTGTATCTCCTAGTTTTACTTCTCCTTTGTCTCCCTTCCTTAAGCTGAACTTGGTGTACAAATATTCTGTCTTACTTCTACTTAACTTAAAACATTTACTCTCTAATGCATTTCTTCACACCTCTAGCTTCTTATTAACCCCTTCCCTTGATTTATCAATCAATACAATGTCATTCGCAAACAACATACACCATGGGAGGTCGTCTTGTATTTTGGTGGTCAACTCATCTATAACTAGGGAAAATAAAAAAGGGCTTAGAGATGATCCTTGATGCAATCCAATCGTGATGGAAAACTCCTCTGTCACTCCTTGCCTAGTTTGAAAACTTGTTACTACCCCTTCATACATGTCCTTTATTAAGATTATGTACTTTACATGAATACCTTTTTTCTCCAATGCGCACCAAAGTACTTTCCTCGGCACTCTATCGTATGCTTTCTCTAAGTTAATGAAAGCCATATGAATGTCCTTCTTTTTCTCCCTATATATCTCTATCAGATTTCCCAGAAGAAAAAGAGCTTCAGTCGTGGACCTACCAGGCATGAAACCAAATTGGTTTACAGAAATCTTAGCGATCATCCTAAGACGGTGTTCAATCTATCTCTCCCAAAGTTTTATTGTATGACTCATCAATTTAATACCTTAATAATTAGAGCAATCTTATATATCTCCTTTGTTCTTAAATATAGGTATAAGGGTTCTTCTTCTCCACTCGTCCGACATTTTCCTCTCCCTATATATAGTGTTAAATAGTTTGGTTAACCAAACTATTCCCTCATCTCCAAGGCATTTCTATGCCTCAATAGGTATGTTATCTAACCCACATGCTTTCCCTACCTTCATCCTTTTCAAAGCTTCCTTCACTTCATTATGCGTAATTCTTCTTGTGTAATTCAGGTTTTTCTCAACTCCGCTTACTTCCAATCCTGCAATGTCATCTTCGTTTCCATCATTGAATAACCGATCAAAGTAGTTTCTCCATCTCTCTTTGATCTCTCTATCTCCTAATAAGAATCTTTGTGTTTCATCTTTAATGCATTTGACTCCATTCAAATCCTTTGTCTTCCTATCCCTCAATCAGGCTAGCTTATATATGTCTCTCTCTCCTACAGGTGTTCCTAGCTTTTGGTACAAGCCTTTAAAGTATTAAACTCATGCTTGATTGACAGCCTTCTTAGCTTCTTTCTTAGCCCTCTTGTATTTCTCAAAAGCCTCACCATGAATTGCTTTTGGTAACATCTTATACCAATACCTCTTCTCCTTTATAACATTTTAAACCTCCTCTTTCCACCACCATGCATCCTGAGGGCGAGGTCCTTGTCCCCTAGAAATCCTTAACACTTCACCTGCTACTGTCCTTATATGTTCTCCCATTACTTTCCATATTGAGTTTGTGTCGATTTCCATATCTCCAAATCCTCCATCTAATACCTTTTTCTTAAACTCCAACATCTTGATACCCTTAATGGCCCACGATCTAATCTTGGGTTCCCTACATTCTTTTCTCTTTCTCTAAATATCCATTTACTTAATGTCCAAGACTAATAGCCTATGTTTAGATGTTAGCGCTTCTCCCAGAATAACCTTACAGTCTTTGCATAAAGCCTTATTTCTACTTATAGTAAGCATAAAATCTATTTGGCTTTGGTTACCCCTACTCTTATAGGTAATCAAGTGAGAATCTCACTTTTTGAACCAAGTGTTGGCTATAACCAAATCACAAGCTAGTGCAAAATCCAAAATTGTATTGCCTTCCTCATTCATAGTGTCATACCCAAAGACTCCATGCACCCAGTCATAGTCATCCCTATTATTCCCCACATGTCCATTTAGATCTCCACCAATGACAAGCTCGTGTTCATTTGGTACATGTTGAGTCTCTACATCCATGTCCTCCTAAAACTTGTCCTTTGTACTTCTATCTAATCCAACTTGGGGGGCATACACACTAACTACATTCAAGGTAGCTTTCCCAAGTATGAGTCTTAACATAATAGTCCTATCTCCAAATCTCTTAACTTCCACAACATTATCCTTTATATTTAGTGCTACCATTATTCTAACTCCGCTCAAACCTTTATTTCCTCCAGAATACCGTAGTTTATAACCAATATTACATATTTCTCTCGCCTTATCTCCTGTCCATCTAGTTTCCTGCAAGGAAACTATGTCCACCTTTCTTCTCTTCATAGTATCTACTAACTCCATAGTCTTTCCTGTAAGGGACACAATATTCCAACTCCCTATCCTAATCTTCTCATGATGGACTAGATTCTTTACTCGCACCCGTCCATAATGTGAGAACCCTTTCCTATATAACACCACATTCGGGCAGTGATGTGGAGGGACTAACTTCTTTGCCCATACTCGTCCATGATGCAAGAACACTTCCTCATACTCCATCTTATCCAGGCGGTGATAAGATGGAACCCCTTGCTCACTTGTCACACCCAAGTGCCGATGTAATGCGTGCCTAGGTGGGCACGTCCCAACGTTATACTTTAATTGTTGAAGATCCATAATGAAAGAATGACATGACTATAAACAAGTTATAGCCGTTTTACACGTTGGCTGTCTACCTATCATACAACCTTCCTCCTTTACCCGAGTTTAGGACCAGCAATACGCAAAAATTCTACCACTTTTAACCATTTTTCATTCATTTTTCTCCTATTCCATGAATAACTATTCCACGTTCTGAACGCACTAAAGTAACCATAGGATGCTCCAATGCTAATAAATGAAAAAAATATCAAATATGTATATTTAATTAACAATATATTCTTAACTATGTTAAACAATTATTTATACATATGTTTTATTTCCTTTGTTTGCAGTCAATTATATAGTCCACAATTTAATTTTCAATAAAATGTGTAGTCACTTCATTCAGATAAAGTTTTCTCAAAGGCCAAATGATTAAAAAAAATGAAACTGCCTTACGTTCTAGCATAAGTACATTAATACTTATAAAGCATACTAAACAAGTTTTTTTAATGAAAGCTGAGGTCAGAGGGAGTTAAGAGAGTTAAGAGGCAAGCATACTACTACCCAAAACTTTACTTCTGAGCTTAATTAAATTAATGATAAAATGAAAATAAGGATAAACAAGAGTAAAATGAGAGTCTCATGTGGACCGATAAGATCCATAAATCTATAAATCTAACAAATAACTATCTAAATTAAATAGGGGAACATGTTACCCCAAATAAGAGCTGTACTATTCTTGCCATGATTTGTGAAAGCATTGGCAACTTGATTTCTTCCCTGAAAATACGTGTGACCTGCAAGTTTAGAAGTTGTTTCGTTTGGTGGCACTCAAGCCAATCTAAATGGATGGACCACAAAACCTGTTGACCTCTTGTCTTGAAGATTTACACCATGTATGCCGAGTTCCATATGAAACCATGACCCAAATAATCCAAGATTCTTCATCTAGAGCCTTCTAAAAATGAGTTGAATGTTCGGTACTTCATCCTCCAATGAGATTTTGTTTCCAAATCAGCCATATGACATGAATGATCGCACTCTGCCAAATGATTTGGATTTATAGACTAAACCGGTGTTGTATTGATGATGAAAAATATTATATAATGAGCTTCCAATATCTATTGATCTTCCGACAAGGGATATAGTGCTTATCTATAATTGGCATGCAAATGGACAGTTGACGAATAAGTTTTGAATAGTTTCTGAGTTGTCCAAGCATAAGCTACATTGCGATGCCATCATGATGTAGAAAGTTTGTGGTCCTACAAAGTGTTGGAATAGGTGAGCGAACACATAAGTGGGTTTGAGCCCATCTAACACAAAACTATCCAATTGGCTTGTGTTAAGACCTAATCTACACTACTTATATACCACTTATAATCCTTGTATATTTTCAGTGTGGAATAACCCCAACATATTCAACAACCCCCTCAAGTGCAACTAGGTCTGAACCAGTTACCACTTGCCAAGCATTCCTTGGCCTATCTCCTCTGAGGCTCAAGGTTAACACAAGGTCTAGTCTTAACCGCTAGTCTAAACTCCACTCGGACTTTCCAAACCCAGGATAATTTTTGGCTGTTAGGCCTTCTCCTGCTTTAATGCCATGTAGAGAATCCGTGGGCCTAGAGAGTGTTGGGCTTGATAGGTAAGTAAACACATAAGTGAGGTTGGGCCTATCTAACACCAAACCAATTGGCTTGTGCTAAGACTCTATCTACACAACTTATATACCACTTGTAAGCGGACAACCTTTTTCGTGACCCCTTTGAAATTCAGGGAGAGGCGAAAGATAATGTGTAGCGAAGTGAGCCGAAAGGATTAGCCCTCATTTAGGTTTGATAAAACATGAATTAAAGCGATGTTGAAGTTGAAATTTAAGTCCAATTTATGTGATAAAAGATACGAGAACGGAATTCCATATTTTAAGATAGAGTTACCACCAGGTTAAGCTCTACCAGGAATTTTGGGTACGATATTTCCATCGGGTGGTTGGACCGTGTTGGTCCCTGCGATTATGTAGTTAGGGTCAAAGGGGAGGTGAATGACCTATTTTCGTGGAATTTATAGACTTACAAAAAGTCTATGTAGCGTGTTTAAAATGATTCGGATATGTTAGATCCAGATGATGCAGATATTAATTATGATGCAATTAAAGTAAAGGCAAAGTAAGAAAAATAAAACACAAGAGATGTATCCTAGTTCGGCCCGACTTACTCTAGTCCCCTAGAGGATTCCTTTTTAACTGATAGGAATCAAGCCTTACAATTTTTCTCTGGACAACAGGATATACCACCAAATTCTCCACTCTGGTTGAGTCCTTCCGGGAGTAGGATATACCACTAAGGCACCAACCTTAGCTAAGTCCTCTCGAGCTTATCTCCGAAAACTTCCTCTCTGAAAGTAGGATATACCAATAGAAGCACTAACTCCTAGCTGAGTGCTTTCTTGTTTAGTAGGATATACCACTTAAACTAACCAAGTCTAAGCTGAGTCCTATAGGGATATACCACTTAAAGAACCAACTCTAAGCTGAGTCCCAAACTCAATACTTACCTAAGTATGAGATATTTGACACTTTATTTTCTCAAAGGGTAGGTTTTGAATTCCTCAAGTTTATAATTTTACTTGGGAATTCATACAAATAGATGTGGAATTGTTTGGTTCTTGGAGGGATTAAGGCACCTCGGGTCGGTAGCCGGGCTCTAGGATATTACTACCACGGCTACTATCGGCCCGAGCCTAAATAAGGAATAGAACGGACTAAAGCGAGGAGTTCATTGGCCGTACATAGTGAACGGGAATGGGGGTAAACCTCTTTCATGACCCATGGCCCCAGTGTGTCACTTGAGTAGGGTTGGTTTTTTGACAAGGAAAGAGCAGAGTTGGTTGTAGTTGAGACACGTTTTTTGGATGGATGATATGGAGTTTATCAAGATGGTTACCCAATTTTTAACCCTAAGAGGGAGGTCATTCATAACCCGCTGGCTCCAGAACCAGCAGAAGTTCCCTAAGTCGATCCCATTTTTTGGAGCTAGTTCGGGAACATTGTGAGAAGGGGAAGGGGCGTCTGTCTGTTGACTTTTTGGAAATGGCAGAAATATACTGGACTAGTGGATTTCTTAAGATATTACAACTCTGAAATCAATCAGTATCTTCTCAACCTATGAACCTTGGGTTTTATAGTCTTCAATTATAAATATAGCCGTTGTGTTCTGTTGGAATGATCTTGAATCCTCACCATTGATAAGTATGAGGTGGAGCTTTCGGAGCCATTGATCTGTCTGTTAGACTCACTAATTGGTCCATTGAAAGAGTTGTTAATAGTCATTTGATTTACATTTTGTGGTTTGCCAAAATTCAAGCAACTTTTTCAGTTGTGTGTTGGGAAACAATGATCCGAAAGAACAAGTTGAAGAAAACAAAAATAGAAGAACAAAAATATGTTATCTCCTTAATCCAAAATGGAAGCATAAGGTCCAAGACAAGTCATTAGGACATACATTTAAGACTATAAATACCTAAGCACACAATGGAAGCATCTGGTTAAAGTTTGGAAGGAAACAAACTTTAAACCTACAAAAGTAGCATCCGAAAAAAGAACTAATTGATGTAGCATCCGGATATATTTGGTCTGGAGACATCCAAAAGACTAAATATCAAGATAAAGGGAATGATTTGAAAGTTACATTTCCCTCCACCTTTTTGGTCTAGAAATCAAATATCCTTTCCCCTTATGGAAGACAAAATAACAGCCAGTACAAATTTCAAAAAAGCACAGAAGGACTGACACAGGAAAGAAAAAAGGTAATAACCTTTTCTATCTAACCAATAAGAAAGGCGCAGGGAGCTCAAACACCAGACTACTGGAATAAAAGTTAGTGTATCGCTAAAATACAAGTAGGATAATTACTCCGTCTAATGGATTGATCAAAGGTTCCGAAAGCACCGCATCTTACTTGATCAATGATGAAATTTCAATTCAACCTTAATGGTACACAATGACTACATTTATGATCCAAGCCTATAAAAGGGAAGCTTCACAAGTTGAGAAGGTGTTGATTGATTCGAGAAAGCATTACACAAGAAAATCTACTATTACAATCAGTAACATAATCCCTCCAAGAACCAAACCATTCAAAATCAGTTTGTAAGGATTCTCAAGTAAAAATAATAAACTTGAAGAGTTCAAAACTCTTTCAAAAGAAAAATCAGTTATAAAGATCTTATACTTGGGTGAGTATTCAGATTGAGATATAGCTTAGAGTTGGTCCTTTAAGTGGGATCTTTCTATAGGACTCAACTTAGGTTTGGCTAGAAATTTCAGTGGTATATCCTGCTAAAGACAAGAGGAATTAGCTAGGAGTTGGTGCTTCTAGTGGGATATGCTACATCTAGAGGAGAAGAAATCTCTGGAGATAAATTGTAAGGCTTGATTCCTACTAGTTGGAAAGGAATCCACTAGTGGAAAATGTTCGGAGTAAGGACACTCCAGGGACTAGAGTAGGTGGGGCCGAACCATGATAAAACTCTATGTTTGATATTCTAACTCTTTACTTTATTTGCACAATATTGCATATTTGCATCATCCGGATCCAATATATCCGGAACATATCAAACACGTTATACAAAGACTTTTTAAAGTCTGTTTAATTCCGTAAAAAGGGTCATTCACCCACTCTAACCTTATTTAGACCCTTATAGGGACCAACAAGTGATATCAGAGCTCATGCTCACAAATATAGATCTAATAACCTCGAGCTAAAGGTCCATATTTTCGTCCAAGAATCAAAATGAGTTTCCAAAACACACAACTTCTTCCTGAGGGTATGTCTATTATCTGTCCTCCACTCTTCACCGTTGAACACTACACATTCTAAAAGAATTGGATAAAGAATTTCATCCAGGTACAAAGCATGATGGCATGGATGGCCATTGTAGATGGTCCATATGATCCTACTCACGAAGTATAGCGTATAATAACCCAGAAGCCCTCAAATCTATGGGATGAGAATGATTACAAAAGATTGCATGAAAACACAAATGCTATTAACATGCTTCATTATGCTCTTGGTGTAGTTGAATTCAACAGGATATCTAGATGTGAAACTGTGCAAGAGATCTAATAGAAGCTTGAAGTAACCTATGAAAGAACAAACAAGGTCAAGGAAGTCAAAATTGATATCCTACAGTAAAAGCTAGAATCTTTCAAGATGGAGCCCAAAGAATCCATCAACAGCATGAACACTAGATACATCAATCTAGTAAATGAGATGAAAAGGCTCGGAAAGGAGATCTCAGAACTAGACATGGTCAAGAAAGTACTCCAGAGTCTCACCAAGGAATGGGACAACAAAAAGACTGCCATTGAGGAAGCTCATGACTTAAACCTCTATAGTTATGATGAGCTCATTGATAATCTCCTAGCTCAAGAGCTATCCTTGGAGATATATACCAATAGGAGAAAAAGCTTGAAGAGAAGAAGGCCATCATGCTCAAGGCAGATTCCGCTGGATCAGCTTCCTCCGGATTGGACAAGTAACTAAAGGAGTCTCATTACAATAAAGAAGATATGGCTATGCTAGCCAAATATTTTAATAGATTTCTAAAGAAGTAAGATAGGAGGAGCTCTATAAGGTATGAGTCTAAGAGATTGAAAGAAGGCACTTCTAAAAGGGACAAGCCAAGAAAAGCTCCAAAAGAAAAGAAAGATCCGAAAAAAGATGATGCCGACTTTGAATGTGGAGAAAAAGGCCACTGCAGAACTAGATGCCCCAAGCTCAAAAAAGACAAGGAATACAAGAAGAAAGCTATGGTGGCCACATGGAGCAATAGTGAAGAAAGCAGTAGTTCATCTTCAATAGAGGAAGGAGAAATAGCTAACTGTGCATTCATGGCACTGACAGATTTGAAGGAGAACAATCCAGAAAAAAACTATCTAAGCAAGACACTGAGCAAATTGAAGAATCAGAATTAGAAACAGCTAGTACTAAGGTAAACTCTTACTCTATTTCTATTTCTAACTTTGAAATTGCTAGAGCTTTAGGATTGTGATCAAGAATGTGAGGAAGAACATAAGAGCCATAAAATTCCTATGAAGACAAGTAATGGAGCTTGCGGAAGATGCTGAAGCATTGGCACAAGACATCAATCTAATAGGAGCCACAAAGCACATTGATGTAGTTAAAGAAAACTTCCTGAGAAATCAAGTGCAGACATTAAGTGCAAATCTAACTGGATTAGATAGGGAACTAGCGCTAATGAAGGAAAATCCCTCACAAAGAAGAAGGAACCCAAGATAAGCAACACAAAGAAATCCAAACTCTATTGCTAAGAAGAATCCAGGGCCCCCAAATCAAAATGAAAAGAAAGTTAGCGGGCAACCTCAAGCACAAAGATACACAGCTGCTCAAAAGGGAAAGGCTAAAGTAGTCTATAATGAGCAAACTGTCAAGCAAAGAAAGACCCATAGAGCAGAAATTGCACCTCCAACCATCTTTCGGATACATATCGGACAGAAAAGTCTACATGAAGCTGGATAAATTGGAAATTATGGGCAGGAAGATCTTAAGAAGATCCAAAAGAAGCTAGAACAAAATAAATTTTGGGGTACAGGTTTTGTGGGAAAAATAATCATATTACAAAGTTATATAGATTGAAAAATAGGTATTATAATGTTTAACCTTGGCCTGAAATGGTTGATAACCCGAGAGGACCCAGATTTGATTAGGTACCCAAACCCACTTGATCTATTTTACAGGTATGCCTTTGGTCCATAGTAGATCAACACATATGGTACATTGATAGTGGATGCTCTTGGCACATGATCGATGATGAAAAAGGCTTCATTACTCTAACCAGGAAGAAAGGTGGAAAAGTAAGCTTTGGAGATAATCAAAAGGGACATTTATCATTAGACACAGAACCATTGGATCTTATCTAAACATAGAAGATGTCTCACTAGTTGATGGACTATAGTTCAACTTGCTTAGCGTAGCACAACTCTGTGACAAAGGGAGAAAAGTCATCTTTGACTCCGGAGGATGCTCAGTTAGTGATAGTAAGTCAAATTAACTCATTCTTCATGTACCTAAAGTAAACAATGTCTATTATGTTAACATTAAAAATGAGAAAAAGAATATGTGCTTGGTATCTAGAGAAGAAGTATAATGGCTATGGCACCAGAGGTTGGGACATGTAAGCATGGACCTTCTATCCAAACTAGCCAAAAAGGAATTGGTTGTGGGTTTGCCTAAGGTTGATTTTGATAAGAATCAAACATTCATTGCATGTTAATTAGGTAAGCAACATAAAAAAGCTTCCCTTCCATCACCTATATACCTTCGAAGAGAGTTCTTGAACTCTTACACATTGATCTCTTTAGTCCAATCAAAAAATGAGTTTAGGTAGAAGAGAATACACCATGGTCATTGTGGATGATTATTCTTGCTAAACTTAGGTTGCTCTACTAGCTAGCAAAGATGAAGCCTTTGACCATTTCTCAAAAATATTCATTCGGATAGAAGTAGAACAGGGAATAAGCATTGCACGCATCTGGAGTGATAATGGAGGAGAATTCAAAAATAAGCATTTTGTTGAATTTTGTGAATCCAAAGGCAATGAGCACTACTTTTCTACTCCTCATAAACCTCAACAAAATGGGGTTGTTGAATGGAAAAATAGAACAATAGTTGAGATAGCTCGAACAATGCTAAGTGAGAACAATCTGCCTAAGTATTTTTGGGGTGAGGCCATAAAAATGACATGTTATATTTTGAATATAGCTCTCATTAGAAAGACCATAGAAAAGACCCAATATGAAATCTGGAAGGGACCAAACCCAAAATAGGGTATTTCAAAGTCTTTGGATGTAAATGCCATAACCAAAATGATATAGAACAATTAGGAAAATTTAATCATACATCTGATGAAACAATTTTCCTTGGCTACTCAACATATAGTAAAGCTTACAGAGTCTATAACAAATGAACCCAAACTATGGTAGAGTCAATACATGTAGATTTCGATGAAACTAACCTTGTAGGGAAAACAAGTTCCAATCTGGAAGATGTAATTCTGGAAGTTGAAAACTCTGGAGAAAAGGAGGAAGTACAAGTTCCAGATACCTTTCAAATAAAGAAGTAGAAAGTAGAAGATGAAGGAATCAACTTCAACTCAAAAGTACCATAAGGAGATCTCAATCAAAATGAGAAAAATTTTATTGATGATAAAGAGGAGAAAGCTGAAGTTGAACAAAATAAGCACTAGTTTAGAATACAAACCTTCAAATAAAGATCTGGACCCATAGGAATCATCTAGTTGAAGTCATTTTGGACAATGTCCAAAATCTAGTCAAAACCAGAGGATAACTCAACCGAATGATAAGCCATGCTGCTTTTGTCTCTCTTATTGACCTAAATAAGTTTCAAGATGTTGAAGGAGATGAAAGCTAGATGATGGCAATGCAAGAAGAGCTAGATCAATTCACCAGAAATGATGTCTCGGTTCTAGTACCACTTCCAGAAGGAAAATCAATCATTGGCACCAAATGGGCATTCCAGAATAAACTAGATGAATCCGGAGCTATGGTGAGAAACAAGGCAAGATTAGTTGTCCAAGGCTACAATCAACAAGAAGGCATTGGCTTTGAAGAAACCTTTGCTCCAATAGCAAGATTAGAGGCAATCTGGATCTGTGTGCATTTGCATCATTTATAGGATTCACATTGTTCCAAAGGGATGTTAAAAGTGCATTTGTAAATGGACCAGGAAGTGCTCTATGTCAAGCAACCACCTGGATTTGAACACTCAAAACATCTGGATCATGTATATGAACTAAAAAAGGCCCTCTGTGGATTGAAGTAAGCACCAAGAGCTTGGTATGATAGACTTACTTCTTTCCTCATATCCAAGGGTTACATCCAGGGTAAAGTAGATACAACTCTTTTCATCAAGAAGAAAATGAGTGATGTTATTCTAGTCCAGATTTATATGGATGACATCATCTTTGGGGCAATAGATGAGAAGATGTGTGAAGAATTTAGCACTTAAATGCAGAAGGAATTTAAGATGTCCATGATGGGAGAACTGAATTTCTTCCTTGGCCTATAAATCAAGTAGAGTCTGGATGGGATTTTCATTAATCAGTCCAAATACACCAGGAAGATTCTGAAGAAATTTAAAATGGACAAGATCAAGCTTATGTCCACTCCAATGGGATCAGATACAGTTCTATCAAAGGATTGTGAAGGAGAAGATGTAGATCAAAAGCTTTATAGAGGAATGATTGGTTCACTTCTATACTTGACAACTCGTAGGCCCAACATACACTATGTAGTTTGCTTCTATGCAAGGTATTAAGCCAATCCAAAAGATTTACATCCTAAAGTAGTGAAAAGGATTCGTACATATCTTCTAGGAACCATTAAAGTTGGGCTATGGTATCCTCGTAATGGAGATTTCACACTACAAGGCTTCACTGATGCAGACTATGGCAGAGATACTCTTGAAAGAAAGAGTAGATCCAAAGGTTATCGCTTCCTTGGAGATTGCTTGGTATCATGGTATAGTAAGAAGCAAACTTCAGTTGCCTTATCAACTACAGAACTAGGATATATAGCAGCTGGAAGTTATGTTGCCCAACTCTTATGGATCAAGCAACAATTGGAAGACTATGGAGTTCAATCCGGATGTGTGGATGTTATGTATGATAATAAAAGTGCAAATGATGTGTCAAAGAATCTAGTACTCCATAATAGGATAAACCATGTTAACATCAGACATCACTTCATCTGGGATCATGTAATGAAGAAGGAAGTTGCATTGGTCTACATTCCAACAAATGAGAAAAGGGCAGACATCTTTACTAAGCCATTAAGTAAAGATCAATTCAACAAGCTAATAGAATCAATTGGAATGTCTAATCCAATTTGAAGATGGATCCGAAAGATGATCTGGAATTATCTTGGTTTTCCACAAGTCAAATAAATCCAGTAAGAAAGAAGATAAATTTTGACTCTGGATCCGGAGGGAATATTGCCAGCTTAGCAGACATCTTTACTAATGAGAAAAGGGCAGACATCTTTACTAAGCTATTAAGTAAAGATCAATTCAACAAGCTAATAGAATTAATTGGAATGTCTAATCCAATTTGAAGATGGATCCGAAAGATGATCAGGAATTAGCTTGGTTTTCCACAAGTCAAATAAATCCAGTAAGAAAGAAGATAAATTTTGACTCTGGATCTGGAGGGAATATTGCCAGCTTAGCAGATAGACTTGACAAACGGCAGTAAAAGTGTGAAAAAGGTTACTGTACACATTTTGAATTTCAAACGTTTATTGGGCATTACACACTCGGCAAAGATCAATAGCTGGATTTAAAATAAATTGTTCCAATTCTCCAATTAAATGCCATTTACCTCTCTCCTCAAACTTAACTACCACCTCATCAATCTAGTTAAGTTTAACTGCGTCTGGATTACCATTCTACCCTCGCTCTTGAAAACTCTTTTAAAAGCTCCCAATTTCTTCTTCATCCCCATGCGAGTAACTACTCTACTGTTACTCTGCAAATTTTATTTTAGAAACCCTGAATTCCTAGAAACTCTCTCAAAATTCTCAAATGGCAACTACAAATTCACAAGCCCCAGTCACACTTCTCTCAAAGAACATCTTTAAGGTGGAAGATCTTAAGGATTCTGATTTCATTCTAGTGTAGAAAGTTGTATCAGACTCTATCATCCCATTTCATTTTCTGTTTTCAACAGACCCTATAAATTAACTCCCTTAAGATCAACAGCTCGAAACCTTCCTAAAAATGCACAACCCAACCTACCATGTCTTCGTAAAACAATTTTACGATAGTCTCAAAACCCACAATTATTATGATGCCCTCCAGACCACCATAGATGGCAAGGAGATAACTTTGACTCTAAAGTTATTTGTAACTCATTTCAACATGAAGAATGATGGAGTGGTGTTAAGGGCGGATGGAGATGAACAAGCCATCAAGTATGAACCCATGAAATGGCTTTCAGCTTGTTACTTTAAGATAAATTGTCCACTTATTGGCCAGAGACTCCAAGGTAGTCGCAGTTCGTTATGGCTAAATTTGTATTGATCCAGAAGGGCTCTCTCACAATAGCCTCTACATTCCAACACTGTGTACTACAGCACTGGGCTGAAAGCACAGTAGTCAATATGCTCGTGCTCCTCATCCATTTCATCTAGCAGCACAAGCACTCTCACGGAGGTCTAATCACCAAAATCTTGATTGAAAATGGAATCGATGTCACAAAAGAGGAAGTAGTGGATGGGAAGGAAAATTTGGAGAAAAATTTCAAGAACTTATCCTTTGGAGAAATATGGGACGAAGAAAAGGCAATAAGACAGAGAGAAGATAAGAAAGGAAAAAGCAGGGCTAGGAAGGCCAGAGCAAAAATTGCTCCATAGGTAAAGAAGGCAAGAACAACAAAGCCCAAGGCTCAGAGAAAAATCAACCCAACCCAGTTGTGGAAGAAAATGAAGACACACTATCCCTTAATCAATTGATGAAAACTACCCTAGACAAGCCTAAGAAAAGAGGTAGGCTCATCAAGGCTACAGACAAGAAGAAGAAGACTATCACTTTTGATGACAGTAAGGCTTCTACAATTGCTGCTGCTTCCACTGAAGCAGGAAGAGTAAAGGGAGCAAAATAATCTCTACAGTAGATAATAAATTATTCAGATGAGCCCAATAGTACCACTGAAGAGGAGGAACTTATTCTAAACGAGCACTCATCCGGAAGGAATCAACTTTCAGTGTCCACTGAAGGCTAAGAGGATAAAATTGGCTGCCAAAAAGCCAGTTATTGTTATTCACATCCAAGAACTGGTTCCTAAGTCCACTCAACCAATAGATATGGGCAAAAGAAAGGAAGTTGTTGTTGTTGCTGAAAAGTCAGTCATCCCGGATAACCTTAATCCAAAGGATCCTTAATACGAAGAGTAGATGGCAAAAGTTAAAGCTAATATGAAATCCAACCAACTGACCAAGGAGGGACCTGGAGGCTCATCCTGAGCAATAGCCATTGATAATCCAACAATCCCGATAGCATCAATAGACCTGGCTCTTCTACACGAAAGCAAATATCAGGAGGAAGACCTCTTTCTATTTAAGGACAAAACTAAACCTCTTTCGGATAACTTATTAAATCCAGTAGGTAAAGTGGTTGAGTTAGAAAGACTTGAAAAGGCAACTGGAGGGGATGATGAGGATTGTACCATCATTCTAGATCAAGAAGAAGAGGTGGAAGTTATAAGTCCTATAAAGCCACTTAGAGGGAAGACTGAGGATAATTTCAATCTTCCGAATACTGGGGAAAAAAATCAGATAGAAATAGAGCTCATTCAACCACAACAAATAAATGATGTAATCCCCATCTTCAATTCTTCTAATGATGCTGACTTGGTTGGTGAAACCACTAAGGATAACTTAGGTATAGACATCCAAACTGTATCTAAGGAAAATCAGTCTATCTCGGAGCTTAAAGCTCCGGAGGAGGGAGTAAGTCTAAGACTCATTGAGCACACTTCTAAAGTGGACTCTAAGAGTGAGGCTACTCCGGAGGAAAGGTTGGAGAAATAGAGAAAGGATGAGGCCAGTGAAAATGAATCCTCTAAATCAGAAGATTCTGGAAGTAGCTCTGGATCTAAAGAATCTTCATACTCAGATAGCATCCTGAAAAAGCCAATAGTAAATCTAAAACCAACAAGAGCAGATAAGTTAAGGGTGGCCATGAAAATGATTGAAGAAGCTATGATTGAAGGATAAAGAGAAGGGGATATCAAATAGAGTCTCTGAAACAAATGCAACTCCCTAAAATCTGTTGAAAATAGATAGAGGACAACTCCCTAACTCTGGATCTCAAAACAAAATTGGTGGAAATCAAGGGATCCTTGCGGAATATAGTCATAAGAGTTGAAGCATTCCCCTTTGCTAAAATAGTCACAAGCTTTTCCCTCTCCAAATTACTTCGGTGCTAGAATAGATAAATTCAAATATTGCAGGAGCAAATCGCTCTATAGATCAAGCACTCACCAGAGCTGACAATAATTGTTCAACCCTCATGGGTCAGATCACCTCATCCTCCACTGATCTAAAAACTGAGCTGCACGAGTATAAAGACCGTAAGTTTGAAAGCATGGAAAAATTCTTTCCCGGACCAATAGTTGAAGTTGAAAAGGGCATTATATTTGGGCTTACATTTTTGATTGAAGAACAACAACTTTCCCAAGAAATGCTTTGCACTTTTCTCAATGAAAGACTACCCAAACTTTTAAGGAAGCATATGGATGACATCAATGATGATTTTTCAAGTCACCTATCCAAAACAGATAAGCTCATAAAAAATTTAAAGGATGAATTCCATAAGGATATGACAACTTTCAACTCCAGTCTTCACAACGTCCGAAGAGACATTATTCAAGAGGTTGATTCATTAAAGTTAGGTATGGCTAATCATTCTCTTAACACTCCCGTCACATCCAGATCTTCTGCAGTTATTTCGGAAAGCCATCTCCTTCCAGTTGTCCAGAATCTTGTCCAATATATTGGAGACACCGAATTTTTTGGCTACAAATGTGGATGAATGCTTCTCAAGGCTCTCTTCCCATTCTTTGAAAAAGAGGACAAACAACACGCTCTATAAATGATTCCAGATATGGTTAAGTCCTATAAGCAGCTCTGGGACCAGCTCAAAACTGTCCATCTCCTTCCAGCAACTATTGAAACCATTATCGAGAAGTGCCTGGAAGGAAATGTTGATTATTCCATCTATTCAGAGGATTGGCAGAAGAGTTAGGCCAACAGAACATACATGGTAATTGACCCCCAATCTGATGTAAACAACAAGGGGGAGAAGAACACAATAACTAAAGGAGATGAAGCTATGGAAATAGATGAGTATTATAGTTAGCTATTTTTACTTGCAAAATTTTGTAATAGCTAGCTATGTAATTTTCTTTCAGTTATATATATTTTTGTAATTTGTAATCCGGAACTTCATGTGGTTAACTATTGTTTACAACAGAAGTATATATAGTGAAATCAATTCTACTCAAAAATCGCTTCTAAGTACAATCTATAATTGTACTTAAAAAACTTAGAAGCTAGAATGCAAAAACATTAGAGGAGTTAGAATGCTAGAATAATAGTGGTGCAAATCTATAAATGACTAAGTATCAAGAATCATACTTAGCTCATAAAATCCCTTTCCTTATGCTTATATGTGCTTAGTTTTTGTTTCCATCTAATAGGGGAGATTGTTAGGAAACAATGATCTGAAAGAACAAGTTGAAGATAGATCCGGATCAAGTTTGAAGAAAACAAAAACATAAGAAAAAATATGTTATTTCTTAATCCAAAATGGAAGCATAAGGTCCAAGATAATTCATCAGGACATACATTGAAGACTATAAATACCTAAGCACATAATGGAAGCATCTGGTTAAAGTTTAGAGAGGAAACAAACTTTAAACCTTCAAAAGTAGCATCCGGAAAAAGAACTGACTGAAGTAGCATCCAAATATATCTGAAGACAACTGGAAGACTAAATATCAAGACAAAGGCAAGGATTTGAAAGTTACATTTCCCTCTACCTTTTTGGTCTAGAAGTCAAAGATCCTTTCCCCTTATGAATGATAAAATAATAGCTTGCACGCATTTCAAAAAAGGATAAAAGGACTGATATAGGAAAGAGAAAAGGTAACAACCTTTTCTACCTAGACCAATAGGAAAGGTGCGTGGAGCTCAAACACTGGACTACTGGCATACGAGTTGGTGTATCGCTAAAATACAAGGAAAACAATCACTAATAACTTTTTGGCCTCAATCCCAAGGATTCAAATGGGACAATTACTCAGTCTAACAGATTGATCAATGGCTCCGGAAGCGCTACATCTTACCTAATCAATGGTGAAGATTTAATTCAACCTCAACAATACACAACAGCTAAATTTATAATCCAAGCCTACAAAAGGGAAGCTTCACAAGTTGAGAAGGTGTTGATTGATTCGATAAAGCATTACACAAGAAAATCTGCTATTGCAATCAGTTATATAATCCCTCCAAGAACCAAACTGTTCAAAATTAGTTTGTAAGAATTCTCAAGTAAAAATTATAAACTTAAAGAGTTTAAAACCCTTTCGAAAGAAAAATCAGTTATAAAGATCTCATACTTGGGTGAGTATTGAGATTGGGATATAGCTTAGAGATAGTTCTTTAAGTGGGATTTCCCTATAGGACTCAGCTTAGGTTTGGCTAGAAATCTAAGTGGTATATCCTGCTAAAGACAAGAGGACTCAGCTAGGAGTTGGTGCTTCTAGTGGTATATCCTACTTCCAGAGGAGAAGAAATCTCTAGAGACAAATTGTAAGGCTTGATTCCTGCCAGTTGGAAAGGAATCTACTAGTGGAAAAAGCTCGAAGTAAGGACACTCCGAAGATTTAAGTAGGCGGGGTCGAACCAAGACAAAACTCTGTATTTGATATTATAACTCTTTACTTTATTTGCACAACATTTCATATCTGCATCATCTGGATCCAATATATCCGAAACATATCAAACATGCTACATAAAGACTTTTTAAAGTCTATTTAATTCTGCAAAAAGGGTCATTCACCCCCTCTGACCTTATTTAGACCCTCACAAGGACTAACATTGTGTGAGCTCTGTGCGCCTTTTTATTGGTCTATGTAAAAAGGTTGTTATCTTTTTCTCTTTCTGTGTCAGTCCTTTTTTTGAATTTGTGCAAGTTGTCACTTTTTCAATCTCCAAGGCAAATAGGAACTTTGACTTAAGACCAATATTGGAGGGAAAAATAATATTCAAATATTTTCCCTTTTGTCTGTCACTTGAATCATCCAGATGTCTTCAGATTTCAATTTATCTGGATACTACTTCAATCGGTTGGTTTCTCCTAATGCTGCCTTCTTATTCTTGGGGGATGCTATCTTCTATTTTTGGACCTAGATGCATATTTCCTTGGACTTAGTGACTTGTTTATAGTTAGAGCTAAGTCCGGATGCAATCCTTTTGTACTTGATGGTTTGTTTCCCTTAAACCATAATCTGGATGATCTATTTGAGCTTTGGAGTTATGTTCCTTCTAGACCTTTGATCAAGATACTTCCTTCTTGATTCTAGCAAGGACATCGGGATAGTTGATTTGTGCTTTGGGTTTTATTTCCTTTCAAAACTGTGATGTAGAGTTTGTCTTCTTAAATCTTTACAATTGCTTCTGGATGTTGTTTTTCCAACAATCTCCCCCATTTTAATAGAAACAAAAACCTAAAGACAGAATTATATAGAAGGGATATATGACTGAGTATGATTCTTGATACTTAGTCATTTGCATGGTTTTCTCCCCTATAGTTCTAGCATCCTAGCTCTCCCAATATTTTTGCATTTCAGCTTCTAAGTTTTTAAAGTACAATTGATAATTGTACTCAAAAGCAATTTTGAATGATGATTTCACTATATAACTTCTGCTATTAACAATGGTTAACATTAACGACATGCAGTATTACAATTACAAAAAGTTATAAGTGAAATATGATGCATAACTAGCTATTATAAAGACATTAAGTGATTCTAGCTATCAAGCTATGGTTGAGGCTTCTTGCCTTCTTTAGTTATGCTCCAGGTTCTTTCTATTTGTTTTTCTCCCCCTTTTTGTTAGCATTAATTGGGGGTACTATTTCAATGACTCTTTGCCTATCTCGTTATCTTTCCCAAGCTCTAGAGAGAAGTGTGTAATCCGGATTCCCAGCTAACTTTTGCTCAATAATCTTGTTTATTGTGGAAGGCACAATGTAAATTGACTTAAGAGATTTCTGTAGTTGAACATAAGCTCTTGTTAGATAAGGATGATGCTTAAGAGCATATTCTATGTATTCCTTTTCAAAGTATAGGAGCGTTCCTCTGATAAGTGAGACCATGAACTTGTATCCCCCATAGCTTATTTCACCTATTTACTGAACCAATTGCTGGAAGAATGGGAGTAGTAGACTCTCATGGATATATCTGGATGGAGTTAATCTGGATGGAGTTGTGATGCTTAAGTTGGATAGAGAGGATCCAAGCTGAAGAACTTCATCTTTTACAGTTTTGCCACTGTTGTGGATTCCTTCATTGAGGTGCCGGAGCTCAATATTGAACATGTCTGTCTAGTTTCCAATTGTTTACTCCATTGAGTACATACTGGTTTGGATATCTGTTCCAAAATCCTCATGAGCTTTATCTATGATGGATGGTAGCTCATCTTTGAGGAATTTTATCAATTGTTCACTAAATGATAGAGTGATAGTAGATGGGGTGGATTTTAGCATATCTTCAAATTTCTTATCCATATACTCTTTTAGCCCATTTAAGGAAGAAGTCACATGCTCAAGGATAGTTCCCTTGCTTGATTCTACTTCAATAACGTTTGTAGTGCTTACTACTTTACTTCTGCAATCTCACTAGATAGATTTTCCAATGCTAGATTAACTTTGGATATAGCTTTTTTAGCCACATTGTCAGCCTTTTGAGAATTGCGCACTGTTTGCTCAATATCTATCAGCTTCCTTCTCACTTCTCCCTATTGATATTTTAAGTCTTGGGAAATTGATAAATTTTGAGTGAAAGAATCAATCTTTCCCAGTCTTGTATAGATGTCAGGGAGGATTGGCTCAATTTCTGAATTTTTCCCCTTCTTATCCTTAGTAGCTGCTTCTTGTTCTATTCCCAAGCCATCCTCAATTTTTCAGCTTTTGTGGTAGGAGTGTTTGGAGTGTTTGATCTAGGTCTGAGCTCAAAGCATGGGGTAAATGAGCTTTCATCCTCATCCTTTTCTTCTTCCTCATCCTCATCTTCTTCAACACTATCATCAGATTTTTCATTATTTTCATCATCCCTTTCCTCTTTTCTGTTTTCATAATTCTGATTTCCACCACTCCTATGTTCTTCTCCATACTTTTTATTTTCTCTTTGCTCCTCCGGAATGACCTCACCCTTTGAGTTTGCCGATGTGGCATTCACATTGGAACTCAGATATATTCCCTCCTCCAGAACATTAAGTTCCAGGCTAGGCTCAACTTTTTTAATACAATAGTTCCATTCAAGTTGCCTTGATCTTCTTCATGCTCAATGTCAGCAGAGATAGCGTTTAGATCAATTTTTACCTCTTCAGCTTGCTGTATTGGATTGATAGAAGCTGCTTGTGCTTGATCCTTAGGAGAGTTGGTAATGTCCTCAACTTCCTTTTCTTGCGCCATTTTTGGACTTTTAGCATTCTCAACTTCCGGATTGAGATGAAATTCTAGAAGATTTGTTTGAAATTTAGCACCTTCTAGTTCTAGAGGAACTGCTAGATTGACTACTCCAAATGAGCCTTTGGGTCCTACTGGAGTTGAAATAGAATCATAATCTTTTTGGTTCACTCGAACAACATCCATCATTTCATTGAATTCTGGATCCTCCCGAAGCTGAGTTTCAACAGTGGCTTCCAATGTCCTTTTTGCTTTCATGGCTTCAAAGAAGGTTGGTCCCATTTTGGTTAACTTTCTCTTAGGAAAAACTTCTTTTTCAGCCTCATCAAGGGTTTAAGTAGCACCCCTTTTTCTTCCCACTTTAGTTGTAGTAGCTTTAGCTGATTTCTTCTTAGGTTTCTTCGGAGATTATTCTAGAATTTGATTAAGGGTCAGATTATCCTCATCAATTTCTTCAACAATTTCTTCTTCCAGGTTAATTTTATTTTAAGCCTTGGGCCTGCTGGATCTTAGTCTCTTGATCATAGAAGCCTTTTCAACAGTATCTCCAACTTTCCATATTCTGCTCTTTTCTTATTTTTCCCTCTTTTGTCTTAGGGCCTTCTCCTCATCCCATTTCTCATTAAATGTGAGCTTTTTGAAAATCTTTTCAAGGATGGTGTTTCCTTGATCAGGCTCTACTTCAAACAAATCCACTTGATGTTGTGCAAGGATTTTGGTGATAAGAGTTCTATGGGAGTACATGTGTTGCTTCATATAGTGAATGAGCAAGACTGGCATATTGACTTGTCTTCCCTCAAACCATTGTTGAATAACACAGTGTCGAAAGGCTGAGGTAGTGTTGAGGGATCCCTTCCAGACTAGGATGAGTCTTGCTATTACAAAGTGAAGGGTCCTTGGCATTTTTGGCCAGTGTGTAGCTGTTTTATCCCTAAAGAACCTCTCCAGAAGCCACATCTGAGGATCATACTTAATGATGAGCTCATCTCCATCATTCCTTATGATTACTCTACTATTCTTCATCTCAAAATGAATGACAAAGAATTTAGGGGTGATTGTGATTTCCTTCCCCTGCATTGTGGTCTAAAGTGAGTCATAGTGCTTGCGAATTTTTAGGTTTTTATAGAATTCTTTGACCAAGACTGGATACGTTGGGTTTGTCATCTAGAGAAAGATCTCCAAATGTTAGTCTTTTAGAAGGAGTTGAGTGTAAGGTTCTGTGGTAAAGAGTTACTCATCATCCAAGTAATCAGATGGAGTAATGGTGTCGATGTCTTTGAATTTGATGGGAATGAAATCTTCATCCTCAATAGAGTCCATTGGAACTAAGTTCTTGGGATAGAAGGTAGTTTGATTCTTTGTTCTTGCCATTTAGGAGTTTAGAAAAGGATGTTGGAATTTAGGGTTTCTGAAAACAAAATAGTAGAGTAACTGTAGATTTGTTGCTCGCATGAAGATGAAGAAGGATTTTGGGGCTTTTTATAGAGTTTTCAAGGTGAGGGTATTTTAGTAATCCAAAAGCAGTTAAAACTAATTAGATTGATGACTTGACAGTTAATTTTAAGGAGAGAGGTTAATGGCGTATAAACCGAACAATGGGAACAGTTTTATTTAATTTCCAACTGTGGGATTTTACCGCCCAATAACTATACAATAAACATTTGAAATTAAAAAATGTATAGTTACTCACAGCTACTTTTCAGCGCCTTTACTGCCATTTGTCATATCTATCTACTGAGGTGGCAAGGTTTTTCTTCCAGACTAAAGATTTGTGCGTATCTCCTTTACTTCTTCGATTTTCTCTTCCGGAGTTAACTTTTAAAGTAATTCTTACTTGTCCTTTTTTGAAACCCCTTTTTCGTTTTTGGCTTTAATATAGTGTCCATATTTAAGGTTGTTGACCTGGTATATTATGTTGCCAGAATCCTTTAGAGGCTCTTTTTCAGCTTGTGAGCATGATCCTGATGCTTTGAGTCTTTGAATCTGGATGATATGCTTTAGCACTGATCTCTTCTTGAATGGCTACTTGGAAAAAGAATATTCTTGAGGGTTGATCTGATTTTTCTGGTATGATCAACATCTTGCCTTCATCTCCTTATCTTCATGAATTTAGAGAATTTTTTTATGCCCTTCCAGTGTTACCACTAGATATATTTCTAAAGGCTTTTCTTCTTTCGAAGTTATGTCTTCTAGATCTTGACTTGTTTCCTTATCCGGGTTAGTGTGATGAAGGTATTTCATCACGAGTTGCCTGCCTTGATCATCCACAATCAATTGGTTAGGTTTATTGATCTTTGCGTGGATTCAAGACATAGCTGCAAAATAGATTAAGTGATTTTGGTCCCCAATCAGACTTGGGTCCTCTCGAGTTAGCCACCTTTTCAGGTTGTGGATGAGTGTTATGATTCTCCTTGTATCTACATACTTTAGCTGTATGATTACTCTTACCACAAAAAGTGCATCCGGAGATTTGAGTGATTTGTTCCGGCTTCCTTCTTTGCCTGACTTGTTGGTGATGATAAACCTTTTCACCTTTTTTTTCAAAGTATCAGAGTGTCTCCATTCTTGAGGAGATTTTCTCATGGACCCATTCCCTTTTTGATCAACTATATGTCTTTGCCCTGGGGATTGTTTGCTGACATTTCTCCTTCTTTATTTTCACAAATCCAGATTTCTTCTTTGTTTTGTGGTCTGGGGTGATCTTTCAAATGCTTCTTTTAACAAGTCTAGTTCCTTATTTATCTCAAATAGGTTGGCACTTAACATTTGCACTTGATTTTTCAAGTGGTTTGGTTCAGTAGCATCAATATGCTTTATACCTCTTATCAGATTAATGTCTTAGGTTATAGCTTTGTTTGCTTTAGTGATCTCCGTTGCTTGTCTTTGAAGAGATTTGACATCTTTTTCATTCTTCCTTACATTGTTGAAATCAATTCCCAAGGCCCTGGCAAGTTCTAAGTTAGACAGAGAGTTAGAGTGAGAGTTTACCTTTGTACTTTCTGACTTTGATTCTGATTCTTCTATTATCTTAGTGACTTGCTCAGGTATTCTTCTTTCGAATTGATTTGCTTACAGCTCTGTTAGTGCAATGAATGCACAATTGGTAGTCTCTTCTTCTTTTGTTGAAGACAAGCTGCAGCTTTCCCCACCGTTGCTCCATGTAGCCACCATTGCCTTCTTTATGAAGTTTTTATTGTTTTTGAGCTTACGATAGTTTTTATTAATGTCCCTTTTCTCCGCATTTGTAGCAGGCAGTGTCTTTCTCCGGATCTTCTTTTCTTTCGGACTCCTCTTGTACTTATCCTTCTTGGAGCTTCCTTCTTTCCAATTTCTAGAGTCAGATTTTCTGAAGCCTTTCTTTGACCTTCTCCCTTCCTCTTTCAGGAATTTGTTGAATTCCCTGGTTATCATTGCCATATTATCATTTTTGCAGGAAGATGACTTTGATTGTCCTTCTAATCCGGAGGCTTCTATTCCGGATGACTTTTCCTTTAATGCAATTGTTTTCATCTTCTCCTCAGGCTTCTTCTCTTGCTGACTATATCTTTATAAGGATAGTTCTTGAGTTAGGAGATTGCCAATGAGCTCATTATATCTATAAAATTTCAAGTCATGAGCTTCCTCAACGACAGTCTTCTTATTATCCCATTCTTTAGTGAGGCTCTAGAGAATTTTCTTTACCATATCCGCCTTTGTGACTTCCTTTCCAAGCCTTTTCATTTCATTTACTAGATTTATGTATCTAGTGTTCAGGCTGCCTATGGATTCTTTTGGTTCCATCTAAGGCTTTAAGCTTTTACTAAAGTAGATCGATTCTGGCTTCTTTGACTTTGCTTGCCCCTTCATAAGTTACTTCAAGATTTTGCCAGATTTCTTGAGCAATTTCATAGCTTGAGATCCTGTTAAATTCTGCTGCACTTAGAGCACAATGGAGCATGTTAATAGTATTTGCATTTTCACACAATCTTTTATAATCGTTTTCATCCCATTGGCTTGATGGTTTTCTAGTGGTTACACCTTCCACCTCAATGGTCGGAATATAGGGGCCATCTTTTATGGCCATCCAACCTAGTATGCTTTGGGCTTGAATGAAATTCTTCATCTGATTTTTCCAGAACATGTAATTTTCACCGGTGAAGAGTGGAGGACGGTTAATGTACATACCTTCCAGAAGAAGCTGTGATTTATTAAAACTCATTTTTATTCTTGGATCAAAATTAGCCCTTTAGCTCGATATTGTAAGATCTCTAGTTGTGAACAGTTGCTCTGATACCACTTATTGGTCCATGTGATTATGTAGTTAGGGTCAAAGGGGGGTGAATGACCCTTTTTTGTGGAATTTATAGACTTACAAAAAGTCTGTGTAATGTGTTTAAAATGATCCAAATATGTTGGATCTGGATGATGCAAGTATTTATGATGCAATTGAATTAATGGCAGAGTAAGAAAAATCAAACATAAGACATTTACCTTGGTTCAGCCCCGCCTACTCCAATCCCTAGAGTTTCCTCCTCCGAGCTTTGTCCACTAGTGGATTCCTTTTTAACTGGTAGGAATCATGCCTTACAATTTTTCTCCGGACAATAGGATATACCACCAAGTTCTCCACTCTGGCTGAGTCCTTTTAGGAGTAGGATATACCAGTAAGGCATCAACCTTAGCTAAGTCCTCTCGAGCTTATCTCCAAAAACTTCTTGTGAGCATGGGATTCTACAGTCCCTTCTATAAGACGATGATGACATGTACCCAATTTTATTCCTCATGATAAAAATTCTTTTTTGGAAATAAAAAATTCTTTACGAATTTTATTTTCAAGAATTTAGTTCGGCGTGTCCGATAACGCATCTGGTGGTAGCTCAAACTGATGATTTGCACCCAAAAATTAATTTAGTCCTAAATACCCTAAAATATCGAAAAATAACCCTAATTAACCAAAACTCTCCCCTAAACCCCTTTTTAGGTGGAGTCAACCCCTTTTCCCCCTTATTAGGCTAGGCCATGCTTACTTTTCAGACCTGGCAGAAGTTGAAGCCACCATCGACTTCAGCGATACTGCCGATAGTATCATCCATGCCACCTATGGCATGTGATTCTATAGCAGACAGCTTTTTAACATGCTTGCTCGATACCCGCCGGATATTTGATTAAAGTCAAATCTCCACGGGATACTAGCCTATATAAACAGTCATTTGCAGCTGAAATAGGGGTTCAACACTTCATGCTTGAAATCTTATAGAGATTTTGAGCATTTTTAGTTAGATTTAGTGGGATAAAGTATAGAAAAGGTAAGAAAAGGGGATTCAATCCACCTTTTCATGGTTTTTCTTAACTGAACTCCCTGATATTTAGGTACATTTCAGAACTAAAATCACTACAATAGAATTTAGAGCCTTAAATCCCCCATTTACTAACCAAATCATCACTTGAGCTCCCTGGAAGTGTCACTGGGATCATGAAGAGGTGGATTCATGGCCCTGAGGTAAAAATTCTGAGTATAATAGCTCTTTGGCTTTCATTTTAGTTGTTCATTATGATTACTTGCTATTTTGTGCTTAATTTTGGGTTTTCGGTCACTTTGCGACAGTTAACAACTGCTGATATAAGAAATTGAAGCCGCCGGAGATAGTTGAAGCCACCGTTGGTATCACTCATGTCGCTAGTGACATCAGTGATATTGGCAGGCGCTTCATTTGTCCCCAACGGCTTTATTTTCTTATAGGACCCTTTCTTTATGGTATCCAGAATTTCATACAGCCTACCTTTGTAAATGAAATCACCAACGGGATCAATGATGCCTCCAGTAGCTTCATTCATACCGTCGGTGGTATGGGGTTCTAGACAGCTTGTTTTTTGTTTTCATTTTTAGCCTAGTTTAATCCCCGAAGCTAGGATGTACAGTGCAACAACGGGGGTCCATGACCTCCTGAAAACATACCGCACCCCATAACTTGTGGCATTTTCACTAATAATATGATTAAAATAGAAATCGAGTCTAAAATATGGATAAAATAGAATTTTCCCGCAAAAACCGTTCAAACCCCATTTTAGCGATCCAATCGGGGTCCATAAATTGTAACATAAATATGTCATGTTCACGCTAACTTGGGTCTTGTTTGGTCTACTAACTATGCATGTTACGTGATATACCTCATACAACGTGCCATATTTGTGCTAACCGTTTTTGTGCAGGTAGATTTAGGATAGATGTATGTTAGGCCTTCGAGTGTTTTATTTATTGTATAGACAAATGTATAGGATTTGGAAAGCCTTATAATTATTCTTTAATTTCTGTATTTTATTTGGGATGACTGTAATAATTTATTTATTTACCACTTTGAATGCTTGATAATGCTCTAACATTATATAAACCCAAAACACAATAAATAGGGTGAATTAAAACGGATTAAGAAAGAATGAAATCTTTTAACTTGGCCAATGTAAAATAGATAACATCATCTGAACTCGGATTCTCTACTTAAGGTATGGTCTACCACCCGGTGGGAAAATCGTACCAAAATTTTCCAGTTGAGCTGAACTGGGTGGCGACTCTATTTTAAGTACATGATTTCGATCTCGCATCTTTTGAACATAAAAATATGCGAAACCATTTTCACAATCACCATCACACGGTTATTTTTTGGAGACCGGTCCACCAGCCCGGATTCGCAGCCCGTCCAAAATGTCGTTCGCTCACACTTCTTCTCCTGAAGTAGGATATACCACTAGAAGCACCAACTCCTAGCTGAGTCCTTTCTTGTTTAGTAGGATATACCACTTAAACTACCCAAGTCTAAGCTGAGTCCTACAGGGATATGCCACTTAAAGCACCAACTCTAAGCTGAGTTCCAATCACAATACTCACCCAAGTATGAGATATTTTACACTTTGTTTTCTCAAAGGGTAGGTTTTGAATTCCTCAAGTTTATAATTTTACTTGGGAATTCTTAAAAACATATATGGAATAATTTGGTTCTTAGAGGGATTGAGGTAACTGATTGACTAGTGGATTTCTTAAGATGTTACAACTCTGGAATCAATCAGCATCTTCTCAACTTGTGAAGGTTGGCTTTTATAGTCTTCAATCATAAATATAGCCGTTGAGTTCCATTGGAATGATCTTGAATCTTCACCGTTGATAAGATATGAGGTGGTGCTTCCAGAGCCATTGATCTGTTCATTAGACTCATTAATTGGTCCGTTGAAAATGTTGTCAGTTGTCATTTGTTTGGCATTTTGTGCTTTGCCAAAATTCAAGCAAATTTTTCAGTTGTGTGAGCTCCATGCGCCTTGTTATTGGTCTATGTAAAAAGGTTGTTACCTTTTTTCTTTCTGTATCAGCCCATTTGTCCTTTTTCTGAATTTGTGCAAGTAATCACTTTTTCAATCTCTAAGGCAAATAGGAACTTTGACTTAAGACCAAAATTGGAGGGAAAACCAATATTCAAATATTTTCCCTTTTGCCTGTCATTTGAACCATCTAGATGTCTTCAGATTTCAATTTATCCAGATGCTACTTCAATCGGTTGGTTTCTCCTAATGCTGCCTTCTTATTCTTGGGGGATGCTATCTTCTGTTTTTGAACCCGAATGCATATTTCCTTAGACTTAGAGAATTGTTTATAATTGATGCTAAGTCCGGATGCAATCCTTTTGTACTTGATTGTTCGTTTCCTTCAAACCATAATTCGGATGATCTATTTATGCTTTGGAGTTCTGTTCATTCTAAACCTTTGATCAGGATACTTCCTTATTAATTCTAGCAAGGACATCCTAATAGTTGATTTGTCCTTTGGGTTTTGTTTTCTTTCAAAACTGTGATTCGAATGATGTCTTATTGAATCTTTGAAATTGCTTTCGGATGTTGTTTTTCCAACAGACCGTACCTTAAACAAGAGATTCTGAGCTCGGATGATGTTATCTACTCTTCGTTTAATAAATCAAATCATTTATATTCAAATAAAAGTATCTTACATTCTTACGTGATTTAAATCCTCCTATTTAGAATTTTTGGTTTATAATTTAGACATTCATCACGCGGCGCATCATGGGTAAAGCAGTAAATAAAGTAGATAAAATTATTACAGTCAACTGAAATAAATAAAAGCAGGAAAAATAAAATTATTATTACTAGGCTTTCAAATCCTATACATTTTTCTATCTGAGGAAAATAAAATACTAAAGGCTAACTCTAGCCACAATTGAACATATTACCACAAATACGAGTATAATGAAATATAAGGCGGTCATAAAGGGGTCCAAGGGGCGGTAGCTGTTGTCCGCCCTAGGTGAGTGCTCTAGCAAGTGTACTAGGTTATGTTAGCAGTATAGGGCAAGACTAAGGGTCATTCCCACATGGAGTAAGGAAAGTAGCTAAACCTTTAAGTAAATCAGTAGTTGAAGATATAAAATAATTGATAAAATGAGAAAATAATAAAGTAAATGCTGAAATTATAAATGGTTGCTTAAAAAAGAATTTTGGGTGCTCTAAAATAAAACTGTTAACAAATTTATAAGGGGGCAGGCATGACCAGCATGCAAATGGACATGATTTTAACTTCTCCCTTCTATTCTAACATGTTACAGCACATAGATCTACGGTATCTTACACTAAAATCACTAAACTCAGCATACCAACGTATTGCCTAGATTATTTAAAGTTTCACTCCGGAAACCTCCTCTTGTAAGCTAAATTTCAAGCATTAAGTGTAGGCAAGCATTCTATTAAGTTAAATAGAAACCCTAACACAAATCTACTCTACTTTTAGTATTTATAGACTTGTTTGAGTTATGTAAGTTGTGTTCATAATTCTCCTTTTGGTGCTTCTTAATCTCATTATGCATAAGTTTGGCCAGACTTATGAGAAAAGTAAGATCTACATAACACAATCAACTCAATATAATGTCAGAAATAAAAGAGAGAAGAAATCAAACCGTATTGAGCCTGTCTTGCATGCTGGCTTTGCCTTCTCCTACTTAATTACCAATAAAATAAAGCATAAAATACAAATATTATATTAACTAAGATGAGAATACATAATATAAAGATGAACTAACGAAGGATTTGAGCCAACAATGGCTGAATACAAAATGAGGAGTTCTTCTCTATTTATAATGGCAAGTGGAAGAGCCTAGAAAGTCCACTTGCACTATAAAATAATCAGAAATAATCACACACCATTCAAAATAAAGTCTTGTAGAAGATAAAGACTTCCCCACTAAGTACTGTGCAAGTGGCTATTAAAATATTGCAAAAGTAATTCCACCACTCAAGTATGGCATTCTCAACAAGCCACATAGAAGTCCTTCAAGAAGCATGGGTATTATGGTAATTTTTTACCTTAAAATATCAGATTTGGCTTCCTTTCCCTCAACTGATTTGCAATTTTGTCTGCTCTGCCTGTTTTTCTACCTTTTGTGGCTTTCTAGAGCAACCAAACAGAGCAAGCAGAATCTTCCTACAAAATAAGAAAAACCTTCATAATTTTCACAATTAAACTCTAAATTAAGTGATTCGAAAGTCAAATTACTTATATTTTCTTGGTATATATTGAACTTATCAAATACCTCCACACTTAACCATTTGCTTGTCCTCAAGCAAAACATAAAGACATAATAACATAAAAGCACAAAAATCAAGAAAAAACAATAATTAGCAATTAAATTATCTCTTATAATAATAGAATAGTCTATAAAAAATATACAATGTTTAAGGAAGGAGATGAATACCCCCACACTTAGAAAGCAACTTAGTCTCAAAAACATGTCAAGACTACAAACTAAAGCTAGCTCGTCAATAACTAAGTCCATCATGAAACCAAACATCCTCACCAAAAGGTTTTACTCAATTCGCTCAAAGTGTTTAAGGGTGAGTGTTTAGGATTCGCTCCTCAGCTATAAATAGAAGTCTTAAGTCCATAGGCTTGATTATCGATCCTATCTACACCACTAAGTTTTGATCACTAACACAATTAAATGGAATTTTATTTGAGTTGTAATGTTGTCTTGGAGTTGGGTGTGTCAAGAAAAGGCTTTGTGTGTAAGAGATTTTACCAAAACAAACATTGATGAACTTGTAGCAAGTTGTATCTCTGTTATAGCTGCTAACTCATGCAACAAAAGGAATTTTTAAGCACAAGGAATGAGAGTGAAAGATCAAAGCAATCAAGAAGATTAGGACATATATAATTGAGTAATCATTCCAGTAATCAAACAAAAAATTTTAGCAATTTTTCAAGATGTATAATGAGAGAGTTGAGCTTGCTCTAAAGAATAAAAAAATTTTAGACTCCTTTTTCTTATTTTTTTTCTTTTCTTCTTTTTTTATATTTTATTCAAATAATATACTAACATGACGATAATCAATTGGAAGAAAATGGATAGCAAAGAATTTCAAAATAGCTCTTATGGTTTCCTTGAAAAGAATTTTAAAGAAAACACAAGTCGGCAACCAAATTATTTTACAAACTTGCTTCATCTCAAGAAAATTCTTTGGTAAGAATTCAGGGTAATAAAGGAAGACTAAAGTGAAAGGTTTTGGGTTTAATTATTGTGTGTAAGAAAGAAAAGGTTAAAGGTTCAAGGGGTTAACTAGGGGAAAATTATGTTAAGGGTGGCTTTTCAGTTGAAAGGACGGTTAAAACCTAATGCATTTATCATCTTATGCAAGTGATCAAGGACGAGGTCTCGACAAGTACTATCAAGTTTCTCCCAAATCAAGTTCTAGCTTAAGTATGCATGTGTTAGCCCACTCAGCAAGGAAATCAAGAAATAGTTCATAAACAAATCAGAAAAGGCTCAAATCCTTACTTAAAATGTGAGTTAAATTCAGTTGGTTCATTTTAGCCAAAGTTATTGAAAAATAGTTCAAGTTTAAAGTCCATCTTGCTTAATCAACCTCATTAAACTTGCTAATGTAAGTTTACCATCAAAATCCAGATTCCAAGTATTTTTCAAAGACTATTTGCTTTTAAAAGATCAAAGTTTTCATGCTAATTACTAAAAACACACTTAAAATAAAAAAAATTTGAAATTTTTTTACTAAAAGAGAATAATTATTTCATGAAAACATATTTAAAAACATTAAAGCACTGAATACTCAAGTTTAAACAAAATGCTCAAGTAGGGATAGTAAAAATAACAGTTATACCAAATAAACACAAGCAATCAACAAGAATCACTTCCAAATCATAAACCATCCCCTCCACACTTAAAGATTGCTTTATTCTCAAAGCAATGAATAAAAATTTACTTGCAGCAACTAGAAAGCATAGAGGGTAAGTGGAAACTATCTTATCATGGCATTTTTTTGAATTTATTTGTTGTTGAGCTAAAGTGGAAGTGAGTTACCAGATTATTTTAGAGGTAAGAATTGGTAAGTTACTCTGATGGTGTAGGGAAGATTTCTTAGAGCAGCTTGTTTGACCGCTACTTAGATTTGTCAGAGCAACCAAAATGTAGAATTCCCCATACTTAATTTGTTGGTCATCTACAAAAGAACAAACTTAAACATATACTAAACGAAGAAAAATAAAATAAATATTTACAAAGTCAAAAAAATGAGCATGGGCTCATCAAAATGCTTCAATTGGTATTTGAAGCAGACACGAATATAAACAAGACACTCAAGGAGGTTCATAAATGAAAGTTGAAAAAGGTGGATTGATTGATGTATGACGTCTTTTGTTATAGTATGTCCACTTCTCTCCATGATCCTCTCTTAAATTGATTTTCAACAAAAGATTTCCCCATCAAGTTGTTGTGAGGCTTGTGTTGGGAACTGACCGTAAGATTGAAGATGCATAAGAGGCATGGCAGAAATTCAAAATTTTGTCTCTGTCCCTAGGAACTCCTATTAGTAGCATATAAATTAAATAAAGCCTTAACTAAATAATTCTCTACCTAGGTTAGCATGCTAAAGGACTAGGTATACCATAATTCCAAATTATATCCTAGCACATTTATTTTATACTAAGCATGTTATAAATCTAAGCTATAACCTAAAAGAAAAGGAACTTACTAGTTGAAGCGTGTTTTTGCAGAACCTTCTTGCACAAGCCTCCAATCATAGGATAGCCTCTATCAGTATCCATACAAACCCACCAACGGAAACCTCCCCGGGTGGAAGAACTAAGAAGCCTCGAGTAGTTGCTGACCACTCCAGAAGCTTCACCCAAAAAATATAAACTAGAGGTGCCCGAATAAATTCAGGCTCCTCAAAAATAACTTGCTCATTTACCCGAGAGATTAATTATCTCGCTTAGGATTTATGCTTCGAGCTTGGTACATTTTGAAAGGAAAGGGAATAGCCTATATATAGGCTTGGGGAAGCAAAATTGCTCCTCCTTAGGCGATGTGGGATGGGAGTAAATACTCCCATCCCCATGTGCACACAACGTGCAGAACATACTGTGTGCTGCAAGGCAAAGCCCTTGTGGGCTTTGCCTTGCTTGCGGGCTAGGCCTTGGGGCCCATACCGTGAGCCCAGCCTGAGACGCGCCCAATATGGGCTATGCATGAGGAGCCTAGAGCAATCGCACACCTTTCGGTGTACTCCCGCACACTCGAGCCTGTACAAAATACTTTTGTACTCTCGGTCCAATTAAACTCACCAATGCAAAATTCCCCTTTTAATCATTTTTCAAATATTTTTTTTTACCCTAGTAAATTAGTCACCAGTCAAAATATATTTCTTAGTCCAACCAAAATTGATCTAATCAATTTTAACCAATCAAATAATAATCCAATTATTATTTAAGTTATATTTTTGTAATAGAATAATTCTATTAGTTCTTTACTTAGTCCGATGCAGGTCCGATGTGTGTGACCTTATAGGATCCCGAAGTATTGAGTTGTTAAGGCTTAACCAACCCTTGTTCTAATGGAACCATTGGCTCGATGCTCTAGATCGTGAATAGAACTCGATTACCTTAAACTACTGTAGTACTCCTCTAGCAAGGGTCTACCATCCCCCATTACTCGAAATGTCATTTATGCTTATAACTTAATTCCAGTTAATGCAATAGTTATCCAGTGCGATAAATTCCTTCCATTCTTTAATATTACAACCATCTGGTTTATAGGGTTCGAGTAAAGTGTTAACCCACTAATAGCGAGGTTGCTCCAAGCTATCCCAGTAGTTTACTTGTTACCGAAGTATATTGCCTTTTACCATAGTGTGTTTGACTAGAAACCATTTCTATCAAACACATACTCTGATCAGAGGTTTGTGGCAGTCATCACTTCAACAAGTGGCCAAGTACAACTCCTTAATATATCCGAAGCAATGGATTCTTTCCGATTACTCAGCCTACCAACGTGCTGTCATCACTATACCCGTAATCACCCGTAGCACCCTAAATTAATGAGTGCATAGTAATGACCCAAAGTATAGCACCACACAAGGTAGCTAGCATCTCAAGTATGAGGACATTCGCAAAGCTTATTGCATGAAGATAAACACTAACACATTGATATATATACCAAGTGTTTATCTTGCTGCAGCCTCCAATATATCTCCCAGATATATCCATGTGTCAAACTTAAGGCACCACCTTCAGTCTTTAGAAGATTAACTGCTTGGACCCTTTCCAAGAAAGTTGACCACATGCTAGTCTTTCCATTTCATCAATATCCTTTCTTGATGAAACTATGACTAGGGATAGTTTAGACATAATCATAATTGCACATGAAGCAGGTTCCACCAAATATAGTCCAACTATAATTTCTCTGACTTCATGCTATGATATGTCAAGGACTTTTGCATACATCAATGAATACATATTTAACTAGCTTTAATATGTATTCAAGAATATTGATATAAATAAAAGATTAAATGCCTTTATTGATTAAACAAATTATTCATACTATTACATAATTAAGATATGTCGCCCTAATTGCCTTAAGGGCATACATCATATCCAACAAACTCCCACTTTCACTAAGGCCAATTAGCCATATGTTTTAATCCATATGCTTTAACATGATAGACATGTTTGACTTGAGTCAATGGCTTTGTCAGACCATCCGTGAGGTTCTGATCAGTGGGTACATATTCTAATCTTATTATCTTAACATCAACAATCTCCCTGATTATATGATACTTTCTGGATACATGTCTGTTTTTCTGATGAGATCGTGGTTCCTTTACCTGAGCTATGGCACCATTGTTATCATAATATAAAGTAATTGGATCAACAGCCTCAGGCACCACACCGAGATCACCAATAAATCCCTTTAACTAAACAACTTCTTTTGCTACTTCACATGCAGCAATGTATTCAAATTCTGTGGTTGAATCAGCAGTAGTTTCTTACTTGGAACTCTTCCAGCATACTACCCCTCTATTTAACACATACACAAAACCTAATTAAGACTTAAAGTCATCCTTGTCAGATTGAAAACTCGCGTCAGTGTAACCTTTGTTTGCGAGGTCACCTTCTCTATAAATCAAGAACTCATCCTTAGTCCTTCTTAAGCACTTAAGGATTGCCTTGACAACCATCTAGTGCTTTTCACCTGGATCTAATAGATATCTACTCATAGAGCTCAAAGTCTAAGAGACATCCAGCCTAGTACATATCATAGAATACATGATGGATCCTATCGCGGATGCATAGGGTATATCCTTCATGCGCATTCACTCCTGAGCTGTCTTCGGACACTCAGCCTTAGATAGGTTAATCCCCTTTGTCATCAGGAGATAACCTTTCTCAGAATGCTCAAGGTTGAACCTATTCAACACCTTGTCTATACATGTACTTTGAGAAAGACCTAACAGCCTGTTGGATCTATCCCTGTAGATCTTTATACCTAGTATAAATGCTGCTTCACCAAGGTCTTTCATGGAGAACTTTCTTGACAACCATACTTTAATGTTTTAAAGAAGAGAAATGTCATTTCCTATTAGCAGAATGTCATCAACATACAATACTAGAAAAACAACTGCACTCCCACTAAGCTTCTTGTAAACATAAGGCTCATTTGCATTTGGGCAGAAATCTAGTTCCCGGATTGTTTGATCAAACCTTATATTCCAACTCCTGGATGCCTACTTAAGTCCATAAATGGATCTTTGTAGCTTGCATACCTTCGAGCAATTTTAAGATGTAAAACCCTCAGGTTATGTCATATACACATCCCGATATAAATCCCCATTTAGGAATGTTGTTTTTACATCCATCTACCAGATCTCATAATCGTAATAAGTAGCAATGGCGAGGAGTATCCTTATGGATTTGAGCATGGCTACCGGTGAGAAGGTTTCATCATAGTCAATACCTTCCCGTTGACTATAACCTTTCGCAACCAACCTTACTTTATAGGTAATTACATTACCATCCATGTCTATCTTCTTCTTGAAGACCCATTTGCACCCAAATGGTCTAACCTCTTACGGTGCATCAACCAAATTCCAAACTTGGTTCTCGTACATGGAATCCATTTTTTATTTCATGGCCTTTTGCCATTTATCAGAATCTGAGCTTTTCATTGCCTCATCATTTGTCCTTAGTTCATCATCCTCCATAAGATATAGTTCCTTATCATTAGTGATGATAAACCCATATCTATCGGGACCCTTACAAACATGACCTGATAATCACAATAATTATATTTCGACAGGTTGTTCTTGGATCACACTCTCTTGTGTATCTAAAATAGGGTCAATCAATTGAATGTCTGTTTCTTCCTCTTGAACTTCCAGTTCAATATTGCTCCCACTGACTTTTGCAAGTAAGTGTTCCTTTCCCAAAAAGTGAGCATTCTGAGACACAAATACCTTTTGTGCTTCAGGTTGGTAAAACAGATATCCAATTATTTCCTTTGGATATCCAATGTACATACATTTGTCAGCCTTGGCATTTAGCTTATTTGATGCTATCCTCTTTACCATAGCAGGACAGCCCCATACTCTTAAGTGACTTAGAGATGGGTTTTTGTTACACCATCTTTCATAAGGTGTAAAATCAACTGATTTAGAGGGCACTCTGTTTAAGATATAAACTACGCTCTCCAGTGCATATCCCCAAAAGGATTTACTAAGAACTGCATGGCTCATCATGGACCTGACCATATCTAATAAATTCTGATTCCTCCTTTCTAACACTCCATTGTGTTGGGGTGTATAAGGAGGGGTCCACTGGGGAACTATCCCATTTTCCTTTAGATAATCCTAAAACTTCTGACTTAAGTATTCATCACCTCGATCTGATCGAAGTATTTTAATACTTTTCTCAAGTTGTTTCTCTACTTCAGCTCTGAATAGTTTGAATTTTTCAAAACTTTCAGACTTCTGCATCATCATGTACAAATAACCGTATCGTGAGTAGTCATCAATAAAGGTTATGAAGTAGGAGTATCCTCCTAATACCTGAACACTCATTGGACCACACACATCAGTATGTATAAGTTCCAATGTACTTGTGTCCTGCTCACCCTTTCCTTGAAAGGGTAACTTTGTCATTTTTCCTTTTAACAAGGTTCGCAATCACCATAAGACTCCAAGTCTATTGGGCCCAAATCTCCACGCTTATGCAACTCGGTTAAGCGATCTTTGTTTATATGGCCTAAACGGCAATGCCATAAGTAGAAGAAATTCTCATTATCTAATTTAACTTTCTTCACATTGTTTATATTGAAAACTTCTGTTTTAGTATCAAGAATATAAATGCCACTTTTCAACATTCCATAACCATAAAGAATATTATTCAAACGAATCTATCAATTATTATTTGAAAATAGAATTTCAAATCCCTCTGCTGCTAAACACGCAATAGATACAATATTCTTAGTAACACTTGGAATGTAGTAACAATTATTCAAAACTAAAACAAGTCCACTTGGAAAAATAAGACTAAAGCTTCCTATGGCTAATGCAGCAACTCTGGCTCCATTTCCCATGCGTAGGCCCATTTCCCCTTTTGTAAGTTTTCTACAGTTCCTTAGTTCCTGTACAGAAGTACAGGTATGAGAACCACAACCAGTATCTAATACCCAAGTGGATTCTTGCGGAAAAGTAGCAAAGTTTTCAATTACAAACATACCTGAAGTAAATGCCTCTGTAGGCTTCTTCTTCAAATGCTTAGAAGTAGGAGCTTTGCAATCCCTCTTCCAATGTCTAGGTTTCCCACATTGGAAGCAGACATACTTAGATGCCTTCTTTTCATTCTTATTCTTACTGATTCTTTTCTTAGCACCCAGTGCCTGCTTCTTCTTCTTAGAAGCCTTGCCTTTTTCAACCAATAGTAGAGGTTTCTGATCCTTCTAGATCTGAGGTTCTACTGTTTTCAGCATGTTGATTAATTCAGGGATAGTAGAATTCATCTTGTTCATGTAATAGTTAGTCACGAAGCTTGAGTAACTATCTTTCAAGGACACCAACACAAGGTCAATGCTCAAGTCATGATTCATCTCGAATCCCAATCGATTCAGTTTCTCAAGGTATCCTAAGAGTTTTAGTACATGTTGAGAGGCAGAGGTACCAACCTACATCTTGGTCCTGAAAAGGAGCTTGGAGGTCTCATACCTCTCTGTCCTCTCCCTCTCCGAAAAGATTTCTTCAAGATGGAGAACCATATCCTTCAAGGGCATGTTCTCTTGTTGTTTCTGAAGCTTAGGATTCATGGACCCCAACATAATACATATGGCAGTCTCGCGATCTTTCCTGTGCTTTAAGTAGGCATCATGTTCCACATGATCCTCAACATCAGGTTCTATAGGGAAAATTTCACTTAGGACATAGGCAATTCCCTCGGATCTGAGAACTATTCACTGTTCGGAACCAATAAGAAAAGTTTGAGCCATTCAATTTGGCATCAAGTAACATACGGAGATTAAATTGGAAGCCATTTTCAACCTAAGATATAAGAAAAGAAAAGTGTTTAGATATCAGTTTAAGTACATGTATTTAATTTGAGGACTTTTAATTAAATACATTTTCCTACTATTTTCTTCGAAATTTACAATAGCCCATTCTATTGAATTCATGAATTTTAGCCCAGCTAAATGTCCTAGTAGGTAGCATCTATAACTAGTCTATTATAACCCCCAATTTTATGAGTCAAGTCATAATAGTAAGTCATAGTTGGAATCCCATTCCATTTGCATCGCATGCAATTGCTAATTCATTCAAGTTCCTTAATCTCATGGGACGTGTGCTCTTATATTAGCATCTCCTTGAATATGTCTCAGATCTGGGCCTAGCCCCCAATTTTATGGTCGACTACCCCAGCTCTGTTAAGGCAGACCCTATCTCAAACTTTATATACAATCAATGTGGACTACAATGAACGCTTTACGTAGCACTTTGATAGCCTAAAGAGACCGTATTATAAATTTGAGTAAGGAAGACTACAACTTGCTTTAATATATTTACTTTGGGATTTTATTGGTGTTAAATGTCTCACCCAAATCTAAGATTTTATCAGATGGACAAAATTATAATAACTTGTATTAATTCAGGGAATTTTAGAATTAATTTATAAGGTCTATCCTTAGGTGGGTTCAGCTCTTTAATATAATTATTCCATCAACCTAGAATATATGCAAAATAATTAACACTTTTATTTGTTATATTTATATTGCATTTCCTTTAAGCTTTTATTCAATAAATTTAATTTTTTACTTTATTATAGAACATATATAAGCACCATCTTATATACTAGAAATAAATTAGTTCATATTAATCCCTCGGTTGGTCAATTCGAATTGCACCGATATAGGTTCCCAGGTAGGAGAGGTGCCCTATGAGGAGTAGACACCAAGTCCAATCCTTAGCCAGAACAAATATGAGCACAAACTTGAAGACCAATGGATTCTCTTGAACTAATAAATTTTGTTCTTCCAATTCATGTAAATTGGGAGCATCTATAACCCATGTAATTTAAATAAATTATTGTCACTTGTATAATTTGAGTAAGTTGAGCAGGCTTATTCAAAATTATTCATAACCATTTTCTAACGTTGAAATGAAAGGCACAAGTTTATATATATAGTTCCAAACAATTAAATAAACAAATCATTTCATTTAGAAAATAATATTTTGTTTGCTTCTAACTTAATTATGCACTTAATAAGCAGGCTCTGATATCACTGTTGGGAACTAACAATCAGATTGAACATGCATAAGAGGCATGACGGAAATTTAAAATTTTGTCCCTGTCCCCAGGAACTCCTATTAGTTGCATATAAATTAAATAAAGCCTTAACTAAATAATTCTCTACCTAGGTTAGCGTGCTAAAGGACTAGGCATACCATAATTCCAAGTTATATCCTAGCACATTTATTTTATACTAAGTATGTTATAACTCTAAGCTATAACCTAAGCATAAAAATAAACTAAGCATGCAAAATAACCTAAGCATAATAATTAAGTCTAAAAACACTTAAAAAAAGACTTAACAGTTAAAAGAGAAAGAAAAGGAACTTACTAGTTGAAGCGTGCTTTTGCAGAACCTTCTTGCACAAGCATTCAATTGTAGGATAGCCTCTATCAGTATCCACACGAACCCCACCAACCAAAACCTCCCCGGGAGGAAGAACTGAGAAGCCTCGAGTAGTTGCTAGACCATCCAGAAGCCTCACCCAAAAAATATAAAGTAGAGGTGCCCGAATAAATTTAGGCTCCTTAAAAATAACTTGCTCAATTACCCAAGAGATTAATTATCTCGCTTAGGATTTATGCTCTGAGCTTGGTACATTTTGAAAGGAAAGGGGACAACCTATATATAGGCTTCGGGGAGCAAAATTGATTTAAATACTCCCATCCCCAGCTCGCTGTGTGCTGCAAGGCAAAGCCCTTGTGGGCTTTGCCTTGCTTGCGGGCTGGGCCTTGCGACCCATTCCGCGAGCCAAGCCTGCAGCATGCCCAATATGGGCTGCGCATGTGCAGCCCATTTTCATGGGCTGCCGCGAGCAATGCCCAGCATTGCTCACACACCTTTTGGTGTACTCCCGCGTACTCGAGCCTGTACAAAATACTTTGTACTCTCAGTCCAATTAAACTCGCCAATGCAAAATTCCCCTTTTAATCTTTTTTCAAATATTTATTTTCTGACCCTAATAAATTAGTCATTAGTCAAAATAAATTTCTTGGCCCAACCAAAATTGATATAATCAATTATAATTTATTTATGACTCTAATTAATTAGTTACCGGTCAAAATAAATACTTTGGTTTATCCAAAATTGATCTAATCAATTTTAACCAATCAAATAATAATCCAATTATTATTTAAGTTATATTTTTGTAATAGAATAAATCTATTAGTTCTTTACTTAGTCCGATGAAGGTCAAATGTGTGTGACCTTATAGGATCCCGAAGTATTGAGCTATTAAGGCTTAACCAACCCTTGTTCTAGTGGAACCATTGGCCCGATGCTCTAGATCGTGAATAGAACTCGGTTACCTTAAACTACTGTAGTATGCCTCTAGCAAGGGTCTACCATCCCCCATTACTCAAAACATCATTTATGCTTATAACTTAATCCCGGTTAATGCAATAGTTATCCTGTGCGATAAATTCCTTCCATTCTTTAATATTAGTACCATCTGGTTTACAGGGTTCGGGTAAAGTGTTAACCCACTAATAGCGAGGTTGCTCCAAGCTATCCTAGTAGTTTACTTGTTACCGAAGTATATTGCCTTTTACCATAGTGTGTTTGATTAGAAACCATTTCTATCAAACACATACTCTGATCAGAGGTTTATGGTAATCACACTTCAATAAGTGGCCAGGTACAACTCCTTAATATATCCGGAGTGATGGATTATTTCCGATTACTCGGCCTACCAACGTGTTGTCATCACTATACCTGTAATCACCCGTAGCACCCTAAATTAATGAGTGCATAGTAATGACCCAAAGTATAGCAATTGTACCACACAAGGTAGCTAGCATCTCAAGTATGAGGACATTCGCAAAGCTTATTGCATGAAGATAAACACTAATACATTGATATATATACCAAGTGTTTATCTTGTTGCGGTCTGTAATATATCTCCCAGATATATCCATGTGTCAAACTTAAGGCACCACCTTCAGTCTTTAGGAGATTAACTGCTTGGACCCTTTCCAAGAAAGTTGACCACATGCTAGTCTTTCCGTTTCATCAATATCCTTTCTTGACGAAACTATGACTAGGGATAGTTTAGACATAATCATAATTGCACATGAAGCAGGTTCCACCAAACATAGTCTAAGTATAATTTCTCTGACTTCATGCTATGATATGTCAAGAACTTTTGCATACATCAATGAATATATATTTAACTAGCTTTAATATATATATATATATATATATATATATATATATATATATATGATATAAACAAAAGATTAAATTCCTTTATTGATTAAATAAATTATTCGTACTATTACATAATTAAGATATATCGCCCTAGTTGCCTTAAGGGCATACATCATATCCGATAGTTTGTAAGTAGATTGCTCATCTTCAAGGGTTAGGGAGCAATTTGTTTTCCCTTTGAAATCCACCTCAATAAGTTTCTCCTCATCTTTGAAGATCTCTTGATTATGCATTTTCAAGTTCTTGCTAAGCTTCTCATGCACAAGATGTTGCTTTGCTCTTTTGGGAAATGGTATCCTCGATTGTTAGATTCGGAATGATTATTCTAGTAGAACCGCTTCCTCTTGAGTAAGCATCTTTCCTTTTGGAATTGGAGAAATCTCATGCTGAACTTTAGGTTGCTCTCTTTTATCCATAAGTTGCTCATGGTGATATTCTGGTTGGTCCAGATTATAATCAGGTTACTCATGGTGATGCTTTGGTTGCTCCAAATTATATTCTGGTTGCTCAAGCTCCTCCTCTGCTTGCTCCCCTACATTATAAAAATCATCAACGACAAGCATGTTAGAATTATCAACAACCTTACCATACTCAGTCGCATTTGCTCCATTTTCCTCAATGTTGCTTGGAATGACCATTTTATCTTTTGAAATAACCATGTTTGCTAGTTGTTGAAATTAGGTCTCCAAGTTCCTTATTGATTCTTGAGTGTGATCCATAAACTCCCTCATCATCACTTCCAAATTAGGTTTCTCAGGCTCAAATGATGGCAAACTTGCTCGAAGTAATGTGAAGGTGTTGAAACGATTGGTGAGGCTTTTGGAAAAAAACTTTGGTTACTGATATTTATGGATGACATTTTGTGGTTGGGGGAACACAAACTGAGGTTGTTGGTAAAGAGACTTAGGTTGCTGGAATGGCATTTGAGGTTACTGGGTTAGAATCTTTGGTTGATGGAATAATAGTTTTGGTTGCTCCAAGAGTCTGTTTACTTGCTCTGCTAATTCCTCAACTTTTTCTGAAAGTTTTTGGACAACCTTAGATTCTAGAAATTTTAAGTTCTTCTCAAAATGCCATTTGCAATTTGTGTTCTCCACTTTCTCAATGAGGGAAAAGACTGCTTTGGGCTCCATTTCTTCTAGGTCACCATTTACAAGGGTTTCTATTCGAACTTTATGCTCATCGGCTAACCCATTGCAAAAGGTTTGCATTTGCATCCACGTACGTAAACCATGGTTTGGTACCCATCTTAGTAAATTCTTGAATCTCTCCCTTGCTTCTTGGAGTGATTCATCTTTAGAATGAGTGAATCTAGAGATTTAAGTTCTCATTCTAGCAACCTTGGAAGGTGAAAAATACTTTGTCAAGAATGCTTCAGTCATCTTCTCCCAAGATGTGATTGAACCCGGTTGTAAAGATCTAAACCATTATTTTGACTTTTCCTACAATGAGAAAAGAAACAACTTTAACCTGAGAATATCATTGGAAAATACCATGATTAGCTTTAAAAAGATTGCATATTTCAAGAAAATCATAAAGATCATCATTTGGGTCTTCATTAGGCAATCCTTTAAACTGAATATTTGAAAGAACAAGTTCAATCATAGAGTGTTTAATTTCTACAAAGTTTTCTCCCCCATCTGGTATCACTATACATGACATGTGTCCCAATGAAGAAGATTTGGAAAACTCCCTGAGTTTTAGAAGGGGCAACTAAGTTTTGTTTGCCTTCTTGCTTGCTTCGCTTGTCTTCTGCTTGGTCCGAAAGCTTGCTGGAAAAAAATTTCCTGCCTTCTCCCTTTTGCAAGAGAACTCCACAAACTGAACAATTAAGGTTAAAAACTACTAATTTACTTAAAAATTTAAAAACTTACACGTTGCTCCCCGGCAACGGCGCCAAAAACTTATTGCCCACCCAGGGTGAGCACTATAGCAAGTGTACTAGGTCGTGTTAGTAGTATAGGGCAAGACCAAGTGTCATTCCCATAAGGAGCAAGGAAAGTAGCTAAACCTTGAAGTAAATCAGTAGTTAGAAATCCAAAATAATTGATAGAATGAGAAAATAATAAAGTAAATGTTGAAATTGTAAATGATTGCTTAAAATAGAATTCTGATTGCTCTAAAATAAAACTGTTAACAAATTTACAAGGGGGCATGCATGACCAGCAAGCAAACGGACATGATTGTAACTTCTCCCTTCTATTCTAACACGTTACAACACATATATCTAAGGTATCTTGCACTAAAATCACTAAGTTCAGCTTACCAACTTATTGCCTAGATTCTTTAAAGTTTCACTTCGGAAACCTCCTCTTGCAAGCTACAATTTAAGCATTAAGTTTAGGAAAGCATTCTATTAAGTTAAATCGAAACCCCTAGCACAAATCTACTCTACTTTTAGTATTTATAGACTTGTTTGAGTTATTTAAGTTCCGTGTTCATAATTCTCCTTTTGGTGCTTCTTAATCTCACTATGCATAAGTTTGGCTGGACTTACGAGTTAAGTAAGCTCTACATAATACAATCAACTCAATATAAAGTCAGAAATAAAAGAGAGAAGAAATTAAACCTTATTCAGCCCATTTTTCTTGATGGCTTTGCCTGCTCCTGCTTAATTAGCAATAAAATAAAGCATAAAATATAAATATTATATTAACTAAGCTGAGAATACAGATTATAAAGATGAACCAATGAAGGATTTGAACCAACAAGGGTTGAATAGAAAATGAGGAGTTCTTCTCTATTTATAATGACAAGTGGAAGAGCTTAGAAAGTCCACTTGCACTATAAAATATTCAGAAATAATCTCACACCATTCAAAATAAAATCTTCTAGATGATAAAGACTTCCCCACTAAGTTTTTTGCATGTGGATATTAAAATATTAGAAAAGTAATTCCACACCCAAGTATGGCATCCTCAACATGCCACATAGAAGTCCTTCTAGAAGCATGGGTATTCTGGTCATTTTTCACCTTAAAATATTAGATTAGGCTTCCTTGCCCTCAACTGGTCTACAATTGTGCCTGCTCTACCTATTTTTTTTGGATTTTGTGGCTTTATGGATGGAGCAAGCAGAGCCTTCCTGTAAAATTAGAAAGACCTTTATAATTTTAATAATTCAACTCCAAATTAAGTGATTCCAAAGCCAAATTACTTATATTTTCTTGGTATATATTGCACCTATCAACAGCCCCTGGCAGGGTCCAAGGGATAGGGCTGAGGTCGAGCTACCAGGTTAGCTTGGAAATGGTTTTTTTATTTTCAAATAAACGCTTTATTGAACCAAGCACGAGTTTGGACTGACTCAGTGGATGACTCAGTAGTGCTTAAGTTTTTATCATAACAATTAAGTTCAGCTTGAGTTAATTAAATCAATAATGATGTTAAAATAAATTGTCTATGGTTCTATGCGGGATATTAAATTCAATGATAGAATTTTATGTCTCCACTGACCTAGTTATTTAGTTCAACTCTGAGTTTTTCTAGGCTGAGTATGTACTTTAGTCGCTGACTAAATATTATTCACTCAACACTTGATATTTAGAATTTGTTTCAGCTGTGCTTATTGATTTATCATTTTGTTGAGTTACTTTATGTCTGCCAAAGGTACTAACTTTTCCATTTAAGGAAATATGGAATCTTTGCTTTTAGTATGGCTTTTTGCAGAACATTAATGAGACAAAGATAAAAAGAATTAATGCCTTGACAAGACTCTAGTTTATTAAGAAAAGGACATAGTCCTCTAGAATCAAGCTGTAAAAAGTCATTTGCCAATTTAGGAAATTCTGCAGATCAACAACATATTATCACGCGCTCTGCAAACCATATTACTAGAAGGAATGGGAAGATGACACGTAGCAAGTCAGCGCGATATCTCTCTAATGGAAGACTGGCATCAAATGACAAAGGATTCAAATTGAAGCTCGAATTTCATTCTAACAGATTAATTTTTATCTCACAATGGTGTGATTCTATCTCTTAATGGATTGATTTGAATAAGCAATGGGTGAATAGAAGAGCTATCAATTTCAGAAGATGCTAAGGCAAGTTCAACGGCTACTTTCTTAATCCCAACTATAAAAGGAGCAAGAAGGCAAGCATTAGAACTTGGTGATTACACCTAAATTTCTAAGAAGCAAAACTCTACCAATTTACAAGCTTTAGAGAAGTTCAATTGAGAAAGCATCCACTCAGCGAAGAATCTACTTTGAACAAAAGAGATTAGATTAGATCATTTGAATTGTAATATCAAATCATTTATAACTGGATCAACGTTTCTATAAGTTGATTCTAGGTCTTGTTTAGAATTAGTTGAGCTACTAGTAGAAGGGGGTATTCTACTAAGCAGGTGAGACAGTTTGAAGGGTACTTTCTGTAATTAGGGAAATTTGTGAAAGGCTTCTCCTCCTAGGGTAAAGGAGTTGAGATTAGTGAATTAAAGCCAAGATACTCTCTTGGGACTGGATGTAATCACATGTTATTGAACCAGTATAAAATCTCTATGTTCTTTACTTCGAAGTTTTTCCAGATTTCACTCAGCTAGCTGACCTACTCAGTGGAGTTCATATAATCTTGAAAAAGTTACCTAAGTAATTTGAACGAGTCATTCACCCCCCCTCTAACTCATTGAGTGTACGTATGGGGACCAACAAGTGGTATTAGAGCAGTTCTCATTCTAAATATTTCAAAATCTTAAGATAAAGACCATGGTGCACAAGGGAGGAGAATTCAGTGGAAGGGCCCAAGCCTATATTCTGCCAGAAGGCATGTTAGTTACAAGACCTCCTATGTTTAATGGTGAGCACTACACTTACTTAAAGAATAAGATGAAGAATTTCATCCAGTCTCAGAGTATGCATGCTTGGATGGCTATTATTGAACAGCCATTTGTTCCTACTATCATGAAGAATGGAGTACTTATTGATAAGTGCTCTGATGAGTGGGACAATCAGGATTTGGCCAGATTGAAGGAAAATGCAGCTGCTATCAACTATCTTCATTGTGCTCTTGATGCAACTAACTTGAATCGCATTTTAGGATGTGAAACTGCTCAAGAAATATGGAAGAAGTTGGAAGTACCTTATGAAGGCACTGACAAGGTCAAAGAGTCCAAGATCAACATTCTTATGAAGAATTATGAGATGTTTCATATGCGACCCAAGGAAAATATTTCTAACATGAACACCAGGTTCATGAATATTGTTAATGAGCTGAAATGACTTGGTAAAAGTTTCACTGAGGAAGAAACTGTCAAGAAGATTCTTAGAAGCTTGACATAGGAATGGGAAGCAAAGAAGAGTGCTATCGAAGAATCTCATGATTTAAAGACTTACAAGTTTGATGAGCTGATGAGAACCTTACTGACTCATGAGATGTCTTTGAAGTAATATGAAGATGAGTCTAAGAAGCACAAGCATAAGGAGAGAGAGAGCTCTAGTAGAGCTGTTGTCCTTAAAGTTGATGATGATGAAGTTTCCTCTGAGGAAGATTATCCAGAGGATAGGAAGGAAGAGATAACACTGATGACCAAGAACTTTAAGAGGTTCCTGAAGTAAGACAAGAACTTTCAGAGATTCAGAAAGTTTGGGAAGTATAGGAAAGGAGCAGATGATAGACCACGAAAGGAGTTCAACAAAGAGCTTAACAAAGATATCAAATGCTTTGAATGTGGTGAGAAAGGGCATATCTAGTATAGCTGTCCCAAAGCTAAGAAGGATAGGTTCAAGAAGAGAAAGGATAAGAAGGCTCTTACTGCTACCTGGAGTGACTCTGAACAAGAGTCATCATCCTCAGATAAAGAGGCATAAGATTTCTCAAATGTGTGTCTTATGGCTAAGGATGATCAACCCAACTCAGAGCCAGCTGACCAACCATCTACTTTCGCTGCCAATAAATCAGCTGACCAGAGCGGAGACAAAGGAAAGAAAATTGAGGAAAATTCTGAACTCCCTTTGTCTTTGGATGAACTTGCTGCAGTACTTAATGATGTTATTAATGTGACTAAGAAGTCAGCCAAATACATCCAAGTACTCTAGATGAGGTGTGATGATCTAGAAGATGTTAACTTTTCTACCTCACTTGACATCTTATACCTTATCGAAAAAGCTTAGTACCATAAAGGATATTACAGCAAACTCACAAAGAAATTAGATGAGCTAGCTATTGAACTAACAGCTTTGGAAAAGGTGCGGGTCCATCCTCTACCTAGCAAGAACACTCAGAGTAACCACAGTCACCACTCTGAGAAGGTTTCTTAAAAGACTAAAGTGAGCAGGCCCAATCCTAAGCCCGTATGTAGTTTTCATGGAAAGTCAGGACATGCTACAATCATGTGTAGACACAAAAATGGTTACTATGATGAGTATGACTAGTCAAGGATGACCACCATTAACAAGGAAGGACCCAGTCTAGAAAAAGGCATGGGTACCTAAGAAAACTTGATTGTTTTATAGGTGAGCATGAGATCCACTAATGACAAAAGAATATGGTATTTTGATAGTGGATGCTCGAGGCATATGACAAGTGATGAAAAGCAATTCATCACATTGGAGCAAAAGAGGAATGGAAGTGCCAATTTTGGAGACAACAAAAAGGGAAAGATTGTTGGTGTTGGCACTGTAGGAGTCAAGCCTTCAATTGAAAATGTGTCTCTTGCGAAAGGCCTGTAGTTCAACTCGCTAAGCGTTGATTAGCTATGTGACAAGGGCAGGAATGTGGTATTTAACTCAACGGGTTGCTCAGTCATTGATGGCAATACTGATCAAACTATTCTTTATGCTCCTAGAATTAATAATGTTTATATGATTGATTTATCCCCTGGCTCCAATGATATAGTCTTAGTTTCTAAGGTGGAAAACTCATGGCTATGGCACAGAAGGTTAGGACATATCAATATGACCAATCTGTCCAAATTAGCCAAAAAAGAACTTGTTAAAGGGTTTACCCCATCTAGCCTTTGAAAAAGATAGACTCTTCTAAGCATGCCAACTTGGGAAATAATTTAAGAAGACCTTTAAATCCTTAGCTAATATATCTTCTTCTCCTCCTCTTGATCTTTTACACATGGATTTGTTTGGGCTAGTGTTGCCAACAAGTCTAGGTGGAATGAAATACACCCTAGTGGTTGTAGATGATCTGACTAGGTTCACTTGGATTATATTGCTTGTAAGCAAAGGTGACACATTTGAATCTTTCTCTAGGTTCGCTACCCAGATCATGAATGAAAAAGACCTTAAAATTAATGAAAACTGTAGTGACCATGGAATAGAGTTTGAAAACAGGTAGTTTGAGGAATTTTGTTCTAAGGATGGTATTGACCACAATTTTTCTGCCCCTCATACACCTTAGCAGAATGGGGTTGTTGAGAGAAAGAATCGCACTATTATGGAGACGAGTCGTTCTATGCTAAGTGATAACAATCTACCAAAGTATTTCTGGGGAGAAGTTGTTAACACAGCTTATTATATTCTAAACAGGGTTTTAATTCGCCCAGTTTTGAAAAAAAACTCCTTATGAACTTTGGAAGGGGCGCAAGCCCAAGGCTGGTCATCTCAAGGCCTTTGGTTGTAAATGCTTCATATTAAACACAATAGACCAATTGGCTAAATTTGACCCTAAGGCTGATGAAGGAATCTTTCTGGGTTACTTAACACACAGTAGGGCATATAGAGTGTGTGTCAAGAGGACTAGCATCTTAGAGGATTCCATGCATGTAGATTTTAATGAAACTAGCAATGAAGGTAGAAGCCAGTGGTTATGAAAAGGAAAAGGAACAAGTCAGAGGATCAATCAGTCAACCCATTGTTATTCCTGATTTAGTACCAGAAAAAGAAGATTATAAAGTTGACTTGGACCAATCCATCAACTATGGTGATGATGTAGATGCTCAACAAATGACGGTAGCTCAGCGAGCTAATCCTAATCTACCAAAAGAAGTTAGAGCAAGGAGAGATCACCCAGTTTAGAAGATCCTTGATAGCGTGCAAAATCCAATGCTGATCAGAGGTCAGCTGAATAGAATGATGAGTCATTCAGCATTTGTCCTAATTATTAAACTAAAGAAGTTTGAAGATGCTGAGTTTGATGACGATTGGATGATTGCAATGCAAGATGAGCTAGACCAATTCAGAAGAAATAAAGTTTAGGATTCGGTGGAGAAACCTAGAGGCAAGTCAATTATTGGCACCAAATGGGTTTTCAAGAATAAGCTAGATGAGGATAGTTATGTTGCTAGAAACAAGGCCAGACTAGTTGCTCAAGGTTACAACCAACAAGAACGCATTGACTATAGAGAAACCTTTGCACCAGTAGCAAGACTTGAAGCCATAAGAATTCTTTGTGCTTTTGTATCTCATATGAACTTCAAGTTGTTTCAAATGGATGTTAAGAGTGCATTTCTAAATGGTTATATTCAAGCGGAAGTCTATGTCAGATAGCCCCCAGGCTTTGAAGATCTAAAGTATCTAGATCATGTCTTCAAGCTGAAGAAGGATTTTTATGGACTAAAATAAGATCCAAGAGCTTGGTATAAGAGACTGACTAATTTTTTACTCAGCAAAGGTTATGTCATAGGAAAAGCATATACAACTCTATTTATCGAGAAGAAGCATCAAGATGTGTTGCTAGTCCAAATCTATGTTGATGACATCATCTTTGGAGCAACTGATGAAAAGCCATGCAAAGAGTTCAGCCAATAGATGAAGAAAGAGTTTGAAATGTCAATTATAGAGAGCTTAATTCTTTCTTGGTTTCCAAACCAAGCAAGGTGATGATGGGATCTTCAATATCAAAGCTAAGTATGCCAAGGAAGTACTCAAGAAGTTTGACATGGATAAAGCCAAGCCAATGCTAACACCCATTGCTATTGATATAATTCTGAGTAAAGATGAGGAAGGTAAACCTATAGAGAGTAAGCTCTATAGAGGTATTATTGGATCTCTACTTTACTTAACTGCTAGTCGGTCTGACATTCAATATATTGTATGTTATTGTGCAAGATATCAAGCTGACCCTAGAGAATCTCACTTAGCTGCTGTTAAGAAAATTCTCAGGTATTTGTTATGCTCTATTGTGCAGGTTTATGGTATCTAAGTAATTCAGATTTCACTTTGAGAGGATACACGGATGTTGACTATAGAAGAGGCAAACTTGAAAGGAAAATAACCATAGGAGGATGTCATTTCCTTGGTGATTGTCTAGTAATATGGTATAGCAAGAACCAGACTTATGTGGCTCTGAGTACAGCTGAGACTGAGTACATGGCTGCAGGAAGTTGTGTAGCACAACTGCTATGGATCAAGCAGTAATTGAGGATTATGGTATAAAGTCTAAGTGTGTTGAAGTCATGTGTGACAACAAGAGCGCAATTGACCTATCCAAGAATCTAATTCAACATAGCAGGATGAAGCATGTCAATATTAGACATCAATTCATAAGGGATCATGTGCTAAAAGGAGAAGTCAAGCTCACATACATTCCTACTAAAGAACAGCAAGCTGACATATTCACAAAGCCTATTGGAAAGGATCAATTCAACACTCTAAGAGAGTTAATCGGAATGTCCAATCCAATTTAAAGACATTCATTCCCCGCTGACCAATTTTGGAGCTGGCCAAATTTCTAGGGCACACTCTGAGCTTCTGTAAATTAGGTTAAGTATTTCTTCTTTGCGCTTGAATTTTGGACACGTCATTAAAACTGTCACCAGTTTCTTTTCAAATTCAAAGCTGATAAGAAATGGTAGCAAGTTTAAAAATGATCCATATTCAACTGTTATTATCCCATACATTTCACAATCACTAATCTTATGGTAAACCTTGTTTAATCTTACCATTGAGTTATGACCATGGATTGTGAGTCATAAGTGTAAGCTTTGCAGACTCAGGTGAAGGGTCTTTAGCTATTTAAGGAGAAATTCAGAAAGAGGAAAGGTTACTTTACCAAATCCCTTTTCTGCAATCTTCTTCACTAAATCCCTAAATTCTCTATTTCTTTCAAAGCTATTTCAATGGTGAGTACCTCTTGAAGAACATCAGAACCTAGTTCTGAGCAATTGTTGTTTGTAAGGAATGAAGATGACTTATATTGGGTTGCCACCATGGATCATTCGGCACAAATGGCGGTTGGAATCAACAAGAAGGAAGAACTTTTCATTCTAGTAGGAATGGAGTACACACCAACTGAGTGGTGTTTTAAAGGAGCAGAATTAGAATATCCTGTTACTATAGATATGCTGAGTTTTTCTAACGATGAGTGCTTTGGGAAGTGGACGTATCAACACCATCTTAGAGGGTTTTTTGAGATACTAAGTGGCTGCTATGAGCAGATTGTGAGAAGATTTTACCATGGTATCCACATGGTAGAAGAAAATAAGGATATGTTTGTCATAACCATGATGGGAAGGAAGGTTCCTATGACTCACAAGTTGATAGCTGGGTTATTAGGAATGCGTGAAAGAGGACTCAAAATGCATGGTGTTAAGGATGAAAAGCATTTGGACATCCCCATTGACTATGAAGTTCTAGCTGACTAAGAAGGGAAAGCAGGCGCATGAGCTGGTTACAAAGATGTTGCTACCCAAGACTACTTTTAAAGGAAGTTGTTCTAAATTTGAAAGAGTTTTTGCTTACGCTCTGACTGAAGGGATGTGCATAACTGGCCCTTGGCAATTGTGCACATATTTTTGAAGGGGTCCAAACAAATGGTGTATGGTCATCTTGTGATAAAGATTTGCAGGGCTTTTAAGCTAGACTTAAAGGATGGGAAAATAGAAGTGGCATTACTCTGAAGGTAATAGAGACAAGAATCCTCAGTAATTCTCATTTTTATGGCTTGAGATGTGATGAAAGGCCCAAGAAAACTAAGTACATAAAGTTGAAGAAAGGAGAAGTCGGAGAGAATGATCTGAAAGCAATTATACCAATGAGACCAATCAAGCCTGAAGAGGAAGATCAGACTCTTGAAGATTTTGTGGCTAAGGAGCTTGAGAGGATTACCAAGCTGAGAGCAAAGAAAGGAGAAGAGAAGACTGAGAAGAAGGGAAGTAAGAAGGAGGTAAAGAGAGACTCCAAGAAAGAAGTGAAAAGGGCAAGTTCAGCTAGTTCAAATCCTGTGGTTGCCCCTATTCTCAGAAAGTCAAGATCTATAAATAGAACCAAGGAAGAGAAGTCTAGAGAGCTAACTGTGAATGAGAAGGAAGAAGAGGAAGAGTTGAGAGAGGAGATGCCTCTGATCAGAAGTAAGAAGAGGAAGAGTGAAGAAGCTTTGCTTGATGGTGAGATGATTGTAGGATAGGAAGCTATATTAGTTCCTATGCTTAAGGTAGGTCAGCTAAAGAAGAAGCTGATGATGAAGAAGTTGATTGGCGTTGTCTAGAATGTTAAAGAGGCTAAAAGTTGAAGGCAGCTAAGGCTAAAAGGATTATGAAGAGATAGGAGGACTTAGAAGAGGAGTTAAGGAGAAGAGATAAAGAGTCAGCAGCTAAGTTTAATGCTGAGGAAGCTATTCCTATAGTAGTAGAGGAGATAATAGGAGCTCTGGAGGGAATTGAAAATCAGGAGGAGCAGGAAGATAATGATATTGAAATTATTCAAGCTGTTGAGTTTGGTGTCAATGAAAAGATCAACAGGTTGATTTAAAAGCTGAGGAAGCTAAGGAGGAAAGGAGAGAAAAGAAGAGGAGAATATTCAAGAAAATGAAGGTTGTATTTGATGAAGATGAAGGAGATTTGGAAGATAAGGAGAAAGGGGAGATAGTAGTTGAGTAGGAAGCTCAGTTGACTGAGCAAGCCTTAGCTTAGGTCAGTGAGCCAACTGTTGAAGGTACTAAAGGAGATCAACCTAAAGAAAACCAAGGCCCATTTCTTTTTCCTAACCTATCCACATAAATACCTCTCTCACCTACACCCATTTCTGTGCAACCTTTACTAGAAACCCAAATACCATCCACATCTAATTCTGACCAACCAAACACCTCCAACTCTAACCAAACACATGAAACTACCATCATTCAAATTCTAACTCTAGTTGGATCTCCTGTGCATGAACCATTGCTATTGGAAGGACTAGTCATCAAAGGTCCACCAATCATTGAAGAGATTCCAGAACCACAATAACCACAACCTCGACGACAACCTCAACCCCAATTTAACCCCAAGCTGAACTGTTGGGAGATATAAGGAGGTTTGGAAGAGCTAGATTTCCAGGACTGAGGAGAGATGCAGAAATAGATACTAAAATTGCTAAGTCGTTGCTGTCTGAGGAAGTTCTGAGGAGAATTACAAAGGCTGTTAAGCCAGTGCAAGGATTCATGGTTACTATTGAAGAAATGAAGGCCCACTTTAAGTATGTTCCTACCCAGTTCTCTCTTATCAAGGCTGTAGTATCCCATACTTTGCCTCTGTTAAATGTTGCAGGTAGGAAGGCTGATTATTTGAAGATGGAAGTGCTGAGCTTAAGGAGAAAGTGGTGAAAATCTATGAAAGCAACTGCAGAGTAGTCAATAAAGAGAGGGAATTTAGAAACTCCTTAATTGACAAGTTCAATCCTATGTTACAGGGAATGCAGGTTGTGCTAAATGGTTATAGCATTCTAAGTAAGGAAAATGATGTCAATACATCCAAGATAGATGCAATTATAGATGCCATTAATGCGTTGATCACGGTAGTCTCTAATCAAGGCAACTCAAATGTGTTGAAGCAGATGAAGGGAGATACTTTGAAGGGAGCTAAGGACTCTAAGGAAGGAATTTTGTCAGCACTTAAAAGGCTTAATATATCTGATGCTCTGAGTACCAAAATTATTATGTTAGAAGCTGAACAAGAGCCTACTTTACGCCGAAAACTTGGCCATAACCATGATCAAATCAAGTCTATTCACGTTGATGTCATTAATGATGGTTAAGGAATTGATCAGATTCATAAGCAAGTGTCTACACATATCTAGAGCAATCCTATGCTAGAGCGGATCTTAAGGGAAACTAATCAAGCCAAAGCTCTAACTAGTCTCACCCAGATTTCCAAGGAAGGACTAAATGCTCAATATCGGGCCAATCAATCTCAACCTTGCGCTATTGTAACACTCTTTCTTTTCTCAGGGAGCAGGACTTTCTTTTTGATAAAATCTATGAATCGTTCATTTAGAATTTTTCTACTAACATTTATGGAGAACCCAAGCATTTTGATGCTTCTCTAGGCTCACTTGATCGTCAAGCTCAAGCTATTTTGGATGCAATGGTAATGGGGGAGAAGGATTGCGAGAAGTATGAGCAAGAGGAGAAAGAGAGAAATCAGAGGGTAGCCGAGTTTGCATATGAATTATCCAAGGATCTGGAGCGCATAGAAAAGCAATATTCTGAGACTCGTAAGAGAAAAGGAAAGGAGATTGCATCACCAAAGGAGAAGAATCCTAGGTGGGATCAGCAAGCTTTTGAAGAAAGAAGAGCAAATCTTGGAGGACCACCTATGCCTAAGTAGAATAGAAATCATTGTAATCTATAGTGCTTAATGTAAACTTAGTATAGATTAACTCTTTGTTATTTGCACTCAAGTTGTTGTTATATATAAAGCTTACTTATTCTATTATAAGTTAAGATCTTCTTAACTTCTTGTATTTTCTGCTATATACATATACCTCTGAGCTTGTAGAAGAATATGAGAAGTGTTGAGGAATGCTGATCTTAGAAGAATCAAGGATTATGGGGGAGTTAGCATTCACTCTGAGCAAAATGAATAAAGACATATCAAGCATGTTTGTAAGGTAACTCTGATCTAAATATCTCGCTCAGTTAATTGCCATTGATGAAAATGGGGGAGATTGTTGAACCAAACACGAGTTTGGACTGACTCGGTGGATGACTCAGTAGTTGTTAAGTTTTGATCATAACAATTAAGTTTAGCTTGAGTTAATTAAATCAATAATGATGTTAAAATAAATAGTCTATAGTTTTATGCAGGTTATTAAACTCAAGGGTAGAATTTTATCTCTCCGCTGACCTAGCTATTTAGTTTAACTTCGAGTTGTTTTGGGTTGAGTATATACTTTAGTCTCTGACTAAATATTATTCACTCAGCGCTTTATATTTAGATTTTGTTTCAGTTGTGCTTATTGATTTATCGTTTTGCTGAGTTACTTTATGTCTCTCAAAGGTACTGACTTTTCCATTTAAGGAAATATGGAATCTTTGCTTTTAGTGTTTCTTTATGCACAACATTAATGAGACAAAGACAAACAGAATTAATGTCTTGACAAGACTTCAGTTCATGAAGAAAAGGACAAAGTCTTCTAGAATCAAGCTGTAAAAAGTCATTTGCCAATTTAGGAAATTATGTAGATCAACAACATAGTATCGCGCGCTCTGCAAACTATCAGATTACTAGAAGGAATGGGAAGATGACACGTAGCAAGCCAGCGCGAGATCTCTCTAACAGAAGACTGGAATCAAACGATAAAGGATACAAATTAAAGCTCGAATTTCAATCTAATGGATTGATTTCTATCTCACAACGGTGTGATTCTATCTCTTAATGGATAGAGTTGAGATAGCAATGGGTGAATAGATGAGCTGTCAATTTCAGAAGATGCCAAGGCAAGTTCAATGACTACTTTCTTAATCCCAACTATAAGCAAGAAGGCAAGTGTTAGAACTTAATGATAACACCTGAATTTCTAAGAAGCAAAACTCAGCCAATTTATGAGCTTTAGAGAAGTTCAATCGAGAAAGCATCCACTTAGCAAAGAATCTGCTTTAAAAAAGAGAGATTAGAGTAGATCATTTAAATTGTAATATCAGATCATTTGTAACTGGATCAATGTTTCTATAAGTTGATTCCTGGTCTTGTTTAGAATTAGTTGAGTTACTAGTAGAAGAGGGTATTCTACTCAGTGGGTGAGCGATTACAGTTTGGAGGGTACTTTCTATAATTGGGGAAATTTGTGAAAGGCTTCTCCACCTAGGGTAAAGGAGGTTAGATTAGTGAAATAAAGCCAAGACACTCTCTTAGGGCAAGATTTAAGCATAGGTTGCCGAACTAATATAAAATCTCTATGTTCTTTACTTTGAAGTTTTTCCAGATTTCACTTAGCCAGCTGACCTACTCAGCGGAGTTCATATTATCATGAAAAAGTTACCTAAGTAATTTGAGCGAGTCATTCACCCCCTCTGACTCATTGAGTGTACGCATAGGGACCAACACGCTCTCTTTGGAAAAATCATTTTTTAAGGCAAAAATTGGTCATTTAATCAATTTTTAGTTAATCAATTAATTGATTTTTCATGTTAAAAATATCTAATACTAATTTCGAACATTTAGAATATTTTCAAGTTGATAGAATCTTAAAAACACGAAAAATAATAAAAAAAAGGTCAAAAAAATAGATAAACAAGGGTTGTTTTTGAAATTTTACCTGGTGCCTCTACAGGTGGCCAATATCGCCGCTACTGCTCCGGCGGTGGCTGCCTGTGGAGGCCCCGAGAAAAAGTTCAAAAATAAGGGGGAAGTGGCATTTTTGCACCTGAAAGATCAAAACCACTGAAATTTTAATTCAATTTCAACATTATTTCAGTAGATCTAGACTTAAAACACCAAAATTGAATTGATTTTACGAATCGAGGGGAAGAAAAACCCAAAAATCTCAAAAATCGTTGGGGCCTCTACAAGGCTTGACGCCGCCACTGTTAGCTACAGCGGTGCCACTACAGGTTTAGCGGCGGCGGCACCCTTGTAGCGGTTCTAGCTGTTTTTTATTTCCCAAAAAAACGAAGAACAATGGGCAAAAGGCCCCAAAAACACTAAGAACAGTGGCAAATAAGCAAGAAAAATAACTAGGAAATTAATGGAACAAAAAAATTATACCTTTAGGTCGTGAATCACTCTTTGAGACTCGAATCAACCCTTGGCAAGCTCCTTTTTTATATTTTTTGAAGATTTGGGTAGTATTTTAGAAAATAGTCTCTAAATCCGATTTAATCCGATTTTAACCTATGATTTCTAACCAATTTTAGTCATTGAGCTATGAGAATAAGCCTAAGAACAACTAAGAACCGAGATTAGAGAAGATTAAACTCAGATTCTATGCTTTTCTTAAGCTAAGCTTTCTCTCTCTAGTTATTCCTCAATCTCTCACTAGAATTCTAATCTGATGATTAAATCAAAAATGAGCCAAAAGACCCTAAATCAACCCTAATTTCAGCCTTTTATAGACTTATCTCTCACCCAATGACCGACTTAGCCCGTAATTTCATGGAAATTTTGAATTAAAATAGACCAATAAGCTGAAAGAGAGAGAGAAAAAGGCAGAAATGCGGGTCAGAGAGCCCCGTGCTAGCGGCGCCACAATTGCTATAGCGGTGCGCCACCAGTGGCCGCGGCAGCGGGAGGACGTCGACTGCGAGGAGGGGACAAATTTATGGGAAAATGCGCTTAAATTTAGAAAAATCATAACTTTCACTATGGTTATCCGATTTAAGTGATTCTTAACATTTTGAAAACATCAAAGTGTCTAAATCTAGGAAAATTGTCGAAACCTGCATAAAAAGATTGGATCTAAGAGAAAATTGTGAAATAGTTTACTGCACGCGAGAGAAAGATTATGGTTCATTTTCAAATGCATTTTTAGTGATTTTTAAGCTTGGTTAAAGGTCCAAAATCATCAAAAAAAAGTTGTTCCCAATCGTGTTTTGAACAAAAAAATAGGATGACTGATTAGTAAAAGGTCATAGCAATATTCATCATTGTTCGGCGGAAATGCCGAAAAGCCCTTGCTCACACCACTTATAATCGTTGTGTATTTCCCATGTGGGATAACCCCAACATCTCCAACACATGATACCTTATGAATAAGTATGCCATGTGTGTAAACCTTTGTGGAAATACAATTTTATTATGATATGTATCACATATTATACACAAGAGCCCTTCCTATACAAGCCTTACAATAAAGGAATAATACAACACAAATTAGGAGATAAACTTAACATGGAAATATACAGTGTTTTGGAGTATATCTAATATAGGTTTCTAACACCCTCCCTCAAATTGAGCTTGGAGAGGAACAAATGCTCAACTTGTGCTTGAATGGCAAGAAATAATCCTTTGTCAAAGGCTTAGTGAGAGCATTATCAATGGCTTGATCTTGCATGGGAGAGTGAGAGACACAAAGAAGACCCTTGGAAACTCGATCACAAAAAAGTGAAAGTCAACCTCTAGATGTTTACTACATACATTGGTGATAAATTGGGTTGACTATAAGATAAGTGGTAGATAAGTTATCACACAATAGATGAGGAGATCGATTAAGAGAGATACCAAGCTCTTGTAATATAATTTGAAGCCAACCAATTTCAGAGGCTCAAGTGGCAAGGGCTCGATATTCGGCTTCATTGGAAGATCGAGATACTCCAAGAATCAAGTTGCGACCAAGATAGATAGCATAACCCGTAGTGGATTTCCAGTCATCCAAACAACCTGCTTAGTCGGCATTAGTGAACCCTTCAAGGTGTAAGGGCGATTTTTTGGGTATGAAAAACCATGATCATGTATGCTATGAAGATACCAAAGAATGATTTTGACTCCTTGCCAATGAAAGAAAGTTGGACCATGCATGAATTTAGACAGTTTATTCATGGCATAAGAAATGTCGGGTCGAGTCAATGAGAGATATTCAAGACTTCCCCAAAACGCAATTATAATTAGTAACATCCAGGTAAGGAACGTAATGTCCTTTCATAATTGTTTCCTTAGAACATAATGGGGTAGAAATGGCCTTGGCCCCAAGCATATTCTACTTTTTCGGTAAATCCAATATGTATTTTGATTTGCACAAAAATAATCCATTAGAACTCCACGAAGCTTGAATTCCAAGAAAGTAATCTAGTGAACCAAGATCTCGAACGGCAAACTCACTATTTAACATGAAAATTATATGCCAAATCTGATTTTTGTCATTACCCATTCGAAGAATGTCATCCACATAAATGAGACAAAAAAAGTTTTGCCGAGCCTTGTCAAAACCAATTCAGTGACACATCTGATGTAGAACCATGAAAACCAAATTTGACCAACGAGTCCGTTAGCTAACGATGCCACATGTGGGGAGCTTGTTTTATTTCATAAAGAGATTTTTGAAGCTTACAAAAAAGGTAAGGATAATGAGGACTGACAAAACCCAGTGGATGCTCTATGAAAACATCCTCATCCAAAGAACCATGAAGGAAAGCATTAAAAACATTGAGTTACGTAACATGCCAGTTCGAGGACACGACAAGAGATAAAAGAAGTCAAATGGTGGCAAGTTTAATCACTGGTTATATCGTAGCATGCGTATCTTATTGTTTGTATATTATGAAATCTAGTAAAATTCTATTAGATATCTGTTACAAATATATATTAGAAATCTATTTGAAATTCTGATCTATAAGACAACTACTAGACATCTATTAGAAATCTATTAGACATCTACTAGACATCTATTCTATTTTGAAGTTGATATTAGACATCTTATACAAACCTATTTTAAAGTTCTGATCTATTAAAAATCTATCTTGTGTTTTGATTTCAAGTGCTTCTAGTTTTACTGATTTTTTTAGAACTCCTACTAGATATATGACATTTTAAAAAATTTGGAAACAAAATATCACAGTGAATATTGTTTTGGAGATAAAACAAGTGACAAACAAAATATTATAAAGCAGCATGTAAAACAAAATAAACAGTTTGAGAGATAAATGCAAAGTGAGGCAAAAAAATGTTAATCGCGTGAAAATTATTTTACTGTAAAGCGCATGTCTTATAAATTATTTTCAATTTGATCCAACTATTTTCGAAATATGGCCTATTTTGTAAGAAGCATCTAGATTTCTAATCCAAATTGGATCAAATTTATAAACTATAACTTTATCCATTTCCAACTTCCATATTTCTAAATTTGTTGTACTTATCAAACCATTCTCAAATTTAATTCAAACGATGAAAACATGACAAGTTTTTTTTTATTTTACATTCATTTCTCAAATCATCCATTTTCCCTCTGCCCCTATCGTACTCGAGCTTGGCAGTTTCCAACGCCTATCCAGGGTTGAGCCTTGAGATTTGACGGCGGATTTAAAAAGTCACCTACAGACGCTTTACGAAATAACGTTTTAGACGTCTTTTTTGTCTTCAAAATGACATCCACTTTGATTTTTCTTGCCAAAAATTATTTTGCAACTTTTAGAAATCTAATAGAATATTTGATATCTATTAGATTTTCATCACATCTAGGGGTGTGAAGAACTGAACCTGAATCGAAACTCGAACCGAAACCAAATAAAAATAATCGAACTGAACTGAACCAAATTTATTTCGGTTCAGTTTCGGTTTTTAAAATACTTGAAATTCGGGTTTCGGTTCTAGCAACAAACACCAAAATAAAACCGAAACGAACCGAATAAATTGATAAATATTATATTTTAATATATATTCATATAATATCTAATATCCTAATCATATTGATGATATACAATACACTAATTAGTAAACAATAATAACAAATATGAGATTTTAACTTAAGTAATCCTAATTTGGAAATAATTGTTTTACTTTACAACTTTAGAAATATGAGTCATTCAATAATTCATTATATACATGCCATACTACTTGAATTAATATCTTTTATGTATCAATATTTATATTTATTGTTGTAAATATAAATTTCAAGCTCTAATTACTATCAAATTTAACACATATTAAGATGAAATTACTTTAAGTCTCTCTCATATAACCCTAAAACGAAAAAATAAATTACAAATTATTTTATAAATTATAGAGTTTGAACAATTCGGTTATAACCGAACCAAATCGAATCCGAACTGAACTATATTTGGTTCGGTTTTGGTTTTTATATTTTTGCTAATTCGTGTTTCGGTTCGGGTCTAGTCGGTCCGGTTTTTGAACCGAACCGACATTTGCTCACCCCTAATCACATCTATTATATATCCTTCAGGTGTCTTTATATGACAAAAAAGAAGTTTGTCAAAATGTATTTCTAATATATATTTAATAGATTTATAAAATCATAAATTCACATATGCTAGATATTTATTAGATGTCTTTCATAGATAAAATCATTATACATGCGCATCTATTAGATATATGGTAGATGTCCTTAGATGTAATAAAAGTTTGTCAAAATGCAATCCTAAGATATCTATATTAGATATCTAATAGATTTATAAAATCATAAATTCACATATGATAGATGTCTATTAGACGTGTCATAGATAAAATCATTATATATGCATATCTATTAGTTATATGTTAGATGTTTTTAGATGCCATAAAACTCTGTCAAAATGTATTCCTAATAGTTTTCCTAGGTAAATTGTTAGTTAACAAGTTTCAATGTAGTATTTAGGCTTTTCCGATGCTTATGCTGGATACACTTTCATATCAGTTTTGAATCTAAAATTTGCTACATACGCAATATGGTATATAGGAAGGCAAAGTTGAATACAGTGATATGATATGCAAACAGAAATACAAAACTACAAGCATATTCTAAAAAATCAAATAGCTAGTAAATATAATAACAAACTCCAAATTAATTTGAAAATACAAAGTTGAAATACAAATACATGAACATGTAGCCATGTGTGAGACGGCTTGAATAGAAAAAAAAAAAAAAACCCCGAAAGCAAACAACCGAAATGATGCATAAATGTATATGGATGATATGTGGTAGTACCTATCTAAGGAGTATTAACATCCTTTGGCAATGTTGGGAGATGAGGCAATTGAGGCTTTGGCAACTCAGGCAAGTGGGGTAATTCAGGCTTTGGCAACTCAGGCAAGTGGGGCTGTTCAGGCTTTGGAAATTCAGGCAAGTGGGGCTATTTAGGTTTTTGTAACTCAGGCAGGTGGGGCAGTTCAGGCTTTGGAAGCTCTGGAACTTTGGGGAGTTCGGGCTTTGGCAATTCTTCTGGCTTTTTAAACTCTGCCAGTTTGGGTAGCCCTGTCTTAGAAAATTCTGGAATTTTAGGAAGTTCAGGTTTTGGTAATTCAGGAATTTCGGGAAGTTCTGTCTTAGGCAGTTTTGGAATTTTAGGAAGTTCAGGCTTTGGCAACTCAGCTTTGGGAAGTTCAGGCTTAGCCAATTGTGGAATTTTATAAAGTTTAGGCTTTGGCAACTCATGAACTTTGGGAAGTACGGGCGAAGTTTTGGGGACTTCAGGTTTTGGCAATTCAGGAATTTTGGGAAGTTCTGCCTTAGGCAGTTCTGGAAATTTGGGAAGTTCGGGCTTTGGCAACTCAGGTGTTTTGAGAAGTTCAGGCTTAGCCAACTCTGGAATTATAGGAACTTCGGGCTTTGGCAACTCAGGAACTTTGGGAAGTTCGGGCAAAGTTTTGGGAACTTCGGGTTTTGGTAATTCTGGAATTTTAGATAATTCAGGCTTCGGCAACTCCGGTAACTCAAGGAGATGTCTTGCGGCTTCTATCTGAATTGTTGTGTAGCTCATCAATACACAGAAACTCAACACCAACACCATCACTAGAACAACTCTAATGGATGAGACACAAAGCTTAACCATAATTATGAACAAAATTACAACTTCACAGTACAATAGTTGCTAGATGAACTTAATTTGGGTTGTGTTTTGTTTTTGAAGATTAAAATGAGCTTTTATAGATGTAATGAAATGGAAGAATAATAGTTTCTTTAATTAGTTCAACTTCTTACCTAAAGATTTCTCTTAGGATAATATTATTTATATTTTATATTATATGAAGTGAGTCATATAAGATGGTAGATTACATGTTGCAATGTTTTTATATTATCTATATTATCTATATTTTTTTTTGTTTTCACCACGAGGTGGTCATGGATAGTCCCAACTGTAGGCGGCACCTTTAAGCTATATCCACATCCAAACTAATCCTCGATCGCCAATTTGCAAGTGGCTCGAAGGGTAAGATGGCTGGCCTCGTAAATAGTTTAAGAGAACTTTTGTAACTGCCAAATTGAATGAACCCTTTCTGTTTCGTTATGCTTATGAACCAAATTTACACTTTCCTCCTTAATACTCTCTTTCATCACTTTTTCTAATCAAAATTAACAGCAAATATATAAATTAAATCAATTCCTTAGATATATATTATATTATACACCGAAAAATGTTTGTGTTTTTGGAACCAGGAATGGGTTTACATGTTTCGAGCATGGATTTTGATTTATTGATGTTTGTCAGAGTGGGAGGTTTGATATCCAAAATTCTCGGTAGAGCTTAACCGGGTGGCGATTCTGTTTTAAAGTATGAGATTTTGATCTCGTATCCTTTTAACTTAAATTGGACTTAAATTCAACTTCAACTTCAACATCATTTCAATAAGTATTTTCCTCATGCCTAAACAATGGACTTTCTCTCGGCTCGCTTCGCCGCGCTTTATTTTTCCTCTCTCTAATTTTCAAAGTGATCGAAACACGTCATCTGCTCACACGATGTTAATATTCTCGGGGTCCTGTACAAATAATATATGAACAAAAATATTTAAAACTATTAAATAAAAATTATTGTGTAATAATAAAATAAAATACATAGTTAAGTAAGAAACTAAAATTATAATTAACTAGACTCAATATATATAAGACAAATGCAACTACAAAACATACGGATGGTAAAAATAATCAAAATTCACTTGATATTATATTAAGGTCCGTTAAAAAAGAAATTAAAGCCTTTGGTCGTTCTACTCTATGGATTAATATAATGATTTATACTCTAGGTAACGCTTTCATTTTGATTGATTTTTTTTTTGCTTGGTTTCTTTTCTTTTATCTATGACTTTTTCATTTTTTTTAATTATATATTCGAGCTAAGATTCTTCTGAGTTGTGATTATTTAATTCGCTCCTAGGGTCTTTACCTCAATTTCTTAAAAAATATTTGTTCAAACTTCCACCTAAATATTTCAAAAAATTAGAATAATATTATTTTTAATATGGATAAGAAGTGAGTCATAGGAAGGTAGATTGCATCTTGCATTGTTCTCTGGCATGCAGCTACCAAACCATTTGCTTAATCCCATTAATTAGTTTAACTAAAATTGAAATTGCCATAATCTACCAAAAAAAATAATTTTGAAATTGCCATATTTTTCAACCCCTTAAGTTTCGTTATGACTTCTGAACCAAATTTTCTCTTTCCCTAATACTCACTTTCATTACTTTTTTTATGTAGGAAAATGGCTAAACCAGAATGAGTCCAATCTGGGACAAAAGTCCTTACAGGGATGATAAAGCACATATATAAATATTTATATCTTACAAAAAAAGTTGTTGGTATAATCCATTTTCAGGTGTGGATTTATCCCCAAAAAATCTATTATCTCCATTAACTTTTGAAGTAATTTTATAGCTCGCTCAACTTTAAAAAAATACATTACTTTGCTCCCTGAACGTCATATGTCAACTTTTAGTTGGAGAGAGAAAATCTGAAAAAATTACATCTTTGAAAAGTCAAACAAATCAAAAGTTGACACGTGGCGTTCTTAGCAAATTGGTAGACTTTTTGAAAGTTGAGGGAGTTACAGAGTCACTTTAAAGGTTTATGGGATATTAGATTTTTAGGGACAAGTTCCGATACCTAAAGATGTATTGAGCCTTGGATTTAACTAATTTCGGCACGGGCTATTGGTTTGCAATACCTGTCCAAACTCGTTCTATTTGGGATGGGTTTGAGCAAAAAAAAATTATAGTGAAGGTCCTACCTAGCTCGAACCCGTTGTGGCCGGACTAACGCATGAGCTCAATGGTCTTAAGTTTAGTATTAAAACCTGGGAAAAGCATTTAAATAGATTAATTTAACAAAAATAATTACATGGAAACTTTAATTAAATTACAAAAATACCGGCAAAAACTTAATCACTTTTCCTTTAACCTTCATACGCCCTTTGCATATCGCATGCGATTTTGGTAATTTTTTTATGGCTTATTTTGTATTTATCTCACAAACCATTCATTCTTTTGATATGTCGTTTTAAAGTTTTTGTCAGTCTTATTTTTATTTTCGAAACGCCATCATATTTTTGACCGGTTACATATATTTAGGGGAGAGCAAAAATCAAAAAAACCAAACCGAATCGAGACAAACCAAACCAAACCGCAGTTAATCGGTTCAGGTTTTAGTTTACATATTTCGCTCTATTTGGTTTTTTCTTCGGTTTGGTTTATTTGGTTTTTTAACCAAAAAAAAGGAAAACGATCGAATTAGTTTTAATATATTTTTTAATTTATTAAATGTTTATTTATTTATGTTTTTTAGTACAATTACATTTTATATTTGACAATAAAGCTTTTCTTTTCAAATTAACAATAATTTATTCGTGTTGATAGATATTTATGTTGATTTTTAGTCATTTTATATAGTAAATTTATATTTTAAAAAAATAATATATTAATAAAAAAATTTATATTGGTTTAAACTGAACCGAACCAAATTATTTCAGTTCGGTTTGGACCAAACCGAAATATATTCGACTCTAACAAAATCCTTATTTAATTTTTGGTTTGGTTCGGTTTTTCAACCGAACTGACATTCGCTCACCCCTTAATATATGTTACAAGTCTCTTTGTAATTGCAACGTTGATTGAACTATTATATATCTATTAAATATATGATATATATCTGCTATAAGTCTAATATAAGTCTGTTATAACTCTAATATAAGTCTCTTTGTATTTGCAATGCTCATTGAACTGTTATATATATATATATATATATATATATATATATATATATATATATATATATATATATATATATATATATATATTTGGAGAACTTCTACTTGCGAGCTTCGTGGCATCCGTCTCTTAAGGAGACTAACCAAGTAAGTTTTTATTTGTTTAAATAAAAGTTTTAAAATCTATCAATGATTATTGAAAAGATCCTATTTCGAATTAGAAAAAATTTTAACCGGTAATTCCGCCTTCACGGTTATGTTTTCGATGACAATTTCCTTCGATACCCCCACCCTATAAAACTGAAGGAGAAGTGAATTGGAGAAAGGAACAAAGGAAATGACGAGTTCAGACAGAAATAAGAGAAACCGAGATGATAACCTCCCAGAAATTAACAGCTTCTAAGCTGAGATGGGATTGGAACTCATCAAACAGAGAACTAAAAAAAGAAGAAGATAGGGGAAGATAGGAAGTCTAAAGTTTGAGAATTAGTGGAGAATGCTTTTATATATTCGTGCTTGGACCAAAATTTTGTTAAATGAGTCATTACATGAGCAAATTCAATCTGATTCAACCCTTTTAATTTTTTCTTTTTTTTAAAGAAACATGCCACTAAATTAATTAGAGCTGATAACATCTCTAATAAAAGGGTAGACAAAATTCATGCCAAGTCCCCCTAAATATCAAAGAATTAGCTGTTATAGCAAGTGATGAGCAGCTTAATTCCCAAAACTAAGAACACACATTATTCAATTAAAAGACAAAAACTTAATCGGTTACTTATGATCGTATTTGGATTCTCTAAAGTTCAAGATTGGTGAAGTTATAAATTTCACTCAATCTCAACCATCCATTAAGTTTAAATGATTGAGATTTACTTTTAGTGATTATTAGGGTCCACAGTGTAATTAAATCTCAATTATTAAAATCCAATAAATAGTTGAAATTGAATAAAATATATAACTTTAATAACTTTGAACTTTGAAGAATTCTAATCCCAAAGAATCACTTTAGATAGAGCCTACTGGAGCTAAAATAGAAGCCTCATTATTAAAAGCTTAACCATTTTAAGTTTTTCTTTTGACCATAATATGTCCATTCAAAAGTTTTTATTAGTTTCTTATAATTATAGTAAATAATCAATTGGTCTTTGGTCAGGTGATACATCTAATAATTTAAATGGGGATGAACAGGGATCGTACTTTAGCTCCTACAAAATTCCTACTTCTTAAAAAAAATAATTATAGTAAATAAGCTTTAATTTTGTTTTAATAGAATACTAATTCATATCAATTCAAAAACAAATGCAGAAAACAGATTCTTGCTCTAGAAATGATAACTAAACTAATACATAATCTTACTATGAAATTTATTATTTTTCAGATGGCGGTTATATAATTGTTGTGGTGGCTTTGGACTAGTAAATCTATTTGTTTGATTTTTTACGGCTAAATTTACGGTCGCTAACTAAATTGCCCCCAATTCATTTGGGTCCTACACATGACATGCCTTACGGAGGCCCTAAACGAAAAATAAATCTTCTAAAATTGTGGAGCCTTACGTTTAAAAAATTTTATTTTAAAATATACTAATAAAATATTTATTATATTTAAATTTTATCAATTAACTTCATTATATTTAAAAAAAAAATATACAACTATAATTGTAATTGTAAAGTAAAATTGTGTATTGAAATCAAATATATATACATATACAGGGCCCTAGGCCAGGCCCGGCCCGGCCTTAAGGGACAATGAGTGACACTGCTTGAGGCCTATAGTTAGAAGGTGTCCGAAAATATTTTTTTGCTTAAAGATTTTTAAAGATTTAGTTGTTATTATTTAAAGGCTGAATACATCAAGACCCCATTGAACTTGTCCCTAAACACCCATTTACCCCTTGAACTTTTAAAAGTTTCAAATAACCCCTTAAACTTGCAAAATAGTTCTAAATAACCCCCTAAACTTGCAAAAAGTGAACCATATTGCCTCTTAAATGCCACGTGTCAGATTTTGGGTGGTTTGACTTTTCAAAGATGTCATTTTTTCTCTTCAATCAAAAGCCAACACGTGGCATTGAGGGCGCAAATTGGTTCACTTTTTACAAGTTCAAGGGGTTATTTGGAACTTTTTGCAAGTTCAGGGGGTCATTAGGAACTTTTGAAAGTTCAGGGGGCAAATAGGTGTTTAGGAACAAGTTCAAGGGGTTCTTGATGTATTAGGCCTTATTTAAAAGATAAAAGTAGTTATAAATTAATGTTAGTAAAATTGGTAAGGTGCTTATTAAAAATGTGAGATGGCAAGAGTTCAATTCTTAGTTTTTACAAAAAAGTTCATTTTATTTCATTATTTTTTTGTTAAGGGCCTTATATTACTACTATTAATATCAATTTACCCGGAACCCCCATATTATCAGGGCCGGACCTGCCCTAGGCGATGGCCTAACTGGCCTCTACTATAAGGCCGGCCTCGGTCCTACATTTAAGTTATCTAAATGACTTGTTTTATGAGCCTAATCGTAAGGATTAGGCAGCTCACAAATGTCAAAATATTGCATATCCCGTATTGTATAATAGGGAAGCAAAGTTTAATATGCTAGGTGATATGAAAATTGAAACATGTAAAGTACTAAACAAATCAATTAGCTAGCTAGTATATATGACAACACTCCAACTGAATTGGATAGCACAGATAGAAATCACCTAGTTTAATACAGAGACAGCATGAATATGTAGCCATGTGTAACACAACTACTCTGAATAATGGAGAAACGAAATCAAGAAAGAAGATGTAGATGTAATGGGAGTAGCTTCTTAAGGAGTAGTGGTTGTTGCATGAGTTGGTTTAACATCCTTTGGCATGGCTGGAAGTTGAGGCAACTCAGGCTTTTGCAACTCAGGCATGTGGGGCAATTCAAGTTTTGGAAGTACTGGAACTTTAGGAAGTTCAGGCTTTGGCAATTCAGGCAAGTGGGGCAATTCGGGCTTAGGAAGCTTTGGAATTGCGGGGACTTCAGGCTTTGGCAATTATGGAATTTTAGAGAGTTCAGGCTTTACATACTCTGCTAGTTTAGGTAGCTCTGTCTTGGGCAATTCTGGAATATTTTTAGGAACATCAGGCTCTGGCAATTCCGGAACTTTGGGAAGTTCAGGCTTAGGCAACCCTAGGATTTTTGGAAGTTCAGGTTTGGGCAACAAGGGAACTTTGGGAATTTCAGGCTTAGCCAACTCGGGAATTTTAGAAAGTTCAAGCTTGGGCAACTCAGGAACTTTGGGAAGTTCAGGCTTAGCCAACTCTGGAATTTTGGGCAATTCCGGAATTTTTGGGAATTCAGGCTCGGGCAACTCCCGTAACTCAAGGAGATGTCTTGCAGCTTCTACCTGAATAGTTGTGTAGCTCATCATTACGCAAAAAATCATCACCAACATCATCATGGGAACAACTCTATTGGATGAGACACAAAGCTTAACCATGCTTAATTATGAACCAAATCACAAATTCACAGTACACTAGTTGCTAGTTGCTAGTTGCTAGTTGAACTTGATTTGGATTGTGTTTTGGTTTTGAAGATTAAATGAGATAATAAAGGTGTAGGAAGAAGAATTATAAAGTTATTAATTAGTTCAATTTCTTACCTAAATTATAAATACTTGTGTTTGAGTTGTATTATTTTGTTATATGGATATGAAGTGAGTCATAGGATGGTAGATTGCATTTTGCAATGTTTTCTGGCTTGTAGCTACCAAACCAATTGCTTAATCCATTAATTAGTTTAGCTAAATTTGAAAATATACCCTAAAAGTTTCTTTAGACTTCTGAAGCATATATATTAAAATTAATTACATCAATTAATTGAATTCTAAAAGTTGTTGGTTGTAGCATAATATTGAACTCTTGTGTACGCATACAACAACACTTAAAGAAGACGTTTCATCCGAATTGGGTCTATAAGCTTCATGGAGGGATTAGTTTAATAGCAAATAATTTCCGGTAAGTTAATATTTGAAAATTAGGAAAATTGACAAAATGAGACCTTATTTTATTTTAAAGGAAAAGGAGACCTTATTAATAGTACTGATTTTGTAAAAGTTAGACAGTCTCTTTTTTTTTTTTCAACATATACAAATTTTGTTACTTAAAAATTCTATAAAAATAAGGTTTAATACATCCGGAACTCCAATTGAATTTGTCCCTAATAGTTTCTTACCGTCCTAAACTTTCAAATGTTCCTCTCCCCCTCTTGAACTTATCCAAAGTTTCTCTCACCCCTACACCTTTTTAAAGTGTGCTACTCTCTACCCATTTAATGACGTGGTAGATGAAGTCGCAAAAAAAAATTGAAAAGTGAATTGTTTTTTTAATTAAAAAACAATTTTTCTATTTTTTTATTTCTTTTTTTTTCCATATCTTCTCTTCATTTTCTTCCCTGTAAATTGAACACCAAATTCTTTGTTTCCAGATGTTACCTTAACATTCCTTTCAAAGAAATTAAACTTTGAAACTCATTTCGTATAAGCATTCAACATTTATTCAAACTTACAAATTCTACATTCTTCTTTTCCCTTAATCTGAATCAAAAAAATTCCAACCTAAAAGCTCCATTGAAACAAGAGCAGCTCTTAACCACTTAGGGATGACCTTGGTTCGCAAGGCCTTCACTTTTGGCAAGCCTGAGATTCCGACTCCGACTCACTTCAGTCTCTTGCTTTTTCTCCCTTAACCACTCTTGATTCCGACATCGAAGCCAAGAATTTCTTCACCAGCGAGGTATGCATCTTCTTCTTCTCCGATTCCCCTTTTAATCAATTTCCATTTATTCAATTTCAATTTGATGAAGTCACAGCCCTAGCTGTCATTGGAGACACCTAATGGATTATGAAGGGGAAGAAAATGTGAATTGCAAAAGCTGAGAGGTAATGAACAAGGGGATAGACAATCGTTTCACTAGAGCTTAAATTTTAGTGACTCTTGGTTCTGAGATTTTTCATATGATTTTGTGTTGTTTTATTGGAAAGTTCTATGCACATATGATCTTTTGTGGGTTTTGTTATCAATAAAATTGAATTCTAAGATGGAGGAGATTAAGAGTTGCAATCGAAGCTGAGAGTGATGGAAGCGAAATCGGTGACAGATTTGAATCTAGTTGGGCGATGGATTCCTGCATCAATTTTTTTTCTCTAGAAACAAACAGTGCTTGAGTTTGGGGAAATTGAAAATTTTTTTTTACAGTGCCATGTGTCCATATGTATTTGGTTTGACTTTTCAAATTTTTACAACTGGCGCGAGTGTGTCACACTCTTCCTGGTGAGACTGGTATCGTCCGATTGAAGGGGTAGAGTTGCACATTTTGAAAGGGTTAGGGAGGGGGGGAGAACTTTAGATAAGTTTATGAGGGCGAGAGGAACTTTTGAAAGTTCAGGAGGTCGAGGGACTATTAGGGACTGTTGGGAACTGATAGTCACTTTGAACATGCATAACAGATACGACGGAAATTCAAAATTGTGTCCCCGTCCCTAGGAAGTCCTATTTGTAGCATATAAATTAAGTAAAGCCTTAACTAATTTAATTCTCTAAATAAGCTAGACATACAATAATTCTAAATTATATCATAGCATAAAAATATTTTATTTTAAACATGTTATAACTCTAAGTTATAGTCAATGTATAAAATAAATTAAGCATGCAAAATAACCTAAGCATAACAATTATTAAGTCTTAAAACGCTTAATAAAAGGACTTGATAATTAAAAGAGAATTAGAGGACTTACCAGTTGAAGCGTGCTTTAGTAGAACCTTCTTACACTAGCCTCCAAGTATAGGATAGCCTCTATGAGTATCCACACGAATCCCACCAACCGAAACCTCCCAACGAGGAAGAACCTCGGAGCTTTGAGTAGCTGCTAGACCACTCCAAAATCCACCCGAAATAAAAAGAATTTGCTGTTGAGCTGACTTGGGAGATATCACGTTAGATTCTCAAATCAAGGCTAGTATAATGAGAAAGGGGAATGAGAGCTTGTTATATAGGGGGAGCAAAGAATCCCCGTAATAAATGCGGATTTAATGCGGGATTAAAGCGGATTTAATGCGAGATTAAATTCGGGATTAAATGCAGATTAAATGCAAATTTAATACATGATTAAATTTAATCCTGATTGCTTTTAATTTAATTTATGACCCCAATAAAATTAGTTACCGGTCAAAATAAAGTTTTGGCTTAACCATAAAATGATTTAATCATTTTAATCAACACTTTAATTTATTTATGAGCCTAATAAAATTAGTTACTAGCCAAAATAAATTCTTGGCTTAACCATAAATGATTTAATCATTTTAATCAGCACTTTAATTTATTTATGACTCTAATAAAATTAGTTATTGGTCAATAAATAAAATCTCTGGTCTAGTTCAACCATCCCTTTAATATTTTCGTAATTGATCAAGTCTATTAATTCTTTACTCAGTCTGATGAAAGTTCAATGTGTGTGACCTTATATGATCCCGTATCATTGAGTTGTTAAGGCTTAACTAATCCTTGTTCTATAGAAACTATTGGCTCGAGGTTCTAGACTGTGAATAGAACTAGATTACCTTAAACGACTGTAGTACGCCTCTAGCAAGGGTCCACCATCCCCCATTACTCGGAACGTCATTTGTTCTTATGACTTAATCCTGGTTTATGCAATAGTTATTCAATGCGATGAACTCCTTCCATTCTTTAATCTTAGTACCATCTGGTTTGTTAGGCTTGATTAAAGTGTTAACCCACTAATAGCGAGGTTGCTCCAAGTTATCCCAGTTATTTGCTTGTTACCGAAGTATATTACTTTTTACCATAATGTGTTTGACTAGAAACTATTTCTATCAATCATATACTCTGATAAGAGGTTTATAGTAATCATCACTTCAACAAGCAGCCATGTAAAAACTCCTTAATATATATGGAGCGATGGATTCTTTGTGACTACATAGCTTACCAACATGATGTCATCACTATACCCGTAATCACCCATGGCACCCTAAATTAATGAGTGAATAGGTATGTCCCAAAGTATAGCAATAGTACTGATAGCTTGTAAATGTGACTTGTTTCCTGCCTATTTCATTTGATTATTTGGATGATTTGCTGCTGATTTTATGATGATTTTGTGCTTATTTAGGCTATGAATGATATTTTGGTTGATTTGGCAAGCTTGGAGCATTTTGGCACGTTTTGGAGTAAAATTGAAATTAAAGGCTGATCTTTCCTAGTTGATGACAAAGACTTTCATATTTATATTACATCTTATTCCTATTTTATCTTTACCTTTTTAGTTATTTAGGAAAACTCTACCTTTATATCTAGTCTTTTATTTCAGGGCAAACTTAAAAAAAGTATCTTGTGGTTTCACTCATTTGCAAAATGGGGTCTGAGGAATTTATTTTTGCAAAACGGGGTTTGTGGTTTCAAAAAATTTGCAAATAAAGGATCTTCAATATTAAATTATGTCACAAAAATGAGTAATCTTATTCATTTTTATCTGAATTTTTGCGTGATGGATATTAAAAATAAAACACACATCAGTGAAAATTTTTGAATTTTTTAATAGTGCAAATATTTTTTTAATTAAATTATGATAACAAACTTTAAAAAATCATAAAAAAATTAAAAAAATTCGTAAATTACTCAAACTCTGACGTAGAATTTTTAAATAATAAATTTAAATTATTAGAATGTTGAATATTTTAAAATATTCAATGCAACACCACTATTTTGAAGCCATAGGCCCCCTTTTGCAAATTTTTTGAAATCACAGACCCCATTTTGAAAAAAAAATTCCCCGGACCCCGTTTTGCAAATGAGTGAAACCACAATGTACTTTTTTAAAGTTTACCCTTTATTTTAATGAGAATATCTTTTCCTTGTTTAGATTAGATTTTATTTTAGTATAAATAAGGAGTATTGTTGCATCAATTAGAACATCTTTTGTTTAGTCCTTGTGACTAACGTCTCCTTCTTCTCTTCCTTGAATGAATTAATTTTATTTTTCTTTCAATTTATGAGTAGCTAAGCTTTTATCTTTCGATTGAGGAATAATGAAGGCTAATTGCATGTTGTGAGACTTGTTCTTAATCTTTCTTTCGAATTTCAGTTTTCGATTAAATCAGTAATATCTTTCTCATTATACTTTTGATTTCTTCAATTTGGCCAATTGTTTTCTTTGGAATTATAATGAATAATTATTTTCATTAAATTTATGTTGTTCATAGTTTAATGGAACATTGTAACAAACAATTTCTTTTACAAGTCTTCGTGGTTTATTCAATTTGAATCAATCTTTATGCTTGATCATCATGAATTTGGTTTAAAGTTGGTTCTTCAAAACTTAATGCTTTTTTACGATTAAATCTTATATGCTTCTTGCAAGTGCGTCTGATGATCAGGGGTTTTTTATTTAGCTCATCTAAAATCAATCCCATATTTAGAAAAAGAATTTAACTCATGCTATTCATGGTTATAACCAACTAATTGATATTTGGAAAATCCATTTTTATGCCTATGATCAATTGTAATTAAGTTGAGAGTATCCTTAATCGAAAGAGTTTTTATTCATTTATATTTTTGTTGCAACCAATCTCTAAACCCCCCCTTATTTACTTTTATTGTATTTTGCTGGTTATTAATTTGAATAGAACTAATTTATTAGTCTCTGTGGATTCGACCCTACTTACTCATAAACTACAAAATCCAATCAATAGAGCAATAGGAATTATTTTTTGTGGATTCGACACCCATCAAGTACTATACAAGGTAACTAATATCTCAAGTCTGAGGATATTTACAAAGCTACCGCAAGAAGATAAACACTAACACATTGATATATATACCAAGTGTTTATCTTACTACTGTCTCTAATACATCTTCCAAATATATCGATGTGTCAAACTCAAGGCACCACCTTTAGTCTTAGGAGGTTAACTGCTTAGACCCTTTCCAAGAGAGTTGACCATATGCTAGTCTTATTGCTCCATCAATATCCTTTGTTGATGAAACTATGACTAAGGATAGTTTAGACATAATCACAATTGCTCCTTTGTTGATGAAACTATGACTAAGGATAGTTTAGACATAATCACAATTGCACATGAAGCAGGTCTCACTATACATAGTCCCACTTACTTTATGTTATGTATTATGTCAAGGACCTTTGAACAAAGATACCAATGAATATATTTTAACCAGTCACAATATATATGAACACATTGATATAAACAAAAGATTAAATGCCTTTTTTAATTAAACAAATCATTTGTACCAATACATAATTAAGATATATCACCCTAATTTCCTTAAGGGCATACATAATATCTAAGAAACTCCCACTTGCACTAAGGCCACTTAGCCATATGTCTTACTCCATATGCTTTCACATGCTGGTCATGTTTGACTTGGTTCAACGGCTTTGTCAGACCATTCGCGAGGTTCTGATTAGTGGGGACATATTATGATCTTATTATCTTAGCATCAACAATCTCCCTAATTATATGATACTTTCTAAGTACATATCTGTTTTTCTGGTGAGACCGTGGTTCCTTTGCCTAAGCTATAGCACCATTGTTAGCACAATACAAAGTAATTGGATCAACAATCTCAGGCACCACACCAAGATCACCAATAAATCCCTTTAACCAGACAGATTCTTTCACTGCTTCATATGAAGCAATGTACTTAGACTCCGTGGTTGAATCAGTAGTAGTTTCCTGCTTGGAACTTTTCCAAAATATTGCCCCTCCATTAAACACATATATAAAACCTGACTGAGACTTAAAGTCATTCTTGTCAGATTCAAAACTCGCATAAGTGTGAGGTCACCATCTCCATATATTAAGAACTCATCTTTAGTCCTTCTCAAGTACTTAAGAATTGCCTTGACGACCATCCAGTTCTTGTCACCTGGATCCAATTAATATCTACTAGTAAAGCTCAAGGCTTAAGAGACATCTGGCCTAGTGCATATCATAGCATACATGATGGATCCTATCGTGGATGCATAGGGTATATCTTTCTTGCACATTCTTTCCTGAGCTGTCTTTAGACACTCAGTCTTAGATAGGTTAATCCCTTTGTCATAGGGAGATAACCTTTCTTTCAATGCTCAAGGGTGAATCTATTTAGTACCTTGGCTATATATGTACTTTGAGAAAGACCTAACAGCCTCTTGGATCTATCTCTATTGATTTTTATTCCTAGTATAAATGCTGCTTCTCCAAGGTATTTCATGGAGAACTTTCTTTACAACCATATTTCAATACTTTGAAGAAGAGAAATGTCATTTCCTATTAGCAGAATGTCATCAACATATAATACTAAGAAAACAACTACACTCCCATTAACCTTCTTATAAATACAAGGCTCATTAATGTTTGGACAAAAATCCAGTTCATGGATTGTTTGATCAAACCGAATATTCCAACTCCTGGATACTTGCTTAAGTTCATAAATGGACCTTTGCAGTTTGCATACCTCAAAGCCATTCTGAAATGCAAAACCCTCAGGATGTGTCATAAACACATCCCAGTACAAATTCCCATTCAGGAATGCTGTTTTAACATCCATATGCTAGATCTTATAATCATGATGAGCAGCAATGGAGAGGAGTATTCTGATGGATTTAAGCATGGCTACCTGTGAGAAAGTTTCATCATAGTCAATACCTTCATGTTGATAATAACCTTTTGCAACCAACATTGTCTTATAGGTAATTACATTACCATCCATGTCAGTCTTCTTCTTGTAGGCCCATTTGCACCCAATAGGTCTATCCTCTTCTGGTGAATTGACCAATTTCCAAACTTGGTTTTCATACATGGAATCCATTTCTGATTACATGGCTTTAAGCCATTTATCGGAATCTGAGCTTTTCATTGCTTCATCAAAAGTTCTTGGTTCATCATCCTCCATGAGATATAGTTCCCTATCATCCGTGATGACAAAACCATATCTTTCAGGACCTTTATGAACACAACCTGATCTTTGCAATGACTGTGTATCGACAGGGTGTTCTTGGATCACACCTTCTTGTGTATCTAGAATGGGGTTAATCAACTGGTTGTCTGTTTCTTCCTCTTGAACCTCCAGTTCAATATTGTTCCTAGCGACTTTTGCAAGTAAGTGTTCCTTTCCCATAAAGTGAGCACTCCGAGATACAAATACCTTCTGTGCTTTAGGTTGGTAAAATAAATATCCAATAGTTTCCTTTGGATATCTAATGAACAAACACTTATCAGACTTAGCATCTAACTTATCTGATGATGTCCTCTTTACCATAGCAGGATAGCCCCATACTCTTAGGTGACTCCGAGATGGTCTTTTATTACACCATCTTTCGTAAGGTGTAAATTCAACTGATTTAGAGGGCACTCTATTTAATACATAAACTGCGCTCTCTAGTGTATATCCCTAAAGGGATTTACTGAGATATGCTTAACTCATCATGGACTGAGCCATATCTAATAAGGTCCGATTCCTCCTTTCAAACCCTCTATTGTGTTGGGGTGTATAAGGAGGGGTCCATTGGGGAACTATTCCATTTTCGTTTAGATAATCCTGAAACTCTTGACTTAAGTATTCTCCACCTCAATCAGATTGAAGTGCTTTAATACTTTTCTCAAGCTGTTTCTCTACTTCATTTTTGAATATTTTAAATTTCTCAAAACTTTCAGACTTATGGTTCATTAAGTACAGATAACCATATCGTGAGTAATCATCAATAAAAGTTATGAAGTAGGAGTATCCTCCTAGTGCCTTAACATTCATTGGACCACACACATCTCTATGTATAATTTCCAATGTACTAGTGGCTCATTCACCCTTTCCCTTAAAGGATAACTTTGTCGTTTTTCCTTTTAAACAAGACTTGCAATCACCCTAAGACTCCACACGTCTATTGGGCCTAAGTCTCCACGTTTGTATAACTTAGTTAAGTGATCTTTGTTTATATGGCCTAAACGACAATGCCATGAGTAGAAAGATTTCTCATTATTTAATTTTCTCTTAGCATCGTTTATATTGAGAATATGAGTTTTGTAATTACAAAATATCATTTATTATATTATAATAAAATATCATTCATAACTTTGATAACACCTTTTATCAAATTAGAATAAAATTCCATCTGTTGTGAAGCAGCAGATAATATTTTATAATGACAATTGAATTTCATCCTTTTACAAATTTAGTCAAATGTAGATTTTAAGTTCCTACATCATCAGTATCCAGCAAGCCCTAATGATTTTTCGTTGGTACAACTCTCCTTTTGCCAAACTTCTACTTCTCAACAATATCTATACCTTCGTATGGATATATGATTCTAATTAGGTATTCCACACCAATTTAGAATTCCCTTGAGATGTAGAAATTCTCAATATCAAACATCTTGAAGTGGAATCTTTAGGCCTCCTCTTCTCATGCTATGAGACATTAGCCATTTTGATCTTATTTCCAATATTCCATATTGAAATGAAGATCTTGTTTCCAATATTTCATATTGAAAACAATCATTTTGTCTCCTAGACAAAATTTTCAATATTCCTTTTACTTTTCTCTTCACTCTGCTCCATCCAACTTCAAAACTAGACACCATGTGTCCCTTTACTTCTTTGAGATATGAGCTATTTATATTTCTGACTAATTGATCCTACCAATTTCTATCAAAATATTTTGGTTCAAATTTTCCACCAAGGAAAATCCTTTCTCTAAGATGTAAAGACATAGATTTTCAAGTACATGATTTCATGATGCCCTTGTAGCTAAGGTAACACGGATCCTAACATATAACTTGACGTTAATCCTTGTCTCTTGCCAGCTACTACATAAGGTAACAGAGATGTTAACTACTTCCAAGGTGCTGTATACTAGTTTCCTTTATGTATTTCATGAATATCTATTTTAAGCAGAATTGATTGCATAATGTTGTTTACATTTGAGCTTATACAATATACATGCCAAGCCAAAGGCTTTGAGGATTGTCCTCACATTTCTAAACAAACCCGTGAAACTTGAGCCAATCAAAATTAGTCATCAGGACGAACGTTTGTATTTAAATAAAAATTTCAACCAAGATGTAAGAAAGAAAAATTGTTTAGACTTTAGTATATAGTACATGTATTTAATATAAGGACTTTTAATTAAATACATTTGTCCTACCATTTTTTGAAATTTACAACAACCCATTCTATTGAATTCGGTAAGTTTAGCCTAGCTAAATTTCCAAGTAGGTAGCATCTATAACTAGTCTAATACGACCCCCAATTTATTAGTCAAGCCATATTAGTAAGTTGTAGCTGGAATCCCATTTCATTTCCATCGTATGCAATTGTTAGTTATTCAAGTTCCCTAATTCCAAGGGACGTGTGCTCTTATATTAGCATCTCCTTGAATATGTCTCAGTCCTGCGACTAGCCCCCAATTTTATGGTGGACTACCCATTTACTGTTAAGGCAGACCCTATCTCAATTTTTATAACCGGTTGATGTAGACAAAAGGAACGCTTTGCACAATACTTTATAGCCGAAAAAGATTGTATCTTAAATTTGAGTAAGGAAGACTTATAACTTGCCTTAATATATTTACTTTGGGATTTTATTGGTGTTAAACGTCTCACCCAATCTAGGATTTATTAGATAGATATATTTATAATAATTTATATTAATTCAGTAAATTATAAAATTAATTTATAAGGTCAAACCTTAGGTGGGTTCAAGCTCTTTATTATAATTATTCCATCAACCTAGATTATATGCAAATTAACATTTTTATTTGTTATATTTATATTGCATTTTTTAAGGTTTTATTCAATAATTTAATATTTACTTTGTAATAGAAACATATGTAAGAATCATCTCATATACTAGAAATAAATTAGTCCATATTTAATCCCCTGTTTGTTATCTCAAGCTGCACCGATATCTATTCCCAGGTAGGAGAGGTGCGGAGTAGACACCTTGTCCAATCCTTACCAGAACATATACGGGCACAAGCTTGAAAAAACATGGATTCTCTTAGACTAATAAATTTCGTTCTTTTAATTCACGTAAATTGGAAGCCTCTATAACCCATGTAATTTATATAATTTATTGAGTCTTTGATAAGTTTGAGTAAGTTAAGCATGCTTATTCGAAATTATCTATATCCATTTTGTATCCTTTGAAATAAAAGTCCAAGTTCATCTATTGTTCCAAATAATTTAATAAACCTTAAATTATTTCATATAAAAAATAAAATTCAATTTGCTTTTAACTTAATTATGTACTTAATAGGCAGGCTCGAATACCACTATTGAGAACTGACAGTCACTTTGAACATGCATAACAGACACGACGGAAATTCAAAATTTTGTCTCTTATCCATAGGAACTCCTATTAGTAGCATATAAATTAATTAAAACCTTAACTAAATTAATTCTCTACTTAAGTTAGCATGCATAGGCTCAGTGTACCATAATTCTAAATTATATCCTAGCATAAAACTATTTTATTTTAAACATTTTAAAACTCTAAGTTATAATCAAGGTAAAAAATAAACTAAGTATGCAAAATAACCTAATCATAATAATTATTAAGTCTTAAAACGCTTAATAAAAGGACTTAATAATTAAAAGAGAATTAGAGGACTTATCAGTTGAAGCGTGCTTTAGCAGAACTTTCTTACAGAAGCCTCCAAGTATAGAATAGCCTCTATGAGTATCGACACGAACCCCACCAACCGAAACCTCCCAATGAGGAAGAACCGCAGAGCTTTGAGTAGCTACTAGGCCACTCCAAAACCAACCCAAAATAAATAGAATTTGCTCTTGAGTTGACTTGAGAGATATCCCATTGGAATCTCAATCAAGGCTCGAATGAGCTTGTAGTCCATTTGAGAAAGGGGAATGGGAGCTCTTTATAATGGGGGAGCAAAGGCTCCCCGTAATAAATGCGGATATAATGTGGGATTAAATGCGGATTTAATGCGAGATTAAATGTGAGATTAAATGCGGATTAAATGCGAATTTAATACGAGATTAAATTTAATCCTCATTTCTTTTAATTTATTTTTTGACCCTAATAAAATTAGTTACCGGACAAAATAAATTCTTGGCTTAACCATAAAATGATTTACTCATTTTTATCAACACCTTAATTTATTTATGATCTCAATAAAATTAGTTACTGGTCAAAATAAATTCATAGCTTAACCATAAAATGATCTAGTCATCTTAATCAACACTTTAATTTATTTATGACCCTAATAAAATTAGTTACTAGTCAATAAATAAAATCCCTGGTCTAACCATGTAATAATTCAACCATCCCTTTAATATTTTCGTAATAGATCAAGTCGATTAATTCTTTACTCAGTCCGATTAAAGTTCAATGTGTGTGACCTTATAGGATCCCGTAGTATTGAGTTAATAAAGCTTAACCAATCCTTGTTCTATAAGAACTATTGGCTCGAAGTTCTAGATCATGAATAGAACCTGATTACCTTAAACGACTGTAGTATGCCTCCAGCAAGGGTCCACCATCCCCCATTACTCGGAACGTCATTTGTTCTTATGACTTAATCCTGGTTTATGCAATAGTTGTCCAATGCGATGAACTCCTTCCATTCTTTAATCTTAGTACCATCTGGTTTGTTAGGCTTGATTAAAGTGTTCACCCACCAATAGCGAGGTTGCTCCAAGCTATCCCAGTTATTTGCTTATTACCGAAGTATATTACTTTTTACCATAATGTGTTTGACTAGAAACTATTTCTAGCAATCACATACTCTGATAAGAGGTTTATAGTAATCATCACTTCAATAAGCAGCCATGTAAAAACTCCTTAATATATATGGAGCGATGGATTCGTTGTGACTACATAGCTTACCAACATGATGTCAACTATACCCATGATCACCTGTGGCACCCTAAATTAATGAGTGAATAGGTATGACCCAAAGTATAGCAATAGTACCACATAAGGTAACTAATATCTCAAGTATGAGGATATTCGCAAAGCTACTGCATGAAGATAAACACTAACACATTGATATATATACCAAGTGTTTATCTTACAGTGGTCTTCAGTACATCTTCCAGATATATCCATGTGTCAAACTCAAGGCACCTCCTTCAGTCTTAGGAGGTTAACTGCTTGGACCCTTTCTAAGAGAGTTGACCGCATGCTAGTCTTACTACTCCATCAATATCCTTTCTTGATGAAACTATGACTAGGGATAGTTTAGACATAATCATAATTGCACATGAAGCAGGTCTCGCTACACATAGTCCCACTATAATATCTTTCACTTCATGCTATGTATTATGTCAAGGACCTTTGTACAAAGATATCAATAAATATATTTTAAACCAGTCACAATATGTATGAACACATCGATATAAATAAAAGATTAAATGCCTTTATTAATTAAACAAATCATTCGTACCAGTACATAATTAAGATATATCACTCTAATTGCCTTAAGGACATACATCATATCCAACGAGGACAAGTTCATGTTGATCCAGATGCATTAGGCCAATAAATAATTATGCAAGTTAAATAATAGCAATGATTGGAACATTTCATAATTTTTTTTGTCAAGATAAGCTATGCTATTAATGATCCTTTGTGCATCAATGATTGAGCAAAAGAGATCACATATATGAGGCGTAGTGATCTAAAACTCTTACACATTCAAGAGATGTTCATGGCCGTAATAAACATAACCATGAGAACCCAAAACCGTGATGTGTTGAAATATGTGCATGGTATATTATAGTTTACACAAACGGAAAAATAGTTCAAGGACATCGCGTCTTTTTGTCAACTAGTAAAATAAATATACTTTCACAAGGGAAAGTTTAAAAGTTGCAGGCTACTTATCCTATGCAAATATTGATCGAAGAGCATTTTCACCCTTTGAATTTTGAAAACATCCAATTCGTATTTTTCCCAATTTTCATTTATAAGGGAGATTGTTGGAAATATTACAAGTTGGATAATGTTTTATATTATCTACTTTAAATTAAATTATAATGAGGAAAAACTATGATTTAAAAAACATGTAACATGTCATTGTATTCTACGCTTTAAGAGCTTTCCAACAACATATTATACGCATAAAAATTATTAAGGTGAATGAGAAATTGAAGTACGAAGGTTTAATGTTTGTCAACTTTGGATGATCGAAATTAGTGATATATTCGGTACCAAGACAAAATTGTTTCATCTTGTGAGCACCAGATTTTGATCTCGCTCATAGAACAATGATGAAGTCTTTTAAACTTGGCCTTCTTGACCATTTCCATACCTTTACGGGTTGTTTACATACTTGCGGGTAGTGCTTTGGGACGTTCTGAGTGTTAAAACACCTCAAAAAACCCCAAAATACCTAAAAAATGCCTGTAAACACTTGAAAAAGTCAAGAAATGGGACTTTTTCGGTGAACAAGAGCAACACCCCTCCAACAGGGGCGACGCCTCTCTCATAGGCACCAGCGCGGCCCCCCGTTGACCATTTCTCCGGGTGGTTACTCAACTAACCACCCAATACCTCACCCACTCATTCCCATTAACATGCCCACTCCTGGTCTTGTTTACTTGATTCACAAGGAAAATTTTCACTATAAACCTCAAACCCAGATGAAAAAGAGGGAACCACATGAGAAAATAAAAATCAGACTTGAAGAGATAGTTCAAGTGTTCTTCATCATTCTTGAAGCACAAGCACAAAGTTACATAATTCAACTCAAACAAGGTGGATTCTAGTAGAATAGGTAAGCACCTGAGTTCCCAAAAGTATTTATAAACTTACACTTGCATTTACATTTCAAATTTTCAGGATTTGAGGATTTGGAAACGGGAGCCTCACCGGGCTGACATGACCAACATTGGTCTGATTGGGGCCTCATAGGAAATCAGTTCCTAAAAAGTACCAACACCTCGCCAAATGGTCCGACGCCCCTCCCATTTCCAGAAATGACTCTTTGTATTTGCGTTTTTATGCCTCTAACACCTTTTTTAAGTGTCCATTAGCAGTAGAATGCATTCTTACGATGGAAAAACAACATTTTCATCCATCATAACACCCTTTTTCATGGTTTCACCTCAAAATAAAGATCAAATAGGCTTCATTATGTCCCCATTTTCTTTCAAAAATATATTTTCTATTTATACTAACGATCATATTGCAGGGCAAGAGCGAAAATCCATGTTTTATTCATTTCGTTTATATGCGATTAATTTTAGAATCGTGTTGCTCCTTTATCGCTTTGTTGCATGACGTTTTGTATGAAAATACTAAATAAATGGTGAAAGATGTAATAAAATCCACTTTAGGTAATAATACGTTGCAAATCGAGAAAAATAGTTCTGTTTCTATAAATGGGTAATTGTAATTTAATTAATGAAAAGTAAGCATTTCATGCAGACCCGAATCTTTGTTTAAGGTATAGTTTCCACGCTTAGTAGGGAGTAATACCAGAATTTCCTGGTTGAGCTGATCTGAGTGGCGACTCTAATCTTTACACCGATGATTTCAAGTTTGAGTCTTTTGGAATGAAATCAAACTTTCTTAACCTAAGATAACAAAAATGGTTTTCCAAAAATGTCACTCAGAGTGATTTCAAAAGTCTTTATTTTACAAATTTATACAAGTCTTTCAAAAGGCAAAGCTGCTTTAAACAAAGTTGTTTTAAGGTGCAAAATCTCCTCGGCCCGTCCCTCCAATCACGCTGTCCCTACTCAGTAGTCCCTTACAAAAAGAGGTGTGATAGAAAATCTACATCTGGTCAAATGCACGAATGGTGACTCCGCTAGGGTGTAAATGTGTTTACAATATTTATTTTCCCATAAATTTTGAAAGATTCCATGAAAGTTGAAATCATTAATTAAAGGCGAAACACTCTCTAATAACACCCAAGCCGCACAATTTTGCCTTAGATATACCCCAACTTTCAAATGAACCTCCGAAATACTCAAACTTATAAAAAGTGAACTTTTATGGTGCTCAATTCATCTAAACCAGTCTCAGACCAGTGTGCGAAAGACTCGCGTGATGAAAGGGCCAAAAAAGCTCATCCACGTCAGCTTTATGCAATTACATGGAATAAAAAAATTAAAAATACAAAAGTAATTATCTGTACATCTTCTTCCCCATTCCTTTTTCTTCATCTTTCTTTTTCCTCTATTGCATACCACATAACCAAAATTACTTCTCTTTCTCAAATATAAATAATGGCAAAAATTAATTACTAACTCCCACTTCTACTTTTGAGAAAAAAGGGGTTGCCTTGGTCTAATCTGGTGAGAGATAAAATTTTATCTATGGAAGCTAAAGGCAAAACCTTAGTAGATTTCTGGTATGGGGGATTTGGGGAATCAAGCTCTCGCTTTTAAGATGGAGGTTGAACAAAAGGAAGAGGAGAAGCTGTTGAATGGAATCTCGTTTTTGTATTTTGATATGCTGTGTTCGACGGTGGCTTTGCAAACTCAGGGGAAATGGCGGAATCCAATGAATTTGGTGTCAGAAGTGTTGACAGCGGAGAACTCCGTGAGCCCTCTGGCTTTCCGATTAATCATAATTGGTCCTCCTCAGCCTAATAATAACGATACTCTACAGCAGCCTAATTATCTATTTTAAGTTATTCCAATGCTTGTGCTTTGGATTCTAGCATGTATTAGCAATGACTCTAGTTTCCTAAGTAAGCTTGAGAATGGAGCAAAGGGAATGGCGATGGGTGAGCCAGCTGCACTCAGCTCAGGTACATAGGCTATATTAGAAGCTTGAGTCATTGAAGTTAATGAGTGTGTGTTTGCTTAAGGTTCATCAAATTGAATGGTTGTTATGTAGCTTGAAGTTAAGAGAAGATTTATTTATTATCATATAATTGAGCTCATATATCTGGAAACATTTCAGCGAGTTTTTGGTTCGTTGTTTGAAGAATTATTGCAATTTCCATATCTGCACTTTAGACGTCTTATTGTTTTATTATTGAATTAAAATTTCAAAAAAAAGTTACGAGTGAATATCCAATTTTGTGTCATTCTGTGAATGTTAGCAAGCAAGCAGAAAAAGCTTGCATTCGAATGAAGTTCGAATATCAACCCATCTAAAGAAGCTATAATTTCTTGATCTTTTATAATGGTTCCTATATGGATAAATTGATTGTATATTTGATATGGAGAATTTGGTTTTGATTTTCATTTAGATGCAAAGATTGATTTATTTTGTTGATTTGGAGAAGGGAAAGGAAAGCAAAGAAAGGTAGAAGATGGTATTTTTGAAACAATTAAATTAATAGGGACTAGAATGAATTTATTACATGGATTTTTTTGCAACTTTTTCAGTCTCACTTGCTTGACTTTTCAAGCCATGACACATCAGCTGCCACATCAGCACTACATAGTACGAAGGTTCACTTTTTACAAATTTGGGTACTTCGGAGGTCCACTTGAAAGTTGGGGTATATCTAAGGCAAAAGTGCGCAACTTAGGGAGTATTAAGAGCATCTAGCCTTAATTAAATTAACCCATGATTCTCATTTGCAACATTTTATTCATTTCATGCATTTAGACTTGGCGAGTGGACAATAGTATTAGTCTAGGGAATGAGAGCACTTAGCCGGTGGAACACTCATAGCCATACGAAAGAGTCGCCTAAGTTTGAAAGCGCTTGGGGACTTGAGTCGGTATATATTATTAGATATGATGTATGCCCTTAAGGAAATTAGCAGGATATATCTTAATTATGTAATGGTAAGAATAATTTGTTTAATTAATAAAGACATTTAATCTTTTGTTTATATCGATGTGCTAATAAATATATTATGACTGGTTAAAATATATTCATTGATATATGTGTAAGAAATTCCTTGACGTATCATGACATGAAGTCAGAGAATTATAGTTGGACTATATTTAGTAAGACATGCTTCATGTGCAATTAAGATTATGTCTAAACTATCCCTAGTCATAGTTTCATCAAGAAAGGATATTGATGAAGCGGTAAGACTAGCATGTGGTCAACTTTCTTGGAAAGAGTCTAAGTAGGCAATCTCCTTAGGACTAAAGGTGGTGCCTTAAGTTTGACACATGAATATATTTGGGAGATATATTGGAGACCACAGTAAGGTAAACGCTTGGTGTATATATATCAATGTGTTAGTGTTTATCTTGATGCAATAAGCTTTGCGAATATCCTCATACTTGAGATGCTAGTTACCATGTGTGGTACCATCGCTATACTTTGGGTCATTCCCATACACTCATTTATTTAGGGTGTAACGGGTGACTAGGGGTATAGTGATGATAGCACGTTGGTAAGCTATTTGTTTGAAAGAATCCATCACTCCAGATATATTAAGGAGTTGTACCTGGCCGCATGTTGAAGTGATGATTGCTGTAAACCTCTGATCAGAGTATGTATTTACTCAGTCCAATTAAAGTTCAATGTGTGTGACCTTATAGGATCCCGTAGTATTGAGTTATTAAAGCTTAGCCAATCCTTGTTCTATAGGAACTATTGGCTTCAGGTTCTAGATCTTGAACAGAACTCAATTACCTTTAACGACTATAGTACGCCTATAGCAAGGGTCCACCATCCCCCATTACTAGGAACGTCATTTGTGCTTATGACTTAATCTTGGTTTATGCAATAGTTGTTTTCCCAGGTTGCTTTTCCGAAAAGCTCCATTTTCAAGCTTTTCCAATCTGTTGTCGTGAAAAGTTCTGGAAATCAATAGCAAACAGTTCATAATAATTTAATATTAAGAGTCAAAATCTTTTGTCCAATGTCAAAATATGTTGTTGTATTTAAAGTTTGTAAGTGGAGCTTTTCGTGACAACAGCTCTGATAGCAATCCCAAATAGGCCCTTAGTTTATTTTATGCTTAGGTTATAGCTTAGAGTTATAACATACTTAAGTTATAGCTTAGAGTTATAACATGCTTAGGTTATAGCTTAGAGTTATGACATGCTTAATATAAAATATTTATGCTAGGATATAAGTTAGATTATGGTATGCCTAGCCTATGCATGCTAACCTAGGCAAAGAATTATTTAGTTAAGTCTTTATTTAATATGCAACAAATAGGAGTTCCTAGGGACATGGGACAAAATTTTGTTTTTCCGCCATGCCTGTTATGCATGTTCAAAGTGACTTTTAGTTCCCAATAGTGATATCTGACCCTGCCTATTTAGTGTATAATTAAGTTAGAAGCGAACTGAATTTTATTTTCTATATAAAATGTTTTAAAGTTTATTAAATTGTTTGGAACAATAGATGAACTTTTGTTTTCATTTCAAGGTTAGAAAACGATTGTAGATTCCTTTTGAATAAGCCTGCTCAACTTACTCAAAATTATCAAAGACTCAATAATTTATATAAGTTATATGGGTTATAGATACTTCCAATATACATAAATTGAAAGAACGAAATTTATTAGTTCAAGAGAATCCATGGTCTTCGATTTTGTGCCCGTATTTGTTCTGGCTAAGGATTAGACTTGGTGTCTACTTCTCCTAGGGCACCTCTCCTCCCTGGGAACCTATATCAGTGCAGATTGAATTGACCAACGAGGGGGTTAAGTATGGACTAGTTTATTTCTAGTATATAAGATGGTTCTTATATATGTTTCTATAACAAAGTAAAAATTAAATTTATTGAATAAAAGCTTAATGGAAATGCAATATAAATATAACAAATAAAAATGTTAATTTTGCGTATAATCTAGGTTGATGGAATAATTATAATAAAGAACTTGAACCCACCTAAGGTTGGACCTTATAAATTAATTCTAAAATTCCCTGAATCGATATAAATTATTATAAATATGTCCATCTGATAAAATCCTAGATTGGGTGAGACGTTTAACACCAATAAAATTCTAAAGTAAATATATTAAGGCGAGTTATAGTCTTCTTTACCCAAATTTATAATACGATCTCTTTGGGCTACCATAGTGTTGTGCAAAGCATTCCCTTTCTTCCACATTGATTGGTTATAAAAATTGAGATAGGGTATGCCTTAACAGAACTGGTTAGTCCACTATAAAATTGGGTGCTAGCCCCAGGACTGAGACATATTCAAGGAGATGCTGAAATAAGAGCACACGTCCATTGGGATTAGGGAACTTGATTGAATTTGCAATTGCATGCGATGTAAATGGAATGGGATTCCAACTATAACTTACTAATATGGCTTGACTCATAAAATTGGTGGTCATAGTAGACTACTTACAGATGCTACCTACTATAAAATTTAGCTGGGCTAAAATTCTCTAATTCAATAGATTGGGCTATTGTAAATTTTGAAGAAAATAGTAGAACAAGTGTATTTAATTAAAAGACCTCATATTAAATGCATGTACTAAAACTAATATCTGAACAATTTTCTTTTTTTATATCTTAGGTGGAAAATGACTTCCAACATTAATCTTCGTCCGTTACTTGACACAAAACTGAATGGCTCAAACTTTTCTAGTTGGTTTCGAGCTGTGAGAATAATTCTTAGATCCGAGGGAATCGTCTATGTTCTGGATGAAATTTTTGCTATTGAACCTGATGTTGGGGATCATATGGAACATAATGCCTGGTTGAAGCACAAGAAAGATCATAAGACTGCAATATGCATAATGTTGGGGTCCATGAATCCTGAGCTTCAAAAACAATAGAAGAACATGACCTTAGATGATATGGTTCTCCATCTTGAGGAGCTCTTTGCTGAGCGGGAAAGGACAGAGATGTATGAGACCTCTAAAATCCTTTTTGGAACTAAGATGCAGGCTGGCACCTCTGCCTCTCGGCATGAAACTCTTGGGATACCTTGAGAAGCTTAATCGATTGGGATTCGAGATGAATCATGACTCAAGCATCAACCTAGTGTTGATGTCCTTAACAGATAGTTACTCAAACTTTGTGATTAACTATTACATGAACAAGATTAATTCTACTATTCTAGAATTAATCAACATGCTGAAGATAGCAGAATCTCAGATCGAGAAAGATCGGAAGCCACTATTGTTGGTCGAAAAGGGCAAGACTTCTAATAAAAGGAAGCAGGCATTGGGTGCTAGAAAAGAATCAGTAAAAAGAAGAAAGAAAAGAAGACATCCAAGTATGTCTACTTCCAGTGCGGGAAATCATGACATTGGAAGAGGGATTGCAAAGCTCCCACTTCTGAATATTTGAAGAAGAAGCCTACAGAAGCATCTACTTCATGTATATTTGTAATTGAAAACTATGCTACTTTTCCTTGTGAATCCACTTGGGTATTAGATACCGGTTTTGGTTCTCATATATGTACTTCTATGCAGGTACTAAGGAACAATAGAAGACTTGCAAAAGGGGAGATGAACCTACGTGTGGGAAATGGAGCCCGAGTTGTTACATTAGCTGTGGGAAGCTTTAATCTTATTTTGCCGAGTGGTTTAGTGTTAGTTTGGAATAATTGTTACTACATTCCAAGTGTTACTAAGAATATTGTATCTGTTGCGTGTTTAGCAGCAGAGGGATTTGAAGTTTATTTTTTGAATAATAATTGCCAGATTTGATTGAATAATGTTCTATATGGTAATGTGATGTTGAATGGTGACATTTATATTTTTGATACTAAAACAAAAGTTTTTAATATAAACGATGTAAAGAAAGTTAAACTAGATAATGAGAATTCCTTCTACTTATGGCATTGTCATTTAGGCCACATAAACAAAGATTGCTTAACCAAGCTGCATAAGCGTGGTGACTTGGGCCCAATAGACTTGGAGTCTTATAGAGATTGTGAACCTTGTTTAAAAGGAAAAATGACAAAGTTACCCTTTCAAGGAAAGGTTGAACGAGCCACGAGTACATTGGAACTTATACACACTGATGTGTGTGGTCCAATGAGTGTTCAGGTACTAGGAGGATACTCCTACTTGATAACCTTCATTGATGATTATTCACGATATGGTTATTTATACTTAATGAAGCACAAGTCTGAAGTTTTGAAAAGTTTAAACTATTCAGAAATGAAGTAGAGAAACAATTCGAGAAAAGTATTAAATCACTTCAATCGGATCGAGGTGGGGAATACTTAAGTCATGATTTACAGGTTTATCTAAAGCAAAGCGAGATAGTTCTTCAGTGGACCCCTCCTTATATGCCCCAAGATAATAGAGTGTCTGAAAGGAGGATTCAGAATTTATTAGATATGGTTCGGTCCATCATGAGTTAAGCAGATCTCAATAAATCCTTTTGGGGATATGCATTAGAGAGCACGGTTTATGTATTAAATAGAGTGCCCTCTAAATCACTTGATTTTACACCTTACGAAAGATGGTATGATACAAAAGCCATCTCTAAGTCACCTTAGAGCATGGGGCTGTCCTACTATTGTAAAGAGGATTGCATCAGATAAGCTGGACATAAAATATGACAAGTGTCTATTCATTGGAAAAGGAACACTTCCCAAAGCACAGAAGGTATTTGCATCTCGGAGTGCTCACTTTTTGGAAAAGGAACACTTACTTGTAAAAGTCAATGTGAGTAATATTAAACTGGAGGTTCAAGAGGAAGAAACAGACAATCTGCTAATTGACCCCTTTCTAGATACACAAGAAACTATGATTCAAGAACAACCTGTCCAAACACAAACATTGCGAATATCGGGTCGTGTTTATAAAGGTCCCTACATATATAGTTTTGTCATCACTGATGATAAGGAACTATATCTTATAGAGGATGATGAACCAAGAACCTATGATGAAGCAATGAAAAGTTCAGATTCTGATAAATGGCTAAAATCCATGAAATCAAAAATGGATTCTATGTATGAGAACCAAGTTTGGAATTTGGTTGGTGCACCATAAGAAGTTAGACCGATCGGCTGCAAATGGGTCTTCAAGAAGAAGACTGACATGGACAGTCATGTGATTACCTATAAGGTAAGGTTAGTTGTAAAAGGTTATAGTCAACGTGAAGACATTGACTATGATGAAACTTTCCCACCAGTAGCCATGCACAAATCCATAAGGATACTCCTCGCCATTACTGCTCATTACGATTATGAGGTCTAGCAGATGGAAGCTAAAACAACATTCCCGAATGGGGATTTAGACCGGGATGTGTATATAATATAGCCTGAGCATTTTACATCTTAGAATGGCTCGAAGGTATTCAAGCTGCAAAGGTCCATTTATGGACTTAAGCAGGCATTCAGGTGTTGGAACATAAGGTTTGATCAGACAATTTGTGAACTTGATTTCTGTCCAAACATTAATGAGCCTTTTGTTTACAAGAAGGTTAGTGGGGGTGCAGTCGTTTTCTTAGTATTATATGTCGATGACATTCTACTAATAGGAAATGATATTTCTCTTCTTAAAAGTGTTAAAGTATGGTTGTCAAGAAAGTTCTCCATGAAAGACCTTGGTGAAGCAGCATTTATACTAGGTATAAAGATCTATATGGATAGATCCAGGACGCTATTAGGTCTTTCTCAAAGTACAAATATAGACAAGGTATTGAATAGGTTCAACCTTGAGCATTCGAACAAAGGTTATATCCCGATGACAGAGGCGATTAACCTATCTAAGGCTGAGTGTTCGAAGACAGCTCAAGAAAGAATGCGCATGAAGGATATTCCCTATACATCAGCGATAGGATCCATCATGTATGATATGATATGTACTAGGCTAAATGTCTCTCAAGCTTTGAGCTTTACGAGAAGATATTAATTGGATCCAGGTGAGAAACACTGGATGGCTGTTAAGGTAATTCTTCAGTACTTAAGAAGGACTAAAGATGAGTTCTTGATATATGGAGATGGTGACCTCACAATTAGAGGTTATACTAATGCGAGTTTTCAATCTGACAAGGATGACTTTAATTCTTAGTCGGGTTTTGTGTATGTGTTAAATGGAGGGGCGATATGCTAGAAGAGTTCCAAGCAAGAAACTACTGCTGATTCAACCACGGAATCAGAATACATTGCTGCATGCAAAGTAGCAAAAGAAGATGTCTGGTTAAAGGGATTTATTGGTGATCTCGGTGTGGTGCCTGAGACTATTGATCCAATTACTTTGTATTGTAATAAAAATGGTGCTATAGCTCAGGCAAAGGAACCACAGTCTGACCAAAAAAATAGAAATGTATCCAAAAAGTATCATATAATCAGGGAGATTGTTGATGCTAAGACAATAAGACTAGAATATGTACCCACTGATCAAAACCTCACGGATGGTCTAACAAAGCCATGAACTCAAGTCAAACATGACCAACATGTTAAAGCATGTGGATTAATACATATGGCTAATTGGCCTTAGTTCAAGTTGGAGTTTGTTAGATACGATGTATGCCTTTAAGGTAGTGAGGACGATATATCTTAATTATGTAATGGTACGAATAATTTGTTTAATTAGTAAAGGCATTTAATCTTTTGTTTATATGATGTGGTAATAAATATATTATGACTATTTAAAATATATTCATTGATGTATGTATATAAAAGTCCTTGATGTGTTATAGCATGAAGTCAGAGAAATTATAGTTGGACTATATTTAGTGAGACCTGCTTCTTGTTCAATTATGATTATGTCTGAACTGTCCCTAGTCATAGTTTCATCAAGAAAGGATATTGATGAAGCGGTAAGACTAGCATGTGGTTAACTTTCTTGGAATGGGTCCAAGTAGTCAATCTCCTTAGGACTGAAGGTGGTGCTTAAGTTTGACACATGGATATATCTGGGAGATATATTGGAGACCGCATTAAGGTAAACACTTGGTGTATATATATCAATGTGTTAGTGTTTGTCTTCATGCAATTAGCTTTGCGAATATCCTCATACTTGAGATGCTAGTTACCTGTGTGGTACTATCGCTATACTTTGGGTCATTCCCTTACACTCATTTATTTAGGGTTTAACTGGTGGTTACGGGTATAGTGATGACATCACATTGGTAAGCTATGTAGTCAGAAAGAATCCATCACTCCGGATATATTAAGGAGTTGTACCTGGCTGCTTCTTGAAGTAATGATTGCTATAAACCTCTAATCAGAGTATGTGTTTGATAGAAATAGTTTCTAGTCAAACACACTATGGTAAAAGGCAATATACTTTGGTAATAAGTTAATAACTGGGATAGCTTGGTGCAACCTTGCTATTAGTGGGTTAACACTTTAACGGAACCCTATAAACCAGAAGGTACTAATATTAAAGAATGGAAGGAGTTCATCGCATTGGAAAACTATTGCATTAATCGGGATTAAGTCATAAGCACAAATGACTTTCCGAATAATGAGGGATGGTAGACCCTTGCTAGAGGCGTACTACAGTAGTTTAAGGTAATTGAGTTCTATCCACGGTCTAGAACCTCAAGGCAATGGTTCCAATAGAACAGGGGTTGGGTAAGCCTTAACAGCTCAATACTTTAGGATCCTACAAGGTCACACAGATTGGACCTTAATCGGACTGAGTAAAGAATTAATAGATTTATTCTATTACGAAAATATAACATAATAATAATTAGATTATTATTTAATTGGTTAAAAAGGATTAGATCATTTTAGATAAGCCAAGAATTTATTTTAGACCGGTAAGTAATTTTATTAGGGTCATAAAATAAATTAATTATTTGAAGATGGGATTAAAAGGGAATTTTCCGAATGGGATGGACCCAGTAAAATGTTAGACATTTTTGGAATGCAAAAGGGGATGCGGGATTCACTACACATTTAGTGTGCGAAATCCAGCACCGTGGGCTCACAAGTGCCGCAATGTTGCACTTGCAAGAGCCCGCAAGGCTGGGCTCGCCAGTGCTGCCATGGCAGCGCTGGGCTAAGCTCAGCATGACATTCCTCACAAGTTGGGCTTGCAAGAAATCTCGGAAGCCCAGCTTGCGAGATGCATGGCATTTAGAGCACGTTGTGCATGCGGGCTAACCCGCGGGGCTGCATGCCCCGCATGTCAAAATCGCTTGTGGGATGTGCATTTGCACATTCCACATCGGAAATGGGGGAGCAATTTTACTCTCCCAAGCCTATAAATAGGCGCCCCCTTCTCCCTTTTGAAATCGCACCAAGTTCAAGCATAAATCCTAAGTTGAGATTCCTAAAGTAAAATCTCTCGGGTCGCTTGAGCAAGTTCTTTTGTGGGGACTCGAATATTTTTCGAGGAACCTCTAGTTAATATTTTCGAGTTGGGCTTTTGGAGTGGTCTAGCAACTACTCAAGGCTCCTTAGTTCTTCCTCTCGGGGAGGTTTTGGTTCATGTGGATACTTATAGATGCTATCCTAGGCTTGGAGGCTTATGCAAGGAGGTTCTGCTAAAGCACGCTTCAACTGGTAAGTTTTCTTTCTTTCTGTTTTAATTATTAGGTCTTTTTCTTTAAGCATTTTAGACTTAATAATTATGCTTAGGTTGTTTTACATGCTTAGTTTATTTTATGCTTAGGTTATAGCTTAGAGTTATAACATGCTTAATATAAAATATTTGTGCTAGGATATAATTTAGAATTATGGTATGCCTAGCCTATGCATGCTAACCTAGGTAGAGAGTTAATTAGTTAAGGCTTTATTTAATATGCAACTAATGAGAGTTCCTAGGGACAAGGGACAAATTTTTTATTTTCGGCCATGCCTGTTATGCATGTTCAAAGTGACTATCAGTTCCCAGCATATATTTGCTATGGGGAACTTCTACATCAACAACCCAATGTCCTAACTCAAGCTCTCATTTAGTAAGCCTAGTAACTATCCATAGCGTTACCAAAACATTGTTGTGTTTACTTTAATGCACGCGCTCCTTATCACTTGCCAATGTGTGTGATAGAGGAAACCGCACATAGGAAAATGAACTCACCACAAGGAGGAATAACGTTGGAAGAGTTTACGCTTGCGTGTTATGTGTTTACTTTTCTGACTCATTTTACATTCTCTGCATCTCCTAACCAAGGTTGTACACAAACACAAGTGTGTATACCTACACTTGTGCCCACACCATCGCACTGTGATCTAACTAACCCATTAGATGACCTTATATGCCCTGTGATGGTATGCGTTTACATATTTTTTAGGCTTAATGCATCAATAACATCCCCAACTTGGCACAAAAAATCCGCTGCCTCCCTGAACTTGAGAAGTGTCCCCGCAGCTACCTCAAATTTGAAAAAGTGCAACATTTAACTATCTGATTCAGACTCAACCACTCTCAAAAGGGAGAGTGAACGTCCCAAGCTGCCACCTATATACCATATATGCATTTTATTAAGTCAACCCAGTGAAAAAGTTACACGTGGCATTTTTAAAAAAAAATTCTTTCTCTTCTCTTCTTTTCTTCTTCTTCATCTTCAACCCTTAATTATTTCTTTCCACTAATATTCTCATCTCTGCAGCTTTTTAATTTCAAGAAACTGGAAGACATCAATAACTATTAACTAACATATGAACATGCAACATCTCTCCTAAGGTGCTTTTCATAGAAGATCTTGAATTTCCTGTAACTATCAATCATGACAAAATCAAAATCGAAGACGATGTATTTGCAATCATAATCCGATAAAGAAGTTACAAGATGGCTGTATCCCTCAATAGGAAAAGGCATTATGAACCTAGATTTTTTCAATTTAATTAGTCCAGAAAAATTGAGGGTAATTGAAAAGCAGTAATCGTATATATCGAAATGAAAGGGAAACTGGCTTGATTGAATACTTAAAGAGGAATGAAAAGGTTTCTGGAAAAAGCATGATTTTTTCGAGAAAATTCATGCATTTTCCAGGAAAAATCTGTTAAAATTAAAAATAAAATTAATTATCCTATATTAAAGGCATATACACGTGTATGTAAGTTATTAAAATGGAAAATGCTTGAGCCACTCGAAAAAGTGATTCGATTGATGGGATTTGGTATGATACTTACGAGATCGATGAGATTGATATTCAAAAATTTCTTCTTAGAATAGATTGATTTAACCCCATAAGTAGGGCCACGCTATAGCATGTTGCCACCAAAAGTAGAACCCCACATTTCTTCTACAAAATCTCCTAATTGTGTGAAGACATGGTTCTAAGTGGCAATAGAATGAAGCCAAATGTCATTATATTATAAGCCTAGGGATGACATATTGGAGAAAGAGGACTTAAATAAACACAATAACTATGAAACTATATATATTAATAATAACACTTTGCTTATTATATATGTATTGGCGGAAAAGAAGATTGGATGATTAAATCCATCCATTACAAACACCTTATATAGCATATTATATTATAAGCCTAGGGATGACCTTCGACATCAGAAAAGAATTATTATTAGTATCCGAGCCACGATAAAGCCAAGTTCTGAAAAAATATTCCTCCAAATTTTATTTCAAGAACACCAAAAAAATGAATACCAATATTTCGTTCAATTTTCCTCAGCTTACCAAGACCAATTACAAAAATTGGTGCATTAAAATGAAGGCAATACTCGGAGCACAAGACATTTGGGATATTATTGAAATAGGATATACCATCCCAGCCGCAGATGCATAACTGTCTCAAGCAGAAAAAGATAGTTTGCATAAGAGTCATCGTAGTGACCAAAAGGCTCTTAGTCTAATTCATCAAGGATTAGATGAGGTGATGTTTGAGAAGGTGGCCGAACCGACCACCTCTAAATAAGCTTGGGACATACTTCGAGTTTCTCTTCAAGGAGAAGAGAAAGTATAAAAGGTACGACTCCAAATGCTGAGAGGAGAATTTGAAATGTTGAACATGAAGGAAACAAAAGCAATTGTAGACTAATCCTCACGATTAAAATCGATCACTAGTCAGATGCGACAATATGGCGAAAAAATGAAGAATCAAGAATAGTTGAAAAACTTCTACGGTCACTACTACCAAAGTTTGACCATATAGTAGTGGCTATAGAAGAAGTACGAGAAACAATTGCAATGATCGTTGATAAGGTTGTTGGCTCATTACAAGCATGTAAGGAGAGGCTAAACAGATAAAGAGATGAGTCTATTGGAAAAGTCTTGGCAGTAAAGGCTTCATTCAAAGAAGGTGAAAATGTCAAGATTATCGTCATTAAGGACGAGGACATGGTAGAGGTTGAGGAGGAAATAGAAGAGGAAGAGGACGTGGCAGAAATCAACAAAATGAAAGGAGTGACAATAATGACGGAAGTAACCAGTCCACAAGAGGTAGAGGTTAGGGACGTGGACACAGAAGAGGAAGAGGATACTAGAGAGAGAATGATGGACGTTACAAGTCTAATGTTCAATGCTATAATTGCTCCAGATTTGGCCACTATGCATAAAAATGTCGGAGCCCACCAAAGCAAGCAGAGGAAACTGAGAACAACATTCAAGAAGAGGACGTAACCGACACAGTATTACTAATCCATGAAGGTGAACATAGTCAAGAAAACAATATATGGTATCTTGAAAATGGTGCAAGTAACCATATGTGGGGAGACAAGAAGATGTTCGTAGAGCTGGACCAGTTGTGCACTGGAAATGTTATTTTTGGGGATTCCTAAAAAGTTCTTATTCGAGGAAAAGGAACTATTCTTATTCGTTTAAAGAATGGAGAGCACCAATTAACAAGCAATGTTTATTATGTTCCAAACATGAAAAGCAACATTTTAAGTTTGGGACAACTATTGGAGAAAAACTACCAAGTTCACATGGTAAGCCAAAAGTTGGTGCTATTATACGAGAACAAGGAGCTACTAGCTAGTGTGCCAATGTCAAAAAACATGATGTTCACTCTCAATATCAAGACAAATGTAGCCAAGTGCTTAAAAGCTTGCATGAAGGAATCAGATTAGCTTTGGCATTTGAGATTTAGGCATCTCAACTTTAGAGGGTTGAAATTGCTAAGCCAGAAGAAGATGGTGCACGGTCTTCCCCTAATTGATAAACCCCATCAGCTTTGTTAAGGATGTCTTGTTGGAAAATAATCAAGAACTAGATTTCCAAAAGAGTCCATGTCAAGAGCAAATGTTCCCCTAGAGCTAATTTATACTAGTGTTTACGGACCAACAGTATCATTGGAAGGCAACAAATATTTCTTACTATTCATTGATGATTATAGCAGAAAGACATGGGTTTATTTTCTAAAAGAGAAATCTGATGTTTTTGAAGGATTCAAAAAGTTCAAAGCAATGGTGGAAAAAGAAAGCGGCTATTACATCAAAGCTTTAAGGTCCGATAGAGGGGGAGAATTCACGTCAAATGAATTCAAAAGATTTTTAGAACACCATGGAATTTGTCATTTCCTATTAGTCCTAAAATCGACATAACAAAATGGTGTTATCGAAAGAAAGAATAGAACAATGATGGATATGGTGAGGAGCATGTTGAAGAGTAAGAATTTAACCAAAGAGTTGTGGGCAGAAGTGGTTGGTTATGTAGTCTATAGCTTGAACTGATCCCCAATGATAAGTGTTTTAGACATGACACCTCAGGATGCATGGAGTGGGAGAAAGCCTACTATCTCCCATTTTTTTTTTCGGAGTGTTTACCAATTTCATGTTGTTGACGAAGAACGAAGGAAGTTAGATGACAAAAGCAAAAAATATTTATTCGTTGGTTATTCTAAATTTTCTAAAGGTTACAAGATGTTCGATCCTAATACGGGAAAGACGATTATCAGCAGAGATGTCACCATTGATGAGGAAGCCTTTTGGGAGTGGAACAATGACAAGAAGAATTATAGTTTCTATCCTTTCACCATGGATGAAAACAATGAGCCACGACATTGATGACAACAGTCCTATTTCAAGTGCATCACCTGGACAAGAAGAAGATGAAAGTGAAAGTCCATGACAAAGACTGAGAATTCCGACATACGGAAGATCTCTATGATGTCATGAGAGATATTAATGAAGAATTAACTTTATGCTATCATCTCATCGATAGTGAGCCTATTGATGCTGAAGAAGCAATGAAAGATAAGAAATGGAGAAAAGCCATGGAGGAGGAGATCTAAGCAATTGAAAAGAATGAGACATGGGAGTTGACAAAACTTCCAGCTAACAAAAAGCCCATTGGAGTCACATGGGTATTCAAGGTGAAAAAGGATGCAGATGGAAAAGTCATTCGGCATAAAGATTGGCTCGTTGCGAAAGGATATAGTCAAAAACCTGGCATTGACTATGATGAAGTGTTTGCACCAGTTGCAAGAATGGAAACTACCAGTGATCTCCATTGCTATCCAAAATGGATGGAAGATCCACCAAATGGATATAAAGTCAACATTTCTGAATGGCTACTTGGAGGAGGAAATCTATATCCAACAACTGCCTGGTTATATTGTTAAAGGCCATGAAGGAAAAGTGTTAAAGTAGAAAAAGGCATTGTACGGACTCAAGCTAGCACCGAGAGCTTGGAACAGCCGTATTGACAAAAACTTTCAAGAGAATGGTTTTGTCAAATGCACGCATAAGTGTGCCTTATATGTGAAATTGAAAGGTGGAGATATGCTGATTGTTTATTTGTAAGTGTATGCTCTCATTTTTACAAGGAACAACCCTAAAATGTTCGATGATTTCAAAAAGATGATGACCCGCGAATTCGAAATGACTAAAATTAGCCCAATGTCATAATATCTTGGCATTGAGGTGAAGGAAAGTGGTCACAGAATTTTATTTATCAAAGTGCCTTTGCCAGGGAGATAGCAAAAAAATTCAAGATGGAAAATTCCAACCCTGTCAGTACTCCGGTTGAATGCAGTTTGAAATTTACAAAGGATGAAGATGGAATCAGGTTTAACCCAATAAGTTTTTGAAGTTTGATTGGGAGTCTCAGATACTTGATAAGTATAAGGCCACATATTTTGTATGCAGTTGGAATAATGAGCAGGTACATGGAAGCACCGAAGGAATCTCATTGGAATCCAGCAAAAAGGATACTCCGCTATGTGAAATGTACAACTAATTTTGGATTACATTATTCAAAATCTGATGAATTCAAATTAGTTAGGTACAGTGATAGTGATTGGGCCGGAGATAAAAATGATAGAAAAAGCACTAGCAGATTCATATTTTTTCTTCGTGACACCGAGTTCACATGGAGTTCAAAGAAGCAACCAATTATGACACTGTCAATATGTGAAGCTGAATATGTAGCTGCAACATCATGTGTATGTCATGTGATATGGATACGCTGATTGTATGTCATGCGATATGGCTACGCTGATTGATGAAGGAACTTTAAATGATACAACAAGATCCACCTGATATTGTTGTTGATAACGAGTCAGACCTGGCATTAGAAAAAAATCTAGTCTTTCATGATCGGAGTAAGCACATTGATATGAGATTTCATTTTATCAGAGAGTGCATTGAGCAAAAGGAAGTCACTATGAAAACACAAGATCAAATTGCAGATATTTTTACAAAGCCTCTTAAACATGATTTGTTTAGTCAACTACGAGCATTGTTAGGAATAATGGAAAATAAGTTTACGGGGGAGTGTTAAAATTGAAAATAAATTTAATTATCCTAAGTTGAAGGCATATACACATGCATGCAAGTTATTGAAATGGAAAATGCTTGAGTCAGCAAATTAATTAGTGATAGGTGTCAAGACATGGTTCTTAGTGGCAATAGAATAAAGCCAAATGTCGTTATATTATAAGCCTAGGGATGACTATTGTATTTTATAAGATGCTATACAAGGTGTTTGTAATGGATGCATTTAATCATCAAATCTTCTCTTCCACCAATACATATATAATAAGCAAAGTGTTATTATTAATATATATAGTTTCTTAGTTATTGTGTTTGTTTAAGTCCTCTTTCTCCAACAAAATATCAACTTTCCAGGAAAATTCATGCTTTTTTCGGAAACCTTTTCAAAAAATCATTGCCTATAGCAGATCCCTGCTTGATGCTTGACCCATTGATTCTTATTACCTGTGATTGCTTCAAATCCCTCAAATTGCTTTTCTGGTTTAACCCATTGATTTTGAGAGTATTGATTCTCATAATGTTTGACCTATTGATTTTTCGATTTAATGGAGGAAATCCAAGAGTAGTTAAGAAATGATTCAACCGTTTAAGGCATTTGATAGAGTTTTGTTAGAGAGAAGGAGAGGTGAGCATTTTGAAGCAAGAGAGAAAAATGGCAAAATTTTTTGAAGAAATGAACAAAAAAAGTTGCAAAAAATCAATGGAAGAAGAAGAGAATATAGTCAACATGAGCTGGTTAAGTCAACTTATGCCACATCAGCTGCCACATAGGACGGAGGTAGTAAAATGGTGCACTTTTTCAAAGTTGAGGTAGCTGCGGGATACTTCCAAAGTTCAAGGAGGCAACAAGTTTTTTGTGCCAAGTTGAGGATGTTGTTGATGCATTAAGCCTTTTTTTTACCATGCGAGTTCCATGCAAGGCCATGCACATCCTGATATGCCATGTGATGCCATGCGTTTACCATGTGAATGACATGCGATCCCATGCACTACATGATATGCTATGCGATGTCGTGAGTTCACTTATTTTCTTTTGCCATGCAATGCCATAAACATTGTGATATGCCATGCCATGCCATGCATTTGAATATTTTCTTTTACCATGTGAACGCCATACGATGCCAAGCACAACGTGATATGCCATGTGATGCCATGTGTTTACATATTTTCTTTTACCATGAGAATGCCAAGATGCCATGCACAATGTGATATGTCGCATGATGCCATGCAATTATGTGTTTTCTTTTGTCATGTGAATGCCATACAATACCAAGCACAATGTAATATGCCATGTGATGCCATGCGATTACGTGTTTCCTTTTATCATGCCTTTGCCATGCGAATGCCATTCACAATGTGATATGCCATGTGATGCCATGCAATCACGTGTTTTCTTTTACCATGTTCATACCATGCGATGTAATGTGTAACATGATTTGCCATGTACGACATGATATATTTTGGCCCTCCCACACTCTTGCCATGCTGATGCCATGTTAGATGAGTTAGGGTTGTGAATCATATGACTATGCCTATGTCAATATGCTACATATGCCATGCTTAGTTATATCTTGTCGGTGTCATGCTAAGTGATGTTTTATACGCCTATGCCATGTTAGGTAGTCATCCGAGACATGTTTTAAACGGCCATGCCATCATAGGTAGTCACTTGAAATATGTCGTGTACCATGAATACTTCACAGGTCGATGAATGTTTTGCCATGTTGTGCCATACATATATACTAGGTTTTAGTTTTCAAATGCCATGCCATGTTATCCATACCTTTGACTTCTATGCCTTATTTTGCTTTTCCATGTTAAAATCATGTATTGTGACTAATGAAACTTGTTGTTTTGAGCACCTCGCGCTCATTTTTCATCATCATCATGTGTCATAAAGCATTAACACCTTATTTTGAAGACATACATTACATGTCGTACATCTTAGACATATTAGGCTTCAAACATCTCACACATCACCTCATGCTTCTAACGCATACCGCGTGTAGTCGCATGCATAATGCTAACGTTTGTGTTTATGTTCTCAGCGAGGGAGAGACAATCTGATCATCTAGTCAGAATTCAATTACCGTAATCTCTAACTTTGTCCTTTAGCGCCGCTCATCTCTGAATTGAGCTGAGGCCGATCACTCATATCGCAATAGGCTTAGATGATGCATCATCTGCCAATGCCAATATTGGAACTCAAGTCACTTCCTCTATGGCCCAATTCATGGGAGGCGACCAATTCAAGGACATATTGAAGGGCTAGATTCATGCTATTATGGCAGAGGAGCACGACTGTTGGGGAAAACTGGTAGAATAAAGCCTGGACAATTCTGAAGTCGTAACGAACACTTTCAAATTGAATCTTATTTAGTAGTTCTACCAAATAATTCAATCGAATAAAATCAGAAATTGATAAGAATTTAGAACAATTTTTTGTTGTGAATAATATGAACCGTGTGTGTTTTTATTTGATGAAAAATGTATATCATGCCAATTCTTGGTCAACTCTATATATAGAGAACCAAAATAACCGTCCAAAAAAACTATTTTTGCAGTTATTTTTGTCCTGATCCAGCTTGTCACGACTGCGACTCCTAGTATCACAATTGTGACAGCAAAAGTCCAAACTAACTGTTTCTCATTTTCAGAATGTCTCGACCGCGACTCCTTGTGTAATGGTCGTCTCTCAAAATGCCAAAACAAATTATTTCTCATACGAAAAGGATAGGAATGTGACCCATATTCTTGAGTGCGATATAGGGACATATTCAGGAGCTCGAACCCAGTCGGGGTGCTACCCATTGGGCCCCACCGGGGGCTGCCCCAGTCGGAAATCATTACCGGGCACTGGCCCAAAAATTTAAATATCATGGTAGAACTCAAATAAAGCATGCACAAGCTCTCCCAACTTGTTCGATGAAATATCACGATCCCATTGGTCAACTAGTCAATCCAATTACACTAAAATACTAACAGCAACTTGGATAAGGATTTTTTAAGCCGGACCCGAGAAGAATGAAACATCTGAAACTTTGTTGTAGGAGAATTCATCTCTCACGGAGAACCTCATTCATTAGCTTATTAAGTTGAACATGGCCTAGCAGACATCACCAAAGCCGACCAACGAGGACGGGGTAGACATACTTCCCGCAGATTTCAACATCCTAACCGTTCCTCCGTATAAGGGGGTTGGTCCGCCTGACGTGCACATTGCCAACTATGAGAACGTGATAAGGTTGAAGGGACTAACAAATATGCACATTTCCAACTAGATTGCCCCCAATCCATTTGAGGTCCTATATTTAACTTATCTAAATGACTTGTTTTTTGAGCCTAATAGTAAGGATTAGGCAGCACAAAAATGTCAAAATATTGCATATACAGTATTGTATAGGAAAGCAAATTTGAATATGCATCATAACAACTAACAAGTGATATGAAAATTGAAACATATAAACTACAAGCATAAACAAATCAATTAGGTAGCTAGTATGTATGATAACACTCCAACTGAATTGAATAGCACAGATAGAAATCACCTAGTTTAAATACAAAGACAACATGAATATGTAGCCTTGTGTAACACAACTACTCTGAATAATGGAAAAACGAAATCAAGAAAATGACATGATATAGAAGATGTAGATGTAATGGGAGTAGCTTCTTAAGGAGTAGTGGTTGTTGCATGAGTTGGTTTAACAACCTTTGGTATAGCTGGAGGATGAGGTAACTCAGACTTTGGCAACTCCGGCATGTGGGGCAATTCAGGTTTTGGAAGCACTGGAATTTTAGGAAGTTCAGGCTTTGGCAATTTAGGCAAGTAGGGCATTTCGGGCTTAGGAAGCTCTGGAATTGTAGGAACTTCAGGCTTTGGCAATTCTAGAATTTTAGAGAGTTCAAACTTTACATACTCTGCCAATTTAGGTAGCGCTGTCTTGGGCAATTCTGGACTATTTTTATGAACTTTAGGCTTTAGCAATTCCGGAACTTTTGGGAAGTTCAGGCTTAGGCAACTCTAGGATTTTTGGAAGTTCAGGCTTGGGCAACACGAGAGCTTTGGGAAGTTCAGGCTTAGCCAACTCGGGAATTTTAGAAAGTTCAAGCTTGGGCAACTCAGGAACTTAGGGAAGTTCATGCTTAGCCAACTCTGGAATTTTGGGCAATTCCGGAATTTTTGGGAATTCAGGCTCGGGCAACTCCGGTAACTCAAGCAGATGTCTTGCGGTTTCTACCTGAATATAAGGGAGAGCAAGAAACCCAAAGAACCAAATCGAATCTAAGAACCGAATCGAACCGAACCTAATCGGATCGGACATAACTTATTAGGTTCGGTACTTGGTTCTAATATTTTTCTTATATGGTATTCGGTTCGATTCTCGGTTCTGAGAAAAAAAACCAAAAAATCTCGAGAACCGAACCTAATTAGGATAACACATAAATGTATGAAAATTTTTTTTAGGAAATCTCATATTAGAAGCCTAGCTAATAGTGAACATTAGAATTTTTCATTTAGGTTTTTTCAAGTATTAATATTATAAGTATTATGTGAAAAAAATAGAGAATTCCACTGGATTGTTATTATTAATTTTGATTGATTTATATTATTTGTTATATTTTATAAGATAAAAATAAACTCATTAATTAAGTCTTGATTGGATTGATTTTTTTACTATATTTTACTATCAATATATCGATTTTGAATTTAGCGAGTTAAGCAAATTTCATAGTAAGTAATTCAAATAATAATTACATTTTTAACATGAAAAAGGAAAATTTTGTTCTATACTAAACCAAACCTAACCGAACCGAATTGAATTAGGTTCGATATTAGGTTCCTAATTTTCTTTTTATTCGGTTTTTGGTTTATTTGGTTTGGTTTGGTTCTTGGACCAAACCGACCAATGCTCTCCCCTACCTGAATAGTTGTGTAGCTCATCATTACGCAAAAATTCATCACCAACATCATCATGGGAACAACTCTACTGGATGAGACGCAAAGCTTAACCATGCTTAATTATGAACCAAATCACAACTTCACAGTACACTAGTTGCTAGTTGCTAGTTGAACTTGATTTGGATTGTGTTTTGGTTTTGAAGATTAAATGAGGTTATAAAGGTGTAGGAAGAAGAATAATAAAGTTATTAATTAGTTCAATTTCTTAACTAAATTATAAATACTTGTGTTTGAGTTGTATTATTTTTTTATATGGATATGAAGTGAGTCATAGGATGGTAGATTGCATTTTGCACTGTTTTCTGGCTTGTAGCTACCAAACCAATTGCTTAATCCATTAATTAGTTTAGCTAAATTTGAAAATATACCCTAAAAGTTTCTTTAGACTTCTGAAGCATATATATTAAAATTAATTACATCAATTAATTGAATTCTAAAAGTTGTTGGTTGTAGCATAATATTGAACTCTTGTGTACGCATACAACAACACTTAAAGAAGACGTTTCATCCGAATTGGGTCTATAAGCTTCATGGAGGGATTAGTTTAATAGCAAATAATTTCCGGTAAGTTAAAATTTGAAAATTAGGAAAATTGACAAAATGAGACCTTATTTTATTTTAAAGGAAAAGGAGACCTTATTAATAATACTGATTTTGTAAAAGTTAGACCGTCTCTAATTTTTTTTTTTCAACATATACAAATTTTGTTACTTGAAAATTCTATAAAAGTAAGGCTTAATACATCCGGAATCCCAACTGAACTTATCCCTAATAGACTCTTACCGTCCTGAACTTTCAAACGTTCCTCTCCCCCTCTTGAACTTATCCAAAGTTCCTCTCACCCCTACACCTATTCAAAGTGTGCTACTCTCTACCCCTTTGATGACGTGGCAGATGAAATGGCAAAAATTGAAAAGTCAAGCAAGTGATTGTTTTTTTAATTAAAAAACAAATTTTTTATTTTTTTATTTCTTTTTTTTCCATATCTTCTCTTCATTTTCTTCCCTGTGAATTGAACACCAAATTCTTTGTTTCCAGCTGTTACCTTAACATTCCTTTCCATTTTATCAATCAAACAAAGAAATTAAACTTTGAAACTCATTTCATATAAGCATTCAACATTTATTCAAACTTACAAATTCTACATTCTTCTTTTCCCTTCATCTAAATCAAAAAAATTCCAACCTAAAAACTCTATTGAAACAAGAGTAGCTCTTAACCACTTTGGGATGACCTTGGTTCGCAAGGCCTTCACTTTTGGCCAGCCTGATATTCCGACTCCGAGTCACTTCAGTCTGTTGCTTTTTCTCTCTTAATCACTCTTGATTCCCACATCGAAGCCGAGAATTTCTTCACCAGCGAGGTATGCATCTTCTTCTTCTCTGATTCGCCTTTTAATCAATTTCCATTTATTCAATTTCAATTTGATGAAGTTACAGCCCTAGCTGTCATTGGAGACACCTAATGGATTATGAAGGCGAAGAGAATGTGAATTGCAAAAGCTGAGAGGGAATGAACAAGGGGATAGACAATCGTTTAACTAGAGCGTAAATTTTAGTGACTCTTGGTACTGAGATTTTTCATATGATTTTGTGTTGTTTTATTGGAAAGTTTTATGCACATATGATCTTTTGTGGGTTTTGTTATCAATAAAATTGAATTCTAATATGGAGGAGATTAAGAGTAGAAGCTGAGAGTGATGGAAGCGAAATCGGTGACAGATTTGAATCTTGGGCGATGGATTCCTCCATCAATTTTTTTCTCTAGAAACAAACAGTGCTAGAGTTTGGCGAAATTGAAATTTTTTTTACAGTGCCACGTGTCCATATGTATTTGGTTTGATTTTTCAAATTTTTACAACTAGCGCGAGTGTGTCACACTCTCCCTGGTGAGACTGGTATTGTCCGATTGAAGGGGTAGAGTTGCACATTTTGAAAAGGTTAAGGGGGGCGAGGAGAACTTTAGATAAGTTCATGAGGGCGAGAGGAACTTTTGAAAGTTCAGGAGGCCGAGGGGCTATTAGGGACTGTTGGGAACTGACAGTCACTTTGAACATGCATAACAGATACGACGGAAATTCAAAATTTTGTCCCCCGTCCCTAGGAATTCCTATTAGTAGCATATAAATTAATTAAAGCCTTAACTAAATTAATTCTCTACTTAAGTTAGCATGCATAAGCTAGGCATACCATAATTCTAAATTATATCCTAGCATAAAAATATTTTATTTTAAACATGTTATAACTCTAAGTTATAGTCAAGGTATAAAATAAACTAAGCATGCAAAATAACCTAAGCATAACAATTATTAAGTCTTAAAACGCTTAATAAAGGACTTGATAATTAAAAGAGAATTAGAGGACTTACCAGTTGAAGCGTGCTTTAGCAGAACCTTCTTACACAAGCCCCCAAGTATAGGATAACCTCTATGAGTATCCACACGAACCCCACCAACCAATACCTCTCAACGAGGAAGAACCTAGGAGCTTTGAGTAGCTGCTAGACCACTCCAAAATCCACCCGAAATAAAAAGAATTTGCTGTCGAGTTGACTTGGGAGATATCGGGTTAGATTCTCAAATAAAGGCTCGTACAAGCTTGTGGTGCATTTGAGAAAGGGGAGTGAGAGCTCGTTATATAGGGGGAGCAAAGAATCCCAGTAATAAATGCGGATTTAATGCAGGATTAAAGCGGATTTAATGCGAGAATAAATTCGGAATTAAATGCAGATTAAATGCGAATTTAATACGTGATTAAGTTTAATCCCGCTTGCTTTTAATTTAATTTATGACCCCAATAAAATTAGTTACTCGTCAAAATAAATTTTTGGCTTAACCATAAAATGATTTAATCATTTTAATCAACACTTTAATTTATTTATGACCCTAATAAAATTGATTACTAGCCAAAATAAATTCTTGGCTTAACCATAAAATGATTTAATCATTTTAATCAACACTTTAATTTATTTATGACTCTAATAAAATTAGTTACTGGTCAATAAATAAAATCTCAGGTCTAACCAAGTAATAGTTCAACCATCCCTTTAATATTTTCGTAATTGATTAAATCTATTAATTCTTTACTCAGTCCGATGAAAGTTCAATGTTTGTGACCTTATATGATCCCGTATCATTGAGTTGTTAAGGCTTAACCAATCCTTGTTCTATAGAAACTATTGGCTCGAGGTTCTAGACTGTGAATAGAACTAGATTACCTTGAACGACTGTAGTATGCCTCTAGCAAGGGTCCACCATCCCCCATTACTCGGAACGTCATTTGTTCTTATGACTTAATCCTCAATAGTTGTCCAATGCAATGAACTCCTTCCATTCTTTAATCTTAGTACCATCTGGTTTGTTAGGCTTGATTAAAGTGTTAACCCACCAATAGCAAGGTTGCTCCAAGTTATCCCAGTTATTTGCTTGTTACCGAAGTATATTACTTTTTACCATAATGTGTTTGACTAGAAACTATTTCTATCAATCATATACTCTGATAAAAGGTTTATAGTAATCATCACTTCAACAAGCGGCCATGTAAAAACTCCTTAATATATATGGAGCGATGGATTCTTTGCGACTACATAGCTTACCAACATGATGTCATCACTATACCCGTAATCACCCGTGGCACCCTAAATTAATGAGTGAATAGGTATGACCTAAAGTATAACAATAGTACTGATAGCTTGTAAATCTGACTTGTTTCCTGCCTATTTCATTTGATTTTTTGAATGATTTGCTGCTGATTTTATGATGATTTGTGCTTATTTAGGTTATGAATGACATTTTGGTTGATTTGGCAAGCTTGGAGCATTTTGGCACGATTTGGAGTAAAATTGAAATTAAAGGCTGATCTTTCCTAGTTGATGACAAAGACTTTCATATTTATATTACATCTTATTCCTATTTTATTTTTACCTTTTTAGTTATTTAGGAAAACTCTACCTTTATATCTAGTCTTTTATTTCAGGGCAAACTTCAAAAAAGTACCTTGTGGTTTCACTCATTTGCAAAATGGGGTCTGAGGAATTTATTTTTGCAAAACGGGGTTTGTGGTTTCAAAAAATTTGCAAATAATGGATCTTCAATATTAAATTATGTAACAAAAATGAGTAATCTTATTCATTTTTATCTGAATTTTTGCGTGATGGATATGAAAAATAAAACACACATCAGTGAAAATTTTTGAATTTTTTAATAGTGCAAATATTTTTTTAATTAAATTATGATAACAAACTTTAAAAAATCATAAAAAAATTTTAAAAAATCCGTAAATTAATCAAACTCTGACGTAGAATTTTTAAATAATAATAAATTATTAGAATGTTGAATATTTTAAAATATTCAATGCAACACCACTATTTTGAAGCCATGGGCCCCCTTTTGCAAATTTTTTGAAATCACAGACCCCATTTTAAAAAAAAATTCCCAAGACCACGTTTTGCAAATGAGTGAAACCACAATGTACTTTTTTGAAGTTTACCCTTTATTTTAATGAGAATATCTTTTCCATGTTTAGATTAGATTTTATTTTAGTATAAATAAGGAGTATTGTTGCATCAATTAGAACATCTTTTGTTTAGTCCTTGTGACTAACGTCTCCTTCTTCTCTTCCTTGAATGAATTAATTTCATTTTTCTTTCAAGAGCAGCTAAGCTTTTATCTTTCGATTGAGGAATAATGAAGGCTAATTGCATGTTGTGAGACTTGTTCTTAATCTTTCTTTCGAATTTCAGTTTTCGATTAAATCAGTAATATCTTTCTCACTATACTTTTGATTTCTTCAATTTGTCCAATTATTTTTTTTTGAATTATAATGAATAGTTATTTTCATTAAATTGTAACAAACGATTTCTTTTACAAGTCTTCGTAGTTTATTCAATTTGAATCAATCTTTATGCTTGATCATCATGACTTTGGTTTAAAGTTGGTTCTTCAAAACTTAATGTTTTTTTACGATTAAATCTTGTATGCTTCTTGCAAGTGCATTTGATGATCAGGGGTTTTTTAGTTAGCTCATCTAAAATCAATCCCATATTTAGAAAAAGAATTTAACTCATGCTATTCATGGTTATAACCAACTAATTGATATTTCAAAAATCTATTTTTATGCCTATGATCAATTGTAATTAAGCTGGAGTATCCTTAATCGAAAGAGTTTTTATTCATTTATATTTTTGTTGCAACCAATCTCTAAACCCCCCCTTATTTACATTTATTGTATTTTGCTGGTTATTAATTTGAATAGAATTAATTTATTAGTCTCTGTGGATTCGACCCTACTTACTCATAAACTACAAAATCCAATCAATAGAGCAATAGGAATTATTTTTTGTGGATTCGACACCCATCAAGTACCATACAAGGTAACTAATATCTCAAGTCCGAGGATATTTACAAAGCTACCGCATGAAGATAAACACTAAGACATTGATATATATACCAAATGTTTATCTTACTTCTGTCTCCAATACATCTTCCAGATATATCGATGTGTCAAACTCAAGGCACCACCTTTAGTCTTAGGAGGTTAACTACTTAGACCCTTTCCAAGAGAGTTGAGCATATGCTAGTCTTATTGCTCCATCAATATCCTTACTTGATAAAACTATGACTAGGGATAGTTTAGACATAATCATAATTGCACATGAAGCAGGTCTCACTACATATAGTCCCACTTACTTCATGTTATGTATTATGTCAAGGACCTTCGAACAAAGATACCAATGAATATATTTTAACCAGTCACAATATATATGAACACATCGATATAAACAAAAGATTAAATGCCTTTTTTAATTAAATAAATCATTTGTACCAATACATAATTAAGATATATCACTCTAATTTCCGTAAGGGCATACATAATATCTAACAAACTCCCACTTGAACTAAGGCCACTTAGCCATATGTCTTACTCCATATGCTTTCACATGCTGGTCATGTTTGACTTGGTTCAACGGCTTTGTTAGACCATTTGTGAGGTTCTGATCATTGGGGACATATTATGATCTTATTATCTTAGCATCAACAATCTCCCTAATTATACGATACTTTCTAAGTATATGTCTGTTTTTCTGGTGAGACCGTGGTTCCTTTACCTAAGCTATAGCACCATTGTTAGCACAACACAAAGTAATTAGATCAACAATCTCAGGCACCGCACCAAGATCACCAATAAATCCCTTTAACTAGATAGCTTCTTTCTCTACTTCATATAAAGTAATGTACTTAGACTCCGTGGATGAATCAGTAGTAGTTTCCTGCTTGGAACTTTTCCAGAATATTGCCCCTCCATTAAACACATATATAAAACCTGATTGAGACTTAAAGTCATTCTTGGCAGATTGAAAACTCGCATAAGTGTGAGGTCACCATCTCCATATATCAAGAACTCATCTTTAGTCCTTCTCAAGTGCTTAAGAATTGCCTTGACGACCATCTAGTGCTTTTCACTTGGATCCAATTGATATCTTATCGTAAAGCTCAAGACTTGAGAGACATTTGGCCTAGTATATATCATAGCATACATGATGGATCCCATCGTGGATGCATAGGCTATATCCTTCTTGCACTTTCTTTCCTGAGCTATCTTCAGACACTCAGTCTTAGATAGGTTAATCCCTTTATCATAGGGAGATAACCTTTCTTTGAATGCTCAAGGTTGAATCTATTCAGTACCTTATCTATATATGTACTTTGAGAAAGACCTAACAGCCTCTTGGATCTATCTCTATTGATTTTTATACCTAGTATAAATGCTGTTTCTCCAAGGTCTTTCATGGAGAACTTTCTTTACAACCATATTTCAATACTTTGAAGAAGAGAAATGTCATTTCCTATTAGCAGAATGTCATCAACATATAATACTAAGAAAACAACTACACTCCCATTAACCTTCTTATAAATACAAGGCTCATTAATGTTTGGACAAAAATCCAGTTCACGGATTGTTTGATCAAACCAAATATTCCAACTGCTGGATACTTGCTTAAGTTCATAAATAGACCTTTGTAGTTTGCATACCTTAGAGCCATTCTGAAATGCAAAACCCTTAGGCTGTGTCATATACACATCCCAGCACAAATTCCCATCCAGGAATGCTATTTTAACATCCATATGCCAGATCTTATAATCATGATGAGCAGCAATGGAGAGGAGTATTTTGATGGATTTAAGCATGGCTACCTATGAGAAAGTTTCATCATAGTCAATACCTTCACGTTGATAATAACCTTTTACAACCAACATTATCTTATAGGTAATTACATTACCATCCATGTCAGTCTTCTTCTTGTAGGCCTATTTGCACCTAATAGGTCTAACCTCTTCTGGTGAATTGACCAATTTCCAAACTTGGTTTTCATACATGGAATCCATTTCTGATTACATGGCTTCAAGCCATTTATCAAAATCTAAGCTTTTCATTGCTTCATCGAAAGTTCTTGGTTCATCATCCTCCATGAGATATAGTTCCCTATCATCCGTGATGACAAAACCATATCTTTTAGGACCTTTATGAACACAACCTGATCTTTGCAATGACTGTGTTTCGATAGGGTGTTCTTGGATCACACCTTCTTGTGTATCTAGAATGGGGTTAATCAGCTGGTTGTCTGTTTCTTCCTCTTGAACCTCCAATTCAATATTGTTCCTAGTGACTTTTGCAAGTAAGTGTTCCTTTTCCAAAAAGTGAGCACTCCGAGACACAAATACCTTATGTACTTTAGGTTGGTAAAATAAATATCCAATAGTTTCCTTTCGATATCTAATAAATAGACACTTATCAGACTTAGCATCTAGCTTATCTAATGATGTCCTCTTTACCATAGCAGGATAGCCCCATACTCTTAAGTGACTCAGAGATGGTCTTTTATTACACCATCTTTCGTAAGGTGTAAAGTCAACTGATTTAGAGGGCACTCTATTTAATACATAAACTGCGCTCTCTAGTGCATATCCCTAAAAGGATTTACTAAGATATGCTTAGCTCATCATGGACCGAACCATATCTAATAAGGTCCAATTCCTCCTTTCAGACACTCCATTGTGTTGGGGTGTATTAGGAGGGGTCCATTGGGGAACTATTCCATTTTCCTTTAGATAATCCTGAAACTCTTGACTTAAGTATTCTCCACCTTGATCAGATCGAAGTGCTTTAATACTTTTCTCAAGCTATTTCTCTACTTCATTTTTGAATATTTTGAATTTCTCAAAACTTTCAGACTTGTGGTTCATTAAGTATAGATAACCATATCGTGAGTAATCATCAATAAAAGTTATGAAGTAGGAGTATCCTCCTAGTACCTTAACATTCATTGGACCACACACATTTGTAAGTATAATTTCCAATGTTTACTAGTGGCTCATTCACCCTTTCCCTTAAAGGATAACTTTGTCATTTTTCCTATTGAACAAGGCTTGCAATCACCATAAGACTCTACATCTATTGGGCCTAAGTCTCCTCGTTTGTATAACTTAGTTAAGCGATCTTTGTTTATATGGCCTAAACGACAATGCCATGAGTAGAAAAATTTCTCATTATCTAATTTTCTCTTAGCATCGTTTATATTGAGAATATGATTTTTGTAATTACAAAATATCATTTATTATATTACAATAAAATATCATTCATAACTTTGATAACACCTTTTATCAAATTGGAATAAAATTCCATCTGTTGTGAAGTAGGAGATAATATTTTATAATGACAATTGAATTTCATCCTTTTACAAATTTAGTCAAATGTAGATTTTAAGTTACTACATCATCAGTATCCAGCAAGCCCTAATGATTTTTCGTTGGTACAACTCTCCTTTTGCCAAACTTCTACTTCTCAACAATATCTATACCTTCGTATGGATATATGATTCTAATTAGGTATTCCACACCAATTTAGAATTCCCTTAAGATGTAGAAATTCTCAATATCAAATATCTTGAAGTGGAATCTTCAGGCCTCGTCTTCTCATGCTATGAGATATTAGCCATTTTGATCTTATTTCCAATATTCCATATTGAAATGAAGATCTTGTTTCCAATATTTCATATTGAAAACAATCATTTTGTCTCCTAGAAAAATTTTTCAATATTCCTTTTACTTTTCTCTTCACTCTGCTCCATCCAGCTTCAAAACTAGACACCATGTGTCCCTTTACTTCTTTGAGATATGAGCCATTTATATTTCTGACTAATTGATCCTACCAATTTCTATCAAAATATTTTGGTTCAAATTTTCCACCATGGAAAATCCTTTCTCTAAGATGTAAAGACATAGATTTTCAAGTCCATGATTTCATGTTGCCCTTGTAGCTAAGGTAACATGGATCCTAACATCTAACTTGATGTTAATCCTTGTCTCCTGCCAGCTACCTACATAAGGTAATAGAGATGTTAACGACCACTAAGGTGTTGTATCCTAGTTTCCTTTATGTATTCCATGAATATCTATTTTAAGCAGAATTGATTGCATAACGTTGTTTAGATTCGGGCTTATACAATATACATGCCAAGCCAAAGGCTTTAAGGATTGTCCTCACTTTTCTAAACAAACCCGTGAAACTTGAGCCAATAAAAATTAGTCATGAGGACGAACGTTTTTATTTAAATAAAAATTTCAACCAAGATGTAAGAAAGAAAAATTGTTTAGACTTTAGTATATAGTACATGTATTTAATATAAGGACTTTTAATTAAATACATTTGTCCTACCATTTTTTGAAATTTACAACAGCCCATTCTATTGAATTCGGTAAGTTTAGCCTAACTAAATTTCCAAGTAGGTAGCATCTATAACTAGTCTAATACAACTCCCAATTTATTAGTCAAGCCATATTAGTAAGTTGTAGCTGGAATCCCATTTCATTTGCATCGTATGCAATTGCTAGTTATTCAAGTTCCCTAATTCCAAGGGACGTGTGCTCTTATATTAGCATCTCCTTGAATATGTCTCAGTCCTGCGACTAGCCCCCAATTTTATGGTGGACTACCCATTTCCTGTTAAGTCAGACCCCGTCTCAATTTTTATAACCGGTTGATGTAGTCGAAAGGAACGTTTTGGGCAATACTTTATAGCCGAAAAAGATTGTATCATAAATTTGAGTAAGGAAGACTTATAACTTGCCTTAATATATTTACTTTGGGATTTTATTAGTGTTAAACGTCTCACCAAATCTAGGATTTATTAGATAGACATATATATAATAATTTATATTAATTCAGTGAATTATAGAATTAATTTATAAGGTCTAACCTTAGGTGGGTTTAAGCTCTTTATTATAATTATTCCATCAATCTAGATTATATGCAAATTAACATTTTTATTTGTTATATTTATATTGCATTTTTTAAGGTTTTATTTAATAATTTAATATTTACTTTGTAATAGAAACACATATAAGAATCATCTCATACACTAGAAATAAATTAGTCCATATTTAATCCCCTATTTGTTATCTCAAGCTGCACAGATATCTATTCCTAGGTAGGAGAGGTGCAGAGTTGACACCTTGTCCAATCCTTGCCAGAACATACACGGGCACAAGCTTGAAAAAACATGGATTCTCTTGGACTAATAAATTTCGTTCTTTTAATTCACGTAAATTGAAACCCTCTATAACCCATGTAAATTTATATAATTTATTGAGTCTTTGATAAGTTTGAGTAAGTTGAGCATGCTTATTCGAAATTATCTATATCCATTTTCTAACCTTTGAAATAAAAGTGCAAGTTCATCTATTATTCCAAATAATTTAATATACCTTAAATTATTTCATATAAAAAATAAAATTCAGTTTGCTTTTAACTTAATTATGTACTTAACAGGGAGGCTCGGATAACACTATTGAGAACTGACAGCTACTTTGAACATGCATAACAGGCACGGCGAAAATTCCAAATTTTGTCCCTTGTCCGTTGGAACTCCTATTAGTAGCATATAAATTAATTAAAACCTTAACTAAATTAATTCTCTACTTAAGTTAGCATGCATAGGCTCGGCGTACCATAATTCTAAATTATATCCTAGCATAAAAATATTTTATTTTAAACATTTTAAAACTCTAAGTTATAATCAAGGTAAAAAATAAACTAAGTATGCAAAATAACCTAATCATAATAATTATTAAGTCTTAAAACGCTTAAAAAAAGACTTAATAATTAAAAGAGAATTAGAGGACTTACCAGTTGAAGCGTGCTTTAGCAGAACTTTCTTACAGAAGCCTCCAAGTATAGAATAGCCTCTATGAGTATCGACACGAACCCCACCAACCGAAACCTCCCAACGAGGAAGAACTGCAGAGCTTTGAGTAGCTACTAGGCCACTCCAAAACCAACCCAAAATAAATAGAATTTGCTCTTGAGTTGACTTGAGAGATATCCCATTGGAATCTTAATTACGGCTCTAATGAGCTTGTGGTGCATTTGAGAAAGGGGAATGTGAACTCTTTATAATGGGGGAGCAAAGGCTCCCCATAATAAATGCGGATATAATGTGGGATTAAATGCGGATTTAATGCGAGATTAAAAGTGAGATTAAATGCGGATTAAATGCGAATTTAATATGAGATTAAATTTAATCCTTATTTCTTTTAATTTATTTTTTGACCTTAATAAAATTAGTTACCGGACAAAATAAATTCTTGGCTTAACCATAAAATGATTTACTCATTTTTATCAACACCTTAATTTATTTATGACCTTAATAAAATTAGTTACTGGTCAAAATAAATTCATAGCTTAACCATAAAATGATCTAATAACCATCTTAATCAACACTTTAATTTATTTATGACCCTAATAAAATTAGTTATTGGTCAATAAATAAAATCTCTGGTCTAACCAGGTAATAATTCAACCATCCCTTTAATATTTTCATAATAGATCAGGTCGATTAATTCTTTACTCTGTCCGATTAAAGTTCAATGTCTGTGACCTTATAGGATCCCGTAGTACTGAGTTAATAAAGCTTAACCAATCCTTGTTCTATAAGAACTATTGGCTCGAAGTTCTAGATCGTGAATAGAACCCGATTACCTTAAACGACTGTAGTACGCCTCTAGCAAGGGTCCACCATCCCCCATTACTCGGAACGTCATTTGTTCTTATGACTTAACCCTGGTTTATGCAATAGTTGTCCAATGTGATGAACTCCTTCCATTCTTTAATCTTAGTACCATCTGTTTTGTTAGGCTTGATTAAAGTGTTCGGCCACCAATAGTGAGGTTGCTCCAAGCTATCCCAGTTATTTGCTTATTACCGAAGTATATTACTTTTTACCATAATGTGTTTGACTAGAAACTATTTCTATCAATCACATACTCTGATAAGAGGTTTATAGTAATCATCACTTCAGCAAGCGACCATGTAAAAACTCCTTAATATATATGGAGCGATGGATTCTTTGCGACTACATAGCTTTCGAACATGATGTCAACTATACCTGTGATCACTCGTGGCACCCTAAATTAATGAGCGAATAGGTATGACCCAAAGTATAGCAATAGTACCACACAAGGTAACTAATATCTCAAGTATGAGGATATTTACAAAGCTACTGCATGAAGATGAACACTAACACATTGATATTTATACCAAGTGTGTTATCTTACTACGGTCTTCAATACATCTTCCAGATATATCCATGTGTCAAACTGAAGGCACCACCTTTAGTCTTAGGAGGTTCACTGCTTGGACCCTTTCTAAGAGAGTTGACCACATGCTAGTCTTACTACTCCATCAATATCCTTTCTTGATGAAACTATGACTAGGGATAGTTTAGACATAATCATAATTACACATAAAGCAGGTCTCACTACACATAGTCCCACTATAATATCTTTCACTTCATGCTATGTATTATGTCAAGGACCTTTATATAAAGATATCAATAAATATATTTTAAACTAGTCACAATATATATGAACACATCGATATAAATAAAAGATTAAATGCCTTTATTAATTAAAAAAATCATTCATACCAATACATAATTAAGATATATCACTCTAATTGTTTTAAGGACATACATCATATCCAACAAGGACAAGTTCATGGGGATCCAGATGCATTAGGCCTAAAAACAATTATGCAAGTTAAATAATTGTAACGATTGGAACATTTCATAATTTTTTTGTCAAGATAAGCTATGCTATTAATGATCCTTTGTGCATCAATGATTGAGCAAAAGAGATCACATATATGAGAGTAAAGTAAGTCACTTTAAAAGACATTATTGAGGCGTAGTGATCTAAAACTCTTACACATTCAAGAGATGTTCATGACCGTAATAAACATAACCATGAGAACCAAAAACCGTGATGTGTTGAAATATGTGCACGGTATATTATAGTTTACACAAACGGAAAAATAGTTCAAGGATATCGCGTCCTTTTGTTAACTAGTAAAATAAATATACTTTCACAAGGGAAAGTTCAAAGGTTGTAAACTACTTATCCTATGCAAATATTGATCGAAGAGCATTTTCACCCTTTGAATTTCGAAAATATCTAATTCGTATTTTTCCCAATTTTCATTCATAAGGGAGATTGTTGGAAATATTACATGTTGGATAATGTTTTATGTTATTTACTTTAAATTAAATTATAATGAGGAAAAACTATGATTTAAAAAACATGAAACATGTCATTGTATTCAACACTTTAAGGGCTTTCCAACAACATATTATATGCATAAAAATTATTAAGGTGAATGAGAAATTGAAGTACAAAGGTTTAATGTTTGTCAACTTTGGATGAGCAAAATTAGTGATATATTCGGTACCAAGACAAAATTGTTTCATCTTGTGAGCACCAGATTTTGATCTCGCTCATAGAACAATGATGAAGTCTTTTAAACTTGGCCTTCTCGACCATTTCCGTACCTTTATGGGTTGTTTACGTAGTAGTGGGTTGTGCTTTGGGACATTCTGAGCGTTAAAACACCTCAAAAAACCCCAAAATACCTAAACAATGCCTTAAAACACCCGAAAAAGTCAAGAAACAAGACTTTTTCGGAGAACAAGAGCAACACCCCTCCAACAAGGGCGGCACCTCTCTCATAGGGACCAGCGCTGTCCCCCCGTTGACCATTTCTCTGGGTGGTTACTCAAGTAAGTAACCACCCATTACCTCACCCACTCATTCCCATTAACATGCCCACTCCTGGTCTTGTTTACTTGATTCACAAGGAAAATTTTCACTATAAACCTCAAACCCAGATGAAAAAGAGGGAACCACATGAGAAAATAAAAATCAGATTTATAGAGACAGTTTGAGTGTTCTTCATCGTTCTTGAAGCACAAGCACAAAGTTACATAATTCAACTCAAATAAGGTGGATTCTAGTAGAATAGGTGAGCACCTGAGTTCCCAAAAGTATTTATAAACTTACATTTGCACTTACATTTCAAATTTTCAAGATTTGAGGATTTGGAAACGGGAGCCTCATCGGGCTGACATGACCAACGCTGGTCTGATTGGGGCCTCATAGGGAATCAGTTCCTAGAAAGGACCAACACCGCCCCAAATTGACCAACGGCCCTCCCATTTCCATAAATGACTCTTTGTATTTGCATTTTTATTCCTCTAACACCTTTTTTAAGTGTCCATGAGCAGTAGAATGCATTCTTATGGTGGAAAAACAACATTTTCATCCATCATAACACCCTTTTTCATGGTTTCACCACAAAATCAATATCAAATATGAACCCCATTTTCTTCTAAAAATATATTTTCTTTTTATACTAACGATCATATTGCAGGGCAAGAGCGATAATCCATGTTTTATTGATTTCATTTATATGCGATTAATTTCAGAATCGTGTTGCTCCTTTATCGCTTTGTTGCATGACGTTTTGTATGAAAATACTAAATAAAATGGTGAAAGGTGTAATAAAATCCACTTTAGGTAATAATACGTTGCAAATCAAGAAAAATGTTTCTATAAATGGGTAATTGTAATTTAATTAATGAAAAGTAAGCGTTTTATGCAGACCCGAATCTCTGTTTAAGGTATAGTTTCCACGCTTAGTAGGGAGCAATACCAGAATTTCCCGGTTGAGCTGATCCGAGTGGCGACTCTAATCTTTACACTGATGATTTCAAGTTTGTGTCTTTTGGAATGAAATCAAACTTTCTTAACCTAAGATAACAAAAATGGTTTTCCAAAAATATCATTGAGAGTGATTTCAAAAGTCTTTATTTTACAAATTTATTCAAGTCTTTCAAAAGGCAAAGCTGCTTTAAACAAAGTTGTTTTAACGTGTAAAATCTTCTCGACCCGTCCCTCCAGTCACGCTGTCCCTACTCAGTAGTCCCTTACAAAAAGAGGTGTGATAGAAAATCTACATATGGTCAAATGCACGAACGGTGACTCCGTTAGGGTGTAAATGTGTTTATAATATTTGTTTTCCCATAAATTTTGAAAGATTCCATGAAAGTTAAAATCATTAATTAAAGGCAAAATACTCTCTAATGACACCCAAGCCGCGCAATTTTGCCTTAGATATACCCCAACTTTCAAATGAACCTCCGAAGTACTCAAACTTATAAAAAGTGAACTATTGTGGTACCTTAATTCATCTAAACCAGTCTCAGACCAGTGTATGAAAGACTCACGCGATGAAAGGGCCAAAAAAGCTTATCCACGTCAGCTTTATGCAATTACATGGAATAAAAAAATAAAAAATACAAAAGTAATTATCTGTACATCTTCTTCCCCATTCCTTTTTCTTCATCTTTCTTTTTCCTCTATTGCATACCACATAACCAAAATTACTTCTCTTTCTCAAATATAAATAATGGGAAAAATTAATTACTAACTCCCACTTCTACTTTTGAGAAAAAAGGGGTTGCCTTGGTCTAATCTGGTGAGAGATAAAATTTCATCTATGGAAGCTAAAGGCAAAACCTTAGTAGATTTCTAGTATGGGGGATTTGGGGAATCAAGCTCTCGCTTTTAAGATGGAGGTTGAACAAAAGGAAGAGGAGAAGCTATTGAATGGAATCTCGTTTTTGGATTTTGATATGCTGTGTTCGACAGTGGCTTTGCAAACTCAGGACAAATGGCGGAATCTAATGAATTTGATGTCGGAAGTGTTGACAGTGGAGAACTCTGTGAGCCCTCTAGCTTTTTGGGTAACCATAATTAGTCCTCCTCAGCCTAATAACAACGATACTCTACCGCAGCCTAATTATCTATTTTAAGTTATTCTAATGCTTGTGCTTTGGATTCTAGCATGTATTAGCAATGACTCCAGTTTCCTAAGTAAGCTTGAGAATGGAGCAAAGGGAATGGCGATGGGTGAGCCAGCGGCACTCAGCTCAGGTACATAGGCTATTTTAGAAGCTTGAGTCATTGAAGTTAATGAGTGTGTGTTTGCTTAAGGTTCATCAAATTGAATGGTTGTTATATAGCTTGAAGTTAAGAGAAGATTTATTTATTATCATATAATCGAGCTCATATATCTGGAAACATTTCAGCGAGTTTTTGGTTCGTTGTTTGAAGAATTATTGCAATTTCCATATCTGCACTTTAGACATCTTATTGTTTTACTATTGAATTAAAATTTCAAAAAAAAGGTTAGGAGTGAATATCCAATTTTGTGTCATTCTGTGAATGTTAGCAAGCAAGCAGAAAAAGCTTGCATTCGAATGAAGTTCGAACATCAACCCATCTGAAGAAGCTATAATTTCTTGATCTTTTATGTTCGATAGAAGGTGTATAAACTGGGTATAATGGTTCCTATATGGATAAATTGATTGTATGTTTGATATGGAGAATTTGGTTTTGATTTTCATTTAGATGCAAAGATTGATTTATTTTGTTGATTTGGAGAAGGGAAAGGAAAGCAAAGAAAGGTAGAAGGCGGTATTTTTGAAACAATTAAATTAATAGGGACTAGAATGAATTTATTACATGGATTTTTTTGCAACTTTTTCAGTCTCACTTGCTTGACATTTCAAGCCATGACACATCAGCTGCCACATCAGCACCAGGTAGTACTAAGGTTCACTTTTGACAAATTTGGGTACTTCGGAGGTCCACTTGAAAGTTGGGGTATATCTAAGGCAAAAGTGCGCAACTTAGGGGGTATTAAGAGCATTCGGCCTTAATTAAATTAACCCATGATTCTCATTTGCAACATATTATTCATTTCATGCATTTAGACTTGGTGAGTGGACAATAGGATTAGTCTAGGGAATGAGAGCACTTAGCCGGTGGAACACTCATAGCCATACGAAAGAGTTGCCTAAGTTTGAAAGCGCTTGGGGACTTGAGTCAGTATATATTGTTAGATATGATGTATTCCCTTAAGGAAATTAGCGGGATATATCTTAATTATGTAATGGTAAGAATTATTTGTTTAATTAATAAATACATTTAATCTTTTTTTATATCGATGTGCTAATAAATATATCATGACTGGTTAAAATATATTCGTTGATTTATATGTAAGAAAGTCTTTGACGTATCATGACATGAAGTCAGAGAATTATAGTTGGACTATATTTAGTGAGACATGCTTCATGTCCAATTATGATTATGTCTAAACTATCCCTAGTCATAGTTTCATCAAGAAAGGATATTGATGAAGCGTAAGACTAGCATGTGGTCAACTTTCTTGGAAAGAGTCCAAGCAGGCAATCTCCTTAGGAGTAAAGGTGGTGCCTTAAGTTTGACACATGAATATATCTGGGAGATATATTGGAGACCGCAGTAAGGTAAACACTTGGTGTATATATATCAATGTATTAATGTTTATCTTCATGCAATAAGCTTTACGAATATCCTCATACTTGAGATGCTAGTTACCATGTGTGGTACCATCGCTATACTTTGGGTCATTCCCATACACTCATTTATTTAGGGTGTCACGGTTGGCTACAGGTATAGTGATGATAGCACGTTGGTAAGCTATTTGTCAGAAAGAATCCATCACTCCGGATATATTAAGGAGTTGTACCTGGCCACTTGTTGAAGTGATGATTACTGTAAACCTTTGATCAGAGTATGTGTTTACTCAGTCCGATTAAAGTTCAATGTGTGTGACCTTATAGGATCCCCGTAGTATTGAGTTATTAAAGCTTAGCCAATCCTTGTTCTATAGGAACTATTGGCTTCAGGTTTTAGATCGTGAACAGAACTCGATTACCTTAAATGACTGTAGTATGCCTCTAGCAAGGGTCCACCATCCCCCATTACTAGGAACGTCATTTGTGCTTATGACTTAATCTTGGTTTATGTAATAGTTGTTTTCCCAGGTTGCTTTTCCGAAAAGTTCCATTTTCTAGCTTATGTAATCTATTATCCCGAAAAGTTCTGGAAATCAATAGCAAACAGTTCATAATAATTTAATATTAAGAGTCAAAATCTTTTGTCCAATGTCAAAATATGTTGTTCAATTTAAAGTTTGTTAGTGGAGCTTTTTGTGACAACAACTCTGACAGCAATCCCAAACAAACCCTTAGTCTATTTTATGCTTAGGTTATAGCTTAGAGTTGTAACATACTTAAGTTATAGCTTAGAGTTATAACATGCTTAGGTTATAGCTTAGAGTTATAACATGCTTAATATAAAATATTTATGCTAGGATATAAGTTAGATTATGGTATGCCTAGCCTATGCATGCTAACCTAGGCAAAGAATTATTTAGTTAAGGCTTTATTTAATATGCAACTAATAAGAGTTCCTCGGGACATGGGACAAAATTTTGATTTTCCGCCATGCCTGTTATGCATGTTCAAAGTGACTTTTAGTTCCCAACAATGATATCAGACCCTGCCTATTTAGTGCATAATTAAGTTAGAAGCGAACTGAATTTTATTTCCTATATAAAATATTTTAAAGTTTATTAAATTGTTTGGAACAATAGATGAACTTTTGTTTTCATTTCAAGGTTAGAAAATGATTGTAGATTCCTTTTGAATAAGCCTGCTCGACTTACTCAAAATTATCAAAGACTCAACAATTTATATAAGTTACATGGGTTATAGATACTTCCAGTACACATAAATTGAAAGAAAAAATTTTTAGTTCAAGAGGATCCATGGTCTTCGATTTTGCACCCGTATTTGTTCTGGCTAAGGATTAGACTTGGTGTCTACTTCTCCTAGGGCACCTCTCCTCCCTAGGAACCTATATCGGTGCAACTTGAATTGACCAATGAGGGGGTTAAGTATGGACTAGTTTATTTCTAGTATATAAGATGGTTCTTATATATGTTTCTATAACAAAGTAAAAATTAAATTTATTGAATAAAAGCTTAATGGAAATGCAATATAAATGTAACAAATAAAAATGTTAATTTTGCGTATAATCTAGGTTGATGGAATAATTATAATAAAGAGCTTGAACCCACATAAGGTTGGACCTTATAAATTAATTCTAAAATTCCCTGAATTAATATAAATTATTATAAATATGTCCATCTGATAAAATCCTAGATTGGGTGAGACATTTAACACCAATAAAATCCTAAAGTAAATGTATTAAGGCAAGTTATAGTCTTCCTTACCCAAATTTGTAATACGATCTCTTTGGGCTACCAAAGTGTTATGCAAAGCATTCCTTTTCTTCCACATTGATTGGTTATAAAAATTGAGATAGGGTACGCCTTAACAGAACTGGGTAGTCCACCATAAAATTGGGTGCTAACCGTAGGACTGAGACATATTCAAGGAGATGCTAAAATAAGAGCACACGTCCATTGGGATTAGGGAACTTGAATGAATTAGCAATTGCATGCGATGCAATTGGAATGGGATTCCAACTATAACTTACTAATATGACTTGACTCATAAAATTGGGGGTCATAGTAGACTACTTATAGATGCTACCTACTAGAAAATTTAGTTGGGCTAAAATTCTCTAATTTAATAGATTGGGCTAATTTAAATTTCGAAGAAAATAGTAGGACAGGTGTATTTAATTAAAAGACCTCATATTAAATGCATGTACTAAAACTAATATCTGAACAATTTTCTTTTCCTATATCTTAGGTGGAAAATGACTTCCAACATTAATCTCTATCCGTTACTTGACACAAAACTGAATGGCTCAAACTTTTTTGGTTGGTTCCGAGCTGCGAGATTAATTCTTAGATCTGAGGGAATCGTCTATATTTTGGATGAAATTTTTGCTATTAAACCTAATGTTGAGGATCAAGTGGAACATGATGCCTGGTTGAAGCACAGGAAAGATTGTGAGACTGCAATATGCATAATGTTTTGTCCTTGAATCCTGAGCTTCAAAAACAATATGAGAACATGACCCTAGATGATATGGTTCTCCATCTTGAGGAGATCTTTGCTGAGCGGGAAAGGTCAGAGAGGTATGAGACCTCCAAAATCCTTTTTGGAACCAAGATGCAGCCTGGCACCTCTGCCTCTCAGCATGAAACTCTTGGGATACCTTGAGAAGCTCAATCAATTAGGATTCGAGATGAATCATGACTCAAGCATCAACCTAGTGTTGATGTCCTTAACAGATAGTTACTCAAACTTCGTGAGTAACTATTACATGAACAAGATTAATTCTACAATTCTAGTATTAATCAACATGCTGAAGATAGCAGAATCTAAGATCGAGAGAGATCAGAAGCCACTATTGTTGGTCAAAAAGGGCAAGACTTCTAATAAAAAGAAGCAGGCATTGGGTGCCAAGAAGAGAATCAGTAAAAAGAAGAAAGAAAAGAAGACATCCAAGTATGTCTACTTCCAGTGCAGGAAATCGGGATATTGGAAGAGGGATTACAAAGCTCCCACTTCTGAATATTTGAAGAAGAAGCCTACAGAGGCATCTACTTCATGTATGTTTGTAATTGAAAACTATGCTACTTTTCCTTGTGAATCCACTTGGGTATTAGATACTAGTTTTGGTTCTCATATATGTACTTCTATGGATCTATGTGTGGGAAATGGAGCCCGAGTTGTTGCATTAGCTGTAGGAAGCTTTAATCTTGTTTTGCCGAGTGGTTTAGTTTTAGTTTTGAATAATTGTTACTACATTCCAAGTCTTACTAAGAATATTGTATCTGTTGCGTGTTTAGCAGTAGAGGGATTTGAAATTTTATTTTTGAATAATAATTGCCAGATTCGATTGAATAATGTTCTATATGGTAATGTGATGTTGAATGGTGACATTTATATTCTTGATACTAAAACAAAAGTTTTTAATATAAACAATGTAAAGAAAGTTAAACTAGATAATGAGAATTCCTTCTACTTATGGCATTATCGTTTAAGCCACATAAACAAAGATCGCTTAACTAAGCTGCATAAGCGTGGTGACTTGGGCCCAATAGACTTGGAGTCTTATAGTGATTGCAAACCTAGTTTAAAAGGAAAAATGACAAAGTTACCCTTTCAAGGAAAGGTTGAACGAGCCACGAGTACATTAGAACTTATACACACTGATATGTGTGGTCCAACGAGTGTTCAGGTACTAGGAGGATACTCCTACTTGATAACCTTCATTGATGATTATTCACAATATGGTTATTTATACTTAATGAAGCACGAGTCTGAAGTTTTGAAAAGTTTAAACTATTCAGAAATGAAGTAGAGAAACAATTTGAGAAAAGTATTAAATCACTTCGATCTGATCGAGGAGGAGAATACTCAAGTCATGAGTTGTAGGTTTATCTAAAGCAAAGCGGGATAGTTATCCAGTGGACCCTTCCTTATATGCCCCAACATAATGGAGTGTCTGAAAGGAGGAATCAGACTTTATTAGATATGGTTCGGTCCGTGATGAGTTAAGCAGATCTCAATAAATCCTTTTGGGATATGCATTAGAGAGCACAGTTTATGTATTAAACAGAGTGCCTCTAAATCACTTGATTTTACACCTTACGAAAGATGGTGTGATAAAAAAAGCCATCTCTAAGTCACCTTAGAGCATGGGGCTATCCTACTATTGTAAAGAGGATAGCATCAGATAAGCTGGACACAAAATCTGACAAGTGTCTGTTCATTGGAAAAGGAACACTTCGCAAAGCATAGAAGGTATTTGTGTCTTGGAGTGCTCACTTTTTGGAAAAGGAACACTTACTTGAAAAAGTCAATGGGAGTAATATTAAACTAGAGGTTCAAGAGGAAGAAACAGACAATCAGCTGATTGACCCCTTTCTAGATACACAAGAAACTGTGGTCCAAGAACAACCTGTCAAAACACAAACATTGCGAAGATCTGGTCATGTTTATAAAGGTCCCTACATATATTGTTTTGTCATCACTGATGATAAGGAACTGTATCTCATAGAGGATGATGAACCAAGAACCTATGATGAAGCAATGAAAAGCTCAGATTCTGATAAATGGCTAAAAGCCATGAAATCAAAAATGGATTCTATGTATGAGAACCAAGTTTGGAATTTGGTTGATGCACCACAAGAGGTTAGACCGATCGGCTGTAAATGGGTCTTTAAGAAGAAGACTGGCATGGACGGTAATGTGATTACCTACAAGGTAAGGTTAGTTGCAAAAGGTTATAGTCAACGTGAAGACATTGACTATGATGAAACTTTCTCACCGGTAGCCATGCACAAATCCATAAGGATACTCCTCGCCATTACTACTCATTATGATTATGAGGTCTGGCAGATGGAAGCTAAAATAGCATTCCTGAATGGGGATTTAGACCGGGATGTGTATATGATATAGCCTGAGGGTTTAACATCTTAGAATGGCTCGAAGGTATGCAAGCTGCAAAGGTCCATTTATGGACTTAAGCAGGCATTCAGGTTTTGGAACATAAGGTTTGATCAGACAATTTGTGAACTTGATTTTTGTCCAAACATTAATGAGCCTTTTGTTTACAAGAAGGTTAGTAGGGGTGCAGTCATTTTCTTAGTATTATATGTCGATGACATTCTACTAATACGAAATGATATTTCTCTTCTTGAAAGTGTTAAAGTATGGTTGTCAAGAAAGTTCTCCATGAAAGACCTTGGTGAAGCAGTATTTATACTAGGTATAAAGATCTATAGGGATAGATCCAGGAGGGTGTTAGGTCTTTCTCAAAGTACATATATAGACAAGGTATTGAATAGGTTTAACCTTGAGCATTCGAACAAAGGTTATATACCGATGACAGAGGCAATTAACCTATCTAAGGCTGAGTGTTCGAAGAAAGCTCAAGAAAGAATGCGCATGAAGGATATTCCCTATACATCAGTGATAGGATCCATCATGTATGATATGATATGTACTAGGCTGAATGTCTCTCAAGCTTTGAGCTTTACAAGTAGATATCAATTGGATCCAGGTGAGAAACACTGGATGGCTATCAAGGTAATTCTTAAGTACTTAAGAAGGACTAAAGATGAGTTCTTGATATATGGAGATGGTGACCTCACAATTAGAGGTTATACTAACACGAGTTTTCAATCTGACAAGGATGACTTTAAGTCTTAGTCGAGTTTTGTGTATGTGTTAAATGGAGGGGCGGTATGCTAGAAGAGTTCCAAGCAAGAAACTACTGCTGATTCAACCACGGAATCAGAATACATTGTTGCATGCAAAGTAGCAAAAGAAGATGTCTAGTTAAAGGGATTTATTGGTGATCTCGGTGTGGTGCCTGAGACTGTTGATCCAATTACTTTGTATTGTGATAAAAATGGTGCTATACCTCGGGCAAAGGAACCACGGTCTGACCAGAAAAACAGAAATGTATCCAAAAAGTATCATATAATCAGGGAGATTGTTGAGTCTAAGATAATAATACTAGAATATGTACCCACTGATCAAAACCTCACAGATGGTCTGACAAAGCCATGAACTCAAATCAAACATGACCAACATGTTAAAGCAAATGGATTAATACATATGGCTAATTGGCCTTAGTTCAAGTTGGAGTTTGTTAGATACGATGTATGCCTTTAAGGTAGTGAGGACGATATATCTTAATTATGTAATAGTACGAATAATTTGTTTAATTAGTAAAGGCATTTAATCTTTTGTTTATATGATGTCGTAATAAATATATTATGACTATTTAAAATATATTCATTGGTGTATGTATACGAAAGTCCTTGATGTGTCATAGCATCAAGTCAGAGAAATTGTAGTTGGACTATATTTAGTGAGACCTGCTTCTTGTACAATTATGATTATGTCTAAACTATCCCTAGTCATAGTTTCATCAAGAAAGGATATTGATGAAGCGGTAAGGCTAGCATGTGGCCAATTTTCTTGGAATGGGTCCAAGTAGTCAATCTACTTAGGACTAAAGATGGTGCCTTATGTTTGACACATGGATATATCTGGGAGATATATTGGAGACCGCAATATGGTAAACACTTGGTGTATATATATCAATGTGTTAGTGTTTATCTTCATGCAATAAGCTTTGTGAATATCCTCATACTTGAGATGCTAGTTACCTTGTGTGGTACTATCGCTATACTTTGGGTCATTCCCATACACTCATTTATTTAGGGTTTCACTGGTTGTTACGGGTATAGTGATGACATCACGTTGGTAAGCTATGTAGTCGAAAAGAATCCATCACTCTGGATTTATTAAGGAGTTGTAGCTAGCTGTTTGTTGAAGTGCTGATTGCTATAAACCTCTAATCAGAGTATGTGTTTGATAGAAATAGTTTCTAGTCAAACACTCTATGGTAAAAGGCAATATACTTCGGTAACAAGTTAATAACTGGGATAGCTTGGTGCACCCTTGCTATTAGTGGGTTAACACTTTAATCGAACCCTATAAACCAGATGGTACTAATATTAAAGAATGGAAGGAGTTCATCGCGTTGGACAACTATTGCATTAACCGGGATTAAGTCATAAGCACAAATGACTTTACGAATAATGAGGGATGGTAGACCCTTGCTAGAGGCGTACTACAGTCGTTTAAGGTAATCGAGTTCTATCCACGGTCTAGAACCTCAAGCCAATGGTTCCAAAGGAATAGGGGTTGGGTAAGCCTTAACAGCTCAATACTTCCGGATCCTATAAGGTCACACACATTGGACCTTCATCGGACTGAGTATAGAATTAATAGATTTATTATATTACAAATATATAACATAATAATAATTAGATTATTATTTAATTGGTTAAAAATGATTAGATCATTTTGGATAAGCCAAGAATTTATTTTTGACCGGTAAGTAATTTTATTAGGGTCATAAAATAAATTAATTATTTGAAGATGGGATTAAAAGGGAATTTTTCGAATGGTATGGACCCAGTAAAATGTTAGACATTTTTGGACTACAAAAGGGGATCCGGGATTCGCTACACCTTTGGTGTGCAAAATCCCGCACCATGGGCTCACAAGTGCCACAGTGCGGCACTTGCAAGAGCCCCCAAGGTTGGGCTCGCCAGTGCTGCCTTGGCAGCGCTGGGCTAAGCTCAGCACGGGATTCCTCATAAGCTGGGCTTGCGAGAAATCTTGGAAGCCCAGCTTGCGAGATGCATAGCATTCGGAGCATGCATACGGGCTAACCCACGGGGCTGCATGCCCCGCATGTTAAAAACGCTTATGGTATGTGCATTTGCACATTCCACATTGGAGATGGGGGAGCATTTTTACTCTCCCAAGCCTATTAATAGGCACCTCCTTCTCCCTTTTCAAATTGCACCAAGTTCAAGTATAAATCCTAAGTTGAGATTCCTAAAGTAAAATCTCACGGGTCGCTTGAGCAAGTTCTTTTGAGGGGACTTAAATATTTTTCGAGGAACCTCTAGTTAATATTTTTGGGCTGGGCTTTTGGAGTGGTCTAGCAACTACTCAAGGCTCCTTAGTTCTTCCTCTCGGGAAGGTTTTGGTCGGTTAGGTTTGTGTGGATACTTATAGATGCTATTCTAGGCTTGGAGGCTTGTGCAAGGAGGTTCTGCTAAAGCACGCTTCAACTGGTAAGTTTTCTTTCTTTCTCTTTTAATTACTAGGTCTTTTTCTTTAAGCGTTTTTAGACTTAATAATTATGCTTAGGTTGTTTTGCATGCTTAGTTTATTTTATGCTTAGGTTATAGCTTAGAGTTATAACATGCTTAATATAAAATATTTGTGCTAGGATATAATTTAGAGTTATGGTATGCCTAGCCTATGCATGCTAACCTAGGTAGAGAATTAATTAGTTAAGGCTTTATTTAATATATAACTAATGAGAGTTTCTGGGGACAAGGGACAAAATTTTGATTTTCGGCCATGCCTGTTATGCATGTTCAAAGCGACTATCAGGTCCCAACATATATTTGCTATGGGAACCTTCTACATCAACAACCCAATGTCCTAACTCAAGCTCTCATTTAGTAAGCCTAGTAACTATCCATAGCGTTACCAAAACATTGTTGTGTTTACTTTAATGCACGCATTGTCACTTACAAATGTATGTGATAGAGGAAACCGCACATAAGAAAATGAACTCACCACGAGGAGGAATAAGGTTGGAAGAGTTTATGCTTGTGTGTTATGTGTTTACTTTTCTAACTCATTTTACATTCTCTGCATCTCCTAACCAAGGTTGTACACAAACACAAGTGTGTATACCTGAACTTGTGCCCACACCATCGCACTGTGATCTAAGTAACCCATTAGATTACTTTATATGCCCTGTGATGGCATGCATTTACATATTTTTTTTTGGCTTAATGCATCAATAACATCCCCAACTTGGCACAAAAAATCTGCTGCCTCCCTGAACTTTAGAAGTGTCCCCGCAGCTACCTCAACTTTGAAAAAGTGCAACATTTAACTATCTGATTCAGACTCAACCACTCTCAAAAGGGAGAGTGATTGTCCCATGCTGCCACCTATATACCACATATGCATTTTATTAAGTCAACCCAGTGAAAAAGTTACACGCAGCATTTTTTTTAAAAAATTCTTTCTCTTCTCTTCTTTTCTTCTTCTTCATCTTCAACCCTTAATTATTTCTTTCAACTAATATTCTCATCTCTGCAGCTTTTTAATTTCAAGAAACTGGAAGACATCAACAACTATTAACTAACATATGAACATACAACATCTCTCCTAAAGTGCTTTTCGTAGAAGATCTTGAATTTCCTGTAACTATCAATCATGACAAAATCGAAATTAAAGACGATGTATTTACAATCATAATCCGATAAAGAAGTTACAAGATGGTTGTATCCCTCAATAAGAAAAGGCATGACGAACCTGGATTTTTTCAATTTAATTAGTTTAGAAAAATTGAGGGTAATTGAAAAGCAGTAATCATATATATCGAAATGAAAGGGAAACTGGCTTGATTGAATACTTAAAGAGGAATGAAAAGGTTTCTAGAAAACGCATGATTTTTTCGGGAAAATTCATGCATTTTCCAGGAAAAATCTGATAAAATTAAAAATAAACTTAATTATCCTATGTTAAAGGAACGTGTATGTAAGTTATTTAAATGGAAAATGCTTGAGCCACTCGAAAAAGTGATTCGATTGATAGGATTTGGTATGATACTTATGAGATCGATGAGATTGATATTCAAAAATTTCTTCTTAGAATAGATTGATTTAACCCCATAAGTGGGGCCATGCCATAGTATGTTGCCACCAAAAGCAGAACACTGTATTTCTTCTAGAAAATCTCCTAATTGTGTCAAGACATGGTTCTAAGTGGCAATAGAATGAAGCCAAATGTCATTATATTATAAGCCTAGGGATGACATATTGGAGAAAGTGGACTTAAATAAACACAATAACTATGAAACTATATATATTAATAATAACACTTTGCTTATTATATATGTATTGGCGGAAAAGAAGATTGGATGATTAAATCCATCCATTACAAACACCTTATATAGCATATTATATTATAAGCCTAAGGATGACCTTCCATATCAGAAAAGAATTATTATTAGTATTTGAGCCACGATAAAGCCAAGTTCTGAAAAAATATTCCTCCAAATTTTATTTCAAGAACACCAAAAAAATGAATACCAATATTCCGTTTAATTTTCCTTAGCTTACCAAGACCAATTACAAAAATTAGTGCATTAAAATGAAGGCAATACTCGGAGCCCAAGACGCTTGAGAAATTATTGAAATAGGATATACCATCCCAGCCGCAGATGCACAACTGTCTCAAGCAGAAAAAGATAGTTTGCATAAGAGTCACCGTAGTGACCAAAAGGCTCTTAGTATAATTCATCAAGGATTAGATGAGGTGATGTTTGAGAAGGTGGCTGAACCGACCACCTCTAAATAAGCTTGGGACATACTTCGAGTTTCTCTTCAAGGAGAAGAGAAAGTATAAAAGGTACAACTCCAAATGCTGAGAGGAGAATTTGAAATGTTGAACATGAAGGAAACAAAAGCAATTGTAGACTAATCCTCACGATTAAAATCGACACTAGTCAAATGCGACAATATGGCGAAAAAATGAAGAATCAAGAATAGTTGAAAAACTTCTACAGTCACTACTACCGAAGTTTGACCATAAAGTAGTGGCTATAGAAGAGGTACGAGAAACAATTGCAATGACCGTTGATGAGGTTGTTGGCTCATTGCAAGCATGTAAGGAGAGACTAAATAGACAAAGAGATGAGTTTATTGGATAAGTCTTGGCAGTAAAGGCTTCATTCAAAGAAGAGGAAAATAGTCAAGATTATTGTCATTAAGGATGAGGACATGGTAGAGGTTGAGGAGGAAATGGAAGAGGAAGAGGACGTGGCAGAAATCAACAAAATGAAAGAAGTGACAATAATGACGAAAGTAACCAGTCCACAAGAGGTAGAGGCTGGGGACGTGGACACAAAAGAGGAAGAGGATACTGGAGACAGAATGACGGACGTTACAAGTCCAATGTTCAATGCTATAATTGCTCCAGATTTGGATACTATGCATAAGAATGTCGGAGCCCACCAAAGCAAGCAGAGGAAACTGAGAACAACATTCAAGAAGAGGATGTAACCAACACGGTATTACTAATCTATAAAGGAGAACACAGTCAATAAAACAACATATGGTATCTTGAAAATGGTGCAAGTAACCATATATGGGGAGACAAGAAGATGTTCGTAGAGCTGGACCAGTCGTGCACTGGAAATGTTGTTTTTGGGGATTCCTCAAAAGTTCCTATTCAAGGAAAAGGAACTATTCTTATTCGTTTAAAGAATGGAGAGCACCAATTCACAAGCAATGTTTATTATGTTCCAAACATGAAAAGCAACATTTTAAGTTTGGGACAACAGTTGGAGAAAAACTACCAAGTTCACATGGTAAGCCAAAAGTTGGTGCTCTTAAACGAGAACAAGGAGCTACTAGTTAGTGTGCCAATGTCGAAAAACATGATGTTCACTCTCAATATCAAGACAAATGTAGCCAAGTGCTTAAAAGCTTGCATGAAGGAATCAGATTAGCTTTGGCATTTGAGATTTAGGCATCTCAACTTTAGAGGGTTGAAATTGCTAAGCCAGAAGAAGATGGTGCACGGTCTTCCCCTAATTGATAAACCCCATCAGCTTTATGAAGGATGTCTTATTGGAAAATAATCAAGAACTAGATTTCCAAAAGAGTCCATGTCAAGAGCAAATGTTCCCCTAGAGCTGATTCATACTGATGTTTACGGACCAACAATATCATTGGAAGGCAACAAATATTTTTTACTATTCATTGATGATTATAGCAGAAAGACATGGGTTTATTTTCTAAAAGAGAAATCTGATGTTTTTGAAGGATTCAAAAAGTTCAAAGCAATGGTGGAAAAAGAAAGCGGCTATTACATCAAAGCTTTAAGGTCCGATAGAGGGGGAGAATTCACGTCAAATGAATTCAAAAGATTTTGAGAGCACCATGGAATTTGTCATTTCCTATTAGTCCTGAGATAGACATAACAAAATGGTGTTATCGAAAGAAAGAATAGAACAATGATGGATATGGTGAGGAGCATGTTGAAGAGTAAGAATTTAACCAAAGAGTTGTGGGCAGAAGTGCTTGGTTGTGTAGTCTATAGCTTGAACTGATCCCCAATGACAAGTGTTTTAGACATGACACCTCAGGATGCATGGAGTGGGAGAAAGCCTACTATCTCCCATTTTTGTTTTTTTGGGAGTGTTGAACAATTTCATGTTGTTGACGAAGACCGAAGGAAGTTAGATGACAAAAGCAAAAAAAAATTTATTCGTTGGTTATTCTAAATTTTCTAAAGGTTACAAGATGTTCGATCTTAATACGGGAAAGACGATTATCAGCAGAGATGTCACCATTGATGAGGAAGCTTTTTGGGAGTGGAACAATGACAAGAAGAATTATAGTTTCTATCCTTTCACCATGGATGAAAATAATGAGCATGATCCAGAAGAACCAGCCACGACATTGATGACAACAGTCCTATTTCAAGTGCATCACCTAGACAACAAGAAGATGAAAGTGAAAGTCCATGACAAAGACTAAGAAAGTTCTGACATATGGAAGATCTTTATGATGTCATGAGAGATATTAATGAAGAATTAACTTTATGCTATCATCTCATCGATAGTGAGCCCATTAATGCTGAAGAAGCAATGAAAGATAAGAAATGGAGAAAAGCCATGGAGTAGGAGATCTAAGCAATTGAAAAGAATGAGACATGGGAGTTGACAAAACGTCCAGCTGACAAAATGGCCATTGGAGTCAAATGGGTATTCAAGGTCAAAAAGGATACAGATGGAAAAGTCATTCGGCATAAAGATTGGCTCATTGCGAAAGGATATAGTCAAAAACCTGGCATTAACTATGATGAAGTGTTTGCACCAGTTGCAAGAATGGAAACTACCAGTGATCTCCATTGCTGCCCAAAATGGATGGAAGATCTACCAAATTGATATAAAGTCAGCATTTTTGAATGGCTACTTAGAGGAGGAAATCTATATCCAACATCTGCTTGGTTATATTGTTAAAGGCCATGAAGGAGAAGTGTTAAAGTAGAAAAATGCATTGTACAGGCTCAAGCTAGCACCGAGAGCTTGGAACAGCCGTATTGACAAATACTTTCTAGAGAATGGTTTTGTCAAATGAGCATATGAGTATGCCTTATATGTGAAATTGAAAGGTGGAGATATGCTGCTTGTTTGTTTGTAAGTGGATGGTCTCGTTTTTACAAGGAATAACCCCCAAATGTTCGATGATTTCAAAAAGATGATGACTCACGAATTCAAAAAGACTAACATTGGCTCAATGTCATAATATCTTGGCATTGAGGTGAAGCAAAGTGGTCACAGAATTTTATTTCTCAAAGTGCCTTTGCCAGGGAGATAGCAAAAAAATTCAAGATGGAAAATTGCAACCCTATCAGTACTCCGGTTGAATGCAGTTCAAAATTGACCAAGGATGAAGATGGAATCAGTGTTAACCCGATAAGTTTTTGAAGTTTGATTGGGAGTCTCAGATACTTGACGAGTATAAGGCCAGATATTTTGTATGTAGTTTGAATAATGAGCAGATACATGGAAGCATCGAAGGAATCTCATTAGAATGCAGCAAAAGGGATACTCCGCTATGTGAAATGTACAACTAATTTTGGATTACATTATTCAAAATCTGACGAATTCAAATTAGTTGGGTATAGTGATAGTGATTGGGCCGGAGATAAAAATGATAGAAAAAGCACTAGCGGATTCATTATTTTCTTGCTGACACCGAGTTCACATGGAGTTCAAAGAAGTAACCAATTGTGATACTGTCAACATGTGAAGCTGAATATGTAGCTGCAATATCATGTGTATGTCATGCGATATGGCTACGCTGATTGTTGAAGGAACTTCAAATGACACAACAAGATCCACCTGATATTGTTGTTGATAATGAGTCAGACCTGGTTTTAGCAAAAAATCTAGTCTTTCATGATCGGAGTAAGCACATTGATATGAGATTTCATTTTATCAGAGAGTGCATTAAGCAAAAAGAAGTCACGTTGAAGTATATGAAAACACAAGATCAAATTGCAGATATTTTTACAAAGCCACTTAAACACGATGTGTTTAGTCAACTAGGAGCATTGTTAGGAATAATGGAAAATAAGTTTATGGGGGAGTGTTAAAATTAAAAATAAACTTAATTACCCTAAGTTGAAGGCAAATACACATGCATGCAAGTTATTGAAATGGAAAATGCTTGAGTCAGCAAATTGGTTAGTGATAGGTGTCAAGACATGGTTCTTAGTGGCAATAGAATGAAGCCAAATGTCGTTATATTATCAGCCTAGGGATGACTATTGTATTTTATAAGATGCTATATAAGGTGTTTGTAATGGATGGATTTAATCATCAAATCTTCTCTTCCACCAATACATATATAATAAGCAAAGTGTTTTTATTAATATATATAGTTTCTTAGTTATTGTGTTTATTTAAGTCCTCTTTCTCCAACAAAATCATCAACTTTCCAAGAAAATTCATGCTTTTTCCGGAAACCTTTTCAAAAAATCATTACCTATAGCAGATCCCTGCTTGATGTTTGACCCATTGATTCTCATTACCTGTGATTGCTTCAAATCCCTCCAATTGCTTTTCTGGTTTAACCCATTGATTTTGAGAGTATTGATTCTTATAATGTTTGACCTATTGATTTTCCTATTTAATGGATGAAATCTAAGAGTAGCTAAGAAATGATTCAACCGTCATAGGCATTTGATAGAGTTTTGTTAGAGAGAAGGAGAGGTGAGCATTTTGAAGTAAGAGAGAAAAATGACAAAAAAATTTAAAGAAATGAACAAAAAAAATTGCAGAAAATCAATGGAAGAAGAAGAGAATATAGTCAACATGAGCTGGTTAAGTCAACTTATGCCACATTAGCTACCACATAGGACGGAGGTAGTAAAATAGTGCACTTTTTCAAAGTTGAGGTAGCCGTGGGGATACTTCCAAAGTTCAGGGAGGCAACGAGTTTTTTGTGCCAAGTTGAGGATGTTGTTGATGCATTAAGCCTTTTTTTACCATGCGAATTCCAAGCGAGGCCATGCACATCGTGATATGCCATGTGATCCCATGCGTTTACCATTTGAATGCCATGCGATCCCATGTACTACATGATATGCTATGCGATGTCGTGAGTTCACGTATTTTCTTTTGCCATGCGATGCCAAAAACAATGTGATATGCCATGCCATGCCATGCTATGCGATGCATTTGAATATTTTCTTTTACCATGTGAATGCCATACAATGCCAAGCACAACGTGATATGCCATGTGATGCCATGTGTATACATATTTTCTTTTACTATGAGAATGCCAAGATGCCATGCATAATGTGATATGTCGCATGATGCCATGCAATTATGTGTTTTCTTTTGTTATGTGAATGCCATGCAATACCAAGCACAATGTAATATGCCATGTGATGCCATGCGATTACGGGTTTCCTTTTATCATGCCTTTGCCATGCGGATGCCATTCACAATGTGATATGCCATGTGATGCCATGCAATTACGTGTTTTCTTTTACCTTGTTCATACTATGCGATGCAATGTGTAACATGATTTGCCATGTACGACATGATATATTTTGGCCCTCCCACACTCTTACCTTGCAGATGCCATGTTAGATGAGTTAGGGGTGTGAATCATATGACTATGCCTATGTCAATATGCTACATATGCCATGCTTAGTTATATCTTGTCGGTGTCACGCTAAGTGATGTTTTATACGCCTATGCCATGTTAGGTAGTCATCCAAGACATACTTTAAACGGCCATGCCATCATAGGTAGTCACTTGAAATATGTCGTGTACCATTAATACTTCACAGGTCGATGAATGTTTTGTCATGTTGTGCCGTGCACATTTATTAGGTTTTAGTTTTCAAATGTCATGCCATGTTATCCATACCTTTGACTTCTATGCCTTATTTTGCTTTTCCATGTTAAAATCATGTGTTGCGACTAACGAAACTTGTTGTTTTGAGCACCTCGCGCTCATTTTTCATCATCATTGTGTGTCATAAAGCACTAACCCCTTATTTTGAAGACATACATTACATGTCATACATCTTACACATATTAGGCTTCGAACAGCTCACACATCACCTCATGCATCTAATGCATACCACGTGTAGTCGCATGCATAATGCTAACGTTTGTGTTTGTGTTCTCAATGAGGGAGAGACAATCTGATTATCTAGTCAGAATTCAATTACTGCAATCTCTAACTTTGTCCTTTAGCGCCGCTCATCTCTGAATTGAGTTGAGGCTAATCACTCATATCGCAACAGGCTTAGATGATGCATCATCTGCCAATGCCAATATTGGAACTCAAGTCACTTCCGCTATGGCGCAATTCATGGGAGGCGACCAATTCAAGGACATATTGAAGGGCTAGATTCGTGCTGTTATGACAGAGGAGCACGACTGTTGGGGAAAATTGCTAGAATGAAGCCTGGGCAATTCTGAAGTCGTAATAAACACTTTCAAATTGAATCTTATTTAGCAGTTCTTCCAAATAATTCAATCGGATAGAATCAGAAATTGATAAGAATTTAGAACAATTGTTTGTTGTGAATAATATGAACCGTGTGTGTTTTTATTTGATGAAAAATGTATATCAATCCAATTCCTGGATAACTCTATATATAGAGAACCGAAATAACCGTCCAAAATAACTGTTTTTGCAGTTATTTTTATCCTGATCCAGCTTGTCACGACCGCGACTCCTAGTGTCGCAATTGTGATATCAAAAGTCCAAACAAACTGCTTCTCATTTTCAACATGTCACAACCACGACTCCTTGTGTAATGGTCGTGTCTCAAAATGCCAAAACAAACTGTTTCTAATATGAAAAGGATAGGAACGTGACCCATATTCTTGAGTGCGACATAGGGACATATTCAGGAGCTCGACCCCAGTCGGGGCATTGCCCATTAGGCCCCATCGGGGGCTGCCCCCGTCATAAATCGTTACCGAGCACTGCCCCAAAAATTTAAACATCATGATAGAACTCGAATAAAGCATGCACTCTCAGCTCTCCCAACTTGTTCGATGAAATATCACGATCCCATTGGTCAACTAGTCAATCCAATTGCACTAAAATACTAATAGCGACTTGGATAAGGATTTTGATGCCGGACCCAAGAAGAATGACACATCTGAACCTTTGTTGTAGGAGAATTCATCTCTCATAGAGAACCTCATTCATCAGCTTGTTGAGTTGAACATGGCCAAGCAAACATCAGCAGAGCCGACCAACGAGGATGGGGTAGCCATACTTCCCGTAGATTTCAACACGCTAACCATTCCTCCGTACAAGGGGCTTGGTCCGCCAGACGTGCACATTGCCAACTATGAGAATGTGATGAGGTTGAAGGGACTAACAGACATGCACATTTCCAACTAGATTGCCCCCAATCCATTTGGGGTCCTATATTTAACTTATCTAAATGACTTGTTTTCTGAGCCTAATAGTAAGGATTAGGTAGCACAAAAATGTCAAAATATTGCATATACAGTATTGTATAGGAATGCAAAGTTGAATATGCATCATAACACCTAATAAGTGATATGAAAATTGAAACATATAAAGTACAAGCATAAACAAATCAATTAGGTAGCTAGTATATATGATAACACTCCAACTGAATTGAATAGCATAGATAAAAATCACCTAGTTTAAATACAAAGACAACATGAATATGTAGCCATGTGTAACACAACTACTCTGAATAATGGAAAAACGAAATCAAGAAAATGACATGATATAGAAGATGTAGATGTAATGGGAGTAGCTTCTTAAGGAGTAGTGTTTGTTGCATGAGTTGGTTTAAGATCCTTTGGCATAGCTGGAGGATGAGGCAACTCAGGCTTTGGCAACTCCGGCATGTGGGGCAATTCAGGTTTTGGAAGCACTGAAATTTTAGGAAGTTCAGGCTTTGGCAATTCAGGCAAGTGGGCCAATTCGGGCTTAGGAAGCTCTAGAATTGTAGGAACTTCAGGCTTTGGCAATTCTAGAATTTTAGAGAGTTCAAGCTTTACATACTCTGCCAGTTTAGGTAGCTCTGTCTTGGGCAATTCTGGAATATTTTTATGAACTTTAGGCTTTGGCAATTCCGGAAATTTGGGAAGTTCAGGCTTAGGCATCTCTAGGATATTTGGAAGTTCAGGCTTGGGCAACACGAGAACTTTGGGAAGTTCAGGCGTAGCCAACTCGGGAATTTTAGAAAGTTCAAGCTTGGGCAACTCAGGAACTTTGGGAAGTTCAGGCTTAGCCAACTCTGGAATTTTGGGCAATTCCGGAATTTTTGGGAATTCAGGCTCAGGCAACTCTGGTAACTCAAGCAGATGTCTTGCGGTTCTAATATTTTTCTCATTTGGTATTCGGTTCGGTTCTCGGTTCTGAGAAAAAAAAAACCCAAAAAACTCGAGAACCGAACCTAATTAGGATAACATATAAATATATGCAAAAAAAATTTAGGAAATCTCATATTAGAAGCCTAGCTAATAGTGAACATTAGGATTTTTTATTTATGTTTTTTCAAGTATTTATATTATAAGTATTATATGGAAAAAAATATAGAGAATTCCACTGGAATGTCATTATTAATTTTGATTGATTTATATTATTTGTTATATTTTATAAGATACAACTCATTAATTATGTCTTGATTGAATTGATTTTTTTACTATATTTTACTATCAATATATCGATTTTTAGTTTAGCAAGTTAAGCAATTTTCATAGAAAGTAATTCAAATAATAATTACATCTTTAACATGAAAAAGGAAAATTTTGTTCTATACTAAACCAAATCGAACCGAATCTAAATATTTAGGTTCGGTCCGGACCGAACCGAATTGAATTAAGTTCGGTATTAGGTTCCTAATTTTCTTTTTATTTGGTTTTCGGTTTATTTGGTTTGGTTTGGTTCTTGGACCGAACTGATCAATGCTCTCCCCTACCTGAATAGTTGTGTAGCTTCTCATTACGCAAAAACTCATCACCAACATCATCATGGGAACAACTCTACTGGATGAGACGCAAAGCTTAACCATGCTTAATTATGAACCAAATCACAACTTCACAGTACACTAGTTGCTAGTTGCTAGTTGAACTTGATTTGGATTGTGTTTTGGTTTTGAAGATTAAATGAGGTTATAAAGGTGTAGGAAGAAGAATAATAAAGTTATTAATTAGTTCAATTTCTTAACTAAATTATAAATACTTGTGTTTGAGTTGTATTATTTTTTTATATGGATATGAAGTGAGTCATAGGATGGTAGATTGCATTTTGCACTGTTTTCTGGCTTGTAGCTACCAAACCAATTGCTTAATCCATTAATTAGTTTAGCTAAATTTGAAAATATACCCTAAAAGTTTCTTTAGACTTCTGAAGCATATATATTAAAATTAATTACATCAATTAATTGAATTCTAAAATTTGTTGGTTGTAGCATAATATTGAACTCTTGTGTACGCATACAACAACACTTAAAGAAGACGTTTCATCCGAATTGGGTCCATAAGCTTCATGGAGGGATTAGTTTAACAGCAAATAATTTCCGGTAAGATAATATTTGAAAATTAGGAAAATTGACAAAATGAGACCTTATTTTATTTTAAAGGAAAAGGAGACCTTATTAATAGTACTAATTTTGTAAAAGTTAGACCGTCTCTAATTTTTTTTTTCAACATATACAAATTTTGTTACTTGAAAATTTTATAAAAATAAGGCTTAATACATCCGAAACCCCAACTGAACTTGTCTCTAATAGCCTCTTACCCTCCTGAACTTTCAAACGTTCCTCTCCCCCTCTTGAACTTATCCAAAGTTCTTCTCACTCCTACACCTTTTCAAAGTGTGCTACTCTCTACCCCTTCGATGACGTGGCAGATGAAGTGGCAAAAATTGAAAAGTGAAGCAAGTGATTGTTTTTTAAATTAAAAAACAAATTTTCTATTTTTTTATTTCTTTTTTTTCCATATCTTCTCTTCATTTTCTTCCCTGTAAATTGAACACCAAATTCTTGGTTTCCAGATGTTACCTTAATATTCCTTTCCATTTTATCAAACAAACAAAGAAATTAAACTTTGAAACTCATTTCGTATAAGCATTCAACATTTATTCAAACTTACAAATTCTACATTCTTCTTTTCCCTTCATCTAAATCAAAAAAAATTCCAACCTAAAAACTCCATTGAAACAAGAGCAGCTCTTAACCACTTTGGGATGACCTTGGTTCGCAAGGCCTTCACTTTTGGCAAGCCTGAGATTCCGACTCCGACTCACTTCAGTCTGTTGCTTTTTCTCTCTTAACCACTCTTGATTCTTACATCGAACCCGAGAATTTCTTCACTAGTGAGGTATGCATCTTCTTCTTCTCCGATTCCCCTTTTAATCAATTTCCCTTTATTCAATTTCAATTTGATGAAGTTACAGCCCTAGCTGTCATTGGAGACACCTAATGGATTATGAAGGGGAAGAAAATGTGAATTGCAAAAGCTGAGAGGGAATGAACAAGGGGATAGACAATCGTTTCACTAGAGCTTAAATTTTAGTGACTCTTGGTTCTGAGATTTTTCATATGATTTTGTGTTGTTTTATTGGAAAGTTTGATGCACATATGATCTTTTGTGGGTTTTGTTATCAATAAAATTGAATTCTAAGATGGAGGAGATTAAGAGTTGCAATCGAAGCTGAGAGTGATGGAAGCGAAATCGGTGACACATTTGAATCTAGTTCGGCGATGGATTCCTCCATCAATTTTTTTCTCTAGAAACAAACAGTGCTTGAGTTTGGGGAAATTGAAATTTTTTTATAGTGCCACGTGTCCATATGTACTTGGTTTGCCTTTTCAAATTTTTACAACTGGCGTGAGTGTGTCACACTCTCCCTGGTGAGACTGGTATTGTCCGATTGAAGGGGTAGAGTTGCACATTTTGAAAAGGTTAAGGCGGGCGAGGAGAACTTTAGATAAGTTCACGAGGGCGAGAGGAACTTTTGAAAGTTCAGGAGGCCGAAGGGCTATTAGGGACTGTTGGGAACTGACAGTCACTTTGAACATGCATAACAAATACGACGGAAATTCAAAATTTTGTCCCCCGTCCCTAGGAAGTCCTATTAGTAGCATATAAATTAATTAAAGCCTTAACTAAATTAATTCTCTACTTAAGTTAGCATGCATAAGCTAGGCATACCATAATTCTAAATTATATCCTAGCATAAAAATATTTTATTTTAAACATGTTATAACTCTAAGTTATAGTGAAAGTATAAAATAAACTAAGCATGCAAAATAACCTAAGCATAACAATTATTAAGTCTTAAAACGCTTAATAAAGGACTTGATAATTAAAAGAGAATTAGAGGACTTACCAGTTGAAGCGTGCTTTAGCAGAACCTTCTTACACAAGCCTTCAAGTATAGGATAGCCTCAATGAGTATCCACACGAACCCCACCAACCGAAACCTCCCAACGAGGAAGAACCTCGGAGCTTTGAGTAGCTGCTACACCACTCCAAAATCCACCCGAAATAAAAAGAATTTGCTCTTGAGCTGTCTTGGGAGATATCGCATTAGATTCTCAAATCAAGGCTTGCATAAGCTTGTGGTGCATTTGAGAAAAGGGAATGAGAGCTCGTTATATAGGGGAGCAAAGAATTCCCGTAATAAATGCGGATTTAATGCGGAATTACAGCGGATTTAATGCGAGATTAAATTTGGGATTAAATGCAGATTAAATACGAATTTAATACGTGATTAAATTTAATCCTGCTTGCTTTTAATTTAGTTTATGACCCCAATAAAATTAGTTACTGGTCAAAATAAATTTTTGGCTTAACTATAAAATGATTCAATCATTTTAATCAACACTTTAATTTATTTATGACCCTAATAAAATTAGTTACTGGTCAAAATAAATTCATAGCTTAACCATAAAATGAACTAATAATCATCTTAATCAACACTTTAATTTATTTATGGATCTAATAAAATTAGTTACTGGTCAATGAATAAAATCTCTTGTCTAACCAGGTAATAATTCAACCATCCCTTTAATATTTTCATAATAGATCAAGTCAATTAATTCTTTACTCAGTCCGATTAAAGTTCAATGTGTGTGACCTTATAGGATCCCGTAGTATAAGAACTATTGGCTCGAAGTTCTAGATTGTGAATAGAACCCGATTACCTTAAACGACTGTAGTACACCTCTAGCAAGGGTCCACCATCCCCCATTACTCGGAACGTCATTTGTTCTTATGACTTAATCCTGGTTTACGCAATAGTTGTCCAATGCGATGAACTCCTTCCATTCTTTAATCTTAGTACCATCTGGTTTGTTAGGCTTGATTAAAGTTTTAACCCACCAATAGCGAGGTTGCTCCAAGTTATCCTAGTTATTTGCTTGTTACCGAAGTATATTACTTTTTACCATAATGTGTTTGACTAGAAACTATTTCTTTTAATCATATACTCTGATAAGAGGTTTATAGTAATCATCACTTCAACAAGCGAGCATGTAAAAACTCATTAATATATATGGAGCGATGGATTCTTTGTGACTATATAGCTTACCAACATGATGTCATCACTATACCCGTAATCACCCGTGGCGCCCTAAATTAATGAGTGAATAGGTATGACCCAAAGTATAGCAATAGTACTGATAGCTTGTAAATCTGACTTGTTTCCTGCCTATTTCATTTGATTATTTGAATGATTTGCTGCTGATTTTATGATGATTTTGTGCTTATTTAGGTTATGAATGATATTTTGGTTGATTTGGCAAGCTTGGAGCATTTTGGCACGATTTGGAGTAAATTTGAAATTAAAGGCTGATCTTTCCTATTTGATGACAAAGACTTTCATATTTATATTACATCTTATTTCTTTTTTATCTTTACCTTTTTAGTTATTTAGGAAAACTCTACCTTTATATCTAGTCTTTTATTTCTGGGCAAACTTAAAAAAAGTACCTTGTGGTTTCACTCATTTGCAAAATGGGGTCTGAGGAATTTATTTTTGCAAAACGGGGTTTGTGGTTTCAAAAAATTTGCAAATAAAGGACTTTCAATATTAAATTATGTCACAAAAATGAGTAATTTTATTCATTTTTATCTGAATTTTTGCGTGACGGATATTAAAAATAAAACACACATCAGTGAAAATTTTTGAATTTTTTAATAGTGCAAATATTTTTTTAATTAAATTATGATAACAAACTTTAAAAAATCATAAAAAAAAATTAAAAAAATCCGTAAATTACTCAAACTCTGACGTAGAATTTTAAAATAATAAATTTAAATTATTAGAATGTTGAATATTTTAAAATATTCAATGCAACACCACTATTTTGAAGCCATAGGCTCCCTTTTGCAAATGAGTGAAACCACAATGTACTTTTATGAAGTTTACCCTTTATTTTAATGAGAATATCTTTTCCTTGTTTAGATTAGATTTTATTTTAGTATAAATAAGGAGTATTGTTGCATCAATTAGAACATCTTTTGTTTAGTCCTTGTGACCAACATCTCCTTCTTCTCTTCCTTGAATGAATTAATTTTATTTTTCTTTCTATTTATGAGTAGCTAAGCTTTTATCTTTCGATTGAGGAATAATGAAGGCTAATTGCATGTTGTGAGACTTGTTCTTAATCTTTCTTTCGAATTTCAGTTTTCGATTAAATCAGTAATATCTTTCTCATTATACTTTTGATTTCTTCAATTTGGCCAATTGTTTTCTTTGGAATTATAATGAATAATTATTTTCATTAAATTTATGTTGTTCATAGTTTAATGGAACATTGTAACAAACAATTTCTTTTACAAGTCTTCGTGGTTTATTCAATTTGAATCAATCTTTATGCTTGATCATCATGACTTTGGTTTAAAGTTAGTTCTTCAAAACTTAATGCTTTTTTACGATTAAATCTTGTATGCTTCTTGCAAGTGCATCTGATGATCAGGGGTTTTTTATTTAGCTCATCTAAAATCAATCTCATATTTAGAAAAAGAATTTAACTCATGCTATTCATGGTTATAACCAACTAATTGATATTTCGAAAATCTATTTTTATGCCTATGATCAATTGTAATTAATGTGAGAGTATCCTTAATCGAAAGAGTTTTTATTCATTTATATTTTTGTTGCAACCAATCTCTAAACCCCCCCTTATTTACTTTTATTGTATTTTGCTGGTTATTAGTTTGAATAGAATTAATCTATTAGTCTATGTGGATTCGACCCTACTCACTCATAAACTACAAAATCCAATCAATAGAGCAATAGTAATTATTTTTTGTGGATTCGACACCCATCAAGTACCATACAAGGTAACTAATATCTCAAGTCCGAGGATATTTACAAAGCTACCGCAAGATGATAAACACTAACACATTGATATATATACCAAGTGTTTAACTTACTGCTATCTCCAATACGTCTTCCAGATATATCGATGTGTCAAACTCAAGGCACCACCTTTAGTCTTAGGTGGTTAATTGCTTAGACCCTTTCCAAGAGAGTTGACCATATGCTAGTCTTATTGCTCCATCAATATCCTTTCTTGATAAAACTATGACTAGGGATAGTTTAGACATAATCAAAATTGCACATGAAGCAGGTCTCACTACACATAGTCCCACTTACTTTATGTTATGTATTATGTCAAGGACCTTTGAATAAAGATACCAATGAATATATTTTAACCAGTCACAATATATATGAACACATCGATATAAACAAAAGATTAAATGCCTTTTTTAATTAAACAAATCATTTGTACTAATACAAAATTAAGATATATCACCCTAATTTCCTTAAGGGCATACATAATATCTAACAAACTCCCACTTGCACTAAGGCCACTTAGCCATATGTCTTACTCCATATGCTTTCACATGCTGGTCATGTTTGACTTGGTTCAACGGCTTTGTCAGACCATTCGCTAGGTTCTGATCAGTGGGGACATATTATGATCTTATTATCTTAGCATCATCAATCTCCCTAATTATATGATACTTTCTAAGTACACGTCTATTTTTCTGGTGAGACCGTGGTCCCTTTGCCTAAGCTATAGCACCATTGTTAGCACAATACAAAGTAATTGGATCAACAATCTCAGGCACCAAACCAAGATCACCAATAAATCCCTTTACTAGACAGCTTCTTTAGCTGCTTCATATGACGAAATGTACTTAGACTTCGTGGTTGAATAAGTAGTAGTTTCCTTCTTGGAACTTTTCCAGAATATTGCCCCTCCATTAAACACATATATAAAACCTGACTGAGGCTTAAAGTCATTCTTGGCAGATTGAAAACTCGAATAAGTGTGAGGTCACCATCTCCATATATCAAGAACTCATCTTTAGTCCTTCTCAAGTACTTGAGAATTGCCTTGACGGCCATCCAGTGCTTTTCACCTGGATCCAATTGATATCTCCTCGTAAAGCTCAAGGCTTGAGAGACATCTGGCCTAGTACATATCATAGCATACATAATGGATCCCATCATGGATGTATAGGGTATATCCTTCCTGCACATTCTTTCCTGAGCTATCTTCAGACACTCAGTCTTAGATAGGTTAATCCCTTTGTCATAGGGAGATAACCTTTCCTTGAATGCTCAAGGTTGAATCTATTCAGTACCTTGTCTATATATGTACTTTGAGAAAGACCTAACAGCCTCTTGGATCTATCTCTATTGATTTTTATACCTAGTTTAAATGCTGCTTCTCCAAGGTCTTTCGCGGAGAACTTTCTTTACAACCGTATTTCAATACTTTGGAGAAGAGAAATGTCATTTCCTATCAGCAAAATGTCATCAACATATAATACTAAGAAAACAACTACACGCCTATTAAACTTCTTGTAAATACAAGGCTCATTAATGTTTGGACAAAAATCCAGTTCACAGATTGTTTGATCAAACAAAATATTCCAACTCTTGGATACTTGCTTAAGTTCATAAATGGAGCTTTGCAGTTTGCATACCTTAGAGCCATTCTAAAATGCAAAACCCTTAGGCTGTGTCATATACACATCCCAGTACAAGTTTCCATTCAAGAATGCTGTTTTAACATCCATATGCCAGATCTTATAATCATGATGAGCAGCAATGGAGAGGAGTATTCTGATGGATTTAAGCTTGGCTACCTGTGAGAAAGTTTCATCACAGTCAATACCTTCACGTTGATAATAACCTTTTGCAACCAACATTATCTTATAGGTAATTACGTTACCATCCATGTCAGTCTTCTTCTTATAGGCCCATTTGCACCCGATAGGTCTAACCTCTTCTGGTGCATTGACCAATTTCCAAACTTGGTTTTCATACATGGAATCCATTTCTGATTACATGACTTCAAGCCATTTATCAAAATCTGAGCTTTTCATTGCTTCATCAAAAGTACTTGGTTCATCATTCTCCATGAGATATAGTTCCCTATCATCTGTGATGACAAAACCATATCTTTCAGGACCTTTATGAACGCAACCTGATCTTTGCAATGACTGTGTTTCGATAGGGTGTTCTTAGATCACACCTTCTTGTGTATCTAGAATGGGGTTAATCAGCTATTTATCTATTTCTTCCTCTTGAACCTCCAATTCAATATTGTTCCTAGTGACTTTTGCAAGTAAGTGTTCCTTTTCCAAAAAGTGAGCACTCCGAGATAGAAATACCTTCTGTGCTTTGGGTTGGTAAAATAAATATCCAATAGTTTCCTTTGGATATCTAATGAACAGACACTTATAAGACTTAACATCTAGCTTATCTAATAATGTCCTCTTTACCATAACAGGACAGTCCCATACTCTTAGGTGACTCAGAGATGGTCTTTTATTACACCATCTTTCGTAAGGCGTAAAGTCAATTGATTTAGAGGACACTATATTTAATACGTAAACTGCGCTCTCTAGTGCATATCCCTAAAAGGATTTACTACGATATGCTTGGCTCATCATGGACCGAACCATATCTAATAAGGTCCGATTCCTCCTTTCAGACACTCCATTGTGTTGTGGTGTATAAGGAGGGGTCCATTGGGGAACTATTCCATTTTCCTTTAGATAATCCTGAAACTCTTGACTTAAGTATTCTCCACCTCGATTAGATTGAAGTGCTTTAATACTTTTCTCAAGCTGTTTCTCTACTTCATTTTTGAATATTTTGAATTTCTCAAAACTTTTAGACTTATGGTTCATTAAGTATAGATATCTATATCATGAGTAATCATCAATAAAAGTTATGAAGTAGGAGTATCCTCCTAGTGCCTTAACATTCATAGGACCACACACATCTGTATGTATAATTTCCAATGTACTAGTGGCTCATTCACCCTTTCCCTTAAAGGATAACTTTGTCATTTTTCCTTTAAACAAGGCTTGCAATCACCATAAGACTCCACGTCTATTGGGCCTAAGTCTCCACGTTTGTATAACTTAGTTAAGCGATCTTTGTTTATATGGCCTAAATGACAATGCCATGAGTAGAAAGATTTCTCATTATCTAATTTTCTCTTAGCATCGTTTATATTGAGAATATGATTTTTGTAATTACAAAATATCATTTATTATATTACAATAAAATATCATTCATAACTTTGATAGCACCTTTTATCAAATTGGAATAAAATTCCATCTGTTGTAAAGCAGGAGATAATATTTTATAATGATAATTGAATTTCATCCTTTTACAAATTTAGTCAAATGTAGATTTTAAGTTCCTACATCATCAGTATCCAGCAAGCCCTAATGATTTTTCGTTGGTACAACTCTCCTTTTGCCAAACTTCTACTTCTCAACAATATCTATACCTTCATATGGATATATGATTCTAATTAGGTATTCCACACCAATTTAGAATTCCCTTGAGATGTTGAAATTCTCAATATCAAACATCTTGAAGTGGAATCTTTAGGCCTCCTCTTCTCATGCTAAGAGACATTAGCCATTTTGATCTTATTTCCAATATTCCATATTGAAATGAAGATCTTGTTTCCAATATTTCATATTGAAAACAATCATTTTTTCTCCTAGACAAAATTTTCAATATTCCTTTTACTTTTCTCTTCACTCTGCTCCATCCAGCTTCAAAATTAGACACCATGTGTCCCTTTACTTATTTGAGATATGAGCCATTTATATTTCTGACTAATTGATCCTACCAATTTCTATCAAAATATTTTGGTTCAAATTTTCCACCATGGAAAATCCTTTTTCTAAGATGTAAAGACATATATTTTCAAGTCCATGATTTCATGATGCCCTTGTAGCTAAAGTAACATGGATCCTAACATCTAACTTGATGTTAATCCTTGTCTCCTGCCAGCTACCTACATAAGGTAACAGAGATGTTAACGACCTCCAAGGTGTTGTATCCTAGTTTCCTTTATGTATTCCATGAATATCTATTTTAAGCAGAATTGATTACATAATGTTGTTTAGATTCGGGCTTATACAATATACATGCCAAGCCAGAGGCTTTGAGGATTGTCCTCACTTTTCTAAACAAACCCGTGAAACTTGAGCCAATCAAAATTAGTCATCAGGACGAACGTTTGTATTTAAATAAAAATTTCAACCAAGATGTAAGAAAGAAAAATTGTTTAGACTTTAGTATATAGTACATGTATTTAATATAAGGACTTTTAATTAAAAACATTTGTCCTACCATTTTTCAAAATTTACAACAGCCCATTCGATTGAATTCGGTAAGTTTAGCCTAGCTAAATTTCCAAGTAGGTAGCATCTATAACTAGTCTAATACGACTCCCAATTTATTAGTCAAGCCATATTAGTAAGTTGTAGTTGGAATCCCATTTCATTTGCATCGTATGCAATTGCTAGTTATTCAAGTTCCCTAATTCCAAGGGACGTGTGCTCTTATATTAGCATCTCCTTGAATATGTCTCAGTCCTGCAACTAGCCCCCAATTTTATGGTGGACTACCCATTTCCTGTTAAGGCAGACCCTATTTTAGTTTTTATAACCGGTCGATGTAGACGAAAGGTACGCTTGGGGCAATACTTTATAGCCGAAAAAGATTGTATCATAAATTTGAGTAAGGAAGACTTATAACTTGCCTTAATATATTTACTTTGGGATTTTATTGGTGTTAAACGTCTCACCCAATCTAGGATTTATTAGATATATATATATATATATATATATATATATATATATATATATATATATATATATATATATATATAATAATTTATACTAATTCAGTGAATTATAGAATTAATTTATAAGGTCTAACCTTAGGTGGGTTCAAGCTCTATATTATAATTATTCCATCAACCTAGATTATATGCAAATTAACGTTTTTATTTGTTATATTTATATTACATTTTTTAAGGTTTTATTCAATAATTTAATATTTACTTTGTAATAGAAACATATATAAGAATCATCTCATATACTAGAAATAAATTAGTCCATATTTAATCCCCTATTTGTTATCTCAAGCTGCACCGATATCTATTCCCAGGTAGGAAAGGTGCGGAGTAGACACCTTGTCCAATCCTTGCCAGAACATATACGGGCACAAGCTTGAAAAAACATGGATTCTCTTGGACTAATAAATTTCATTCTTTTAATTCACATAAATTGAAAGCCTCTATAATCCATGTAATTTATATAATTTCTTGAGTCTTTGATAAGTTTGAGTAAGTTGAGCATGCTTATTCAAAATTATCTATATCCATTTTCTAACCTTTGAAATAAAAGTCCAAATTCATCTATTGTACCAAATAATTTAATAAACCTTAAATTATTTCATATAAAAAATAAAATTCAGTTTGCTTTTAACTTAATTATGTACTTAATAGGTAGGCTCGGATACCACTGTTGAGAACTGACAGTCACTTTGAACATGCATAACAGGCACGACGGAAATTCAAAATTTTGTCCCTTTTCCATTGGAACTCCTATTAGTAGCATATAAATTAATTAAAAGCTTAACTAAATTAATTCTCTACTTAAGTTAGCATGCATAGGCTCGGCATACCATAATTCTAAATTATATCCTAGCATAAAAATATTTTATTTTAAACATTTTAAAACTCTAAGTTATAATCAAGGTAAAAAATAAACTAAGTATGCAAATAACCTAATCATAATAATTATTAAGTCTTAAAACACTCAATAATAGGACTTAATAATTAAAAGAGAATTAGTTGACTTACTAGTTGAAGAGTGCTTTAGTAGAACTTTCTTACAGAAGCCTCCAAGTATAGAATAGCCTCTATGAGTATCGACACAAACCCCACCAACCGAAACCTCCCAACGAGGAAGAACTGCAGAGCTTTGAGTAGCTACTAGGCCACTCCAAAACTAACCCAAAATTAATAGAATTTGCTCTTGAGTTGACTTGAGAGATATCCCATTGGAATCTCAATCAAGGCTCAAATGAGCTTGTGGTGCATTTGAGAAAGGGGAATGGGAGCTCTTTATAATGGGGGAGCAAAGGCTCCCCGTAATAAATGCGGATATAATGTGGGATTAAATGCGGGTTTAATGCGAGATTAAATGTGAGATTAAATGCGGATTAAATGCGAATTTAATATGAGATTAAATTTAATCCTCATTTCTTTTAATTTATTTTTTGACCCTAATAAAATTAGTTACCGGACAAAATAAATTCTTGGCTTAACCATAAAATGATTTACTCATTTTTATCAACACCTTAATTTATTTATGACCTTAATAAAATTAGTTACTGGTCAAAATAAATTCATAGCTTAACCATAAAATGAACTAATAATCATCTTAATCAACACTTTAATTTATTTATGACCCTAATAAAATTAGTTACTGGTCAATAAATAAAATCTCTGGTCTAACCAGGTAATAATTCAAAGTATTTTCATAATAGATCAAGTCGATTAATTCTTTACTCAGTCCGATTAAAGTTCAATGTATGTGACCTTATAGGATCCCGTAGTATCGAGTTAATAAAGCTTAACTAATCCTTGTTCTGTAAGAACTATTGGCTCAAAGTTCTAGATTGTGAATAGAACCCGATTACCTTAAACGACTGTAGTACACCTCTACCAAGGGTCCACCATCCCCCATTACTTGGAACGTCATTTGTTCTTATGACTTAATCCTGGTTTATGCAATAGTTGTCCAATGCGATGAACTCCTTCCATTCTTTAATCTTAGTACCATCTGGTTTGTTAGGCTTGATTAAAGTGTTCACCCACCAATAGCGAGGTTGCTCCAACCTATCCCAGTTATTTGCTTATTACCAAAGTATATTACTTTTTACCATAATGTGTTTAACTAGAAACTATTTCTATCAATCACATACTCTAATAAGAGGTTTATAATAATCATCACTTCAGTAAGCAGCCTTGTAAAAACTCCTTAATATATATGGAACGATGGATTCTTTGCGACTACATAGCTTACCAACATGATGTCAACTATACCCGTGATCACCCGTGACACCCTAAATTAATGAGTGAATAGGTATGATCCAAAGTATAGCAATAGTACCACATAAGGTAACTAATATCTCAAGTATGAGGATATTCACAAAGCTACTGCATGAAGATAAACACTAACACATTGATATATATATACCAAGTGTTTATCTTACTGCTATCTTCAATACATTTTCTAGATATATCCATGTGTCAAACTCAAGGCACCACCTTCAATCTTAGGAGGTTAACTGCTTGGACCCTTTCTAAGAGAGTTGACCACATGCTAGTCTTACTACTCCATCAATATCCTTTCTTGATGAAACTATGACTAGGTATAGTTTAGACATAATCATAATTGCACATGAAGCAGGTCTCACTACACATAGTCCCATTATAATATCTTTCACTTCATGCTATGTATTATGTCAAGGACCTTTGTATAAAGATATCAATAAATATATTTTAAACCAGTCACAATATATATGAACACCTCGATATAAATAAAAGATTAAATGCCTTTATTAATTAAACAAATCATTCATACCAATACATAATTAAGATATATCTCTCTAATTGCCTTGAGGACATACATCATATCCAACAAGGACAAGTTCATGGGGATCCAGATGCATTAGGCCTAAAAACAATTATACAAGTTAAATAATTGCAATGATTGGAATATTTCAAAATTTTTTTTGTCAAGATAAGCTATGCTATTAATGATCCTTTGTGCATCAATGATTGAGCAAAAGAGATCACATATATGAGAGTGAAGTAAGTCACTTTGAATGACATTCTTGAGGCGTATTGATCTAAAACTCTTACACATTCAAGAGATGTTCATGACCGTAATAAACATAACCATGAGAACCAAAAACCGTGATGTGTTGAAATATGTGCATGGTATATTACAGTTTACACAAATGGAAAAATAGTTCAAGGACATCGCGTCTTTTTGTCAACTAGAAAAATAAATATACTTTCACAAGGGAAAGTTCAAAGGTTGCAGACTACTTATCCTATGCAAATATTGATCGAAGAGCATTTTCACCCTTTGTATTTTGAAAACATCCAATTCGTATTTTTCCAAATTTTCATTCATAAGGGAAATTGTTGGAAATATTACATGTTGGATAATGTTTTATGTTATCTACTTTAAATTAAATTATAATGAGGAAAAACTATGATTTAAAAAACATGAAACATGCCATTGTATTCTACGCTTTAATAGCTTTCCAACAACATATTATACGCATAAAAATTATTAAGGTGAATGAGAAATTGAAGTACAAAGGTTTAATGTTTGTCAACTTTGGATGAGCGAAATTAGTGATATATTCGGTACCAAGACAAAATTGTTTCATCTTGTGAGCACTAGATTTTGATCTCGCTCATAGAACGATGATGAAGTCTTTTCAACTTGGCCTTCTCGACCATTTCCGTACCTTTTCGGGTTTTTTACGTACTTGCGGGTAGTGCTTTAGGACATTTTGAGCGTTTAAAACACCTCAAAAAACCCCAAAATACCTAAAAAATGCCTTAAAACACCCGAAAAAGTCAAGAAATGAGACTTTTTCGGAGAACAAGAGCAACACCCCTCCAACAGTGGTGGCGCCTCTCTTATAGGGACCAGCACCACCCCCCGTTGACCATTTCTCGGGGTGGTTACTTAATTAACCACCCATTACCTCACCCAGTCATTCTCATTAACATGCCCACTCCTGGTCATGTTACTTGATTCACAAGGAAAATTTTCACTATAAACCTCAAACCCAGATGAAAAAGAGGGAACCACATGAGAAAATAAAAATCAGACTTGAAGAGACGGTTCGAGTGTTCTTCATTGTTCTTGAAGCACAAGCACAAAGTTACATAATTCAACTCAAACAAGGTGGATTCTAGTAGAACAGGTAAGCACCTGAGTTCCCAAAAGTATTTATGAACTTACATTTGCATTTACATTTCAAATTTTCAAGATTTGAGGATTTGGAAACAGGAGCCTCACCGGGCTGACATGACCAACGATGGTCTGATTGGGACCTCATAAGGAATCAGTTCCTAGAAAGGACCAACACCGCCCCAAATGGACCAACGCCCCTCCCATTTCCAGAAATGACTCTCTGTATTTGCATTTTTATGCCTCTAACACCTTTTTTAAGTGTCCAGGAGTAGTAGAATGCATTCTTACGATGGAAAAACAACATTTTCATCCATCATAACACCCTTTTTCATGGTTTCACCATAAAATGAATATCAAATATCATTATATCCCCATTTTCTTTCGGAAATATATTTTCTTTTTATACTAACGATCATATTGCAGGGCAAGAGCGATCATACGTTGCAAATTGAGAAAAATGGTTCCGTTTCTATAAATGGGTAATTGTAATTTAATTAATGAAAAGTAAGTGTTTCATGTAGACCCAAATCTCTGTTTAAGGTATAGTTTCCACGCTTAGTAGGGAGCAATACCAGAATTTCCCAGTTGAGCTGATCCAAGTGGCGACTCTAATCTTTAGACCGATGATTTCAAGTTTGAGTCTTTTGGAATGAAATCAAACTTTCTTAACCTAAGATAACAAAAATGGTTTTCCAAAATATCACTCAGAGTGATTTCAAAAGTCTTTATTTTACAAATTTATTCAAGTCTTTCAAAAGGCAAAGCTACTTTAAACAAAGTTATTTTAATGTGCAAAATCTCCTTGGCCCGTCCCTCCAGTCACGCTGTCCCTACTCAATAGTCCCTTACAAAAAGAGGTGTGACAGAAAATCTACATGCGGTCAAATGCATGAATGGTGACTCCGCTGGGGTGTAAATGTGTTTACAATATTTGTTTTCCCATAAATTTTGAAAGATTCCATGAAAGTTGAAATCATTAATTAAAGGCGAAATACTCTCTAATAACACCTAAGCCGCGCAATTTTGCCTTAGATATACCCCAACTTTCAAATGAACCTCCGAAGTACTCAAACTTATAAAAAGTGAACTTTTGTGGTACCTCAATTCATCTAAACCAGTCTCAGACCAGTGTGTGAAAGACTTGCGTGATGAAAGGGCCAAAAAAGCTCAACCATGTCAGCTTTATGCAATTGCATGGAATAAAAAAAATTAAAAATACAAAAGTAATTATCTATACATCTTCTTCCCCATTCCTTTTTCTTTATCTTTCTTTTTCCTCTATTGCATACCACATAACCAAAATTACTTCTCTTTCTCAAATATAAATAATGGGAAAAATTAATTACTAACTCTTACTTCTACTTTTGAAAAAAAAGGGGTTGCCTTGGTCTAATTTGGTGAGAGATAAAATTTCATTTGTGGAAGCTAAAGGCAAAACCTTACTAGATTTCTGGTATGGGGGATTTAGGGAATCAAGCTCTCGCTTTTAAGATGGAGGTTCAACAAAAGGAAGAGGAGAAGCTGTTGAATGGAATCTCGTTTTTGGATTTTGATATGCTGTGTTCGACGGTGGCTTTGCAAAGTTAGGGGAAATGGCGGCATCCAATGAATTTGATGTTGGAAGTGTTGATAGTGGAGAACTCCGTGAGCCCTCTAGCTTTCCGGTTAACCATAATTGGTCCTCCTCCGCCTAATAACAATGATACTCTACAGCAGCCTAATTATCTATTTTAAGTTATTCCAATGCTTGTGCTTTGGATTCTAGCATGTATTAGCAATGACTCTAGTTTCCTAAGTAAGCTTGAGAATGGAGCAAAGGGAATGGCGATAGGTAAGCCAGCTGCACTCAGCTCAGGTACATAGGCTATTTTAGAAGCTTGAGTCATTGAAGTTAATGAGTGTGTGTTTTCTTAAGGTTCTTCAAATTGAAAAGTTGTTATATAGCTTGAAGTTAAGAGAAGATTTATTTATTATCATATAATTGAGCTCATGTATCTGGAAACATTTCAGCGTGTTTTTGGTTCATTGTTTGAAGAATTATTGCAATTTCCATATCTGCAGTTTAGACGTCTTATTGTTTTATTATTGAATTAAAATTTCAAAAAAAGTTATGAGTGAATATCCAATTTTGTGTCATTGTGTGAATGTTAGCAAGCAAGCAGAAAAAGCTTGCATTCGAATGAAGTTCGAACATCAACCCATCTGAAGAAGCTATAATTTTTTTATCTTTTATGTTCGATGGAAGGTGTATAAACTGGGTATAATGGTTCCTATATGGATAAATTGATTATATATTTGATATGGAGAATTTGGTTTTGATTTTCATTTAGATGCAAAGATTGATTTATTTTGTTGATTTGGAGAAGGGAAAGGAAAGCAAAGAAAGGTAGAAGATGGTATTTTTGAAACAATTAAATTAATAGGGACTAGAATGAATTTATTACATGGATTTTTTTGCAATTTTTTTAGTCTCACTTGGTTGACTTTTCAAGTCATGACACATTAGCTGCCACATTAGCACCAGGTAGTACGAAGGTTCACTTTTTACAAATTTGGGTACTTCGGAGGTCCACTTGAAAGTTGGGATATATCTAAGGCAAAAGTGTGCAACTTAGGGGGTTTTAAGAGCATCCGGCCTTAATTAAATTAACCCATGATTCTCATTTACAACATATTATTCATTACATGCATTTAGACTTGGCGAGTGGACAATAGGATTAGTTTAGGGAATGAGAGCACTTAGCTGGTGGAACACTCATGGCCATACGAAAGAGTTGCCTAAGTTTGAAAGCGCTTAGGACTTGAGTCGGTATATATTGTTAGATATTATATATGCCCTTAAGGAAATTGGCGGGATATATCTTAATTATGTAATGGTAAGAAAAATTTGTTTAATTAATAAAGACATTTAATCTTTTGTTTATATCGATATGCTAATAAATATATTATGACTGGTTATAATAAATTCATTGATGTATGTGTAAGAAAGTCCTTGACGTATCATGAAATGAAGTCAGAGACTTGTAGTTGGACTATATTTAGTGAGACATGCTTCATGTGCAATTATGATTATGTCCAAACTATCCCAAGTCATAGTTTCATCAAGAAAGGATATTGATGAAGCGGTAAGACTAGCATGTGGTCAACTTTCTTGGAAAGAGTCCAAGCAGTCAATCTCCTTAGGACTAAAGGTGGTGCCTTAAGTTTGACACATGAATATATCTGGGAGATATATTGGAGACCGCAGTAAGGTAAACACTTGGTGTATATATATCAATGTGTTAGTGTTTATCTTCATGCAATAAGCTTTGTGAATATCCTCATACTTGATATGCTAGTTACCATGTGTGGTACCATCGCTATACTTTGGGTCATTCCCATACACTCATTTATTTAGGGTGTCACGGGTGGCTACGGGTATAGTGATGATAGCACGTTGGTAAGCTATTTGTCGGAAAGAATCCACCACTCTGGATATATTAAGGAGTTGTACCTGGCCGCTTGTTGAAGTGATGATTGCTATAAACCTCTGATTAGAGTATGTGTTTACTCAGTCCGATTAAAGTTCAATGTGTATGACCTATAGGATCCCATAGTATTGAGTTATTAAAGCTTAGCCAATCCTTGTTCTATAGGAACTATTGGCTTTAGGTTCTAGATCATGAACAGAACTTGATTACCTTAAACGACTATAGTACGCCTCTAGCAAGGATCTAACATCCCCCATTACTGGGAACGTCATTTGTGCTTATGACTGAATCTTGGTTTATGCAATAGTTGTTTTCCCAGGTTGCTTTTCCGAAAAGCTCCATTTTCAAGCTTTTCCAATCTGTTGTCCCGAAAAGTTCTGGAAATCAATAGTAAACAGTTCATACTAATTTAGTATTAAGAGTCAAAATCTTTTGTCCAATGTCAAAATATGTTATTCTATTTAAAGTTTGTAAATGGAGCTTTTCGTGATAACAGCTATGACAGAAATCCCAAACAGGCCAGTAGTTTATTTTATGCTTAGGTTATAGCTTCGAGTTATAACATACTTAAGTTATAGCTTAGAGTTATAACATGCTTAGGTTATAGCTTAGAGTTATAACATGCCTAATAAAATATTTATGCTAGAATATAAGTTAGAATTATGGTATACCAAGCCTATGCATGCTAACCTAGGCAAAGAATTATTTAGTTAAGGCTTTATTTAATATGCAACTAATAGGAGTTCCTAGGGACATGGGACAAAATTTTGATTTTTCGCCATGCCTGTTATGCATGTTCAAAGTGACTTTCAGTTCCTAACAGTGATATCAGACCCTGCCTATTTAGTGCATAATTAAGTTAGAAGCGAACTGAATTTTATTTTCTATATAAAATGTTTTAAAGTTTATTAAATTGTTTGGAACAATAGATGAACTTTTGTTTTCATTTCAAGGTTAGAAAATGATTGTAGATTCCTTTTGAATAAGGCTGCTCAACTTACTCAAAATTATCAAAGACTCAATAATTTATATAAGTTACGTGGGTTATAGATACTTCCAATATACAAAAATTGAAAGAACGAAATTTATTAGTTCAAAAGGATCCATGGTCTTCGATTTTATGCCCGTATTTGTTCTGGCTAAGGGTTAGACTTGGTGTCTACTTCTCCTAGGGCACCTCTCCTCCCTGGGAACCTATATTGGTGCAGCTTGAATTGACCAACGAGGGGGGTTAAGTATGGACTAGTTTATTTCTAGTATATAAGATGGTTCTTATATATGTTTCTATAACAAAGTAAAAATTAAATTTATTGAATAAAAGCTTAATGGAAATGCAATATAAATGTAACAAATAACAATGTTAATTTTTTTGTATAATCTAGGTTGATGGAATAATTATAATAAAGAGCTTGAACCCACCTAAGGCTGGACCTTATAAATTAATTCTAAAATTCCCTGAATTAATATAAATTATTATGAATATGTCCATCTGATAAAATTCTAGATTGGTTGAGACGTTTAACACCAATAAAATCCCAAAGTAAATATATTAAGGCGAGTTACAGTCTTCCTTACCCAAATTTATAATACGATCTCTTTGGGCTACCAAAGTGTTGTGCAAAGCATTCCTTTTCTTCCACATTGATTGGTTATAAAAATTGAGATAGGGTATGTCTTAACAGAACTGGGTAGTCCACCATAAAATTGGGTGCTAGCAGCAGGACTGAGATATATTCAAGGAGATGCTAAAATAAGAGCACACGTCCATTGGGATTAGGGAACTTGAATGAATTAGCAATTGTATGCGATGCAAATGGAATGGGATTCCAACTATAACTTACTAATGTGACTTGACTCATAAAATTAGGGGTCATAGTAGACTACTTATAGATGCTACCTACTAGGAAATTTAGCTGGGCTAAAATTCTCTAATTCAATAGATTGGGCTATTGTAAATTTCGAAGAAAATAGTAGGACAAGTGTATTTCATTAAAAGACCTCATATTAAATGCATGTACTAAAACTAGTATCTGAACAATTTTCTTTTCTTATATCTTAGGTGGAAAATGACTTCCAACATTAATCTCCGTCCGTTACTTGACACAAAACTGAATGGCTGAAACTTTTCTGGTTGGTTCCGAGCTGTGAGAATAATTCTTAGATCCAAGGGAATCGTCTATATTCTGGATGAAATTTTCGCTATTGAACGTGATGTTGAGGTTCATGTGGAACATGATGCCTGGTTGAAGCACAGGAAAGATTGTGAGACTGCAATATGCATAATGTTGGGTCCTTGAATCTTGAGCTTCAAAAACAATATGAGAACATGACCTTAGATGATATGGTTCTCCATCTTGAGGAGCTCTTTGCTAAGCGGGAAAGGACAGAGAGTTATGAGACCTCCAAAATCCTTTTTGGAACCAAGATGCAGGCTGGCACCTCTCCCTCTCAGCATGAAACTCTTAGGATACCTTGAGAAGCTGAATCGATTGGGATTCGAGATGAATAATGACTCAAGCATCAACCTAGTGTTGATATCCTTAACAGATAGTTACTCAAACTTTGTGAGTAACTATTACATGAACAAGATTAATTCTAATATTCTAGAATTAATCAACATGCTGAAGACAGCAGGATCTCAGATCGAGAAAGATCAGAAGCCACTAATGTTGGTTGAAAAGGGCAAGACCTCTAATAAAAAAAGCAGGCATTGGGTTCCAAGAAAAGAATCAGTAAAAAGAAGAAAGAAAAGAAGACATCCAAGTATGTCTACTTCCAGTGCCGAAAATTGGGACATTGGAAGAGGGATTGCAAAGCTCCCATATCTGAATATTTGAAGAAGAAGCCTACAGAGGCATCTACTTCATGTATGTTTGTAATTGAAAACTATGCTGCTTTTCCTTGTGAATCCACTTGGGTATTAGATACTGGTTTTGGTTCTCATATATGTACTTCTATGCAGGGACTAAGGAACAGTAGAAGACTTGCAAAAGGGGAGATGGACCTACGTGTGGTAAATGGAGCCCGAGTTGTTGCATTAGCTGTAGGAAGCTTTAATCTTATTTTGCCGAGTGGTTTAGTTTTAGTTTTGAATAATTGTTACTACATTCCAAGTGTTGCTTAGAATACTGTATCTGTTGCATGTTTAGCAGCAGAGGGATTTAAAATTTTATTTTTGAATAATAATTGCCAGATTCGATTGAATAATGTTCTATATGGTAATGTGATGTTGAATGGTGACATTTATATTCTTGATACTAAAACAAAAGTTTTTAATATAAATAATGTAAAGAAAGTTAAACTAGATAATGAGAATTCCTTCCACTTATGGCATTGTTGTTTAGGCCACATAAACAAAGATCGCTTAACCAAGCTGCATAAGCATGGTGACTTGGGCCCAATAGACTTGGAGTCTTATAGTGATTGCGAACCTTGTTTAAAAGGAAAAATGACAAAATTACCCTTTCAAGGAAAGGTTGAACGAGCCACGAGTACATTGGAACTTATACACACTGATGTGTGTGGTCCAATTAGTGTTCAGGTACTAGGAGGATACTCCTACTTGATAACCTTCATTGATGATTATTCACGATATGGTTATTTATACTTAATGAAGCACAAGTCTGAAGTTTTGAAAAGTTTAAACTATTCTGAAATGAAGTAGAGAAACAATTTGAGAAAAGTATTAAATCACTTCGATCGGATCGAGGTGTATAATACTTAAGTCATGAGTTATAAGTTTATCTAAAGCAAAGCGGGATAGTTCTCCAGTGGAGCCCTCCTTGTATGGCCCAACATAATGGAGTGTCTGAAAGGAGGAATCAGACTTTATTAGATATGGTTCGGTCCATGATGAGTTAAGCAGATCTCAATAAATCCTTTTAGGGATATGCATTAGAGAGCATGGTTTATGTATTAAACAGAGTGCCCTCTAAATCATTTGATTTTACACCTTACGAAAGATGGTGTGATAAAAAAGCCATCTCTAAGTCACCTTAGAGCATGGGGCTATCCTACTATTGTAAAGAGGATAGAATCAGATAAGCTGGACACAAAATATGACAAGTGTCTATTCATTGGAAAAGGAACACTTACTTGTAAAAGTCAATGGGAGTAATATTAAACTGGAGGTTCAAGAGGAAGAAACAGACAATTAGCTGATTGACCCCTTTCTAGATACACAAGAAACTATGATCCAAGAACAACCTGTCGTTATGAAGATCTGGTTGAGTTTATAAAGGTCCCTACATATATGGTTTTGTCATCACTGATGATAAGGAACTGTATCTCATAGAGGATGATGAACTAAGAACCTACGATGAAGCCATGAAAAGCCCAGATTCTGCTAAATGGCTAAAAGCCATGAAATCAAAAATGGATTCTATGTATGAGAACCAAGTTTGGAATTTGGCTGATGCACCACAAGAGGTTAGACCGATCGGCTGCAAATGGGTCTTCAAGAAGAAGACTGACATGGAGGGTAATGTGATTACCTACAAGGTAAGGTTAGTTGCAAAAGGTTATAGTCAATGTGAAGACATTGACTATGATGAAACTTTCTCACCAGTAGCCATGCACAAATCCATAAGGATACTCCTCGCCATTACTGCTCATTACGATTATGAGGTCTGGCAGATGGAAGCTAAAATAGCATTCCTGAATGGGGATTTAGACCGGGATGTGTATATGATATAGCCTGAGGGTTTTACATCTTAGAATGGCTCGAAGGTATGCAAGCTGCAAAGGTCTATTTATGAACTTAAGCAGGCATTCAGGTGTTGGAACATAAGGTTTGATCAGACAATTTGTGAACTTGATTTCTGTCCAAACATTAATGAGCCTTTCGTTTACAAAAAGGTTAGTGGGGGTGCAGTCGTTTTCTTAGTATTATATGTCGATGACATTCTACTAATAGGAAACGATATTTCTCTTCTTGAAAGTGTTAAAGTATGGTTGTCAAGAAAGTTCTCCATGAAAGACCTTGGTGAAGCAGCATTTATACTAGGTGTAAAGATCTATAGGGATAGATCCAGGAGGCTGTTAGGTCTTTCACCAAGTACATATACAGATAAGGTATTGAATAGGTTCAACCTTGGGCATTCGAACAAAGGTTATATCCCGATGACAGAGGCGATTAACCTATCTAAGGTTGAGTGTTCGAAGATAGCTCAAGAAAGAATGCGCATGAAGGATATTCCCTATACATCAGCAGTAGGATCCATCATGTATGATATGATATGTACTAGGCTGAATGTCTCTCAAGCTTTGAGCTTTACGAGTAGATATCAATTGGATCTAGGTGAGAAACACTGGATGGTTGTCAAGGTAATTCTTAAGTACTTAAGAAGGACTAAAGATGAGTTCTTGATATATGGAGATGGTGACCTCACAATTAGAGGTTATACTAATGCGAGTTTTCAATCTGACAAGGATGACTTTAAGTCTTAGTCGGGTTTTGTGTATGTGTTAAATGGAGGGGCGGTATGCTAGAAGAGTTCCAAGCAAGAAACTACTGCTGATTCAACCACGGAATCAGAATACATTGCTGCATGCAAAGTAGCAAAAGAATATGTCTGGTTAAAGGGATTTATTGGTGATCTCGGTGTGGTGCCTGAGACTGTTGATCCAATTACTTCGTATTATGATAAAAATGGTGCTATAGCTCAGGCAAAGGAACAACAGTCTAACCAGAAAAATAGATATGTATCCAAAAAGTATCATATAATCAGGAAGATTGATGATGGTAAGATAATAAGACTAGAATATGTACCCACTGATCAAAACCTCACGGATGGTCTGACAAAGCCATGAACTCAAGTCAAACATGACCAACATGTTAAAGGATATGGATTAATACATATGGCTAATTGGCCTTAGTTCAAGTTGGAGTTTGTTAGATATGATGTATGCCTTTAAGGTAGTGAGGACGATATATCTTAATTATGTAATGGTACGAATAATTTGTTTCATAAGTAAAGGCATTTAATCTTTTGTTTATATGATGTGGTAATAAATATATTATGACTATTTAAAATATATTCATTGATGTATGTATACGAAAGTCCTTGATGTGTCATAGCATGAAGTCAGAGAAATTATAGTTGGACTATATTTTGTGAGACCTGCTTCTTGTGTAATTATGATTATGTCTAAACTATCCCTAGTCATAGTTTCATCAAGAAAGGATATTTATGAAGCGGTAAGACTAACATGTGGTCAACTTTCTTGGAATGGGTCTAAGTAGTCAATCTCCTTAGGACTAAAGGTGGTGCCGTAAGTTTGACACATGGATATATCTAGGAGATATATTGGAGACCGCAGTAAGGTAAACACTTGGTGTATAAATATCAATGTGTTAGTGTTTATCTTCATGCAATAAGCTTTGCGAATATCCTCATACTTGAGATGCTAGTTACCTTGTGAGGTACTATCGCTATACTTTGGGTCATTCCCATACACTTATTTATTTAGGGTTTCACTGGTGGTTACGGGTATAGTGATGACATCATGTTGGTAAGCTATGTGGTCGGAAAGAATCCATCACTCCGGATATATTAAGGAGTTGTACCTGGCCGCTTATTGAAGTGATGATTGCTATAAACCTCTGATCAGAGTATGTGTTTGATAGAAAGTGTTTCTAGTCAAACACACTATGGTAAAAGGCAATATACTTAGGTAACAAGTTAATAACTGGGATAGCTTCGTGCAACCTTGCTATTAGTGGGTTAACACTTTAACCGAACCCTATAAACTAGATGGTACTAATATTAAAGAATGGAAGGAGTTCATCGCGTTGGGCAACTATTGCATTAACTAGGATTAAGTCATAAGCATAAATGACTTTCCGAGTAATGAGGGATGGTAGACCCTTGCTAGAGGCGTACTACAGTCGTTTAAGGTAATGGAGTTCTATCCATAGTCTAGAACCTCAAGCCAATGGTTCCAATAGAACAGGGGTCGGGTAAGCCTTAACAGCTCAATACTTCAGGAACCTATAAGGTCACAGACATTGGACCTTCATTGAACTAAGTAAAGAATTAATACATTTATTTTATTACGAAAATATAACATAATAATAATTAGATTATTATTTAATTGGTTAAAAATGATTAGATCATTTTGGATAAGCCAAGAATTTATTTTTGACAGGTAAGTAATTTTATTAGGGTCATAAAATAAATTAATTATTTGAAGATGGGATTAAAAGGGAATTTTTCAAATGGGATGGACCCAGTAAAATGTTAGACATTTTTGGACTGCAAAAGGGGATGCGGGATTCGCTACTCATTTGGTGTGCGAAATCCCACACCGTGGGCTCACAAGTACCGCAATGCGGCACTTGCAAGAGCCCGCAAGGCTGGGCTCGCCAGTGCTGCCTTGGCAGCGCTGGGTTAAGCTCAGCATAGGATTCCTTGCAAGCTGGGCTTGCAAGAAATCTCAGAAGCCTAGCTTGCGAGATGCATAGCATTTGGAGCACTCTGTGCACGCAGGCTAACCCGCATGGCTGCATGCCCCGCATGTCAAAATCGCTTATGGGATATGCATTTTCACATTCAACATCGAAAATGGGGGAGCAATTTTACTCTCCCAAGCCTATAAATAGGCACCTCCTTCTCCCTTTTCAAATCGCACCAAGTTCAAGCATAAATCCTAAGTTGAGATTCCTAAAGTAAAATCTCCCGGGTCGTTTGAGCAAGTTCTTTTGAGGGGACTCGAATATTTTTCGAGGAACCTCTAGTTAACATTTTTGGGTTGGGCTTTTGGTGTGGTCTAGCTACTACTCAAGGCTCCTTACTTCTTCCTCTCGGGGAGGTTTTGGTCGGTTGGGTTCGTATGGATACTCATAGATGCTATCTTAGGCTTGGAGGCTTGTGCAAGGAGGTTCTGCTAAAGCATGCTTCAACTGGTAAGTTTTCTTTCTTTCACTTTTAATTATTAGGTCTTTTTCTTTAAGCATTTTTAGACTTAATAATTATGCTTAGGTTGTTTTGCATGCTTAGTTTACTTTATGCTTAGGTTATAGCTTAGAGTTATAACATGCTTAATATAAAGTATTTGTGCTAGGATATAATTTAGAATTATGGTATGCCTAGCCTATGCATGCTAACCTAGGTAGAGAATTAATTAGTTAAGAATTTATTTAATATGCAACTAATGAGAGTTCCTAGGAACAAGGGACAAAATTTTGATTTTCGGCCATGCCTGTTATGCATGTTCAAAGTGACTATTAGTTCCCAACATATATTTGCTATGGGAACCTTCTACATCAACAACCCAATGTCCTAACTCAAGCTCACATTTAGTAAGCCTAGTAACTATCCATAGCATTACCAAAACATTGTTGTGTTTACTTTAATGCACGCGCTCCTTGTCACTTGCCAATGTGTGTGATAGAGGAAACCGCACATAGGAAAATGAACTCACCACGAGGAGGAATAAGGTTGGAAGAGTTTACGCTTACATGTTATGTGTTTACTTTTCTGACTCATTTTACATTCTCTGCATCTCCTAACCAAGGTTGTACACAAACACAAGTGTGTATACCTGCACTTGTGCCCACACCATCGCACTGTGATCTAACTAACCCATTAGATGACGTTATATGCCCTGTGATGGCATGCGTTTACATATTTTTTTAGGCTTAATGCATCAATAACATCCCCAACTTGGCATAAAAAATCCGCTGCCTCCCTGAACTTTAGAAGTGTCCTCGCAGCTACCTCAACTTTGAAAAAGTGCACCATTTAACTATCTGATTCAGACTCAACCACTCTCAAAAGGGAGAGTGAACATCCCACGCTACCACCTATATACCACATTTACATTTTATTAAGTCAACCCAGTGAAAAAGTTACACGTGGCATTTTTAAAAAAAAATTCTTTCTCTTCTCTTCTTTTCTTCTTCTTCATCTTCAACCCTTAATTATTTCTTTCCACTAATATTCTCATCTCTGCAGCTTTTTAATTTCAAGAAACTAGAAGACATCAACAACTATTAACTAACATATGAACATACAACATCTCTCCTAAGGTGCTTTTCGTAGAAGATCTTGAATTTCCTGTAACTATCAATCATGACAAAATCGAAATCGAAGACGATGTATTTGCAATCATAATCCGATAAAGAAGTTACAAGATGGCTGTATCCCTCAATAAGAAAAGGCATTATGAACCTGGATTTTTTCAATTTAATTAGTTTAGAAAATTGAGGGTAATTGAAAAGTAGTAATCGTATATATCGAAATGAAAGGGAAACTGGCTTGATTGAATACTTAAAGAGGAATGAAAAGGTTTCTGGAAAATGCATGATTTTTTCGGGAAAATTCATGCATTTTCCAGGAAAAATCTGTTAAAATTAAAAATAAACTTAATTATCCGGTGTTAAAGGCATATAAACGTGTATGTAAGTTATTAAAATGGAAAATTCTTGAGCCACTAGAAAAAGTGATTCGATTGATGGGATTTGGTATGATACTTGTGAGATCGATGAGATTGATATTCAAAAATTTCTTCTTGGAATAGATTGATTTAACCCCATAAGTGGGGCCACACCATATCATGTTGCCACCAGAAGCAGAACCCCGCATTTCTTCTAGAAAATCTCCTAATTGTGTCAAGACATGGTTCTAAGTGGCAATAGAATGAAGCCAAATGTCATTATATTATAAGCCTAGGGATGACATATTGGAGAAAGAGGACTTAAATAAACACAATAACTACGAAACTATATATATTAATAATAACACTTTGCTTATTATATATGTATTGGAGGAAAAGAAGATTGGATGATTAAATCCATCCATTACAAACACCTTATATAGCATATTATATTATAAGCCTAGGGATGACCTTCCACATCAGAAAAGAATTATTATTAGTATCTGAGCCACGATAAAGCCAAGTTCTGAAAAAATATTCCTCTAAATTTTATTTCAAGAACACCGAAAAAATGAATACCAATATTCTGTTCAATTTTCCTCAGCTTACTACAAAAATTGGTGCATTAAAATGAAGGCAATACTCGGAGCCCAAGACATTTGGGATATTATTGAAATAGGATATACCATCCCAGACGCAGATGCACAACTGTCTCAAGCAGAAAAAGATAGTTTGCATAAGAGTCATCATAGTGACCAAAAGGCTCTTAGTCTAATTCATCAAGGATTAGATGAGGTGATGTTTGAGAAGGTGGCCGAACCGACCACCTCTAAATAAGCTTGGGACATACTTCCAGTTTCTCTTCAAGGAGAATAAAAAGTATAAAAGCTATGACTCTAAATGTTGAGAGGAGAATTTGAAATGTTGAACATGAAGGAAACAAAAGCAATTGTAGACTAATCCTCACGATTAAAATCAATCACTAGTCAAATGTGATAATATGGCGAAAAAATGAAGAATCAAGAATAGTTGAAAAACTTCTACGGTCACTACTACCGAAGTTTGACCATATAGTAGTGGCTATAGAAGAGGTACGAGAAATAAGTGCAATGATCGTTGATGAGGTTGTTGGCTCATTGCAAGCATGTAAGGAGAGGCTAAATAGATAAAGAGATGAAAATAGTCAAGATTAGCATCATGAAGGACGAGGACATGGTAGAGGTTGAGGAGGAAATGTAAGAGGAAGAGGACGTGGCAGAATTCAACAAAATGAAACAAGTGATAATAATGACTGAAGTAACCAGTCCACAAGAGGTAGAGGCTGGGGACGTGGACACAGAAGAGGAAGAAGATACTGGAGATAGAATGATGGACGTTACAAGTCCAATATTCAATGCTATAATTGCTCCAGATTTGGCCACTATGCATAAGAATGTCAGAGCCCACCAAACCAAGCAGAGGAAACTGAGAACAACATTCAAGAAGAGGACGTAACCAACATGGTATTACTAATCCATGAAGGTGAACACAGTCAAGAAAACAATATATGGTGTGTTGAAAATGGTGAAAGTAACCATATGTGTGGAGACAAGAAGATGTTCGTAGAGCTGGACCAGTCATGCACTGGAAATGTTGTTTTTAGGGATTCCTCAAAAGTTCCTATTCGAGGAAAAGGAACTATTCTTATTCATTTAAAAATGGAGAGCACCAATTCATAAGCAATGTTTATTATGTTCCAAACATGAAAAGCAACATTTTTAGTTTAGGACAACTATTGGAGAAAAACTACCAAGTTCACATGGTAAGCCAAAAGTTGGTGCTGTTAAATGAGAACAAGGAGCTACTAGCTAGTGTGCCAATGTCGAAAAACATGATGTTCACTCTCAATATCAAGACAAATGTAGCCAAGTGCTTAAAAGCTTGCATGAAGGAATCTGATTAGCTTTGGCATTTGAGATTTAGGCATCTCAACTTTAGAGGGTTGAAATTGCTAAGCCAGAAGAAGATAGTGCACAGTCTTCCCCTAATTGATAAACCCCATCAGCTTTGTGAAGGATGTCTTGTTGGAAAATAATCAAGAACTAGATTTCCAAAAGAGTCCATGTCAAGAGCAAATGTGCCCCTAGAGCTGATTCATACTGATGTTTGCGAACCAATAGTATCATTGGAAGGCAACAAATATTTCTTACTATTCATTGATGATTATAGCAGAAAGACGTGGGTTTATTTTCTAAAAGAGAAATCAGATGTTTTTGATGGATTCAAAAAGTTCAAAGCAATGGTGGAAAAAGAAAGCGGCTATTACATCAAAGCTTTAAGGTCCGATAGAGGCAGAGAATTCACATCAAATGAATTCAAAAGATTTTGAGAGCACCATGGAATTTGTCATTTCCTATTAGTCCTAAGATCGCCATAACAAATGGTGTTATCGAAAGAAAGAATAACAGTGATGGATATGGTGAGGAGCATGTTGAAGAGTAAGAATTTAACCAAAGAGTTATGGGCAGAAGTGGTTGGTTGTGCAGTCTATAGCTTGAACCGATCCTCAATGACAAGTGTTTTAGACATGACACCTCAGGAAGCATGGAGTGGGAGAAAGCCTACTATCTCCCATTTTTGTGTTTTTGGGAGTGTTGCACATGTTCATGTTATTGATGAAGAACGAAGAAAGTTAGATGACAAAAGCAAAAAATATTTGTTCGTTGGTTATTCTAAATTTTCTAAAGGTTACAAGATGTTTGATCCTGATACGGGAAAGATGATTATCAGCAGAGATGTCACCATTGATGAGGAAGCCTTTTGGGAGTGGAACAATGACAAGAAGAATTATAGTTTCTATCCTTTCACCATGGATGAAAACAATCAGCATGATCCAGAAGAACCAGCCACGACATTCATGAGAAGCAGTCCTATTTCAAGTGCATCACCCGGACAAGAAGAAGATGAAAGTGAAAGTCCTGGACAAAGACTGAGTAAGTTCTGACGTATGGAAGATCTTTATGAAGTCATGAGAGATATTAATGAAGAATTAACTTTATGCTATCATCTCATTGATAGTGAGTGCATTGATGCTGAAGAAGCAATGAAAGATAAGAAATGGAGAAAAGCCATGGAGGAGGAGATCTAAGCAATTGAAAAGAATGAGACATGGGAGTTGACAAAACTTCCAGCTGACAAAAAGCCCATTGGAGTCAAATGGGTATTCAGGGTGAAAAAGGATGCAGACGGAAAAGTCATTCGGCACAAAGATTGGCTCGTTGTGAAAGGATATAGTCAAAAACCTGGCATTGACTATGATGAAGTGTTTGCACCAGTTGCAAGAATGGAAACTACCAGTGATCTCCATTGCTGCCCAAAATGGATGGAAGATCCACCAAATGGATATAAAGTCAGCATTTCTGAATGTCTACTTGGAGGAGGAAATCTATATCCAACAACTGTCTGGTTATATTGTTAAAGGCCATGAAGGAAAAGTGTTAAAGTAGAAAAAGTCATTGTACGGACTCAAGCTAGCACCGAGAGCTTGGAACAACCTTATTGACAAATACTTTCAAGAGAATGGTTTTGTCAAATGCCCACATAAGTTTGCCTTATATGTGAAATTGAAAGGTGGAGATATGCTGCTTGTTTGTTTGTAAGTGGATGATCTCATTTTTACAAGGAACAACCCTCAAATGTTTGATGATTTCAAAAAGACGATGACTCGTGAATTCGAAATGACTAACATTGGCTCAATGTCATAATATCTTGGCATTGAGGTGAAGCAAAGTAGTCACAGAATTTTATTTCTCAAAGTGCCTTTGCCAGGGAGATAGCAAAAAAATTCAAGATGGAAAATTGCAACCCTGTCAGTACTCCGGTCGAATGCAGTTTAAAATTGACCAAGGATGAAGATGGAATCAGGGTTAACCCGATAAGTGTTTGAAGTTTGATTGGGAGTCTCAGATACTTGACAAGTATAAGGCCAGATATTTTGTATGCAGTTGGAATAATGAGCAGATACATGGAAGCACCAAAGGAATCTCATTGGAATTCAGCAAAAAGGATACTCTACTATGTGAAATGTACAACCAATTTTGGATTACATTATTCAAAATCTGACGAATTCAAATTAGTTGGGTACAGTGATAGTGATTAGGCCAGAGATAAAAATGATAGAAAAAGCACTAGCGGATTCATATTTTTTCTTGGCGACACAGAGTTCACATAGAGTTCAAAGAAGCAACCAATTGTGACACTATCAACATGTGAACCTGAATATGTAGCTGCAACATCATGTGTATGTCATGCGATATGGTTACGCTGATTGTTGAAGGAACTTCAAATGATACAACAAGATCCACCTGATATTGTTGTTGATAACGAGTCAGACCTGTTATTAGCAAAAAAAATAAGTCTTTCATGATCGGAGTAAGCACATTGATATGAGATTTCATTTCATCAAAGAGTGCATGAAGCAAAAGGAAGTCACGTTGAAGTATATGAAAACACAAGATCAAATTGCAGATATTTTTACAAAGCCACTTAAACACGATGTGTTTAGTCAACTAGGAGCATTGTTAGGAATAATGGAAAATAAGTTTACGGGGGAGTGTTAAAATTAAAAATAAACTTAATTACCCTAAGTTGAAGGCATATACACATGCATGCAAGTTATTGAAATGGAAAATGCTTGAGTCAGAAAATTGGTTAGTGATAGGTGTCAAGACATGGTTCTTAGTGGCAATAGAATGAAGCCAAATGTCGTTATATTATAAGCCTAGGGATGACTATTGTATTTTATAAGATGCTATATAAGGTGTTTGTAATGGATGGATTTAATCATCAAATCTTCTCTTCCACCAATACATATATAATAAGCAAAGTGTTATTATTAATATATATAGTTTCTTAGTTATTGTGTTTATTTAAGTCCTCTTTCTCACACAAAATCATCAACTTTCAAGGAAAATTCATGCTTTTTCGGGAAACCTTTTCAAAAAATCATTACCTATAGCAGATCCCTACTTGATGTTTGACCCATTGATTCTCATTACCTGTGATTGCTTCAAATCCCTCCAATTGCTTTTCTGGTTTAACCCATTGATTTTGAGATTATTGGTTCTTATAACGTTTGACCTATTGATTTTTTGGTTTAATGGATGAAATCCAAGAGTAGCTAAGAAATGATTCAACTGTCTAAGGCATCTGATAGAGTTTTGTTAGAGAGAAGGGGAGGTGAGCATTTTGAAGTAATAGAGAAAAATGGCAAAAAAATTTGAAGAAACGAACAAAAAAAATTGCAGAAAATCAATGGAAGAAGAAGAGAATATAGTCAATACGAGTTGGTTAAGTCAACTTATGCCACATCAGCTGCCACATAGGATGGAGGTAGTAAAATGGTGCACTTTTTCAAAGTTGAGGTAGCTGCGGGGATACTTCCAAAGTTCAGGGAGGCAACGAGTTTTTTGTGCCAAGTATAGGATGTTGTTGATGCATTAAGCCTTTTTTTTACCGTGCAAATTCCATGCGAGGCAATGCACATCGTGATATGCCATGTGGTGCCATGCGTTTACCATGTGAATGACATGCGATCCTATGCACTACATGATATGCTATGCGATGTCGTGAGTTCACGTATTTTCTTTTGCCATGCAATGCCATGAACAATGTGATATGCCATGCCATACCATGCGATGCATTTGAATATTTTCTTTTACCATGTGAATGCCATACGATGCCAAGTACAATGTGATATGCCATGTGATGCCATGTGTTTACATATTTTCTTTTACTAAGAGAATGCCAAGATGCCATGCATAATGTGATATGTCGCATGATGCCATGCAATTATGTGTTTTCTTTTGTCATGTGAATGCCATGCAATACCAAGCACAATGTAATATGCCATGTGATGCCATGCAATTACATGTTTCTTTTTGTCATGCCTTTGCCATTCGGATGCCATTCACAATGTGATATGCCATGTGATGCCATGCGATTATGTGTTTTCTTTTCCCATGTTCATACCATGCGATGCAATGTGTAACATGATTTGCCATGTACGACATGATATATTTTGGCCCTCCCACACTCTTGCCATGCTGATGCCATGTTAGATGAGTTAGGGTTGTGAATCATATGACTATGCCTATGTCAATATGCTACATATGCCATCCTTAGTTATATCTTGTCGGTGTCATGCCAAGTGATGTTTTATACGCCTATGCCATGTTAGGTAGTCATCCGAGACATGTTTTAAACGGCCATGCCATGATAGGTAGTCACTTGAAATATGTCGTGTACCATGAATACTTCACAAGTCGATGAATGTTTTGCCATGTTGTGCCATGCACATATATTAGGTTTTAGTTTTCAAATGCCATGCCATGTTATCCATACCTTTGACTTCTATGCCTTATTTTGCTTTTCCATGTTAAAATCATGTGTTGTGACTAACGAAACTTGTAGCTTTGAGCACCTCGCGCTCATTTTTCATCATCATCGTGTGTCATAAAGCATTAACCTCTTATTTTGAAGACATACATTACATGTCATACATCTTAGAGATATTAGGCTTCAAACATCTCACACATCACCTCATGCATCTAATGCATACTACGTGTAGTCGCATGCATAATGCTAACGTTTGTATTTGTGTTCTTAGCGAGGGATACAATCTGATCATCTAGTCAAAATTCAATTACCGCAATCTCTAACTTTGTCCTTTAGCACCGCTCATCTCTGAATTGAGTTAAGGCCGATCACTTATATCGCAACAGGCTTAGATGATGCATCATCTGCCAATGCCAATATTGGAACTCAAGTCACTTTCGCTACTGCCCAATTCATGGGAGGCGACCAATTCAAGGACATATTGAAGGGCTAGATTCATGCTGTTATGGCAGAGGAGCGTGACTGTTGGGGAAAACCGGTAGAATAAAGCCTGGACAATTCTGAAGTCGTAACGAACACTTTCAAATTGAATCTTATTTAGCAATTCTACCAAATAATTCAATCGGATAAAATCAGAAATTGATAAGAATTTAGAACAATTGTTTGTTGTGAATAATATGAACCATGTGTGTTTTTATTTGATGAAAATGTATATCACGCCAATTCCTGGTCAACTCTATATATAGAGAACTGAAATAACCGTCCAAAATAACTGTTTTTGTAGTTATTTTTGTCCTGATCTAGCTTGTCACAACCGCGACTCCTAGTATCGCAACTGTGACATCAAAAGTCCAAACAAACTGCTTCTCATTTTTAGCATCTCACGACCGCGACTCCTTGTGTAATGGTCTTGTCTCAAAATGCCAAAACAAGTTGTTTTTCATACGAAAAGGATAGGAATGTGACCCATATTCTTGAGTGTGACATAGGGACATATTCAGGAGCTCGACCCCAGTCGGGTATTGCCCATTGGGCCCCACCGTGGGCTGCCCCCGTCGGAAATCATTACCGGGCACTGCCCCCAAAATTTAAACATCATGATAGAACTCGAATAAAGCATGCACTCTCAGCTCTCCCAAATTGTTCGATGAAATATCACAATCCCATTGGTCAACTAGTCAATCCAATTACACTAAAATACTAACAGTGACTTGGATAAGGATTTTAAAGCCGGACCCGAGAAGAATGACACATCTGAACCTTTGTTGTAGGAGAATTCATCTCTCACGAAGAACCTCATTCATCAGCTTATTGAGTTGAATATGGCCAAGCAGACGTCAGCATAGCCGACCAACGAGGACGGGGAAGCCATACTTCCCGCAGATTTCAACATGCTAACCATTACTCCGTACAAGGGGGTTTGTCCGCTAGACGTGCACATTGCCAACTATGAGAACGTGATGAGGTTGAAGGGACTAACAGACATGCACATTTCCAACTAGATTGCCCCCAATCCATTTGGGGTCCTATATTTAACTTATCTAAATGACTTGTTTTCTGAGCCTAATAGTAAGGATTAGGCAGCACAAAACTGTCAAAATATTGCATATACAGTATTGTATAGGAAAGCAAAGTTGAATATGCGTCATAACAACTAACAAGTGATATGAAAATTGAAACATATAAAGTACAAGCACAAATAAATCAATGACGTAGCTAGTATATATGATGACACTGCAACTGAATTGAATAGCACAGATAGAAATCAACTAGTTTAAATACAAAGACATCATGAATATGTAGCCATGTGTAACACAGCTACTCTGAATAATGGAAAAACGAAATCAAGAAAATGACATGATATAGAAGATGTAGATGTAATGGGAGTAGCTTCTTAAGGAATAGTGGTTGTTGCATGAGTTGGTTTTACATCCTTTGGCATAGCTGGAGGATGAGGCAACTCAGGCTTTGGCAACTCCGGCATGTGCGGCAATTCAGATTTTGGAAGCACTGGAATTTTAGGAAGTTCAGGCTTTGGCAATTCAGGAAAGTGGGGCAATTCGGGCTTAGGAAGCTCTGTAATTGTAGGAACTTCAGGCTTTGGCAATTCTGGAATTTTAGAGAGTTCAAGCTTCACATACTCTGCTAGTTTAGGTAGCTCTGTCTTGGGCAATTCTGGAATATTTTTATGAACTTCAGGCTTTGGCAATTCCAGAACTTTGGGAAGTTCAGGCTTAGGGAACTCTAGGATTTTTGGAAGTTCAGGCTTGGGCAACACGAGAACTTTGGGAAGTTCAGGCTTAGCCAACTCGGGAATTTTAGAAAGTTCAAGCTTGGGCAACTCAGGAACTTTGGGAAGTTCAGGCTTAGCCAACTCTGGAATTTTGGGCAATTTCGGAATTTTTGGGAATTCAAGCTCGGGCCACTTCGGTAACTCAAGCAGATGTCTTGCGTCTTCTACCTGAATATATGGGAGAGCAAGAAACCTAAAGAACTGAATCGAATCTAAGAACCGAATCGAACTGAACCTAATCGGATCGGACCTAACTTATTAGGTTCAATACTTGGTTCTAATATTTTACTTATTTGGTATCCGGTTCGGTTCTCGGTTCTGAGAAAAAAAACCAAAAAAACTCGAGAACCGAACCTAATTAGGATAACATATAAATATATGCAAAAAAATTTTAGGAAATCTCATATTAGAAGCCTAGCTAATAGTGAACATTAGAATTTTTTATTTATGTTTTTTCAAGTATTAATATTATAAGTATTATATGAAAAAAAAATATAGAGAATTCCACTCGAATGTTATTATTAATTTTGATTGATTTATATTATTTGTTATATTTTATAAGATACAAATAACTCATTAATTAAGTCTTGATTGAATTGATTTTTTTACTATATTTTACTATCAATATATCGATTTTGAGTTTAGCAAGTTAAGCAAATTTCATAGTAAGTAATTCAAATAATAATTACATCTTTAACATGAAAAAGGAAAATTTTGTTCAATACTAAACCAAATCGAATCGAAGCTAAATATTTAGGTTCGGTCCGGACCGAACCGAATTAAATTAGGTTTGGTATTAGGTTCCTAATTTCATTTTTATTCGGTTTTTGGTTTATTTGGTTCGGTTTGGTTCTTGGACCGAACCGACCAATGCTCTCCCCTACTGGAATAGTTGTGTAGCTCATCATTACGCAAAAACTCATCACCAACATCATCATGGGAACAACTCTACTGGATGAGACGCAAAGCTTAACCATGCTTAATTGTGAACCAAATCACAACTTCACAGTACACTAGTTGCTAGTTGAACTTGATTTGGATTGTGTTTTGGTTTTGAAGATTAAATGAGGTTATAAAGGTGTAGGAAGAAGAATAATACAGTTATTAATTAGTTCAATTTCTTACCTAAATTATAAATACTTGTGTTTGAGTTGTATTATTTTGTTATATGGATATGAAGTGAGCCATAGGATGGTAGATTGCATTTTGCAATGTTTTCTGGCTTGTAGCTACCAAACCAATTGCTTAATCCATTAATTAGTTTAGCTAAATTTGAAAATATACCCTAAAAGTTTCTTTAGACTTCTGAAGCATATATATTAAAATTAATTACATCAATTAATTGAATTCTAAAAGTTGTTGGTTGTAGCATAATATTGAACTCTTGTGTAGGCATACAATAACACTTAAAGAAGACATTTCATCTGAATTGGGTCTATAAGCTTCATGGAGGGATTAGTTTAACACCAAATAATTTCTAGTAAGATAATATTTGAAAATTTGGAAAATTGACAAAATGAGACCTTATTTTATTTTAAAGGAAAACGAGATAGGGCTTTTTATAATAATATACTAAAAATTAAATTTTCTATCATCTCAACATTTGAGATCTAACTTTTCTAACTAAATATGTTTTAAAATTAAAGTAGTACGTTGTACCACTGTTCACGCACACTGTTCACTTTTTTTTTCTTCATTTTCTCATCTTATTTTGACATTATCTTTCAAACCGTTCATTTTTTATATGCCGCTTTAGAGTTTTTTGTTTGTCTCATTTTTATCGTCGAAACGTCATCCATTGTAATATACTTATTCAAAAACTTTTTTTCAACGGTTCGATATCTGGTAGGAATCTGGTACATATAATTTGTTAAAGTGGTAACTAGTACATATTTGTTAAAGTGCTTGAATCAAGTATAAAACTAGTAAGTATCTCGTATGAAGAAAAACTATGTTAAATGTGGTACGCATATGCTGAAAAATGAACATGAAACTGGTAGGAAACTAGTAATTGTTGTAGTTGAAAATTTAAATAATATATCTTAAAGTGCTTGTCAAGTATGAAACTGGTAACTAATTGGTAGGTAACTGGTACATATTTGTTAAAGTGCTTCAATCAAGTATGAAACTGGTAACTATCTGGTAATTATCTGGTATGAAGAACAACTCTATTAAATGTGGTATGCATCTGCTAAAAAATGAATAGGAAAATGGTAGGAAACCGGTAGGTAACTAGTAATTCTTGTAGTTGAAACTTTAAATAATATATCTTAAAGTGCTTGAATCAAGTATGGAACTGGTAACTAATTGGTAGGTAATTGATACACATTTGTTAAAGTGCTTGAATTAAGTATGAAACCGATAACTAACTGGTAAGTATCTGGTATGAAGAACAACTCTGTTAAATATGGTATGCATCTGCTAAAAAATGAACGGGGAACTGGTAGGAACCTGGTAATTATTGTGGTTGAAACTTTGTATAATATAGGTTAAAGTGCTTGAATCATATGGAACTGGTAACTAACTGGTAGGTAACTAGTGTTAGATATGATGTATGCCCTAGAGGCAATTATGGCGATATATCCTATTTAGTTTTATTTGTACGAACAATGTTATATTAATAATGGCATTCTTTTGTTATATCAATGACTGTGAAAATATATTATGACTGGTTTGGAAAATTCTCATTGATGTGTTTGCAAAAGTCCATGACATAATCATAGTACGTATTGCAAGGGCATAGTGGGCTATGTTGGTGAGAATTGGTTTGCAATTATGATTTGTCTAAATATGCCTAGTCATAGTATCATAAAGACTGGACATTGATGATACAGATAAACTAGCATGTGTCGTCATACCTCTTGAATTTGGTTCAGAGTAGCATATCTCCAGTTCTAGAGGGTGGTACCTTGTGTTAACAAATGAATGTATTCAGAGAGATACATTGGAGACTCCTATGAGACAACACTCAGTAATCTATATTATGTGTTGGTGTTTAATCGTCTCATTACAATAGCATTATGGATATCCTTAGACCTATGATACTAGTTACCTTGTTCAGATGTTGCTATACTTTGGGTTATACCTAAGCATTCTATAGACTGGGTGATGGATATGATTATGGGTATAGTTGATGTCTATATGTTGGTGAGCTAAGTAATCAAGATGGAATCTATCACTCCATTATAGCAATATAAGGGAGATGTACCTTGGATACTTGTTAGAAGTGACACAATCGTAAACCCCTGATCAGAGTATGAGTTGATAGGATGAGATCCTGATCAACACATTAAATGGTTGAGTAGTGTACTTTGGTAGCAAGACTAAATACTGGGGTAGCTATTGAAGCTACTAGTGGACTAACACTTAAACTGAGTCCTAGAAACCAGATGGGACTTAAAAGTTGATAGAAGAAGTGAATTGTATTGATACTATTGCAAAACTGGGATTATATCACAATGCACGTGACGTTCCGAATATTGAGGGGTCATATGCCCTTTGCTAGAGAGCCACTATGACCGATCAAAGTAATCGGAGACCACAACGGTCTGGAGCTCTGAGCCAGTCAATTCCTAAAAGGAATTAAGCAAGGTTAAACTTTTTACGGCTCGATATTATGGGATCCTATAAGGTCACACACTTTGAGTTACAACCGAGCTATGTAAAGAATCGTTAGACTAGGTCTAATCTAGAAGAGCAAGGAAATATGGTTAGACCATAATATATGGTTGGACCATACTATTGGTTAGACCAATATTCACTAGTTAGACCAATGAACCCGTTAAATAATGAGGAGGATAAAATAAAGGGAAACTGGACCAGAACATAGCGGGATTTATTAATCTTTGATGTTGAATAAATTTGCACAAGTGGGTCTGTAAATGTACTGTAGGATAGTACATAAAAGACCTGCACAAGGGCCACAAGGCAGTACTGTTTGGAACGGTGTTGCACGTGGCCCATAGGGTATGCGCACGTCCAAATGGACCTGCGCACAAGGGGTTGTGCACCCCGCGGGCCAGCACAGCATACACATGACCATGCGCAAAGTTGCACATAAGCGCAGCCTTGTGGGCTTGCGCTCCTACACAAGCCCACAAGGGGACTGCTAGCCGAATGGGCCAGCAGTCTCCCAGTCCATCTAGGAGCTTACTCCCTAAGCAAGCTCCCAGTAGTAGAGTTGTTCTCCAACTCTTTCAAGGTTACTAATTAACCCTTTTCCCCTTTTATTTTATTTCTAATTGGTTGAGGTTAAGGACTTTATTGTCCTTTGAATAATTCCTAACCACTATAAATAGACGCCTCCTCCTTCATTATTTTCGTCCTTAATTTCATACTCCTTCTCTTGCTCTCTTATTCTCTTAGTTGTTCTGGTTCCTAAAAGTAATCCGTCGAAAGACGTATTTACTTGTAATAGAAAACTAAGGGAATTTCTTCTAGAATAAATTAGTAGGAAAGATCTAGCTATCTTCCACTTATTTATCGGTACTCCCATTCTAGAAGGTTTTGGTCGGTGGTACTCGTGTGGACTATTTATAGAGGGCTTTTAATTTGGAGTCTGTGCACATAGTTGAGGGGTCTTTCCACCGACTACAGGATTCACGCTTCAACTAGTAAGTGGTTAAATTATTATTAGGTCGCTTTAATAAGTGTTTATGACCTAGAATAATTTAAGACTAGCACTATTATCAATCATGCCATGCTTAGGAGATCTTGGACACTAGATTAAATATTTGAATTTCCGCTATGCATATTTTACTTGCTAAATCCCTTAATCAAGACTAACAGTGGTATCATGAGCCTGCCTAATGCAATTGTATGATTGACTAGAAATATGCTAGGTCTGGTTTTCTATGAAATATTTTCGAGTATGCTATGCCATGCCTATGAATTTATTTCTTGCAATAGAAAATGTTGTGATTACTAGATTAATTGTTGCTCAAACTTAGTTAGAGTAGTTATATGAGAATTAATAATGTTTTACTTGAAATTGTAAATGCTTTAATTTTTGAATTATATGGAATAATTCTTAAATTTGTAAAGAACGAATTCTTCAATTTAATTAATATATGGTTAACTGAGTCAGAAGGGCCCGTGTTTATTCTGACAAGGGTTGGACAAGGCTGCTCATTCACTTCAAGGGGACCTTTCCTACCTCAGAATTTTTATCGGTTCTAAATTCTAATTATCAAAGGGACTTGTTAGCACATGTTCATTCCGGTTCGATGAGGAATTATGCATATTTCGTTTAGTGATCGAACAAAGAGCCAAAAATGACCAAATTGTCATCCAAAATCCGAAATTCAAAAATCCACTTTCTAGGGAAGCTTTGATTTAGCATTTCCTACTAAAAAATCAAAAAGTCAAATTTTGGTCAAATATAGGTAATCATCCTGCCGGGTAATTACCTATCTATAGTAAAAAAATCAAATCTTACCGAGATCTGGCAAGATTGTACGAGATCTAAAGTAAAATCTTGTCAGATAGGTAACTAGCCCGCTGGCTAATTTCCTACCTTGTATAAATACGGGGGTCACCCCCCTCATTTCAACACAGACGAAATTTTCAAAAATCCCAAAATTCCCATTGTGTCCCTTTTCAGCTTTGGGGGTCCCAAAAGCCCTGAAACTCTATCAGACCACTCCCAAATCCGATCTTTATCACTGGCATTCGGTATAAGCTCATTTTTTTTGTCTTTTTAGATCAATATCTCATAGTGATATTTGGTCTAAAAAGAACTCAATTTCCGAAAAATCCGTATTTTCTATAGGAATAATCTAAGATTATAGCCATAACTTGGGTTAAACCTATTTTCCAAATAAATCACAACCCCTGGCAACTTCGGTCCTGCACCGGCTCTCAAGTAATCCTAGACAGACGAAAAGGTAAACTGAAGGTAATTGGCTCTAAGCCCAACTTTAAGAATTCGTTTAAATTCATTTTCATTATCTATTATCACACATTGCATTTCATTTCTCTGGTTAAGTGAGCCACTTAAACTATAATATGTGAAAATAAGCTCGCATGTACGAATAAACATCTAGAATGTGAGGAAACTCTATTCGAGTTTCCGAGCCAAGACCCAAATGTTGTCGTTACTTTGCCGAAATTTTGGTAGCAAATATTTATTTATTTATGTCGTTATAATGCCTATTTTATCTCTTGAATTTAATTCTTAAATAAATTCATTGTAATGCAGAAATTACCACACATTCCAAAATTCCAAAATTAATCCAAACAATTCGAACAATATGAGTAACTATAATGTCCGAACTCATAATCTCACTTTCTTTTTGATATAAAAATCTCATTTTGGATCAGTATACCACAATTCCTGGTGAAGGTGAACCGGGTGGCGACTCTAATTTATTTATTTTTTAATAAAGTAAAAATGCTTTATTTTAAAAATATATTTTCTCAATAAAATGTGTAAATATATTTCTCAACATAATCACATTTTTGTCTTATAAAACCACCATATTTAAAGCAAACTGGATTTTCTCAAATCAAACCAAACACCGCGGTTTCTTCAAACTGCACCGAATCGCGCCCTGTGCACCGTACCCCACATGCATCCCTCCATTATAAAACCCCTTGCCCGCTCATAGTGGCAACTCTGCTGGGGAGAAAGTTAGTTTTATAAGAACCCGATTTTTATAAAAATTCTCTTTTTGACATAATAATTAAAATATTATTCGAATTAAATTTTGGAATTATGGAATATGTGGTAATTTTAGGCATTACACTATTCTAGGGTTGCATAGCATCTGCATTCTTTACCCAATAACAAATTTGGGTGTCTTTCGATGAAGTATCTCCAAGTTTACTTAGGGCTTGAGGGGTATGGATCTGATCACACCCCTTGCGTAACGTACGAGGGCATTGCTCACTTAAGGACATGACTACCCGATTATATTATATATGGAAAAGTTTCCGTTGGTTCACTTAGGGCCACTAGGACTTGGTACACAAAGGCGCAGGGTACCCAATCGCACTTGATCCTGAGACTGAAACCCACATATAGATGAACCGTAGACACTTCCCCATCCCTTTACCCAAAAACCTTGAGTGCACGCGAGCAGACTTCGCTAAGTCCCCCATTGGCTCCAAAGCAAAGTCACCCATTAGAGTTAAAAGGGCGGTAGGCGCGATCTAACCGTTTGCTACATGTGTAGGTTTATTAAATAAAAATAAACCTACAAACTAAAAATGAACATTATAAGCATCACGATTGTGTGAAAACTAACCACATCTTTGTGCGGCCATGACATTGATGTGTGACATACCTTTTTGTTTCCTTAGTTATAGGAACCCAAAATTGACCAAGACCAATGATTCCACCCAGGCTCAACCCGTGAGCTGAAATAAACCAAGACCAATGAGTCCACCCAGGCTCAACCCATGAGCTGAAACAAATCAAGACCAGTCAACCTATCTAGGCTTAACCTTTGGACTATAGAGTCAATCCTCGAGTGACCAGCGAGTCAGCTTACCTTGGAACATAGAGTCAATCCTCAAGTGACTAGCGAGTCAGCTCACCTTGGACCATAGAGTCAACCTTTGAGTGACTAGCGAGTCAACTCAACTTGGACCATAGAGTCAACCTTTGAGTGACCAGTGAGTCAACTCACCTTGGACCATACAGTCAACCTTCGAGTGACTAGTGAGTTAGCTCACCTTGGACCATAGAGTCAATCCTTGAGTGACCAGTGAGTCTACTCACCTTGGACCATAGAGTCAACATTCGAGTGATCAGTGAGTCAACTCACCTTGGACTATAGAGTCGACTTTCGAGTGACCAGCGAGTCAGCTCACCTTGGACCATAGAGTCGACCTTCAAGTGACCAGTGAGTAAGCTCACCTTAGACCATAGAGTCGAACCCTTGAGTGTCCATCGAGTCAGCTCACCTTTGACTCTTGAGTTGAATCAAATTTAGATTTACCCCCTTGGTCTTTGAACCTCATGTTTGTAATGTTCCATAAATATTACAGACTATCCTTGCCAATTGCTCCATGAACAATTGGCATGTACCCTACCCCTTATTATTCGTACACATCCATCCGTCCATCCATTCTCTCATTCATTTATTCAGCCACTCATGCATCCCGACAGGCTGAGATAAGTAGGGCTCAGAGCTACACCCCGATACACTTACTAGCGCTTGATCTCTTGCATTTTCAGGTTGGAAGCGAGAGAAAAGGAGGTTAAGACGTATTATGGGAAGCCCAAAAGTCACACCCCCACCACCAGTCGAATCTCTAGCCGAATTTTTCTCTGATCTAGAACCTGAAACCATAATGGCAGATGATGATGCAGTTGGACAGTCCCTCAGAAGGATTCTTGATGCTTTGAAATTTCATGATGTTTGGGAAAGGCTGAGCGCTTCTAATGCTTAGAAAGCCCAAGAGCAAGAGGCCCAGATAATGGAGTTAAAGGTGAAGATGGAGGATATGGAAAAGCTGTCTCCTATGAAAGACAAATCTATTGCTCCCTACATCAAGTAGTATATAGACATCGACCAATTCTTGCCAAAGGAATCAGAAGCCCTTCCGTCTAACTATGTGATGCCTTATATGGCCCCATATTCTAGTACCAGGCCTCCTCACGTCCATGTGGATAGTTATCTTCGAATTATTACTAGCATGAACATCCCTAAGGTTCATATAGTCAATCTATTTCAAGCTATTCTACGAGGACCAGCTTCTGAGTGGTACATGAGGATGCCAACGGACGTGAAATCTATTTGGAAGAAGGCTCCGACCAAAGTTGTAGCAGCCACTCAAGTGCAGACTCACCGACCTATCTCCCTGTGGGTAGAATCGTTGTCACAGATATTCACCAAACTAAGGAAGTCTGACCAACTCCAGAGCATCAAACCATTTGTTCCACCTGCTGCGGTGGACAGAGATAACTTTTGTGCCTATCACGTCAACAAGGGGCACCACACCAATGAATGCACCCGGATACTAAAAAATCTACAGCAAATGATAGCCGACGGGAGAATGAAATAGCCTGAGAAGAAATCAAGCACGTAGACTAATCCCCTAGCAAACTTTGAGGCCACAGTAAATGCCATCAATGTTTAGGTGGAGGCCAACGAGTATGGTATTGACATGATGGATAAGTTTTGACATGACCCAGGATGGGGGGACAATATGATTTTCGACAACATGGACATCATCTACATGGTCGATCAATATGTCTTAAGGATGAGGAGAGAAGGGTTGGATCAATAACAAGTGCCACCACACCTTATATTCTAGGGAGACTGACCCAAATGAACATGTGGAAGAATTTCTCTAGTTTATGCATGAACAAGGAATAGCCATATGGGTTTTGCGCCTTAGTTCCCTAGGTTCTTAGAAGGACCAGCCATGGAATGGTACAACACAATGCCAATGGAAGGACGTTAGAACTGGTACTTTATGGAGAGATCTTTCCTCCACTACTTCAGGGCTTCTTAACCATACCCAGACATACTTTGCTGGTGGTTGGCACCATAAGTAGACCAATACAATGCTAGTAGGTAGGATATTCATCCTCCACAACCCCCCATGTATACTCCCCCAGATTACATGCGTTTGAATTTCGTCGGAACAAGTTTGTTCAAATTTGGGGCTCTTCCAGAGTGGAAGGCCCAGAAAATCAAGAGTTGTATGATCTTGAACAAGCTTGGAGTGATCATAGGGACCAGCAAAGGTACCTCGGCACTAACCTGAATGAAGTGACACCAGATCCACTTGTTGAACTCCGTGTAAATGTAGCTTCCCACAGAAACTAGGTGAGCATTGAATAGCAAGATCCATTTAAAGGAATCCGTGCTGACATTATAACATATGGTTCCTATGTCGAGGAAACATTCGCTAACATATAGGGCATGGTCGCTGACTTTCTCGTAGCTATCACTGGGGTTGAGGATGAAATGAATGAAGAAGAAGATCTCGAAGAAGATCCCGAGGACTTAGGAAGAGCCTAAAGAAGATCTTGAGGGAGATCCCAGAATAAGATCCCGAGGAAGATCCCAAGGAGGATCCAAAAGAAGATTCTGACAACGATATCCCAGTTCAACATGCACCAAATTGGGTCTTTGAACTATGGAATAGGAAACAACCTTTTGAGGATTCAGATGAGGAAGTAGAAGAATTTGGGGACTCCAGCAAATTAAATTATGAAGATGAAAGTGAGGTAGATAACTTGGGGTACGAATTAGAGGACTTTTCAAATGATGAGGTAAATCACTTACCGGGAGATTTCGAGTATGAGGCTCCCTTTCCCATTGGTATAATGGTCGGTTATGATGGTGCCAAGAGCTATGCCTCCTCTTTAGAGCATTACTCCCTGGACGCCTTATAGTCTGCAATAAGTGATGATTTTAGAGACTTTACTGACTTTGGCTCGGGCAGTGAACACATCATTAATATGATCCGAGAAGAGGGACAAGAACCTTCTCAGGAGTACATCAAGGAGAGGATCTATGCCAAAAATGAATTAGCTCGAGCTAGTTATCAGATCCAAAGCCCAGACTTGAGGGAAGTTTATCCCATATTCTACAATGGAAACATAAGGCCACACTCCCACATCCGCGAATTTTTCTAAATGATGAACGATGAATACATTCACTACACCCATTGGCCAAAGAGGTTCCATCTGACTCTCCGAGAAAAAGTAATATTTAGGTATGAGGGGCTAACATTCTACTAGTAGTCGTTCTAGAACACTTTTGCTAGACAATGCATCGATTACTTCACATGGGTAGACCCACCGGAGGGTACAACTCCCGAGCTAAACAAGCATAGAAACCCATTATTGTATTGGGAATGGAAGGCGACTAATGCTATATGCCCAACATCGATGAAATCCACTAGGAGATATCCATGGTATATGAACAAGTATGATGACAAACCAAAAGAGGCTGCTATATGCAACAATGAACAAGATGCAAGTGGGAAGGCCTTCTCCTCCATACATATGATCAGGAAAGACTCTAATCCTGTCTTGTGTCAGATCCTATAAGAGAACCCCATCGTCCCAAAAAGGCAGCCTTAAAACGTTCCCTTTATGCAATGCCCCTTTGCCACCAAAGCATCATCTTCTATAAATAAGCCAATTTACTTAGGAGAGATACCAGTTGATGAAGATTTTGACGAATTTAAAGTCTTCGAAACAACAAACTCGCCAAACCAGGTTGTCAGTCCTATCATTAGAGGAGGGAAAATCAATAGATTAGTACCCCCAGCTGCGCCAAGAGCTAAACCCCCAGCACCCCCTACTTTTGTTAAATCCTCAAAATAAATAGAAAGTCCGATTATGGATCAATGGAAGGCTACCACTACCAAGATGAGCATTTGGGACCTCCTCCTTGGTTCTCAAGATCACATGCTTGCTATTGTTGAAAAGCTAATGGAGATTGAAACACCTCCCTTGGCATCGCCCGAATAGGTCTGCACACTACTTAACAACGAGACTAGAATGGTCATCCCTGACATTATCTTCTCGAGCTTGGATCTACCCGATGAGGGAATTTGCTATAACAAGGCTCTCTACTTAAAAACAAGTGTTTTTGGGCGCATCATGCCATGTGTAATGGTCGGCGATGGTTCATCGCTGAATGTCTGTCCTAAGGATATTCTACCAATCCTAGGACTAACCGAGAAGGACTTAAAGAGATCCACAATGGTCATTAAGACCTATAAAAACTCCAAAAAGGACCATCATTGATACGTTTAAATTCAAGGTTACCATCGGTAAAATCTCATCTATAGCACTTTTCACAGTCATGGACATCCCAGTGACCTTCTCTATGCTGCTTGGACGGCCATGGTTCCATGTGTTAGGAGGAGTTCCGTCCACTCTTCACTAGAAAATTAAAATCACGTTCCACAGAAAGATCGTTACCCTATAGGCTAATGAAGCCTAAGTAGTGGCATCGCTGAAAATGGAAGAAAGCCATATGAAAGGGTTTACCATAGCCATGATTGGCCAAGAACCAAACAATCAGCCAGAAGTGCACTAGGGCCCTTAGATTCAGGGGTTACATGCGGAAGCACCATACTCCCAAGAAAGGGCTAGGTGCCCACGAACAGGGAATGCCAACCTTCAATATAGAGGTAGGAGAATGGAAGCCCATGACTCGATTATACAGGATCCAAGAATATCACCCACAAGATAGTCTCTCAGAAGAAGTCACAATAACCCTACAATGGAACCCGTGAACCCGTCACTCACCAAGAAAGGACAGTTTTGGGATTTGAGATTTTCTCGGATATAATTGACTATGGCAAGCATGGTAAAAGCTCTGTGACCTACATGATAGAGAAAGAAGATCATCAGCTAGATGCTAGGGCTAATCTTGGATCAGACCAAGATTGATGAATAGGTACACCCGAAGAAGATCAAGAAGCTAAGTAAAGAGGGGGAAATCCTCGACACTCTAACCAAGCACCTTCAAGCACAACTCAAGATAGTGGAAGAAGCAAGGAACAAGGGAGGTAGCCTGAGCTAGGCTGTCATGGACATGGTCAAGATCATGTAGGGCAAGGCAAAGGTAGAAGAGGAAGATGATGAGGAAATCCTATTGAAGCCAGCTACTATAGAAGAACCATCCACTACAAAGCCAGACCGCACCGACCAGGATGAGTCTTTTATTTCTAATTACGATCCATACATCCATTCCAGCATTCATCTAGCATCTTTAACATTAATAATGATATTATGAAAGAAATTAACTTAAATACGAAAGATGATCCAAAAATGGTACGCATTTCCAATCAATTGCCCATCGAACAAGAGAGAGACAGTTAATAAAAGTATTAAAAAATCATGTTTTAGCCTTCACTTGGCCTTATGAAGACATGCCAAGACTTGAGCCGAACACAAGATCCCCACAGACCCAAAAATTCGGCCAGTAAAGCAAAAGATGAGAAGAATACGCCCAGAATGGGCTGAAAAGGTCAAAGCAAAAGTAGCCAAACAGGTCAAGGCTAACTTCGTTGAGGTCGTCGAGTATCCTACTTGGCTATCCAATGTAGTTCTTGTACCCAAAAAAAATGGCGACGTCCGAGTTTTTGTTGACCTCAGGGACTTGAATAAGGCTACCCCTAAGGATGATTTCCCGCTACCGAACATTGATGTTCTGGTAGACAGCACGTCAAGAGCAGCCATGCATTCCATTATGGATGAATTCTCGGGATATCACTAGATCCTCATGAATGTACTAGACAAGTTCAAAATCACATTCATCTTAGAGTGGGGAACCTATTATTTTAGAGTGATGCCTTTCAGACTCAAAAATGCAGGGGCAACCTACCAACAAGCAGTCATGACATTGCTACATGATTTGATCCACAAGGAAGTCAAAGTCTACGTAGATGATGCTTGTAAAATCCGCCACGCTAGTAGGGCACACGATAGTGTTACAGCGATTCCTTACAAGGATAGAGAAATACAATCTCCGTCTTAACCCAAAGAAGTGTATATTCTGTGTTACATCAGGAAAATTACTAGGACTCGTAGTTAGCAAGAGAGGCATAGAGATGGATCCCGATAAGGCTAATACTATCAGAGAAATGCCCGTACCAAAGACTGAGAAAGAAGTGAGAAGTTTCTTGGGGTCCATACAATACGTCAGCTACTTTATAGTATGACTAAACACCATGTGTAAGCCTATCTTCAAGCTCTTGAGGAAGTAGCAACCAATCGAATGGGATGACCAATGTCTGGAAGCCTTCGATAGGATCAAGGCTTACCTAATGAACCCTCCGATACTAAAATCGCTGATTCTCGGGAAGCCACTCATTCTCTATTTGGCAATAGTAGAGACATCTATGGGGGCTATGATGGTTCAGGAGAATGAAGATAAGAAGGAGCATGCAGTTTATTATCTCAACAAGAAATTACTAGAGTATGAGACTCGATACACCATCATGGAGAAAACTTGTACAGCCATGGTCTAGCTCACTAAGAAACTCAGAGAGTTGCAAAAGTGGATCCAATGAAGTATTTGTGTCAGGCTCCCTCGCTAACCAAAAAACTGGCAAGGTGGCTCTTGTTACTGTCAAAAATCGATATCGAGTACGTCACTAAGAAGACCATCAAAGGAAGGCCAGTGGCCGAATTCCTAGCAAACTAACCACTTAATGAAGGAGAACCAGAAAACCTAAAAATCCTAGATAAATGGTTTGCAACGGCTACACAAAATTCTGAAAAATGGACCATGTTCTTCAATGGCCTTTAACAAGCGAGGAGCTGGCTTGGGAGTCATCCTCATTATGCCAGATGGAGCACTCATACCTCTATTGAAAAGATTAGAATTTCTCACCACAAATAACGTGGCAGAATATGAAGCCTGTCTATTAGGAATGTCTGCCCTAGTCACTCTTACAGCAGACACAATAAAAATTATCGGTGATTCAATGCTAGTCATCAAGCATGTTATAGAAGACTCAGAACTAAAGGAGGAATCCCTCAGGCCTTACCTAGAAGCTATATGGAGAAAAGCCGTGATGTTCAATGAATGCAAATTTTTCCACATGCCTCGAGAAGAGAATCATGTGGCAGATGCAATAGCAACTTTAGCCTCAATGTAGGAAGGGCAACAAAAGCAGCCAATCAAACTCCTTATTATAGAAATGAATTGATTCCTATACTATGTCCGTACAATAAGCGACACCGTGGATAAGGAAGAACCATTGTATTTTGACATTATCGAGTTCCTTAAAGTTGGTGAATTTCCTGCTGAAGCAACGGATTCTGGCAGCAATATGCTAAGGAAGCTCGCTGTGCAGTTCTGCTTAATTAAAGGGGATATGTTCAAGAGGTTATCTGACGGCCTACTGTTAAAGTGCCTGACCCAACAAGATCCTGAAAGGGTGATGAAAGAGGTACATTCGAGAGATTACGGTCCATACATGAATGATGTCATGATGCCAAAGAAAATCCAAAGAATGGGATACTTTTGGCTAACCATGCTATCCGACTATATTCAAGAAGCAAAGACTTGCCTTGCGTGTTAAATATATGAAGATGTGAGGCATTTGTCCCCAACAATAGTGCAAAGCTTGACGATGCATTGGCCTTAGCCTGGGGCATCGATATTATCGGAGAAATAAGACCATCTTCAACTAACGGCCATTACTTCATTATAGTAGCCATCAATTACTTTTCCAAATCGGTTAAAGCAGAATTGTACATGAGCATCACGGCCAAGAAAATGGCCTAGTTTATTCAGCGACACATCTTCGCCAGATACGACATTTCTCATCATATAGTAAGTGATAATGGTGTGCAGTTCCAAGGGGAAACAACTAATCTTATTCGGAAGCACATGATTAAGCATCATCGCTCTTTGCCCTATTGCTCTTAAGCCAATGGAACTATAAAAGCGGCTAATAAAATAATTAAGAAAATCCTCTACAAGATGATCTCTAACTACCGAGATTGGACCGATTGTTTTCTCAATGCGTTATAGGGATACATGACTAGCCTCAAGACCTCCTACAGTTCAAACTCCTTTTTCTCTCGTCTACGGGATGGAGGCAGTATTACCCGGTTAAATGGAAATTAAATCTTTACGAATAACCCTTGAAGAAAGATTGCCCAAAGTTGAATGGGCAAGGGCAAGACATGAAGAACTAACTTTGATCGATGAAAAACAATTGACCGTGTTAGAGAATCTATAGTTATACCAACAGTGCATGGCCAGGGCTTACAATCGTAAAGTCAAGAGGTAAGATCAACCCCTTAGAATGGGTGATCTGGTCCTAAAGCATTCTTGTAAAATGCACATAGATGCTCGAGGAAAGTTCCAGCCGAACTAGGAAGGGCCGTACATAGTAAGTAAGACTCTCAGCAAAGGGGCAGTCAAAATCTTAGACCTGGACAGTAACAAATTTATGAATCCAGTAAATCGTGACAAGCTGAAGCACTATCTCGTGTAATAAAATATAATTAAGAAAAAGATATAAAGTAAAAATATAAAGGTCTTCCAAGAGCTAGTGAGGGCTCTAGAGCAAAAATAAAGACCCAAAAATAAAAGAGTGAAGCCTTGGGTAAAATCCATTCGGAACCTTAGGCGACAATGGGCATTTCTTGGGAATAATAACCATTTGTCCTTCGAATTTAAATGATATTTTTGTAGTAACATGTTCATGTTAGATATACTGAATGAGTGAATTAAATGGAAACTACGAATTGTTTAAATAAAACACGCATTCAAATAACATCATCTGATCTTTATTACACATAAAAGTGCATCACAAACAAGAAATGGGAACGACAAAGGCAAACAACAAGGCCTGAAGCCTTTATTTTCCAACAAAAATAAAAGACTCACGATGATAAGCTTAATGACCCCTAAGGAAACTACAAAGTCCCTTAGTCTTGATAAGCCTCTCTCCAAGGGTAGGAAGCCCATAAGTACTCGTAGCCTAGACACGATAAGCCTCAAAAGGGTGGACATCAAAGCGCATGAAATAATTCATCTCCACCCAAGAGCGACTGATCCACCTCACATCATGATGATAGACCCGAGTATGAGAAAGCTCAGATCCAATCAGGGTACACAAGGATGCTAGCAACCCCTAAGGGCATCCATACTGCCTGTATAAGCAATCATAAGAGTAGGTGATGATCTCGGAAAGGCTAATGAGGACCACACCATCTCTAGCAATGTTGGTAGTCATGTGTGTGATTCCCCACCAAGGGCAAACCCAACAAATATCCTCAGCAGCTCAGCTCCCCATAAAATCAACCCACTCCTCGATGGTAAAGTCTCTATGAGGGCGGTTGCTGATGCAAACTATAAAACCCCATACCTAGTAGGCCTTCGAATAATAATCCATGATCATAGAGATAGATAATACAGAAAGCTTATCCCAAACCCAAAGCTACAAAAAAATGCAAGAGCACAAAAAAAGAGAAAGCCTATCTACTGCCCACTAGAACTCGGGTGGCTAGGATCAAAGGACGACGGAAGAGGAGGATAAATGCCTTGAGGAAAGAATCCCGATGGATTGCCCTATCCCTGCTATGGCTGCTACTATGGGTCATCAACTTGGAGCATCCCCAATAGACTTCAAAGCAGTCAGATCTCCAACTGCAACATTTTAACACAAATTATCCATATGAATTTCATACCATGCCATGCATCATCATTAAAAAAATAAAATAATGAATATACCACCATATCAGAGTTTTGGTTCATCATGACTGCTGCTCCCTTTGGATGTACCCCCAGTTGGAGATACTATTGGCGATAGGCACGTGCAAGGATGAGAAATTAGAATAAGTAGGAAGCATCACAATCTGAGGTCCTAAAGAAAATAGGAGAGAAAAATCAAAGAAGGCTCACATGATTGGTCTTAGCCGTATAGAAGGGCCCTAGATGCTTAGGATCCAGATAAGGCGGAATCACTAACGTATAAGTACTCAGGTCAGGATGGTACATCAGAGACATGGGCAGTTGATACTAAAACCCCTGATGTCCCTTCACCATTGCTGAACTAAGGTGGGAAAGATGATGCCGAAGAGCTACCCACATGAGTAGAAGTAGATGCAGGCCTTTTCCTACCTTGGTGATCCTACAAAGACAACAAAGCAAGGGAAAATCAGTCCAATTAAGCATGATAATGAAAAGACAAGGAAGAAACTTGAGTCAATGAAAGGGACGATACTGTCATTTAGATAGTACTAGGAAAACCTGATCTAGCCTGACCACTAGGGATAGGAGTCAAAGGGGCATCACCCTTAGAAGGTTTGTGAATGTCTGGCTGAGGCGCGATGAGAATGGTGTCTGTCTCTTGCCATCTAAGTAGCTGTGAGCAACAAAACTCCTCATACCCCCCAAGCTGCTCTAAGAAGGTGCTGGGTAAGCTGACGAAAGTCAATCAAGCAAAGTTAGGCAACCTGCGAGGCTAGAAGATCCATCTGGGCAACTCAAGAGGAATAGAGCGCAACTGAGGAGGGAGATGCCAATTATGGATGCACTCTCTTGAGGGAGAAGGGAGTCTATATAATCAGCCACGTTTTCATAAATTCCCCAGCTAATCTTATAACTTGTGGCCAGTGGAGAGCATGCCCCTAAGGCTACGTCTTGATCTGAAGAAAGAGGAATCAGGCATTAATACAATGATTGTAGCAGATATAGTGATTAAAGCAAATCAAGAAATATAGAGTATACCTGCTCCAAAGAAAGAGCGCGGGGGCGAGCTGAAAAAGAGGAACGAGACTCTATCTCCCAACCATGCCAGTAGTGTGGCAGACGAGGACAGAACAGATAGCTGCTTTCTTACCCGAGACTCTATCTCCCATCTTGAAAAACCAAATCTGCAAGCAGTCAAAAGAAATTAGAGTGCCAAAAGATAGACAAAAATGCTCATAAAGGAAGAAAAGGAGCTAAATCCTTACATCAACAATGTGAAGACAAGATTTGAACTTGCCAATCCTATTCCTTGCACACTGATCAAGGGCCCAATACAGATGACCCAGTACGGCTTGACCCCGGGCATATTCATTAAATTGGGTCAGATTAATCAGAGCAGGAAAAATATGGAGATTTACGATCGTACCCCTAGTAGGTAAACACAGCCATCATAAAAGTAGTAGCCATGAAAGCCCTGGCATTGCAAGCAGAAGTCAAGTACCTTCTATCCATGGTGGTCCAAAATGTCATGAGTTTCTCGCAAAAAAATCGCCCAGGCTTATCCCAGAATAGCCAATCGAAGCCTCAATGGTATCCACATTGAAGTTGCCATAAGTAAAGCAAGCGTTGAAATGGATCATGTTACCGTGGAAAGGAAGACCTGTGATGGCACAATAATCCACTAGAGTAATAGTGTACTCCGCACAACGGAAGTGGAAAGTGTGGGTAGTGTCGAACCACCTACTCAGGTTGTGGGTAGAAGTACCAGCTAGGATGTTTGGATACTTGCGATGCCTCACGTACTTGCAATATTCTCCCCAAGGACGTACCGTCAACAATGGGTTTGGCACCGAGAGATAGCACCTTGTACCACTTGTGAAAGCAGGTAATACTACCGCCCTCATGATCGGTGACCTGTAGAAATAATGTATCTGCACTAATCAAGCATTAGTCTTCGTTAAATCACACGATTAACAAAGGTCATTGCATTCATACCATAATAAATAGCGAAAAACACATAAATAATAATCATAATAATAATAACATGGTAACAAATGCGATAAAGGCAGTAAGGTTTACCAGAATCCGAGAAAGGTGGTCGGAAGGCTTTAAAGCAGGTAGAATAAAATCCCTAGGATGGATCCCATGGTATATCCAATTTGGTGGAAACCCGTATAAAGCCTCAACGAGAACCTCGGATAATTCCACTTGCTCATCGTCAATAATCACATTCCAACTAGCCACTTGGACGGCTGGCAAATTCAAGCGGATATTGTAAAGCTTAAACCATATAGAAACCCTGCAAAATTGAAATAAGAGGGGCAGAAGAGGAAAGAAAATGAGAGAAATCACTGTAAAAAATGGCTTGAACACGAAAATCTTCGAAGAAAAAGAGCTAAATTCATAAGAGAGAAGAGAAGAAATTTTTTGGTGTGGTGAAAATGGGAGCCAAGCTGCTGTTTTTAAAGCCCGCAGTTAATTATCCCGCAGGCTAATTACCTATGTCAGTTGTCACGCATTTACGTGTTGCACGCATTTACGCATAACGGCTATAAAAGTTACCGTTACATAGGTAATTAGCCTGCCAGCTACTTACATATATTTTTAAAATTTTTGCAATTTTGTATATTTCATTCATTTTCTGCACTATTTACAAAACGAGCGGACCTAAAAGCTATTTTTACATAGTCATTCATGCATTAAGCACCCTGAATATTTATTTTGACCCCCAATCAATTTTAAACCTCATGCAACTCATTAATAAATTTTTAATCGACGGGGCAAAATATATTTTGTTTCAAAATTTGTCGATTAAAAATATTTTAATTCATTGCTCTCCACACACACACACTGTTTTGTTTTTTTCGCAAACGACAAAATTTCTAGCATAAAATTTATGTATGCGAGGGGCAAACTATTAGCACAGGTCTGTTCCGGCACAATGAGGAATTATGCCTATTTCATTTAGTGATCAGACAAAAGAGCCAAAAAAGACCAAATTGTCATCCAAAATTCAAAAATCCACATTCCATGGAAGCTTCGATTTAGCATTTCCTACTGAAAAATCAAAAAGTCAAATTTTGGTCAAACATAGGTAATCAACCCGCCAAGTAATTACGTATCTATAGTAAAAAAATCAAATCTTGCAGATTAGGCAAGATTTAACGGGATTTAAAGTAAAATCTTGTCACATAGGTAATAAGCCCGCCACCTAATTACCTACCTTCTATAAATACGGGGTCACCCCCCTTATTTCAATAGAGAGACGAAATTTTCAGAAATCCCAAAATTCCCATTGTGTCCCTTTTCAGTTCTGAGAGTCCCAAAAGCCCTAAAACTCTATCAAAACACTCCCAAATCCGAGCTTTATCACCGGTATTTGGTATAAGCTCATTTTTTTTGTCTTTTTATATCAAGGTCTTACAGTGATCTTTGGTCTAAAAATGACTCAATTTCCCAAAAAAACCTGCTTTTTCTATATGAATAATCCAAAATTATAGCTATAACTTGGGTTAAACCTATTCTCCAAATAAATCATAACCCCTGACAACTTCAGTCCCGCACTGACTCTCAAGTCATCCTAGACAGACGAAAAGGTAAACTGAGGGTAATTGGCTCTAAGCGCAACTTTAAGAATTTATTTGAATTCATTTTCATTATTCTATTATCGCACATTACATTTCATTCTTTGGTTAAGTGAGCCACTGGGGCCACTTAAACTTTAATGTGTTCAAATAAGCTCGCAGGTATAGATAAAAATCCAGAATGTGAGAAAACTCTATCCGAGTTTCCGGGCCAGGACCCAAATGCTGCCGTTACTCTGCCAAAATTTTGATAGCAAATATTTATTTATTTATGCCGTTATAGTGCCTATTTTATTTCTTGAATTTAATTCTTAAATAAAGCTGTTATAATGCAGAAATTACCACACATTCTAAAATTTTAAAATCAATCCAAACAATTCGAACAATATGAGTAACTATTATGTCCGAACTCAGAATCTCATTTGGTTTTCGGTATAAAAATCCCATTTTGGATCAGTATATCACAATTCCCAGTGGAGCTGAACGGGGTGGCGACTCTAATTTATTTATTTTTTAATAAAGTAAAAATGTTTATTTTAAAAATATCTTTTCTTACTAAAATGTGTAAATATATTTCTCAATATAATCACATTTTTTTGCTTATAAAGTAGCAGCGCTTAAAGCAAACTGGATTTTCTCAAACTAAACCAAACACCGCAGTTTCCTCAAGCTGCACTGAATCACACCCTGTACACTGCACCCCGCGTGCATCCCTCCATTGTAAAACCCCTCGCCCGCTCACATGACTATTTCGAATTAGTTGATTTCTAGTATAATGAATTGCATTCATTATATGGTTTTACAAATGAAAGTTTAAATTGTTAAATTAAAACTTATAGATATAGGTGCAAGAATTTGAACAATGAACCCCCTTGTTTGTTTTGCAAGTTATGTGGAGTCTTGACATGATTGAATGATTATGAATTACCAGTTAAGCATGACCCTAGGTTGGACCTATTAATTCCTCTTAGCCCAAAAATTAGTTATAGTTTCATAATCATGTCCATGTATGAATCCTAGATTGGGCCAGACCTCTTACAGCAATAAATCCCCATTAAAACATTAAGACAAAATTAGCCTTCCAAAAAATCGAAGTGTGATTCTAGGCCTTTTCATTGATTGAATTGCTCACGCACAGCCTGTCTTCTTCTTTAACATCATCTATTCACATGATTTGAATTAGTGTTAAGTCTTAACCAGACTAGGTTAGTTGTCCGTAATATTGGAGCTAATGCTGGGCTGGAGGCATCATTTGAGGAGTCATATAATTGGTTATACACATCCGTTGGTGGAACTTAAATGGATTAGCAATTGCATTAGATGCAAAGGGACTATATCCTCCTATAGTTGTTTAAGTTAGCTTGACTCATCATAGTGAAGGGTTAGCTTAAATGAGTTATAGATGCTACCTACTAAGGAGAATGGTTAGGCCATATATCCCGAAAGACAATAGAAGGGGCTACTATGTTTTTGAATAAACCTTAATAAAATAGTAGGAATATGTATTTAATTAAAAGACCTTAAATTAAATGCATATACAAGAACTAAGTCTAAAGCAATAATTCTTTTCTTATATCTAGGTTGAATATAACTACAAATATAAATTTTCATGCTATTCTTGAGAATAAATTGTATGGTATAAATTTTATTGATTGGTTGAGGACGGTGAGAATAGTCCTCAGAAGTGAAAGCCTGGCATATATTTTGGATGAGCCCCTTCCCGACGAACCTAATGCTGGCGATCATGAGGAATATGAGGCATGGAAGAAGCATAGGAAAGATCATGAATCTGCAACATGTTTAATATTAGGAACCATGAATCCTGAGCTCAAAAAATAGCATAAGAATATAGATCCTGACACCATAATTCTCCATCTTCAGGAACTCTTTTTTGAGCAAGTAAGCACTGAGAGGTTTGAGACCTCGAGACTTTTGTTTGGAACTAAGATGTAGGCTGATGCTTCAGTAGCTTAGCATGTTTTAAAACTTCTTGGCTATGTTAAGAAGCTTGGCCGATTGGGTTTTGACATGGATCACGAGTTGAGCATAGATCTCATTTCGACTTCGCTCACTGATATTTATTCACAGTTTGTGGCTAATTATTACATGAACAAAATTGATTTGACAATCCCAGAATCGATCAACATGTTAAAAATAGTATAACCTAGGATCAAGTAGGATCATAAAAATCTACTGATGGTTGAGAAAACCAAACCTTCGAAGGGTAAGAACCAGAAAAAGATGGGGCTGAAGGCTAAGAAAAGGATCAGTAAGGAGAAGAGAAATAAGAAAGGAACTACAAATGTATGTTCCTAGTGTAGAAAGCAAGGACACTGGAAAAGGGAATACAAAGCACCTATCTCTAAGCATGTGAAGAAAAGCCCTGAGAAGGGAACTACTTCAGGTATGTTCATGATTGAAAATTTCACTACAGTTCCTTATGAGTCTACATGGGTATAAGATACTAGATGTGGCACTCATATCTGTACTTCTGTGCAGGGGTTGGGGAACCATAGAAGGCTTGATAAAGGAGAGTTGGACCAACGAGTTGGAAATGGATTACGGGTTGCTGCATCAGTTGTAGGACCATATAGTCTCAAATTGCCAAGTGGCCTAGTTTTAGAATTAAATAAATGCTATTATATTCCGGTAGTGACTAAGAATATTATTTCTGTTGCATGTTTAACAGTAGAAGGATTTGAAGTTTTATTTGTTAATAAAGATTGTAAATGTTGTGAAAATAGTTTTCTTTATGGCAATGGAATTTTGATTGATATAGATATGTTTTAAATACTAAAGCTGAAATTTTTACTATGAATGATGCTAAGAGATTGAAATTAGATAAAGACAAATCATCCTACTTATTGCATTGTCATTTAGGCCATATAAATGAAGCTTGCTTAACTAAGTTACATAAAGGTGGTGGCTTGGGCCCAGTAGACTGGGAGTCTTATAGGGCATATAAACCTTGTTTATTAGGCAAAATGACAAAGAAACCCTTAAAAGGTAAAGGGCAACGTACCATAAGTACATTGGAAATAATACACACAGATGTATGTAGTCCAATAAATGTGCAAGTACAAAAAGGATTCATCTACTTCATATCTTTTATTGATGATTACTTACATTATGGGTACTTGTACCTCGTAAGGCACAAATCAGATAGTTTTCAAAGATTCAAAGACTATAAGAATGAAGTTGAGAAATAGCTTGGAAAGAATATTAAGGCACTACGGTCAGATCGACATGGAGAATATTGACGCCAAGAGTTACAAGATTATCTAAGGGATAATGGAATATTACCCCAATGGACCCCTCCTTATGCTCCTTAGCACAATGGTATGTCTGAGAGGAGGAATAGAACTTTGTTGGACATGGTTCGGTCCATGATGAGCCAAGCAAGTCTCAGAAAATCCTTTTGGGGATACACACTTGAGAGTCCTGTTCATATATTAAACTGTGTACCCTCAAAATCAGTTAATACAACACCATATGAAAGGTGGTATGGTAATAAACCCTCTCTTTCTAACCTAAGATTTTGGGGATGTCCTGCCTATGTTAAAAGGAAAATGTCAAACAAGCTCGGAGCTAGGGCAAATAAATTCTTGTTCATAGGTTATCCGAAGGAGACAGTAGGATATACCTTTTATGTTCTTGAGGAACAGAACGTGTTTGGTTTTAGGACCGATCGATTCCTTGAGAAGGAACATGTGCTTGCAAAAGCTAGTGGGAGTGACCTTGAACTTAAGGTTCAAGTAGGCAAACAAGATGATCAACTGATAATTCCTACTCCTGATACACAACAGATTGCGATCGAGGAACAACCTGTTACACAACAACCATTTCATAGATCTGGTTGGGATCTCAATGGTCCTGAAAGATATGGATTTTTCATCACAGATGATAAACAAATATTTCTAATAGAGGATGATGAACCTAAGACCTACAAGGAAGCAATGGGGTGCTTAGACTCTAATAAATGTTTTAAAGCCATGAAATCAAAATGGAGTCCATGTATAAAAACCAATTATGGGAATTGGTCGATGCACTTGATAAGGTTAGAACCATAGGTTACAAATGGGTTTTCAAGAAGAAAACTGACATGGATGGTAATATGATTACCTATAAGGCAAGGTTGGTGGCAAAAGGGTTATAGTCAAAGAGAAGGTATTGACTATGATGAAACCTTTTCACCGGTAGCCATGCTTAAATCCATAAGGTTACTCTTGGCCATTGCTACTCATTATGATTATGAGATCTGACAGATGGATGTGAAAACCACTTTCCTAAATGGAAATTTTGGTTCGGGATGTATACATCATACAACCTTAGGGTTTTACAACTAATGGCTCGAAGGCATGCAAGCTACAAAGTACCATTTATGGACTTAAGCAGGCATCCAGGAGTTGGAATATAAGGTTTGACGATACGATCAAAGAGTTATATTTTATATCAAACCCCTATGAGCCTTATGTGTACAAGAAAGTTAGTGGGAGTGCGTCATTTTTTATGTGCTATATGTTGATGACATACTTCTAATAAGAAATGACATTTCTCTTCTTCAAATGGTTAAGTCGTGGTTGTCAAGAAAGTTCTCCATAAAAGACCTTGGAGAAGAAGCATTTATACTAGGTATAAAGATCTATAGAGTAGATCCAAGAGACTGCTAGGTCTTTCTCAAGATACATACACAGACAAGGTATTGACTAGGTTCAAACATGATCAATGTCTAAAGGAATTGACCTTTCTAAATCTGAGTGTCCGGGGTCACAAGAGGAGAGATTGCGCATGAATAGAATTCCTTATACATTCATAATATGATCTATCATTTATGCTATGGTATGTACACGGCCAGATGTCTCACACGCATTAAGCATCACGATTATATTTCAATCTGATCTAGGTGAGAGGCACTAGAATGCTATTAAAAAAATCCTTAAGTACTTGAATAAGGAGTACGGAAATGTTCTTTGTATATGGAGGAGGTGATCTCACAATAACTTCAATCTGACAACGATGACAGCAAGTCACAGTCAGGTTACCTATTTATGTTAAATGGAGGGGTGGTTGTTTGGAAAAGTTCTAAATAGGATACAACTGTCGATTCAACCCCTAAATCTGAGTACATTGCTGCTTCAGAACCTACAAAACAAGCTATCTGGATAAAGAGATTTACTAGTGATCTCGGTGTATTGTCTAATAGTGAGGATCCAATAGTATTTTATTATGATAACACTAGGGCTATTATTCAGGCAAAAGAACCACGATCTCATCAGCGAGAAAGACATGTACACAGAAAATATCATATAGTTCAAGATATGATAAGGGATAAGGATATAAAGAAGGAATATGTACCCATTGATCAGAACCTGACAAATGGTCTGACTAAGCCTTTGACACAGATTAAGCATGACCAGCATGTTAATAGTAATTGCTTACATCATGTAGCCAATTGGCTCTAGTGCAAGTGGGAGATTATTAGATATGATGTATGCCCTAGTGGCAATTCGAGTGATATGTCTTAGTTTTATTTGTACGAACAAAGTTATACTAATAAAGGCATTCTTTCATTATATCAATGACAGTGATAATATATTATGACTGGTTTAGAATATATTCATTGATGTATTTGCAAAAGTCCATGACACAATCATAACATGTATTGCAAGGGCACAGTGGGACTATGCTGGTGAGAACTGGTTCATGTGCAATTATGATTTGTCAAAATATCCCTAGTCATAGTATCATCATGACTAGACATTGATGATACTAATAGACTAGCATGTATCGTCATACATCTCGAATTTGATTCAGAGTAGCATATCTCCAGTGCTAGAGGGTGGTACCTTGGGTTAACACATGAATGTATTCAGAGAGATACATTGGAGATGGCTATAAAATAACACTTGGTAATCTACATTATATGTTGGTGTTTAATCATCTCATTATAATAGCAATACAAATATCTTTAGACTTGAGATACTAGTTACCTTGTTTAGATGTTGCTATACTTTGGGTCATACCTAAGCATTCCATAGACTGGGTGATATGGATGATTACGTGTATAGTTGATGTCTGTACATTGGTAAGCTGAGTAGTCAAGATGGAATCTATCACTCCATTATAGCAATATATGGGAGATGTACCTTGGCCACTTGTTAGAAGTGACACACTCATAAACCACTGATCAGAGTATGAGTTGATAGGATGAGATCCTGATTAACACATTAAAATGGTTGAGTAGTGTACTTTGGTAGCAAGACAAAATAATGGGGTAGCTATTGAAGCTACGAGTGGACTAACACTTAAATTGAGTCCTAGAAACTAGATGGTACTTAATAGTTGATAGAAAGAATCAATTGTATTGATACTATTATAGAATTGGGATTAAGTCATAATGCACATGATGTTCTGAATATTTAGGGGTCATATTCCCTTTGCTAGAGCGCCATTATGACCAATCAAAGTAATCGGAGTCCACAATGGTATAGAGCTTCGAGCCAGTCAATTCCTAAAAGGAATTGAGCTAGGTTAAACTTTGGACGGATTGATATTATGGGATCCTATAAGGTCACACACTTTGAGTTACGACCAAGCTATATAAAGAACCGTTAGAGTAGGTCTAATATAGAAGAGCAAGGAAATATGGTTAGACCATAATATATGGTTGGACCATAATATTTGTTAGACCAATATTCATTGGTTATACCATTGAACCCATTAAATAATGAGGATAAAATGAAGGGAAACTAGACTGGAACATAATAGGATTTATTAATATTGGATGTTGAATAAAACTGTGCAAATGGGACTATAAATGTACTTTGGGACAATACATGAAAGACCTGCACATGGGCCATAAGGCAGCACTGTTTAGAGTGGTACTGCATATGGCCCATAGGGCATGCGCAAGTGGTCAGCCAACTGCATCCTGCATTGCACATGCACAAACCTAAATAGGTTATCCATGAGCCCAGCCCATATAAGCCTGTGTAGTGTGGTGCACAGCCCCTCCACAGGGGGCTACACACCATGTGGGCCTGCATAGCATGAGCAGGCCTATGCACAGAGCTACGTATAAGCATAACCTTATGGTCTTGTGCTCCTTCGCAAGCCCACAAGGGGACTGCTGGCCGAATGGGCCAGCAGTCTCCCAGTCCAACTAGGAGCTTGCTTCCTAAGCAAGCTCCCAGTGGTAGAGTTGTTCTCCAACTCTTTCAAGGTTGTTAAAATACATGTTTGCCCTTTTTATTTTATTTCTGATTGGTTGAGGTTAGGGATTTTATTGTTCTTTAAATAATTCCTAACCACTATAAATAGAGGCTTCCTCCTTTATTATTTTCATCCTTATTTTCATACTCCTTCTATTGCTCTCTTATTCATTTAGTTGTTTTGATTCCTAAAAGTAATCCGTCGAAAGACGTATTTACTTAGGATAGAAAAGTAAGGGAATTTCTTGTAGAATAAATTAGTAGGGAAGATCTAGCTATCTTCCACTTATTTATTGGTACTCCCTTTCTAGAAGGTTTTGGTTGGTGGTGCTCGGGTGGACTATTTGTATAGGGCTTCTACTTTAAAGTCTGTGCACAAAGTTGAGGGGTCTTTCTACCGACTGCGGGATTCACATTTCAAAAGGTAAGTGGTTAAATTATTATTAGGTCCTTTTAATAAGTGTTTATGACCTAGAATAATTTAAGACTAGCACTATTATCAATCATGCCATGCTTAGGAGATCTTGGACACTAGATTAATTTTTGAATTTTCAATGTGCCTATTTTACTTTCTAAAACCCTTAATCTAGACCAACTGTGGTATCATGAGCCTACCTAATGCGATTGTATGATTGACTAGAAACATGCTAAGTATGATTTTCTATGAAATATTTTTGAGTATGCTACGCCATGCTTACGAATTTATTTCTCGCAATAGAAAATGTTGTGATAACTAGATTAAGTGTTGCTCAAACTTAGTCAAGGTAGTTATCTAAGAATTAACAATGTTTTACTTGAAATTGTAAACGCTTTAATTTTTGAATTATATGGAATAATTCTTAAATTAGAAAAGAACAAAATCTTTAATTTAGTTAGTCTATAGTTGACTGAGTCAGAAGGGCTCGTGTTTATTCTGGCAAGGATTGGGCAAGGCTGCTCATTCACTTCAAGGGGGCTGCTCCTACCTGGGAATTCTCATCGGTTCTAGATTCTGATTACTAGAGGGAAATTTTAAGTTAGTTGATTTCTAGTATAATGAATTGGATTCATTATATGGTTTTACAAATGAAAGTTTAAATTGTTAAATTAAAACTTATAGACATAGGTGCAAGAACTTGAGCAATGAACCCCCTTGTTTGTTTTACGTGCTATGTGGAGACTTAGCGTGATGGAATGATTATGAATTACCAGTCGTTCATGACCCTAGGTTCGACCTACTAATTACTTTTAGCCCGGAATTAGTTATAGTTTCATAATCATGCCCACGTATAAGTCCTAGATTAGGCGAGACCTATTGCACCAATAAATCCCCATTAAAATATTAAGACAGAATTAGCCTTCCTAAAAATCAAAGTGTGATTCTAGGCCTTTTTACTGAATGAATTGCTCAGCATAGCATACTTTCTTCTTTTAACTTAGTCTGGTCATATGTTTCGTATTAGGGTTAAGTCTTAACCGGACTAGGTTAGTTGTTAGTAATATTGGAGCTAATGCTAGGATAGAGGCATCATTTGAGGAGTCATATAATTGGTTATGCACGTCCATTGGTTGGAACTCAATTTGATTTGCATATGCATTAGATGCAAATGGACTAAATCCTTCTATAGTTGTTTAAGCTATCTTGACTAGTGATAGCGGGGGTTAGCTTAAATGAGTTATAGATGCTACCTGCTAAGGAGAATGGTTAGACCAGTTTTCCCGAAAAACAATAGAGGGGCTATTTTGTTTTTGAAATAAACCTTAATAAAAAAGTAGGAATATGCGTTTAATTAAAAGACCTTAAATTTAATGCATGTACAAGAACTAAGTCTAAAGCAATAATTCTTTTCTTATAAATAGGTTGAATATGACTACAAACATAAACTTTCGCGCTATTCTTGAGAACAAATTGGATGGTACCAATCTTACTGATTAGTTTAGGACGGTGAGGATAGCCCTCAAAGGCGAAGGCCTGGCTTATATTTTAGATAAGCCCCTTCATGATGAACCTGATGCTAGCGACCATGAGGAACATGAGGCATGGACGAAGCATAAGAAAGATCATGAATCTGCAACATGCTAAATATTGGGAACCTTAAATCCTGAGCTTCAGAAACAGCATGAGAATATGGATCTCGATACCATGACTCTCCATCTTTTGGAACTCTTTTCCGAGTGAGCAAGGACTTAGTGGTTTGAGACCTTGAGACTTTTGTTTGGTACTAAGATGCAGGCTGGTGCTTCAACATCTCATCATGTTTTAAAACTTCTTGGCTATGTTGAGAAGCTTGGTCGATTGGGATTTGTCATGGATCATGAGTTGAGCATAGATCTCATTTTGACTTTGCCCACTGATATTTATTCACAGTTTATGAATAATTATTACATGAACAAGTTTGATACAACAATCCCAGAATTGATCAACATGCTAAAAATAGTAGAGCCTAAGAACAAATAGGATCAGAAAAATCTACTGGCGGTTGAGAAAACCAAACCTTTGAAGGGTAACACCTAGAAAAAGAAGGAGCTAAAGGCTAAAAAGAAGATCAGTGAGAAGAAGAAAAATAAGAAAAGAGCTGCATGTTTCCAGTGTGGAAAATAAGGACACTGGAAAAGGGATTGCAAGGCACTTGTCTCTGAGCATGTAAAGAAGAGCCTTGAGAAGGGAACTACTTCAGGTGTGTTCATGATTGAAAATTTTGCTACAGTTCCTTATGAGTCTACATAGGTATTAGATACTATATGTGGTACTCATATATGTACTTCTGTGTAGGGGTTGCGAAACCATAGAAGGCTGGATAAAGGAGAGTTGGACCTATGAGTTGGAAATGGAGCACGGGTTGCTGCATCAGCTGTAGGAACATATAGTCTCAAATTGCCAAGTGGCCTAGTTTTAGAATTAAATAAATGCTATTATATTCCGGTTGTTACTAAGAATATTATTTCTGTTGCGTTTTTAGTAGTAGAAGGATTTGAAGTTTTATTTAAGAATAAAGATTGTCAAATTCATAAAAATAGTGTTCTCTATGGCAATGTAGTTTTGAATGATGGCATAAATGTTTTAGATACTAAAGCTAAAAATTTTAATATAAATGATGCTAAGAGATTGAAATCAGATAGAGAAAAATCATCTTACTTATGGCATTGTCATTTAGGCCATGTAAACAAAACCCACTTAACTAAGATACATAAAGGTGGCGACGTTTGCCTAATAGACTTGGAGTCTTATAGGGCATGCGAACCTTGTTTATTAGCAAAAATGATAAAGAAACCCTTCAAAGGTAAAGGGTAACATGCCATGAGTACATTGGAAATAATACACACGGATGTATGTGGTGCAATAAATGTGCAAGCACATGGAGGATTCATCAACTTCATATCTTTTATCGTTGATTACTCACGATATGGGTATTTGTACCTCATGAGGCATAATTCAGATAGTTTTCAAAGATTCAAAGACTATAAGAATGAAGTTGAGAAACAACTTGGAAAGAATATTAAGGCACTATGGTCAGACTGAGGTGGAGAATATTTAAGCCAAGAGTTTAAAGATTATCTAAGGGATAATGGAATATTACCCAAATGGTCCCCTCCTTATACTCCTCATCATAATGGAGTGCCTGAGAGGAGTAATAGAACTTTGTTAGACATGGTTTGGTCCATGATGAGACAAGCAAGTCTCAACAAATCCTTTTAGGAATGCGCACTTGACAGTGCAGTTTATATATTAAACTGTGTGCCCTCAAAATCAGTTGATACAACACCATACAAGAGGTGGTATGGTAAGAAACCCTCTCTTTCTCCCCTAAGAGTTTGGGGATGTCCTGCCTATGTTAAAAGGATAATGTCATACAAGCTGGGAGCTAGGGCTAACAAATGCTTGTTCATATGTTTTCCTAAAGAGACAGTAGGATATACCTTTTATGATCCTAATGAACAAAAGGTGTTCGTTTCTAGGACCGCTCTGTTCCTTGAAAAGGAACACTTGCTTGCAAAAGCTAGTGGGAGTGACCTTTAACTTGAGGTTCAAGTAGACAAACAAGATGATCAACTGATAATTCATATGCCTGATACACAAGAGAGTGTGATCGATGAATAACCTGTTACACAACAACCATTGCGTAGATCTAGTAGGATTCCCAATGCTCTTGAAAGATATGGATTTTTCATCACTGATGATAAACAAATCTTTCTAATGGAGGATGATGAACCTAAGACCTACAAGCAAGTAGTGGAGTGCTCAGAATATGACAAATGGTTGAAAGCCATGAAATCAGAAATGGATTCCATGTATGAAAACCAAGTATGGGAATTGGTCGATGAACCTGATGAGGTTAGACCCATAGGTTGCAAATAGATTTTCAAGAAGAAAACCAACATGGATGGTAAAGTGATTACCTATAAGGCGAGGTTGGTGGCAAAGGGTTATAGTCAAAGAGAAGGAATTGACTATGACGATACCTTTTCACCGGTAGCCATGCTTAAATACATAACGATACTCTTGGCCATTGCTGCTCACTATGATTATGAGATCTGGTAGATGGAAGTGAAAACTGTTTTCCTAAATGGAAGCTTGGATCGGGACTTATACATTATACAACCTGAGGGTTTTACATCTCATAATGGCTCAAAGGTATGCAAGCTGTAAAGATCCTAACGGGTGTCGAATCCATCAAAAATAATTCCTATTACTCTATTGATTGGATTCGTAGTGTTGAGTAAGTAGGGTTGAATCCATAGAGACTAATAACATCAATTTTGTTCAAATTAATGACAAAAAAATAAATAAAATGGGGGGTTTGAGATTGGTTGCAATAAAAGTATAAATGAATAAAAACTCTTTCGATTAAGGATACTCTCAGCTTAATTACAATCGATCATAGGCGCAAAAGGTAGATTTTCGAAACTTCAATTCATTGGTTATAACCATGATGAGCATGAGCTAAATTCTTTTTCTAAATATGGGATTGATTTTAGATGAGCTAAACCAAAAACCCTCGATTATTAGACGCACAGAAGCTGTCAAGATTTAATCATAAAAAAGCATTAAGTTTTGAAGAACCAACTTTAAACCAAAATTATGATGATCAAGCATAAAGATTGATTTAAATAGAATAAACCACAAAGACTTGTTAAAGAAATCGTTTGTTACAATTTTCCATTAAACTATGATGAACATAAATTCAATGAAAATAACAATTCATTATAATTCCAAAAACAACAATTGACCAAATTGAAGAAATCAAAAGTATATCGAGAAAGACTATAAGAATGAAGTTGAGAAACAACTTGGAAAGAATATTAAGGCACTACGGTCAGACTAAGGTGGAGAATATTTAAGCCAAGAGTTTAAAGATTATCAAAGGGATAATGGAATATTACCCAAATGGACCCCTCCTTATACTCCTCATCATAATGGAGTGCCTGAGAGGAGTAATAGAACTTTGTTAGACATGGTTCGGTCCATCGAGAAAGATATCACCGGTTTAATCGAAAACTGAAATTCGAAAGAAATATTAAGAACAAGACTCATAACATGCAATCAGCCTTAATTATTCCTTAATCAAAAAAATAAAAACTTAGCTAAACATAATTGAAGAAAATAAACCAAAGATTTTATTAAAAGAAAATAAGCACAAAATGTTGGTCTCTAAATACCAGTTCCAAAGATGTCTCTATTTATTCTAAAAAAACAATCCTTCCAACACAAGGAAAGGATCTCCTATTAAAGTTAATGACAAAATAAGAAGAGAAATAGTTTTCCTCAATAACTAATAGGGAAAAGATGATAAAATGGAATAAGCATAAATCTTGAAGCTATGGAATTATAGAAGTGGAATGTGAATGAAACTTTAATTCAGCCTCTCTCGTTAATTCTTAAAACAGCTCAGCCCGTCATTGTTAGCCTGGACTCTAGGGTAACTTCTAGAATAGCTAAAAAATGCACTAAAACTTCTCAAACTTCTTCAATTGTGCTCAAAACAGTCCCAACAGCTTCTTATCTCCTAAATAAGCACAAATTAATCATAAATCAGTAGCATCCAATCCAAAAGACTAATTAGATAAGCACAAAAATGTGTATAATTTACACATTATCAAATTCCCCCACACTTGCCTTTTGCTTGTCCTCAAGCAAACATTAAGAATAGAATGAGCATAATCACAGTTAATCAAGCAATCTGAATGGCCACTATATTGAATTTTCACCACACTACAACACAAGACTTAATTTCAGTAAGAAACTTAGAAAGAGTCAGGTAATACTTGTACATTTTTTTCATAAGCTTTAGAAACATTGAAAGAGAATCTTAATGAGGATCAAGCCGGTGAAAATGCTTTTAAAACAAAGACAACTAAACTTGGTGGATGGAGCACAACACCGTAGTTGTAGGTACTTTTAAGGGCTCCATACGCAAACCACTTAAGGTGAAATTGAACCCATCCCTCAACTTCACCGGATCATGGGTATTATCAAGACGTAACAGGGTAGAACATAAAGGTCATAACAAGCACAAGAAAGCATAACAAAGCATATACGATAGAACAATGATTCATTTTCTTCTTTTCTTTTCATACTTTTTTCTTGTTCTTTTCTTATTCTTTTATTTTTTTTCTTTTTTCTATAACCCCTTTTCTACACTTTGCTTTCACAAATATAAAATAAATGATAATAAGGAAGAGATTCAAGTGAACATTAACTAGTTACGTGTCTCGACCGTAAAAGCAGCGGTAACAAACCCGACCATCATAAAAATCCTAGTTCAAGGGCACTTAGGCATTAGAAAAAAATGGTTCAAAAATGACTTATCTACTTGCTAAGTGTACCCATTGAATTTAACTGGTGTTTACCAAAGTGATTAGTAACAAGGTAGAGGTTAAAAAGTGCAACTAACATATGACATGCTCAAAAATTTGAAAATTTTAGTTGAAATTTTTACTTTCAATTGAAGACAATAAAGACAATAACATACACATCATTCCCTCACACTTAAAATCATAAATGTCCTCATTTATAAACACAATAAGCAAATAAAGATGGAGAACAAGAAAGATATAACCTGAAGTGAGTAGAAGTAATGTGAGGTGACTCAAGGTTGTAGCTACTAGGACTAAACAAACATGTATTAATCAATGAGCTACACAAGAAGAACCTGCAAAATAGACAACACTTGTTCACTTGCCTCTCTACAAAATTAAATTACTCGGATTAGAGCCAAGGTTGAAGACAACCATAGAAATTACACACATACCCTTTTAACATAAAAAACACTACTAAACTGAAACTAAGAAACTAAAAAGAGAAAGCAAAAAATTTTTTAAAAAATTTGGGTTGTCTCCCAAAAAGCGCTTTTGTTTAACGTCGTTTAGCTTGACACCTATTCCGTTTAACTAGGATCCTATGCTATTATTTCCAAACCATGCTCTTTTATGTCGATGCCTTTGATAGGTTCTTTCAGCTCAATAGCAAGCAAAAGATAAGAGAGATTAATGTCATCAACCAAAATTATCTCCAAAAGCATATTCAATGAATCCTTTGCAACATTATCCACATAAAAAAAAATTAAAGAATTGATCATTAATCTCAATGATGTTTAGTTCACCATCTTCCTTTTCTATCTTGGTTTTTGACAACCTTTTTGGAAAAGTGAGTTGATGGACTATTAACTTTGTAATTTTTAGATTCGATTCCTTTTTAACATTAGAACTTATATCCTTTTCTGAATTGGCCTTCAAATTCAAATCTAAATTTTTGAAACTGCTTACCCTGGACTTTAGGTTAACAGTGACATTTTCAGATTTATCATCGATAAACTCTTTTTCACTTTGAAGCATTATTACAAAAACATTTTCTTTTAGTTCAAATTCAGTTTGAGATGGGATCTTACCTTGGCTCTCCAACTTACCTTGATTGAAAAATGCTTTCGGTTGATACTCCTCGCTAAAAAGTAACGGACACGTGTCGAGGATGTGTCCACTAACACCACAAAATTGACAAGAAACCATAAGTGGCATTGTTCCTATTACTGCTAATATATCTTCAAGTATCATGGCAGCATTGCTCTCACGATCAAAACATGGTCTTCAAAACAAATAAAAGTTAATTAATGTTAATACCCGGCAACGGCGTTAAAATTTAATGGGTGTCGAATCCACCAAAAATAATTCCTATTACTCTATTGATTGGATTTGTAGTGTTGAGTAAGTAGGGTCGAATCCACAAATACTAATAAAATCAATTCTATTCAAATTAATGACAAAAAATAAAACAAATAAATAAAATGGGGGGTTTAAGATTGGTTGCAACAAAAATATAAATGAATAAAAACTCTTTCGATAAAGGATACTCTCAGCTTAATTGTAATTGATCATAGGCACAAAAGTTAGATTTTCATAACTTTAATTAGTTGGTTATAACCATGATGAGCATGAGTGAAATTCTTTTTCTAAATATGGGATTGATTTTAGATGACCTAAACCAAAAACCCTTGATTATAAGACGCACTTGCAGAAGCTGTCAAGATTTAATCATAAAAAAGCATTAAGTTTTGAAGAACCAACTTTAAACCAAAATTAAGATGATCCAACATATAGATTTATATAAATCATATAAACCACGAAGACTTGTTAAAGAAATTGTTTGTTACAATTTTCCATTAAACTATGATGAGCATAAATTCAATGGAAATAACAATTCATTGTAATTCCAAAAACAACAATTGGCCAAATTGAAGAAATCAAAAGTATAATGAGAAAGATATTACCGATTTAATCGAAAACAAAAATTTGAAAGAAAGATTAAGAACAAGAATCATAACATAAAATCAGCCTTGATTATTCCTCAACCAAAAGATAAGAACTTAGCTACAAATAATTGAAGATAATAAACCAAAGATTTTATTGAAATAAAATAAGCAGAGAACGTTGGTCTCTAAAGTCCAGTTCCAAAGATGTCTCTACTACATGAATTTCAAGCCTATTTATTCTAAAAAAAATCCCTCCAATAGAAGGAAAGGATCTCCTATTAAAGTTAATGACAAAATAAGAAGAGAAAGAGTTAATGACAAAATAAGAAGAGAAAGAGTTTTCCTCAATAACTAATAGGGAACAGATGATAAAAAGGAATAAGCATAAATCTAGAAGTTATGGAATTGTAGAAGTGGAATGTGAATGAAACTCTAATTCAGCCTCTCTTGTTAATTCTAAAATAGCTCAGCCTATCATTGTTAGCCTGGACTCAGGGTAACGTCCAGAATAGCTCAAAAATGCACCAAAACATCTCTAACTTCTTCAAATGTGCTCAAAATAGTCCCAACAGCTTCTTATCTCCTAAATAAGCACAAATTAACCATAAATCAGTAGCATCCAATCCAAAAGACTAATTAGATAAGCACAAAAATGTGTATAATTCATAAATTATCAGATCCATTTATGGACTTAAGCAGACATCGAGGAGTTGGAATATAAGGTTTGATCATATGATCAAAGAGTTAGATTTTATATCAAACGCTTATGAGCCTTGTGTATACAAGAAGGTTAGTGGGAGTGTAGTCATTTTCCTTGTGCTATATGTTGATGATATACTGTTAATAGGAAATGACATTTATCTTCTTCAAATGGTTAAGTCATGTTAAGAAAGTTCTCCATGAAAGACCTTCAAGAAGCAGCATTTATACTAGGAATAAAGATCTATAGAGATAGATCCAAGAGGCTGCTAGGTCTTTCATAAGATATATACATAGACAAGGTATTGACTGGGTTCAACCTTGAGCAATTAAGAAAGGGTTGTCTTCCAATGTCTCATGGAATTAACCATTCTAAATCTGAGTGTCCGGGGACATAAGAGGAGAGATTGCGCATGAATAGAATCCCTATGCATCCACAATAGGATCTATCATGTATGCTATGGTATGTATACGACTAGATGTCTCACATGCATTTAGCATCACGAGTAGATTTTAATCTAATCCAGGTGAGAAGCACGGGGAAGGCCGATAAGAATATCCTTAAGTACTTCAGAAGGACTAAGAAAATGTTCTTGGTATATGGAGGAAGTGATATCACAATAAAGGGATTCACTGATGTGAGTTTTTAATCTGACAGAGATGACTACAAGTCACAATTAGGTTACCTATTTATGTTAAATGGTGGGGCAATTGTTTGGAAGGGTTCCAAATAGGATACAGCTGCCAATTCAACCACTGAATCTGAGTACATTATTGCTTTAGAAGCTTCAAAACAAGCCGTCTAGATAAAGAGATTTATTGGTGATCTCGCTGTGGTGTCTAATAGTGAGGATCCAATAGTTTTAGATTATGATAATTCTAGGGCTATTGCTCAACCAAAAGAACCACGGTCTCATCAGAGAAACAGACATGTACACATAAAGTATCATATAGTTTAAGATATGATAAGGGATAAGGATACACCGATGGAATATGTTCCCACAGATCAGAACTTGGCCGATGGTCTAACCAAGCACTTGACATAGATTAAGCATGACCAACATGTTAAAAGTTATGGCCTACGGCACGTAGCTAATTGGCTCTGGTGCAAGTGGGAGATTATTAGATATGATGTATGCCCTAGCGGTAATTAGGGTGATATATCTTAGTTAGTTTTATTTATACAAACAAAGTTATATTAATAAAGGCATTCTTTTGTTATATCAATGACTGTGAAAATATATTATAACTGGTTTAGAATATATTCATTGATGTGTTTGCAAAAGTCCATGATATAATTATAGCACGTATTACAAGGGCATAGTGGGACTATGTTGGTGAGAACTGGTTCATATGCAATTATGATTTGTCAAAATATCCATAGTCATAGTATCATCACGATTGGACATTGATGATACGGATAGACTAGCATGTGTTGTCATACCTCTTGAATTTTATTCAGAGTAGCATATCTCTAGTGTTAGAGGGTGGTACCTTGGGTTTACACATGAATGTATTTAGGGAGATACATTAGAGACCGCTATGAGATAACTCTTGGTAATCTATATTACATGTTGGTGTTTTATCATCTCATTGCAATAGCAATCCAAATATCCTTAGACCTGAGATACTAGTTACTTTGTTCAGATGTTGCTATATTTTGGGTCATACCTAAGCACTCTATAGACTGGGTGATACGGATGATTATGGGTATAGTTAGTGTCTGCCCATTGGTAATTGAGTAGTCAAGATGGAATCTATCACTCCACTATAGCAATATATGGGAGACGTACCTTGGCCACTTTGATAGGATGGGATCCTAATCAACACATTAAAATGGTTGAGTAGTGTACTTTGGCAGCAAGGCTAAATATTAGGGTAGCTATTATAGCTACTAGTGGACTAACACTTAAACCGAGTCCTAGACACCAGATGGTACTTAACAGTTGATAGAAGCTTTGAATTTTATTGATACTATTATAGTACCGGAATTAAGTCCTAATGCACATGACGTTCCGACTATTGAGGGGTCATATGCCCTTTGCTAGAGAGCCACTATGACCTATCAAAGTAATTGGAGTCCACAATGGTTTGGAGCTTCGAGCCAATCAATTCCTAAAAGGGAATGAGCCAGGTTAAACTTTTGACAACTCGATAGTACGGGATCCTATAAGGTCACAAACTTTAAGTTACGACAAAGCTATATAAAGAACTATTAGATTAGGTCAAATCTAGAAGAGTAAGGAAATATGGCTGGACCATAATATTAGTTAGATCAATATTCATTGGTTGGACCAATGAACCTATTAAATAATAAGGAGGATAAAATAAATAAAAGGAAGACTGGACTAGAACTTAGCAGGATTTATTAATATGGGATGTTGAATAAATCTGGGGAAGTGGGTTTATAAATGTACTATAGAATAGTATATAAAAGACCAGCACATGGGCTGTAAGGCAACACCATTTAGAACGGTGCTGCGGTTGGCTCATGGAGCATACATAAGCAGGCTGCAAAGTGCAACCTGCATTGCGCATGTGCAAGCCGAAATAGGATGCTTAGGCATACAGCCCATATGGGCCTGCATAGCCTACAAGGGGTTGCGCAACATGCAAAGGCCCATGCGTAAAGCCACGCACAAGAGCAGCCTTTTGGGCTTGCGCTCCTACACAAGACAACAAGGGGACTGTTGGTTGAATGACCAGTAGTCTCCCAGTCTAACTGGGAGCTTGCTTCCTAAGCAAGCTCCTAGTGCTTGAATTGTTCTCCAACTCTGTTAGGTTAATTAAAATACCTATTTGCCCTTTTTTTTTATTTCTGATTGGTCGAGGTTAGGGACTTTATTGTCCTTTGAATAATTCCTAACCACTATAAATAGAGGCCTCCTCCCTCATTATTTTTCGTCCTTAATTTCATACTCCTCTTGCTCTCTTATTCTCTTAGTTGTTCTTATTCCTAAAAGTAATCCATCAAAAGACGTATTTACTTAGAATAGAATATCAAGGGATTTTCCTCTAGAATAAATTAGTACGGAAGATCTAGCTATCTTCCACTTATTTATCGGTACTCCCTTTCTAGAAGGTTTTGGACGATGGTTCTCATGTGGACTATTTGTATAGTGCTTCTACTTTGTGCCTGTGCACATAGCTGAGGGGTCTTTCTTTCGACTACAGGATTCATGCTTCAATTGGTAAGTAGTTAAATTATTATTAGGTCATTTTAATAAATGTTTATGACCTAGAATAACTTAAGACTATAACTATTATCAATCATGCCATGCTTAGGAGATCTTGGACACTAGATTAATTTTTGAATTTCCACTACGCCTGTTTTACTTGCTAAAACCCTTAATCTAGACCATCATTTATGGCCTAGAATAATTTAAGACTATCACTATCATCAATCATGCCGGACACCAGATTAAATATTTGAATTTCTATTGCGCATGTTTTACTTGCTAAATCCCTTAATCTAGGCCAACAACTTGTACATATTTGGTAAAGTGCTTGAATCAAGTATGAAATAGATAAATAACTGGTAAGTATCTGGTATGAAGAACAACCCTGTTAAATGTGGTATGCTCTATTGAAAAATGAATAGGTAACTGGTAATTATTGTGGTTGAAACTTTAAATAATATATGTTAAAGTGCTTGAACCAAGTATGAAACTAGTAACTAACTGGCAAGTATATGGTAGGAGAACAACATATAAAAACATAAATTCAAACATATGAAAATACGATTCTTACCAGATATCTACCAGTTACCTACCAGATATTAAAAGAGTATATCACAATGGATGGCATTTCGAAGATAAAAATGAGACAAACAAAAAACTCTAAAGCGACATGTCAAAAAAATAAACGGTTTAAGAGATAATGTCAAACTAAGATGAGAAATGAAAAAAATGGATAGTGCATGAACAATGCACGTGAACAGTAGCGTGAATAGTGATGAATAGTAGTGGAGCGTATTCCTTGATAATGAAAACATAAAATTGGTGTGAGCGGTCGACGATGGAATCCAGCGCCGTGAGGCAGGGTCCACTCCAGGGTTTCTCTTTGTTTAGATGTGGTGAAAACCTTGTCTAGTTTAATGTTTATTCAATTTAATGAATAAAATAATCGAGACCCAAATCCTGATACAAAAGTTAGAGTCCCCACCTAAGTTGGCTACTTTGGAAAGAGTTTGGTACGGTTCCCGTTTGGCGGGAGACTCATAGCTTTTGGATCAGAGATTCAGGTATCGGATGAGCTACTTATTACTCATTTAGTTAATTCAAAATTACATTCGCTATGTAAAACCTTTTATTTTCCTTATTTGGGGAATTATTTCATAAAACCTATTTTCTATGCTATTTCACACTCGTTTTATGTGATTTGCAATATATGTATCAAGCAAGGAGATAAATAAAATTGCAACCCATAAAAATGGAATTTGCGGGGGAACCTGTACATTTGTTCTAAGTTATAAAATAAAAATAAATAAATTCACCTGCATCCACAAAGATTAGCACAATTACGACACTTCACAAAGTCAGCATTTTATTAGGAAAATGTGATTATTTTAGCATGGTGGTTTTGCGGTCGATAGTGCACAGGCGGCTTCTAGGATCAAAAAGAAATAATGGGTCTTCAATGTATTTTATTACGAAAACACATTTTAACTTTTCGTGGGTTGACTTATAGGATTATTAATGAAAATAATCACGTGGTAAATGGTGGAGTTAGGTTCATTTTAAATAATTACATGAAAAAGAACATTATGCTTGGGGTTATAGGACCCCGTACGGGTATGGGGAACTCGTACGGCTACTGGGGAGGACCCATATAGGTATGGGGGACTGTACGGGCCCTGTTTGGACCCTAACAGAACCTCTTTTCCCAATTAAAATATATCTATATAAAACAAGTTAATGTAAATGGAATTTCATTCAATACGGGTATGGCCCACCCATACGACCACCATAGGGGGCCTACGGGTGCCAGCAAGGCCCCGTATGGGTAAGGACCAGACCCAAAGTAGTTTAAATGTTAGATCAAGCAGAATACGCTAAAATGACAGGAAAAATAAATAGTAAGTCAGTCTCTTTGAAACTAAAGAGCGTACCCCTATGCTGTGAATCCACTTTGAAGTGATCCTCATATCGAGAGAGAGTCTAGCTAAAGCGATAGATTAGGACAAAGGTGACTTATGAACTATTTGGTGAGTGTTTGTGTGGACAGAACCTCCCCCTAATCCTAAAATGAAGCTAGAATGCTATAAAATGTGGATAAAACCTATTTAGAAAGGTTTTTCCCTATTTTTTCCCTTTTATACCCTGCCTTTAACTCATAAAAACTGCAAGAAATGAACTAACTGTAGTATAGTTTGTCGTATGAGTTGTTCTCCCATCAAAATGTGAGGCAAAGGCCTCCTTTTATAGCAAAAATCTAGCCCTGACAGCACTCATATATGGCTGATTGGTGCCAAATAAGTTATAATTGCAATCAATCAGGTTTGATTTGTCATGATTGCCATCCATATTGGTGGGAAGGACCCATACCGATCCCTCACGGGCGTACGGTTGGGGTGGATCCGTGCGGGTTAACCAATGGACCCGTACCTCCTGGTGCGACCTGTATGGGTCCCTAAAGGCAGTCTAGGTCCCCAAGCTTTGGGTAAACCTTTCTATGCAGCATTACGAACACCTCTTATGGATAACACCTATAGAAGATTGCATTATCTAGCTCTCATCATAGTTTTGTGAAAAGGAACGTTAAAAATCTAGTGCTCACAAACTACCCTTTGTAGGATCACTACAGATACAGATCTATATGATCTCATGACATGAGCGTGGTTCTAGGGATTACACTAATATTGATGATTTGGTGAGTCCCTTTCTTAAGGCAGATGACTTCTCCTCGATGGTGTATCCTTTTACTAAGGTGGATTAACTTTCCTTGGTAATATATCCTTTCTTAAGGTGGATGACTCTCCTGCTGGTGTATCTATTTCCTAAGGTGGATGACTTTCCTACTATTGTATTTGTTTCTTAAGACGAGTGACTTCTCCTCGGTGGTTATCCCTTTCCTAAGGCTAATTAATTTTCCTTGGTGGTCTTCTAGGGGGTGTATCCCTTTCCTAAGGTGCATGACTCTCCAGCTAGTGTGTCCCTTTCCTAGGGCGAATGACTCTCCTGATGGGGATTTGAATAACTTGTTAAGAGACAATAAAATATTGAGTTAGTTACTGCCTGAGATGACACATCTCGATTCTTGATTGACTTTGTGATGAACAAATTTTTTTTACTATGATCAACAATGGATATGCGTGGGTCGTGATTGGTTCCTGATGAAGTATAAACTGAGTTTAGACATGTCGGGTTTGGTCCAACATGAATCGGTGTGCCCCTGGGGGTTTATAACTGCTAGGGGTGATAGCCTTCAAACGACTAGCCTACTTTGGGATGGTGCCTCTCGTTTGATGGATTAGGTTGTTGGAGAGGAGGAGTCCATGAGTGATTTGGCTACTCAAGGAAGGGCACTCCTTGGACAACTTAGGTTCTGGGGAATGCCCCTAGAAATTTCTTTGAGAAGGTTTCGACTAATTAGGGGATATCACCCTTGAATAGTTTGCTTGATGGGGAAATGATTCATCCAATCAATTCAGTTGTTAGGGGTAGAGATTGACTCTTTGTAGGGATAGGGGGAATGACCCTTGAATGCACTCTTTTATTGGGGAACAAATTGGCTGGCACATAGAACTTGCCTTGTCTAACCTGCAGGGGAAAAACAAGTTGCATTAGAACATATTCTAAAACGGTGCGCCTTAATTCTTGATTGATTTTGTGAAAAACAAAATTTTTTGCCCCTTCAATCATGGATTAAGGCAAAAAGGGGTTTCTCCCCTAGTTAACCAAACAATGCTAAGTGCAGAGATGTTAGGTTGGTCCCAATTTTGCTTTAGTATGCCCCTGCTATTGGGGAGTGCTTGTTTTTCTTGAAATTTATTCGGAAAACTAAATTGAGGGCCTATATAGGTGGCGAAGTGGCCAAGGAGGGCCGGTGCCACTAATAAGGACCCGTACGGGTGGTATCGAGGGTAAACTTTAAAAACTGTAGACCTTTCTTATTCCTGCTTTACCAAAATTTCCAATTTCTGTCAATTTTCTGGCAATTTTCCAACCATACACAATTAAGACGTATAAAAAGATCCCAAACACTAGCTGAGGATTTGCCGAAGGTTGGCAATTCAGAGTTCCAGTGATGCCCAATTTTCGATCAGATATGCTTTTAGGGCTCGGAACTCTTTTCTCGGGCTCAGCCATACTTTGGAAGTGCATCTCATACCTTCCTCGTCTTCCAACGCTTCCAAATTTCAAGTAAGTGGCTCAAACCTTCGACTTTTCCATTTTTCAATTTTCTCAAATTTCTTTAATTTTTGATGGAATTAGGTTGAATTAGAGCCTTGAATTGATTCTTTGCATGTTAATTTACCCTAGGGAACCTTTAAGGTAGGTTTGGTTAGGCTAGAATTGCTTTTGGTGAATTTTTTGATTGTTTAGGAAAATTTCATTGAAGCTGTTGTTTGCAGGCAACCTGTCTGGTTGAGGATGACCCATACGGGTCCCATTTTTCACACGGGTACTCCTTGAGTACTCGTACGGGTCTAAGGCACCCATGCGAGCATTGATGCCTGGGATAGAATGCTGAAGTCTATGTTTTCTATACTTTGCTCCTAATTTCTAACATGTATGTTGTGTTTTAAACCCATTGTACTGTTGTTCTATCTGTTCAGTTCTTGTATAAGATAGTTGAGGCCTTAAGCTTCTATTAGAAGTGGTACAAAGAGATCTGTTCCACTGTGGACACCAAGCTGCTAGCCCGCATTAACTTTATTAGCTTCACTAATATCATCCGGGCCATTACTAAGGTGTTGAAGACCTTATCCCCCACTACTTTCTTGGCCTTAGTTGAGAGATGGTCGAAGATGACCCATACCTTCCATTTTGCTATCGGGGATGTCACCATTAGTCCCTTGAATGTGTGCATGCACATGGGGCTAAGCTGGGGAGAGGATGTCATCCTCTTCAACGTCTATGCTGATTACTTTTGCTCTCACCCCAAGGTGAAGGCGTACGTTGACAGGCTACTTGGGTTTCTTTCTGGCAGGAAGGACAAGCTCAAGTATAGGAATCTGCACACTTACTAGCTAGGGCAGCTGATCCTAGTCACGATGGAGAGGAGGGACCAATATGCTTGATCCTTTTTGCTGACTTTGCTTTCCATGGTCTTCTTTCTAGTATACTCGGGCAGCCTCAACTATGGCTTGCTCTCTACTGTGGAGAACTTATTTACTATACCAGGCAGGAACTAGTGCCGGGATATCCAAGCACAAATGTATTACGATCTCGATGTTAGGGTCCAAGCCTAGCTGGCTGAGCTCAAGCTTAGCCACCAACTCCTTATGGTAATTTTGAACTTCCTCTTCGTGCTTTATCTTTATTTAAACTAAATGGTGACTTACTTTGATTTGTTTTGTAGATTTAGGCATTCGAGCATTGATTCATCCCTAAGTCGGGTCTTTCAGGATAGCATAAGATGCCTCGTGTCACAGCGAGGTGGATGGGATAAAAGTAGTAGAACCCAGGGACTGCATTTGAGTATAAGGAGTTCATTCGCTAGTTATGCTCTAATCGAGTAAGCTTTTTACACCTTTCAATCATGTTCTTTCAATTCAACAACTTGTTCGTAAGAAACTGTATTTACAAAGTTATAGTGCTTACAATTTGTTTGCTTTTTACAGGTCATTCACGATCCATGGACTAGGATGGTCATCCAGATGAGGTGGACTATGGATGACCGCCGGTTTGTGATGGAGTCACTGCTCTCTTATGAGTGGTATTTTAGGGAGCAGGTTCGTGACTGGTGGACCATTGCCGTAGTGGAGATGACCATTCCTCCCTCTATGCCGATTGGGGTCTACTAGTCGCACCTGATGGCCGAGGTGGACCAGATGCTATACGTGCTAGGTGAGGGGGCCCATATGGAGTCGGTTGATAATTCCTATATTGACTTCATAGCGTCACCACTCCTCCAGCCCTACCAGAGGATCCATATAGATGACATCATCCTTGAGTTCCATTACAAGGACGACGATGGTGATGAGGATGGGGATGATGGTGTTGGGGATGACCGCAGGGGTTCCTTCGTGGTTTGTGGGACTGAGGGCATTACCATGCCCACTACTTCATCTTCTTAGGTATTCTTTCAACTTATCTTTGTAAATTCTCTTGTGGATAACACATGTAGAAGATTGCATTATCTAGCTCTCATCATAGTTTCGTGAGAAGGACCGTAAAAACTCCAGTGCTCACAATTGGTTAGAGAGTGCAAAGATGTAAATATGAAACTTAAATAGTATATTTTTAATAATTTCCCTTATTAATAGTACTGATTTTGTAAAATTTAGACTGTCTCTAATTTTTTTAAGAGATCTAAATTTTGTTACTTTAAAATTCAAAAAAAAATTATGCAAGTTAAGTAATGGCAATGGTTGGAACATTTCATAATTTTTTGTCAAGTGAAGCTATATTGTTAATGATGCTTATTGCATCAATGATTGAGCAAAAGAGATCACATATGTGAGAGTGAAGTGCATCACTTCAAATGACATTATTGGGGCATAACGATTTAAAACACTCACAGAATCAAGAGATGTTCAAGACCATAATAAACATAACCATGAGAACAAAAAACCGTGATGTGTTGATATTTGTGAGAGGTATATTATTGTTTACACAAATGACATAATATTTAAAGAACATTGCGTCTTCTGGTTAGCTAGTAAAATAAATATACATTCACAATGGAAAGTTCAAAGGTTGTAGACTACTTATCCTATGCAAATATTGACCGAAGAACATTTTCACCTTCGAATTGTGAAAATGTCAGTTTCATTTTTTTTCCAATTTTCATTCATGAAGGAGATTGTTGGAAATATGGCATATTGGATAATGTTGTATGTTATCTACTTTAAATTAAATTATAATAAGGAAAAACTATGATTTAAAAAACATTAAATAGGTTATTGTATTCTACTCTTCGGGAGCTTTCCAACAATATATTTTACACCTAAAACTTATTAAGGTGAATAAGAAATTGAAGTTCATAGGTTGAATGTTTGTCAGCTTTAGACGAGCTGAATCAGTGATATATTCACCAAGACAAAATTGTTTGGCTTTTTAATTTTTTCACTAATTTTTTTAAGGATTTAATGAATGTTAACTCCCTTCATCAGTAAAAATTTTCATAACATTCATCATAAATTTGGGTTTACAAAGGTTAATTCTCTTTAAACTAATTTAATGCATATTAATTCTATTTACCATATAAATACCCTATTTTTGTAACCTTCTTTTTACACCTTTCGTTCATTTTTCCACTCTTGATAAAATCCAGTTGAATCTTGTTTATTTGTTTAATTTGTATTTATTTTCGGTTTTCTATAGTAAAATTATTCATCACTATTTTCATTTATTTTGAAGAGCATGCTATGTTACAATACATTACATATCCAACTCACAAGATCACCAAGAAGGAAGCTACAACACACAAATTGCAACCTTAGCAGTTCACACGGATTGCCAACTTCAGCAATCAAGTTGCAGAAGTCTGTTAGAACATACTAACCAACTTTCCTACCTAAAACAATTGGTTTTAGCTACTATAAATAAAAATGTATATATCACAGTAAAGTAGAGCATTATTACTCATATCTGTAATCACAATTTCTCTCAATTCAATAATACTCACTAAGCTTAATTACGAGTTCTATTATGTCCTTCCCATGTTAATTAAATTTGTTCATATCTCTAAATACCAGATTTTATATGGTATCAGAGCTAGATAGTTTGAAAAAAGACAGTGTACTAAGATCTCAAGAAGAAGAAACTGCTAAAAGTTCAGATAAAATGGAAACCAATCAATCTTTTCTTGTGAATTCAAAGAATCCAGGTACAATCCTATGTATTTTTGAATGGGGAGAATTTCCTTCCAATGTTTTAAAAAGCGGTAGGCGCCATTTGACGATCAAGGGCCTCCGGCACCTAGGCAGAGTCTGGACAGGGACCTAGGTAGATTTATATTTTTTATTTTTAACTATTTATTCATATATAAAGAATTATCATATAATAAAATAATTAACAACATAATTAAGTTAATTAATTTTTACATAAAAGAGTTTAGGGTTTGGAAAAGACCCTGCTAGGCCCCGCCTAGACCGATTTTTGGAACACTAGCCTGCCTAAGTATGAAAAACTCCTCGGACGACCCAACTATTGAAAATCGCGGCAATGTTTTAAAAAATCCTGCCTAGGCGCCACCTTGTTCGATATTTAAAACACTACTTCCTTCAATGGAGTAGATCAATTTATATAGCCCTTATTACTAAAGACAAATTGTCTTACATTCAAGATGATGGTACAACACCTGAGAAAACATAACCAACTTGCAATATATGGCACAAGAATGAATGTATGGTCACCTTTTTAAAAAAAAACCCCCGGAGCAATAATGTGTCCCTCCAAAGAAAAAAGATTGGGGCAGGTAAAAATTATGGGGCGGATGCTCGAACCAGGTTGACATATCCGCTTGCCTACAAAACACCCACCCCCCTTTTCATTAAATTAAATAGGTTCTCAAAACAAGAAACCAAAGTGTACAAGTACAATAATAATATGTTCGGGTTTGTGAAAAGGCCCGAAACGGCGAAACAAAGCCTACGCCTATTCGAAATAAAAACAAACCAACATAAATTAATGTTGTCTCCATTGCCAAACTCCCCTTAAAAGATTAGCTTGTTCCACCTCTTCCAAATGCTCTAAGTAGATTCCTCGCTTGAAAAATGATTGCCATAGTATAAGGAAATCGTATCCCAAGTGAGGCATCACTAATAAAATACCAACCCAATGGAATGCCTGAACCCAAATCGGAAGACTTTCTTTACAAAAGATAAGACAATGATCAATGGTTTCTGAGAGTGCACAGAATGGGCATTTATCATCAACAATCGAAGAGCATCCATCCCAATTGCCCCAAATGAAATGATTAGCCACATCATCGACAAACATAGGAGCATTCATTAAATTTTGGTCCTGAAATAGAGAGGGACAAGATGTCGAAATCCATGTTTTTACTTCCAAACAATGTTGCTTCCCTGTAATATGCAAATTCCTTTTCCGAAAGGAATGTGATTGGCCATTGATTGCAAATGAAAAGCTACCCTTCCCTAATGGTAGAACGCTTCCTATTATATAGGGGAAATAGGTCTGGGAAGAGTGATGATAGAGGGATATTAGAGGTCCAGTTGTCAAACCAGAAGGAGCCTCCATTCCTATCACCCGTTCTCACCATCACTTGAGATGTGGAAAAATGCTAGTAATCATCATTAACAAAGCAATACCTCAATATACCTCCCCAAATATGAGACACATTTTTAGAATCAAGATGTACCATATCATGCCAATTCTTCGCGCCATAGCATTGAACACAAAGGATCGACCAAAGAGAATCATCATTTTGACAGCTAAGCCTCCAAATCCATTTAAAAAGTAAGCTTGCGTTGACAAGCTTTAGGTCACGGATGTAGAGACCTCTTAGGCATTGCGGTGGAGTGATTGCGTTCCAACTGACCTTGCACATTCCGTTTATGGTTAACTCCCCTCGCCATAAAAAATTATGCATTAGACGGTTTAAAGACGAAATCACCCCGGTAGGCATTCTAAAGATAGACAATAAATAAATAGGTAAGGAATAAAGAACTGACTTGATAAGAATAGTCCTTCCGGCATACGACATGCAGCTTCCTTTCCAGTTAGCCAATCTATTTTTGAACCTTGCAATCAAAGGATCCCAAACCAATTAGAGGGTGTTTTACACAAAACCACACACCCAGATAATTTACAGGGAATTTCTCGACCCGACAGCCTAGTGAATTTGCAAAGGGCGATAGCGAATTTTTCAAAGCATGATACCCCATAAGCGCACTCTTATGAAAATATATCCGAAACCCTAAAATTAATTCAAAACATCTCAGGATCCAAATATAACTTGGAATAATGGATTCATCGGCAGGTAGAAAACATAAAGTGCTATCCGCAAATTGAAGAATCGAAATATCAGGTAAAGAATCATCCAATTGAAACCTAGGTAGGATCCGTTCTCTAATACTGCAATAGACAAGTTGTTTTAATCCTTCTATAGCCAGTACAAAAATAGATGGGGATAGAGGATCCCCTTGCTTAATTCCTTTTCGAATGCGAATAGGTGAACTCGGTGAAATATTTATCAGAATAGAAGTAGATGAATTTTCCCTGCAACTTAATAGCCATGATATCCATTTATGATCAAAACCCATATTGGTCAAAATTGAGTCAATATATGGCCAAGATATGCTATCGAAGGCTTTATGGAAATCCAATTTTAGAACCAAGAGTTCGGGTTTCATTTCCTCCTAAACCCATTTACAAAGGAAAAAATTAAAGCCATCCGGTCCTGGGGCTTTATTTTCCCCACATGCGCTAATACACCGCCAAATTTTTTCTGCTGAGAAAGGGGCAATCAATGCTTCATTTCGAACAGGAGAGATAATGTTAAAATGCAGCTTTTAAGAGAGAGAATGGGATAACCATGTTTGCCAAAAATAGCTGATCATAATAGGCTCAAATGGCATTGGAAATTACCATTAAATCGGAGACCAATTCTCCATCAATGTCAAGCTGAGAAATCCTATTGTTGCGAAAATGGACAGAAGTTGTACGATGAAAGAATGAAGTATTACCATCACCCAGAAGAGTCTAATTGGCACGAGATTATTGATGTCTCAATTTTTCTAAACAACCATGATGTTCCTGAAATAAGGAACGAGAATAACACAAAGCCGTATGTTGCGCATAAGTAAGAGGCCTTGGAACATCACTAGAAGTAAGGAACAAGATCTTTGATTCGAAGGCTGAAATTTTTCTGTTCAAATCACCGAAATTGCCGTTGTTCCAGGGTCGAATAGTTGCATTTAATAAAGATAACTTGGCTGGAATATCAAAATTCAGGTTAGATATGTAAATGTTACGCCATGAATTACAAATGAACGGTAAAAAGGTGGCATTGTCCCACCAATAATTTAGGGACCGAAAAGGTTTCAATCCCCCAGCCTGAACCCCATATGATTTAAATAAAATAGGAAGATGATTCGAGAGAGTAGTGTCCAGAGTTGAAATGTACATAGCAGGCCAGAGATCTAATAAATCATTAGAAGCAAACCCTATCAATGAGCAAAAGGATATATTGTTATGCCAAGTATAATCACGACCCTGGAGTGGAAGATCCTAAAGCTCAATTTCTCTAGCAAAGTGTTGAAAAGTAGTCATAGAATGCAGATTCCTAGCACCTACACTCTCAGAGACATGTAATACCTCATTAAAATCACGACAGATCAAAATATTTTGTACATTATGAATGATTGAAAGGATGTCTAGCCACATAGTATTTTGATCCAAATAAGTGGTTGGGGCATAGATACACATTACATGAAAATCCAGTTGGAGCAGTGAAAACTTAATCAAAACCCATCTTACAGAAGAACTAATAACTGATCCCTTTAGAAGGACAAAATTCTATGACACTAGAATGCCCCCGAAAAGCCAGAAGACGGTATGTATTGGTAAGAAAAACCATTATGTCCCTAAAAACGATGAACTATTTGATCCAAAATAACCTCCGATTTTGTCTCTAACATCACGAAGAATTTCAGGTGATGTTTACGCACTTGAGAGAGAACTAAATTTTGTTTGGCCCTATTATTGAGGCCACCCCGACAATTCCAACAAATGAACTCTAACGACATAATAAAAATAAAAATACCGCATCACAAGATAGCTAGTTAATTAACTATCTTATCCATTACGTCAATGATAGTTACTTTGTCCTGACCCATGAATAATCCGAGTTTGTTACCCACTTCAAAGGTCAGATTTTTTTCCAATTATGGAGGTGGTCTCGATTGAGATAATATTATGACTCGATTCATATTCACAATTTCTGGGCCTAAAGAAATTGAATCCCTTTGTTGAATTGATCTAGCAGCCTGCCCGATCAGAACTACTTCCGTATGAGTTCTCCTAGATGAGTTCAAATTCGACAAACAAGGATAAGCTATAGTTTGGCCAACAAGAGGCCCATTAGTCACCAAATTCGATTTAGGAACCAAACTTAGGTTTAGTTCTAGCTCATTGGACACCTGGATGATTTGAATGTTTGTAAGTTGTGCTGGGTCACCTATTTAAGACTCTAAAAAGGGAAAAGTATCACCAAAATTTGAAGGATGTTTTGCTTGAGTCATAAGAAACCTTGGACAATGTTGGCAGCCAACACCTTGTTTGAGATTTGTATGTATCACGAATTCTTTTGAGCCAACCTGAATTTTTAACAATCGATTCATTGTTCCCAAGGGAATTGAGATAAGGCAAGAGATAACATCTACCCGGTCTGGTCTAGTACAATCAAAATCCAAGGAAACAAGATGCCCAAAATTGGAAGCTAATTATCCTATTAAGTTTTTGGAAATTAGGATCGGAGGAATTCCCATGAAGTCCATAAACATGATGCATTCAGTCGGTGCAAAGTTAGCTGATATTAGTTGTACCTCCTTGAATAGATGTTGCATAACTTTCCATTCTCCACCCACAAAATCAGTCATAGAAGTCCTGAAGTTAAATGAAACAATAACCTTATCGTTGCCCGCTGGCGCAACAAAGTCTATATCAAAGCCCCTATCACTTAGTAATTTGTAGGCATATCAAATATTGGAAATATTGATGAGAGAAGCTAAATAAGACTTATCTTTCCAAGGGGCCAAGTCTACAATGAGATCGTGGCCCCGAGACGGATTCAACGTATCACAGCCGGAATTGACCCCACGAGTTGCTTGATTATCTACGATGGATTCCGCAGTTAAAACATTAGGATCTGCAACCACATTTGCGTATGAATGATTTCCTCTTGGGGAGTTTTAGGACATAAATTTTCTCTTCGGGGTTGATTCCTAGCCAGTATGGTACCATGGTTCAAATTAGGTCGCTCAAATTGCCTCGAGTACTTAGCTCTAAAAGCTTGGAGTGGGATAACTCCGATGCATATCGAGTTGAGTCTGTATAGAACATCATGGATTGGCCGAGAACCTTCAGTTGTTAAAAATCCAAAATTTAGATTTTTGCTTTCTTCTTCCTTGCGATGCAGAAAGAACCAGATATGCCATATTTTCGAAAGACCCTTCTCATAGAGTCGACCCCATAAGAGTTTGGGAAGTTTTCAAAATAAAGTATCATGAGTGAGGTGGGTTATGGAATCAACTAGTGAGGTTGGGGCCGGTGGTGAAGGGGGTGTTGGGGATGGCGACGATGATAGGCGCGGTGGTTGGTGATGGTGGTAGGCGCTACTCACCTAGGGTTAGGGTTTCTCTCCATCTCTACTCCCTATTGGTGAAACTGGACTCAAATTGTATAGTCACCTCTTGGATTTTAAATTCTATGACTAATGAATTTTCAAAAGCATTCATGTACAAGATGTACCAGATCAAAAGAGAAATTAACCTGTTAACACATGGTAATAATTCTTCCATTATATTCTACACTGAGCTCAGAAAATTATGGGATGAGATAGATTTGCTGAGAAAACTTCCATCTTGCCATTGTGGAGCAGCAGCTGCTAGTATTTGCAATGTAAGTAAAAGAAAGATGGATATAAATGATGAAGATAGATTGATACAGTTCTTGATGGGACTTAATGAGGGATATGAAAGTGTTAAAAGCCAGATTTTATTGGTAGACCCATTGCGAAGTATAAACAAGGTGTATTAGGTGATGCAAAGGATTCCAAAGCAAAGGGAAGTACACATTGATCAACCAATTGAAACAGCAAATTTGATTGTAAGATTCCAACAGAGAAATAACTATCAAGGAAATAACTATAGAAGTAACAGATCTAACAGTCATGGTGGGAGATTCACTAAGAAAGAGTGAAGGAAATGCACTCATTGTGGCAGCATAAATCATACAAATAATACTTGTTTTAAGCTCATAGGCTACCTAGATTGGTATCTTGAGGAGAGAAGGAAGACTAACAAAGTCTATATGGCTGATGATGTAGATAATGAACAAGAAGAACATAATGAATATACTGAAGAGAGAAGACTGACAAATACAATAAATTAAGGTGCTATACCACCCTAATAACTAAACTTCCTCATTCAAGAAGTATATAAGATGATGAAGGGAAAAACATTGCTAAGACTCCACTAACTAATACTGGAGGAGAAGATTTTACAGCAATTGCAGGTTTCACAAGTAATGATCGTAAACATTACACTAATAATGATATGGTGGATTGGATAATAGATAGTGGATCAACATCCCATGTGTGCTCATGTTTATCTTTACTTTGGAATGTTAGGCAGATTCAAAATCAACATTTGGTTTATCCTGATTGATGGTAAAAACAACAAGCGAGTAAGATCGGTGATATAAGTTTGTAGAATAGATTAATTTTTAAGGATGTACTGTACATACAGAATTTTCATTTTAATTTGCTATCAGTGGGGAAAATTGGTAACTGACATAAAGGTTACCATAAATTTCAACCCTAACTACTGATGTATATTGGCCTTGGATAGACTGAAGGTTTTGGTTGTAGCATGGAAGATTAGTGGAATATATAATAAACTTACCGAATCCTCTTTTCACATAAATGTTTTGTAGAAATTCTTTATTCCTTTACATAGTAGAGAAGTAGATAATGTGTCATGTAATTGGCATAAAAGATTGGGTCATGCATATGTAGAAGCCCTAACTCATGTCATTGTAATAAACTTCATTGTAATAGCTTAGATTGTACCACTTTTCATTTGGCAAAATAATGTAGAATACCATTTGAAAGAAGTGAAATAAAATATAAAAAGTTACTGCAATTTATTCATGTACATTGGCGGGGACCCTATTATTTGAAATCTACTAATGGTGCTAATTACTTCATCACTATAGTGGATGATTTCACACTGGCTATTTGGGTTGTACTTCTACAAAACAAGGCCCAAACTATTTCTAAAATTAGAATTTCATTGCAGATTATAGAAACACCGTTTAACACAAGAGTTTAGATCATGAGGGTGATAATGGATCTGAATTTGCGAACAAATATTGCGCTAACCTATTTCAATCCAAGGGGATAACACACCAGAAAAGCTGAGTTTATACTCTTCAGCAAAATGACAATGCTGAGGTTATACATACAGCTATTAGAAATAGTTGAAGCACTCATGTTCCAAGCTAACATGCCAAAGAAATATTGGAGTGAAGCTATACAGATGGAAGTTGCTATTTGCAATGTACCGCCATGCAAAATGCTAAAGTGGAAATCACCACACTTCTTGTTATATAGAGTTAAGCCTAAATATAACAACCATAAAGTTTTTAGGTGCATGTGTTTTTACGCAGACACAAAACCTCGCAAGGACAAGTTTGATCCTAAAGCACATGAAGCAGCTCGTCTAGGTTTTTCACCTGGACACAAAGGCTGGAAAATACCTGATGTCAACATAAACAAGATAGTAATTTCGAGGGATGTAGAGGTCCAAGAGTTTATCTTCTCATTTTTCACTAATAAGAATATTTATATATCACCAAAAGGCAATTTAGAACATGGAAACACAAGAAAAACTACAAAGTCTATAAGGCAAGCTAATCATGAACCTAGGGTGACCAATGATGGGAAAGAAGAACTAGGAGAAAGCCCATATGGTTAAATGACTATGTCACTCAAGCTGTCAATGTACCATCTCAACATACAACATTTATTAGTAAAGTTCATATGTCAAAAGAATCAAGGAACTACAATAAGATGTTTAAGATCCCAAGTGGGTTGCAACAATGGAGGCAGAGTTACAAGCTCTAGATTACAACTCAAAATGTATTACGATAGAAATACCATCTAGGAAACAAACAATTGACTCCAAATGGCTATATAAGATAAAATACACAACAAGTGGAGAGGTGGATAGGTTCAAAGATAGGCTGGTTGCAAAGGGGTATAACTAGTAATTTGGAATTGACTTCCATGACAGTTTTAGCCTTGTTGCAAGGGCAGCTACAATCAGGCTACTAATTGCAGTTGCAATAACAAATAGAAGGGAGCTACACCAAATAAATAATAATAATGCCTATTTGCATGGGTACCTTGAGGAATAAATTTATCTCAAGCCACCACAGGGTGTAAAAATTATTTAATATAAATTATTATGGCTCGTGTGTATTATGGTTTCCGATTTAATAATTATATGTACCTTTATATGATGGTCGCAAAACCATATGAATATTAAATCGGATGAAGTTTAAATTCTCTTCCCTCTATGAATAAATTGACATAAAAGTAAAGGATTGATGTAAAGGTATAATGCATAAATTAATGAGCATTGGAGAAGTTATTTGTTATATATAACTAATTAATAATAATCATCGTTTTCAATTGGTTAATTAATTAACATAAGTGTTTGTCATATAATATGACATTAAAAAATAAAAACTGGTAGAATAGGAAGAAGTTGTACATAAGGAATATTAAATAGATAATAACTATCTTTTAATTTTCTATTATGTACATATAAAGGGAAACAATATTGGACAAAAAATAAGTGACAAAAAAGTAGGGACCAATAAAGAAAATGAAAAGCAAAAATACGATGGATTCTTTTTATGGATGGAATGTAGAGTTTTGGTCCATTTATTCAACATGAAAGTTGTCATATAAAGGGAAAAGAAATGAAATGTTAATTTCTTTTCATTATCAGTTGAATGGCTTTGTCACGCCCAATTATAAAAAAATTTCAATCCTTTGTTCTCTTTTCATCAACAGGTCGATTGTAAAAGTAGAGGAGAAGGAATGGTACAACTTCTCCAGCATGGTTTATTGCATTTTAAGGTACGCTTCCACTTAATAGTCCATTTACTGTATTTATCAATCAATTCTAAACAAGTCGGTCTTGGGTTTTTATCCCAAATAAATTTTATGCCTTACAGTTGATACTGGTTTCATCATCGAAATCATTACAAGATTATAAAATTGCTTATAATTGATATCCGAGCCATCTTGTCCCAGGATTGTTTGTATGAAAGTTTGATTGAATTATGGTTCATGAGAAAGTTTTAGAGATTTCAAATTTCAATGGATATTGGGGAAATTAAAGTTGTTTTTACCATATGATTGAATTATGGGTATTGGATCAAATGATTTCACAAGAAATTTTGAGTTTTCTTAATTAAGAATTAATTAAATTATTTTTTGTATTAGTTATATTTCTTTCATTATAATTAAGAATAGTGAAAAGAAGATAGTATATTTCTTTGTGAATAAATATAAAAGTATAAATCTGTTTCTTTAATTAAAGTTATTTTTATCATTTTTATTCAATGAAAAGTTTAATTGGATAAAATAAAAGAATAAGAATAGAAAGGAACATAATAGATATCAAAATAAAAGAAAATAAAAAAATATAAATGAAAGTTATGAACAGAAAACATGAAAGTAAAGAATTCATTTGGGATTTTTCTCGTGAAAATAAAGACATGCAATAGTATAAATTTCAAACTTTAGGGTTATGTTGGTTAAATGTATATTTAATGTGATTATGGTTCAATTCAAATAAAAAAGGAATGTTTTTTTATTTAATATTAGGGTATACTTATATACATTTGATATAAAAGATTAACTCTAATTATTTTGTATGTTTTATTTGTGTATAAATAATTATAATAATTAAATTTGATATTATGGTTATCAATAAGAGATTAAAGATTAAAGGATAATTATGAAGTGGTTAATTGAAAAGTTGTCAATTAATTAAAGTTACAGTTTAATTGACATTTATGAGCTTTTTAATTAACCAATTCTAATAACTGTCATATATTTTTGGGAAATTGTATAAAATGCACCCTTATGGCATTTGTATTTATAAAATGTACCTTTTTAAAACCTATTTATTATATACCTTTTTTTAATAGACTAATTTATTCTTTACACCCACTCCAATTTCTAGTTATTTTAGAAATTCCTATTTTGTAGGAGATCACGATTTGATTATCTTGCAGCATTTAAATTCCGATTTCTTCCCTTTCTTATTTTTTATATTAATGACTAATTCAAAATCTAATTTCTTTCCTGTCTTATCTCTGATTTCTTTCCGTTTACTTTCCGATTTATTTCTTCCCTTTTGATTTCATTCCATTCAATGTTCAAAATTTGATTTCTCTCCTATCTCAATTTTGATTCGAATTGATTCGTTTTTTTATTCCTTTTCGATTTTTATTTTTAAATATTCAAAATCTGATTTCTTTCCTATTTGATTAGAATTAATTCGTTTTTTATTCCTTTTCAATTTCTATTTTCCCTTTCTTTTCTATTTCTTCCTTTTAACGCCTGCAACAACCATTTTTTCCGATTCTGAAGTGTCCATTTTATCCGATGTCAGATTGTCATGAAGTACCCATTGTGAACACAATCATATACTATCAACCGTATATGGATATATAGTACTTGATACACAATTGTTAAATCCCATATATTATTATGTAAATGTTCTATATACTGATATACACCACATGCATAAATGAAACTGTATATTGTTAACCGTATATTGATATACAATTCTTCTAATACTATTCAAGTGTGCATAGTATCTTTTAGGGGCATGCACCTATACTGTACACCGTTACCAAAAGGGTTCATTTTACCCACCCTAGGGTTTTAGTATTGTCATGCAGCAATACTGTACATGCGTGCACAATATCTTTTAGGGGTAGGCATCTATGCTGTGCACGCATGTACAATATACGGTTGATAGTATGCAATTCCATTTATGCAAGTAGTGTATATCAGTATATAGAATATTTACATAATAATATACAAGATTAAACAATTGTGTATTAAGTACTGTATATTGCTAATAGGCATTTTCTATCCAGACTGTTATCAGAAAGGCATCTGTATATCAGCTGTATACAACAAAAATGGTTGGTGATAGAATCTGGAAGTTGAATTGATGGTCCACATGGCAGGGCGTCAAAGTGTATATCAATATACAAATATTGATATAATCCCCCCTTTTCTCCCTTTATATAATCCCCCCTTCCCTTTCCCCTTTCTCCAGTTCACCAATTTCTCTCTCTGCTACTACTATTTCACTCTCCCTTTCTCTCTCTAAGATTCTCCGATTTCAAAATCGAACCTCTAAATCAATCGATGAAGCAGTTCCGGTGCACGGAGAGGCGATCCGGCAGCAGAAATCTGGTTCTGGTGGGGATCTGGGCGACGATACACAGATCCGATCCAGCAGTTAACTGAAGTGTGGGGGAGGAAAGCAGCAACGTGTAGAAGGTCAAGCATCTCACCGCGGAGCTTATTGGATTGGCAGTCAACGAGAGCGAGTTCGTCAGTCAAGTCTTGGGTGAGGATAGTTTGAGCGACGGCCATTGCCGACGCCGTTGACGGAGATTTTGGTTTGACCTTTGGAAGAAGAATGGTAGCTAGAAAATAGGGATTTCAAATTGGTAATGGTAGCTATAAAATAGGAATTTCAAACATATTACTATCTAATAAAATCGGATATTTTATAAATATGTTGCAGAGAAAGTGCTTTTTGTTAATTAGCTATTTCAATTCTTTAAATTATTATCTTCTATAGGTGCATTCCCCTAAGTTACCCTATATTTTTATATATGAAATTAAATTATATAAAAAATTTATAATGTAAAGCGGTAGTTAATTATATTTAATTGAACAATAATTACCCTCTTATGAAACGTCTATTTATTAATTATGTATATATGCGGTTAATTAGTAGTGAAAACAAACATAATAGGTAACTGTCTTTTAATTAACTAATTAATCCATATATATTTAACATATAAATGAAAGTGCAAGAGATAGAAAATAAAACTATGGACATTATAGAAACGTGAGTGAGGGAAAATAAATTAGATGATTTTTGTTTTCTTTGTTTCTAATTATGGTATTAAAGGCTACAAAAGTTAGAGAGAGCAAAAGGAAAACGGAAAGACATTAGAGAAAGTATTATGGTTTCTATTTCTCTAATTATTGTATTCTTTTTATCTTGTTCAACGAAGTGATTTAATTGAACATAAAGGTATAAAACATTTGATACAACAAAGCCTTTAGTGAGTTTTCTTTTTTCTTAATGAAAGGAATTCATCTGATTAAATTTATGTTTATGACAAGTGTAATGTAATTGATAATAGCATGAGCTTAAAACACGTTATATAGTAATTGACATATGTGATAAGATAAGTTACATGAATGAAAGTATACATGATTAATGTCATGTAATTTATGACATGTAAGAAATATATTACTCCCTCCATCTCTTTTTACTTGTCTTCTAACACATTTCACACTTTTTAAGGAATCAAGTAATTAAGGTAAAAAAAATATTATTTTACCCTCTAATTAATATTTATTTTTCACTCCATTGCAATTAATGATAATAGGACAAATGATGGTATGATTGGAAAATTAATCCAAAAAGTGCCTAGATAATTGAAAATGATAAGTAAAAAAATATTTGAAAAAGTAACTAGAATGCCTATTTTAAAAAGATGACGGGAGTATAATGTATAATTAAATAAATTATATTACATAATTATATATACTTACATGAACTAAATAATAAGAGTTGATAATTGTTCATGTAAGTGTCAATTATGGTTAAATGGCAACTAAAGTTTTTGATATTTTGATTTATCTCATAAAATTTTAAGTGCATAAATGAATTGTTTATTGTATGGAAAATATTTTAGTTACCAAAGTGAGAATGTTTAGTTTATCTAAATATTTAAGAATGCATATTAATGGTCATATATAAAAGATTCAATTAAGTTTATATGACAATAAAATATTCAAATTTATAAATGTTTAATGTATGGTGGGTATGTTAGTTACCAAAGTGGTATTGCCTTATTTGATTAAACATTTTGATAAGGATTGTATATATTTAAACATTTATTGAATCGAGAGCATGTTAGTCCCCAAAGTGGCCTCGTTCCGTGTAATTAAATGTTTGAATATGGTTGGTTCGATTGTCTTAGTGGGAGGGATGCTTGATGACATAAAAGATTTACTCTATACAATTGAGATTATTAATCACAACACTAGGAGATTACCCAAAGGTAGATAATTGCTTGTGGTTAACGACATTACGAGATTTTATTGTTGTATGTATGTTTAACACGTATATTCTGCCTAAAGGTGCTTTACGTGTTAATAGGAACGTAATGAAATAAAATCAATTATTTGATTAAATTTACAACATCAATGACAATTTAAGGTTATGTATTTAATTTTCTGCCTAAAGGTAATGTTAAATACATAAAATGAAAGTCAAAGCATTAAGGAAAGTAATGTAAATTACGGAGGTCAATATATGCACTGAAATGAAATTCCTATCAATGGTATCTTAGGTTTAACAATAACACTATATGTTACCATTGTGGATATATAAGAAGGTCAGTAAGAGTTAGTTCTATATTTTAACGACCTGTTTTTTGTCACCTATGTTATATGATGGATATTATCCGAGAGGGAAATGGAGTAATATAATGAAAAAGTGGGAGCAAGTTGTCATTGCTACTTCCACTACGGATGTTGAAATTGTGGCATACTTTGAGACCACGGTTCTATGATCGTAGTTGAGGAGTTTAATCTCAAGTACATGAATAGTCGATATAACAGCAAACAATTGAGATTGTATTACAATAATTCCACAACAGTCTTCTTTTGAAAGAATGACACGTATTGTAAGGGTGTGAAACACATGAATGAAAGTACTTGATATAAAAGAAGTGCAAAAATGCAAAGTGTCAAATGAGCATATCGAAATAGGATCGACTGTAGAGAATTGCTAACGAAAGGTTATTGGCTGAAAACATTTATTGGCCATGTACGGAATATGAACATTATAGAAAAGTTGTGGTTAGCATATTGAGTTGTATATACAATAAAATTTTTAGCTCAATTTAATCGTAATGACACTTTTGGAATTCAATAAAAGTTCATTTGCATATTTAATTGTTATCCAGTTTAGAGTTGTGCATTAAAGTTTATTTGGGTGCGATAATATTATAGTTATATATTTAGTAACAATAAAATATTTGTTACGTTAAAGTGAGCAATAATGTAATGTTTATTGCATAATAGTATAACTGGAAGTTAAAATGATTTATTGTACATGGAAGGGAATGAGACAACATAAATAACCTGTAACCGCCATGCCTCAGTTGTTTTAAATCTTGTAAAGGTTATATACGTGTTTAAAGTTTGCAAATTAAAGATGACTCGTATACATACTTGCTTCCACATGTACCAAGTGGGAGATTGTAAGATTATATAATATAATCATTGTGGCCCATGTATGTTATAGTCCTCGATTTAATGATTATATATAGTTTCGTATGATGGTCGCAAAACCTTACGAACATTAAATCGGATAAGGTTTAAATTCTCTTCCCTCTACGAATAATTGATATAAAAGTAAAGGATTGATTTGAAGGTACAATGCATAAATTGATAAGCATTGGAGAAGTTATTTGTTATAAATAGCTAATCAATAATAATGGCCATTTTCAATTGGTCAATTAATTAACATAACTATTTGTTAATTAAGTGTCATATAATATGACATTAAAGAATAAAAACTGATAGAATAGGAAGAAGTTGTACATAAGGAATATTAAATAGATAATAACTATCTTTTAGTTTTCTATTATGTAAATATAAATGAGAAACAACATTGGGCAAAAAAAATAAGTGACAAAAAAATAGACCAATAAAGAAAATAAAATAAAAAACACGATAGATTCTTTTTATGGATGGAATGTAGTGTTTTTGGTCCATTTATTCAACATGAAAGTTGTCATATAAAGGGAAACAAATGAAATGTTAATTTGTTTTCATTGTCAGTTGAATGGTTTTGTCATGTCCAATTATGAAAATATTTCAATTTTTTTGTTCTCTTATGATCAAGAGGTCAATTATAAAAGTAGAGGAGAAAGAACGATGCAAGTTCTCCATCATGGTTTATTGCGTTTTAAGGTACGCTTCCTCTTAATAGTCTATTCACTGTATTTATCAATCGATTCTAGACAAGTGGGTTTTGGGGTTTGATGGATGTCGAATCCACAAAAAATAATTCCTATTTTTCCGGTTAATATAAATTTGTAGTATCAGCTAAATAGGGTCGAATCCATAGAGACCAACACAATCAATTCTTTGATAAACAAAGAAAAGCAAAAAAATTCAATGATATAAAGTCCTTTAAATGAAATTGTTTCTCTGGCTTATGTTGGATTGATCATGGAGGAAAAGATAGTCTTACCTTACGACCAATTGGTTTAACTAAATTGATTCATCAATTACAATTAAGTATCTTTTGCTAAATCAGATTATAAACACAAAGCATGCAATTAATCCCTTAACTTTGTGATAACCCCCTACCCAACATACAAGATTTAAGCAAAAAATTAGCATTTAGATATGAAGATCCAATTCCTACCAAATTATGATCACCCCGCATGAAATAATTCGTTAGACTCAACTACAACCACGAATCCCAGCAATCCGTTTGTTACCTCAAATCAATAATAAAAACATCAGCGACTTTATAAAAGAATAACAATATATTATTCAAGAAATAGAAGTCAATAGATCCTTCTTGAAAATAAAACTCAAATAATAATGAAATATAACAGATTGAGAAGTTAAGAATTGAAGATAGATATAATTAAAATAAGTCCCACAATCCAAATATAGCCTTGAAATAAACTTCACCGAAAAAAAAGAAAATTAGCTACTCATAATTTGAAAGAAAAATAAAATTGTCATAAAAAAAAAGGAAGAACAAGAACGTTTGGTCACTAGGACCAAAACAAGAGATTGTCCAATTAGAGCAACAATCCTCCCTATTTATACTAAAATAAAATCTTATCTAAACAAGAAAAAGATATCATCATTAAAATAAAAGACTAAATAAAAAGGTAGATTTTTCCTAAATAACTGAATGGGGAAAAGATAAAATAGGAATAAAATGTAATATAAATATGAAAATCTTTGTCATCATCTACTAGGAAAGATCATCCTTTTATTCCAATTTTGCTCCGAAACGTGCCAAAATGTACCAAACTTGCCAAATCAGCCAAAATATCATTCATAACCTAAAGAAGTACAAAATCATCATAAAGTCAGCAGCAAACCATTCAAATAATTATATGAAATAGGCGGGAAACAAGTCAGATTCACGAGTTATCAGGGTTTTATCCTGAATAAATTTTATGTCTTTCACTTGACACTGATTTCATCATCAAAATTATTACGGGATTATGTTATTGCTTACACAAGGATATTAGAAGGGAATAGAAGGACATGTATACAGACTTGTCAAGTCCTTGTATGACCTGAAGTAACCTGGGAGACAATGGCACAAAGAGCTTTCTAAAAAGCTCATTTCATATGGTTTCACTAGATCATAACATGACTATTGTTTGTTTACAAAAGGAACTGCTCAATCATTCACTACATTAGTCATATGTGTAGATGATATATTAATCACTGGGTCAAGCATTGCAGAGATTGGCAAGGTCAAGGATTACCTACACACTCTATTCACCATAAAGGATGTTGGTCATCCATCCTACTTCCTAGGTGTAGAGCTGGCTGGATTGGACACGGGAATTTATATTTCATAAAAAAAATGCATCTGACACATTGCATGATGCAGGATCAACAAATACCAACATAGTTTACAGCCCATTTTCTAATGACATTACCCCTCTAGCAAATCTTGATATTACATGAAAATCATTGGAAGACTATTTCACTTAAGCTTCACAAGACCTGATCCCTCTTATGCTACACAACAACATAGCCAATACATGTCAAGCCCTTGCTAACACCACTATAAAGAAACAATTCATGCCCTAGAGTACTTAAAGGGAACCGTGATCTATGGTATGTTCTACCCTACTAACAGTGATTACACATTAATTGGTTTTTATGATGCATATTGGGGAAGGTGTAAAATCTCAAGAAGGTCACTTACAGGCTATTGTATATTCCTTGGCAGATCACTCATTAGCTTCAAAACAAAGAAACAATCCATTGTAAGTAGATCTATAATCTGAGTACAAAAGTATGGGACATACTCGTTGTGAGTTAAAATGGATTAGTAGCCGGATAAAAGACCTTCAACTGATCATTCCATTACCTATTAATCTTCATTGTGACAACTAAGAAGCCATCACAACAGCCAAGAATCCAGTCTTCCATGAAAGGTCTAAGCATGTGGAAATAAACTGTGACATCATCCGTAGATACATTGACTCTGGGTTTATACATACTCAATATGTGAATTTAGAAGATTAATTAGCATATCTCTTCACCAAACCAGTTTTAGCTTCTCAAATGGGACCAACCTTGTAGAAGATGGGTTTTATTCAACTTGTTCACGGTTCAACACAAGTTCATAGTGAAGGGGGAGTGTTATGATGCATTACAAATATAGCTCATAAGATCACCAAGAAGGAAGTAGCATCACACATATTGCTGTTGGAGAAATGTAGAGGAATTATGGAATGGAATTATAGAATATTGATAGAACAAAGAACACTCTTATTTCATAACAATAGCTCTCATTGTCACTTTATGCACACTTCACTCTAATTAGAACTTACTTTTATTAGATTGAAGAAATGATTTTATTTTGTGATTTTTTTTGGGATGATTACAAATGGCAAATCAAAGCATTATTTATAGGCTTTACTAAATGAAAGTAAAAGAAATGCATTTATTATTTCTTTGAGTAGGGTGGAAGAAACTTGGGATGGGAAGCAAGACTAATTCTTGGAGTGAGGAGAAAGTATATTCTTGGAGTGGGGATTAAGTTTAATTAATTTATTTATTTCAACACTCCCCCTTAAACTTAATTCTCGGTTATTCTAAATGTTGCTCGCAATTGATTGAACACATCGTATTTCAGTGGCTTCGTAAAAAATCCATGATTTGATCTTGCATTTTGACATACTTTAGTGTCACCTGCTTCTGTTCAACGCATTCTCTAATAAAATGATATCTCATGTCATTGTGCTTACTCTGATCATGAAACATTGGATTTTTTGCCAATGCCAAGACTAACTTGTTATCGACAAAAATATTAGTTGGATCTTGTGGTATCATTTGAAGTTCCTTCAAAAATTGTCGTAGCCATTTCGCATGACATACACAAGAGGTTGCAGCAACATATTTACCTTCGCAGGTTGACAATGTCACAATTGGTTGCTTCTTTGAACTCTAGGTGAACACTGTGTCACCAAGAAAAAATATGAATCTGCTAGTGCTTTTTCTATCATCTTTATAACTGGCCCAATCACTATCACTATACCCAACTAATTTGAATTCATCAGATTTTGAATAATGCAATCCAAAAATTAGTCATACCTTTAACATAGCAGATTATCTATTTGCTGCATTCTAATGAGACTCCTTCGGTGCCTCTATGTGTCTACTCACCAGTGCAATTGCATACAAAATATCCGGCCTTGTGCACGTCAAGTATATGAGACTCCCGATCAGACTTTAAAAAATTGTCGGGTTTACGATGACTCCATCTTCAACCTTGACCAATTTCAAATTGCATTTTACCGAAGTATTGACAGGGTTGCAACTTTCCATCTTCAATTTCTTCACTATCTCCCTAGCAAAGCCACTTTGAGAAATAAAAACTTTATTATCATTTTGATTCACCTTAATGCCAAGATAATATGACATCATACCAATGTCAGTCATTTCAAATTTGTGAGTCATCATCTTCTTGAAATCATCGAACATCTGAGGATTGTTCCCACTAAAAATGAGATCGTCCACGTACAGGCAAACAAGCAACATATCTCCTTCTTTCGCTTTCACGTAAAACGCATACTCATATGGACATTTGACAAACCATTCTCTTGAAAGTGTTTGTGACTATTCCAAGCTCTCAGTGCTTGCTTGAGTCCGTACAATGCCTTCTTCAGCTTTAACACTTTGTCTTCATGGCCTTTGACAATATACCTAGGCAGTTGTTGAATGTAGATCTCTTCCTCTAAGTAGACATTTAAAAATGCTGACTTGACATCCATTTGGTGGATCTTTCATCCATTTTAAGCTGCAACTGAGATCACCATTCTGATGGTCTCCATTCTTGCAACAGGTGCAAACATTTAATCATAGTCGATATTGAGTTTTTTTTATTATAGCCCTTTGCAACTAGCCTTGCTTTCTGTCGAACGATTTTTCCATTTGCATTCTTCTTTGCCTTGAACACCTATTTGACTCCTATGGTCTTTTTCTTAATTGGCATTTGGTCAACTCCCATATCTCGTTCTTCTCAATTCGGTTGATCTCTTCTTCCATGGCTTTTCTCCAATTTTCATCTTAGCCTCACCAGTGTCAATGGGCTCACTTTTAATGAGATGACAATAGAGAGTTAATTCTTCACCAACTTCTCTAGTGCCATCATAAAGATCTTCGATTTAGCAAAACTTTCTCGGCCTTTATCTAGGACTTTCACGTTGATCATCTTCTTGTTCGGGAGATGCAATTGAAATAGCATTGCTTGTTGATGTTGTGGTTAGTTCCTCCGCATCACTATCATTTCTTTCATCCATGGGAAAAGCATAAAAACTATAATTCTTCTTATTATCATTCCACTCCCAGACTGCTTCCTCGTCTATAGTCACATCCCTACTGATGATCTCCTTTCTCGTGTCAGGATCGAACATCTTGTAACCTTTTGAAAATTCTGAGTATCCAAAGAACAAATATATTTTACTTTTCACGTCCAGCTTTCTCCTTTCTTCGTCAGCAACATGGACATATGCAACACTTCCAAAAACACTAAAATGAGAGATATTGGGCTTTCTCCAACTCCATGCTTCTTGGGGTGTCAAATATGAGACACATGTTGTCGGGGACTAGTTCAAAATGTAGACCGCACAATCCACTACTTCTGCCCATAACTCTTTAGGAAAAATGTTGCTCTTTAGCATGCTTCTCACCATATTCATCATTATTCTGTTCCTTCTTTCAACTACACCATTTTATTGTGGCGATCTTGGGACTGATAGAAAATAATGGATTCCATGATGCTCATGGAATCTTTTGAATTCATTAGATGTGAATTCTCCCCCTCTATCGAATCTTACAGCTTTGATGTAATAGCCACTTTCTTTCTCCATTAATGCCTTGAACTTCTTGAAAGCTCTGAAAACTTTTGACTTCTCCTTCAGAAAGTAAACCCATGTCTTCCTGCTATAATAATCAATGAATAGCAAGAAATATTTGTTGCCTCCCAATGATGTTGGTGTCATTGGTCCGCAAACATCGGTATGAATGAGTTCAAGGGGGTCTTTCCTCTCGACATGGACTCCTTTGGAAAACTAGTTTTGGATTGTTTTCTAACAAGACATCCTTCACAAAGCTGATAGGGTTTATCAATCGGGGGAAGAGCATGAACCATCTTCTTTTGGCTTAGAAATTTCAAACCTCCAAAATTGAGATGCCTGAATCTCAAATGCCAAAGCCAATGAGAATCCTTCACACAAACTTTCAAGCACTTAGCAACATCCGTCTTGATGTTGAGAGTGAACATCTAATTTTTTTATGTCGGCACACTTGCAAGAAGCTCCTTCTTCTCATTCAATAGCACCATCTTTCAGTTCATCATGTGAACTTGGTAGTTTTTCTCCAGCAGCTATCCCAAACATAAAATGTTACTTTCATGTTTGGAACAAAAATAACATTATCGATAAACTGGTGCCCTCCATTCTTTAAGTGAATCACAATGGTTCCTTTTCCTCGAATAGGAACTTTTGACGAATCTCCAAAGATGACATTTCCACTGAACAATTTATTCAGTTCTACGAATATCTTCTCATCACCGCACATGTGATTGCTTGCTCCATTGACAAGATACCAAATGTTATTTTCTTGACTATGATCACCTTCACAGGTTAGTAAAACCATTTCGATTATTTCCTCATCTTGGATGTTGTTGGCTGTCTCCTCTACTTGGTTTGAAGGGCTCCAACATTCTGTTGCATAGTGGCTAAATCTATAGCAATTGTAGCATTGGATATTGGACTTGTCACGTCCATAATTTTGTCTCTAATTTCTTCTTCCTCTTCCTCGTCCATACCTCTGCCTCTTGTGGACAGATTGCTTTCATCATTTCTTCCAAATTATTGATTTCTACCACATCCTCTTCCTCTACAATTTCCTCCACGACCTCTACCAAGTCCTTGTCCATAATGACTAGGATCTCGTCTACTTTCTCCTTTGAACGAAGCCTTTGCTGCCAAGTCTTGTTCAATAGACTCCTCTTTTGTTTATTCAGCCTTTCCTCATGAGCTTGCAATGAGCCAACAAGTTCATCAATGGTCATTGCACTTATGTCTCATGACTCTTCTACGGCCACTACTATGTAATCAAACTTTTCTAGTAGCGACCGTAGAATTTTTTCTACAGTTCTCAATTCATCGAGCTTTTCTCCATACTGTCGCATTTGATTGACGATAGATTTTACTCGTGAGTAATAATCAATAACAGCTTATGTTTCCTTCATATTCATCATCTTGAACTCCCCTATCAACATTTGCAATCAAATTTTCTGTACTTTCTCCTCTCCTTGAAGAGAAACTCGTAGTATATCCCAAGCTTGCTTGGAGGTGTTTGCTTCTGCTACCTTCTCAAACATTACATCATCCAACCCTTGATGGATTAGATTAAGCGCCTTTTGATCAACTTTTATGCAAATTGTCTTTTTCTGCTTGTGACAGTTGTGAATCTTCAATTGGGGGTACATAACCTTTTTTGATTATGTCCCAAACATCTTGGGCTCCAAGAATAGCTTTCATTTTAATGCACCAATTTATATAATTGGTTTTGGTAAGTTGAGGGAAGTTGAAGGAAATACTGTTTATATTCATTTTAAGGAGAAATTTTAAGAAAAGATTTGTTTCTAGGCTTATAGGGGCTACTGCACACTTTTATAACACTTTCTACTTAAGGCAACACTTATAGAAGTCTTTTTCAACGCTACGGGCAGACTTCTTGCAACACTTCTAGACTATTGCAATGCTTGGGACTTCTTAAACTGGACTTTCAAATTTCTTTCTAAGGAAGAGGATCAGGATCAAAACTAGCTCTGGTATCACTTTGTTGGAGAAATGTAGAGGAATTATGGAATATTGATAGAACAAAGAACACTCTTAATTCATAACAATTGCTCTCACTCTCACTTTATGCACACACTCTAATTAGAACTCACTTTTATTAGATGGAAGAAATGATTTTATTTTATGATTTTTTAGGATGATTACAAATGACAAATCAAAGCACTATTTATAGGATTCACTAAATGAAAGTAAAAGAAATGCATTTATTATTTCTTTGAGTGGGGAGAAAGAAACTTGCAGTAGGGAGCAAGACTAATTCTTGGAGTGAGGAGGAAGCATATTCTAGGAGTGGGGATTAAGTTTAATTAATTAATTTGTTTCAATAATTGCCACCTCAATAGTTCACATGGATTGCCAACTTTAGCAGTAAGGTTGCAGAAGTCTATTACAACAAACTAACCCACTTTCCTACCTAAAACAATTGGTTTTAGCTACTATAAATAACAGTGTATAGTGTAATCATTGTTTTCCACTCAATTTAATAATACCCACTAAGCTCAATTATGAGTTCTATTATGTTCTTCACCTGTTAATTCAATCTATTTATAGCTCTAAATACCTTATTTCACAGGCTACTGTGAGCGGGCAAACTTTTACGTGGCTCTTTCGGGTCATCGATTGTATTAGCATGGCCAATATGGGACTCCCGGGATTTAATGCAAGGAGTCGCTGCTAGAGCATGTGGCTCGTTGTATGTGTGAACATACTTGGCATTTTCAACTGGACAAAGGGGTTGAGGACTCCTTTGGGGATTAGCTTTTCATTGTGGGAGCCGGGTCCCTGTTTTGTACAATATTAGAGTCGCCACCTGGATCAGCTCTTTCGGGAAATTGGTGGTATAGCTGATCCGGGTAGGATTCCAATATCGATAAAAAGAAATTATGGTTCTGGATGAAATAGTTACTTGCCATTCGAATTTGGATAAATAATGTTTTTGAGAAATCTTTTGTTATGATAATGAGAAAGAGATGAGTTGAGAGATACGACCTTTGCGTGCCTAGCCCATGGAGCGAGGGCCCGAGTAGGGGCTTGCTACTTCATGTTGAAATAGTAATTAAAAATGCATGATTGAAAGTAATGTTTGACCCTTAGTTACCATTCGAGTGTCCGGAAGGCCAATATGTGCTAGAATCGAATGATTGAAAGATTAGGGTTGAGAACCTTGAGATTTGTAAAGACAGTTTATAACTAAAGCCCGATGAGGATAATGGACTATACCTGGGTATATTTGAGGTTTAAAGGTCAATAGGAAGAAGGTTTATGGCTAAAACCAGTTGACAATATTGAACTTAGTATCGGGATGGTGTTTGGAGGACAATATGAGGAAGGTTTGTGGCTAAAACTCGTCGACGATATTGAACTATAGTATCGGGATGGTATTTGGACGACAATATGAGGAAGGTTTGTGGCTAAAACCCATCGGGGATATGGAACTATAGTATCGGGATAGTCTTTGAGGAATAAGGCTAGGCCAGTTTATAGCTAAAACTTACCTAGGGAAGGTTCAATACCTGAGTATAGTTTTGGGATAAAGGAAGGATATTTTGGCGTGGATTCGAGGAATCCATAAATAAAGTTAGTTTTAGGAGATTTTTGATATTTTTTGCCATTGTAACCTGTCGAAAATGAGAAGGGATTGCATTTTATTTATAGGAATTTTGGCAGAGTCGATCGACACATCTTGGGAGCGTCGATCGACGTATCTATGGTAGTTATCGCTTTGCTGAGTCATCACTAGACTCAACACATGTCCAAGAACTATAGATCAATGCATCTGGGAGTGTCGATCGACACATCTGTAGGATTTCTGAGTCATTATTAGACTCGACATGTATCAGCAGCAATAAGCTTCAATCGACGCATATGGGTGCATCGATCGATGCATATCTAACCGTTGGATTTTTTTCCAAATTTTGACAAATAATTTGTAACACACAAGGGTAACTTTTAACCGTTGGAAATTTTATTTGGAGTTAGAGAGAGAATTCTGTTGAAGGCAGAAGTTCGGATATGAAATTACTGGTTTGAGGTTTTTTAATTTAGGATACTTTGAGCATTATTCAAGGGGTTTTGGACAAGGAAAGAGACATTTGATTCATAACACTTTTGAAATTCGGACATCCATATGAATAGGTATTAATCATCATCAGGCCGAGTGGACCGTGCTCACAGTTTTCCCCTCACGTTTCAAAACTTTCGACTGTATGCAAAATTTTGCATACTCGATGTGAGCGTGGTGAACAAAACATATGGTTTTGTGTGTGGTAAGTCACAAGGACACAAGGTTTATTTTTTAATACGAGTTTACATTACTTGATCAAGAATTTTGAAAACAAAAATTTTTTCCCCTTCGATCAAGAATGTTGTCAAAAATCTTTTTAACTTAAAATCATGTTGGGGAGGAAAACAAAAATCAAAGAAGGTAATGAAAGGAAATAATCGCTGGAGAAATAAAAATTAAGAGACTTTTAAAATTAGGGACTCGTGTTATAGTTTTACAAAATTTTGGTCTTCCAACTTTAAAATGTTTTGAGATGATGCAAAGAGTAAGTAGAGAATTATGCCTGCTTCTGGTGTTGGTCAAAGCCAGGACATTGCATATGTTGCTAACTCTACTTCTCTTTGAGAAGGCATTGTCAGCCATTGTTGACCAGTTTTCTCATCGGGGTGTGTGGCACTGTCAGCCATTATTGACCAATTTTCTCATCGGGGAGTGTGGCACTTTCAGCCATTGTTGACCATTTTTCTCATCGAGGTGTGTGGCACTATCAGCTGCTATTGAGCAGTTCATCTCATCAGGGAGTTAGGCATTGTCTGCCGCCATTGAGCAGTTTATCTCGCCATTAAGTTAGGCACTTTCTTGCCACCGTTGACCAGTTTGTCTCACCATCGAGTTGGGCACTGCTGCCACCATTGACCAATTTGTCTCACCATCGAGTTAGGCACTATCTTGCCACTATTAATCAGTTTGTCTCACTAGGGAGTGTGGCACTGTCAGCCACCATTGAGCAGTTTGTCTCATCAGGGAGTGTGGCATTATCAGCCACCATTGAGCAGTTTGTCTCACAATTGAGTTAGGCACTATGGTGCCACCATTAAGTAGTTTGTCTCACCATCGAGTTAGGCATCATCTTGCCACCATTGAGCAGTTTGTCTCACCAGGGAGTTGGGCACTATCTGCCACCATTGACCAGTTTGTCCCACCATTGAGTTGGGTAGTGTCTGCCACCATTGACCAGTTTGTCTAACCATCAAGTTAGGCACTATCTTGCCACCATTGACCAGTTTGTCTCACTATCGAGTTAGGCACTATCTTGCCACCATTGAGTAGTTTATCTCGCCATTAAGTTGGGCACCGTCTGCAACCATTGAACAGTTTGTCACACTAGGGATTTGGCACTGCCTTGCCACCAATGACCAGTTTGTCTCACCATTGAGTTGGGCATTGTCTTGCCACCATTGAGTAGTTTGTCTCACCATCAAGTTAGGCACTTTCTGCCACCATTGAGCAGTTTATCTCACTAGGGAGTTCGGCACTGTCTGCTGCCATTGATATGTATTTGAGATTTCCTCTTGTAAAGATGTGTGCAAGGTATTTGGTAGAGGATTTGTTCCTCTTATTTTGGAGGAGTGGAAGGTTCGACGTTGGTGTCGATGCATTATGTTGCTAGTTGCAAAGATTTCGAATGATTTCTTTAGGAGTAGTTTATCGCCATTTCCATGTGGTGATGAATGGCTATGCCTTTATTCCTATATGTAGAGGTTATGCCCTAACTTTTGCCTAAACTGAAGAATATCGGGCTATCATTTTCTCCCTAATTTTTGCATAAACTACCTTTTCAGGTATTCGGTTTATCGGGTTGCCTTAAGTTTTGCCTGGATTACTCTTTTAGGTTTTCAACCTACCAGGCCCATTTTTTCTTTTTCTTTTATTTTTTTGACATTTTTTGTTGACTTTCACCTTTCTCACCTTGCCCTAGTTTACAAGAGAAGGTGAGATATTCAAGATCTATTTGTCTATTTGTAAGCTTTATCTCTCTGATTCTTCTCGACTGTCTTAGTCGTGCATTGGACGTCACTATAATGTTTCATGCACGTGATGGTTTAAATGATGTGTGAACATTGGTCGCATGGATGATGGTACGCTATAGTCCTAATTGATGTGTATAAAGGGTACGTGTTAAGTCCATTGTGGACTAATGCATAGGGGGATCCTTCCAACCTTATTACTCTATTGAGGTGAGTATCTTTCTAGGTGGGGGCTCTTCCTCTATTACCAAGTGGGGGTAGATGATGACGTACTCTCATTTGTGATTTTAAGAAAATCATTAGTTATCCCTAGGGGAAGTTTCTAAAGTTAGCTTTGCTATATGCAAGGCTAAGTCTGATAGGGTTACAATTGATGGTAATCATGCATCCCAAGAACCCTAATCGAGTTCATGAGCCCATTTTCCACGTTCAATATACTCAAACCTAGTGGCCATAATCAAGCTGACTAGATTGTATTATACTACACACAGCAAGTGTGTCTCAACTTCATACCCCTATATAAACTCGAGTTAAGTTCTACAGACACGGTATTGAGAACACCAGGGTTCTAGGTGCGAAAATATGCAGATGATATGTCGTGAACCCTAATAATTCCAAATTCAAATGACTTTCATTATTTCATCTTCAATTGATCTTTAGATAAAAAAATTAATCATAAAAAGATGTAGTCCCCAGCAGAGTCATCACTGTGAGCGGGCGAACTTTTACATGACCCTTTCGAGTCATCGATTGGATTACACAGCCAATACGGGACTCCCGAGTTTTAATGCGGGGAGTCGCCACTAGAGCGCAGGGCTTGTTGTATGTGTGAACATACTTGGCATTTCTAACTGGACAAAGGGGTCGAGGACTCCTTTGGGGATTAGCCTTTTAATTGCAGGAGGATGGGCCATGTTTTGTATAATATTAGAGTCGCCACCCGGATCGGCTCTTCCGGGAAATTTGTGGTATAGCTGGTCTGGGTAGGATTCCTATACCGATAAAAGAGAGATTTTGGTTCCGAATGAAATAGTTACTTGCCATTTGAGTTTGGATAAATCATGTTTTTGAGAAATCTTTTGTTATGATAATAAGAAACAGATGAGTTGAGAGATACAACCTTTGTGGGCCTAGCCCATGGAGTGAGGGCCCGAGTAGGGGCTTGCTACTTCATGTTGAAATAATAATTAAAAATGCATGATTAAAAGTAATGTTTGATCCTTAGTTACCTTTTGCTTGTCCTAAAGGTCGGTATGTTCTAGAATAGAATGATTGACAGATTATTGTTGAGAACCTTGAAATTTGCGGAGACGGTTTATAACTAAAGCCCGTCGAGGATAATGGACTATGCCTGGGCATAGTTGTTGTTTGAAGGTCAATATGAAGAAGGTTTGTGGCTAAAACCATCGATGATATTAAACTTAGTATCGGGATGGTGTTTGGAGGACAATATGAGGAAGTTTTGTGGCTAAAACCCGTCGACAATATTGAACTATAGTATCGGGATGTTGTTTAGAGGACAATATAAGGAAGGTTTATAGCTAAAACCCGTCAATGATATTGAACTTAGTATCGGGATGGTGTTTGGAGGACAATATGAGGATGGTTTTTAGCTAAAGCCTGACGATATTATCTGCGTTATTGGTTTGGTTTTTAGGGAATAAGGTTGGGCCAGTTTATGACTAAAACTTGCTGATGGAAGGGTTCTATACCTGAGTATGGTTTTGGTATTAATGTCGGGCTTTTTGGTGTGGATTCAGGGAATCCGCAAAAAGGAACTTTTCAGAGAGTTTCACATGTTTTTCTCCATCTGAAAGTTGTTGAAAATGAGCAGGGATTGCATTCTTTTTATAGGAATTTTGGCAGCGTCAATCTACACAACTTGGGAGTATCGATTGATGCATCTAGTGCTGTTATAGCTTTGCTGAGTCATCACTAGACTCGACACATCTCCTTACAAAATGCAACACCATGCTAGCCCCTGAAGCGAGGGCCCAAGCAAAGGCTTGCTACTTCATATTGAAATAGTAATTATAATGCATGATTGAAAGTAATATTTGACCTTCAGTTACCTTTCGAGTATCCTAAAGACTGGTACATGCTAAAATTGAATGATATAGAGATTAGGGTTGAGAACCTTGAAATTTGCGAAGATGACTTATAACTAAAGCCCGTCAAGTATAATGGACTATACCTTGGTATAGTTGGTGTTTAAAAGATAATACAAGAAAGGTTTGTAGCTAAAACCCGTCGATGATATTGAACTATAGTATTATGATGGTGTTTGGAGGACAATATGAGGATGGTTTATAGCTAAAGCCCGTCAACAATATTGATCTTTGTTATTGGTTTGGTGTTTAGGGAATAAGGCTAGGCCAGTTTATGACTAAAACTTGCTAAGGGAAGGGTTCTATACTTGAGTATAATTTTAGGATAAAGGAAGGGATTTTTGGTATGGATTCAGGGAAGCTGTAAAAAGGAACTTTTCAGAGAGGTTCACATGTTTTTCTTTGTTTGAAAGTTGTTGAAAATGAGCAGGGATCATGTTCTTTTTATAGGAATTTTGGCAGCGTCGATCGACACATATTAGGAGCATTGATCAATGCATCTAGGGCAGTTGTAGCTTTGCTGAGTCATCACTAAACTCGATAGGTGTCCAAGGATCGTCGATTGTTGCATCTGGGAGCATCGCTCGACACATGTGTAGGTTTGATGAGTCATCGCTAGACTTGACACGTGTCAGCAGCAAGGAGCATCGATCGATGCATATGGGAGAATCGATCGATGCAAATCTAATTGTTGGATTTTTCTGAAATTTTGACAGATGGTTCCTAACACACAAACATAATATTTGACCATTGGAAATTTATTTGAGTTCTAGAGAAAATTTTGTTAAAGGCAAAAGTTCGGACAGGAAATTACTAGTTGGGGGTTCTATCCTTTAGGATACTTTGAGGATTATTCAAGGGATTTTAGACAAGGAAAGAGACATTCGATTCATAGCACTTTTGACATTCGGACACCTATGTGAATAGGTATTGATTATCATCAGGTCGGATAGATCATGCTCACAGGCTGCCCCCCGCGTTCAAAAACTTCGACCGTAAGGGAAATTTTACGTATGTAAAATGAGTGTGGTGAACACAACAAAACTAGTGCTTTCAAGTGTGGTAAGTCACGGGGACATAAGGGCTCAGAAAGAGTCGACATTACTTGATCGATAATTTTGAAAACAAAAATTTTTTCCCCTTTGATCAATAATGTTGACAAAAATCTTTTTTAAGTTAAAATCCTGCTAGGGATGAAAATGAAAATAAATGATTGTTTTGAAAAGAAAGATCCGCTGGGGAAAATGAAGATTAAGAGCATTTTAAAAGGTTTTCTCATTAGGGAGTGTGGTATTTTTAGCCACTAATGACTAGTTTGTCTCATCAAGGAGTTGGGCACTGTCTGACTCAATTAAGCAGTTTGTCTCACCAAGGAGTTAGGCACTGTCTGCCTCCATTGAGTAGTTTGTCTCACCATCAAGTTGGGCACTATCTGCAACCATTGACCAGTTTTCTCATTAGGGAGTGTGGCACTATCAGCCACCATTGATTAGTTTTCTCATTAGGAAACATGTCACTATCAACCACCTTTGATTAGTTTTCTCATCAGGGAGCATGGCACTATCAACCACTATTGTCTGCCAAATGAGTGTAATCTAGTAAGTGCACTAGGTCGTGATCAATAGTAAGTGGCAAGTATAAGGTCGTATTCCACAAGGAGCAAGGGGAATTCTTTAAATCAAAATGAAAATCAGTGAGTCTAGCTTCACTGTTAATTGAGTTGATTTTAATGGACAAGCTAAAAAGTAAAATAAAAATGGGAGAGCAAAAATGATCACTATGAATGATTACTACCAACAAATTTATAATGAGGCAACCATAACCAGTAAGCACGCAAATACATGAATGATCACCCTTCCTTTAACATATTGGCACCTAACAATATAGGTTTCTTGCATGTCTTATGTACTAGCCGTAGTTTCCCTTTGCCTAGTTCTTTAAAGCTTACTTGTGTGATTTCTCCTTGCAAGTAAAACCTTAAGCATTAAGTTTCATGAAAGCATTCTTTTAAAGAAACTTCCTAGCATATCTAATTCACCTTTAAGTTCCTCTTAGACATGTGCTTTGTGTTTTAGTCAGTCTTACAATTCACCTTTCAGTTCCTCTTGTTACACTTTAACATAAATCAGGTCTTACTTATAAGAATCAAGTTCAACACAAAGCAATCCATAATAAATAATGCTAAAATAAAGGAGTTGGGAAGATCATACCATAAATTCTACTTGCTTTACTGGCTAGGCTTGCTAAGAACTTAGTTACACATAAAAATGGAGGAAAAACCCAAAGAAATTCTAGAGAAGATGAACATAATGCAAATATATATTATACTAATAAAGTTTTTACAGACAGCTGTTATTACTGCTCAAAGGTGCCAATGGAAAAGCTTGATCGTAGTTGGTGCCTCAAAAGAGAGATTTTTGTCCTATATATAGTGTAAGGTGGAAGGATCTAGATGTTCCACCTTGCACTTCAAAAATAATTCCAAAATATAATTCAACCAATTACAAAAGATCTTCTAGAAGATAAGAGCTCAGTTAATTAAGTAAATTGCAACTTGAGGGGCTAGGTGTTGCGTGTGTCATTGCTTCATCACCCAAAGATGCTCTTCACTGTCATCTACTTGCACTTCTTTATTGACTCAAGCAAAAGCCTTCTAGAAGGATGGTTCCCAGGTCATTTTTCCTCCACTTGCTGGGTTTGAGTGTCTTTGTCTTCATGTGATCCAGTCTTCTACTCACTCTGCTCCATTTTTTACTCGCTCTATAGTTCATTGGCGGTGACCATTGATGAATCCGATAGTGATCTAAAAATTCATCAAAAACAACAATAAGTCAGACAAATTTACCATAAATGTGGTGATTTCAGGGCTGATTGATGAGTGTTTACATAGTACAAATACCACTTATCAAATTCCCCCACACTTAGACAATTGTTTGTCCTTAAGCAAAAACACCAGGATGCAAAAATAGAAAATTATAACAAGTTAAAAAGAGAAGAAAGAGAACAGAACAAAAACGAAGGTCGCAATTAACAATCAATTCTACCTTAGGAAATTCAGTAGTATATTTAAAATACAAAGTTTAAAGTTAATGATGCATGCCCCCACATTTAGCATGCAACTTAATCTCAAAACAGGTTAAGACAACAATTCAAAGCTAGTTTGTCAATAACTAGTTTCGAAATCAACCTTCCTCTCCAAAGATGTCACTCAATTCGCACAAAGTATTTAAGGGGGTGAGTTTTGAGAAATCACTCATCAGCTACACATATCAAACATTAAGTACACAGGCTTGATTATCAGACTCATCTCCATCACTTAAAAATATTGATCACATCATAATCATAAGGTCTTTAATTGGGTTGTAATGCAGGCTCAGGGTTGGGGGTGTGTTGGAGAAAGGCTTTTTATGTGTAAATGGATTCTACCAAGTGAGCATGATGATTATACAGCAAGATGTATGAAACCTACTTGTATTGGAAAATGATGTTCATATCTCAAAGGAATTAATGGAAGATTGGAGCAATCATGTAGCAAGTAAGGGAATCATTCCAGCACTGAGGATTGAGTAAATAAGAATAGCAAGCATTCAAATGAGAGAATCAAGAAAATTTAGCTTGCTTTTGATCAGACTTCTTTTATTTTTATTTTTCTCTTTAATTTTTATTTTTTTTCTTTTTCTTTTTCTGTTTTCTTTTCTCAATTTTCTTTCTTTTGTAATAATGAAGCACAAGGCTGGAATAGAATTTTTGAAGAAAGCTCACTGAAGTTTTTGCTTTGAGACTAATTTGGAAAACAAGTTAACAACCAGTAGTAGTTTGAGTTTGCTGTTTTGAAAAATTCTTGGTAAAATCAATGGTGAAATATAGGGTAAGTAAAAAAAGTGGAGGGGTTTATATTGTTGTGTGTATGAAAGAAAAGGTTAAGGCTCAAAGTGGCTAACTAGGGGATATATTATGTAAGGTGGCTTTTTGGTTAAAAAGAGTGTAATCCTAGTGCCTTAATCATCTCATGTAGTGATCAATGATGTTGTCTCAATAAGTACTATATCCAAATTCTCCCAAATCAAGTTCTAGCCTTAAGTTGATAAATGTAAGCCCTCTCACAAGAATTTGAAAACATTTTACTTTAAGAGAGAAAATGATTTCAGACTTTGATTAAGTAGAGAGTGATTTTGAAAATTAAGCACTTTGTGTATCAAGAACAGATTAGACATTTGAAAACAGATACAAGCATTAATTTAGTGGATGATGAATCAAGAAAAATTTTAGGCTCAATTCCTCACTAAACAATGGGTTTTATTTAGTTGATTATTCTAGTCTTATTTATTGAAAATAGTTTCAAATTGTGTTTAACTTGCTTAATCAATCATGTTAACATGCTAATTGTAGTTTTACCATCATTAATCAAACCCTAAGTGTTTTACCTAGAATACTAATTCTCAAAAGATAGTTTCTCATGCTAATTGCCAAAGCAGAAGACAAAATCATAGAAAGTTAAAGATTTTAACCAACAGAGAAGAGAAGCTATTTACAAACAACATGATTAAAAACAGAAAACAACAAGAACAAAAATAGTGCTCAAAGTTAAACAAGTGTCTTAAGCATGGGAGTAATCATAAGTGGTAATTTAAACCATAGTAAACAGAGCATCAATCAATAATATCAAGAAGCGATCATTAACTAGTAGTTATAAAGCAGTAAACATGCAAAGGACAGTTCTAACTTACTCCTCCCCCACACTTACTCAATGCTTTGTCCTCAAAGCATAAACCAATTAAAAAGCAAAGCAAAAGAGTAAGTGTAAGATAATACCTCATCGATGTCACATAAATATGGAAAGCAAAAGAGTAGAAGAAATTTATTGGAAAGTCCTTGGTTGAATTTGCTCTACCACTTCCTCTTGATGTTCCTTGCTCTCAATTAGATCCTCCTTCGATGCTGAAGCTGAAATCACTATATGTTGAGTCTACCAGCAATCTTACCACTTAGGGTACTTTTGACAAACTCAGGAACATAACTAAATCCTTTGTCCTCTAATCTTCGCAACCTTCTCTCAACTTCATTCTTCCAATCAAGGTAAGCATTTCTCTCCTCAACTAACCCATCAATGATAGCCAAGAGAGTTTTCATAGACATGCCAGTACATTTGTCCTAGAATTCCATCTTTTCATCATCAGCCAATTTTTCCCTAAGCTTGCTACTAAGGTGATCTTTCTCTTTATAGAAGGAGGAATAGGTGTTTCCTCTTTCACAGCCTTCCTTTTCAACTTCTTGGTTTCAAAAATATCTACCTCATGCCACAACATCCATTTCTTGTTTCATAGCCTGCATATGCTGAATTTGTTCATATTGTTGAATTCCATTGGCTTAGGATAACCAACCCTTGTCCGTCCATGGGCAGAAAAAGAGGTGAGCATGTTCTTGGCAATTTTGGTGACATAAGACCCCACCAAAATGCGCTTGTTTCCCTTGTTTGAAGGCTAAGGATGTAATCCACAGAGAAACTACCAACTTTGATCTTTTCTCCTCTTTCCATGCAATACAACATAAAAAGATCATCTCCACTTAAGTTGGACTGATTAAAGCGGACAAATAAGGTGCTTGCCAAGAATTTGTGGATGATCTTGTGCTTGTATTTCTTGAGATGCTTAGAACACTTTTCCTTCTCATATGACCTTCTAGTAAGTTCCATCCAAAACTTATCCTTGTCAAAATCCTCTAGAATTTATTAGTGGGTATTCTGGTACTCATTGGTTAGCAAGATCTCCTCTGGAATACCAAGGAACTTATTGAGGTCATCATGAGACATCCCTCTTTTTCTACCAAACAAGTGCATCGTATACTTGTTGAAATCATCACTCCTCAAATCCCCTTCTTTCTCCCTAAGAGTACATAGAAATTCCATTGTCAGCTCCTTGTAAACAGGCTCTTTATTCTTTGCAAAATCCTCCAATCTAGCCTCTTTGAGCATGAGTGAGATCTCACTGGCTAGTTTGCGTTCTTTTAGTCACTCCCAACTGAAAGCTCTCAAAGGATAGAAATCATTAGCTTTGAAGAACTCATAGCTTCCTTGCTCGTATTTATCCTCAAACTCCATCATGTTCTGTAAAATTAGGTCGGAATTGGGCCAAGAAGTATCGTCAGAGATGTTGATTGACATCGGCGGTGAAGATTTTGTCGGAAAACTGGAAGAGGCTCATTGTTTACGAGTTGAAACCATGGTGATTTTTGAAAATTGAAAGGGAAGAAGATAATGAAGAGTAAAAAGAGAGAGAGAATTCGGTGAGAGAGAAATGTGGTTTTTGAAATTTGAAAGGTATTGAAAATATTTACTTTTTCAAACCATCAAATGCATATAATGAGAGAGAAAAGTTCAGCTAATTACATGGTTTTGAGAGTTGAGAAAGGAATTCGAAACACCCAACAGGAATTCATGCATGTATGTATAGTAATGATAAAAAAGATGTAGGATAACTTTTTAGGGTTCAATTCATCAATTAATTTTTACCAGTGCTTAACACGTCTTTGTACATTCAAAAGCCCATTTTTACTTGTTTTTGTTTCTGTTACAAAATCGGAGGAGAGAGAAAAAGCAGTGGTGATCAAAAGACAAATACTCGTGGTGATCATTCTTAAAACCATGTTTCATAAATTGAAATTTTCAAAAATATGTAACCATATGACTTGAATCATTGGGAGGTAAAATGACCATAAATGGAAAGAATATCACAAAAAGAATAAAGCACAAGTAGGACAAACAACAAGAAGGTAAATGATTGGTCACTTGGTGTTGCCTTCCCCTACTTAGTCAAGTTGGCCCTGTAAAACAAAATAAAAGAAACATCAAACAAGCACAAAATATGAAAAAGAAATAAACAAATATGTATTGAGCTTGCGCTCAATGGTTGCTCCAATTGGTGTTTGGATTGGACACCAATAGTGATTGCTATCAAGGTGGTTGTAATTGTTGTGTTTCCACAGCAAAGCTTCCTCCAGGCAAGTAGGGCTTTAGTCTTTGCCCATTAACTTTAGATATTTTCCCCGCTCGATTCATGATTTCAACTGCACCTTGGGGGTAGACATTGTGAATAACAAAAGGGCTTGTTCATCTTGATTTCAGTTTTCCCAGGAATAATTTTAATCTTGAGTTGAACAAAAGTACTTGCTGCCTAAGTTAAAAGTAATTATTTTGGATCCTTTGGTCATGCCATTTCTTGTTCTTTACTTTGTAATTCATGTCATTCTCATAACTAAACAACCTAAATTCTTCTAATTCATTGAGTTGCAACCTTCTTTGCCCTCCAACTACATTCCTGTCAAAATTTAACAAAGTTAATGCCCACAATGCTTTAAACTCCAATTCAACAGGTAGGTGGCAAGCTTTACCATAGAGCAACCTAAATAAGGACATTCCTATGGGGTTTTTATAAGTAGTTCTATAAGCCCATAATGCATTATCAAGCTTATTTGTCCAATCCTTCCTAGCATTATTGACAGTTTTCTCTAGGATTCTTTTGATTTCCCTATTAAAAATTTCAGCATGCCCACTTGTTTGTGGGTGTTAAGGAGTGGCAGTTCTATGAGTTATCCCATATTTGTTAAGTAACCTTTCAAACTGATTATTGGAAAAATGAGTTCCTTGGTCACTAATGATTTCCCTAGGTACTCCAAAATGAGCAAACAACTTCTCCAAGAATTGATCACTACCTGGCATCATTTGTGGGACTAGCAATGGCTTCTACCCATTTACTCACATAATCAATAGCAAGAAGAATGTATTTGTTACCATATGAGTTTGGAAATGGGCCCATGAAATCCATGCCCCATACATCAAAAATTTCACACACAACAATGTTATTCAAGGGCATAGCATTCTTGGCTGAGATATTACCTGTCCTTTGAGACTCATTACATTCCATAACAAACCTTTGCCAATCTTTAAAGATGGTTGGCCAATAAAAGCCACATTCAAGCATCTTTGCTATTGTTCTATTGGCTCCAAAATGTGCACCTTCTTCCTTGCCATTACACATGGTTATGATGTTGGATATGATGTATACCCTTAAGGCAATTAGGGCAATACATCTTAATTATGTAATAGTACGAATAATTTATTTAATCAATAAAGGCATTTGATCTTTTATTTATATCAATGTGTTCGAATATATATTATGGTTGGTTAAATATATTCATTGATGTATGTAGGCAAAAGTCCTTGACGTGTCATAGCATGAAGTCAGAGAAATTATAGTAGGACTATATTTGGTGAAACCTACTTCATGTGCAATTATGATTATGTCTAAACTATCCCTAGTCATAGTTTCATCGAGAAAGGATATTGATGAAGCGAAAAGACTAGCATGTGGTCAACTTTCTTGGAAAGGGTCCAAGCAGTTAATCTCCTAAGGACTGAAGGTGGTGCCTTAAGTTTGACGCGTGGATATATCTGGGAGATATATTGAAGACCGCAGTAACATAAACACTTGGTATATATATCAATGTGTTAGTGTTTATCTTCATGCAATAAGCTTTTTGAATATCCTCATACTTAAGATACTAGTTACCTTGTATGGTACTATTGCTATACTTTGGGTCATTACTATGCACTTATTAATTTAGGGTGTTACGAGTGATTATGGATATAATGATGACAGCAAGTTGATAAGCTGAGTAGTCGGTAAGAATCCATAGCTCCCGATATATTACGGAGTTGTGCCTGGCCACTTGTTGAAGTGATTATTGCCATAAACCTCTGATCAGAGTATGTGTTTGATAGAAATGGTTTCTAGTCAAACACACTATGGTAAAAGGCAATATACTTCGGCAACAAGTAACTACTGGGATAGCTTAGAGCAACCTCGCTATTAGTGGGTTAACAATTGTTCAGAACACTATAAACTAGATTGTTCTAATATTACAGAATGGAATGAATTTATCGCACCGAATAACTATTGAATTAACCGGGATTAAGTCATAACCATAAATGACATTCCGAGTAACGGGGGATGGTAGACCCTTGCTAGAGGCGTACTACAGTCATTTAAGGTAATCGAGTTCTATTCACAGTCTAGAGCATCAAGCCAATGGTTCCATTAGGATAAGGGATTGTTAAGCCTTAACAGCTCAATACTTCGGGATTCTGTAAGGTCAAACACATTGGACCTTCATCGGACTAAGTAAAGAGCTAATAGATTTATTCTATTACTAAAATATAACATAAATATCAATTGGATTATTATTTGATTGGTTAAAACTTATTAGATCAATTTTTGATAAAGCAACGAATTTCTTTTGACCAGTAACTAATTGATTAGAGTAATAAATAAATTATAATTGACTAGATTAATTTTGGTTGAACCAAGAAATTTATTTTGACTCGTAACTAATTTATTAGAGAATTAAAAGGGAATTTTCCAATCGGGATAAAAGGGGTCGGACCCTACAAAAATGGGGCCCAATTCTTAGGGCCCCATATAGGCTGGGTAAAGGGGCAGTGGGCTTGCCGTAGCCAGCCTACGTGCTGGGCCATGCCAGCACTGCTGGGTAGAGCTGGGCTTGTCCAATACGGCCCAGCCCACAAGCTGGACTTGCGGATGGCCCACAAGCCCAACTTGCAGAGCAAGGCAGGCCAAACATGGCCTACCTTATGGGCTGGCATGCAGCATGCTTTGTACGCTGCACGAGGGTCAACCCACGGACCCATGGGGGTCCGCGTGTTGACCCATATATGGGATTGGGCATTTTGCCCAATCCCACATCGAAAAAAGGGGGGAGCCTTTTGCTCCCCTAAGCCTATATATATGCTCCCTTGTCCCTCCTTTTGACTTGCACCATAGCACAGAGCATAAATCCTAAGCGAGATATTTTTCTCTCAGGTCTTTGAGCAAGTTCTTTTATAGTAGCTTGAATTTATTCGAGCACCTTGAGTATATATTTACTAGTGAGGCTTCAGGAGTGGTCTAGCAACTACTCAAGGCTTCTTAGTTCTTCCTCCTGGGGAGGTTTTGGTTTGTGGGGTTTGTATGGATACTCATAGAGTCTATCCTATGCTTGGAGGCTTGTGCAAGAGGGTTTTGCTAAAGCACGCTTCAACTGGTAGGTTCCTTTTCTTTCTCTTCTATTATTAAGTATTTTTCTTCAAGCGTTTTTAGACATAATAATATGCTTAGGTTGTTTTGCATGCTTAGTTTATTTTATGCTTAAGTTATAACTTAGAGTTATAACATGCTTAGGTTATAGCTTAGAGTTATAACATGCTTAGGTTATAGCTTAGAGTTATAACATGTTTAGGTTATAGCTTAGAGTTATAACATGCTTAGTTTATAGCTTAGAGTTATAATATTCTTAGCGTAAAATATACATGCTAGGATATAATATAGAATTATGGTATGCCTGGCCCTTTTGCATGCTAACCTAGGTAGAGAATTATTTAGGTATAGCTTTATTTAATTTATATACAACTAATAGGAGTTCCTGGGGACAGGGCAAAATTTTGAATTTCTGCCATGCCTGTGATCCATGTTCAATCTGACTGTCTGTTCTCAACAGTGATATCATAGCCTGCCTATTTAGTGCACAATTAGGTTAGAAGCGAACTAAATTTTTTTTTATATAGGAAATGATTTGTTTATTTAATTGTTTGGAACAATATATATGAACTTGTGCCCTTCATTTCATGGTTAGAAAATGGTTATGAATTATTTTGAATAAGCCTGCTCAACTTACCCAAATAATAAAAGTTTTAATAATTTATTTAAATTACATGGATTATAGATGCTTTCAATTTACATGAGTTGAAAGAACGAAATTTATTAGTTCAAGAGAATCCATTGGTGTTTGAGTTCGCGCCCCGTATTTATTCTGGCTAAGGATTGGACATGGTGTCTACTCATTATAGGGCACCTCTCCTACCTGGGAACATATATCGGTATAGCTTGAATTGACCATTCGGGGATTAAATATGGACTAATTTATTTCTAGTATATAAGATGGTGCTTATATATGTTTCTATAACAAAGTAACAAATTAAATTTACTGAATAAAAGCTTAGAGAAAATGCAATATAGATTTAACAAATATAAGTGTTAATTATTTTGCATATAATCTAGGTTGATGGAATAATTATAATAATGAGCTTGAACCCCCTTAAGGTTCGACCTTATAAATTAATTCTAAAATACCCTAAATTAATCTAAGTTATTATAATTTTGTCCATCTGATAAAATCCTAGATTGGGTGAGACGTTTAACACCAATAAAATACCAAAGTAAATATATTAAGGCAAGTTATAGTCTTCCTTACTCAAATTTATAATACCGGCTCTTTGGGCTATAAAAGTGCTACGCAAAATGTTCCTTCTAGTCCACATTGATTGGTTGTAAAGTTTGGGATAGGGTTTGCCTTAAAAGAACTGGGGTAGTCTACCATAAAATTGGGGACTAGGCCTAGATCTGAGACATATTTAAGGAGATGCTAACATAAGAGCACACGTCCCTTGGGATTGGGAAACTTGAATGAATTAGCAATCGCATGAGATGCAAATGGAATGGGATTCTAACTATGACTCACTATTACAACTTGGCTCATAAAATTGGGGGTTGTAATAGACTAGTTATAGATGCTACCTACTAGTAAATTTAACTGGGCTAAAATTCCTAAATTCAATAGAATGGGCTATTGTGAATTTCGAAGAAAATAGTAGGACAAATGTATTTAATTAAAAGACTGTATATTAAATACATGTACTTAAACTAATAGCTAAACTCTTTTTCTTTTCTTATATCTTAGGTTGAATATGAACTCCATTTTGAAAATACGTCTTAAATACATCCAAGCTTTCACAGCAATTAACTACCATGAATGGATCAAGGATGTAAAGGACATTCTTAAGGATTGTGAATTGGCATATGTTCTTGAGAATCCATTCACAAAAATTCCTAACACTGATGCACCAGCTATTATTAAGGATGCATGGTTGAAATATCTCAAGGATTCGATTTATGTGTCACACTTGCTATTAGATACTATGAATCTTGTGATACGTTCTCATTGTGATCAAATGAGTCTGAAAGCCATGGTGATCCATCTAAAGGGCTCTCCTAAAAAGGCAAGGTATGAAAGGTTCAAATTAACCAATGAACTTTCAAACTCTAAGATGAAGGAAGGGACATGTGTTGTATCACACATCAACAAGATTAGAGATTTCTTGGAGAAATTGGAATCATTGGGATCTACAGGCGGTCTATCCTTAGGAGTGGATATCCTATTGGATTATTTACCCATCAGCTATGCTAATTTCGTAAAGGAACATTGCTTTAAAGTTCACGACTGTACTTTCCCAGAATTGGTTGATGTGTTCAGAAAATTGGATGCCAAAAGCAAACAAATTTCAAGAGAGTCTACAAATAAATAATCTCTAGAAAATGGCCTGGAGGATACTGTCACCAAAGGAGTAGTTAAAGGGTTTAAAAGCAAGAAAGGAAAGAGGACATATAAGTATGTCTATGACCAATGTGACATACCAAAACATTGGAGGAAGAATTGCAAGGCTCCTACTTCTAAGCATTTGAAGAAGAAGCCTGCAAAGGCATCTACTTCAAGTATGTTTGTAATTGAAAATTTTGTTACTTTTTTGCATGAATCCACTTGGGTATTAGATAATGGTTATGGTTCTCATATCTGTACTTCTACACAGGGGCTAAGGAACAATAGAAGACTTGCAAAAGGGGAGATGGACCTACATGTTGGAAATGGAGCTAGAGTTGCTGCATTAGCCGTAGGGAACTTTAGTCTTGTTTTGCCAAGTGGATTGTTTTAGTTTTGAATAATTATTACTAAATTCCAAGTGTTACTAAGAATATTGTATTCTGTTGCGTGTTTAGCAGCAGAGGGATTTGAAATTTTATTTTTGAATAATAATTGTCAGATTCTTTTGAATAATGTTCTTTATGGTTATGGAATGTTGAAAGGTGGCATTTATGTTCTTGATACTAAAATAGAGGTTTTCAATATAAACAATGTGAAGAAAGTTAAATTAGATAATGAGAATTCCTTCTACTTATGGCATTGTCATTTAGGCCACATAAACAAAGATCACTTAACCAAGTTGCATAAGCGTGGAGACTTGGGCCCAATAGACTTGGAGTCTTATGGTGATTGCAAACCATGTTTAAATGGAAAAATGACAAAGTTACCCTTTCAAGGAAAGGGTGAACGAGCAACGAGTACATTGGAACTTGTACATACTAATGTATGTGGTCCAATGAGTGTTCAGGCACTAGGAGGATACTCCTACTTCATAACCTTAATTGATGATTACTCATGATACAGTTATTTGTACTTGATGAAGCGCAAGTCTGAAAGTTTCGAAAAGTTCAAACTATTGAGAGCTGAAATAGATAAATAGCTTGAGAAAAGTATTAAAACACTTTGATCAGATCGAGTTGGAGAATACTTAAGTTAGGAGTTTCAAGATTATCTAAAGGAAAATGGATAGTTCCCTAGTGGACCCCTCCTTATATGCCCTAACACAATGGATGTTTGGAACTGATAGTCAGATTGAACATGCATAACAGGCATGGTGAAAATTCAAAATTTTGTCCCTATCCCTAAGAACTCCTATTAATTGCATATAAATTAAATAAAGTCATGACTAAATAATTCTCTACCTAGATTAGCATGGAAAAGGGCTAGGCATACCATAATTCCAAATTATATCCTAGCATGTAAATTTTATGCTAAGCATGTTATAACTCTAAGCTATAACCTAAGCATGTTATAACTCTAAGTTATAACCTAAGCATGTTATAACTCTAAATTATAACCTAAGCATAAAATAAACTAAGCATGCAAAACAACCTAAGCATATTATTAAGTCTAAAAACGCTTAAAGTAAAAGACCTAATAATAAAAGAGAAAGAAAAGGAACTTACCAGTTGAAACGTGCTTTAGCAGGACCCTCTTTCACAAGCCTCTAAGTGTAGGATAGCCTGTATGAGTATCCACACGAACCCCACCAACCAAAACCTCCCTGGGAGGAAGAACTAAGAAGCCTTAAGTAGTTGCTAGACCACTCTAGAAGCCTCACCTGAAAATATAAACTAGAGGAGCCCGAAAAAATTCAGGCTCCTAAAAAAAACTTGCTCAATTACCTGAGAGATTATTCTTTTCGAATCTCGCTTAGGATTTATACTCCAAGCTATGGTGCACTGAGAAAGGGAGGATTAGGTGCCTATTTATAGGCTTGGGAAAGCAGAAGTGCTTCCCCACTTTAAATGTGAGATTGGGCAAAATTTGCCCAATCCCATCTGGGTCAATAGGTAGACCCCCATGGCCACATACAGCGTGCTTAGCACGCTGCATGCTTGGCAGCCTAGGGGCCCAGCGTGTGGGCCTTTTCCTACAAGCCCAGCTTGTGGGCTGGGCTGTGCTGGTCACACCTAGCGCTACCCCAGCAGCACTGGTGTGAGCTGCGTGTGGGCTTGGCCAAGTGCCAAGCCCATAGCCCCTTTTGCCACCACTTAGGGCCCCAAAGCTTTGGGCCCCATTCCCATAGGGTCCTACCCTATTGTACCAATTGGAAAATTCCTTTTAGTCACCTTTTCCAATTACTTATTTTCCGAACCTAATGAATTAGTTACCAGTCAAAATAAATTTCTTGCTCCAACTAAAATTGATCCAATCAATTACAATTTATTTTATGACTCTAATTAATTAGTTACCGATTAAAATAAATTCCTTGGTCTATCCAAAATTGATCTAATCAATTTTAACCAATCAAATAATAATCCAATTATTATTTATATTATATTTTCATAATAGAATGAATCTATTAGTTCTTTACTTAGTCCGATGAAGGTCCAATGTGTGTGACCTTATAGGATCCTGAAGTATTGAGCTGTTAAGGCTTAACCAAACCTTGTTCTAATGGAACCATTGGCTTGATGCTTTAGACAGTGAATAGAACTTGATTACCTTAAATGACTGTAGTACGCCTCTAGCAATGGTCTACCATCCCTCATTACTCGGAATGTCATTTATGCTTATGACTTAATCCCGGTTAATGCAATAGTTATCCAGTGCAATAAATTCCTTCTATTCTTTAATATTAGTACCATCTGGTTTATAGGGTTTGCTTAAAATGTTAACCCACTAATAGCAAGGTTGCTCCAAGCTATCCCAGTAGTTTACTTGTTACCGAAGTATATTACCTTTTACCATATTGTGTTTGACTAGAAACCATTTCTATCAAACACATACTTTGATCAGAGGTTTATGGCAATCATCACTTCAACAAGTGGCCAGGTACAACTCCTTAATATATTCGGAGCGATGGATTCTTTCCAACTACTCAGCTTACCAATGTGTTGTCATCACTCTATCCATAATCACCCATAGCACCCTAAATTAATGAGTGTATAGTAATGATCCAAAGTATAGCAATAGTACCATACAAGGTAACTAGCATCTCAATTACGAGGACATTGGCAAAGCTTATTGCATGAAGATAAACACTAACACATTGATATATATACACCAAGTGTTTATCTTATTGCGGTCTCCAATATATATCTCCAAGATATAGCCATGTGTCAAAATCAAGGCACCACCTTCAGTCCTTAGGAGATTAACTGCTTGGACCCTTTTCAAGAAAGTTGACCACATGCTAGTCTTTCAGCTTCATCAATATCCTTTCTTAATGAAACTATGACTAGGGATAGTTTAGACATAATCATAATTGCACATGAAGCAGGTTCCACCAGATATAGTCCAACTATAATTTCTCTGACTTCATGCTATGATATGTCACGGACTTTTGTATACATACATCAATGAATATATTTAACCAGCTATAATATATATACACAGAAACACATTGATATAAACAAAAGATTAAATGCCTTTATTCATTAAACAAATTATTCGTACTATTACATAATTAAAATATATCGCCCTAATTGCCTTAAGGGCATACATCATATCCAACAATGGAGTGTCATAAAGGAGGAATCGGACTTTATTAGATATGGTTCGATCCATGATGAGCCATGTAGATCTTAGTAAATCCTTTTGGGGATATGCACTAGAGAGCGCTATTTATGTATTAAACAGAGTGCCCTCTAAATTAGTTGATTTTACACCTTATGAAAGGTGATGTAATAAAAGACCATCTCTAAGTCACTTAAGAGTATGAGGCTATCTTGCTATGGTAAATAGGATAGCGTCAGATAAGCTAAATGCCAAGGCTGACAAATGTCTATTCATTGGATATCCAAAGGAAACGATTGGATTTCTATTTTACTAACCCAAAGCATAAAAGGTATTTGTGTCTTGGAATGCTCGCTTTTACAAAAAGGAACACTTACTTGCAAAAGTCAGTGGGAGCAATATTGAACTGGAAGTTCAAGAGGAGGAAACAAACAATCAACTAATTGACCTTGTAGTAGATACATAAGAAAGTGTGATCCAAGAACAACCTGTCGAAACACAATCATTGCAAAGATCAGGTCATGTTCATAAAGGTCTTGATAGATATGGTTTTATCATTATAGATTATAAAGAACTATATCTCATGGGGGTTGATGAACCAAGGACATATGATGAGGCAATGAAAAGCTCAGATTCTGATAAATGGCTAAAAGCCATGAAATCAGAAATTGAATCCATGTACGAGAACTAAGTTTGGGATTTGGTTGATGCACCACAAGAGGTTAGATCGATTGGGAGCAAGGGGGTCTTCAAGAAGAAGACAAAAATTGACGGTAATGTAATTACCTATAAAGTAAGGTTGGTGGTGAAAGGTTATAGCCAATGAGAAGGTATTGACTATGATGAAACTTTGTCACCGGTAGCCATGCTTCAATCCATAAGGATACTCCTTGCCATTGCTGCTAATTATGATTATGAGATCTAGCAGATGGATGTTAAAACAGCATTCCTGAATGGGGATTTAGACCAAGATGTGTATATGTCACAGCCTGAGGGTTTTACATCTCAGAATGGCTCAAAGTAATGCAAGCTACAAAGATCCATTTATAGACTTAAGCAGGCATCCAAGAGTTGGAATATAAGGTTTGATCAGACAATTTGGGAATTGGATTTCTGCCCAAATGCTAATGAGCCTTGTGTTTACAAGAAGGTTAGCGGGAGTGCAGTCATTTTTCTAGTATTGTATATTGATGACATTTTGCTTATAGGAGACGACATGTCTCTTCTATAAAATGTTATAGTGTGGTTGTCAAGAAAGTTATCCATGAAAGACCTTGGTGAAGCAGTATTTATACTAGGTATAAAGATCTATAGGGATAGATCCAAGAGGCTATTAGGTCTTTCTCAAAGTACATTTATAGACAAGGTATTGAATAGGTTCAACCTTGAGCATTCTAAGAAAGGTTATCTCCAGATGACAAAGGGGATAAACCTCTCTAAGGCTAAGTGTCCGAAGATAGCATAGGAGAGAATGCACATGAAGGATATACCCTATGCATCCGCTATAGGATCCATCATATATGTTATGATATGTACTAGGCCGGATGTCTCTCAGGCTTTGAGCTTTATGAGCAGATATCAGTCAGATCCAGGTGAAAAGCACTGGATGGTCGTCAAGGCAATTCTTAAGTACTTAAGAATGACTAATGATGAGTTCTTGATTTATAGAGAAGGTAACCTCACAATTATAGGTTACACTGACGCAAGTTTTCAATCTGAAAAGGATGACTTTAAGTCTTAGTCAGGTTTTGTGTATGTGTTAAATGGAGGGGTGGTATGCTGGAAGAGTTCCAAGCAAGAAACTACTGCTGATTCAACCACAGAATTCGAATACATTGCTGAATGCAAAGCAGCAAAGGAAGCTATCTGGTTAAAGGGATTTATTGGTGATCTCGGTGAGGTGCCTGAGGCTGTTGATCCAATTACTTTATATTGTGATAACAATGGTGCCATAGCTCAGGTAAACGAATCACATTCCCATAAGAAAAACAGACATGTATCCAGAAAGTATCATATAATCAGGGAGATTGTTGAAGCTAAGATAATAAGATTAGAATATGTACCCACTGATCAGAACCTCACGGATGGTCTGACGAAGCCATTGACTCAAGTTAAGCATAACCAGCATGTTAAATCATATGGATTAAGACATATGGCTAATTGGCCTTCGTGCAAGTGGGAGTTTGTTGGATATGATGTATGCCCTTGAGGCATTTAGGGCGATATATCTTAATTATGTAATAGTACGAATAATTTGTTTAATCAATAAAGGCATTTGATCTTTTGTTTATATCAATGTGTTTGTCAATATACTATGACTAGTTAAATATATTCATTGATGTATGTATACAAAAGTGCTTAACGTGTCATAGCATGAAGTCAAAGAAATTATAGTTGGACTATATTTGGTGGAACCTGCTTCACGTGCAATTATGATTATGTCTAAACTATCCCTAGTCATAGTTTCATCAAGAAAGGATATTGATGAAGTAGAAAGACTAGCATGTGGTCAACTTTCTTGGAAAGGGTCTAACCAGTTAATCTCCTAAGTACTGAAGGTGGTGCCTTAAGTTTGACACATGGATATATCTGGGAGATATATTAGAGACCGCAGTAAGATAAACACTTGGTATATATATGAATGTGTTAGTGTTTATCTTCATGCAATAAGCTTGGTGAAAGTCCTCATACTTGAGATACTAGTTACCTTGTGTGGTACTATTGCTATACTTTGGGTCATTACTATGCACTCATTAATTTAGGGTGTTACTAGTGATTACGGGTATAATGATGACAACATGTTGGAAAGTTGAGTAGTCAGAAAGATTCCATCGCTCTGGATATATTAAGGAGTTTTACCTGGCCATTTGTTGAAGTGATGATTTCCATAAACCTCTGATCAGAGTATATGTTTAATAGAAATGGTTTCTAGTCAAACACACTATAGTAAAAGGCAATATACTTCGGTAACAAGTAAACTACTGGGATAGCTTGGAACAACCTCGCTATAAGTAGGTTAACACTTTAACCGAACCCTATAAACTAGATGGTACTAATATTAAAGAATAGAAGGAATTTGTCGCACTAGATAACTATTGCATTAACCGAGATTAAGTTCATAAGCATGAATGATGTTCCAAGTAATGGGGGATGGTAAACCCTTGCAAGAGGCGTAGTACAGTCCTTTAAGGTAATCGAGTTCTATTCATGGTATAGAGCATCAAGCCAATGGTTCCATTAGAACAAGGGTTGGTTAAGCCTTAACAGCTCAATACTTCGGGATCCTATAAGGTCATACACATTGGACCTTCATCGGACTAATTAAAGAATTAATAGGTTTATTCTATTACGAAACTGTAACATAAATAATAATTGGATTATTAATTGATTGGTTAAAATTGATCAGATCAATTTTAACTAAACCAAGGAATTTATTTTGACTAGTAACTAATTGATTAGAGTCATAAATAAATTATAATTGATTAGATCGATTTTGGTTGGACCAAGAAATTTGATTTGACTGGTAACTAATTTATTAGGGTCGAAAATTAATAATTTATTTGAGAGGATTAAAAGGGAAATTTCCAATCGGGCAAAAGGGGTCAGACCCTACAGAAATGGGGCCCAATTTTTGGGGCCCCATACAAGCTGGGTGAAGGGGCAGCGGGCTTACCGTAACAAGCCCATGTGCTAGGCCATGCCAACGCTGCTGGGCAGCGCTGGGCATGCCCAATATGGCTCGGCCCTCAACCTAGGCTTGCGGGTGGCCCGTAAGCCCAACTTGCGGGTGGCCCGCAAGCCCAACTTGCGGAGCAAGGCAGGCCAAACATGGCCTGCCTTACGGGCTAGCGTGCAGCGTACACGCGGGTCAACCCTCTGACCCATTGGGGTCCGCTTGTTGGCCTATATGTGGGATTGGGCATTTTGCCCAATCCCACATCAGAAAAAAGGGGGAGCCTTTTGCTCCCCCAAGCCTATATATATGCTCCCTTGTCCCTCCTTTAAACTTGCACTATAGCTTAGAGCATTAATCCTAAGCGAGATGTTTTTCTCTTAGGTCTTTGAGCAAGTTTTTTTAGGAGCTTGAATTTATTCGAGCACCTTGAGTATATATTTTCGAGTGAGGCTTCAGGAGTGGTCTAGCAACTACTCGAGGCTTCTTAGTCCTTCCTCCTGGGGAGGTTTTGGTTAGTGGGGTTCGTATGGATACTCATAGAGGCCATCCTATGCTTGTAGGCTTGTGCAAGAGGGTTCTGCTAAAGCACGCTTCAACTGGTAAGTTCCTTTTCTTTCTCTTTTATTATTAGGTCTTTTTCTTTAAGCGTTTTTAGACTTATCAATATGCTTAGGTTGTTTTGCATGCTTAGTTTATTTTATGCTAAGGTTATAAGTTAGAGTTATAATATGCTTAGGTTCTAGCTTACAGTTATAACATGCCTAAGTTATAGCTTAGAGTTATAACATGCTTAGGTTATAGCTTAGAGTTATAACATGCTTAGTATAAAATATACATGCTAGGATATAATTTGGAATTATGGTATGCCTAGCCCTTTTGCATGCTAACCTAGGTAGAGAATTCTTTAGTTAGGGCTTTATTTAATTTATATGCAGCTAATAGGAGTTCCTAGGGACAGGGACAAAATTTTGAATTTCTGCCATTCCTGTTATGCATGTTCAATCTGACTGTCAATTCTCAACATATGATTGTAGGGAATTCCTCCTCAAGAACACACCTTCTTATGATTTGATCTGCACATAGCTTAAAAAGAAATGGTTCTTCCCAAAAATAGTATTTTAAGTCAGCAAAGAACTTTTTCTTTTGAGCATAAGGTAAAAGAGGTTTAACTCTACAAGCAAGAAAGTTAGCAAAATCATCAAACTAAGGGAGTCATCTCACCACAAGTAAATGTTCATCAGGAAATGATTCAGTTATTTCTGTTTGCTCCGAATGATTGCCTTCGGGAATTCTTGACAAGTGATCAGTTGAAACATTATCTAAACCCTTTTTATCTTGGATCTCCAAATCAAATTCTTGTAGGAGGAGTAACCATCTGATCATCCTTGGTTTAACATCTTTCTTTGCTAGCGAGTGTTTCAAGGCTGCTTGATCAGTGAACACAGTGACCTTAGACAAGACCAAGTAGGATTGAACTTGTCAAAAGTGTATACTATAGCAAGTAACTCCTTTTCGATAACAGTGTAGTTTTGTTGAGTTTCAGTTAAGGTTTTGCATGCATAGTATATGGGCCTAAAATGCTTGTCTATCCTTTGGCCTAAAATAGCTCCAATGCAAGCATCACTTGCATCACATATTAGCTTAAATAGTTTCCCCCAGTTATGGGCAATCAAAATGAGCGCTTTGATTAATCTTTCCTTGAGTTCATTGAATGCTTTCAAGCATGCTTCATCAAATTTAAACTCAATATCCTTATAGAGAAGTGTTGTCAAGGGTTGAGCTATCTTGGAGAAGTATTTGATGAATCTCCTATAAAATCCAGCATGTCCAAGAAAGCTTCTAACTTCTTTCACTTATTTTGGGGTAGCAAGCTTCTCAATGATCTCTATCTTTGCTTGATCTACCTCAATGCCCTTCTCTAAAATTTTATGGCCAAGAACAATACCTTCACTAACCATAAAGTGGCATTTTTCCTAATTCAAGACTAGAGTGGTCTCTTTGCACCTTATTAATACAGCTTCTAGGTTGCTTAGGCAAGAGTGAAAGGTTGCTCCGTAGACTAAAAAGTCATCCATGAAGATCTCAACTGTTTTCTCCACCATGTCATGAAAGATCGCCATCATGCATCTTTGGAAAGTTGCTGGAGCATTGCAAAGTCTGAATGGCATCCTCCTATAAGCAAAGACACCATAGGGGCAAGTGAAAGATATTTTCTCCTGATCCAAAGGATAGATCACAATTTGATTACACCCTGAATAGCCATCAAGGAAATAAAAGAACTCGTAACCAACCAATCTCTCCGACATTTGATAAATGAAAGGAAATGGAAAGTGATCTTTTTGTTTGCATCATTTAGCTTATAGTAATTAATGCAAACTCTCCACCCAGTCACTGTTCTTATTGGAATGAGTTCATTCTTCTCATTTTGCACTATTGTCATGCCTCCTTTCTTTGGAACTACTTGGATAGGACTTGTCTAAACACTATCTGAAATGGGGTAAAGGAGTTTGATCACCTCCTTCCTTACCACCTCTTTCATGTTAGGATTAAGTCTCCTCTATGGTTGCACCACTAGTTTGTGGTTATCCTCCATCAGAATTCTGCGAACACAAATGGAGGCACTAATCCCCTTGATGTCAACAATTGCCCATGCCAATGCTTCTTTGTTCTTCCTCAACATCTCAATCAATTGGGTTTTTTCGTCAAGGGAGAGGTTGGAAGAGATTATTATAGGCAAGTTGTAAGGTGGGTCAAGGAATGAATACTCCAAGTGAGGAGGTAATGGTTTCAGCTATAGATCAGGGGGTTCTTCAATTGATGTTTTGTGAAACAAGTTTGGTGTATGATTTAAGGGTTCAACGGGTTGTTTTATGTATATAGGCTGCGGCCAATTTGGTTGCTACGGCTGTTTTGGTTGCTCCTCTAGTAGGTTTGCTATACCAAAATTTCCTCCGGGGCAATCATTTCTGTTTACTCCGGCAAACTTGCCTCTTCTTCCTCGTGATCAAATTTTTTGAGTTCCTGCAAAATAAAAGGATTTAAGTGCAAATCTATAGTATCAAGAAAATAACATTGATCATCAAGTGAAGAAGGTTGTTTCATTGCTTTATTCATTTTAAATGTTACTTCCTCATCATGAACTTTTAAAATTAGTTTGCCATTATTCTCATCAATCAAAGCTCTTCTAATAGTAAGGAATGGTCTACCTAAAATGATAGGAACATGAAAATCTTCATCCATATCCATGATAATGAAGTCAATAGGCAAAATAAATTTTCTAACTTTTACTAAAACATCTTCTACAATGCCTTTAGGATACCTAACAGTTCTATCAGCAAGTTGTATAGACACTTTAGTTAGTTATGGTTCTCGTAAGCCTAGTTGCTTGTAAATATAATATGGCATTAGATTTATGCTTGCTCCTAAATCATAAAGTGCATCATCAATATTCAGGTTACTAATAGAGTAAGGAATAGACCAACTCCTTGGATCTTTTAATTTCTTAGGCTAGGGTTGCCTACATTGAAAAATGGAGGTGCAATCTCTATTCAATTGAACCATGGCCACATTTCCAGTTTCTTCTTATTTGTTAGCAGGTCCTTTAAGAATTTCACATATATGGGCATCCGTTCAAGTCCTTATGCAAAAGGAATGTTAATGTGAAGTTTCTTAAAGACTTCAAAAAATTTATCAAATTGCTTAGCCATTTCGTGTTGCTTGGCTCTTTGAGGATAGGGAATCCTTGGTTGGTAAGCTGGAATTTATTAGTTCTCATGAATGGACTCCTTGGTGGTGATCATTGGTTGTTCCTTAGTGGTGATCACAGGTTCACTTTCTTTTAGTTGCTCTAGGTCAGGTATTGGCTGTGATTACTGCTGGTTGGAGGCAGGTTGTGCTTGCTTTTTAATTTCAGTCTAGTCACTGCCTTCAACTTCATTTTCAGTGGTTTTGGCCACTTCATTCTTCTTACCTACATGTTTATTAACAACCATAGGGTTAGTAACTTCACAATTCTGACCACTTCTCAAGGTGACAGCTTTGCACTCCTCTCTTGGATTAGGTATATATTGCTTGCCATTACTCCTTTGTTTTTGGAAGTGACAATGGTGGTAAGTTGCTGGAATTGTGTCTCCAAGTTCTTCATAAAAGCCTATGTTTGCTTCATGAATTACATCATTATGTCCTTCATCTCCTCAATCTCATATTATTTTTATTGCTGAGATGGGTTCGGTTGCTACATTGCTTGGTTTTGTTGCGGCTGTGAAAAAGTGTTTTGTGGTTGCTGGTAAGGAATTTGCTTATTTTGGTTTCTCCATGAAAAGTTGGGATGGCTGCGCCAGCCAGGATTGTATGTGTTTGAAAATGGATTGTTTCTGGGGTTGTTCCCAATGTAATCACACTACTCATGGTGAAGAGGAGTATTGTAATCAATATTTCTGTGGTTGCCACCATAAAAATCACAAACAGCTTGTGTATTTGAGATTGCCGAAACATTTTTCTTGGCAAGTTATTTCAAGATCAGGTCCATCTTCTTGGAGATCTTTGTAACAAATTCTGACTACATACCCTTACTTCTTTCTTATCAAACTAAGTGCCATTTATAGCTAGTGTTAACTAACCTTTCAACGAGCTCATAAGCTCTTCGGAGGCAAGCTCTTCAGGATCACCATTTGCTGTAGATTCAACTTAGATCTTGTGTTGATCATGCAATCCATTGTAGAAATTTTGCATTTGCATCCAGAGCGGGATTTGATTATTTGGCACTCTTTTGAGTAGCTCCTTGTATCTTTCCCATGCCTCGGACAAAGATTCATCTGGTTGCTGCAAGAAATGAGTCACCTTATTTCTTAGTTTGATTGCTTGCCATGGTGGGAAGTACTTAGTAAGAAATGCTTATGCCAACTGATCCCATGTTCTTATATATCCGGGCTGAAGATTTTTTAGCCAATTTTTAGCCTTGTCCCTTAAAGGGAAAGGTAAAATCTTGAGTCTGATCACATCATCCAAGATTGCTGTATTTGTGTGAAAGGTATCACACATAGTCACAAATTCTTGGATGCGAGAATTAGGATCTTCTCCTGGAAAGCCTCCAAATTGAATAGCTGCCTAGAGCATTTGGATCATAAAGGATTTGAACTCAAAGAGGTTATTCCCTTCATTGGGTATCACAATTCAAGAAGAGTGTCCCTTAGTTGATGGTCTACTATACTCTTTGAGTATTTGCCTTGGTGGGGGCAAGTTAACCTCGCCTTCTCCTTCTGGGGATCCATTACCATTTAGTGGATTGGTTGCATCAGCCATCCTTTGTTACCTATGTCTTCTTTTGGCTACTTCGCTTAATCTATGGCAAGCCATTTCTATTTCAGGATCTACTGGGATTAGAGGGCGGCCAGTTCTATGCATACAACAATGATTGCCACTAATAAAAGATTTCCTTCAAAAATGGCAACAAACAGATTAAATGCATCAATTTACAAGAAAAAAAAACTTCACACGTTGCTCCCCGGTAAAGGCGCCAAAAACTTGTTGTCTGCCAAGTGAATGTGATCTAGCGAGTGCCTTAGGTTGTGATCAATAGTAAGTGGCAAGTACAAGGTCGTATTCCACAGGGAGCAAGGGAAATACTTTAATTTAAAATGCAAATCAGTGAGTCTCTAAGTTAAATGTTAATTGAGTTGATTTTAATGGACAAGCTAAAAACTAAAATAAAAATGGGAGAGCAAAAATGATCACTATGAATGATGACTACCAACAAAGTTATAACGAGGCAAGCATAACCAGTAAGCACGCAGATACATGAATGATCACCCTTCCTTTATTTTAACATATTGGCACCTAAGGATCTAGGTTTCTTGCATGTCTTATGTACTAGCCGTAGTTTCCCTTTGCCTAGTTCTTTAAAGCTTACTTGTGTGATTTCTCCGTGCAAGTAAAACCTTAAACATTAAGTGTCATGCAAGCATTTTTTTAAGAAACTTTCTAGCATATCTAATTCACCTTTTAGTTCCTCTTAGACATGTGCTATCTATTTTAGTCAGTGTTACAATTCACCTTTCAGTTCCTTTTGTTACACTCAATATAAGCTAACCTTTACTTAGTCTTAGTGTACAATTCACCTTTCAGTTCCTCTTATTACACTTTAACATAAATCAGGCCTTACTTGTAAGAATCAAGTTCAACACAAAGCAATCCATAATAAATATTGCTAAAATAAAGAAGTTGGGAAGATCATACCATGAATTCTGCTTGCTTTACTGGCTAGGCTTGCTAAGAACTTAGGTACACATAAAAATGGAGGAAAATCCCAAAGAAATTCTAGAGAAGATGAACATAATGCAAATATATATTATACTAATAAAGTTTTTACAAAAAAGTTAGCCAATGGAAAGGCTTGACCGTAGTTGGTGCCTCAAAAGAGAGATTTTTGTCCAATATATAGTGTAAGGTGGAAGGATCTAGATGTGCCACCTTATAGTTCAAAACTAATTCAAAAATATTATTCAACCAATTATAAAAGAGCTTTTGGAAGATAAGAGTTCAGTTAATTAAGTAAATTGCAACTTGAGGGCCTAGGTGTTACGTATGTCATTGCTCCACCGCCCAAAGAGCCTCTTCACATCATCTACTCGCACTTCTTTACTGACTCAAGCAAAATCCTTCTAGAAGGATGGTTCTCAGGTCATTTTTCCTCCCTTTGTTGGGTTCGAGTGTCTTTGTCTTTATGCAACCCAATCTTCCACTCACTCTGCTCAGCCTTCTTCTCACTCTGCTCTATTTTCTGGTCGCTCTCTAGTTCTTTGGCAGTGACCATTACTGCATCCAGTAGTGATCTAAAAATTCATCAAAAAAGACAATAAGTCACACAAATTTATCACAAATGATGTGATTTCATAGTTGATGGACTAGTGTTTACATGGTACAAATACCCCTTATCAGCACTGTCAATCAATTTTCTCATCAGGGAGTGTGGTACTATCAGCCACCATCGATCAGTTTATCTCACCATCGAGTTGGGCACTATCTACCACCATTGAGCAGTTTGTCTCACCATCGAGTTAGGCACTATCATACCACCATTGAGAAGTTTATCTCACCATCAAGTTGGGCACTGTCTACCACCGTTGACCGGTTTGTCTCACTAGGTAGTTGGGCACTATCTACCACCATTGACCAGTTTGTCTCACCATCGAGTTGGAAACTGTCTTTCCACCATTGACCAGTTTGTCTCACCATCGAGTTAGGCACTGTCTTGCCACCATTGACCAGTTTGCTTCACCATCGAGTTGGTCTCTATCTTACCACCATTGAGTAGTTTATCTCGCCATCTAGTTGGGAACTATCTGCCACCATTGAGCAGTTTGTCTCATCAATGAGTTGGGCACTGTCAGCCATTGTTGAGTAGTTTTCTCATTAAGAAGTGTGCCACTATCAGCCACTGTTAAGAAGTTTGCCTCACTAGGGAGTTGGGCACTGTCTGTCACCATTGAACAGTTTGTCTTACCATCAAGTTGGGTACTATCTATCGCCATTGACCAGTTTATCTCATTAGGGAGTTAGGCACTATCTATCGTCATTGAACAGTTTGTCTCACTAGAGAGTTGGGCACTATCTACCGCCATTGACCCCGTTTCTCTCACCAACGAGTTGGGCACTATCATGCCACCATTGAGTAGTTTGTCTTGCCATCAAGTTGGGCACTATCTTGCCATCATTGAGCAATTTGTCTCACCATCGAGTTGGGCACTGTCTTGCCACATTCAGCTGTTTGTCTCGCCATTGAGTTAGGCATTGTCTTGCCACCATTGAGCTGTTTGTCTCACCATTGAGTTGGGCATTGTCTTTCCACCATATATATGTATTTGAGATTTCCTTTTGTAAAGATATGTAGAGGATTGCTTCCTCATATTCTGGAGGAGTGGAAGGTTTGACATTGGTGTCGATGCATTATGTTGCTAGTTGCAAAGATTTCAAATGATTTCTTTAGGAGTTATTTATCGCCATTTTGTATATGGTGAGTTACCATGATGAATGGCTATGCCTTTATTTCCAAATATAGAGGTTATGCCTAATTTTTGCCTAAATCGAAGAATAGTGAGCTATCATTTTTCACCCTAAGTTTTGCATAAACCACCTTTTCAGGTTTTTAATTTATCGGGTGCCTTAACTTTTGCCTGGATTACCCTTTCGGTTTTTAAGCTAGCATGCCCTTTCTTTTTTTCTTTTTTTTGTGTTGACTTTCGTCTTTCTCACCTTGCCCCAGTTCAAAAGAGAAGGTGAAACATGCTCGATTTATCTGTTTGTTCGCAAGCTTTATCTCTCTGATTCTTCTTGGCTATCTTAGTTGTGTGATGGATGTCACTTTGATGTTTCATGCATATGATGGTTTGAATGATGTATGAACATTGGTCGCAAGTTATAGTCCCAATTGATATGTACCAAGGGTACGCGCCAAGTCCTTTGTGGACTGATGCGTAGGGGGATTTTTCTCTATTATCAACCGAGGGTAGATGAGGACATGCTCTCATTTTATAATTTATAGAAAACTTTGGTATTCCTAGGGGAAGTTTCTAGGGTTGTCTTGCTATATGTTGGGCTAAGTCTGATGGGGTTGTAGTTGATGGTAACCGTGCATTATATACTTAAGCCTAAGAACCCTAATCGAGTTTAGGAGCCCATTTTCCATGTTTAATATACTCAAACCTAGTGGCCTTAATCAAGCCGACTAGATTTTATTATACGACGCATGGCTGGTGTGTCTCAACTTCGTGCCCCTATACAAACTCGAGTCAAGTTCTAGAGACACGCTACTAAAAACACCAGGGTTCTGAGTGTGAAAATATGTGGATGCTATGTAGTAAACCCTAATAATTCCAAATTCAAATGACTTTCATTATTTCATCTTCAATTAATCTTTAGAAAAAATATCAATTACAAAAAGATTTGATCCTCAGTAGAGTCACCACTGTGAGCGGGGAAACTTTTACATGACTCTCTTGAGTCGTCGATTGGATTGGCAGGGCCAATACAAGACTCTCGGGTTTTAATGCGGGGAGACACTGCTAGAGTGCAAGGCTCATTGTATATGTGAACATACTTGGCATTTGCAACTAGATAAAGGGGTTGAGGACTCCTTTGGGGATTAGTCTTTTTATTATGGGAGCATGGTCCATATTTTATACAATATTAGAGTTGCCACCCGGATCCGCTCTTCAAGAAAATTGGTGGTATAGCTGATCCGGGTAGGATTCCTATATCGATAAAAGAGAGATTCTAGTTCTGAATGAAATAGTTACTTGCCATTTGAATTTGGATAAATCATATTTTTATTATGAAAAATCTTTTGTTATAATAAAGGACTCATAATGAACAAACGAGATAAGTTGAGAGATACGACCTTTACAGGCTTAGCCCATTGAGAGAGGGCATGAGTAGGGGCTTGATACTTTATATTGAAATGGAAATTAAAAATGCGTGATAAAAAGTGATATTCGATCTTGAGTTACCTTTCGAGTGTCCTGAAGGCCAGTACGTGCTAGAACTGAATGATTGAGAGATTAGGGTTGAGAACCTTGAGGTTTGCGGAGATAGTTTTAACTAAAGCCCATCGAGGATAATGGACTGTACCTGAGTATGGTTGGTGTTTGGAAGGACAATATGAGGATGGTTTATATGTAAAGCCCATCGACTATATTGATTTATAGTATCAAGATGGTGTTTAGGGAATCAGGCTAGGCCAGTTTATAGCTAAAACTTGCCTAGGGAAGGGTTCTATACTTGAGTACAGCTTTGGGATAAAGGAAGGGAATTTTGGTATGGATTTAGGGAATCCATAAATAAAGGAAGTTTTTGGAGGTTCCCGATGTTTTTCTGTCATTGGAACCTGTCAAAAACGAGCAGTGATCGCGTTCTTTTTATAGGAATTTCGGCAGCATCGATCGACACATCTTGGGAGCATCGATCGATGCATCTAGGGTGGTTGTAGCTTCACTAAGTCATAACTAGACTTGACATGTGTCCAATAAACATCAATTGATACATTTGGGAGCATCAATTGACACATCTATAGGTTTGTTGAGTCAATACTAGACTCGATACGTATCAGCAGATGAGCATTGATCGATGCATATGGAAGCATCGATCGACGCAAATCCAATAGTTGGATTTTTTTAAAATTTTGACAAATGGTTTCTAACACAAAGGGATATCTTTTGACCATAGGAAATTGTATTTGGAGTTCCAAAGAAAATTATGTCGAAGGCAGAAGTTCAAACAAGAAATTACTGGTTTAAGGTTATTGCCTTTAGGATACTTTAAGGATTATTCAAGGGATTTTGGAAAAGAAAAGTGACATTTGATTCATAGAACTTTTGAGATTTAGATACCTATGTGAATATGTATTTATCCTCATCAGGCTAGATGAACCGCGCTCACAGGCTGCCCCTCATGTTCAAAAATTTTGACCGTAAGGGAAATTTTGCATACATGAAGTGAGCAAGGTGAACAACACAAAACTAGTGCTTTCGTGTGTGGTAAGTCACAGGGACATAAGGGCTTAGATAGAGTCGACATTACTTGATTGATAATTTTGAAAAAAAATATTTTTGCCCCTTTAATCAAGAATGTTGACGAAAATCTCTTTAAGTGAAAATCCTGTTGGGGATGAAAATGAAAATAAATTATTGTTTTCAAAAGAAAGATCTGCTGGGGAAAATGAAGATTAAGAGCATTTTAAAAGGTTTTGTGCCTATAGTGACGTGTTATAGTTTTTCAAAATTTGGTCCGCCAATTTCAAAACGGTTTCTTGAGATGATGCAAAGAGTAAGTACAGAATTATACCTGCATCTGGTGTCAGTCAAACCTAGGATGTTGCATATGTTGCTAATTCTCCTTCTCTTTGAGGAGGCATTGTCAGCCATTGTTGATGAGTTTTCTCATCGGGGAGTGTGGTAATGTCAGCCACTATTGAGTAGTTTATCTCACCAGGGAGTTAGGCACTGTCTGCCACCATTGAGCAGTTTGTCTTACCATCGAGTTGGGCACTGTCTTACCACTATTGAGTAGTTTTTGGCACCATCTTTCCATCATTGAGCGGTTTGTCTCACCATCGAGTTGGGAACCATCTTGCCACCATTGGGTAGTTTGTCTCACCATCGAGTTGGGCACTATCTTGCCACCATTGAGAAGTTTGTCACACCGTTGAGCAATTTGTCTCACCATCGAGTTGGACACTGGCTGCCACCATTGACCATTTTGTCTAACTAGGGAGTTGGGCACTGTCTGCCCCTATTGAGCAGTTTGTCTCACTAGGGAGTTGCGTACTGTCTTGCCACTATTGAGTAATTTGTCTCACCATTAAGTTGGGTGATGTTTGCCACCATTGACTAGTTTGTCTCACCATCAAGTTGGGTACTATCTAACACCATTGAGTAGTTTGTCTCGCCATTGAGTTAGGCATTGTTTGCCACCATTAACCAGTTTGTCTCACCATCGAGTTGGGCACTGTCTGCCAACATTGACCAGTTTTTCTCACCATCAATTTGGGTACTATCTGCCACCATTGACCATTTTATCTCACCATCGAGTTGGGCACTGTCGGCTATCATTGACCAATTTATCTCACCATCTAGTTGGGCACTGTCTGCCACCATTGACCAGTTTATCTTACCATCAAGTTGGGTACTCTCTGCCACCATTGGGCAGTTTATCTCACTAGGGAGTTTGGCATTGTCTGCTACCATTGATCAGTTTGTCTCACAATCGAGTTGGGCACTGTTAGCCACTGTTGATTTGTATTTCAGATTTCCTTTCGTAAAGATATTTGCAAGGTCTTTGGTAGAGGATTGCCTCCTCATATTCTGGAGGAGTGGAATGTTAGATGTTGGTGTCGATGCATTATATCGCTAGTTGCAAAGATTTCAAATGATTTCTTTAGGAGCTGCTTGTTTCCATTTCTATGTGGTGAGTTACCATGATGAATGACTAAGCCTTTGTTTCCACATGTAGAGGTTATGCCCTAATTTTTGCCGAAACTGAAGAATAGTGGGCTATCACTTTTCACCCTAATTTTTTTGCATGAATTGCCTTTTCAGGTTTTCGGTTTATCGGGTTGCCTTAACTATTGCCTGGATCACCCTTTTGGGTTTTTGAACCAGCAGGCCCTTTTTTTTTGACCTTTTTTGTTGACTTTTGCCTTTCTCACCTTGCCCCAGTTTATAAGAGAAGGTGAAATATCCTGAATCTATTTCTTTGGCTATGCTAATCCAATCAATGACCCAAAAGAGCCATGTGAAAGTTCACCTACTCATAGTGGCGAGGGCCCAACCCGGGTTTTTATGCGGGGAGACGCTGCAGTTTGAGTGTGGGTCTCGTTTACATTTTGAGTTGCTGGGCCACAAGGATCGAGGGTTCTTCTAGTGGCTGGTCTTCAGAGAATGGTTTTGAAGAAAACTTTGCAAATTAAAATAGAGTCAAAAGCCCTATTTTATAAAGTTTAAGAGTTGCCACCTGGATTAGTTCTATCGGAAAATAATGGTATAGCTAATCCGAGTGGGATCTATATACCTATAAAGCAGATATTTTGAGTTCGGATAAAATAGTTACTTATATAGTTGAGCCGAGATAATTCTATTTAATCAATTTATTAAAAACAGTTTTACTATATGGAAATAACGAAATAAATAAAATAAAGGGAAAATGTTTATACTTGAGTAACGGATTCCCCTGCCTTTGATGCTCCAGACAAGTTAATGAATATAAATGTTTATGTTAATGAAATAAAAATTAATGCAATAAAAAGTGGGATAGAATCCAATTACCCTTAGTTACCTTCCGAGTGTCCTAAAGGTCGGTACGTGCTAGAGCCTAATGATTGGAAGATTAGGGTTGAGAACCTTGGGATGTACGGAGACAGTTTACAACTAAAGCCCGTCAAGAATAATGGACTATACCTTGGTATAGTTGGTGTTTGAAGGGCAATATGAGGAAGGTTTATAGTTGAAACTCGTCGACGATATTGAACTATAGTATCGAGATGGTATTTAGGAAATAAGGCTAGGCCAGTTTATAGCTAAAACTTGCCTAGGTAAGGGTTCTATACCTGAGTATAGTTTTGGGGTAAAGAAAATGGATTTTTGGCATGGATTAATGGAATCCGCAAATAAAGGAAGTTTTCGAGGTTTTCGATGTTGTTCGCCGTTGTCCAAAATGAGCAGGGATCATGTTCTTTTTATAGGTATTTTGGCAGCGTCGATCGACATATCTTGGGAGCGTCGATAGACACATCTAGGGCAGTTGTAGCTTTGCTGAGTCATCACTAGACTCGACACATGTCCTAGTGCCATCGATTGACGCATCTAGGAGCGTCGATTGACACATCTGTATGTTTCTTGAGTCATTAGTAGACTCGACACGTGTCAGGATTAACGAGCATCATTCAACCCATATGGAAGCATCAATCGACTCAAATCCAATAGTTAGCCCTATGCGTTAGAAACCTTCTAGCAAAATTTTAGAAAAATCCAATGATTGACGCATCTGAAATTTTGACAGAAGGTTTCTAACACATAGGGCTAACTTTTGACTGTTGGAAATATTATTTGGAGTTTCAGAGAAAATTCTATCGAAGGAAGAAGTTTGAATAGAAATTACTGGTTTGAGGTTTTTTCCTTTAGGATACTTTGAGGATTATTCAAGGGATTTTGGATAAGGAAAGAGACATTCAATTCATATCACTTTCAACATTGGGACACCTATATGAATAGGTGTTTACCATCATCAGGTCGGGCGAACCGTGCTCACAGGATGCCCCTCGCTTTTCAAAAGTTTCGACCGTGCGGGAGATTTTGCATACTCGAAGTGTGCACGGTGAAAAAAAAGGTGCTTTCATACGTGGTAAGTCACGGGGACATAAGGGTTTAGAAAGAGTTGGCATTACTTGATCGATAACTTTGAAAACAAAAATATTTTTGCCCCTTCGATCAAGAATGTTAACAAAAATCTTTTTAACTCAAAATCCTGCTGGGGATGAAAACGAAAATCAAAGAAGGTAATGAAAGGAAAAAATCGATGGGGAAAATGAAAATTAATAGCATTCAAAAATGTTTTGTGCCGCTAGTGACATGTTATAGTTTTTCAAAATTTGGTCCACCAATTTCAACTCGGTTTTAAGATGATGCAAAGAGCAAGCAAAGATTTATACCTGTGGGCACTGCCTACCATCATTGAGCAATTTTCTCACCATCAATTTGGGCACTATCTGCCACCATTACGTAGTTTGTCTCATCAGGGAGTGTGGCACTATCAGCCACTATTTACCAATTTTCTCATCAGGGAGTGTGGCACTGTTAGCCACTGTTGATCAATTTTCTCATTAGGGAGTGTGGCACTATCAGCCACCTTTGACTAGTTTTCTCACCATTGATTTGGGCACTGTCTACCCCCATTGAGCAGTTTGTCTCATCAAGGAGTGTGGCACTGTTAGCGACCATTGACCAGTTTTCTCATCAGGCAGTGTGGCACTATTAGCTACCATCGATCAGTTTTCACATCAGGGAGCATGGCACTATCAGCCACCGTCGATCAATTTTCTCATCAGGGAGTGTGGCACTGTCAGCTATCATCGATCAATTTTCTCATCAAGAAGCGTGGCACTGTCAGCCACCATTAATCAGTTTTCTCATCAGGGAGTATGGCACTGTCAGCCACCGTTGACCTGTACTTGAGGTTTCCTGCAAAATACAACTTGAGATGGCACTAGATGTTGCAATCTTGATATGATACTATGAAACATAATATGGCACTACATGACACTGCATGTCATCAACAAAACTTAGACATGACACTGCATACTATCACAAAACTCAACATGACACTACACATCATGGATGGGTTGTGGTAAAGATCTCGATGGATCTAAAAGTATTATTGTATGCATCGTGAAGATCTTGCTGGATCTAAGATTTGGCTATGACGTGCCTAGGTAAAGATCTCAATAGATCTAAGGTTTGACTATGATGTGCTGAGGCAAAGATCTCACTGGACCTAACATTTTCGTGTCCTTAATAAAGGTAGAACTTATTTGGAAAAGTTTTGTGCACTCTTGTTATCATAATACATATGATGTAACATATTTATTGTCATTACTGTATGATAAGTTATGTAAATGCGTGATGAATTAAGTTGGCATTTGCTCCTTGTCCAATTGGAGGGTATGTATCCTTTAGTGGATTTTCTTGTATGATCCTCCCTTATAGTCACTTTGTTTTGAGTTGTACCTCAGGAACCATTATGTTATGGCATGTAGGGTCCGTATTGTGTCACATAGTGTGAACAGTGTTTTGAAGTGGATTGAGCGATTTGTTTGCTTGATCCTAATTTTTGCATAGAATGCCCTTTCGGGTTTTCGATCTATCGGATCACCTTAATTTTTGCCTGGACCGCCCTTTCAGATTTTCGATCCAGTAAGCTCTTTTGTTTTTTTTTTGTTTTTTTATATGTGTGTATGCATGTCCTATCATGGACAAAAGTGCTTACATGAATGTTTCTTCTAACATTTCAATATATTCATTAAATGCATACGTTTGATACTTCAGCAAAGTAACGTATCAGTCAAAAAATTGTTTTTAGGAATAAAAGTTAATAGTCTCTATTCCTAACAACTTTCCCATTGTTGCCAATGGTCCTTTTCAGGTTTTACTAGTTGACTTCTCTCTTTCTTTTTCTCTTTGTTTTTGCCTAAAATCCCTCACTAGCTTTCAGCAGACAATCATTTTTTTTGTTCTTTTATGCAAATTACATGACTATACCACGTTCTATGACAAGTTTCATATGTATAACATGATATACAATGCGATATTATGTCCGCCTCATGTATATGACATGTATTTCATAAATACAACATGCAGTGCTATGTCCTTTCATTCTTACAACATGCATCACCATGTATTACCATGCTTACAATATGTAGTACCATGCTTACAACATGTAATGCCATGTAGTTCCATTTCTACGACATGCATTGCCATGTCATTTTATTCTTACCACATGCAGTGCCATATCATTCCATTCTCACAACATGGAATGCCATGTATCACTACAATTACAACATGTAGTACCATATATCAGGCTTTGTTATGCTTTCAACATATAGTGACATGTTATGTTTTTATTTGCCATTCCATTCTTCGACATGCAGCGTCAAGTCATCTTATGATACCCTGTATGACATGCAGCGTCATGTCATCTTGTGCTTTCCTCACGACATGCAGCGTCATGTCATCTTGTATTTTCCTTGTGATATGTAGCATCATGTAATCTTGTATTTTCCTTGCGACATACAGCGATATGTCATCTTGTGTTCTGCTTGCGACATGTAGCGTCATATCATATTGTGTTTTGCTTGCGACATGCAGCGTCATATCATATTATGTTTTGCTTACAACATGCAGCATCATGTCATCATATGTTGTACTTATACAACATGCAGCGTCATGTTATATTATGTTATGCTTATGACATGCAATGTCATGTCATCCTATGTTGTACTTATACGAAATTCAGCGTCATGTTATATTATGTTATACTTATTAGGATTCTAGCCCCAATCCTATAGGTACTCGGAATAAATGCGGCATTAGCATTTTGAGGATGTTAACCATAATCTTATGTTTACCCTTATTAGACTTGACTAAAAAGAGAGAGAGAGAGAGAGAGAGAGAGAGAGAGAGAGAGAGAGAGAGAGAGAGAGAGAGAGAGAGAGAGAGAGAGAGAGAGAGAGAGACCACCCTCGAATATCTTACTTCTTTTTAATTTGCCATATTGCAAATGCATGCATATATTACATTCATTCATCGAAAGTTAATTCTCATGAATTTATTCATCATGTCTTACCAATCACTTCACCTCATAATATAAATACTTTCCCTTATTTCATTAATCTCATATTAATGAGCATGTAAAGATAATTCATGTGATCAACCATCAAGCATCATATGTGCCTAATGTTTGATATGCATCACATGCTCATCCCATACTAGGATAAGAAAGGTCCTAATTGCAAGCATTATACCTCAAGCATACATTGACCCCCTCTCTATCATTCAGCTCGGGTCCGCAAGAAAGATTGGGTAGAAAGATCACAGAAAGAAAAATTTGACAACACACTCTCTACAGTCCACCAAATCGATGAAATGGTAAAAAATAACTAAAAGGCGACCCTTGAGGCAGTATAAAACATGATCCTTTCCGAAGATTTTGTTAGGAATTTTGAAACCCTGATAAGTAATATGAGAGCCATACGAATCTCAGGAACCAATTAGGAAGACATGGTAGCTGAAATAAACAAGAAATTCTTAGATTTTGAGGAAATGCTCCCAAAACTAGAACGCATCACTGGGCCGTATGTTACAAAATACACCGGCCCACAAAACTTTGAACTCCCTATCCCAGAGCCACTCCCAGTCAACTTTGTCATGCCTTATATCCCGCCCTTCAATGGGACTAATTCTCTAGAGGCACATATCGAGAGTTACCTAAGAGTAATGATAAGTATCGGCGTGCCTGAGGTCCATAGAGTCAATCTTTTCCTAACAACCTTACGAGATTCAGCAACCGATTTGTACATGAGAATGCCAAGCCATGTGAAATCTAGCTGGAAATCTCTCAGTGCAGCTTTAATTGAGAATTACACATACAATGTAAAAGTTGAAACTACCCTCTAGGATCTTAAATGGGTACAACAAAAGCTTGACGAACCCTTTAAATTATACTATAGGAGGTGGAAGGCGGTCCAAGCCTTGGTCGATGGAGCCCAAAGCTCGATGTCTTGATAGTCAAATTAGTTGAAGGATGCAACCCCTATTTTAGGGATGAGATGAAGATGATAACATTCAACACATTCAATGATGTGGTCGAATATGCCAAGAGGAATGAGAAGTATGATGAAGAGGACCAGTGGAAGAAAAATGAATTCGACTACATGATGCAAAAAGATGACATGGAAGGTACGTAGTTAGATCTTGAGTACCCAGAACTTGAGACCTATACAGAAGAAGAAACTCTAGAGTTCTAAATTGCATTTCAAGAAAAAACAACCCAGAGGAAGCTACAACAAATCAGCCATGCCGCATATCAAAAATAAAGATGTTTCCATCTCTAGTACTTTTGAAATAAGCTGTGTAACCATTGAGGAAATGAATGACTTTACTTGCGTGATGTTTCTAATAAAAATTTTATGTGTTCATTCTAGCATACATTTGTCATATTCAGTATTCATAATGAACCAATTAAAGAAATTGATTTAGGCACATTCTAAAATAGTTTCTATTTCAAATGACTTTACCCCAAGTAAAAGAGAGAGTTATAATAAAACGAGTTCACCAAAAATACATGAAACTGCTTGATCCTACAAAGCATGTCATATCTTGTGCGCCTACAGTAGGGGAAAATGAAGAACAAATGCAAAAATTATACCCTAGTTATTAGGCAAGTTATCCAAAAGAAGAGTCACTTAAAACACTTTTGAAGTCTGCTCCAACAAGCCCTACCAAAAGATTCCCTTGCTAGTTAAACAAGCAATGGTAGAGACCACATAAAACTCACCATGTTAGTCACTCATGCAAAAGCACCTTGGATATTCAAGGGGCAATCAATCAAAAAGTCCAACAAGGAACTCATATGCTCAGAATGAACAACTCTAGGATGAGACAACAAAATCAAGCATCAAAAGCAAATGACTTAGTCCTTAAGGTGAACTAATGCTAGGGGCAAATTCCACACAAAATGAAAGGAACCCTACATAATAGGTGTAATGAACATGGAAGCGAGCTAATGAGACCACTAAACTCGAAAAGGCTCAAGCAAATTTGCATAAAAAAACAAAAAAAAATTATTGTCTGCTAAAAGCTAGTGAGGGCTTTTAGGTAAAAACAAAGATAAAAAGAAAAAGAGAAGTCAACTGGTAAAACCTGGAAAGGACAATTGGCAACAAAGCGAAAGTTGTTGGGAATAGAGACCATTAACTTTTGTGCCTAAAACATTTCTTTGACTGATACGTTACTATGCTGAAGTGTCAAATGTATGCATTTAATGAATATATTGTAATGTTAGAAGAAACATTCATGTAAGAACTTTTGTTCATGATAGGATATGCATACACACACAAAAAAAAACAAAACAAAAACAAAAAAAAACAAAAAGAGGCTGCTGGATCAAAAACCTGAAAGGGCGGTCCAGGCAAAAAGTAAGTTGATCTGATAGATCGAAAACCCGAAAGGACGGTCTATCCAAAAATTAGGATCAAGCAAACAAATTGCTTAATTCGTGTCAAAATACTATTAATACTATGTGACATAATACGGACCAGCCACAACACAATGGTTCTTGAGGTACAACTCAGAACAAAGTAACTACAAGGGAAGATTAGACAAGCAAATCCACTAAAGGATGCATTCCCTTCAATTAGACAAGGGGCAAATTCCAACGTAATGCATCACGCATTTGCACAACTCATCATACAGCAATGATGATAAATATGTTAAATCACATGCATCATGATAACAAGAGTGCATAAACCTCTTCCAAATAAGTTCTGCCTTGATTGTGGACACGAACGCCTTAGGTCCAGCGAGATCTTCACCTCGGCACATCATGGCCAAACCTTAGATCCAGAGAGATCTTCATATAGGCACATCATAGCCAAATCTTAGATCCAGTGAGATCTTCACGATGCACACAATAATACTTTGTGATCCATCCATGATGTGCAATGTCATGTTGAGTTTTGCGATAGCATGCAGTGTCATGTCTAAGTTTTGTTGATGACATGCAATGTTATGTCGAGTTATTCTAACAACATGTAGTTTCATGTAGTGCCATATTATATTTTGTAGTATCATATCATGTTTATGATATGTAGTGCCATGTCAAGTTGTATTTTGCAAGAAATCTCAAATACAGGTCAACGGTGGCTAATAGTGCCATGCTCGCCGATGAGAAAAATAATCAACGGTGGCTGACAGTGCCACTCTCCTTAATGAGAAAATTGATCGATGGTGGCTGACGGCGCCACACTCTCCAATGAGAAAACTGATTAACGGTGGCTGACAGTGCCACACTCCTTGATGAGAAAACTGGTCAATGGTGGCTGACAGTGTCATACTCCCTGATGAGACAAACTGCTCAATGGTGGTCGATAGTGTCCAAATCGATGGTGAGAAAACTGGTCAATGGTGGCTGAAAGTGCCACACTACCTAATGAGAAAACTGATCAATGGTGGCTGATAGTGCCACACTCCTTGATGAGAAAATTGGTCAATGGTGGCTGATAGTGCCACACTCCCTAATGAGACAAACTGCTCAATGGTGGCAGACAACGCCTAAATCAATGGTGAGAAAATTGCTCAACGGTGGCAGGCAGTGCCCACAGGTATAATTTTGTGCTTAATCTTTGCATCATCTGAAAACCATTTTGAAATTGGCAGACGAAATTTTGGAAAACTATAACACATCAATAGATGCACAAAAACTTTTTAAATGCTCTTAATTTTCATTTTTCCTAGCGATTTTTTCCTTTCATTACCTTCTTTGATTTTCGTTTTCATCCCCAGCAGGATTTTAATTTAAAAAGATTTTCATCGACATTCTTGATCGAAGGGGAAAAATAATTTTTGTTTTCAAAGTTATTGATCAAGTAATGTCAACTCTTTCTAAACCCTTGTGTCCCCGTGACTTACCATACACAAAAGCACCTGTTTTGTTCATCACGCTCACTTCGCGTATGCAAAATTTCCAACACGGTCAAACCTTTTGAAATGTAGGGGGTAGCTTGTGAGAATGGTCCGCTTGGCCTGATGATGATTAATACCTATTAATATTGATGTCCGAATGTTGAAAGAGCTATGAATCAAATGTCTCTTTCCTTGTCCAAAATCCTTTGAATAATCCTCAAAGTATCCTAAAGGAAAGAACCTCAAACTAGAGGTTTCCTGTCCAAACTTCTGCCTTCGATAGAATTTTCTCTGAAGCTATAAATGAAATTTCCATAGGTCAAAAGTTATCATTGTGTGTTAGTAACCATGTTTCAAAATTTTAGACAAATCCAACGGTTGGATATGTGTCAATCGACGCTTCTATATATGTCAATTGACGCTCATTGGATGCTGACACGTGTCGAGTCTAGCAATGACTCAGCAATCCTATAGATGTGTCGATCGATGCTCCCAGATGCATTGATCGATGGTTCTTAGACACGTGTCAAGTCTAGTGATGACTCAGCAAAGCTATAACCGCCCTAGATGCATCGATCAACGTTCCAAGATGTGTCGATCGACGCTGCCAAAATTCTTATAAATAAAACGCGATCCCTACTACGGTGAAAATATCGAAAACCTTCAAAAACTTCCTTTATTTATGGATTCCCCAAATCCATGCCAAAATCCCCTTCCTTTATCCCAAAACTATACTCAGGTATAAAACCCTTCCCTAGGCAAGTTTTAGCTATAAACTGGCCTAGCCTTATTCCCCAGACACTATCCCGATACTATTGTTCAATATCATCAATGGGTTTTAGCCACAAACCTTCCTCATATTGTCCTTCAAACACCATCCCGATACTATAGTTCAATATTGTCGATGGGTTTTAGCCACAAACCTTCCTCATATTGTCCTCCAAGCACCATCCTGGTACTAAGTTCAATACCGTCGATGAGTTTTAGCCATAAACCATCTTCATATTGACCTTTAAATATCAACTATACCCAGGTATATTCCATTATCCTCGATGGGCTTTAGTTATAAACTGTCTCTGTAAATCTCAAGGTTCTCAACCCTAATCTCTCAATCATTCGGTTCTAGCACATATCGGCCTTCAGGACACTCGAAAGGTAACTGAGGGTCAAACATTACTTTCAATCATACATTTTTAATTACTATTTCAACATGAAGTAGCAAGCCCTTGGTCGGGCCCTCACTCCATGGGCTAGGCAGCAAAGGTTGTATCTCTCAACTTATCTCTTTCTTATTGTCATAACAAAAGATTTCTCAAAAACATGATTTATCCAAATTCAAATGGCAAGTAAATATTTCATCCAGAACCAGAATCTCTCTTTTATCGGTATAGGAATCCTACTAGGATCAGCTATACCACCAATTTCCTGGAAGAGCTAATCGAGGTGGCGACTCTAATATTGTACAAAATAGGGACCCTGCTTCCGCAATAAAAAGGCAAATCCCCAAAGGAGTCCTCAACCCCTTTATCCGGTTGGAAATGCCAAGTATGTTCACACATACAACGAGCCCTGCACTCTAGCGGTGACTCCCTGCACTAAAACCTGGGAGTCCCATATTGGCCATGCCAATCCAATAGATGACCCGAAAGAGCCGTGTAAAAGTTCGCTAACTCATAGTCATCGACAATATTGATCTGTGTTGTTGTCCCAGCATTCAAGATAGTGCCCAACTCGATGGTGAGACAAACTGCTTAATGGTGGCAGACAGTGCCCAACATGATGGTGAGACAAACTGATCGATGGTGGCTGACAATGCCACACTCCCTGATGAGAAAACTGATCAACGGTGGCTGAAAGTGCCACGCTTCCTGATGAGAAAACTGATTGACAGTGGCTGTTAGTGCCACGCTCCTTGATTAGAAAACTGATCGACGGTGGCTGACAGCGCCATGCTCCTTAATGAGAAAAATGATCAACAGTTGCTGACAGTGACACACTCCCTGATGAGAAAACTAGTCAATGGTGGCAGATAGTGCCCAACTCGATGGTGAGACAAACTGCTTAATGGAGGAAGACAGTGCCCAACTCCTTGGTGAGACAAACTGCTCAATAGAGTCAGATAGTGCCCAACTCCTTGATGAGGCAAACTAGTCAATCGTGGCTAGCAGTGCTATAGTCCCTAATGAGAAAACTTCTTAATAGTGGTAGGTAGTGCCCACAGGTATAATTCTCTGCTTGCTCTTTGCATCAGCTCAAAACTGTTTTAAAACAAGCGGACCAAATGTTCTAAACTATAACACGTCACTACGAGCACAAAACCTTTTAAAATTCTCTTAATCTTCATTTTCCCTAGCGAATCTTTCTTTTCAAAACAATAATTTATTTTCATTTTCATGCCCAGCAGGATTTTAACTTAAAAAGATTTTCGTCAACATTCTTGATCAAAGGGGCAAAAATTTTGTTTTCAAAATTACCAATCACGTAATGTTGACCCTTTATAAGCCCTTATGTCTCTGTGACTTACCACACATGAAAGCACTATTTTTGTTGTGTTCACCGTGCTTACTTCGCGTACGCAAAATTTCCCTTACGGTCGAAATTTTTGAACACGAGGGGCAGCCTGTGAGCACGGTCCGTCCGGCTTGATGATGATTAATACCTATTCACATAGGTGTCCGAATGTCGAAAGTGCAATGAATCAAATGTATCTTTCCTTGTCCAAAATACCTTGAATAGTCCTCGAAGTATCCTAAAGGAAAGAACCCCAAATGAGTAATTTCCTATCCGAACTTCTGCCTTTGACAGAATTTTTTGTAGAACACTAACTAAACTTTCCAACGGTCAAAAGTTAGCTCTGTTTGTTGGAAACTATTTGTCAAAATTTCATAAAAATCCAACGGTTGAATTTGTGTAGATTGACACTCCGATATGTGTCAATTGATGCTCCTTGCTACTGAGACGTGTCAAGTCTAGCGATGACTCATCAAGCCTACACATGTGTCGATTGATGCTCCCAGATGTGTCAATCGATAGTTCTTGGATAGATGTCGAGTCTATTAATGACTCAGCAAAGCTACAACCGCCCTAGATGCGTCGATCGATGCTCCCAAGATGTGTCGATTGACGCTGCCAAAATTCCTATAAAAAGAACGCGATCCCTGCTCATTTTCAACAACTTTCAGACTGCAATAACAACTTTAAGATGGAGAAAAACATCGAAAACTCTTTGAAAAGTTCCCTTTTTGCGGATTCCTTGAATCCATACCAAAAATCCTTTCCTTTATCCCAAAACTATACTTAGGTATAGAACCCTTCCCTTGGCAAGTTTTAACTATAAACTGGCCTAGCCTTATCCCCTAAACACCATCCCGATATTATAGTTCAATATCATCGACGGGCTTTAGCTATAAACCATCCTCATATTGTCCTCCAAACTCCATCCTAATACTATAAATCAATATCGTCAACGAGCTTTAACTATAAACCGTCCTCATATTGTTCTTCCAAACACCAACTATACCAAGGTATAGTCCATTATTCCTGGCAGGCTTTAGCTACAAACCGTCTCCACATATCCCAAGGTTCTCAACCCCAATCTTCCAATCATTCGGTTCTAGCATGTACAGGCCTTCAGGACACTCGAAAGGTAACTGAGGGTAATTGGATTCTATCCCACTTTTATTACATTCATTTTATTCATATTTATTAAATCGGCTGGAGCATCCGAAGCAGAGGAATCCACCGCCAAGGTATAAACACTTATCCCTTAATTTTTATTTGTCTTAATTGTTATTTATTCCCAAGTTTTATAAACAAAACGACATAGGGGAATTATTGGAGATAAGATCCTCTAAAAACTATATGATTGTTGATTTGAGGATGCATTGGCTAGAGGATTGATGAGGCAAAATGGCTAAGACTCCACTAGTTAATTTGTGATGTTGAGTTTTATTTTTCAATATTGGGATTTTTTTCGTATTTTTATTTGCAAATTGCAACATATAACGATGTATAATCAGAGAGGAGTGTTAGAGTTTAAATTTTTTTAAAAAAAAATGCCTCAATTTGTCTAAGGGGAGTGTTATTCTATTGTGGCAAAGGCTTACTCTAATGGTTGAGCCTTGAAGCTGTGATTCTAGAGATCACAGGTTCGAGCGCACACTCGGTCAGGGTGGGATAAGGTTTTACGTTGTTATTAGTGTTAGAGTTTAAATTAGAAGCTAGTTTGGTTGTAATTTTAATTACATTTACTTGTGTTGGATCCTTCTAATTAGTAGTTTAAATAGACTTTAAGATACAATTTTTCATTGAGCTCAGATGAATTAAATGAAAGTTAGTTAGAGTTTGTCATCATTTCCTCTCAACTTCCAAATTATGGTTTTTTATTTCCCCAAAGTTTTCATGGTCATCTACTAGATCTAATCTTTCATGTGATATATGATACAATATTTTTTTTTTGTCAATCTCAAAAACTTAACTCGTAGCTTTGCTAAGGAACAATGTGTCCTCTCAAAGGCTAAAAGTTTGGAGCAGGTGAAAATTTTCTGGTTTTAGATTCTTGACTCCACCATTGGATATATCTAAATTGTTACTTATATAAGTTGTGTTATTGTTACGTTATTAAAAGGTGCAATATATTGCTTTATATATTGTTTGCTTAAAGTCCCACAAACGGCAGGAATTGTCTTGATTTTTAAAATATGGAACGTCAGTAGACTTTTTGTGTCAAGTTCATCATACATTCATTTCTTAAAATTGCATGCATTCATTTACTTGACCTATGTTTCTGTAATTCACAAAGCAGTAAATAAATTCTGAAAATAAAGTAATTATAATTAAACAGGAAAGAAATCCATTTGTATAATTTGAAACTACATATGCAACGAGAAAAAATAAACCATAAAATAGTTCAAAGTATTTTGATAACACGAACAATGAGAAATCACATACTATAAAAATAAATATTGTAAGGGGAATTCCATATAGTGGTAATTGAGCCAATGGTTGCATATATAAACAAAGTCTCTACAGAACATAAAAACTGACAACAGTCCAACATATTTATTACAAAGGTGAATAGAAGCATACAGCAATCAAACAAAAAAAAACGTAAAAACATGCATAATATCATAGCATTTCTCATTTAACACAAAAGCTCAGTGATTTAAAATCAAACTTATATAGATTATTATATAGTACTTCATTGTTTAAGGAGCAGTAGGTTTGACATCTGGCAAATTTGGAATATGAAGCAGCACAGGTAGGTGGGGCAATTCGGGCGTTGGCAACTCCGGAATTTTCGGAACTTCTGGAAAGTGCGGAAATTCGGGCTTTGGTAATTCTGGAATTTTCGGTACCTCCGGAACTTTAGGCACTTCCGGAATTTTCGGCACCTCCGGAATGTTGGGCACTTCAGGAAAATGAGGTAGTTCGGGTTTTGGTAATTCTGGAATATTAGGCAATTCAGGCTTTTGATGACCCGGTAACTCCATTAGATGCCTTGCTGCTTCCACTTGAATTATTGTGTAGCTCATCAATATGAACAAACTTGTCGCCAACACTATCATTGAAACAACTCTAATAGATGAGATTTGAAGAAAACCCATAATTATTATATATGAAGGAAACACAATTTCAAGCAAATTTATGTTTTTGTGTTGTGTTTAGCATTAAGGTTGAGTTTAGCTTTTATAGATAAGAGACGAGGAAAAACAAATGCAATTGTATCAGTATTTCTTGTGTAAGTAAAGGTTAGTTCAACTTCTCACCTAAATATTGCTATTATATACTAAAATCCCACACATTATGATTCATAGTACGGTAGAAATGGAGTTGCCACTTGCCTGTTTAATTTCCACGTATAAAAATTTTAAAATATAATAAGTTACATATATAAAGAATTTAAGATATTATAAATTTATTTTATATCTAATTTTTTTTAGTATAATATGGGTTATATTAGTTAAGGTTGAAGATGAGGTCAATTAGGTTTTCTTACTCCGACCAGGGCTTGCTTCTCTATCATGTAATCGAGATTTTGTGATTCTCATTTTGAGTTTCACTCTCCACAAGCGTCAGTGTGGTTACCCTTGCTAACATGGTAGGCACAAAATTGATCCCTCTCTTCGGGCTTAGGCAGAACATAAGGCTTGACACTTTCAAGAAGGCCAAGTGCCCTCAACTTGCTAAAGATCACAGGTAGAGATGCCTTCCAAGGTGAAATTCCATCCTCAAATGTGCGGACAGCGGCTACTTCCTCATGAACTGTAGTGGCTCTAGGGGCTGAGCTAGATTTCGGCTTTAGGGCTGAAGCTGGGGCTGGGGTGGATGAGTCATTCTTCTTGAACCAAGGTTTGGCTGGTGCACTAGCCTTATCCAATTCCTCGATCCTTTCCCATTTCTCAGCCTTCTCAAAGACCTCAACATAGCTAGAGAACTTATCCATACCAAGGACCTTACGATACGCGGGGAAAGCACCATCCATTAATTTCACAATCATCTCGGCCGGACTGAAACGATCTTTCAACTAATTTTGAGTCGCCATCCACCTCTCAAAGTAGGGCTTGAATTTCTCATTGGGTGCTTGCTTGATAGCCTCCAAGTTTTGCATGGTGGTCTTGATAGTGGCATTGATCCCGTATTGCTCAATGAAAGCCTCGGATAAAGACTTTCAATTTCCAGTCACCTCCTCGGATAAGGTATTTTACCATTCAATAGCAAGACCATCCAAAGTGCAAGGGAACATCCCGGCAAGGATCTTGTTACTTAACTTCCTCACTCTTATCACCTTTTGGTAAGTGGTGATGTGTGATTGAGGTGGACTGGTTCCCGTATACATGCCATTTAAGGCATACTAAAGTTTTTGGGGATCCAATCCTCCTCCCTTATGGCTTGGACCGAGGTGAAGGTTGATGAACATTTGGACAAGTAGCAAGTAACTTTTGTAGTAAATCACACAACTCCACGGATAGGGATGAGTTATCTTGTTGGGTACTCGCACCAAAGGGTAGACCCGTTGATTGAGGGAAGTTTGTCCCTTTATGTGTGGCTACAAAATTAGGACCTTGACTAGATCCCCAAAACTGAAACACTAGTGGCACAAATCCTTGGCTAGGTTGACCAAACTGACTATCGGCTGGCGGAACTATTGGACCCACTAACTGAAATGGCTGGCTGAATTGACCAAACGCACCAACTGAACCTAACTGACCAAACTGACTAGATGATCCCCCATGAACTTGAACGGGAGGCAAATGAGTCTGAGTGAACTAAGTTTAGAATGATGGGTTATGATCAACCCTTGAGGGAGTAGGCTGCTCACTAACCACAGATCGGACTGGCTGAACTATGTCAAGCGCAACTTGGGAAACATTGGCCATCATCTTCTCGACCAAGATTGCTCTAATTGAAGCCAACATCTTGTTATTCACATAGTCGAGGAACTTATAGCTCCCCAAAAACTGTGAGATGACATTTGCAATCTTCGGCCTAATATCAGCCCTCGATCCATTTGCCTCTTTATCTAGGTTAGCATCCTCAATCCCAACATCTTCTTGGCCATCATGAGTCAAAATACGAGACATCTCTTCAAGATGGAGAGTCGGTCGGGATCAAAACTGACTGCCAACTGGACCGTTCAAAGCTAGAGACCAAACTTCAACCCTTAACTGAACCGAGGAAAGCGGAGGGAGGACTGGGATGTGGACCAAACAGACATGAGAGCATTGCCAATCTATGACTCTAGCTGAGGTGGGAACCAAAAGATCAGTACATGCATGGGTTCATGTACAAAATGCATGGTGAGGTTAGTGTACAAGAAAATATATGACAACACATACGAAGCATTTTCTTCCAACCTTATTCCTCCCGCTGATTCTGAAGGTATTTTCCTCTGAGTACCACGAGGATCACAAAGGGAGACCTAATCTAATCTCAGATGAAAAGGTACCTAGAGGGTAAAATTCTAAATCTTTTTTATAAGAAGGGTGTAAGGACGTAACAGAAGTTGATGTTGAAGGTTCCCATTAAACTAAAGACATACTCCAAGCCTATGTTGGGAACTGATAGTCACTTTGAACATGCATAACACGGATGTCAGAAATTCAAAATTTTGTCCCTTGTTCCTAGAAACTCCTTTAAGTTACATATAAATTAATTAAAGCCTTAACTAAATTAATTCTCTACATAGGTTAGCATGCATGGGCTAGGCATACTATAATTCTAAATTATATCTTAGCATAAATATTTTATACTAAACATGTTATAACTCTAAGCTATAACCTAAGCATAAACTAAACTAAGCACGCAAAACAACCCAAGCATAATAATTATTAAGTCTAAAAAGGCTTAAAGAAAAAGACCTAATAATTATAAGAGAAAAAAAAAACTTACCAGTTGAAGCGTGCTTTGGCAGAACTCCCTTGCACAAGCCTCCAAATGTAGGATAGCCTCTATGAGTATCCACGCGAACCCTACCAATCAAAACCTTCCAATGAGGAAGAACTGTAGAGCTCTGAGTAGCTGTTAGACCACTCCAAAAGCCCACCTGAAAATATTAACTAGAGGTGCCTCAAAAATGTTTGAGGCTCCTCAAAAATGTTCTTCAAAGTCAACTCAAGAATGCTCAAGTCAAGACTTAGAATATTACTTGGTGTGTTGAGAGAAGGAGGAAAAGGCCTCCTTTTATAGGAGGAGGAGAGCAAAAATGCTCTCTATTTAGCAATGTGGGATAGGGAAAATATCTTTATATATATATATATATATATATATATATATATATATATATATATATATATATATATATATATATATATATATATTTCTCTTAATTCTCCTTTCTTTTAATTTATTCATGACCCTAATAAATTTAGTTATCGGTCAAAATAAATTTTTGGCTTAACCGAAAAATGATTTAATCATTTTAATCAACATTTTAATTTATTTTATGACCCTAATAAAATTAGTTACCGGTCAAAATAAATTTCTGGCTTAACCAAAAAATGATCTAATTATTTTAATCAACATTTTAATTTATTTTATGACCCTAATAAATTAGTTACCGGTCAAAATAAATTCCTGGCTTAACCAAAAAATGATCAAATCATTTTAATCAACATTTTAATTTATTTTATGACCCTAATAAAATTAGTTACCGGTCAAAATAAATTCCTGGCTTAACCGAAAAATGATCTAATTATTTTAATCAACACTTTAATTTATTTCTGACCCTAATAAAATTAGCTACGGGTAAAAATAAATATTTGGCTTAACCAGAAAATGATCTAATCATTATAATCAACACTTTAATTTATTTATAACCCTAATAAAATTAGTTACTGGCCAAAATAAATTCTTGGTCTAACGAAATAATATTCCAATTATTATTATGTTATATTTTTGTAATAGAATAAATCTATTAATTCTTTACTCAATCCGATGAAGGTCTAATGTGTGTGACCTTATTGGATCTTGAAGTATTGAGCTGTTAAGGCTTAACCAATCCTTGTTCTATAGGAACTATTGGCTCGAGGTTCTAGACCGTGAATAGAACTAGATTACCTTAAACGACTGTAGTACACCTCTAGCAAGGGTCCACCATCCCCTATTACTCGGAACGTCATTTGTGCTTATGACTTAATCCTGGTTAATGCAATAGTTGCCTAATGCGATGAACTCCTTCCATTCTTTAATATTATACCATCTGATTTATTGGGTTCGGTTAAAGTGTTAACCCATCAATAGCAAGGTTGCTCCAAGCTATCCCATGTATTTTCTTATTACCGAAGTATATTGGTTTTTACCATAATGTGTTTGACTAGAAACTATTTCTATCAAACACATACTCTGATCAGAGGTTTATAGCATTCATCACTTCAACAAGTGGCCAAGTACAACTCCTTAATATATCCGGAGCGATGGATTCTTTTCGACTACATAGCTTACCAACTTGTTGTCATCACTATGCCCGTAATCACTCATGGCACCCTAAATTAATAAATGTATAGGTATGACCTAAAGTACATCGATAGTACCACATAAGGTAACTAGTATCTCAAGTAAGAGGATATTCGCAAAGCTACTACATAAAGATAAACACTAAAACTATGATATATTTACCAAGTGTTTATCTCATTACGGTCTCTAAAATATCTTCCAGATATATCTATGTGTCAAACTTAAGGCACCACCTTTAGTCTTAGGAGGTTGACTGCTTGGACCCTTTCCAAGAAAGTTGATCACATGCTAGTCTTACTGTTCCATCAATATCCTTTCGTGATCAATCTATGACTAGGGATAGTTTAGACATAATCATAATTGTACACGAAGCAGGTCTCACTAAACATAGTCCCACTATGATATCTTTCTCACTTCATACTATGTTTATGTCAAAGACTTTTGTACATAGATAGCAATGAATATATTTTAACAAGACATAATATATATGAGCACATCGATATAAACAAAAGATTAAATGCCTTTATTAATTAAACAAATCATTTTTACTATTACATAATTAAGATATATCGCCCTAATTGCCTTAAGGGCATGCATCATATCTAACATCTTAGAGGGAGGGCATGCAATAGAACAATGAGTGCTCCACCCACTAGGGCATCCTTAATTCCAAGTAGGCATGAGTGATACCTATGTGAGCTTTGGAGAGAATAATCAGTAATCCTACCCTAATGCTTTAGAAGAAGAGCACTCTAGCTAGAGAAATGCGGGTGAGAAGAAAGAGTGTAATAATTTTCCTAAATAATGGAAAGAAAAGGGTTGAATTAACCAAATGATTTTCGGTGCTCATCTTAATGGTTTAAACTTTTCAAAAACCAAAATTTTTCAAGTGAAAAATACATTCCCCAGAAGAGTCACCACTATGAACGGACAAAAGTTCCTAAAGCGCTGTAAGGCGGGGTCCACTCGAGGGTTTCTTATTTAAATATGGCGTGATGTAAAAATCGGTTTAGTTTATATTTATCCAATTTAATGAATAAAAGAATCGAGACCCAAATTCTGATACAAAAGACAGAGTCGCCACCCAAGTTGCCTACTTGGGAAAGAGTTTTTTACGGTTCCCATTGAGCGGGAGACTCATATCTTTTGGATGAGAGATTTGGGTATTGGATGAGCTACTTGTTTCTCATTTAGCTAATTCAAAATTACATTCGCAATGTAAAACCTTTTCGTTTCATTATTTGGGGAATTATTATAGAAGGCCTATTTTTTACTCTCTTTCGGACACGTTTCACGCGGATCAACAATATATATCAAACAAGGAAGAAATAAAATTACAATCGATAAAAATAGGAATTGTGAGGGAATATATAAATTTGTTCTAAGTTATAAAACAAAATAAACAAATTCACCCGTTGTTCGCTACTTTTCCATACACTAGAAATGAGTTCTTTGAATAAATAGGCGTTGTTAGTGCCACTAGAGCAAAAGTAGAAAAGAGGAAACCACAAGTATACGATTGCGATGTAGTTTTAAAATATTTTCGATCCCATAGGGAAAGAAACGAACTTAATTCAACCAAAATTCAAATAAAACGGATAAAATGATCGGTAGGTGAAATAGGGATAGACTAGAGCCGAAACAAAGAAGAGCAGAGAATCACAAAGCAATTAGGCACAAAGTTATTCTAGGTCAACACAAATATTATATTTTATTAACGTCTACAAATATTATAAATGTTATATATTATGATCTAAAGTTGAATTATTTATAATGCAGACAAACCCAAATACCAAATATATTATGCTTAGCAAGGATGACTCCCACATAAACTATAATCATGCAAGTAAAGACAAATATATCCGGGTAGGACTATACCGAACTCCACTAACAATATTTTGAATGAACATCGATTTGAAGTTACTTGAATGTGAATATAATGTCCTTGCTTTTGACGCAAGACCAGTACCACTAATTCTATTCAAACTTACACGCATAACAACAAAGAGAACTCAATATAACAAGCACTGAATATCATACATTTGATCATAAAACTTATTAAGCACAAGCAGAGAGGAAAGTTGATATGAACAAAATAGAACTAAGAATGATGCAATAAATTGTTGGTCCTTATGAGGGTCTAAATAAGGTCAGAGGGGGTGAATGACCCTTTTTATGGAAATAAGTAGACTTTAAAAAATCTTGTGTGGTGTGTTTGATTATGTTCCGGATATAATGGATCCGTATGATGCAAATATGAAATGTTATACAATAATGTAAAGAGTTTAGATAATCAAACACAGTAATTTTATCCTAGTTTAGTCCCGCCTACTCCAGTCCTCAGAGTGTCCTTCCTCCGAGCTTTTCCACTAGTGAATTCCTTTCCAATTAGCAGAAATCAAACCTTACAATTTGTCTCCGGATGCTAACACCTTCCAGATGTAGGATATACCACTAGAAGCACCAACTCCTAGCTGAGTCCTCTTGTATTTATTAGGATATACCACTTAGATTTCTACCCAAACCTAAGTTGAGTCCTACAGGGAGTTCCAATTAAAGCGCCAACTCTAAGCTAGATCCCAATCTCGATACTCACCCAAGTATGAGATTTTACACTTTATTTTTCTCAAAGATTTGGTTTTGGATTTCCTCAAGTTTATAACTCACTTGGGAATCCTTATAAACTGATTTGGAATGCATTGATTCTTGGAGGGATTGTCTCACTGATTGCAATAGCAGATTCTCTTGTGTATGCTTTCTAAAAACAACCAACACCTTCTTAACTTATGAAGCTTTCCTTTTATAGGCTTCTATCATAAATGTATCCATTGTTAGTTGTTGAGGTTGAATTAAATCTTTAATGTTGATGAGGTTAGTTGTGGCACTTCCAGAACCGTTGATCAGTCCGTTAGACTTAGATTTTAACCCGTTTGAATCCTTGGGATTGAGGATGAAAAGTTGTCACTGATCATTTTCCTTGTATTTTAGTGATTCACCAACTTTTATGCCAGTTTTCCAGATGTGTGATCTTCATGCGCCTTTTTTATTAGTCTAGGTGAAAAAGATTGTTACCTGTTCTCTTTCTTGTGTTAGTCCTTCTGTCCTTTTCTGAAAAGTGCAATATTTTTGCCTTTCATAAGGGGAAAGGATCTTTGACACTTAGACCAAAAGGTGGAGGGAAAAGTAGTTTTTGAGTCTTTTCCCTCTGTCTTGTTATCTTTATCTTCCGGATGACTTTAGTCTTGATGTATCCGGATGCTATTCAATCAGTCTTCTTCCGGATGCTTATTTTGGACGGTTCAAAGTTTGTTTCCTTTCCAAACTTTAATCGGATGCTTCCATTTTATGCTTGGGTGCTTGTAGTCTTCAATGAATATCCATATGAATTATTTTGGACTTGATGCTTCCATTTTAGATTAAGGAGATAATATATTTTATTTCTCTAGTTTTTTTTTTCTTCAAACTTGGTCCTAATTGTTTTGGAATCAATTCTTCTAGGTCATTGTTTCCCAACAATCTCCCCCATTTGATGGAAACAAAAACTAAGCACATCAAAAAGGGTTTTATGAGCTGAGTATGATTCTTGATACTTAGTTATTTGAAAGTTTTACTCCCCCATAATCTAAGCATCCTAACTCCCCAAATATTTTTGATTTCTAGCTTCTAAGTTTTTGAAGTACAATTATAGATTGTACTTAGAAGCAATTTTGAGTATCAATTTTTCACTATATATACTTCTGTTGTTAACAATAGTTAACCTCATGATGTTTTGGGTTAAAATTACAAAGATATATAAGTGAAAATAGAATTAGCTATTACAAATTTATACAATTGAAGAAAATAGTTATTCTAAAGGATTTTCAGCTCTTCATCTACCTCCTTTGCTTGATGACTCTCCCTCTTTTCCCTTGCCTTTCCTTTTCTCCCCCTTTTGGTTTTCATCAGCTTGGGGGTCTATCATCATGAAGGTGCGACTATCCGAACTCTTTTGCCACGCTTCTAAATATACGGAATAATCTATAATTCCTTGTAAGGGCTTCTCAATGATTATCTCAACCGTTGTTGGAAGGAGATGGACTGGTCTTAGTAGATTTCGAAGGTCTTTATAGGATCTGGTCATCTCAAGAACCATCTTCAAGGCATGAGCTTGGTCCTCCTTATCAAAGTATGGAAATAGAGCCTTAAAGAGGGTCAAACCACACTTGTAGACAAAGAAGCCAGTGTCGCCTATGTGTTTGACTAAGTTGTTGACCACTGGAATGAGAAGACTATCCAGAGTAGAAGATGAAGATTTGGAAGGGAAGATGGATAAATTAGCCATACTTGACTTTAGTAGATCAATATCCTTGCAAATGTCTCTCCAGACATTGTGGACACTAGAGTTGAGTATTGTGAGATCCTTGAGAAATTCTTCTTTTAAGTCATTTACTAAGGTGTCTGTTCCATTAATCTGGCCAGTAAACTCAGCACTAATACTACATGTGTTTGGCAAGGAGTTTGGGTAGTCCTTCATTGAGAAAATTGGTTAGCATCTCTTGTGCAACTTGATGTTCTCCATTAAGTGAAGTGAGTCCGGAAGTAATTCCTTTTCCTCCTTCAATAATTTCCAGGAATTAATTTTCCCAGTTTTCAAACTTGCTATCAATATATTCTTTGATCTCAGTGGTGACATATGTAGAGGAGGAGGATATTTTATCCATTAGAGTTGCATAGTGGTTCTCAGCTCTAGTATGAGCTTGATCTGCAGAGTGATTTGCTCCTACAATGTTGGAATTTGTTTAATTCAGCACCGTAGTGATCTTGGATAGGGAGGCTTCTTTAATGAGTTCAGTTGTGGGAAATCCTTGTACTCTTCTTTCAATATTTTGGACTAATCCCTTGATTTCCGCTAACTCAGACTTCAAATTCGGAGCCAAGGACTTATCATTAATAATGCTCTCCATGGATTTAAGCTGAGTGCATATGCTTTGGAGAGTTTTCTTTACATAGCTCTCTTCATGCCTCTCAACTACAACTTCTTGGATCATCTTCAATGCAATTGTTAGCTTGTCAACTCTCTTAGGATTGTTCTTAGGAGTTAGCTTCTTGGGAGCGCTTTCAGAAGAAGATGTTTCTTCTGATCCGGAACTGCTTCCGGACTTCTTAGACCTTAAGGATTCTTCCTCCTTTTCTTAACTGATTTCTTTTTCTTCCTTGACCTCTTCCAACCTAGCCTTAAGACTAGCCTTGCCCTTAGAGTCCATTTCAGAAATGTGCTCTTTGGATCCCAGACTAGTTCCCTCCTCGGGAACATTGTGTTTCGGGATGGACTGGTAGTCCTTAGATGTAGTTTGGGTGGCTGCACCTAAGTTATCCTGTAGTTTAACGACATCACCAGTCAGATTATCAGTAGTATTAGAGGTGTTTGGGATGATGATTACCTGATTAGACTATTGAGGCTCTAACTGCTCTTCCTCATTTTGCTCCACTAATCTAGTATTCGGAAGACTGGAACTGTCCTCAGTCTCCCCTCTTATTGCCTTGATAGGACTTACAAAACTCTCTTCTGTATCTAAAATGATGGTATTTTCCTTATCATTCCCTCCAATTGCCTGGATAGGACTTGCAACAACCACTATCTCATTCTCATAAATGGTGGAATTGTCCTCACCATCCCCTCCTATTACCTTTTCAAGACTTTCAATCTCAACCACTTCTACTTCTACATTTAATAGGTTACCCGGAAGAGGTTCTGTTCTGGCTTTGAAAAGAAATAGGTCTTCATCAGGATACTTGGCCTCCTTGAGAAGTGCTAAATCTGTTGAGGTGTTCAGGACTAAGGGACTATTAGTGGCTGCTATTTCGGATGAGCCTTCGGGTCCTTCCTTAGTTAGCTTAGTTAATTTAAGATTTTCCTGGACCACTGACATCATTTCCTCATACTGAGGATCCTCTGGAAAGATGTTATCCGAAAGAACTGGCTTCTCAGTGAAAACCACCAGTTCCTTGCCCTTGCTCAGATCTACTATTGTAGGGGCTTTTAGAGATAGTTCTCTGATTTTTATTCCAGCAGTGGGCATTTTGACAGCTAGCTTAGGTCTTTATGCCTTGAGGGCCTCATTAAAGGTTAATCCCTTCCAGGTTAACCGCTTCTTGGGTAAAGGCTCCTCATCTCTTGTTTCCTCTGCATCATCTTCCCCTTCTAGTTCATAAACTAGCCTTTTCTTTTTATCTGCTACTTTGATGAGCCTTCCTCTTTTCTTAGGCTTGTCAGGTGTTGTTTTCATCAGTTGTCTGAGAGGTATTCTGTCCTCATCATCTTCCTCAATAACTGGCTTGAGGTTTATCTTTCTTTGAGCCTTGGACTTAGTAGTTCTGGCTCTCTTGGCCCCCAGAACAATTTCAACTCTGGCCTTTCAGACTCTGCTTTTCTCATTTCTTTCTTCCCTTAGTTGGATTGCCTTTTCTTCATCCCATGTTTCTTTTAAGCTTAATTTCTTAAATTTCTTTTCAAGGATCTCCTTTCCTTGGATGGATTGGGCTCCGGATAAATTAACCCCATTTGCTAGAAGGGTTCTTGTGATGAGGCGCCATGGGAGTTCCTGTGTTGTCTTAGAAAGCGGATGATCAGGACAGGCATATTTACAACTCTGCTTTCTACCCAGTGTCGTAAGACATAGTGCTGAAAGGAAAAAGTGGTGGTTATTGATCCTTTCCGGATGAGGACCAATTTGGCCAGCACATGTTGGAGTATTCTGGGTGTTTATGTCCAATAGGTGGAGAATTTGTCTCGAAAATAACTAGTTGGGAGCCACTTCTTTGGGTAATACTTGACTAGTAATTCATCCCCATCATTTCGAAACTGAACTCCATCATTCTTCATGTTGAGTTGTGTTATAAAGAATTCTGGAGTAACAGTGATTACTTTCCCTTGAACTGTTATTTTGAGAGCATTATAGTAGGAGTGTACTCCCAAGATGTCATATAATTCTCTGACAAAATTCGGATAAGTAGGACAGTTGATTTTGAGGAAATCTATAAGGCATTGGTCCTTTATAAGCTGCGAGCAGGGTTCCATGTTGAACAGAAATTTATCCCCTAAATAATCTGTTAGTACTACAGAGTCTAGATTTTTCAATTTTAGAGGGGTGAAATCTTCATCTTAAGATCAGACTCATTAAAGATATATGTGGGAGGAGGAAGTGTGATTTGATTGGATGCCATTTCAGAGCTTAAAGTAAGTTTGGGAATTTTAGGGTTCGTAGAATTGAATTTTACAGAGAAACAGTAAGAGTATTACTTGCGTGAAGAAGGAGAAGTATTTTTTGGGGTTTTTATAGAATTCCCAAAGTGAGGGTATAATCGTAATTTGGGCATAGTTAACTTTAACTAGATTGATGACATGGCAGGTGATTTGAGGAGAGAGGGAAATGGCATTTAAATCAAAGAATTGGAATGGTTTATTTAAATCCGGCTTTTGAGTTTTACCGCGCGTGTAACATCCAATAAACATTTGAAATTCAAAACGTGTACAGTTACCTTTATGCGCTTTTACTACCATTCATTAGGTTTATCTGCTGAGCTGACAATATTCCTTCCAGATTCAGAGTTATTTTCATTTCTTCTTCTCTTCCTGATTCTTTGACTTTTATAAGTCCAAATTAATCACAGATTGTCTTTTGGATTTTCCTTCAAAATGGATTAGACATTCCAATTGATTCCCTTAGCTTGTTGAATTGATCTTTACTTAATGGTTTAGTAAAGATGGCTGCCCTTTGTTCATTTTTTGGAATGTAGACCAAATCAGCTTCCTTCTTCATTATATGATCTCGGATGAAAGGATGCCTGATGTTGACATGCTTCATCCTGCTATGTAACACTAGATTCTATGACACATCAATGGCACTCTTGTTGTCACACAAAACATCCACACATCCAAATTTAACTATTGCTTGATCCATAGGAGTTGAGCTACATAACTTCCTGCTACCATATATTTTGCTTCTGTGGTTGATAAGGCAACTGAAGTTTGCTTCTTGCTATACCATGACACCAAGCAATCTCCAAGAAAGTGATAACCTCTGGATGTACTCTTTCTCTTAAGAGTGTCTCTGCCATAATCTGCATTAGTGAAGCCTCAGAGTGAGAAATTTCCATTACTGTGATACCATATCCCAACTTTAGTGGTTCCTAGGAGATATCTAAGGATTCTCTTTACTGCCTTGAGATGTGAATCCTTAGGATTGGATTGATATCTTGCACAGTAGCAAACTGTATAATGTATGTTAGGTCTACTAGCTGTCAAGTATAATAGTGATCCAATCGTTCCTCTATAGAGCTTTTGATCTACTTCCTCTCCTTCACAATCCTTTTATAGGACTGTATTTGATCCCATGGGAGTGGACATTGGCTTACTTTTGTCCATGTCAAACTTCTTTAGCATTTCCTTGGTGTACTTGGATTGATTGATGAAAATTCCATCTGGACTCTACTTTATTTGTAGACCAAAGAAGAAATTGAGTTCTCCCATCACTGACATCTCAAACTTCTTTTGCATTTGAGTGCTAAATTCTTCATAAATCTTTTCATCTATTTCTCCAAAGATGATGTCATCTACATAGATCTGGACCAAAATAACATCAGCCTTCTTCTTCTTGATGAAAAGGGTTGTATCTGCCTTTCCCCGGATGTATCCTTTGGATATGAGAAATGTAATGAGTCTCTTATACTAGGCTCTTGGTGGTTGCTTTAATCCATAGACGGCTTTCTTCAGCTTATATACATGATCTAGATGCTTTGAGTCCTCAAACCCAGGTGGTTGCTTCACACATACTTTTTCCTAAATAACTCCATTTAAGAATGCACTTTTGACATCCATTTAGAATAATGTTAATTCCATGAATGATGCAAAACCACAAAGAATTAGGATTGCCTCTAATCTTGCTACAGGAGCAAAGGTTTCTTCAAAATCAATGCCTACCTCCTAATTATAACCCTGGGCAACTAATCTTGCCTTGTTTCTCACCACTACTCTGAATTCATTAAGCTCTTTCTATAAAACCCATTTGGTACTAATGATTGATTTTCCTTCCGGAAGTGGTACTAGATCCCATACATCATTTCTAGTGAATTGATCTAATTCTTCTTGTATTTCCATCATCCAGCTTTCATCTCCTTCAACATGTTGAAATTTCTTTGGCTCAATGAGAGAGACAAAAGCAACATGGCTTATCATCTGATTAAGTTTTCCTCTGGTTCTGACTGGATTTTGTACATAATATAAAATGGCTTCAACTAGATGATTTCTGAAAGTTCGGATCTCTCTTCAAAGGTCTGCATGCTGATCTATAACTTGTACCTCAACTGCCTCAACTTCTTCTTCTTGATTATCCATAAAGTTTATCTCTGGTTCATTGAGATCTCCTTATGGTACTTCTGAGTTGAAGTTGATTCCTTCATCTTCTTCTTTGTACTTCTTTATTCGAAAAGAATCCGGAATTTGCATGTCTCCTTTTTCTCTAGTATTTTCAGTTTCTAGAGTTAAATCTTTCAGATTTTAGCTTCTATTTTCTGCACTGTTAGTCTCATCAAAATCTACATGTATTGATTCTACCACAGTTTGTGTTTGTTTACTATACTTTGTAAGCTTTGCTATGTGTTGAGTAGCCAAGGAAAATTGCTTCATCAGATTTAGGATCAAATTTTCCTATTTGCTCTCTATCATTCAGGATGTAGCATTCATATCCAAAGGCTTTGAGAGACCCAATTTTGGGTTTTCTTGCCTTCTATATTTCATATTGGGTCTTTTCTAAGGTCTTTTTAATGAGAGCTCTATTCAATATGTAGCATGATGTGTTAACGGCCTCACCCTAGAATTACTTAGGCAAACTATTCTCACTTAGCATTGTTCTAGCCATCTCAACTATAGTTCTATTTTTCCTTTCAACAACCCTATTTTGTTGAGGTGTATAAGGGTCAGAAAGGTTGTGCTCGATGCCCTTGGATTCGCAGAATTCAACAAAGTGCTTATTTTTGAATTCTCCTCCATTATCACTCCGGATACGTGTAATGCTTATGCCATGTTCTACTTCTATCAGGATGATTTTTTTGAGAAATGGTCAAATGCTTCATCTTTGCTAGCTAGCAAGGCAACCCAGATATAGTGAGAATAATCTTCTACAATGACTATGGTGCATTCTCTTCTACCCAAACTCATTAGTTTGATTGGACTAAAGAGATCAATATGCAAGAGTTCAAGAACTCTCTTAGAAGGTATGTATAAGATGGAAGGGAAGCTTTTTCTATGCTGTTTACCTAATTGGCATGCAGTGCATATGTGATCCTTATCAAAAACAACCTTAGGCAAACCCACAACCATTTCCTTTTTGGCTAATTTGGACAGAAGGTTCATGCTTACATGTACCAACCCCCGGTGCCACAGCCATGATTCTTCTTTCATTAGACACCAAGAATATATTCTTTTTCTCATTTTTAATGTTAACAGAATAAACATTATTTACTTTAGGTGCATAAAGAATGAGTTGACTTGACTTACTGTCAATGATTGAGCAACCTCTAGAGTCAAAAGTGACTTTTCTTCCTTTGTCACACAGTTGAGCAACACTTAGCAGATTGAACTTCAGTCCATCAACTAGTGAGACATCTTCTATTTTTAGTTCAGATCCAATGGTACCATGTCTAATGATCTGTCCCTTTTGATTGTCTCCAAAGCTGACTTTTCCACCTTTCTTCCGGATTAAAGTGATGAAGGCTTTCTCATCACCAGTCATGTGCCTTGAGCATCTAGTATCGATGTACCATGTGTGTTGATCTACTATAGATCTAAGGCATACATGCAAAATAGATCAAGTGGGTTTGGGTACTTAATCAGATTTGAGTCCTCTCGGGTTATCAACCATTTTAGGCCAATGATAAATATCACAATAGCCATTTTTATATCAACATAATTTAGTCATACAGTTACTAGAACCACAAAACCTGCACCTTGAGATAGGTCCATTCTGCTCATGCTTCTTCTGGATCTTCTTGAGATCTCCCTTTCCATAATTTCAAATGTATCCAGCTTTTGTATAATTTGGTATAAATTCGAAAGCTGGTTAGGGGTGCAATCTCTACTCTATGGTTCTTTCTCTGCTTGACAGGTTGCTCACTATAGACTACTTTAGCCTTTCCCTTTTGAGTAGCTGTGTATCTCTATACTTAAGGTTGCCTTCTGAATTCCTTTTTCTTTTGGTTTGGAGGCACTGGATTTTTCTTAGTAGTAGTATTTTGATTTCTTTCTGTTCCTTGCCTTGGGTTTCTTCTTTGTTTTGAAGGGCCCGGTTTCCTTCCGGATGCTTCCTTCATCATAGATAGCTCCCTATCTAACCCCGTTAAGTTTGCACTTAAGATCTGCACTTGATTTCTTAGGAAATTTTTTTCAACCACATCAATGTGCATTGTGGCTCTTAAAGTTTGACATCTTGAGCCAATGCCTCATCATCTTCAGCAAATTCCAATACTTATCTTTGTAGGGATTTGATAACTTTTGCATTCTTTCTCACATTCTTGATCACAATCCCTAAAGCTCTAGCAAGTTCAAAGTTAGAAACAGAATTAGAGTGAGAGTTTACCTCAGTACTAGCTATCAGATAGAGTGACAGTTTACCTCAATACTAGCTATCTCTGATTCTGATTCTTTAATTTGTACAATGTCTTGCTTAGATATATTTCTTCTGGATTGCTCTACTTCCAGATCAGTTAGTGCCATAAATGCATAGTTAACAGTCTCTTCTTCTTTTGTCGAAGATAAGCTGCTGCTTTCTTTACTATCACTCCAAATGGCCACCATTGCCTACTTCTTGTGTTTCTTGTCTCTCTTAAGCTTAGGGCATTTAGTTTTGAAATGTCCTTTTTCTCCACATTCAAAGCAGGTAGCTTCTTTCTTTGGATCCTTCTATTCTCCCGGAGCCTTTCTAGACTTATCCCTTCTAGAGGAGTTTTCCTTCATTCTTCTAGAATCATATCTTCTAGAATTTATTTTATCTTTCTTTTTCTAGAATCTATTGATTTATCTGGCGAGCATAGCCCTTTATTCCTTATTGCATTGAGATTCCTTGAGTTGCTTTTCCTCTCCGGAGGAAACTAATCCGAAGGACTCTGCCTTTAGTGCAATAGCTTTCTTTCTTTCTTCAGACTTCTTCTCTTGTTGGTTGTATCTCTCCAAGGATAACTCTTGAGTCAGGAGATTGCCAATGAGCTCATCATAATTGTAAAATAAAAATTAATGAGCCTTCTCAATGGCTGTCTTTTTGTTATCTCACTCCTTGGTGATACTCAAGAGTACCTTCTTGACCATGTCTACTTATGAAATTTCTTTCCCAAGCCTCTTCATTTCATTTACTAGATTGGTGTATCTAGTATTCATGCTATTGATTGATTCTTTAGGCTCCATCTTGAAGGATTCCGGTTTTTGTTGGAATAGATCAATTTTGGCTTCATTGACCTTGTTTGTTCCTTCATAGGTCACTTCCAATTTCTGCCAAATCTCTTGTACAGTCTCCTATCCGAATATCCTGTTAAATTGGGCTGCAATAAGAGCACAATGAAGCATGTTAATAGCATTTGTGCTTTCACACAATCTCTTGTAATCATTATCATCCCATAAATTGGATGGCTTCTAGGTTGTTATACCCTCTACTTCTTGAGTAGGATTGTATGGGCCATTTTCAATGGCCATCCACGCCATCATATTTTATGCTTGAATGAAATTCTTCATTTGGTTTTCTAGAATGTGCAGTGTTCACCGGTGAAGAGTGGATGATGAGTAAGAGACATACCCTCTGGAAGGAGTTGTGAGTTTTGGAAACTCATTTTGATTCTTGGATCAAAATATGGACCTTTAGCTCGAAATTGTTAGATCTCTAGTTATGGGCACTAGCTCTGATACCACTTATTGGTCCCTGTGAGAGTTGAATGACCCTTTTTACGAAAATAAGCAGACTTTAAAAAGTCTTGTGTTGAGTGTTTAATTATGTTCCGGATATAATGGATCCGTATGATGCAAATATGAAATATTATGGAATAATGTAAAGAGTTTAGAAAATCAAACACGGTAATTTTATCCTGGTTCTGCCCCACCTACTCCAGTCCCCAGAGTTTCCTTCCTCTGAGCTTTTCCACTAGTGAATTTCTTTCCTACTGGCAGGAATCAAGCCTCACAATTTGTCTCCAAATGGCAACCCCTTTCGGATGTAGGATATACCACTAGAAGCAACAACTCTTAGTTGAGTCCTCTTGTCTTTAGTAGGATATGCCACTTAGATATCTACCCAAACCTAAACTGAGTCGTACAAGGAGTTCCACTTAAAGCACCAACTCTAAGCTAGATCCCAATCTCGATACTCACCTAAGTATGAGATTTTAGACTATTTTTTCTCAAAGATTTGGTTTTGGATTTCCTCAAGTTTATAACTCACTTGGGAATCCTTATAAACTGATTTGGAATGGATAGATTCTAGGACGGATTGTATCACTAATTGCAATAGCAGATTCTCTTGTCTATGCTTTCAAAAAACAACCAGCACCTTCTCAACTTTTGAAGCTTCCCTTTTATAGGCTTATGTCATAAATGTAGCCATTGTGTTGAGGTTGAATTATATCTTCACCATTGATTAGGTTAGAAGTGGCACTTCCGGAATTATCGATCAGTCTATTAGACTCATATTTTGACCCATTTAAATCCTTAGGATTGAAACTGAAAAGTTGTCAGTGATCATTTTCCTTGTGTTTTAGTGATTCACCAACTTTTGTGCTAGTAGTCCAGATGTGTGATCTTCATTCGCCTTTTCTATTGGTCTAGGTGGAAAACGTTGTTACCTTTTCTCTTTCCTGTGTCAGTCCTTCTGTCCTTTTTTGAAAAGTGCTAGCTCTTATTTTTGTCTTTCATAAGATGAAAGGATCTTTGACACTTAGACCAAAAGGAGGAGGGAAAAGCAATTTTTGAGCCTTTTCCCTTTGTCTGTTATCTTTATCTTCCGGATGACTTTGATCTTGATGTATCCAGATGCTATTCAATCAGTCTTCTTCCGGATGCTGATTTTGGGCGGTTCAAAGTTTGTTTCCTTTCTTAACTTTAACCGGATGATTCCATTTTGTGCTTGGGTACTTGTAGTCTTCAATGAATGTCCATATGAATTATTTTGGACCTGATGCTTCCATTTTGGATTAAGGAGATAACATATTTTGTTTCTCTAGTTTTTTTTCTTCAAACATGATTCGGATTGTTTTGGAATCAATTATTCCAGGTCATTGTTTCCCAACATAAATGAAAATAAATTAAAGAATTAAGAATTAAGTTAGATCAAACCGCCTTCTACTACAGGTTGTCAATCCTCGATCGTGCCCCTTCTTCTACCTGAATCTCCAAATGCACTAATATTTTAGTAGAACAAATTATTGATAATAGGAAAAAATATTTGATGAAGAACAATGAATTTTATTCATAAGTGTTTTATAAGTACACTATAAAACAACACTCTCAAGAATAACTAAGAAACCTAAGAACTATGTAGATTTCTCGATCTCCTTTTTCTCTCTATATATGGCCAATGTCTAATAATTGTAATTCAGATCATCCCCCCTTCTTTTGGCTGAAATTGCCCTATATATAGAGGTTGAAAAGTCGCATCTCTTCATGTAATTAGTTGATGGAAAGGTGCCTTATCCAAACTGTAGTTAATGGTGGTTGAAATGCCTTTTAGAAGAAAATCTGTGCAACCTTTTATTTGGCGTGTCGCGATCGTGACAAGGTGTGTCACGCTCATGGTTTAAACATTGAAAACATTCTGTCTTTGAAATGGCATAGTCATGATCGTGTCTTTTTATGTCGCTGTTGTTTACAACTGATTTGTAAAGGTCTTCATGTTGACTTTATCTTCTTTCCAAGCATCCAATACTTAGCCAATTTCATAATGAAATAAGTCCATTTCTGCTAACTTCTCATATTTTTAGTCCAAATTCCATTTCTGAGAAAATTCCTTATAAGATTTACCTAATTCTTGAAAATGAATTGAAAACAATAACATACTACGTGAAATATTATAAAATAAAATAATAATACTCAAGAAACTCATACAATCGAGAATTGTTTAGCCACATGATAAGTGTAGTTTTAACACTTGTCACCTGCATCAAGAAAGATTAGTATAATTATGGCACTTGATAAAGTCAGCATTTTGTTAGGAAAACATGATTATGTTAGTATGGCGGTTTTGCAATCAATAGTGTCCGAGCAGCTTCTAGGATCAAAAAGAAATAATGGGTCTTCAACGTATTTTATTACGAAAAAACATTTTAACTTTCCGTTGGTTGATTTACTGGAATATTAGTGAAATTGATCGCATGGAAAATGATGGAGTTAGGTACATTTTACATATTTACATGAAAAGGATATTCTATTTGGGGTTACAAGACCCTTACGGGTATAGGGGACCCGTACGGCCACTAAGGAGGACCCATATGGACCTTGTTTTGACCCAAATAGAACCTCTTTTTCTTGATTAAAATAGATTTATACAAAATAGTTAAAAAGAGGTAGGATTTCCCTCCATACGGGTATGGCACACCCACAAGGCCCCCAAAGGGGGCGTGCGGGTGCTAGCAAGGCCCGTATGGGTCAGGACCAGACCCAAAATAGTTTAAGAGTTAGATCAAGCAGAATTCATAAAAATGATAGAAAAATAAATAGAAAGTGAGTCTCTTTGAAGCTCGGTATTGTACACCTCTACGCTGTGAATCCACTTTAAAGTGATCCCAATGCCAAAGGAGAGCCTAGCAAAAGCAATAGATTAGGATGAAGGTATTTTAGGGACTGTTTGGTGAGTGTTTGTGTTGATAGAACCTCCCCGAATCCTAAAATGAAGCTAGAACGGTATAAAATATGGATAAAACCTATGTAAAAAGGTTTTCTCCCTATTTTATCCCTTCTATACCCCTTCTATGCCCTTCCTAAACCTTCTAAGAACTATTGGAAATGAAATAGCCATAGTATAGTTTGTGGTATTAGTTGTTCTCCCTTTTTGAAAATGTGAGGCAAATGCCTCTTTTTGTAGCAGAAATTCATCCTCGACGTCACTTATGGCTGATTGGTGCCAAATAAGGTATGATTGCAATCAATCATGCCTGATTTGCCGTGATTACCACCCGTATGAATAAGGAGGACCTGTAATGGTCCCTTATAGGTGTACTGTTATGGTGGAACATATGAGTCAAGTTATGGACTCGTACCTTCTTGTGTAACCTATACCTCCTAGTGTGACTCGTACGGGTCCGTAAAGGTAGTCTAGGTCTCCAAGATTTGGCTAAACTTGTCCATGCAGCATTAGGAACGCCTCTTGTGGATAACTCATGTAGAAGATTGCATTATCTAGCTCTGATCATAATTTTGTGATAAGGACCATTAAAATCCAATGCTCACACATGGTCCGATGAATGCATGGTGCCATTAGGCGAAACATCAAACAAGTAAGCAAGATCATTGTTATCATTATCATTAAAATGCTCTACATCATTTTCATTATATATTATTTCATTATCATCCTCCAGAAGCTGAGAGTCTTTGCTAGTACTGATCAAGAGGTAGTTTAGGTTGTGGTCCAAAACTTGCAATTGCTCTTCGGTCAATAAATCAGCCACGGTGAAACTTGTTACTTGGGCCAAATTCTTTAAGGCTTATGAATGGGTTCCTTCCTATTATCCCCTAAGCTCAATAGGGTGTGCATTAAAGTGGTGAGGAAATCAATGACATTATCTATCTCAATCTTCAATGGGTCATTGGCCCTTATAATCTTGTGGCACTTTTCCACTTCTATTGCTGCCTCATAACATTCGGGGATGTTTGAATACTTCTTTAAGAAGACAACACTACGAAGGTGTGATCGTAGTCCATAAACAAGTATGTCGGTTAACTCTTTATCATATTGTTTCTTCTTAAGGATAACTATAACAGACATGTATCTCTTAAAATACTCATAAATAGGCTTGCCATTCCATTGCTTGATTTCCACCAAGTCCCTTATTGTAGTCTCCTTACTAGCTTCCTTGATTTCAAAAATGCATTTCTAGACTCCATCATCTTTTAGACCCGAGTTGATCATGGCTACTTTTGCTTCCCCTAGCTTAAGCTTGCATATCTATCCTTCTTCAATCAAAATCATGATGGTTTTGAGCAGATCTTCACACATTCTTATCAGGTAATCATTACTGACATGATAAGCACAAAATTGATTCTCCTCTTTAGGCTTTGGCGGTACAAATGGTCGGAGGTGCTCAATTAGCTCAAGTCATCTCAACTTCTTTATGATCTTCACTAGCGGAGTCTCCCAAGGTGAGATGTCATCATGAGTCATTGGGGGAGCCTCTTGATTGGGGGTCACACCATAGGGTAAACCTATTAAATAGGGAAAGGTTATCCCCTTAGGCATGACCATAAAGTCGGGAAACTGGCTCGTTCACCTCAAGTGGTGAATTGTCAAGGTAACCTCTTGGCTAAGCTGACAGAACCGACCATCACCTTGAGGAACATTGAGCTTGTTGGTTGAAATGATTGGTTGAACTGATCAATCAGACAAACTGAAGTGGATGATCTACGAATTGGAATGCGAATCGGACAAGGTTGCCAAGTCTTGACTCTAGCTAAAGTGGAAACTAAATGATCAATACATGCATGAGGTTTGTTAGTGAATGGGTTATGTACACGTGGAGCTATAATACATGCGTGCTATCATGGCTGCAAAACAAAGGTTAGTGCATGCATAGGTTTGATGGCACATTGTTATAGGGAGGTTAGCAGACATGAACATATATCACAACACATGACAAGCGTTTTCTTTCAGCCTTATTCCTTCGGTTGAGTCTGAAAATATTTTCTCTTGAATACCACAAGGATAACAAAAGGTGACCTAAGCTAATCTCACATGAAAGGGTTCCTAGAGGGATAAATCCTAAAGCTTTCGATAAGAAGGGTGTAAGGATGTAATGGAAGTTGACGTAGATGGTTCCCACCAAACTAAAGGCATACTCTAAGCCTCTTAGAGGGAGAGTATGCAATAGAACAATGAGTGCTCCACCCATTAGGGCATCCTCAGGAGTGTACCTCTTGCCAAAGTAATAGATTTGGAGAAAGATGTTTTAGGGACCTATTGGGTGATATTTCCTAGGCAAAACCTCCTCCCAATTCTAAAAAGTAGTAGGAATGGTATAAAATGTGGCAAAACCTTTATGGAAAGGCTTTCTCACTATTTATCGTTTCTATACCACAACTATACCCTCCCTATACTCTCAAAAAGCTACTAGAAATGACTAGAATAGAGTGCTCTCTAGGTTTGTTCTCCTTTTGAAATGTGAGGCAAACGCCTCTTTTTATGGTAAAAATCTGGCCCCAGCAACACTTATTGTTGATTGGTGCCAAATAAGGTATAATTGCAACCAATCAAGCCTGATTGGACATGATTGACACTCATATGGGTGGGGAGGACCCGTACAAGTCCTAGTAAGGAATCGTACCAGTCCCTAGGGGGCTTATGGTTGTATGGAGCCATACGAGTCTATCTATGGATCTGTGCCTCTTGGTGTGACCCGTACCGGTCCATAAAGTCTATCTAGGTCTCTTAAGCTTTTCCTAAACTTGTCTAGGCAGCATCGGTAACACCTCTTATGGATAACACCTGTAGAAGATGACAATATAGAGCTCTCACCAACGTTTCGTGAGAAGGATCATTAAAATCAAGTGCTCATAAGGATCTTCTAGAATGGCCAAAACATGTGCATGCAATTTGTATACATTACGATAATCAAGCTGCAATTAAAAGAGCACAAATGTTATGTATAATGTTAAGTCAAGACACGTGTCATCGACATAATACCATTAGACAGCTGATCTCAACATTAGTTATCTCTATTTATTTTATAGGATCAAAGGATGACATTGCGTATCCGCTAACCAAAGGGTTAAACCGAGATCAAGTTGAAAGGGCATATAAAGGAATGAGACTAAAGCCCACGAACAATTAAGGTGCCATGTGAAGGAAATCCCAACCATATTTTACTGGAGATCCCAAGATCTTCATTCAACAGGACAATGGAATTGCATAGACCTTGTGAGGTAACTGTGGGGGTAACCATGCCTCCATTCCTATTATTTAAACAATGATAAAGATTTTTAAGGTTAAGCAATGCTTTTAATGATTCTTTTTTCATTTAAAGTTTGATCAAAAGAGATCACCTATGTGGTGGGGTTGCTTCAAAAGAAACTAATGGGGCATAGTTATATAAAACTCTTGTAGAACCAGGAGATGTTCACGACCATAATGAATATAACCATGAAAAAGAAAAACCGAATTCGATTAATATTTGTGTGAAGTATACATCGTTTACACAAATGGTAGAATAGTTCAAGGACATTGCATCTACTAGTCAACAGTAAAGTAAATATATTTTTACAAGGGAAGGTTCAAGGTTTGTACTCCACCAACCTTGCGCAAATATTAATGTAGAATATTACACCAAATCCAATATGTCGTTTTCATATTTTCTTTTGAGTGGGGAAAGTTATAAATTATTTAAAAGAAAATAAAAAATAATTAAAGAAAAGAATACTAAAAACGTAGAGCATCAAATTAATATTCTTGTATATTAGTATGTTTACAAGTTTTTTTTTCCTTTAACTTTGTTTGTTTTCTTTTCCTTAACATTAAATTTCATGTATTAAATTTGATGTTTTTTTTAATTGTCTCTCACACTTTGCTATTTACATAGCATGGTTTTAAGCAAAGGCAAAGATGGAAAAAAACATATAAAATTTTTGCTCTTTTATCTATCAATTGGCCTTTATTTGTCATGTGTCTCTAGCTCCTCTTAAGTTCCATTTCGATGATATTCTACACTCGATTGTGTTTGACTAACATTTGTTGTTGTATCATTTACCATATGGGGCAACATTTGTCTTAAGAAAACTAATTCGGGCCTCAACAAAACTCTGTCTTTTTAACTAACTAGTTGAAAGGTTAATCTCGGTATTATATTTTTTTATGTTACGTATCATATACTAATACATTTATATTTATATTTACGTTTTATGAATAATTTTGTAATTTATGTTACTAATATTGTTTTTCTCTTTCATAAGGAATTATATATATATTTTATATATAATTTTGGCTTAACACATTCATTGCACCCCAAACTTGACACGTTTTGTCACATGCCACCCTCAACTTTCAAGTGAATCACTTTACCCCCTAAAGTTGGCAAAACTGATACAGTTTACCCCCTCAATTCCATGTGTCAACTTCTGATTAGAGGGAGAAAAATATAAAAAATGACATCTTTGAAAAGTCAAACTAACCTGAAATTGACACGTAGCACTGAGGGGGTAAACTGTATCAATTTTGCCAACTTTAGGAGGTAAAGTGATTCACTTGAAAGTTGGGGGTGGCATGTGACGAAACGTGCCAAGTTTGGGGGGCAACAGATGCGTTTGGCCTATGATTTTTCTAACAATTCTCACCTGAGCAAGTAAATTCAGTCCACCCTCACCGCACCACTGAAAATATCGGACTAGTATTACAATATATCAGAATTGATCTTCTTCCTTCGTTGTTCCGATCTTTGATTAATGAACTAATAAAAAAAGACAACTTGGGGGCAATCGGGGTTGCCCCTAGGGGGACTCTCCGATGCCTAAGTCAGTAAGGTTTTGAGAGAATAATTGTTGGTCCCTGTGAGAGTATTTATAAGGGCAGAGGGGGATGAATGGCCCTTTTTCGCAGAATTTACAGACTTAGAAAAGTCTTAGTGTAGCGTGTTTGATTATGATCCGAAAGATGTATCCGGATGATGCAAATATGACAATAATATACAATAAAGTAAGAGAGAAAGAAAATCAAACATAAGTATTTTATACGGGTTCGGCCCGACCAACGTCTAGTCCCCAGAGTTTCCTTCCTCCTAGCTTTTCCATTAGTGGATTCCTTTCTAACTGGCAGGAATCAAACCTTACAGATTTGTCTCCGGATGGTAACCCCTTCTAGAAGTAGGATATACCATTAGAAGCACCAACTCCTAGCTGAGTCCTATAGTCTTTAGTAGGATATAGCACTTAGCCTTCTACCTCGAATCTAAGCTAAGTCCTATAAGGAGATCTCACTCAAAGCACCTACTTCAAGATATATCCCAATCTCTCAACTCACCCAAGTTGAAGATTCTTACACTTTGGTTTTTAACAAAGGGTTTGTTTTTAGAGTTCCTCAAGCTCATAGTATCACTTGGGAATCCTTACAAACAGATTTGAATCAAAGGTTCTTAGAGGGATTATATCAACTGATTGAATAAGTATTCTTTGTTACTTGCTTTTGTAAATCAACCAGTTAACCTTCTTATTTAGTGAAGAGCTCCTTTTATAGGCTTTGTTCATATATGTAGTCATTGTGGTTGGTGAGCCTTCATTCAATCCGCACCCTTGATCAGGTCTTGATGTGGAGCTTTCGGATCCATTGATCAATCCGTTAGACTGTATTTTGACCCATTTGAAATCTTAGGATTGAGGTTAGAAAGTTGTCAGTGATCGTTTTGCTTGTCATTTTGTGATGCACCAACTTTCATACCAATTGCTTTTTGATGTGAGCTCCACGGACTTCCTTATTGGCCTAGGAGAAAAAGGCAGTTAGCTTTTCTGTCTAGTGTAAGTCTTTTTATCCTTTCTCTGAAATATGAAAGCTGTCATTTTATCTTTGTCTTGGGGAAAGGATCTTTGACTTTATAGACCAAAAAGGATGGAGGGAAAGTGATATTTTGTATCTTTCCCTATGTTTGAAATATAGGTCTTTCAGTTGTCTTTTAGACTTATATGCTCCGGATCTATCTTCTTCCAGAGATACCTTCAATCAGTTCTTCTGGATGCTAGTCTTGAAGGACAAAGTTTGTTTCCTTTCCAAACTTTGTCTGGATGACTTCCTCTAGTGCATAGGTATTTAATTTCTTCAATGGATGACTTGTACCTTGATTTTTGTCTGGATATTTCCATTTGGATTTGGGAGGATTACATACATTGCTTTTGTTTCTTTCAAACTTGATTCAGATTTGTTTTTAGATTGTTATCCGGATTATTGTTTCCCAACAATCTCCCCCATTTGATGGCAACAAAAACCTAAGTCAACTAAGCATAGGACAGGGGTATATGAACTAAGTATGATTCTTAATACTTATTCATTTACAATGCTCCCCCATAGTCTTATGATTCTAGCTTCTAAGTTTGTTTTAGTACAATTTCAGATTGTACTTTAGAAGCGTTTGTTTTGATAGTTAAGAACTTCACTTCATATATACTTTTGTTGTTAACAATAGTTAACATCATAAAGTTCAGAAATACAAATTATAGAAATACATATAAAGTGAATCTAGCTATTACATAAGTATTACAATATCATCTAGCTAGCTTAACTATCTCTCCAGAAGGACCGCTCTTCCTAACTTGTAGGGAAAAACGCTGCAAGTTAGGAAGAGCGATCCTTCCGGAGAGATAGTTAAGCTAGCTAATCAGTTTCCAAGTTGAGAAGACCAGGTCTCAGGTCTCAGTCTTCCATGAATTTTGTCAAGTTTTCAAACTTGGAATCAATGTAGTCCTTTATTTTTGTGGATAGATCCATGTCGGATGAGCACATTCTTTCAAGGATAGTTGCACAGTTATCAGAGGACAAGGTATTGGCTTGAATAGCAGTCCGGTTTGCTATAGTGGCGCTTTCTTTGAGCTCATTCATAATTGGCTGGATTTGAGATAGAGAGGCATCAGCTATAGCGCCAGGAGTGGCAAATTCCATAACTTGCTTCTCAATGTGAGGAAGGCTTTTCAAACTCTCCTTAATTTCACCAAACTCCTTCTGAATGGTCAAGGGCTGGAACTCTTCATAAAGCACTACTTTAATGGATTTTAAGTGTGACCAGATGCTTCAAAGGCTCTGCTTGACATACCCTACCTCTTGTTCCTCCTGAGATGATTCTTGAAGAAGCTTGAGTGCAGCCGTAACTTTGGCACTCTTAGTGTTAGCGGTGGGAATGTTGATTAGATTGGTGATAAGGGGTGTCTTTTCTCCGAATGGGGTGGATTCATCTCCGGAGCTTGAACTGCTTCCGGAGGACTAATGTTCCTCTTCCTTTTCAGTTCCTTTAGAGCTAGAGCTCTCTTCTTCTTCCTTCTTCACCATTCGTTCCTCTAGATGAGTCTCGCTCGTAGGGTCCACTTCAGAAGTGTGCCCTTTGGAACTCAGACTCACTCCCTCCTCTGGAGTTATATAATCTGGGTTTGGTACTATGCCCTTAGCAACATTGTGAGAGTATGTATCCGAGTTGTGCTCTTTTTCTACAGCAAGATCAGAATCAAGATGAAGTAGAACAGTGGTTACCTCATTGGTTTGTAGCGTCTGATCCTGATCACCTTCCACTTCCTGCTTTTCTTCTTCTAGCCTAGGCTCCGGATGGTTGGAACTGTCCTCAACCACCCCTACAAGTGCCTTTACAGGACTTACCTTTTCTCCCCCAGGCGTTTTGGCATTTTCCTCAACACCCTTCTCCAGTGCCTTTTCAGGACTTTTAAGATTAATAATTGGAGTCCAGGATCCAAGCAGATTCTCTGGTAGATCTTTATGAGAGGCAAAAACAAATGAATTAGCTCTAAGGATTTCAGACAATGTGTCCATCTCATCAGGATTTACTAAAATTGGAGGTACCAGGGCTGGATTTACTCCGAATGAAGCACCTGGACCTTCTGTTCTTTCTCGGTTTATTTTGGTGTTTTCCTTGATGGTAGCTTATATTATAGCATATTGTTCATCATCTTCCCCAACTATCTCTGTTGCTCCGGGCACATGTTTCCCTTTGCTTGATTTCACTTTTTCTATAGCAGCTTTCTCTCTGTACTATTTTGCTTCTTCATTCAGCACTATCCCAGCTAGTCTCCTCCTTTCACTAGCCTTCTTCTCTTGGGCAGTAATGGCTTTAGTATAAGTTAGCCCCTTTCTTATGAGTTTCTTTTAAGGAGGAGCCTCATCCTTCATCTCCTCATCATCTTCCTCCTCTTCCATTTCAGCTAAGCTTCTCTTAGCTTTACTCCTTCTAGCCTTAACTGCTTTGGCAATAATTTCATCAATCACCTTCCGACCCTTCTTAGTTGCGGCCTTAATGAGCTTACCCTTGACTTTGGGTTTCTCAAGGCTGGGTTTCATGATTTGGCTGATTGGAAGGGTGTCTTCATTAACTTCTTTTTCCAGAATTGCTTATGGCTTCTTTTGCGACTTACTTTTAATGGTTCTGGCCTTCTTGGGGACAGGTGCTTGCTCTTCCGAATCCACCATCTTCCGAGACTTAACTCTTTTCTCATCCCTCTTCTTTTTTGCCTTTTCTTCATCCCACTCCTCATTATATCGAAGATTGAGGAAATTCTTCTCCAGAATAGGCTTGCCATAGATGCCTTTAAATCCAGTCAAATCTACTTCTGCTGCTTGCATAATTCTTGTGATTAAGGCACCGTAGGAATTCACATACGTCTTGAGATAGTGAATGATGAAGACTGGCTAGTTTGCTTCCACACTTCCAACCCAGTACTGCAAGATGCAGTGCTGAAGGGAAGAAATTGTAGTCAATGATCCCTTCTTTATCAGGATGAGTTTTGCTATAGTGTGCTGTAGGAATCTGGACGTTCTAGGGAAGTATGTGGAGAATTTGTCTCCGAAATAATTATTGTGAAGCCACAATTTAGAAAGTCAACTCCAGCTTCATCGCCATCTTTTCTCATTAACAGACCAGAGTTTTTAATGTTTAGATACTTCTCAAAGAACTCTGGAGTGATAGTTATGACCTTCCCTTGTACTTTAGTGCGTAAGGAGTCGAAATGGTTATGAGCGTTGAGATTTTTGAAAAACTCCTTCTCCAGCTTTGGGTAGGTAAGGCAGTTTATCTTCAGAAAGTCACCCAGATTCTGATCTTCGATTAAGGTGAAGAAAGGAGGGGTTCTGAATAAGCAATCATCACCTAGGTGATCAGTGGGAATAAAGAATTCAGAGGTTTTGAGATTCAGGGATTCAAAATCTGTACCCTTCAAGTCAGATACTTGAAATAAATTTTTGCTAGGTAAGATCTTGAGGGTGTTTGAGGTGTTTGTGGCTGCCATTTGAGAGAGGTTTTGAGAGCTAGGGTTCTGGATTTGAATTTTTTGCAGAGTAATAGTAAGAGTATATTGCTCACGTGAGTAGGTGGATGAATTTTGGGGGTATTTATAGATTTTTCAAAGTAAGGGTATTTTTGTAATCCGGACTCCGGCTATTTTGGCTGGATTAGTGACATGGCAGTCGGATTTTTAGGAGAGAGGTAAGTTCAGTTTAACTGGAGAATGTGGACGGTTTATTTTAAAATAACTGTCCAATTTACCACGCGTGTAACCACCAATAGACTTTTGAAATTCCAAAAGTAATAGTTACCTTCAAAGCGCTTTTTCTGTCATTTGTCCTTCTTGTCTACTGATGTGGCATACTTTCCTCTGGATTAGGCTTGTATTGGTAATTACATCAATTCTGAATGATCCAGTTGATAGGAGTCTTAATTTACCATGGATTCGCTTCCGGATCAAATTGAATTTGACATACCAATAGCCTCCCTTAACTTCCCAAATTGATCTTTACTTAAGGGCTTAGTAAAGATATCTGCTCTTTGCATATTGGTTGGAGTGTATACCAATGTAACATCCTTCTTCATCACGTGATCCGAGATGAAGTGATGCTTTATGTTGGTATGCTTCATCCTACTATGGAGCACTGGATTCTTTGACACATCAATAGCACTTTTGTTGTCACACATAACATCCACACATTTGAATTGCACTTCATAATCTTCAAGTTGTTGTTTGATCCATAGGAGTTAAGCAACGCAACTTCCAGCTGCCATATACTCTACTTTTGTAGTCGATAATGCAACTGAAGTTTGCTTCTTGCTATACCATGATACTATATAATCTCCAAGGAAATGGCAGCCTAGGGATGTACTTTTTCTCTCAAGAGTATCTCTATCATAATCTACATCAGTGAACCCTTGGACTGTGAAATCTCCATTACTAGGATACCATAACCCAACCTCAGTGGTTCCTAGAAGATATATAAGGATTTTTAACTTCCTTGAGATGAGAATCCTTAGGATTGGCTTGATATCTTACACAGTAGCAAACTGCATAGTGTATGTCAGGTCTGCTAGTTGTCAAGTATAATAGTGAACCAATCATTCATCTATAGAGCTTCTGATCCACATCTTCTCCTTCATAATCCCTGGATAAGATTGTGTCTGAGCCCATTGGAGTGGGCATAGGTTTGCTTTTGTCCATTTCAAACTTCTTCAGGATCTCCTTGGTGCTTGCTTTAATCCATAGAGAGCTTTCTTCAACCTGTAGACATGATCCGGATGCTTTGGATTTTCAAATCCGGGTGGTTGCTTGACATAGACTTCTTCTTGGATAACACCATTTAGAAATGTACTTTTGAAATCCAATTGGTATAATGTGAGCCCCATGAATGATGCAAAAGCATATAGGAAGCGAATTGCTTCCAGCCTTGCTACAGGAGCAAAAGTTTCTTTGAAATCAATTCTTTCTTGCTAGTTGTAGCCTTGGGCAACTAGTCTTGCCTTGTTTCTCACCACTACTCTAGATTCATCAAGCTTGTTCCAGAACACCCATTTGGTGCCAATAATTGATTTCCCTTTAGGAGAGGGCACTAGATCCCATACATCATTCGTGGTGAGTTGATTTCATCGCCTTCAGCATCTTGCAATTTCTTTGGCTCTAAGAGAGAGACAAAGGTAGCATGGCTCATCATCCGGTTTAGCTGACCTCTGGTTCTAACTGGATTGTGAACATCATCCAAAATATTTCCGATAGGATGATCTTCGTGGGTCCGGATCTCTCTTTGTAGGCCTTCATGTTGAACTGGGACTTGCTCCATTTCAGCTTCAACCAATCCTTCTTAGCCTTCATTAAAGTCAATCTCTTGTGGGTTGAGATTAACTTGTTGTACCTCTAGATCAAAGGATATTCCTCCATCTTCCTCTTTGTACTTCTTGATTTGAAGTGAATCAGGAATTCCTGCTTCCTCCTTTTCTCCAGATTTTTCAGCTTCTGGAACTTGATCTTCTAGAGTGTAGCTTTTCTTTCCTGCAGTGTTAGTCTCATCAAAATCTACATGTATTTATTCTACCATAGTTTGGGTTCGTTTATTAAAGACTCTGTAAGCCTTACTATGTGTTGAGTAGCCAAGGAAAATTGCTTCATCATATTTAGGGTCAAATTTTCCTAGTTGCTCTCTATCATTAAGGATGTAGCATTTACATCTGAATGCTTTGAAATACCCAATTTTAGGTTTTCTTCCTTTCCAAATTTCATATGGGGTCTTTTTGATGGTCTTTCTAATGAGAGCTCTATTCAATATATAGCATGCTGTAATTACGGCCTCACCCCAAAAATATTTTGACAAACAATTTTCACTAGGCATTGTTCTAGACATCTCAACTATGGTCTTGTTCTTTCTCTCAACAACTCCATTCTATTGAGGAGTATGAGGGGCAGGGAAGTTGTGTTCAATGCCCTTGGAGTCACAAAAATTAGCAAAATGCTTATTTTTGAATTCTCCACCATTATCACTCCGGATGCGTGCAATGCTTATGCCTTATTCTACTTCTATTCGGATGAATGTTCTGGAGAATTGGTCAAAAGCTTCATCCTTGCTTGTTAGCAGGAGAACCCAGGTATATCGAGAATGGTCATCCACAATGACCATGGTATATTCTCTTCTACCTAAACTCAATGGCTTGATTGGACTAAAGAGATCAATATGTAAGAGCTCAAGCACTCTTTTGGAAGGAGTGTAGGATATGGAAGGTAAACTTTTCTTATGTTGTTTACCTAATTGACATGCAGTGCATAGATGATCCTTAACAAAAGCAACCTTAGGCAAACCCACTACTAATTCCTTTTTGGCTAACTTGGATAGGAGGTTCATGCTAACATGTCCTAACCTCTGGTGTCATAGCCATGATTCTTCTTCTTTAGACACCAAGCAGATGTTATTCTTTTCATTTTTAATAATTACTGAATATACATTATTTACTCTATGTTCATAGAGAATTAGTTGGTTGGACTTACTATCATATATTGAGCAGCCTCCGGAATTGAAAGTGACCTTTCTTCCTCTGTCACAGAGTTGGGCTACACTCAATAGGTTGAACTTTAGTCCATCAACTCGAGAGACATCTTCAATCTTTAATTCTAATCCAATGGTTCCATTTCCAATGATCTGTCCCTTTTGATTGTCTCCAAAGCTTACTTTGCGTCCCTTCTTCCGGGTCAATGTGATGAAGGCCTTCTCATCACCTGTCATGTGCCTTGAACATCCACTATCAATGTACCATGTGTGTTGATCTACTATGGATCTAACGCATACCTGCAAAACAGATTAAGTGGGTTTGGGTACCCAATCAGATTTTGGTCCTCTCAGGTTAATAACCATCTCAGGCCAAGGATAAACATCATAATAACCATTTTTCAATCTACATGATTTAGTAATATGATTATTTTTCCCACAAAACCTGCACCCTGAAGCAGGTATGTTTTGCTTTTGCTTCTCTCTGATCTTCTCCAAATCCTTCCTTCCATAGTTGCCTTTATACCCAGCTTCTTGCACACTGGTGGATGGTTCGGTATAAATTCAAAAGTTGGTTGGAGGTGCAACTTTAGCTCTATAATTTCTTCTTTGTTTGATAGGCTGTTAGTTGTAGGCTACCTTAGCCTTTCCCTTTTGAGGAGCAGTATATCTTTGAGCTTGTGGCTCCCTGCTAACTTCCTTCATTCTTTGATTAGGGGTCTTTTGGAATCTATTCTGAGCATAAGGATGATTATCTCTTCTTGGAGCTTTTGTCTCTGGCCTCTTCCTGGATACTTCCTTTAATAGATTGATTTATCTCTCTAGTCGCATTACATTTGCATTTAGGATCTAGACTTGGTTTCTCAGGAAGTTCTCCTCCACAACATCAATATGTTTGGTTGCTCTAACAAAATTGATGTCTTGTGCCATTACTTCATCATCTTCTGCTAACTCCATTACTGCTCTTTTAAGGGACTTGATTGCTTTTGCATTCTTCTTCACACCCTTGATTACAATAGATAGAGCTCTAGCAAGATCAAGATTAGAGGCAGAATTAGAACAAGAATTTACCTCAGTGTTTGCTGTATCTGATTCTGATTCTTCAATTTGCACTATTTCTTGCTTGGAGGCATTCTTTTAGGATTGCTCTACTTTTGAGTCAGTCAGAGCCATGAACGCACAGTTTGTTGTCTCCTCTTCTTCTGTTGAAGATGGGCTGCTACTTTCTTCACTATTGCTCCAAGTAGCAAACATGCCTTCTTTTTAAACTTCTTGGTTCTCTTGAGCTTGGGGCACTTTGTTCTGAAGTGGCTTTCTCACCACATTCGAAACAAGCAGCTTCTTTCTCCGGATCCTTCTTTCCTTTCAAATTCCTTCTAGGCTTGTCTCTTCTAGAGGTGCCTTCTCTTGGTTTTCGGGATTTATACCTTTTTTGTTTCCTTCTATCTTTCTTTTGTTTGAATCAATTCAGCCTTCTAGTTAGTAGAGCAAGTTGATCTTTGGTGCTCATTGACTCATTAATTTGCTCTTCCTCTCCGGATGAAGCAGAACTGGTGGATTCTGCCTAAAGAGTAATGGCGTTCTTTTTCTCCTCGGGCTTCTTTTCTTGATGACTATACCTCTCCAAGGACAATTCTTGGGTTAGAAGATTACCAATGAGTTCGTAATAACTGTAAAAATTTAAGTCATGAGCTTCCTCAATGGCAGTCTTTTTATTGTCCCATTCCTTGGTGAGACTTTGGAGTACTTTCTTGACTATTTCTACTTCTGGAATCTCCTTTCCCAGCCTTTTCATTTCATTCACTAGATTTGTGTATCTAGTGTTCATGCTGCTGATTGATTCTTTAGGCTCCATTTTAAAGGATTCAAACTTTTGTTGGAGTAGATCAAGCTTAGCCTCTCTTACTTTGGTGGTTCCTTCATAAGTTACCTCCAACTTCTCCCATATCTCTTTTGCAGTCTCGCATCCGAATATCCTGTTGAATTTAGCTGCACTAAGAGCACAATCAAACATCTTAATAGCATTTGCGTTTTCACACAATTTTTTAAAGTCATTCTCATCCCACGTGCTTGACGACTTTCGGGTAGTCATACCCTATACTTTATAAGCAGGCTCATATGGACCATCTTTTATAACTAACCATGCTTGCATACTTTGTGACTGGATGAAGTTCTTCATCCAATTTTTCCAGAACGTGTAGTGTTCACTAGTAAAGAGTGGAGGAGGGGTAACAGACATACCCTCGGGAAGGAGTTGATAGTTTTGGAAACTCATTTTGATATGTGAATCAAAATATATGGACCTTTAGCTTGAGATTGTTAGATCTCTAGTTTGAGCACTAGCTTTGATACCACTTGTTGGTCTCTGTGAGAGTATTTATAGGGGCAAAGGGGGGGTGAATGGCCCTTTTTCGGAATTTACAGACTTAGAAAAGTCTCAGTGTAGCGTGTTTGATTATGATCCGGAAGATGGATCCGGATGATGCAAATATGACAATAATATGCAATAAAGTAAGAGAGAAAGAAAATCAAACACAAGTATTTTATACTGGTTCGGCCCCGCCTACCTCCAGTCCCCGGAGTTTCCTTCCTCCAAGCTTATCCACTAGTGGATTCCATTCCAACAGGCATGATTCAAGCCTTACAGATTTGTCTCCGGATGGTAACCCCTTCCGGATGTAGGATATGCCACTAGAAGCACCAACTCCTAGCTGAGTCCTATTGTCTTTAGTAGGATATACCACTTAACCTTCTACCCTCGAATCTAAGCTGAGTCCAACAGGGAGATCTCACTCAAACCATCTACTTCAAGCTATATCTCAATCTCTCAACTCACCTAAGTTGGAGATTCTTACTCTTTGCTTTTTAACAAAGGATTGGTTTTTTGAGTTCCTCAAGCTTATAGTATCACTTGGGAATCCTTACAAACAGATTTTGAATCAAAGTTTCTTAGAGGGATTATATCAACTGATTGAATGAGTATTCTTTGTTACTTGCTTTTGTAAATCAACCAGTTAACCTTCTCATTTGGTGAAGAGCTCCTTTTATAGGCTTTGATCATAAATGTAGCTGTTGTAGTTGGTGAGCTTTCATTCAATCTTCACCCTTGATCAGGTCTTGATGTGGAGCTTCCGGATCCGTTGATCAATCTGTTAGACCATATTTTGACCCGTTTGAAATCTTGGGATTGAGGTTAGAAAGTTGTCAGTGATCGTTTTGCTTTGTCATTTTGTGATGCACCAACTTTCATACCAATTGCTTTTTGATGTGAGCTCCACGAGCTTCCTTATTGGTCTAGAAGAGAAAGGTAGTTAGCTTTTTTTCTCCGGTGTCAGTCCTTTTGTCCTTTCTCTGAAATATGCTAGCTGTCATTTTGTCTTTGTCTTGGGGAAAGGATCTTTGACTTCATAGACTAAAAAGAATGGAGGGAAAGTGATATTTTGTATCTTTCCCTATGTTTGAAATATAGGTCTTCCCGATGTCTTTTAGACTCATATGCTCCGGATCTATCTTCTTCCGGAGATACCTTCAATCAGTTCTTTCGGATGCTAGTCTTGAAGGACAGAAGTTTGTTTTCTTTGCAAACTTTGTCCAGATGATTTCCTCTAGTGCTTAGGTATTTAATTTCTTCAATGGATGACTTGTATCTTGATTTTTGTCCGGATATTTCCATTTGGATTTGGGAGGATTACATACATTATTTTTGTTTCTTTCAAACTTAATCCGGATTTGTTTTTAGATTGTTATCTGGATCATTGTTTCCCAACAATAATAGTTATAAGTATGAGAATTTTTGTACCTTTGATCTTTACCAAGGAGGCCTTTATATAGGCGTTTGAGGTATCCCAATTAGATTGGGAGAGGGAGTCTCAATCATGATATGATTGAGACTCATCTATTGTATATCTGATCATATAATCCTAATTGTATTAGGTTTAGATCTTTAAATGGAGAGAACATAGGCTTGAAATCATAGTTGGATTTTGCCATCTAATGCGGAGCGGAATCTCTATTCAGCCGGTCATGGCCGGCTTAAGACCATGTCCGCCACAGCCATTACGTATATTTAGCTCGTCCTAATGAGACCGACTGGAGTCACTACACCATAGATTGACTCTGCCAACACCGAAAAGTGAGGCATAATGTCAAAAATGTGTTATCATAAAGGAACTAGCCACACTTTTGTAAAAAAAAAAGGTGTTCCATATGGCAGCGTGACCACAGGTCCCTATGACAACACTTTTGATCATTTATGGCCAAATATTAAAAAGTGCTGGCACAAGAACCTTTAGTAACGTAAATAACACTATCACGTGATATGACAACACTTTTATTAAAAATGCCAACTCCTTGTATTTATACATTTATTGTTACCAACAACTTATTTTTATAGATTAACACTTTTTTGTTCGACATTTGTTTATATTATATTGTGATATTATTGCAATCCTGTTAAATCCAAAAAGTGCTAATATAACAATCATAAAATACTAGTTTAAAGTGCAACTTACATCCATAAAGTACTAATATAACATTTATAACTTACTAGTTCAAAGTACTAGTTACATCCAAAAAAAATAGTCATAACATTGAGCCAAGTATTACTCATGTCTCTTTGGAGGAGGCATTATCATTCTCACTCGAGAACTCACCAAAGGCATCCAAATTGAGGTTTAAATGGGGATTTTCTTCCGGCAACTTCTAAACAAACCACGGTATCTTAAGGTTCATTTTCACCTCCATCTCTTCCTCCATTTGGCTCCTCAGTTGTTTTATCTAATCCAACTATTCCTCCATTTGGCTCCTTAGTTGTTTTATCTCATCCAACCCAGTAGTACTTGCTACAGGTTTTCCCTTTGCGTTTTTTTGCAATGCATGCCTACCAATGAGCCAAGAAGCTCCATGCAATGACTCACCATTCAAAATTTGCTCGACACTCTCGCTATGTGCACCAGATGCACACATTTCTTGAATTTTACTCTATCAAAGAAGAAAGATTTATTACATATCTATATACGAAAGTAATAACATAGAAAGTAATAACATAACGATACAACTTGATGAACTAACAGAACACAAGTAATTGTTTTTCTTTAATACAAAACAATTTTCATTTTCGATTCATCTATAGGGATCTTACCAATCTGTTTGAGACCATCATTATTATTTTCCATAGAAAGAAACTTAATACATAACCACAATTAAAATGCAAGTTTTATAAGCATCAAAAGACAGCTTAACAATCAAAGACACATTTTGATTAACACACCAATATATTATAAATGGATATGATAATGAGTGATGAGAGGCTGCATCCAAGCCTAGCAAAGTAGAGCACCTAACCTTGTCTATGACAATGCAGACCTTGGCAAACAAATCTTCAGATGGAGAATAGCGCCTCAAAACTTCCTGTAACACCTGCAAAAAGAGAGATGAAGACCATATAATATTATCTATTCATCAAGCAGGTTGGAAACATCATAATTGAAGATAAAACTTCTCTATTTCAAGTGAAGTTCAAAACTCAATAATGCTCATTTGAAGTTGCAGGATCAAGGTCGCCTAATGACACACTTACCTTCGAGTCCACAATCTATAAAGCCTCGTACACTCGGGCACTACTTTCTTATTTTAAAGAGAACTGTTTCATGAGTAAAAATGGCATGGAAACTACAATGTATTGAACAAAAACTATGAAATCATCTAAATAGCAAAAATGTAAAAGTTATTGGCTCACTTCCTATAGGCTCAACATTGAATTCTAAAACATTGTCGTTCACTTTCTACAGGCTCTGCATATATCTTCTAGATCACTTTCTCATAAGAACACTTGACTGACTGCAATTTGCATCAGATTCTACAACATTCAAAACAACTTGATTATAACTTAATGAAGAATTTATGGCCAAGCTTATTGGCTAAACTTGAAACCTTGCATATGCAGAAACAATTCATATAGAGTCAGAAAGAAAGTCAGATTAAAGATCCTGCCATACATTAATTCAATAATCAAACTTCTTAAGAGGTTGCTCACTAGCAGCAACCGAATCAAGACTTAAATGGTTTGTTGTTATAGAAAAAAAAAGAAAAGTACTACAGACCTACATGGTTTGCTGCAAATTGGAACGGTTGCATTGTTACTTCAAACAAACAAGAATAAGTTTATTTCTCTTATTTCTGTTTCAATCATGAGTAACTACCCTAAAGCGAACACTTAGTCAAAACACACACATAAAGCATACAAAACAAACTACAAATGTTTAACTATTTAATCAAAATTTACCTTGAAGACGTGGCTGTAAGTGCCAAGTGGTCTACTCAGGAATAGGCTCGGGCACAGACACCGACTCAAACTTAGGCTCAATCTCAGGATACCACCCTTGTTCAACTGCTCCATGAGACCTAATCGAGTAAAAACATTGCTTCAATTTTCTAATACAAGAAATAATAAAAAAAGAGAGGAAAGAGAGAAGGCAGGAGTTATCAACATAATATGTATTTGAAAATTTTAAACAATACCATTATATTCTACAATTTATTATTTTTATTTGTGTTTTGTTATCAGAATATAGAAGGAAAAACAAATAAAATCAATACTAATGGATGAGTTGAAGCAACGTTTGAGACAAATACTATAAGGTTAAAAACAAGCCAATAGATACAAAAGCATACTGTTAGCTCATACCAGATGAGCCAGGCTGAAAGAAGTTGGCATAGAAAGCAGCATTCAAGCTCTTATAAATTGTCACGATGTTTTCAATGAAAGACATGGGCCCCAGATCCGCAGCAAACATGCTCATTTTTGCTAATTGTAGAAGGACAAATCCACCATTCACAACACAATTCCAAAGCTTAATAACAGAGTAAACACTTGTTGAAGAACTAATATCTTAAAAGAATAAAATTTAGCGAATAAGAGGATTAGTTGGCAAGTAATAGAGGGAGCAAATTGATTATTGATAAACGTTGGACATTAAAGGGATGATTAATACCAAATAATAATCAATTAAAGATTTAAAATATAAAAGCTCCAACTAATCAGAAATCTCTATCAAGAGGGAAGTAAATCTATGTACCTTGATCGACATAGTGAGGTTTACAAAGGGGGCATTCTGACCTAAACTGCGTCGTTTCAGGTAGACATGATCTGCAATTAATTCAAATACCCAGGTCATAACAGAAAATCCTATAAAATATAAGAAAAATCAATGAGAAGAATACGAAGTTGCAAAAAAATATGATCACAGGGAAGCAAAAGATAAATTTCAATTCAATTACATGTAAACCAACCAAATTACCAAAATATAAATTGAAGAACTAAAAAAATGGTAAAAAGAGGTACAAACCAGAGAGGGCATTTCAATTCAAGACCCAATTTTTGAAAATGGAGAACCCATGAATTCATAGACCTAAAATCAATAAAATCATCATATACGTCTCAATTCATTCTTAATAAAATGATTTATATTGTATTGACAAAAGAAAACAAATCATGCATCAATCACAACCTATTTCTACAGAAATGGAAACAACTATTCCGTGGCGAGACGAGATTGATAAAAGGAATAGAAGCTTACGGTGGCGAGACGAGCAGCGGAGGAATGGCGGCGAGACGAACAGCAGAGGGACGGTGGCGAGACGAACAACAGATGATCGGCGGCGAGACGAGAAAGGTGAGAGAAGCAGCGGCGCGACACTGAGAGGAGCAGCGGCGCGACGGCAAGTGGTGCGATGGCGAGAGAAGCAATGCAGCGAGATGAAGGAGAGAACAACATGTAATGCATTTTCTCAGATCTAGTATGTTAGGTTAGTTTTACCTAAATGGCAAAAGAGTAATTTTCAATTCATTCTTTTATTACTTTATTTAATAAAAAAGTCTGCTATCTTATGAAATGATCTTAATAACTCAAAAATAAAAATAATATTAAGATAGAGAGAATATCATAATAGAAATTTTTTATTGATTGATTATGAATTGTATATAATGACATCTATTTATATAAAAGGTTTCACAATATAAAAGTAATTATAATTATTTATTAATATAATTATAATTATATAATAAACAAGAACGTGTCTGTTAGAAGCTCAATGCAATGACACTTAAGCTCATTAGAAGGATATTAAGATGATGATATCCAATATTTGGACATCAAACATATGACATGGTCATTAACACTGCCCCTTTGATGTCTATCAGTGCAAATGAGACACTATCTCATTAAAAACCTTATCAAGAAAAATTTAATGGGACAAAACCTTTTGTCAAGGGAAAAAGGGTACACTATTTTTACTCCCATGTTCATAAGATTACTGAAGATCTTTGAAATTTTATCGAATAAAGTTCACGTTTGCCGTATTTTTCTGGCAATTTTATGTTAGATATGATATATGCCCTTAAAGCAATTAGGGCGATATATCTTAATTATGTATTGGTTCGAACGATTTGTTTAATTAATAAAGACATTTAATCTTTTGTTTATATCAATGTGTTCATATATATTGTGACTGGTTAAAATATATTCATTAATATCTTTGTACGAAGGTCCTTGACATAATACATAGTGTGAAGGGAGAGATATCATAGTGGGACTATGTGTAGTGAGACCTGCTTCATGTGCAGTTATGATTATGTCTAAACTATCCCTAGTCATAATTTCATCAAGAAAGGATATTGATGAAGTAGTAAGACTAGCATGTGGTCAACTCTCTTAGAAAGGGTCCAAGCAGTTAACCTCCTAAGACTTAAGGTGGTCCTTTGAGTTGACACATGGATGTATCTGGAAGATATATTGGAGACCGCAGTAAGATAAACGCTTGGTATATATATAAATGTGTTAGTGTCTATCTTCATGCAGTAGCTTCACGAATATCCTCATACTTGAGATATTAGTTACCTTATGTGTTACTATTGCTATACTTTGGGTCATACATATTCACTCATTAGTTTAGGGTGCCACGGGTGCTTACAGGTATAGTGATGACAACACGTTGGTAAGCTATGTAGTCGGAAAGAATCCATCGCTCCGGATATATTAAGGAGTTTTTACCTGGCCGCTTGTTGAAGTGATGATTACTATAAACCTCTGATTAGAGTATGTAATTGATAGAAATAGTTTCTAGTTAAACACATTATGGTAAAAAGTAATATACTTCAGTAACAAGCAAATAAATGAATAGCTTGGAGAAACCTCGCTATTGGTGGGTTAACACTTTAATCAAGCCCAACAAACCAGATGGTACTAAGATTAAAAAATGGAAGGAGTTCATCGCATTGGACAACTATTGCATAAATAAGGATTAAGTCGTAAGCACAAATGATGTTCCGAGTAATGGGGGATGGTGGCCCTTGCTAGAGGCGTACTACAGTTGTTTAAGGTAATCGAGTTCTATTCACAGCCTAGAGTCTCGAGCCAATAGTTCCAATAGAACAAGGATTTGTCAAACCTTAACAGCTCAATACTTTCGGATCCTATAAGATCACACACATTGGACTTTCATCTAACTGAGTAAAGAATTAATAGACTTGGTCTATTACAAAAATATTAAAGGGATGGTTGAACTATTACCTGGTTAGACCAGAGATTTTATTTATTGACCAGTAACTAATTTTATTAGGGTCATAAAATAAATTAAAAGAAAGGAGGATTAAATTTAATCTCGTATTAAATTCACATTAAATCTGCATTTAATCCCACATTTAATTTCACATTAAATCCGTATTTAATATCGCATTAAATCCTCATTTAATCCCGCAATAAATCCGTATTTATTACGTGGAGCCTTTGCTCCCCCTATATAAAGAGCTCTCATTCCCCTTTCTTAAATGCACCACAAGCTCATTGGAGCCTTGATTTGAGATTCCAACGTGATATCTCTCAAGTCAACTCAAGAGCAAATTCTTTTTATTTCGAGTGGGTTTCGGGGTGGTCTAGCAACTACTCAAAGCTATTTGGTTCTTCCTCATTGGGAGGTTTCGGTTGGTGGGGTTTGTATGGATACTCATAGAGGCTATCCTATACTTGGAGGCTTGTGTAAGAAGGTTCTGCTAAAGCACTCTTCAACTGGCAAGTCCTCTAATTTTCTTTTAATTATTAAGTCCTATTATCAAGCTTTTTAAGACTTAATAATTATTATGCTTAGGTTATATTGCATGCTTAGTTTATTTTATACCTTGACTATAACTTAGAGTTATAACATGTTTAAAATAAAATATGTTTATCCTAGGATATAATTTAGAATTATGGTACGCCTAGCCTATGCATGCTAACTTAAGTAGAGAATTAATTTAGTTAAGGCTTTAATTAATTTATATGCTACTAATAGGAGTTCCTAGGGACAAGGGACAAAATTTTGATTTTCCATCATGCCTGTTATGCATGTTCAAAGTGGCTGTCGATTCCCAACAGTGGTATTAGAGCATGCCTATTAAGTACATAATAAAGTTAAAAGCAAACTGAATTTTATTTTCTATGTGAAATAATTTAAGGTTTATTAAATTATTTGGAACAATAGATGAACTTAGACTTTTATTTCAAATGTTAGTGTTGAACCAAGCACGAGTTTGACTGACTCAGTAGTGCTTAAGTTTTGATCATAACAATTAAGTTTAGGTTGAATTAATTAAATTAATAATGATGTTAAAATAAATAATCTATGATTTTACGGAAGTTAGTAAATTCAAGGGTAGAATTTCGAGTCTCCCCTGACCTAGTTATGTGGTTTAACTCTAAGTGATCTGGGCTGAGTATTTACTTTAGTTGCTGACTAAGTTATATTCACTCAGCGCTTGATATTTAGATTTTGTTTCAGCTGTGCTTTTCGATACATTATTTTGCTGAGTTACTTTATGTCTGTCAAAGCTACTGACGTTACCTTTTAAGGAAAAAAGCGGTCTTTGCTTTTAGTGTTGCTTTTTGCAGGATATTATTGAGACAAAGATAAAAAGAATTAATGCCTTGACAAGGCCTAGTTTGATGAAGAAAATGACAAAGTCTTTCATATTCAAGCTGCAAAAAGTCATTTGTCATTTTGGGCAATTCTGCAGATCAACAACCTTGTATCGTGTGCTCTGTAACATGTCAGAATACTAGAGGGAATGGGAAGAAGACACATGGCAAGTCAGTGCGAGTTCTCTTTAACGAAAGACTGACATCAAATGACAAAGGATTCAAATTGAAGCTCAAATCTCAATCTAACGGATTGACTTTCTATCTCACAATGGTGCAATTCTATCTCTTAAAGGATTGATTTGAAGAAGCAACAGGGTGAATAGATGAGCTGTCAGTTTCAGAAGATGCCAAAGTAAGTTCAACGGCTACTTTCTCAATCCATTTGTAAAAGGAGCAAGAGGGTAAGTGTTAGAACTCGGTGATTACACCTAAACTTCTCAGAAGCTAAATCTCTATCAAATTACAAGCTTTAAAGAAGTTCAAGCAAGAAAGCACTACTCAGCGAGAATCCGCTTTAAAACAAGAGAGAATAGAATAGATCATAGAATTGTACAGATCTGGTTATTTTAACTGGATCAACATTTTTATAAGTTGAATCCGTCTCTTGTTTAGACTCTTATTGAGTTGCTGATAGAAGAGGGTATTCTACTCAGCGGGTGAGTAATTCCAGTTTGGAGGGTACTTACAGTAATTGGTGAATTTATGAAAGGCTTCTCTGCCTAGGGTAAAGGAGTTGAGATTAGTGGATTAAATCCGAGACACTCTATCAAGACTGGATGTAAGCACAGGTTGCCAAACCAGTATAAAAATCTCAATGTTCTTTACTTTGCAGTTTTTCCCGCAAGTTCACTCAGCCAGTTGACCGCACTAAGCGGAGCTCACATTATCGCGAAAAAGTTTACTAAGTTTTTGAGTGAGTCATTCACCCCCCTTTGACTCATTGAGTGTATGCATAGGGACCAACAAGTGGTATCAAAGTAGTTCTCATTTCAAAGATTTAACAATCTTGAGACAAAGACCATAGCGTACAAAGGAGGAGAATCCAGTGGAAGAGCCCAGCCATATATTCTGCCAGAAGGCATGTTAGTCACCAGGCCTCCTATGTTCAATGGAGAGCATTATACTTATTGTAAGAACAGGATGAAGAATTTCATCTAGTCTCAAAGTATGCACGCTTGGATGGCTATTGTTCAAGGGCCATATGTTCCTACCATTGTAAAGAATGGAGTGAAAGTTGAAAAGTACTCTGATGAGTGGGACAGTAAGGACTTGATGAGACTAAAGGAAAATGCAGCTGCTATAAACTATCTTCATTACGCTCTTGATGCAACTGAGTTTAATCATGTCTCTAGATGCAAAACTGCCAAAGAGATATGGAAGAAGTTGGAAGTAACTTATGAAGGTACTGACAAGTTAAAAGAGTCCAAGATCAATATCCTTATGAGGGATTATGAATGGTTCCACATGAAACCCAAGGAAGATATTTCCAACATGAACACCAGGTTCATGAATATTATCAATGAGCTAAAAATACTTGGCAAGACCTTCACAGAAGAAGAGACTGTTAAGAAGATCCTTAGAAGCTTGACTCAGGAATGGGACACAAAGAAGAGTGCTATTGAAGAAGCTCGTGATTTGAAGACCTATAAGTTTGATGAGCTGATTAGAACCTTGTTGACTGATGAGATGTCCTTGAAGCAATATAAAAATGAGTTAAAGAAGCACAGGAATAAGGAAATAGAGAGCTCAAGTAGAGCTATTGTTCTGAGAGCTGATGATGAAGAATATTCCTCTGATAAAGAATATCCAGCCGACAGAAAAGAAGAAATAGCACTGATGATCAAGAATTTCAGAAGGTACTTGGGAAAAGATAAGAACTTCCAAAAGTTCAGGAAGATAGGCAAGTACAGGAAGGGAGCAGATGATAGATCACGAAAGGAGTTCAATAAAGAGCATAACAAAGATATTAAATGCTTTGAATGTGGTGAGAAATGGCATATTCAGTCTAGCTGTCCTAAGGCTAAGAAGGACAAGTTTAAGAAGAAGAAGAGTAAGAAAGCCCTTGCTGCTACCTGAAGTGACTCTGAACAAGAGTCATCATCATCAGATGAAGAGACACAAGATTCCGCCAATGTGTGTCTCATGGCTAAGGATGATTTACCCAACTCAGAGTCAGCTGACCAACCATCTACTTCCACTGCCAATCAATCAGCTGACCAAAGCAGAGACAAAGGAAATCACACTAAGGTAATTTCTAAACCCCCCTTATCTTCAGATGAGCTTGCCACAGTACTTAATGATGTTATTAATGTGACTAAGAAGTCAACCAAATACATCAAGTACATCAGAGGAGGTGTGATGATCTAGAAGATGTCAATTATTTTACCTCACTTGACATCATACACCTGATGGAAAAAGCTGAGTACCAAAATGGATATAACAGCAAACTCACTAGCTGCTGAAATAACAGCGTTGAAAAAGGTGTGGGTCCCTCCTCAACCTAGCAGGAATACTTAGAGTAAATGCACTCACCACTCTAAGAAGGTTTCTCAAAAGAGTAAAGTGAGCAGGCCTACTCCTAAGGCCGCTTGTAATTTTTAAGGTAAGTCATTACATGCTACAGTCATGTGTAGAGAAAAAATGGTTACTATAATGAGTATGACTGGTCAAGGATGACCACCACTAACAAGGGAGGACCCAGCCAAAAAAAGGCATGGGTACCTAAGAAAACTTAATTGTTTTCTAGGTGAGATTGAGATCCACTAATGACAGAAGAATGTGTTATTTGGGTAGTGGATGCTCGAGGCATATGAAAGGTGATGAAAAGTATTTCATCATATTGGAGTGAAGAAGGAATGGAAGTGTCAGTTTTGGAGAAGACAAAAAGGGGAAGATTGTTGGCAATGGCATTGTAGGAGTGAAGCCTTTAATTGATAATGTGTCTCTTGTGAAAGGCCTAAAGTTCAACTTGCTAAGCGTTGCTCAGTTGTGTGAAAAGGCATGAAGGAGTTATTTGACTCAGCAGACTCCTTAGTCATTGATGGTAACTCTAACTAAACCATTCTTTATGCTCCTAGAATTAATAATGTTTATATATTTGATTTATCCCCTAGTTCCAATGATATATGCTTAGTTAGAAAGGAGGAAAACTCTTGGCTATGGCACAAAAGGTTAGGATGTATCAATATGACCAATCTATCCAAATTAGCCAGAAATGAACTTGTTGAGGGATTACCCAATCTAACCTTTGAAAAAGATAGACTCTGCTTTGCATGCTAACTTGGGAAACAATTTAGGAAGACCTTTAAATCATTAGTTGATATATCTTCTTCTTGTCCCCTTGATCTTCTACACATGGATTTGTTTGGGCTTGTTGTGCTAACAAGTCTAGGTGGAATTAAATACACCCTTGTGGTTTGTAGATGATCTGACCAGGTTCACTTGGATTGTCTTGCTAGCAAGCAAAGATGAAACATTTGAATCATTCTCTAGGTTGGCTACTGGATCATGAATGAAAAAGACCTTAAAATTAATAGAATCCGCAGTGACCATGGAAGAGAGTTCGAAAATAAGCAGTTTGAGGAATTCTATTCCAAGCATGGTATTGACCACAATTTTTCTGCCCCTCATACACCTCAGCAAAATGAGGTTGTTCAGAGAAAGAATCGCACTATTGCAGAGATAGGCCATTCTATGCTGAGTGATAATAATCTACCAAAGTATTTGTGGGGAGAGGTTGTTAACACAGCTTGTTAAATTCTAAATAGGGTTTTAATTTGCCTAGTTTTGAACAAAACTCCATATGAACTTTGGAAGGGGCGCAAACCCAAGGTTGGTCATCTCAAGGCCTTTGGTTGTAAATGCTTCATATTAAACACTAAAGACCAATTGGCTAAATTTGACCCTAAGGCTGATGAAGGAATCTTTCTGGGTTACTCAACATACAGTAGGGCATACAGAGTGTATATCAAGAGAATAAGTATCTTAGAGGTGTCCATGCATATAGATTTTGATGAAACTAAAAGTGCAGGTAAAGAAGCCAGTGATGATGAAAGAGAAAAGGATCAAGTCAGTGGATCAGTCAGTCAGCCCATTGTTATTCCCGATATAGTACCAAAAAAAGAAGATTAAGATGTTGACTTGGACCAATCCATCAACTTTTGTGATGATGTAGATGCTCAACCAATGATAGTAGCTAAACGAGCTGATCCTGATCTACCAAAAGAAGTCAGAGCAAGGAGAGATCGCCCGGTTGAGAAGATTCTTGATAGTGTGCAAAATCTATTGCTGCCTAGAGGTCAGCTGAACAGATTGATGAGTCATTCAGCATTTTTCTCATTGATTGAACCAAAGAAGTTTGAAGATGCTGAGTTTGATGACAACTGGATGATTACAATGCAAGACGACCTAGACCAATTCAGAAGAAATGAAGTTTGGGATTTGGTGGAGAAACCAAAAGGCAAGTCAATCATTGGCACCAAATGGGTTTTCAAGAACAAGCTAGATGAAGTTGGAAATGTTGTCAGAAACAAGTTCGGACTAGTTGTTCAAGGCTACAATCAATAGGAAGGCATTGGCTATGGAGAAACCTTTGTACCAGTAGCAATACTTGAAGCCATAAGAATTCTTTGTGCTTTTGCATCCCATATGAGTTCAAGTTGTTTCAGATGGATGTTAAGAGTGCATTTCTTAATGGTTATGTTCAAGAGGAAGTCTATGTCAGACAGGCCCCAGGTTATAAAGATCTAAAGTATCCAAATCATGTCTTCAAGCTGAAGAAGGCTTTATATGGACTGAAACAGGCTCCAAGAGCTTGGTATAAGAGACTGACTAACTTTTAACTCAGCAAAGGTTATATCAAAGGAAAAGCAGATACAACTCTATTTATCTAGAAGAAGCATCAAGATGTGTTGCTAGTCTAAATCTATGTTGATGATATCATATATGGAGCAACTGATGAAAAACTATGCAAAGAGTTCAACTAGTAGATGATGAAAGAGTTTGAAATGTCAATGATGGGAGAGCTTAACTTCCTTCTTGGTTTGCAAATCAAGCAAGACAAGGACGGAATCTTCATCAGCCAAGCTAAGTATGCCAAGGAAGTACTCAAGAAGTTTGACATGGATAAAGCCAAGCCAATGTCAACACCCATGGCCACTAATACAATTCTGAGTTAAGATGAGGGAGGTAATCCTGTAGAGAGTAAGCTCTATAGAGGTATTATTGGTTCTCTACTTTACTTAACTGCTAGTAGGCCTGACATTCGTATGCTATTTGTTATTGTGCAAGATATTAAGCTGATCCCAGAGAATCTCACTTAGCTGCTGTTAAGATAATTCTCAGGTATTTTCTAGCTTCTATTGATGCAGGTTTATGGTATTTAAGTAATGCAAATTTCACTCTAAGAGGATACACAGATGCTGACTATGGAAGAGACAAACTTGAAAGGAAAAGCACCACTAGAGGATGTCATTTCCTTGGTGATTGTTTAGTAACATGGTACAACAAGAAGTAGACTTTGTGGCTCTGAGTACAGTTGAGGCTAAGTACATGGCAGTAGGAAGTTGTGTAGCATAACTGCTATGGATCTAGCAATAATTGAAGGATTATGGTATAAAGTCTGAGTGTCTTGAAGTCATGTGTGACAACAAGAGTGCAATTGACCTATACAAGAATTCAATTCAACATAGTAGGATGAAGCATGTCAATATTAGACATCACTTCATAAGGGATCATGTGCTAAAAGGAGAAGTCAAGCTCACATACATTGCTACTGAAGAACAACGAGCTGACATATTCACAAAGCCAATTGGAAAGGATCAATTCAACACTCTAAGAGAGTTGATCGGAATGTCCAATCCAATCTAAAGAAATACATTTCCCGCTGATTGATTCTGAAGCAGACCAAATTAGGGCATACTTTGAGCTTTTGCGGATTAGGTTAAGTATTTTTTTGGCTCTTGAATTTTGGACATGTCATTAAATTGCCACCGGTTTCTTTTCAAATTCAAAACTGATAGAAACGATAGCAAGTTATGAAATGATCCATATTTAGTTGCAGTTATCCCGTGTTGCTTGCTTTCATTAATCCTATGGTAACCTCTATTCAATCTAACCGTTAAATCATATGACCATGGATTGTGAGTCATACACGTAGCTTTGCAGGGATTAACTAAGGGTCTTTGGCTATTTAAGGAGAATTTCAGAGAGAATAAAGGTTACTTTACCAAAATTCTCTTTTGCAAGTTTCTCTCAAAAAATCCCAAAATTCTCTAAGTTTCTTCAAGTAATCTCGAATGGCGAGTTCATCAGGGAGATCTTTTAAACCCAATGTTGAGAATCCTCTATTTGTGAGAAATGATAAGAATACTTGCTAGGCTACTTCAAGGGATCATAATGCTCTTGTGGCAATTGGAATCAACAAGAGAGAGAAGTTGTTCATTCCCGTAGGAGCCAAATACACCCCTTCAAAATGGTGAGCTATGAAAGGTGCTAAAGTAGAGCCACCAACTACTGTAGATATGCTGAGTTTCTTCAATAATGAAAGATTTGGGAAATAGATGCTCCAGCATCATCTGAGAGGGTTTTTTGAAATACCCAGTGGCTGCTATGAACAGATAGTGGTAAGATTCTTTTGTGAAGGCTCTTTTTGTCACTACTCTGATGAACAAAAAGTATATGTTACCCCTAAGCTGATAGCTGGGTTACTGGAAATGCGTGAAAGAGGGCTCAGGGTGCACATAATCAAAGATAAGGAGCATGTGGACATACCTACAGACTATGAAGTCCCTGCTGACTATAAAGTAGGTGAACTGATACCATCTATGTTCACGAAGGAAGGAAAGCAAGCACATGAGCTTGTTACCAAGGTGCTGCTGCCTAAGATAGGCTTAACTAGAAGCTGCTCCAAATTTGAGAGAGTATTCCTTTATGCTCTGACCCATGGGATGTGCATAAATTGGCCCTTAGCAATTTTGCACAGGTTCTTGAAGGTGTCAAAGAATATGGTGTATTAATACCTAGTAATGGAGATAGCTGGGAATATGAGCTGGATTTTAAAGGATGGGCGCTGAGGAGCAGAATCAATCTGAAAGTGATTGAATCTAGAATTCTAAGCAATGCTCACTTTTATAGATTAAGATGTAATGAGAGGCAGCCAACACCAAGTATATAAAGCTGAAGAAAGGAGAAGTGCGGGTGAAGGATCCAAAGGCTATAATAAAGATGAAGCCTATTAAACCGGAAGAAGAGGATTTGACATTGGATGCCTTTGTAGCTAGCAAGCTTGAAAGGATTACGAAGCTCAAAGTGGAAAGAGGAGAGGATATTGCTGAGAAGAAGGTAGTAAAGAAGGAGATTAGGAAGGACTCCAAGAAGGAAAAGAAAGGGAGCTCAACGAGTTCAGTTCCTACAGTTGTTGTTCCCAAAAAGACAAGATCTACCAAGGGAACTAAAGAAGAAAAGGTCAGAGAACTAACTCCTGAAGAAGTTGAGGATGAGAAGCAGGCTAAGGAAGAGCTGAAAGAGGAGATGCCTTTGAAGAGGAAAAAGAAGAGAAAGAGTGATGAGGCTCAGTTATATGAGGTGACTACTAAAGGACAGGGAGATATATCAGTTCCTATGCCACAAGTAGGTCAGCCCAAGAAGAAATTAATGGTGAAGAAAGGAACTAGGATAGTCCAGGATTTAGAGGAAGCTGAGAGAGTGAAGGCAGTTGAAGAAGAAAGAATCAGAAAGAGGTAAAAGGAGATTGAAGCTGAGATTAAGAGAAAGGCTAAGGAAGCAGCAGCAAGAGAAAAGGCTAATACTGAGAAAATCCTTCAATTTGTAGTAGCCAGTCTTGCTGAGAGTGAAGTCCCTGAAGCTGTGGAGGAGATGATTGGTGCCTTTGAAGGGATTGAGGATCATGAAGAAAGGGAAGAAGATGACGAGGTAGTGGAGATAGAAGATATGGAATTCAATGTTCTTGAATCTGACTAGCAGGTCAGTTTAACTACTAACAAAGTTAAAGAAGTAAGGAAGGAGAGGAAGTGAGGTTTGTTGAAGAGGATGAAGGTGGTAATTAACAAGGATAAGGGAGATCTTGAAGATAAGGAGGATGATGAGGTTATAGTTGAGTAGGGAGCTCAACTGACTGAGCAATCTCAAACTCAGGCCAACGAGTTCGTTGTTAAAGGTACTGAGGAGAAGGAGGAGAAGCATGAGCCAATCTTTTTGCAAAACTCTACACCTGAAACACTACTCTCACCTACACCCATTTTTGTCATGCCTTTACCAGACACCCAAACACCATCCACATCCATCACTGACTAACAAAACAACCCAAACTCTTCCCAAACAGCCATCATTCCATACCTCTCACCTATTAGATCTCCGGTGTGTGATCAGTTGTTATTGGAAGGACCCATTATCAGAGGGCCTCCAATCATTGAAGAGATTCCAGAACCCCAACAACCATAACCACCTCAACAACCACAACCACAACCCTAATTCAACCTGTAAGCTGAGCTGTTGGGAGATATAAGGAGGATGGGGAGGGAAAGATTTCTAGGACTTAGGAGAAATGCTGAAATAGATGCTGAGATAGCTAAATCTTTACTGTATGAGGATGTCCTGAGGAGACTTGCAAAGGTTATTGAGCTAGTGCAAGGGTTTGTGGAGGCAGTTGAGGAGATGAAAGCCCACTGCAGATCAGTTTCTACTAAGTTCTCATTAGTCAAAGCAATTATGTCCCACATATTTCCTTTGTTAAATATTGTAGGTAGGAAGGCTGATTATATGAAGATGGAAGTTGTAGAGCTCAAGAAGTAGGAAAATATTTTTGAGAGCCACTGCAAAGTTCTAAATGATGAGAGGGATTTCAGAAATTCAATGATAGATAAGTTTAATCCCCTCTTGGAATCTATCCAGGTAGTTCTAGATGGCTACAGCATTTTAAGCAAGGAAAATGGAGAAAACACAACTCGCCTGGATGCAGTTGTTAATGTTGTCAATGCGCTGATCATAGTTGTTACTCAACACCAGGGTATTCATACTAAGCTGGGGATTGTAAAGGAAGAAATGCCGAAGGGAGTCAAGGACTAAGAGGGAGAAGTGCTTAAAGCCTTGAAGAGGCTAAATATATCAGATGCTCTAAATAGAGATATTATTATGGTGGATGCTAAACAGGAACCATTGCTCCATCAGAAACTTGGTCACTTCCATGATCAAATTAAGAAGGTTCACTCAGACATCATAAATGATGGGCAAGCTATTAATCGGATTCATGAGGAAGTCACTACTCACATTAGGAGCACTCCCATGTTAGAGCGCATAATCAGAGAGAACAATCAAGCAAAGGTTCTGGCTAGTCTCACCCAGATATCCAAGGAAGGACTGAATGCTAAATATCAGGTCAATCTATCTCAATCACGTGCTTTAGTAGGTTTATTTGCTTTTTTTAGAGAGCGTGAAGTAATTTTGCAGGAAATCTATGAGCTGTTAGTGCAAAACTTTTCAACCAATATTTATGGTCAATTCGAGACATTTGAAGATTCCCTGAGCTCGTTTGATCATCAAGCCCAAGTCATTTTGAATGCAATGGAAATGGGGGAGAAAGATTGCGAGAAGCATGAACAAGAAGTGAGAGAGAGATCAAAGGATTATTGAATTTCTTTACAATTTATCCAAAGATCTGGAGTGTATTCAAAGATAATATCATAAGACTAGAAATAGGAGAGGCAAGAAGATCGCACTATCCAAAGAGAAGAAATCAAGATAGGATTAGCAAGTGTTTGAAGAGAGGCGAGCTAATCTTGGAGGACCACCTTTGCCCGAGTAGAATAGAATCATTGTAATCGTTAGCACTGATTGTAAAACTTTAGTATAGATTAACTCATCGTTGTCTGTACTCAAGTTATATTTTAATGAAATGATTACTTATTATGTTCCAAGTTAACATCATCTTAACTTCTTGTATTTTATGTTGCATAAATATGTTGATCTTTATGCAGAAATATATGAGAAGTGTTGAGGAATGCTGAACTCAGAGGAATCAAGGAATATGGGGGAGTTAGCATTCACTCTGAGCAAATTGAAGATGCTGAAAAAAAGACATATCAAGCAAATGTATAAGGTAACTCTGATCTAGATATCTTATTAATTTAATTCTCGCTCAAATTAATTGCCATTGATGAAAATGGGGGAGATTGTTGAACCAAGCACGAGTTTGACTGACTCAATGGACTGACTCAGTAGTGCTTAAGTTTTGATCATAACATTAAGTTTAGGTTGAGTTAATTAAATCAACAATGATGTTATAATAAATAATCTATGGTTGTACGGAAGTTAGTAAATTCAAGGGTAGAATTTCGAGTCTCCCCTGACCTAGTTATTTAGTTTAACTCTTATTGATCTGGGCTGAGTATTTACTTTAGTCTCTAACTAAGCTATATTCATTTAGCACTTGATATTTAGATTTTGTTTCTACTGTGTTTTTCAATACATTATTTCACTGAGTTACTTTTTGTCTGTCAAAGCTACTGACTTTACCTTTTAAGGTAAAAAGGGATCTCTAGTTTTAGTGTTGCTTTTTACATGACATTAATGAGACAAAGACAAAAAGAATTAATACCTTGACAAGACCCAGTTTAATAAAGAAAATGACAAAGTCTTCCATATTCAAGCTGCAAAAAGTCATTAGCCATTTTGGGCAATTTTGCAAATCAACAACCTTGTATCGCCCACTCTATAACATTTCAGAATACCAGAGGGAATGGGAAGAAGACACGTGGCAAGTCAGCGCGAGTTCTCTCTAACAAAAGACTGGCATCAAATGATGAAGGATTCAAATTGAAGCTCAAATCTCAATCTAACGGATTGATTTTGTATCTCACAATGGTGCAATCCTATCTCTTAACGGATTGATTTGAAGAAGCAATGGGTGAATAGATTAGTTGTCAGTTTCAAAAGATGCCAAAGTAAGTTCAAAGGGTACTTTCTCAATCCATCTATAAAAGGAGCAAGAAGGCAAGCGTTAGAACTCAGTGATTACACCTAAATTTCTCAAAAGCTAGATCACTGTCAAATTACAACCTTTAAAGAAGTTCAAGCAAGAAAGCACTACTCAGCGAGAATCCGCTTTTGAACAAGAGAGAATAGAATAGATCATAGAACTATAAAATCTGATTATTGTAAGTGGATCAATGTTTTCATAAGTTGAATCCAGCTCTTGTTTAGACTCTTATTGAGTTGCTGATAGAAGAAGGTATTTTACTCAGCGGGTGAGCGATTGCAGTTTGATTGGTACTTATTGTAATTGGGGAATTTGTGAAAGGTTTCTCCGCCTAGGGTAAAGGAGTTGAGATTAGTGGATTAAAGCCAAGACACTCTCTCAATACTGGATGTAAGCATAGGTGGCTAAACCAGTATAAATATATCAGTGTTCTTTACTTTGCAGTTTTTCCCTAAGTTCACTCAACCAGTTGACCTCACTCAACGGAGCTCATATTATCGCGAAAAAGTTTACTAAGTTTTTGAGTGAGTCATTCACCCCCCCACTGACTCACTGAGGATATGCATAGGGACCAACAATTAGAAACTGGATATAGATAATTTTGAATAAGCCTGCTCAACTTACTCAAACTTACCAAAGACTCAATAAATTATATAAATTACATGGGTTATAGATGCTTTCAATTTACATGTTTAAAAGAATGAAATTTACTAGTCCAAGAGAATCAATGTTTTTTTCAAGCTTGTGCTCGTAAATGTTCTAGCAAGGATTGGACAAGGAGTCTACTCCTCATAGGGCACCTCTCCTACCTGGGAATATATATTGGTGCAGCTTGAGTTAACAAATAGGGGATTAAATGTGGACAAATTTTATTTCTAGTATATAAAATGGTTCTTATATATGTTTCTATAACAAAATAAATATTAAATTATTGAATAAAAGCTTAAAGGAAATGCAATATAAATATAACAAATAAAATGTTAATTATTTTGCATATAATCTAGGTTGATGGAATAATTATAATAAATAACTTGAACCCACCTAAGGTTAGACCTTACAAATGAATTCTAAAATTCTCTGAGTTAATATAAATTATTATAAATATGTTCATCTAATAAATCCTAGATTGGCTGAGACATTTAACACCAACAAAATCCTAAAGTAAATATATTAAGGCAAGTTATAAGTCTTCCTTACTCAAATTTATGATACGATATTTTTCGGCTATAAAGTGTTGCGCAAAGCATTCCTTTCTTCTAAATTGACCGGTTATACAAAATGAGATAGGGTCTGCCTTGATAGGAATGGGTAGTGTACCATAAAATTGGGGGCTAGCCACAGGACTGAGACACGTTCAAGGAGATGCTAATATAAGAGCACATGTCCCTTGGTTTTAGGGAACTTGAATAAATTAGCAATTGCATACGATGCAAATGGAATGGAATTCCAACTACAACTTACTAATATGGCTTGACTCATAAAATTGGGGGTCGTATTAGACTAGTTATAGATGCTACGTACTTGGAAATTTAGCTAGGCTAGATCTCCTAAATTCAATAGAATGAACTATTGTAAATTTCGAAAAATGGTACGATAAAGGTATTTAATTAAAAGTCCTTATATTAAATAATGTACTATATATAAAAGGCTACGCAATATTTTTTCTTTTCTTATATCTTGGGTTGAAATCTTTATTTAAATACAGACGTTCGTATTCATGACTAATTTTGATTGGCTCTAGCTTCAAGGGTTTGTTTAGAAATGTGAGGACATCCTCAAAGCCTTTGGCTTGGCATGAATATTGTTTAAGCCCGAATCTAAACAACATGATGCAAGCAATTCTGCTTAAAACAGATATGGATGAAATACATAAAGGAAACTAGGATACAACACCTTGGAGGTTGTTAACATCCATGTTACCTTATGTAAGTAGCTGGCAGGAGACAAGGATAAACATGACTCAGATGTTAGGATCCATGTTACCTTCGCTACAAAGGGCATCATAAAATCATGGACTTGAAAGTCTATGCCCTTACATCTTAGATAAAGAATTTCCTATGGTGGAAAATTTGAACCAAAATATTTTTGATGGAAAATTGGAGGACCAGTTAGTCAGAAATTTAAATGGTTTCATATCTCAAAGAAGTAAAGGGACACATTATGTCTAGTATTGAAGTAGGATAGAGCAGAGTAAAGAGAAAAGTAAAAGAATACTTAGAATTTTGTCTAGAAGACAAAATGATTGTTTTCAACATGAAATATTGGAAATAAGATCTTCATTTCAATATGGGATATTGGAAATGAGATCAAAATGGCTAAAGTTTCATAGCATGAGAAGAGGAGGCCTCAAGCTTCCACTTCACGATGTTTGATATTGAGAAATTCTACATCTCAAGGGAATTCTAAATTGGTATGGAATACCTAATGAGAATCACATATCCATAAAAAGATATAGATACTAATGAGATGTAGAGGTTTGGAAAAAAGAGAATTGTACGTACAAAAAATCATTAAAGTTTGTTGGTTGCTATTGATATAGGAACTTGAAATCTCCTTTTGACTAAATTTGTAATCTGACGAAATGGTATTCATTTATCATTATAAAATATTATTTTTTGCTTCACAGTAGATGGAATTTTATTCCAATTTGATAAAAGGTATTATCAAAGTTGTTAAAGATATTTTATCGTAATATGACAAATGATATTTCATAATTACAAAAATCATGTTCTCAATTTAAATGATGCTAAGAGGAAATTATATAATGAGAAATCTTTGTACTTATGGTTGTTAGATATGATATATGCCCATAAGGCAATTAGGGCGATATATCTTAATTATGTAATGGTATAAGTAATTTGTTTAACTAATTATGGCGTTTAATCTTTTATTTATATCAATGTGCTTGTAAATATATTATGGCTGGTTAAAATATATTCAATGATATATGTATACGAAAGTCCTTGACATATCATAGCATGAAATTAGAGAACTCATAGTTGGACTATATTTGGTGAGACCTGCTTCATGTGCAATTATAATTGTGTCTAAACTATCCCTAGTCATAGTTTCATCAAGAAAGGATATTGATGAAGCGTAAAGACTAGCGTATGGTCAACTTTCTTAGAAAGGGTCCAAGCAGTCAATCTCCTAAGGACTGAAGGTGGTGCCTTAAGTTTGACACATTGATATATCTGGGATATATTGGAGACCATAGTAAGGTAAGTACTTGGAGTATATATCAATGTGTTACCGTTTATCTTCATGCACTATGCTTTGCGAATATCCTCATACTTGAGATGATAGTTACCTTGTGTTGTACCATCACTATACTTTGGGTCATTCCCACACACTCATTAATTTAGGGTGTCACGGGTGATTACGGGTATAGTGATGACAACACGTTGGTAACCTATGTAGTCGGAAAGAATCCATCGCTCCGGATATATTAAGGAGTTGTACCTGGCAGCCTGTTGAAGTGATGATTGCTTTAAACCTCAAATCAGAGTATGTGTTTGATAGAAATAGTTTCGAGTCAAACACACTATGGTAAAAGGCAATATACTTCGGTAATAAGTTAATAACATGGATAGCTTGGAGCAACCTCGCTATTAGTGGTTTAACACTATAACCGAACCCTATAAACCAGATGGTACTAATATTAAAGAATGGAAGGAGTTCATCGCATTGGACAACTATTGCATTAACCGAGATTAAGTCATAAGCACAAATGACGTTCTGAGTAATGGGGGATCGTAGACCCTTGCTAGAGACGTGTTGGATATGATGTATGCCCTTAAGGAAATTAGGGCTATATATCTTAATTATGTAATAGTATGAATATTTTGTTTAATCAACAAAGGCATTTAATCTTTGGTTTATATCAATGTGCTTATAAATATATTATAGCTGGTTAAAAGATATTCATTGATGTATGTATACAAAAGTCCCTGACATATCATAGAGTGAAGTTAGAGAAATTATAGTTGGACTAAAATTTAGTGAGACCTGCTTTATGTGCAATTATGATTATGTCTAAACTATCCCTAGTCGTAGTTTCATCAAGAAAGGATATTCATGAAGCGGAAAGACAAGCATGTGGTCAACTTTCTTGGAAAGGGTCTAAGCAGTCAATCTCATAAGGACTGAAGGTGGTGCCTTAAGTTTGACACATGGATATATATGGGAGATATATTGGAGACCGCAGTAAGATAAACACTTGGTGTATATATTAATGTGTTATTGTTTATCTTCATGTAATAAGCTTTGCGAATATCCTCATACTTGAGATACTAGTTACCTTTGGGTCATTCCACACACTCATTAATTTAGGGTGTCACGGGTGATTATGGGTATAGTGATGACAACACATTGGTAAGCTAAGTAGTTAGAAAGAATCCATCACTCTAGATATATTAAGGTGTTGTACCTGGCCACTTATTAAAGTGATGAATGCTATAAACCTCTGATCAGAGTATGCGATTTATAGAAATAGTTTCTAGTCAAACACACTCTGGTAAAAGGCAATATACTTCAGTAACAAATTAATAACTGGGATAGCTTAGAGCAACCTTGCTATTAGTGGGTTAACACTTTAACTGAACCCTATAAACCAGATGGTACTAATATTAAAGAATGGAAGGAGTTCCTCGCATTGGACAACTATTGCATTAACCGGGATTAAGTCATAAGCATAAATGATGTTTCGAGTAATGGGGGATGGTAGACCCTTTCTAGAAGTGTACTATAGTCGTTTAAGGTAATCGAGTTCTATTCATGGTCTGGAACCTCGAGCCAATGGTTCCATTAGTACAAGGGTTGGTTAAGCCTTAATAGCTCCATACTTCGGGATCCTATTAGGTCATACACATTGGACCTTCATCAGACTAAGTAAAGAACTAATAGATTTATTCTATTACAAAAATATAACATATTAATAACTGGATTATTATTTAATTGGTTAAAAATGATTAGATCATTTAGATAAACCAAGCAATTTATCTTTGACTGGTAACTAATTTATTAGGGTCACAAAATAAATATTTATTTGAAAGGGATTAAAAGGGAATTTTGCATTAGCAAGTTGAATTGGACCGATAGTACAAAATATATTTTGTACATGCTCGGGTACGCGAAAGTACACCAAAAGGTGTGCGAACAATGCTGGGCATTGCTCGCGGCATCCCATGGAAATGGGCTGCCCAAACTTGCAGGCCTCAAGGCCCAGCTCGCGCACAAGGCAGGCTCACAAGACCCTGCCTTGCGGCAGTATATGCAGCGTGTATGGCACGCTGGATATGGAGTGTAGCCCGTGGATCCAATTGGATCCACGGGCATATCCCACGTGGGATGTGCAAATATGTACATCTCACATCGATTTTGGGGGAGCAATTTTGCTCCCCCAAGCCTATAAATAGGCACTCAACTCTCCCCTTTCAACTTGCACCAATAGCTCAAAGCATACATCCTAAGCGAGATTCGCAAAGATAAATCTCTCGGGTATTCGAGCAAGTTCTTTTTGAGGAGCTTGATTTTAATCGAGCACCTCTAGTCCATATTTTTGGATGGGGCTTCTGGAGCAGTCTAGCAACTACTCGAGGCTCCTTAGTTCTTCCTTTCGGGGAGGTTTTTGTTGGTGGGGTTTATGTGGATACTTATAGAGGCTATCCTACTCTTGGAGGCTTGTGCAAGGAGGTTCTGCTAAAGCACGCTTCAACTGGTAAGTTTCTTTCTTTCTCTTTTAATTATTAGGTCTTTTTCTTTAAGCGTTTTTAGACTTAATAATTATGCTTAGGTTGTTTTGCATGCTTAGTTTATTTTATGCTTATGTTATAGCTTAGAGTCATAACATTCTTAGGTTATAACTTAGAGTTATAACATGCTTAGGTTATAGCTTAGAGTTATAACATAATTAGTATAAAATATATATGCTAGGATATAATTTAGAATTATGGTATGCCTAGTCTATGCATGTTGACCTAGGTAGAGAATTATTTAGTTAAGACTTTATTTAATTTATATGCATCTAATAGGAGTTCCTGGGGACATGGACAAAATTTTGAATTTCCGACATGCCTGTTATGCATTTGACTGTCAGTTCCCTACAGTGGTACAAAGCCAGGTTATTTAGTGCATAATTAAGTTAGAAGCGAACTGAATATTATTTTCTATATGAAATGATTTATTGTTTATTTGATTGTTTGGAACAATATATATGAACTTGAGTTTTTTCATTTCATGGTTAGAAAATGGTTGTGAATAATTTTGAATAAGCCTGCTCAACTTACTCAAATTATACAAGTTTCAATAATTTATTTAAATTACATGGGTTATAGATGCTTCCAATTTACATGAATTGAAAGAACGAAATTTATTAGTTCAAGAAAATCCATTGGTCTTCAAGTTTGTGCCCATATTTGTTCTGGCTAAGGATTGGACTTGGTGTCTACTCACTTCAAGGGCACCTCTCCTACCTAGGAACCTATATCGGTGCAGCTTGAATTGACCAATTAGGGGATTAAATAAGGACTTTTATTTCTAGTATTTAAGATGGTGCTTATATATGTTTCTATAACAAAGTAAAAATTAAATTTATTGAATAAAAGCTTAAAGAAAATGCAATATAAATATAACAAATAAAAGTGTTAATTATTTTGCATATAATCTAGGTTGATAAGAGCTTGAACCTACCAAATGTTGGACCTTATAAATTAATTCTAAAATTCCTGAATTAATATAAATTATTATAAATATATCCATCTGATAAAATCCTAGATTGGGTGAGACGTTTAACACCAATAAATCCCAAAGTAAATATATTAAGGCAAGTTATAGTCTTCCTTACTCAAATTTATAATACGGTCTCTTTGGACTATCAAAGTGTTGCGCAAAGCATTCCTTTTAGTCCCCATTGATTGGTTATAAAAATTGAGATAGGGTTTGCCTTAACACGACTGGGTAGTCCACCATAAAATTGGGGGCTAGCTGCATGACTGAGACATATTCAAGGAGATGCTAAAATAAGAGCACATGCCCCTTGGGATTAGGGAACTTGAATGTATTAGCAATTTCATATTATGCAAATGGAATGGGATTCCAACTATAACTTATTAATATGACTTGACTCATATAATTGGGAGTCATAATAGACTAGTTATAGATGCTACCTACTAGGAAATTTAGCTGGTCTAAAATTTCCGAATTCAATAGAATGGGCTACTGTAAATTTTGAAGAAAATAATACGACAAATGTATTTAATTTAAAGACCTTTTATTAAATGCATGTACTAAAAACTAATATCTAAACATTTTTCTTTTCTAATATCTTAGGTTGAAATCTTTATTTAAATACAAACGTTCGCATTGATAACTAATTTTGATTGGCTTTAGCTTCAAAGGGTTTGTTTAAAAATGTGAGGATAGGCCTCAAAGCCTTGGGCTTGGCGTGTACTTTGTATAAACTCGAATCTAAACAACATGATGCAAGCAATTCTGCTTGAAATAGATATGCATAAAATAAATAAAGGAAACTAGGATACAACACTATGGAGGTTGTTAACATCCCTGTTACCTTATGTAAGTAGCTAGCAGGAGACAAGGATAAACATCAAGTTAGATGTTAGGATCCATGTTACCTTAGCTACAAGGGCATCATAAAATCATGGACTTGAAAGTCTATGTCTTTACATCTTTTACAAAGGATTTCCTACGGTGGAAAATTTGAACCAAAATATCTTTGATGGAAGAATGGTGGACTAGTTAGTCAGAAATTTAAATGGTTCATATCTCAAAGAAGTAAAGGGACACATTGTGTCTAGTATTGAAGCAGGATAGAGCAGAGTAAAGAGAAAAGTAAAAGAATACTGAGAATTTTGTCTAGAAGACAAAATGATTATTTTCAACATGAAATATTAGAAACAAGATCTTCATTTCAATATGGGATATTGGAAATAAGATCAAAATGGCTAAAGTCTCATAGCATGAGAAGAGGAGGCCTGAAGCTTCCACTTCAAGATGTTTGATATTGAGAAATTCTACATCTCAAGGGAATTCTTAATTGGTATGGAATACCTAATGAGAATCACATATCCATATGAAGGTATAGATATTGTTGAGAAGTAGAGGTTTGGCAAAAAGGAGAGTTGTACCTACAGAAAATCATTAGAGCTTGATGGCTGCTATTGATGTAGAAACTTGAAATTTCCATTTTGCTAAAATTTGTAAAATGATGAAATTCAATTGTTATTATAAAATATTATTTCTTGCTTCTTAGTAGATGGAATTTTATTCCAATTTGATAAAAGGTATTATCAAAGTTATGAATGATATTTTATTGTAATATGACAAATGATATGTCGTAATTACAAAATCATATTCTCAAACACAAACATTGCTAAGAGAAAAGTAGATAATGAGAAATCTTTCTACTTATGGCATTTTCGTTTAGGCCATATAAACAAAGATCGCTTAACCAAGTTGCATAAGCGTGTAGACTTGGGCCCAATAGACTTAGAGTCTTATGGTGATTGTGAACCTTCTTTAAAAGGAAAAATGATGAAGTTACCCTTAAAAGGAAAGGGTGAACGAGCCACAAATATATTGGAACTTATACATACTGATGTGTGTAGTGTAATGAGTGTTCAGGCACTAGGAGGATACTCCTACTTCATAACCTTTATTGATGATTATTCACGATACTGTTATTTGTACTTAATGAAGCATAAGTTTAAAAGTTTTGAAAAGTTCAAACTATTCAGAACTGAAGTAGAGAAACAGCTTGAGAAAAGTATCAAAGCACTTTGATTGGATCG